>JASUAD010000013.1:27924562-30324562 GCA_037013555.1 Sextonia rubra
TACTCATAAAATAGGGCCTCTCACAGAAAAGCAATTGCTCAAAATCATGGATTTACAATCTGCCAAGCGTGACAGGCTTTTCAATTTCAACCCCTAATCTTAGCTTACCAATGTCATTAGAATGGGCACTAGAGCCAAGCTGGCATGAGTCGACCCCAGCGGCCCATTTCTAATTCTTGGGGAAAAGGACACGGAGAATATCAGTATCCTTGAAAATGCACACTCTCACTTCAGGGTAATCTGTGTTGCTAAATCACAATTCCCAATTTATTGTTCATGTGCCTTGGTCCCACTCATGTCAACAATCCCGTCTCGTTTAAGCGTACTGATGTTTGTATACTCGTAAATTTAATAGGTGTGGTCATAATCCAAGAGCATTAAGATTCTATCCATCTCATTGATGAAATGCATCCAAGGGTAAAACCAAGCATTTTGCTCTTATCTGGAATGCTAGATCGAAAATGAATAGTTTTAGGATTGTTCATTGTTACCGCATAGATCGACATTATGCAACATTTTAGTGATTTAAGGTTGGCCCTTTCCAGGCTAATATTCATTATGGATTCTTAGGGAATGCCTTAAAATTCAGAATTGTTTCTCCTGTTCAAAGTTAGAGACATCCCCAGATATGTCTTAATATCAAGACACTAGTCCTTAAATCCAAGATTGCGAGTTGGGGGACAACAGGAGCCAGGATTTCTGTCTATTTTGGCTTTTGGCCTTCCTTCTTTCTCAAAGAATGCTACAACCAAGTTGAGAGTGATTTAAGTGGAGGAGGTGGTAGAGGTGAAGAGTAAGAGATAATTGGAAAATCATCCACTCTGTATAATTTTAAGAGGAGCAACGCATTATGGAGTAACCGGGGAAAAAGTGACATCCTTTATAAGACATTTACCTGACTGTCTCACCACATATGATCCCAATTCCCACATATCGAGGTAAGGAAATAAAGGGATGGATACCCGGCATTAGCCTTTCTCAGCCGAAAGAGTGCCAAGTACTCTCTGTAGATTCGGACAACAAAAGGAAAGGGAGGTCACACGTTTCATTATGCAGTGCACAATCATGAGGAAATCTCCAAATCACATGCGTTTTCAATATCTAAATTTGATGCACAGGCACAATGCTCTTTCTCGATTATGACATCAGCTACATGCCTTCCCAAATCTTAGATGGACTCTTATAAATGAGATTGCATGTCATCTGTTCTGTAGTAAATTCTCACACAATAGTTGTTTTTGTGGAGGAGAGGTGGCTCACCACTAAGCTACCAATGCCATTTCAGATTATGACATTATCACTGTCTTGGAGCTTGATTTTTTGAAAATTAGGAAGCGAATTAAAGTAATGGTACAATGCAAACTAAATTCTTAGTAATGGTACAATGCAAACGAAATTCCTAGTCCTCAGATACGAGGATCTGAGTGGGAAATGTGAAGTTCCTTAAAAACTGGCGATACCTAATCACTTTACGGTGAGAGAACAACCCTGACCACAGAGCGATTTGAATGGTAGAACCACCATTGCTTACCCTCTGTTTTTACATGACCAGAATGTTTTAAGAATACAAAAATTGAGGTGGTGGGAAATGCTTAGAAGGAATTGATGTGGCAGCCGGTGTAGTAGAAATACTTGGAGACACTTGGCCCATGTGCTTGTTTTTTGGTTGATCATTCGTTGGACGTTGGTGCGTGGTTGCTAAAAGTGTGTCTTGTTGGAGAGTTCGTTGAGACACAGTTGGTGAATTTCTATTGGACTGCTGCATGGTTGGTTTGCTGTTGAGCTGTTGGGCGGAAACTTTGCATGGTGCATGGGGTTGACTGGTGGCAGTGATGGCAAATGTGGTGGAGTTGGAGAATGAAATGGGTGTAAAAAAGAGGGTAGAGAAACGATTCTTGACGCTGCCTCTAAAATGGTATCAGAGAATTACAAGGATATGAATCCCTCAAAAATTGGAATGATATGATCAGAGGTCATGACATGTGAATAGATGAGAATTTAGGGCTGGCCTTGTAAATAAGGTTTTCTCTCCCGTAGCTTCCAACAAATAAGCCTTGTGGATAAGGCGCTCTTTTTCATAACTCCCACATATTTAAAAGCCTCGTGAATAACGCATTCTTTTCCATAACTCCCACAGCTTTAAAACTTGGTAAGAGCCTTTTTACTTTTTATGTTCTAGCCGATTGGGCCAACAAAAAAAAAAAAAAACAGATGAAAAGCATTTTTGTTGGGAGACTGCTATTGTGGAAGTGTCTTATTTGAGATAGGAAATAGAAGTGAGTTGAGAAACTACAATTTCGAGAAGTGTAAAAATTAATTTTGAGAAGCGTAAAATATTTCCAAATTATCATTTGTAGTCAGATATATGCAGCTAGTAGATAAGTAATGTTGTTTTTTAATTTACTCCATATTGCCATGATGTTTGGTTCGGTTGTTGCCATCAATCGGCGCATTTGAATGAACATGTGACTATTTAAACTTGGGTAGTTGAATGACAAACTGAATTTTATGGTTCCAGGTCCCGTAACAGTTGCATTGCATTAGAACTGTAGTTTCTTATATATCTAGAACCTTTAATGGGGCTGCCCACTTATTAGCTAAATTTTATTTCTCATGTAATTCAGATATAAATCGGAATAGGGTTCTAATGCTATTAGAGGGACGCTACAGCGCAGGGTCCTTTTGTACGCTTATTTTGGTGGAAATTTGATTATGTGTTAATAAATTGCTCTTTTATTATAATAAAAAAAAGTTGAATTTGATTATGTGTTAATAAATTGCTCTTTTATAATAATTAAAAAAAAAGTTGAATTAGAATTACAAGTTAGATCGTACATGTAGTTGAAGATTCACGAACTAATTCAAACGTTGCTGCACATGCCGCACCTCACCATGGGCAACTGTTGCCTAGAAACACGCGTCTCACATGTAAGATACTTTGATGGGACTGGATTTCTTCGAAGTCGAAACATAATCTCTAAGAAGATGCGTTCCCAATCCTCGCAAGATTTGACAGGCCCACTTCGCATCGACTATATAATTGACCAAATCAACAGACTTGATAGCTAAACGGTGGGTCCATTTTCACTTTCTGCAAATTGAACCCCAGAATCCTATAATTCCTCCTATTATTTGTGTTCAGCAGTTACAAGGCTGTATTAGCTGCAGTGCGATCTTACCCTTATTTCAATGGTATGACATACCTTTGTTGATAGTGTGGTAGGTAATGGAGTGATTAATCCACAAATTTGCATGTCAGTATTGTAATAAGTATAAAAAAAAAGTAATAATAATGTTGAGTTAGGCTATTAATAAATTTTTCATTAAGAAAAAACATTGCAGTGAAAAATTGAGTATTTATACGTGGTTTTCTTTAAACATAGAAAATTGCCTTACAAAATAGGAAATATTGATTTTAGCCGAGAAATCTACAGCCGCACCAAATATAATCATTGAATAAGAAAATTTTTAATGCTGAACATGAGATTTTAACACCCACAGATATCTTTTTTTTGGCATCCACCTAACACAGATTTTAATGACATGGCAATTTCTTATTTAACTTGAAAAGGGCCTATAACTCAAATGTGCATCATGCAAAAAAGCCAGTCCATTTAGATAATCCATAGCTTAACAATCTTAAAAGCTTAATGGTTTTTAACCATGAATTTTTTATTTTAAACTCAATCTATCTATGAGTTAAGGCTTGATGAGCATAAAACGGGACATGATGTTTGATCATGATGGGATAAGAAATGAGAAAAGACCTATACAAATGTGGGCCCAAGTGGGCCCCATGGAGCTCATGCACTTGCAATCTACTTGTAGAAGAAAATTCTCCCCATCAAATAATCTCACCTTTAATAGTAGATGAATTGGACCCTAAAGCTATTGTCCTCTCTTTTTTGATAATTCATTATTGTAGTGCATAAGACTATGAATTTCTATGCTTTTAATTCCATGCGAATGAAAGGTTTTTTGGCCCTAGATTTTTCTATATTGTAGTTCAATTATTACTACTTTATATAGCAAAAAATAAAAACAATCAACCGCACTGAAAAGTCAACACAATATTTAATATAGAAATCCAAATGGAAAAATACCACGAGTCCAAAGTGGATAAAATCAAGCACTAACTTCTATAGTTACAAAATAGACTCACAACCCTATAGCCAATCCTTCTACACAAGGCATTGTAGTTGTTCTTACTAGAATTTTCGACACGCAGTTCCTCAGTGCCCCGCTAGTAATACTTTGATATCCACTTCAAACAAATCCCTTCAGCTAGAGAACAATCTCTGATGAAGATGTAAAAGCTATAGATCTCTTACAATGAAGTGGAAGCACCAACTCTAGAATTTAAAGCCTTTAACCAAACTACTAAATGAAATTTTCAATATAAATTTTCAACTCAGATTATAGAGAATAATATCTTAGGGTTGAGAGAAACATCCTTTTTATAATCGACAATTCGTGCCTCATTAAGATAGCTCTTATAGAACCCTACTTATTAATCTACACACAAATTAAAAATAATTCTATAGAAAGTCAGTGGAATTATGCATGCTTGCCCGATTGATTGGGTAATGCTTCTGCCTCAATTCGATCAAACAGGCAAATGGGCGATCGATCGAGCATGCCCAATTTAATGATTTTCAAATTTCTTCTCTTCAGTTCTGCTAAAGACCTAACCCATAGTCCATCATCAAAAAAATATAAAATACAATTTTAATGGACTCAAGTTTTGTCTAATCCATGAATTAGCCAATATAAAAATACTAACACAAACAAATTGGCCCTTAAATGTATTTCCCTTCACAAAATCATAGGTATAGATCTTTAGAGAGAACTGTTTAGAGGTGGTGATCTCAAATTTGACTAGTTAGAAATTCACGCTGGTTTTTCATATTACTCCTCCTAAACAAGATTTTCCTTCCATGACAGTCCAACGGTCGGATTTTATTAAGCCAGTGAGCTGTTTTCGAATATCTCAAGGTGAAGGGACTATTTTGACTAACTGTGCCAAGGGGCAAGACGCACTCTACTTCAAAGAGTCAGCGACGAATGGCCCGGTCGAGTCCCACTAACAAGTGCTCCGCACTAGCAAATAAAAAAGGTCTCCTTTACAGCAAACCAAGTGAGGAGACTTTTTGTCTCCATTTTGTTTAACAACAATCAGAAAGCATCAATTATCTCCAAAGAGATTTCGCTGAAGTTGGACGAAACGTGTGGTCCACGTTGAGATGTCATCCTTTGTTTATATAGGTGAAGTGGCTGGCGAGTTTCTTTCTCAACCAAGGATTCTTATTTTGCAATTCTTCTGCTATTTGCTTCTTCTCACTCAGAATAAGTCCTTTTGCTTTCTTGTTCAAAAACAAGAGTAAGTTTTTCTTTATCATGTTTTTCTTTATCATTGGTTCGCATATTCTGAATTATATTAGAGTTTTGATGAATAAGCCCATTTGTTGTCTTCGAACTGTTTAATACAAGGTTTTCCATGATTATTTGCTTGGAACTGTTGGAAATGAGTCCAGAATTATGTAATTGTTTAAGTAAATCCAAACCATTTTCTAAACGTTGTAAACTCTTTTTAGGATTTTTAACAAAAAAAGGCATAAAGAATTCCACTAACGAATAATTAATTAGGGATGTATAAAAAATCTGTCAATCCATTAAACTGATCCGATCCGATCCAATCCGATCTGCAATTTTTTAGCCGATCCAATGGTCAATAATTTTGTGACGGATTTAAAAAATCATAATCCATTAGTGATGAATTGGTGACGGATTTTACCCATAATATGTAGAATTTGACCGATCCGAACCGTTGAAATAAAAAAAATTATTTTTATATAAAAAAATTAAAAAGCAACAATCTTCATTTATTATCTAGTTTTTTGTTACAAATAAGTCTAAGTGCAAGGGGTATATTACAAAAGAATTTTTATATTGGCACTATCAATGGATTGAACGGTTTTAACCGATCCGAACTGTTAATTCACGGATCAGTTCAGATCAATTTGGCAACGGATCGGTAACAGATTACAAAACTATCAATCCGTAAGTTACGGTATGATGACAGATTTGGCTCAATCCGATTTAATCTAAACCATGTACACCCCTATAATTAATGATAATAATTTAATTTTTTGCCAAAGACGATTAGTGACATTAAGGATTATTTACTTTAAAAAAAAAGACAATCAGGGATTTTTTTTTACTAAACTATCCATATGTCACAGTATCGTGACTTATGATGCCTTTTTGTTTTTAGAAAAAAATTTTACTTAATTGTAAAAAGTAGATGGCTATTTTGTTATTTATTGATATGAGAATGTTGATTTTTTATGCTTCTTTACTTTTAAAAATAAAATAAAATAAAATAAAAAATTTTGAATTTTTATACTTTTGATTTAACTTCATCATCTTTTATTTCTCTTAAAGAGGACTACTATTTGAACTAAAAAAAGCTCAGTACACTCACCCCTAAAAAAAGTGATAAAATTATCCAAATCCCCCCCCCCCCCCCCTCTCCCTCTTCCTCTCCTTCCCCTCTATTTTTTTCTCTCTCCCATCCCCCCTCCCTCTCCTTCCTAGTCGACGGCAACTATCCCAGTTGCAGTCGACTACGAAGGAGAGGAAGAGGGAGAGGGATAAGGTGGGGGAGAGGGAAAAAGAGGAAGGGGATGGGGGATAGGAAAAAACCAGATCAGATAAGGAGAGGAAGAGGGAGGGGAAGGAGAGGAAGAGGGAGATGAGGCATTTGAGTAATTTTACAATTTTTTTTTTTAAAAGGTGAGTGTTCTTAGCTCTTTTTTGAATTCAAATAGTAGCCCCCTCTTAAATAGAGGCTCCACTTCACTCTTCTCTACTCTATTATATATCTAAATAGACATTTTATAGTCAATGCCTTTAAGGGGGAACAGAGCTAGCCAGAGCTAGTGAAAAAGGGTTTAGTTGTTAAAAGAGAAACAAAGGTTGTGATGTTGCAACCTATAGGTAGTCTAGTCAAAAGCAAAACCTCTAACTATCGGTAATCCCTATGTGGCAAAAATTCAGATCATTACCATTAATTGATAATTATGGAGGTTCTTTATGTAAAGCTTCCTCTTTTTTTTTCTACTAATATCCTCCGCCCCCCCCCCCCCCCCCCCCCCCCCCAACCAAACAACCAAACCCAAAAAAAAAAAAAAAAATGTGTTATTGGATTTTGTTACAAATGGAAAGTAATCACCTTTAATGTCCAACAACAATGAAAGTTATTTCATGTAAGAATTCTTATTAGTATCATTCTTGTTTTCTCTTCTTTTATAGAACATGGTTTATTAGGGAAAAGACAAGGAGAACAAAAGGTGTTAGAAGACGGTGCTCGGTTGTTACAAAAACTAATCTCTTCCTGCAATGGCAATGGTTGTTATCCTATCCGTATGTTCTCTACTAAAGAAATTGAGAAGGCGATAAAGGAACCCTGCAATATAGGACATGCTTCCTTTGACTATTGTTACTGGGGAATTTACCAAGACCGCCGAATATTCATTAGGATATATAAACATCATGGAGAAGATGCCTTTAATGAAGCTGTCATCATAACCTAAATCAACCATAGAAATGTGGTGAAGCTCTTGGGTTGTTGTTTTGAGATAGAGTGTCCGATTTTGATATTTGAAAGATTACCCTACAATCTTTTTGACTGTCTTCATATGGTGAACCCATCATTTCCAATTTCGTGGAAAATCCGCTTAAGAATAGCTATTGATATTGCATATGCAATCACATACCTCCATATAGCAACTTCCAGGCCCATTGTCCACAGAAACATAAAAAGCTCCGTTATCTTATTGGATGAATACTACAAGCCCAAATTATGTGATTTCTCGCTCTCAATAACAATTCCTTTTGGTCAAACACATGTGGCGACGGGTCTTGCTGGCACAGTTGGATATGTGGATCCTGAATACTTCCGCACTGGTACCGTGAGTGAGAAGGCTGATGTTTATGGCTATGGGGTGCTACTCCTTGAGCTTTTATCTGGGAAAAAGCCAAAAGAATTGGAAGATATGGCTAAAGATGTGTGTCTTCCATTGTGGGATATTATCTTGAAAGAAACCGCAGAGAAAGAAAAGAGACTTGAATTGATTTTAGACAACGGCCTTTCGATGGACGTTAGACAGGTGGAGCAAGCAATGGCCTGTATGGTGGTTGCAGCTCAATGTGTAGCATTAAATCCATACCACAGACCGCCAATGAAGGACGTGACACAACAACTACTGCAGATAGAAAGAGCTGAACTTCCTCCTCCTCCATCATCTTCTTAGTTGCGCGTATAATAGCTTAGAAACTGTAAGGTAGAATTGTCTTGTTGCGTGGTCCTCATTGTGTAGGTAGTCCTGTCTATCATATCATGGGGACACCACTCTCCTCTGTAATGTTCGGTGAGAAGTAGAATTAATTTACACATAGCATTAGTGTGCAACTGTGTTCAATAATTGCAAATGTTTATCCATGGGACCCGTTTTCGGTCCGGCAGCTTGCAACATTATCCACTGTGCATGATCTTTTCCTAATTGGCTAATCTTGAAAAACAAAGACTATCTTGTAGTTTGTAATTCTGAATCCCACCAAAGCTGACACCCTTGTCTAAAAATTCATGAGGCTCCTACTTAGAAATTGGAATCCTCTAAGGCTTTTGACCCACAATGACTGTGAGTGGACCAAAAGTCCGAATTCTCTGAGTAAAAACCCCACAGTAACGTAATTGATCCTGCTATATAATTAGTTGGGTTTTTCTTCACTGAATTTCAATTCATGGACCAAGCATTCCTACAGCAATATGGCAGACTGTAACTAGTCCACTCACAGGCACCGTTAAAAATAAGAAAGCCTCATAGGATTGAGAATCTCCTATGTAGTTGGTCAATGGAGCCCAACACTTGACATGAGGTCGCAGAAAAACAATGCCCTACTGATCCACCGGTTTGGAGTAAACTAACAAATTTGCAAATAGCTATCCGTAACTAACATTTTTAATGACAGTGGATCTCACCTTCTCAGATTGTACTATCAAATGAACTTCCAATGTCAGGAATGATAGAAATTGGTAAGGTAGAATTGTCTTGTTGCGTAGTCCTTATTGGGTAGAGAGTCTTATTGTTTTACATTTGATTTTGTGTGAAGAGGTTGCAGACTCACTGTTCAAATTGATGGATGCAAAATGAGCTTATTTTTAGGCCACGATGCCTCTACCGCTCCTTTACTACAAATGAGGCTTACATAGAATTCTTTGTAAAATAAATGAAAAGAAAAATGGACGGGGAATTAGAATTTTATATAAAGAAAATTAATAACGAGGCTCTCAATTTGAATTTTCTAATTCACCACTAGCTCGCTTGAGTTTATATCGCCGATCACAGAAGATGAGACCTTCGCTTCCTTGTTTGACACTTGTTGATCGTTGGGTTGAGAAGATGGAGGCTATAATGTGGGCGGGAGTGTTTGAGAGCTTTTGGACTTCAAAAGTAAGGCATAGAGTAGGTTTTCTACTTTGAGAGCGGATGTTCCTACACTTAAATTAACCAAAAGTGGAATAAATGCGTACAGGTTGAAAAACTTGTGATGCAGATTTGACTCGTCAAAATTTTAAAAGATTGACTTAGAGTCAACTCGGAGAGACTTGGGAGAGTCATAGTTTTTAAAAAAATAATTTTAAAAATATTTAAACATAAATCCATTGCTTATAAAAATATAAAAACACGTGTATTTACATGCAGTCATAACAATCAATTCAAATTACTTAACTTATAAATGCAAGAAAAGTACTACAATTAGGAAAATAAAAAAAGTTTACATTTTAATATAACTTAATTTGTTAGTTCAAATATCAAATATAAAAGATTAAATATAAGTTTTAAGTCACATTGCAGTCATTATTTTTAAATTATTGACTTCAAGCCTCATGCATAGTTAATTATGGATAAAGTTTATTGTTTAAAACTAGATCTACCTATTAAACAATTGGGAATGCAATCAACTTATTAAATGAGATTACTCGGCCGAGTCCCCCTTAATTTTTACTTCGTCAGCAAGAGTCAATTCGGAGAGTTTTCCAACCATACTACATATAGGAAAATAGGGGGAGGTAGTTAATTCTGTAATGGGCCTTTAGTGGGCTTGCAACTGGACCAAAAGCCTATGGGTCATTGAGTTTCATGAGGCTTTTATTGCATTTGACCAATTCAAAGGGTAAATTGGACTCATGGATTAGAGGAGGCCCACAGGGGGGTTTCCTCACCCTTCCAACTCCCATTTGCTTGATTGGGAGGTTTTGGAGGACCTTTTGAGCTATTGGGATCACATGGCCCATTACAATTTCAAGCTTGGGGGGCTTTTGAGAGAGTGGGGTGACATGGTTTGGGGTATCCTAGAGTGTCAAATAGGTTGGGGCGTAGTCAAGTTGACTTGTTCTAGTGGGTCGTCGAAGATGGAACACGGGTTTGGTTTTAAGCCATCTACATTTTTGATGGGTGGGTTAGGTTTGTACCCATTGGAGCTTTTCGACTTGGTGAACATGCTGATATGGCTTTATACGAAGGGTCGGGACTTCGTCTACTTGATGAGGATGGTATGTCATGGGAGGTTTCACTTGGCCAACATGAATGAAATGAGACCCAAACCTATTTACCATTAAATGATTTATCACTTCGATAAAACCCACATAATGTGCAATGTACTTCTCATGCAACCGAACTAAATCTATGTATAAATGTATTAAGACATACTGGATGTGAAAAATAGAAAAAAAAAATGTGTAAATAATCTGGAATAAAAAACATATACACAAATTGAATAAAAATATCAAATTCCTAAGAATTTCAAATATACAACAATAAAGATGCAAATATCAGTGGAAGTTAACTCAAGGGATAGCTCAACCACAGTTTGCTATCGAATGCTGAGGGGTTCTAACTACACTATCACACTGGGGTCACAGGGGGTTTACAATCCTCCCAATATCCAAGGGATTAGTTCAATTTAAAAAGCTAGAACACCCTCCGATAGCAAAACAAAAATATCCATCGGAGTCGTATACTACTAATAATAATAAAGGTTCAAGTGGACCCCACACATATACTAATTAAAACAAATCAAATAAATAAAAAATAAATATATGGTCAGGCTTAAATTTATCAATTTTTAAAACATTAAGGTGGACCCACATAAGAGGCCACATGGGTGGCACAGTTTCCCATGAGAATCACACGGCCTTGAATGGGTGAATTTGGGCTCGTTAACTATTAATTTTGTTATGTTTGGCTGATGATTCCGGCTTTGGGCACACACTGCTGAGATCAGTGGGGCTTGAACGTCCTAGATTTCTAGTCAACCAAAGTAAGATGAGACTGACCATCATAGTCGGCACTTGTGAAAAATGTAGCTCAGCACTTCTTCGTTGACTAACAGTTGGTGGCCTGAGAGCAATTCCTCAATTTGTGTCGGTGAAGTGGATATCCGAGTTTCTTTTATGTCTACCTGCCAGGACTATAGAGAAGTTGGCTACCCAGTTTCTTCTTAACAACAGGTCCTTTTCTGGAGTTCTTTTGATATATATTTCTTCTTCCTGGCAATGAGTCCTTTTGATTTCCTGTTCAAGAAGAGTAAGTCTTCTCACCAATCATTCTTATTACTTTTTCTAGTTTATCTCTTTTCTTTCTTTCTTTAGAAAAAAAGAAGAAGAAGAGGATGGTCCCATTCGACACAACCAACCTTTTAGTTTTTCAGTTCTAATTATTGGGTTTGTTGCAATTCAAAGACAATTGAATGTTTAATGTTCTACTGTGGAAGTTATCTCATGCTTACACATATATTTCTGTGCTTTGCAGAAAAGGAAGAAAAAAGTTTACTGGGGAAAAGACAAGGAGAACAAAGGGTTTTGGAAGATGGTGCCCGGTTGTTAAAAGAAATAATCTCTTCTTGTGATGGCAAAGCTTATTACCCTATCCGCATGTTCTCAGCAGAAGAAATTGAAGAAGCCATAAAGGAAACCTACGACTTAAAAAATTTCGCCAACAAAGAAATTGTAAAGGTAGATGAAACTTACGAGTCAGGAATTTTTGCCAGCAATTACAGGGGAATTTACCAAGGCCGCCAAATTTTCATCAAGGTATATCGAGAAGAACGAGAATATGCTTTCAATGAAATCGCCACAATAACCCAAATCAACCGTGGAAATGTGGTGAAGCTCTTGGGTTGTTGTTTTGAGATGGAATTGCCAGTGCTGATTTATGAATTAGTTCCCAACAGTCTTCGGCACTGTCTTCATGAGCCGAACCCATTAGGTCCAATACCATGGGAACATCGCTTAAGAATAGCTACTGAGATTGCAAACGCAATCACCTATCTCCATATAGCAAATCCCAAGCCCATTGTACATAGAAACATAACAAGCTCCAATATCTTATTGGATGAACACTGGAGACCAAAATTATGTGGTTTCACGCTCACAGTAACAATTCCTTTGGGAGAAGCACATGTGAAGATGGAAGATATTTCAGGAACATTTGGGTATATAGATCCTGACTACATAGTTACGAGTATTGTGAGTGCAAAGACTGATGTTTATAGCTTTGGGATGCTACTTCTTGAGCTTTTATCCGGAAAGCAACCAGCAGAACTAGTTGCGATAGATGAGGATGCAAAGATTCAGCGGGATATGGACGTATCATCTTACATTGAGAAAGATAAGATAATCCAGTTGATTTCGGAAAATGGTCTTTCAATGGACTCAAGACAGGTGGAACAATCGATGGCTTGTTCAGAGCTTATAGATGGATGCATTGCTCTTAAGCCAGACCAAAGGCCGCCAATGAAGGAAGTGGCACAACAACTCCAGCAGATTGAAAGATATGAGCTTCCCTTTTCATCATCATCTTCTTCGGCGGGAGTACAACAGCTCCAAGAGTAAGCTGCCAGATCTTTGTCGACTCTGTATTCTTGTTTCATGTGTATCGCAGGCTTACGTTTCAACTGTCTTCTGTCTTGTTCAACACAAGTGCATAGTAACTTTCTAGGTTACATAAAGCTTTGCTAGTCGAACCATTGCATCAGAAGCAGACCAATGGCCATCAATGAAGAGGCATAAGAACTCTTGAGAAATAGTAAAACATAAGCTTCCTTGTTTACAACCACTCAGAGATGAGTTCTTGGTTATTGTGTTCTTGGTCTACCACTGTACAGTTCTCTCTCTTGTTCACTACGAATCTAAATTTAATTGCATAATGTGGTCGATTGCAACAAGTAATTCAAGTAATCCAAGGCTTGGGTTGGTTGAATTCAACTTTCATGTTGAGTTAATTCAAGGCTTGGGTTGATCCTTTTCACTTTCATGTTGGGTAAAAGTTTGACTTTCCATCCAATATGAAAATCGGCCTGCGGTTCAAATGAGGATCCATCCATACTAGTTACTTGATGTTGCAACATGAACCAACCTGACTCATTGAACTTTTACTGGGCAACTCAACCCAAACCCAATTTGGTAATTCTGGGTTCATTTTGGCCCTTTAACTTCGTGGTTGAGTTAACAAAGGAATCAACTCGAGTTGGCCACGACAGTGGTCAGCCGAAACAACCCGCTGCCACCACTGAATTCTTGTGTAGAACAAACAATTCATAAAGATTACATTGAACAGTCCAATCAACCTCAAAAAAAAAAAAATTATAGACCATCACAAAAATTTGAATCCAAACAAAGCAAAACCCACATGAAGGGCAAAGATACATAGCAAGACCAACAGGTCCTGCACTGGTTGCAGTCAGCACTCGTATTTCTCAAGCCACAAAAAAAAAAACCCATCAAACTGTTTCTTAAAAGATGAATCTTGTTTTGCTAATACACCAAATGAAGAATAACGTCTCACTAGTTTGTCAGCTCCAGGATGGCAGAGACGATGTCACCCTCTGCAGTTTTGAGTGCCTTCACAGCCTTGCTCCTGGAAACTCCAGCCTGAGTCATTACCAGTTCTATATCCTTCGGCTCAACACCTGTCTCATCCACATCTTCATCATCCTCAGCATTGGCCGATGATTCTGACTTTGAGATCAAACTGCTGAGATCAGGTGCCTTGAACTGTTCAGCAGCCTGTGTCTGCAGTTGTGAGCTCAAGTCCTCAATCTTTGCCTCTCCAAAGACGACATATGTGTCTGATGCTGGGCTCTTGAAAACATCGGGTTTAGAGATGACAAACAGGATCTGAAAGGAAAAGCCATAGGGAAGAAAATTAGTCAAGGATTAAAGAGAGTTGGTACTTCAGACTCCCACTTGAAGGGATTGCAAAAGGAATTACTTTTGTTTCAAATTTCATGTCTGGGCTTTTAATGGATTGGGCAGGGTTATTCTGAAAATTTAATTTTCCTTGCCTTAGGCCCAAACAACCATTGGCCATACCCACTAGTCTACAATTGTGGACTAGTGCAATTCAAGAGAAGGCCCCATCACTTCCCACTGATCAGTGTACACACAGCATAGTGATGCTTCCCATTTTCAGAAAAGGAATACGATTAAGTGTATCTGCTCTAAATACTTCTCAGAGAAACCAACACGTTCCACTTAGTTATAGCAATCAGTATTCTACTAGTGGCACAAACATGCAGACTCGTACCATTCATCAAGTAGGATCACCCATATATGAGCTAAGAAATACGGATACGGACACGGGACATGGAAACGACACGAAAAGGACACGGCAATACGGCAAATCCTAAAAAAGTAGGATACAGATATGGCTAGGACACAGTAAATAATAAATATATTTTTTATATATATAATCAAAAAATTAAAGAATAGTTATATTTTTAGCCAAATTAAGGAGCATAATGTCACAACTAACAGAAAATAAAAACATAACTAATATTGGAAAGGTCAAAAAAGATGAGACTAGCACAAAAAAAAAAAAAAGAAAGAAAGAGTTAGAACAAAGGGTAGCCCAAAAAAAAAAACCAGAGATTGTTTGGGAAATTTTAAATTTGGTCTGAAATTATTCATGAATTATTCATGAACTTTTTAAACTTCATTTAACACTCATTTTTTTGTTTTTGATAATAGGCTTTGGTCACACTCAATGATTTAAGAAAAAAAAAAGAAGGTTTAAAATTTTAAAATAACCCTGCAGTGTCCTGTCGTGCCCCCACCGTGTCCCTGCCGTGTCCAAATTTAAAAAATTAAAAAAAAAATAACAGACACATTTCATAGTGTGTCAAACACATGTCCGGTCCTGTTCGAGCCGACACAAACACGAGGACCCTAGGCACGTGTCCGTACTTCCTAGCTTATGAGCAACTACTCAATATAAGACCTTTGATAAGAGAATCTTTTTTCATAGCAAAAAGGAAATTAGATGAGATAAATTAGGTTTATTTTTTTCTTAACATCCTATTTCTTTCCTTAGAAGTGTTAGCGATCAAAATATTAGAGATGGAGATTTAGTTGGTTAGAGATTTTAGGTATTTTGAATAATCAAGTGAATAGCTTGTTCGCATATACATAAGATGGATGTGGCAGAGATCAGAATGCTTAGTTGGATGTGTAGTAAAACTAGAAAAGATAAAATTAAAAATGAGCTCTTTCGAGAGCATTTAGAGGTAGCACCAATAGGGGATAAGATTAGAGAAACCCGTTTAAGATGATTTGGGCATATTGAGCATAGGCCGGTTATGGTACGAGTGAGAAAAAGTTTGACTATCCAGGTAGATGACCCATCAAGAGGTAAGAGTAGGCCGAAAAAAACATTGATGGAGGTCATTATATCAGATTTGAAGAAGTTTAATTTATTGAAAGATTTTGCTCAAAATGGAACGGAATGGAGAAACAGAATTCATGTAGCAGACCCCAACATGGTTGGGATAAGGCTTTGATAATGATGATGAAATAGAATAGCTTGTTATTTGTTATTATCTTCTATAAATTGTAAGCCTTTCTCTAATAAAAGACATGGTGAATTTATGAGAATGTTGTGATTTTTGAAGTTTACATGGTATCAAAGCCAAGGACTGGTGATGATCTGGCAATCAAGCAAGGCATGGTCCTACTTTCACAATGTTGATCTCATCGTCACTTTCTTCTCTTTCAATAAACTAAACATCTTTGTTACCAATCTAATATCTAAGCCCTACAATTCCACCATCTTCATCAAATTGAATGATTGAAAGCTTCTGAAAGAGATCATAATAGATCTAAACTAGAAAAGAGCAAGATGCAATAGTGATAGATCTACAGATAAACGGTGATTACTAGCAAGCATGAACGCTTCGGCCATTTGGTTTTAGAGATTAAAGGTTTTATTATTTTTATGTTAACAATCACAAATCCTTCATTGTGGGGGGGGGGGGGGGGGGGGTGGTGTTGTTAGAGATCAACAGGCTAGAGAAAGATATTAGGTTGGTTGGTTAGATTTAGCTATTTTGAATTTTGACAAACCAATTAGAATGGCTTTTCATTGGCCATTTTCTTCTATAAATTGTAAGTCTTTCCTCAAATGAAAGACATTGTGAATTTATGAGGTTATTGTGATTTTTGAAAGTTTACAAAAAGTACCCTTAACAAATGGTTAGGATCATCTAGGCTCTCAGGATTGAAGAAAGAAATGGTAAGATCCAATACCATGCATCCTATCTATAGAAACAGCCACTATAGTATAAGCAAAAGTAATGGTGACTAGGACTGAAGTACAGAGATGACTATCAAGTTCACTCTCTTGACTTGATCCACATGAGCAGCATAGATTTTCAGAATTCATTCTATTCAGCAGCTGGGCTCTACCTTGGATGGCCCATAGATTTAATGGTAACAGTAACAGCAGCAGCAGAAGGAACAATAGATCAGCCAGATGATTCCAACTCCAATTGGTAAGCAGAAAATGGATGGCAATGGGTCATGTTAAACAGGTCACCATCCCCGATTAGTGGGCTCTAGCAGTGCTTTAGAGGGCCACAGAGCATGAATGGGTTATAAAATTTCAAACTGAGAAGGATATGGGGCAGGCTCAGCGTTTGGCCGGCCATCATCATCATCATCTCGTCCCAACTATGCTGGGTCAGCTATATGAATTTTGTTTCTCCAATCTAGTTTATTTCTTTATTACAAATTTTTTTTTCTTTAGATGTTTAATATTTCTTCTAAATCATAATAAGCATGAGATAAGCTTTATCAAACCCAACCTGATCAACATGTACCTGTAGCAGGATGAGTTTTGTTATCACATATTCTTAACTCATGATGGGGCGGGTTGGAAGGTATGCGTCAAGGCAGGTATGGGTTTACCCCAACCCATACCATCTCTATGTGGCAGCTAGTTAGACATTGAAACATCCATTTACAGTGTCAAGCCCAACAATCAATGACGACATGCCACCAGACTTTGGAAGGGCTTTCACAAAAGAGTCCAGAAGATAAATGGAATAGTCCATCTTGCATGAGTGCAACATGCATGGATATTGGGTGCTTATGTGTCACAATTGCAAAAACCCTGATTTAACCCTGTAGGCCAATCTATCTTAGATGGGACTACTTTTGGGCCAGCCCAGCTTGAGGTAGAATTGGGACGATGGGCCAGGTTTTATCGGGTTCAATTAAGTGTTACTTAGGGCCTAAAGTCATAGTAGGATTTTGACCCAAACCCAATACCAATAGGTGAGACTCTTGGAGTACCCAAGAGTAACTCTGAATACCAATAGGCAAGACTCTTGGAGTACCCAAGAGTAACTATTCATGTGGGGAAATCTCAAAGGACTTCCCTGTGACTCCTCATATGGAGGCTGTATCTATTATAAAAGAGAGGTCTCTCTCTTATTTCCTCACCTTCTCCAAAGACTAGAAAAGGGAGATAGAGAGAGATCTAACAAGGGCTATGCTTTTTGGTGTGGAATAGAGACTCACAAAGAAAAAGCGGATGTTCAATTCGTGACCACTCAAAACGCGGGCATCGATCGTCTATTCTAGGTGAGTAGAGTTTCCCATCAACTTACTCCAGTGTAATTATAATAGAATGGCTGTCCAGTCAAGAATTATTTTACAAGAAGGAATGCAACAGTACAAGGAAAATACTGTTGCCGTGACTGTCTTTGGACACAGATTCAAGGAGTGTTCTTGGATTCAGATAATTTGATTCTTCCTCATAGTTTTATTTGTTATTAGAGGATGTTTATTACCAAGATTGGTTAGAAAATGATATAGAACCCCAAACAGAATAGGGATTTTCCCAAAACAACACTGTTCGGGATGAGTTTTACTACCAGGAGTTGTGGGTTCAAATGAGCCACTTGATCTCTATTCAGGGCCACTCGCCTGTTAAAAGCCAAAGGGGCGACACTAGGAGAGTGGTCCCTCTCTGATTTGGATCATTGGGGGCCTACCATCCAACCCTAAGATTGATCTGTTACAAAAACAAGAACTAACGACCTTTATGGTTTTTAGTAGATGAAGATAAAAACTCAAATTTTTCTGTTTGGATAATTGGTAAATGGATTTTATGTTTAGTAGACTTCCTTGAGGATTGTTTTAACTTGGAATAGGAGAGATTGGCATGTTCATGAAATCAGAAAACTGGAAATATCCAGTTAAGGGTCGTCAAGAACACCCTTGATGTTTGGGAGTTGTGGGTCCCAGTAGGCCGCCTTATCAGAGATCAGGTCCCCACATCTACTAGAGGACTGTTAGGCGACCATTATGATGGTAGACCTGCGTAGTTTGAACCATTGGGTTCCACTATTTGATTTCCTCAAGAGGCAAGGGCGTGAGTCATGTCTTGGGAAGGCCTTTTTGAGTTCTATCAACTTGGTTTAATGAAACTTAGTGTATGTAATTTACAAATTGGCCCCTTTTGTCAATATTTATATTTAAGAACCCCTTTTTACTACTACTTGATAATTTGTAAGGAGAGAAATTTGGAATTGACTTAGACTTGGAAGGATAAATGTTGGCACCATTAATTAATAACTGCTAATCTTTTTTTTTTAATGATGTTCATTGCTTATGCTTGTTGTGTATGATGTAGGAATATTTGTGTATGATGCAAAATAATAATTATTGTTTGTGATAAAATCTCTATGGTAATTATATGATAAATAAATTACCTTTCAAGAGATTTGGGCAATGCCACATACTGGGTACCAACTCCGATTCGGAGTGGGGCGAGGACTTAACCTTAAGTATGTGGGATTAACCATTAATAGAATGAGTTGATAACGAGGATAAAGAGATAATGAGGATAAGGAGGATAAAGAGATAATGAGGATAAGGAGAACTTCTCTTGTGGACATTGATCGAGAAAAGGAGGATCAACAATCATGGCGGATGGGAGGCCATGATGTTGAGGTTGAATAAAGAACTTCCTCGTGGATGATTGGTCAAGGGAAATACAGTCAACTTTCCTGGTGGATGATAAGCCATGCAGTTGACGGAAAGGTAGATACTCCGGTGTGGGGTATTAAATTGATAAATTATTATTCAATGAAATATATTGTTCATCTGATTGGGATGGAGTGAATTTATGCTGATTTAGTAGTTGATTATTATTTTATATTAGTTGATTATGTTAGAAATTCTGCTCATCAGTATTACTAACTAGTGGTTCGCCCAACTTCAGGTAATGCATCCATAACGGCCTTAAGGGATGACGGAGATCAACCGATAGAATTTAGCATGCGTGGCTGATTGAGCGGACAGAAAATAACTTTTACTTAGATGGGCCAACACATATTAGGACTAGTCTATTAGAATTAAATTAAATCGTGTGTCTTTCAGTAGTACATTTGTTGACTTTAAGACATTAATGTATGGAATATAATGTATGCTTTGGACTATATACTCTTGAAACTTTACTAATGATGGATATTGAATTCTAAATTGGAAATGTCCTAAGAATCTGAAGAGCTCCAGATTTTTGAGTCGTTACAACAATAAATCCTTCAATCATAAACTTGGTTGAGAAATGATATGAACCCATCTGCAGGAGGATCAAGAACATACACTTTTGCTCTTTTTCACTGTAACACGAGTGACACCGGGAATGGGTTTCATGCCAAGCTTTAGCATAGCCTTACGACTTTTCTTCTCACTCCTGCTCTGCTTTGACTTTCCATTAGCTTGGCCTTCTTGTTGACCTGAAATTCAAACATTGAATCAGCAAAAGCTCAGTAGTTTATTTTGCAGTTGGTTCACACAAATTAAATGGAAGCAGAAGCTATACTGAATTTATACATCCACATACACTCTTACCAAATAAATGCACACCTGAAGGCTCCGTATCTATCAAGTATAGATGTAAGCATGTGGACATACATACAAAAAAAAATTAAAAATTTAATATAAAAAACCACACATAATGCAGATCTGCATTATAACATGCATATATGGCACAATCATGACTTCATGAGAATGTTCAGTTGCATAAACTGATGAAAACCAATTTCTGATGGTTATGGAAGATTTACCTTCAGCTTCATCCTCTTCTTTGTCATCATCATCGTCTTCATCATCGTCATCATCATCATCTTCAACCATTGGCTCATCAGGCTGAAAAGGTGTCATTTAATATGTTATACATAACATGCTACATGCCCTTTAAAAAAACCCAAAAAAATCCATAAAATATAGAAATAAAAGACAAGTTATCTGTTTTAAATATTTATATCAGTATATAAAGGTTAATGGCTTTTTCTAATTTCACACCTTTAAGGGTGTTTCAGTAACAGATTAGGTTTAGTCGGCCAAACTAATGGACTATTAACTTTTTCCTCTCAAAATATTCTTCTCTGTCCCTATTAAAATAATATATACATATATCCATATGAAGTCTCTGAAAAAATAGTGGACATAAAAAAACCAAAGAAAGAAAATGGCTTAGTATAAGACACTAAACTTTCAAATTTAATTACATCTTTCTTATAGATTATAACTGACAGGAGCTATAAGTATATCTTCCATCCACCGTCCACTTAATCTTTTCGTTGAAGCACAATAGGACAAACTGAAAATTCAAAAAATCCCTTTCTCCACCATATACAGATCCAGTTATTAAAGCAATATATTGCATCATTATCAATGGACTTTAGAAAAACAGGGAACATGTGACCTGAGTAATGAGTACAGGCATCAAAAGAGATCCTCAGTAATGAAATTTCTAGTATAGAAGTTCACAACATGTCGATTAGGCAGAGAATTGATTTAATTCAAAATATTTATTGATCTAAAGTGACCAAGAAATGATAATAATTGTACAAGAAGGGAACAATTTCTGCAGAACGTGGGAAAAGTCCCTACAAGGACTTTTCTTATCCTTGTCCAAATACTAATAATAGCAAAAAGCCTAAAACTACTTAATAGTTGCCTAGAGAAACTACAACATGGTCACTACAGAGCAAAATGGTAACATCACAATTATAAATCATTATAACAACAACTAAAAAAATTCAGCCAATCAATGTGCTTGCAGTGAAAACCATCATGGATGAGAGAGAGAGAGAGAGAGAGAGTCAATTGAAAAGTAAAAAATTTGGATCTTCTTCTCAAAAGAAAGTGTCTTCACAAGGATTCTTTCAAATAGCACAGCAGCAAACTTCAGTGAGAAACACCTGAATTGTAAGATTCAACAATAAAAGTATCGAATAGCAAGATTCACACCTATATCCTAAGATTAACCAATAAATGGGATTCATTACATGCATTTGAATCTTTTTCCTTCGGATTAGATACAAATCTTTTTCCTTTGAATTCTCTTAGGATTCTGGCAACAATGATGAAAGAATTGCAAGAACACCTAGGCAACGTCTAGCTGTGCTATTCAACTGAATTTCATTAACTTTGCTCCATCGAGTGCAAATGGTCAAATGGCAGTCATGTTATTTCCGACACCAACTTGGAAACAGCACAAATACAAAGGGGTTGGTTGGACTTGAACTGTCACATCCGACCAATATTTCCCGCTTTTCCTTCCCAAACCATTCCAAACAGGACCCCAATGTAACTATTACAATTTCACCTCACTCAATTAATATTATTTAGTACTGCAACCAAATATAGAACATTATACATCACAGGAAATTCCAAATACCAAGACAAATGAAGGCAGCCAAGACAAATGAAGGCAGCCAGATACATTCTCATCTAACTAGTAATGAGCATGAACAGAATACAACACAAGAAAGGCGACCCTTCGCCAAGAGCCCAGCTAATAGCCTTCTAATACATTCATATGACTTCCATATGAACTAATCATAATCCATTCATCGTAGTACATTCCATTGATCATTTTAGGACCCCATTTTGGTTTCCTATCATACTCGGGGATGCGCTGCTCCCAAGCCCGGATAAAACAAGGAGGATTGGGTTTGTTTCAGACAGAGCTAAAGTCAGTTATTAAAGCAAATCCCAAAGTTTTTATTTTAAGAAACAAGCAGCAACCAGCCAACCAAAGTCAGATGAGATACGGACTATGAAAACCATGATAAAATATAGAAAATGCCGTGTTTCGATAACCCAGATCACATTCTGGGTATCTCTCAACTTGAATGCTAATACATTGTCTTGGGTATTTGGAGCAGACCCAAATCAGAAATCCCAACAATGTGAAATGTAGCCTTCCAAACTCCCCATGTCCCCAAATCAATATCTGCTATCGGCAATGCCACCGATTTGGGAAGGAAGAAGCATAATGTAGTATCCCATTTCCACATACTCATCCTTTTCCACCAGATGCATTAAAACTGCTTTTGATTTCAATGCATCCGAACTCAAACAGGAAAGAAAATAAGGATATGAGAGAGAGAGAGAGGGGTTCACATTGATTTTCTGCTGCTCAAGATGGGTGGCGAGAAGCTCTTCTTGCGTCTGAGCAGTCATGGCATCTGAAAGAAGTGGAAGTTGCTTACTCTCTCTCACACACACACAAGAAAAACCCTAAACCCCTCACCCCTAAACTTGTACACGATTTTTTTAGGAAAACTGTGATCCTTACTTATATATAGCAATAGCAATAGCAATGGTAATAGAAATTGTATATTGTAGCAAGATATGATGATTTAAAATTTAGAAAATAATACTTTAACTAATTAAAAACATTTAAGACAGAAACCTTGTTTGGTATCTCCGTCTTATTCGAAGAGAGCCATCCATAGTTGAGTCCCTAAATAAGAGCCATAAAAAAAGTTTATAAGGCCAAAAAGGGTTACTTTCATTTTACGTGATAGGTATAGAATAGAATCATTAATCACATACCGAACCCTTTAGACATTTGAACAAATAGAGATAGAAAATAGAGATGCCAAATATGGCTTAAAATCCCCTTGCATTCAAAGGTTTTTTTTTTGAGCCAGCGAAACTGAGCTCATATGTTCATTCGGGATTGAAAAAACAATTCATGTCTCAAGTACCTGAATGGGAAGCTTGAACCAGCTGTAATTATTATGTTAATTGATTTTATTAATAAGACTTGTGAAGTAAAATCTGATACTCGCACCCAATTTTTTTCACAGGCCCCCACAAATTTATTATTGCAATTTGGCTCCAATCTACACTGAATGGTTAGGATTTGAACAATCTAAATCTTTCAAAGCAGTAGCTCTCTCGATGAAAGCGCACGTTTAAAGATAATTGACAAGCCTTTAGTGGAGCCGATAAATTGAACTATACCCATTACCACAGTCTTAGCTATCACTTTCATATTTTTGCTTTTTCTCATTTTGCTAATTGATTGTTATGAAGGTATTTTAGTCTACATATTTATGACTATAAATATATATTATATAAAATAAGCAAAAGCAAGAGGGTTAGAACCCGGACCGGGCCGGGCCGGGCCGGGCCGGGCCGGGCCAGGGTAGTACCATCCAAGCCTGGACCTTAAATTCCATGGCCTGTAAAAAATTTGTCTAAGCCCAGCCCTGAGGCTTTTATTTAGAAACAAAAGCCATTATTCTAAGAGCTTTTTGAGGGCCGAGCGGGGCCCCCTCGTCTCAAGGACAAATTGCCAGTCCTATATACAATACAAGTAGGGACCACGCGTAATGGTAGGACAAACTTATAATAATTAATTAGAGTTGCTACATTTGGCTGAACCATCACATGTTCATCTTCCAGGTCATTAAATCTGCAGTTAACGCTGATCCAATGTTTATGCATTAAAGAAAACAAAAAAACACCGATCCAATGGGTCCTAGGCCATCACTCCTCTCGCGTTAGTTGACGGCCATTTCAAACGCACACAATAGATGCAACAGTGTTGTGGCTAGGACCCACTGGATCTAGTGAAATTAAAACGCGCCATCTCAAACACGCAGACAATAGATGCAATTAGTTATAATTTAACAACAGTGTTGGGAAACCCTAACAATTCTACACATTTTATACTGGCTGTTAAATTAACTGGGGCATGTAATCCCCTCTAGAAAAGACAAATTACACAGGTCCTTCCACAAGCCATAGCAATACCACTATTCCAACACCAATTACAGCAAGAGCACGCTATTTCTGCTCTCCGGCCTCACTTTGCTGTCTCATCTATTAGAACCACATCTCAACTGGAATTCCCCACACCTGGAGAAGGATCTGTTGGAGTCATCCAAGTCAATTCCAACCTCCTCAACCATTACCCAACCTCCATCGCTGTTAGGGATTCCCAAAACCTCCACTAGCACCACCACCCCCAAGCACTCTCTCACTGTTACCTTTCCAACCGAGGCAACAACCTCTATCACCATCACCACTACCACCAACCGCTGCCACCACCACTTCCACGGCCACCACCCCAATTACCGGGAAAAGCCTCCTTACCAGGTGAGTTCTGGACCTTGGCACCAGGAAACTTGCTCCACTCATCATCATTGTCCTTTGAATCCGAACCCCATTTGGAAGAGCCATAACCAGAACCACGTCCATCATTACCACCACTGTTTCCTCTCTCATGGTATGCACCACGTCCTCGACCACGCCCATATGGCCTATCCACACCACTGGAATGCCCTCCCCGGCCACCACTATTCATGTAGTCACTTCTACCTGTTCAATACAAGTAGTAAGAAAAATACATTCAAATGTCAGTTTGAAAATGCACAAAGATTTGAAAGCCCAGTAATTTTACAGCAAGGCCCTCTGGCAAAGAGAACAGATTAATGATCCATGTCACAGTAAGGCCCTGCAGTCAAACAAAGAAACTACGTAGTTGCTCAGACTCATTATTCAGCTCATTTTGTCACATGGCAATAGAGTGAGGTTATTGTTCGGTATAATCTGTATGCCGTCAAGTTGAGGCATTGCCTGGGAAAGACCATTTTTAACTAATCTTTTTTCCCATAATCTCAGGTCTTCAACACCCATATTGAACAGGCCATTCCTGAAATGGACCATTGAGTTCTTCCATACTTGAATTAAAGAAAACCTTAATTTATCAGAAGTTAGCAGACAACAGAATCCAACCCTGTTCCATCAAATATAGTATCATAAAAGCAAATCTGGCTGAACACACTTGGCTTTCCTCATCCTAAAGAGAGATGAGCACCACCAAAACAAAAAGTATACAAAACAAAACAGAAAAACGGACTGCAACCAAGCAACAACAGAGACAGAGAGACCAAGGGTGGACACCTAAATGGATCTGAGTTTGTTTTCAAAGGGTAATGGTGGAGATAAATTTTCTGTAGAAAATTGAAGGCCATGACGTCAGAGTCATCCACTAGAAGGCAAAGTAGGTAGGTTTAAGCCCCAATTAGAACAGGGAGTAGTTGGCTCAAAGAAGAAGAAGCAAAAAAAAGTAAGAACGTGCTAGATGGGTAGATTAGGAATCGCAAAAGAAACAATAATAGAAATATAGGGTATGACAAAATGAGATGACGAAAGGAACTAGTAAGTGGTACCAACTACCGTACAGAAAATTCATAAATTAAAACAATGTAACACATTAACTACAATAATCATAACTCATAATGGCCAGTTAGTTTGATAGGGTATTGAATTCCTAGGAATTATAAACAATGCCTTCCTATTAAATGACTTAAACTTGGAGTAAAAGGCAAAGATCCATGAAGAGCCATAAAATAGTTTTCCCTTTGATAGGAATTGATTATGTGGCCATCACCTTAGTAAAAATCCTAGGAAAGTGAGGTTCTCATGCAACCATGTATCGTTCTCTACTCACCTATTCAATCATTATCATCATCAAAGCCTTGACCCGACAATGTTGGGGTTAGCTTCATGAATTCCATTTCTCCATTCCAATTTAGCTTGAGCCAACCCCTCATAAAAGTTGCACTTCTTCAAATCTAAATTTACTACCAGCATCCACACCCTTTTTAGCCTACCCCTTCTCCTTGGTGGGCCATCAACCTGCTTGGTGGGCCATCAACCTGCATAGCTAGTCTTATCCTTACCAACGCTAGCATCAACATGAATTGGATAATGCCGAAACCATCTCAACTGATTAAACTAATTTTATCCCTTACTGATGCTACCTCTAAAAGCGCTCGTTTCTAATTTTATCCTTCCTAATTTTACCACACATCCACCTCAACATTCTCATCTGTACCACACCAATTTTGTGAATATGTTGCTTCGTATTTTGCCAACATTCTTCTCTATATGTCATAGCTGGTCTAATCATTATCAAATAAAATTCTCCCTTCAATCTCGTTGGCATTCGTCGGTGACAACTCACAAAGAACTCCTACAAAATAATCTACTAAACTATAAACCTAGGAATTCAATACAAAGTAAATGGGCCCGAAGGGAAAAAATTAAGTACTTCACAAAAGTAAAGCTTCAAGAGTTTTTATAGGACTTTCAGGTAACATTTGGCAATTAAATCCTTGGGGACTCCTCACAGATTTGCCTTGAGGATTTGGAAAACCCACATTTGGCAATTGTAAATTCTTGAGGATTTAGACCAATAGAAATCCAAATTTTTTAGGATTTTCAAGTCTGACCTCCCTACATAGGATTTGAAAATCCTCACTTTTGTGGATTCACATACCAATATCAACTACATACATTGATACGCACCAATACCAATGTGAGATCCTTAGTGAGGAATCATCAAATCTACGGTAGTGAGGAATCATTCCTCACCTATTACCAAACAAGCCCAATGTTTTGAGAAAAGGATCAAGAGTTCTGATGGAATCAAAATATCCCCGAGGATAGTAGAGAGCTGCTCATTGAGTCATTGTCACAACCGCACAAGGTTATAGGTTCAAGTCATATTGCCATTCAAAATAAATATTTTAGAAGAAATAAATTCTAATAAAAATTTCATGTTTCAAAATGAACGAGAGTCAGGGATAAACGAATTTTCAATATTTTAGGAGTTGAAATCTTAAGGCTACATCTTTCTTTTTTGGTAAAATTGGATATAACTTAAGGCTACATCTTGACACAACTCTTGGATCTATTTTATTTAGAATAGCCAATGGCTATTTATAACGTACAACTAAATATGTCAACTAAAACTAGGAAACTTAATCCTATTCCCAACACAGCTCTAGCCAAAAATAACCCAAATTTAAACAATAATAGTTTAGGAAACCTACCGTTAAAATTACAAAAAAAAAAGGACCCAAAAATACAAATAAACTAAACTGCTTCCCAATGCTTCTCAATAATACCCAAAAAGTTTCCCATTCACACCATCTCTTGATTCATCCGCCAACACTATCATCTACAAACAACATTCACCCAGGTGCTCCTCTTAAATATGAGCAGCTAACATCCACAATCAATGTAAAAAGATAAAGGTTTAAGGCTGACCCCTGAATGAAGCATAAGGTCACTAGAAACTCACCCTCCATTGGTAGTTTCCACTACCCACAAAGTGATACGAAATACACAAGCAAGATACAAAGTTACTCTCAAGAGAAAGATCTAAGCTTTTTCAAATAGAAATAGGTTGTGAATATAAATCTCTTCTCTACAAAACCAAGCCCAAGAAGCCGCCTCCTTATCTTCTCTTTCTCAAAGATAAAGACCTTTTAAGTCTTTTGTGTACTAATTTGCAAATACTATCAAACTCTTTCAGGTCAAGATGAGTAAGATTAGAGAGGAGATAAAATAATAATAATACTAATAATAACAAAGACAAAAAACAGGAAAAAAAACACTTAACCTGACCCTAACCCCCTAACCCTTACATCACTATACCCACCCAAGGAGACAACCTCTCAATCCCCTCCTTCGCTAGAACACCAGCCATAGAATTGGCAAATCTAACCTCCCGATGGAACACAACATTAACAAAAGAACAAAGCTCATTAATTTCATTAAAAATTAATTAAAGCTTCCTTGGGAAGACCTTCCTATTGGACACCCATTGGCTATTTTTAAAGTGTTACTCAGTGTTTTTGAAGGCGCGAGGCGCATCAAGGCGCCAAGGGTATCCTGGGGCTTAAGCGCAAGGCGCAAGGTGAGGCGCGGGCTTCATTGAAGCGAGGCGCACATTATAGATAAAAAAAATAGATATTTTCTCATAGACAAATAATTTAAAATTAACATTGGCAAAGTGAAATTAATTCACAAAAAAGGAAATAAATATTAGCCAAATGCATTATCAACACCAAATGAATATCCAGAGATGAGAAAACAAACAGAAGCAGCAGCAAAAAAACAAACAGCAGCAGCAGTAAAAAACAAACAAACAGCAGCAAAAAAAAAAAAAGAAAAAAACTGCAAAAATAGAAATGACAGCAGCAAAAAAATGCAAAACAGGAAGAAAAATGCAGATAACAGCAATAGAAAAAAACATGAAAAAAAAAGTAACGCAGCAGAAAACAAATACAGCAGTGGAAAAGAAAAAAAAAGAAACAGAAAAGCAGCAGCAGATAGCAGACAGCAAAAAAAACAAGCAGATAGCAGCAAAAGATGCAGCAGCAGCAGCAGTAGATAGCAGACAGCAAAAAAATAAAAAATAAAAAACAAAAAAAAATGGCAGACAGCAAAAGATGGCAGTAGCAGCAGTAGCAGACAGCAAAAGATGGCAGTAGCAGCAGTAGCAGATAGCAGGCAGCCAAAAAAAAAAAAAGGGGCAGAAACAGGAAAAAAAAAAAAAAAAGAAAAGCAGCAGCAGCAGCAGCAGATAGCAGCAGGAAAAATAAAAACGCAGCAGCAGCAGCAGATAGCAGCAGGAAAAATAAAAACGCAGCAGCAAATAGCAGATAGCAGATAGCAGATAGCAGCAGCAAAAAGGCATGGAAAAAAAAAACGCAGCAGAAACAAAAAGAAGCAAAAGAAAAGGCAGCAGCGAAAAGGCATGGAAAAAAAAACAGAAAAGCAAATAGAAAAAAGCAGCAGCAGCAAAAAAAAAACTACAAAAAACAAAACAGAGAGCAGCAACAAAATAGAAAAAAAAAAAAAGAAAACGCAAAAGAGAAAAAGAAGAAAACAGCCTCGCCGGACATGGGCTGCAGAAAAAAAAAACCAACACATACCTCGCCGGACGTGGGATGCAGCTTCGACGTGGCCTGCCAGACGTGATCCTTCGCCGGACGTGGGAGCTGCTGCTTCTTCTTTCTTCTTCCACTTTCCCTTTTTTCCTCCCCTCGTGAGAAACGGCGATCCCCCTTTTTTTCGTTGTAACAGATTACGGCATCGCTGCTTTTATAGTTTACAAATTTTGCATTTACACCCCTTCGTTTTTCTTATTCTATTTCAAGACCTTGCCTAACAAAAAGAAGCCCACGCCTCACTCGCCTCTCGCCTGAGCCCTAGGCGCGTGCCTCGTGCGCTTAAGCTGCGCCTCACTAAAGGCGCCTCGCCTCACATGGGGTGAGGCGCAACTATTGTGCCTCGCTGCGCCTTGCGCCCAGGCGCGCGCTTTTTAAATCACTGGTGTTACTTATAAAGTACAACCAAAACTGTCAACTCTAACTAGGAAACCTAATCCTAATCCCATCACAACTCTAGTCTAGCTCATTTAAACAAATCCTAATTTAGAAAACTTATCCTAAAAATTAAAATAAATACATCAACCCAATGCAAATAAACCCAACTGATTCTCAACATTAGAAAGATAAAGATAATTATGAAAATTAAAAGGGAAAAACAGCCCTAAGTGAAAAATCTAACACTTCACAAAAATTCAGTTTCAGGAGTTTTAATAGACTTTTAATGTTTCAAGAAGAAGAAGAATCAAAACTCAAAAGTCTTGGTAACAAAGGAATGATTAAGAATGCAACTATTACAGTTCAAACTTCTATAATAGTCAACTATAAAGGTCGACTCAATAAGGGGAGCAAGAAGAAATATATCAATTAACTATTATGGTCAACCAATTGTATAGTGCACTACCACATGCAGATGCAGACACTCCACTTCCTCAGAGACAACAAACAGAAGGCCAATCCCTAACATTGCACACCTATGCACAAGAGCTTCTGCACTCTAGGCGCACACCTAAATATGGGGCCTTGCCTGACTATGACGTGAGAAGCAGAAGGGTCCCAGTGTGCCTAGGCAACTAAACTGACAAAAACTGAGTGTACATTTTTCCTCTTTTCAATTAAGCTTTTGATGAGTTGCCATAATAGTAAAATGGATTTTGTAGCAAACCTGCTAGGCATGAATCCAAACTGGCGTCTAGCTTCCTTGATATAACAAACCTAAGAAATTGAAAAGAAGGAATGACGGGGAATGATAGACAAGGGATACACAAGCATCCATGAAGTGGCTTTGCTTTCAAGAACTTATTGAACGCACATAGTGGGAAGACCTTTAGTATTACCATCCATTTCGTAAATACATGTGCTTCTGTACAATTTTTGTTCTTAGTGTTTCTCTATAATAATGACGACAGTCAAACAAATTATGTAACCAAAAGGAAAGCCCTAGATCTTTTTTTTCCTTTCTAAAATAAAATCTTACCGGACCCAAAGACAAATAGAAAAGGATGCCAAGCAAGGAAAAAAAAAACATGCTCTTCTGTACAATATTTTTCTTACTGTTTCTCTATAATAACAACAGTCAAACAAATTATTTAACCGAATGGAAAGGCCTAGATCTCTTTTTTTCCCTTTTTTGGAACAAAATTTGACATTAAGGGGATCCAAAGACCAACAGTAAAGGATGCCAAGCAAGGATTTCAAACTCAGATGATGCAAAGCGGCGTACTAGATGCAAGGCGAGCAAAGAAGGAGACATCAAACATGGAAGGAAGAGGAGGTAGGTCAAGAAAATCCTGAATATCTTGGCCTCATGCCAACCTCCCCATCGCGGGCTAGGAAGAAGAGAGAGCTCTAGAAAACCCAAAATCACTCGATAGAAATTCTCATGCATCAAATAACTAAGGAGCCAAAAGGCTTTACATCATTTAAATAGAGAACTAGCTAACCCTAAGACTAGTCTCAACCGTTAAAACAATCCTATGGTTGAGATTAAAACATCCACTTAAACATAACTCAAAGCATAAGTAAGCAAATAAAACCCTAAATAAACTAAGATAGTTGGGCTAGGCCCAAAGATTGGTCGACCCGTGGGCGACCATGGGTTTGTCCTACATCATTGGACTTGGGCGAAACTTAACCTCCATCGAATCAAATCAAGATAGGTCTAGACAATCTTTGGCCCCTCCTCGACTCATGGAAAGATGACTTAAAATTATAAAGGAAAAAGATTAAAAAAGAACAACAACAAAACAAGAAGATTGGGGAGGTGAAACCAGTTTATATGGGAAGATGAACGGGCTTCATGGAAACAAAACCCATGGCCCCTTAATTTAAAGGCTAATTAAGAAGCTTAATTTAAAGGACTTCTTTTTTTTTTTTTTTTTTGGAAAGCCAAATACTCCGACACCCATACACTCACCCAAGTCCCTTAGCATTATCACTACAACCAAGGATTGAACCATGGTTGTTTCTATAGAAGAGAGTTGCCTCACCAACTGAGCTACCAGTGGATTGGCTAATTAAGAGGGTGGAAAGGTCACAATGGCTGGAAAAGTGAAATGGTTTTGCATGGAAAGAGGAAAGGTCTTCTGTTGAAAACAAAACCCAATGTAGCTTAAGGGGCTAATTAAGATTTAAGAGGCTTGGTTTAGAGGCTTCATTAAGAGGTTTAATCTAGGTGACTAATTAAGAGAGTGGAAAGGTCAAATGCCTACAAAGACAGGAAGATGGAATGTCTTTTTAAAAATAAAATAAAATAAGTTCCAAATCTAAGAGGCTAATAAAAGGCTTGATTTAAGGAACTAATTAAGATGCTTAATTGAAGAGGCTAATTAAGAGGGTGGAAAAATCAAATGGCTGGGAAGGTGAAATGATTTTGCATAGCAAGAGTAAAGGTCTTTTCTTTTGCAAATTATAAATGCATTGTCGCTTAATTTAAGGGACTGATTAAGCGGATCAAATTTACTAAGAGAGAAAAGAAGGAAAAAACAAAACTCGGCTCAAGTTTGTGATTGTGTGTGTGTGTGTGTGTGTGAGAGAGAGAGAGAGAGAGAGAGAGAGACAGACAGAGCACGCACTATACCATATTACCATCTGAACAAAAGAAAAAAATTAACTAAAATACATGGAAATTCAATGTTCTAAAAACCGTTAATATGGCTATATGATGAATTCAACTTTTAAAAACAAAATGAAGGTGGAACCATAGACTAAACCCACTGAAATGTGAGATGCCACTAAAGATGGAAAAAAGAAAGCAATAACTAACCAAATAAGTTAAAAGCCATCAAAATTGCCTTGCCCATACCGATACTGGTGGTTTATTGTTCACAAGTCATATAACCAATAAATGGTTCAGTATGGACCCAACAGTCCAGGGCAGCAACTCCAGTAGATATTGCCTGGTGCAGCTACATTTTATAGGAAAACTTAATGGATTCATTATTCATCTTCCTTAAAACAGCAGATAAAAAGTATTTTCTTGCATGGAAATAAGCTTCTGACATCAAGAAGTCTACTGCAGTTGCAATGCTCCATATATTTTAGCATAGGCAGGAAGCAATATTTACCCGTTCTTGATCCAGGTGTAGAAGATCTGTCCCTGTCTGAATGCATATGGCCCCTCCAACCTCCATCAATGCTGTTGGTTGTGGACCCACCCCAACCACTACCTACAGAGCCGCTTCCAAAAGAACCACCAGTTGCAGGGCTTTTCATGGGTACAATTGCAGCAACTGAACGGAGAGATGGTGTGGAATCATGTTGCAAATCATCAATATGTCGCTGAAAATACGACACAAGCCGATCAATGCTTTCAAAGAACCTTTTACGGAACTTAAAGCCCTTGGGATATAGGCCAACATACTCGTGGTGTGGATTAGTACTCCGTATATATGACAAAATGAAAGTTCCCGGATGCTCATGAGAAATTCCAAAACAATAAACAATTCTCATTGGGTACTCTGATTTTTCAATTCTCAGAAGGTCATCAACTTCTGCTTTTGTGCCCTTCCTGAATTTTCGGTATCCAAGCATGGCCTTTAGATTGGTTACCAGTGGGTCCACGTATCGATCCATAACCTAGCAAGGGTTAAGGCAAGAAAGAGTTAAGGCAACACATACATGTTCATGCATAAAAACAATCAGCCCAAGAATGTCACTGTTCCAGAATATAAAAAAAAAATTGGCTGAATCTATAGGAAGACAAACCACAGAAGCAAACAACAAAAACAAGGTAATCATGATGAATACACATACTCTATACTCCAAGATACTACTAAGATATGCTTGTGTATCTAATTTGCAATATTTTGATATGCTTGTCCAAAAAAAGGAGCCAAAGATCCAAACTAATCAGAGAAAGATTAAAAAGGAGGAGTCAACACTTGGATAGGACAGTTGAGATGGATCCAAATCAATTGTAAAATATTCAAAAATTAATTAAGGGATCAAAACAGCACTTCAATGACCCCTTTGGACCAATCTAATAAAGTCCATCTAAGCCCAAATTTGACAAACAGTATACTAGCATTGGGTTTACATTGTCTAATTGGGAGCCCATGGATAATGACCAAAATCAAGCCCAAAGTACTCAGTCCTAGCTCATATTGAATGCCAGTTCTGATCCATGTTCATGCCCCTTTCACTGGTACCACCAGTCCAACAGTGGGGACTAAAGCCCCATAGTGAGGGGCGTCAATTAATTCCAATTCAAGCAACGTCATCAATGGAAACTTTCCTATAACAAGTTCCTTGTCCATGAAGGAATCATTAACCCAAGAAATTCCAAGCTAGTTGCCAAGTTGGAGTTATCAAAAATTCAAAATACCGAAAAGATCAAACAAAGCAAGAGGATCCATAGAAGAAAAGGAACGTCCAAGTCCTAAAAGATTTGCTAGCAAGACTTTCTATTTTATTTAAGTAATACATTGTAATAAGGATTAAGAACCTTATTAAGGAAATTGTTTAGACCTGATTAAACGTTAGGATTAGAGATAGCTTTAAGGTGATCTTTAGAATGAGAAAAATTATAAAAGCAATGAGAAAAATTATAAACGCATAGCTATGACACATCCAACCCTAATTGGTTTTATCTTTCACCTTTTATCAATAAAATTGTATTGTAGCATTTGCTATTTTCCTGGAAAGATTACTCCTCCTCCACTTTGTGACTGCTCAACTTTCTCTAGATTCAGGTAAGGGACTAGAATTGGGTTTTCCATCAATCAGGCTCAACCTTTTGGCTTGTCATACTTTGATGTGAAATGTTGATCATTTTTTCGCTAGCCCATATATATACAAGCCTCAAAATCAATAATGAAAGGACAAGGATCAAACAAGAAGTATCTTTACACATTCACATTCATATCCATTCTCCATGGTCCAAGACACTATGAACTCTAAATATTATTGTGCGCCTAACTTTCTAGAAATTTAGCCATATGTATTTGAAACTTGAAAGCATCTTAAGAGAAGAAACCAGGAAAAGATTACGAGAAAGGCCCCCTTTTTTATTTTGCAAAATTAAAAGAGACCTATCACTTAATGTAGAAACATGATATTGAACTAAGTATTAACTCATAATTTACGCAGGTTTCACATCTATAAACTTGAAGTTTACATCTCTAGCTTCAGGAGTATTAATAACTTGTATTCTGAAATGATTGGTCAAATCTGACATGTAATAAGCATGAAACACCTACAATCAGCAATGTGACAGAATGAGTTCTTTGTCAAAACAACATCCTATTTCTTTCAGAACAACATCTTTGATTTTAAACCAGCAAATTTAATCTTGCTACTCTCTAATAACATCAAGTACTCAGTTGCTGGTGATACAAATAGTTTTAATAATCAGGTAAAAAACAGTGAAAATAGAAGTAAAGTTATTCCATGAATACTAGGACAGAGTGGAACAACCTCATCCAAATCCTCAAAGGTGTCTTCATCTATGGTTAATGTTTTCCCAAGACGAAGTAAACTTGTGATGTCTTTATTATCCTTGTCACCCTCCTTTATATCTTTGTGAGCATAAACCCCATTGTACACTTTAAGTGTTAATGTCAAATGAGATGGGCCTCTAGAACTTGGACGGATAATGCTTTCACCTATATCCTTGTCTGACAGGAACTGTCCAATCCAATAAGACCAAAAAAAAAAAACAGTGTCACTGCCCCAGAAAATTATAGCAACCATCATAAATACGGAAAAATAAGAGGGCAAATACTTCCACTGCTAAAAATTTACCTCCATTGCTTCATCAGCGGTCACATTCTGAAACCGAGGATGAACTATCATCCTTGGCTTAAAATGCTTCTTTGCAAGTTCCTTCTCTTTTCGAGCTTTCTCCTGCTCGCTCTCTAAATTGCTTTCTTCTTCATGATAGTAAGGATCTAGTTCCCCCTTTTGAGAATGCTTAATTGGTTCTTTTTTGAAAGTTAGTATCACCTGGCATCTGTTTGTTTGAACTGATTTAATGTAGCAAGTAAGTATACTTCCCTCACGTACCTTATCAGCTATTTCAAAGTCCCTTTCCTCTGAAAGGTCTTCCTTAAAGATCAGTGCCATCAACCCAGATTCAAGAGCACAAATCACACGTTGAGGCAGCACCTTGCGAACAGTTGCCTGAACAATTTTCCCCACTGAGACAGTCTCTTTAGTTTCACCAGAAAGCATATAGAATTCCTCATCTGGATTTGGTTCTCTGTAAGGACTACGCCAATCTAGAAATCCATGGAGCAACTCCATCTTTATATCACTGAGAGTCTCTCTTTTTTTGGTCTTGAGCCGTGCCTCAACACTCTTGGAATATTCCTCGATGTCTAGAGCTTTTAGCAGATTTGACTTTTCCCTAACATGTTCAATAGCCATTTCCTGTACATCATCATCCATGTCATTTTGTTCATCCTGAACATCTTCATCATAAACATCTTTGGCCATATTCTTTGCCAGGTCATATGATTCTGGATGTATTCGTGTATCATCCAGTAAGTCTATAATATGACTACTAGTCGTTGCGAGCCCACTCCGACGGACTCGCAAAAAACCAACAGCATTAATAAAAACCTTCTTTTTAATAACACCATTCATTGGGATCTCTTTTCGACTGAAAATAGTTCCGGCTCTTACTAGTGCTCTGTGTAAAGCAGATGCCTTTCTAGGCCCAAGCCCAGAAATAAACTGCAGCGGAGCAAAAAGCCATTCATGGCTAGAAGCCAAGTTTATGTCAACACCTACTTGGTTAGTGGCATCTATCATCACTTGTTCAACCATCTCAAACTTCTCATCAGGATTGAGGAAGTTCTCCAACGGGCTAAGCTTCCATGATAAAATCTCCCTACCTGGTCCACAGAGTGTCGCAATCATGGACAATGGACTTTGAAGGTGACGGCCAAGAGCTACTGCCCGCTTAACAATGCCTGCACACAAAGGGAACACGATTAGACTAAAAACTTGTCTCGTAGAAATAAATTAGAAATATATACTTCTGCAAACCTGGCTGCCCAGGTAACTGGTCTGAAGAAATTCTTGAATTTTCATAAAGACGAGGCAGAGATTCATCCCCATATACAACACTTAACCCTTCCATTTCTTGACCTACTTCCCTGGGATGCTCTTCAAACATTTTAAAAATGATCTGAGTAAAAATATAAACACATTAGTCATCAATTGTACTGATAATTCAAAAAATGGCAATGGCTTTTTACTCTACAAGAGTCTTCCATTCTACAGATAAAAACAATATTTATCAACCAAAACAAAAGCATAACAACAGGCACAAAATCGTGCCTTCAGGCAGCAGACTATGTAGCCCCATGACTAACTACCAACTATACATTAAAAAGAAAATATGGCCCGGTTGGCATCTTCCCTTGTGTTGTTCCCCATTGTGCCGATACCAGGTCGTGTTGAGACTATTCTGTGCAAAACTTGTTTGGCGACCTTATGTTAAATTGTTTTGTTGAGAATATGTTGTGCGAAACTTGTTTGGTAATATCACAAAGATTTTGTTCCAAGAAGCAAAATCAAGAGAATCATGTTTGTCAATGATATTGATTTAAAATCTATTATAAATATTCATTAGTTCATCTAAAATATTAAAAAATAGTAGGCGCCACTCTTTTATGAATATGACACAAGCCTCCATTTAGGAATTACAATGTGGGCCGACCTATAGAAATTACAACTATGTGGGAATTTTTGTACATGGGACCCATCTTTAGACTTACAACGTTGGACCCACCTTTAGGAATTAGAACATGAGGCCAACCTTTATAGGATTTAATATGAGGAATGCCTTTATAAAAATTAGAATATGGGCCCACAATTTGTTATTGGGAACATTAAGAATTACAAGATAGAGAGAGATGGGGACCAAGCCTTTCAGTGTGTGGGGGAGGGGAAAATTTGATTTGGAGTTTCTTCTCTTGTTAAGAGAGTAGTTGAATGAATGGAAATACAAGGAATGGGAAGGAAAAGAGATGGCTTTTGTCATATGAAAGATAATGAAAAAGCAAAAATGTGATTTGGTCAAATTAATAGATACCAAAATCTTTATCCCAGTTGCAGAGCAGAGTGGGAAATCAAGGGCCTGATGGTAACGGCCTACGGAATGTTTTCAACTGCTGATTTTTTCTTTTTTTTGTTCCAAGGAAAGTAAAAAAAGATTAGTAGTTTGAGAGAGAGAGCTGCAGTGTGGCCTGTTGGGGGAAAGAGAGCAGAAGAGAGAATTCATAGAAATGGGTTTGTGTGATCTGGGCGGTGGGGAGGGAGAGAGAGAGAGAGAGAGAGAGAGAGTGACTTATTGTGAGACTGTGGAAGAGAAAGATTGCTGGAATAGAGAGATTGCACGCAGAGAGATAGGGGAGAGAGATGATGTCTGGGATTGTGGTTGTGCAACATGTGGGAGAGATTGAGCGACGTAGGTCGGAAGTTTTTGCGGAACACAAGATTTTTTTTTTTCCTAAAAATCATTCAATGCAACCAGGTAGGATCTTTCAAAAAACGATATAGAATTGTTTCGTATATCATGTTCCATCAGGACATGGTAGTGCGGTTGTTTCACGGAATCTAAAAATAAAAAACTAGAGATAACATCTACCAAACGCATTTTCATCAATCATATCCCGTGGGAACTAGAAAACATCCCAACAGCACGTTCCCAAACAGGCCTTGTGTATCCCCAGTGTCAAAACTCTAAAAGCATGAGAAACATTTAGCAACAAATGCTTCATATGATCATACCTCACAAAATACAATCAATGCTACAAAGCGGAGAAAAAAATTTAACATAACAAAGCCATCTATGAATTAAAAAAAAAAAAGACAAAATGAGGTAAGCTAGCAGTGTGTAACTTAAATGCACATATGCTGCATATAATGTTGATTGTTGAGTTTAATTTCTGAAACAAGCAAAGAGATCTTCTGAAAATATATAATGAGAGAGTTTTGAAAAAGATACCATCAGCTGTTCACTTTTATAATCATAATATGATTATTATAATCTTATTATTATTATTATTAGTAGTAGTAGACTAGTAGTAGTAGTTGGTGGATGTAGAAATGCTTGATTCTTGTCTGCCCTGATAATCAGATATCAGGGACAAATAAACTACTGGAAGGAAAAAACATGCTGACCAAATGACCACAACAACTATGAAAATGTTCTCTATACACACTCTGAAGAGAAAGTGATGCAGGCCCTAGCGTCAAGGTTTGCAGGAAGTACGAAGCACATGTTTGAGGACACTTCAAATGTCTGCAAGGATACAGGACACCCCTCAATGGGAAAACTCAAAATCAATTAATTAACTTCGAAAATCTCATTTATACAATGCCATATAAATAAGAAAGATAACTTAAGGACTAAGAAACCTGATTAAACTAGAAAACTAAATAAGTTGAAAACTTAATCCTAATTACAATAAAACTAGAAAGTAATGACATAAAACTAAAATCCTAAAAGTACTTGGGCCCTACACGTGGCCATTGAGGTCTATCATGTATCATTCTCCCCGGTTTGAAAAGAACTCGACCTCGAGTTCGGTAAATGTCCACCTGAGTCGAAGATCAATCGGGCAAACTTTTGCTCTGTTAGGTGATCTATAGGTGTACACCTTCATGAATAATATCTTTGGATGGCTTGATATTATGTAGATGTGACATTGAGCCCTTAGGCACGTCATGTGTGGAAGTTGCACCATCAAATCACAATTTTTGACAAGTTGTTCTTCATCTCCGAGTTACTATTGTTGATCCCCGAAGACAAAATCAGTGTGAGAATTTATGTGGGGGATAGCAACCAATTGTTCTTCTTTCCTTGCTACTTGCACCTCTTGATCATCATGACTAATAAGAGAAAATTCGAGGCCAAGTGTAGTATTATCACTTCCCGTACTAGCAGGAGCAATTAACATGTTATTGACCAATCAAAACTTTAATAAAACCTTTTCTGATCCCATCGAGGAGGGGACCTCATATTATACCCAGTATCTCTTTTAGTGCTTCGGTCATCCAGAGGTGTATATTCCCATTCCACCTGGATCCAGTATCATAAGTCATGTGGAATCTTCTATGTCTTGCTCAGGCTTCTCAGTCTACATATCTTCTGCCACTGGTTCCTCAACATGGTCTGTTGTTAATTGTGGTTACTTTCCTTCTTGAGGCATAAATTTCATTAGATGAGACCATTTAAGCATCCACTCCATACGAATGGCTTCCCAATATGCCTCAATAATGGTCTTGTTGTCATTCATTCTTTCCACTGTATCCGGTTTCAAGCCTCTCGAGAAACTAATTAAGTTATACTCCTCATCATCTTCTAATCCACACTTGGCGTGGAACCATAAAAATTTGTCACTATATTTAAGAGCAGACAATTCTCCTTGTTTCAAATCAAGAAAGTGCCAAAATAAACTTCATTTCCAACATACCATAAACCATATTTAATTGCATATTTGACTCTTTGAAGTGCATTGTAGATTTTACTAACACGGAATTTCATCTTAGATTGTAGAAAGGACTGACATGATACCATAGATCTGCTATCCACAAACATGATGACAAGAACTGATCTAAAATATGTAGATGACACCGCAATTGGCAAAAGAAAAAAAATAGAATTAAGTTTTCAATTTGTTTAGTTTTCGGTGGAGTGGGTTTGGCCAAGGCAAGGAGGTGGTCAATTGATGCGGTCAGTTATAGGGTAAGGATGGGTCAGCAATAGTGGGGTTGCTGGAGAGGTTAGGGTTGACAATGAAGAGGGTTGCATTGGAGGGGATGGATGGAGATGGGAGGGCTAGTGGCAATAATCACGCGAATCTATCAAAGGATCAACTCTGATACCAATTGATGCAGGCCCTAGCATTAGGGCTTGCGTGAAGTGCGAAGCACTTGTCCAAGGACACTTTAAACAAACATCTACAAGGATATAGGACACACCTCAATCGGAAAACCCAAAATCAATTAATCAACTATGACAATCTCATGAATTCAATGCCATATAAATAAGAAAGATAACTTAGGGCCTAAGAAACCGAATTAAACTAGGAAACTAAATAAATTAAAAACTTAATCCTAATTACAATAAAACTAGAAACTAATGACATAAAACTAAAATCCTAAAATTATTTGCACCCTACACATGTGGCCATTGAGGTCCATCCTGCATCAAAGAGAGGTGAACTAAACTAATAAGATTAAGATGATTTAGCAAACAACTGCAACATTCAAAATGAATACAAGCATGCATCATTCTGTGTGGTTCCTTGGTGCTTTACAGCTCAAAAAAGTGCATTTGTTTTCAAAACATCACTCCCGCTTCTGGATATTTCTAGTAACTACACTTTTGATTTGTGTGTGGTTGTACTATCTTTCCAATTTAATATAATTCATCGTTACCAATCAAAAAATATTCCCTGTAACTAAGGCATCTACCAGATGGATTCTATTTACAAGTTTTTTATATGCTTTGATGAGCGCCAGTCTGAGAATATTAGGCAAAAAACATTTTCAGTTTAGTTCTAGCAATTGCAGTAACAGGAAGAGTCACGAGAAACAAATCATGCAAGGATTTCATCAACGTAGCAAAGCACACCAAAATCATGCTGTGATGCATCCCACATGGAAAGGAAACGTGACAAGTGCAGACGGTAATATCCCTGTTGGTTACTGAAGTGCATAGACCTTCATTTCTTATTGTTAATGAACTTTCCATATGCACACACCGCACACAAGGCATGCACACACACTGACACAAGCGCATGCAAGAAGATCACATGTTTTTTTATAACTTAGCTTTTCAGCTTCTAAATATTCATTGTTATTTCCTCATCATCACTACCATCATTGTTATTGTCACTGAAGCCTCAACCCTTCTATTTGGGGTCCACTATGTGATTGATATTTTCCTTCCACATACCCTTTAAGATCTGAACTGTGTCACTTCTCAATACTTTATTTACCTTTCTTTTTTCTCCAAGCTCCTTGAGCTTGTAGCACTGTAATTTGTAAAAGGGAACTGCTTCCAGTCATTTAGGAACAGTGGATATTCATTTAAGGAAGCTTGATATCACCAGAAGTATGTCGAACAGCATAAGAATTATAAATTCATACATGTGTGTGAGCAGGTGGAATGGAGGGATTTTTTTCTCCTAAATGTGTGGCATCTTTTAACAAGTTTGAGCTTCATGTTTCTCCAAATCAACACATGCAAAATGACTTAATGAATTATGTGGAGAGCGATGAACCTCTCCAATTTAGCAGTTTAAGTCCATCATTCCAATTTTGAACATTTAACATTTTTATCATTTTTTTACGGCTTGCTGTAGCAGTCTACAGAATCAAGCAGAATGCCCATGCATGCACAGGATGAACAGAAGGAAAATAATGCATAATAAGTTCTCCTTCCTATACAATATATTTTTATCAATATAGTACTAAATGCTGACCTCGTAAATATCTTCCTTCAACTTCCCACAAGACAAATTCGCAGCCCCCAAAACGACAACATGAGGCTGATGGTCCATCATGAACTTTTGGATACGCTGAAGGTCATTTTGCTTGCGTTGCTGATCATTAACACTCTGAGAGCGATTGCTAATTGACCCTGCATACAGCACATCCACAACTTCTCCGGCTGAGTCCAACATCACAAATGTAGTTGCAGGGTTTCCAGGGCCCCAACAACAAGCCAGGACTCTTGGCGCAGCATCAAGGTCGGCAGCAGCATCACTCTCCTTCCGCTGATATGGTGCTACAGAGACTTTATCCCACAAGTGTTTCCCATATTCCATAAGGACCCAGTTCCTGGCTCTTGCAGTTAATACAGTCCGAGCTTCCTTTTCCATTGAAGGAAAAAGAAAAGTGAAGAAAGCATCCTTCAATATCAACTTGCGTTGCTCATTCCAAAGCTGAGCAGATCTACTAACTCCATCACTCATATAATATTCATTAGAATCATTTATTAGTTTAGTTTGGACACCTCCAGGCAATTTGATGTTGACTTTAAGGAGTTTCTCTTCTTCAGCCTTTTGGATAAGAAGCCACTGAGCATCCTTGAATGCAGATAGTGGCTTGTTACGCAGCCACTTCACAGTTGAAAACTGATGAGACGCATCTATAGCAGTAATTCCATCAGGGGTGGGGCTTGTTGAGACAACAGCATTTTCCATAAAGATGCTGCGGACATGCTTCCTCACACATGGCTCGCAGCTGATCTCTACTGCCGCCTGGGGAACAAAAAAATAATTACCAATGCGAACACAATAGCATGCAATACCAAATACTATATCTATATGTCATGAATACTAGAAAAGGGCAGCCCAGTGCATGAGGCACCTCCTACTGCGGGGTCTGGGGAGGGTCAAATGTAGTGTGATATACCAAATACTATATATAAATATATATGTCATCAATAATAAATAGTAAAAATAAGTACATACCATGTGCCTAGCACCTTTAAGCACATCTTGAGGAGTCTCAAACATTGCACATGTAAAATTTGAAGCTATTTCCTCAGGAGTTTCTTTTGCATCCTCCAATTCATCTACACGCTGCAATTAGAAGAAGTTGAACATAGTTACACAGTTATAATGTATTCTCAAAGTAATGTGAGGTACAATATACATTTACATACCATCTTTTCCAAATTTAGGAGCAAACCAAATTGCTCTGAGCTAAACCCAAACCTGTTGGCAACCTCCCATAGACCAGCCTTGCAACAAATACTATAAAGAGATTTTCGCTTTGGCCTCTTAAACTGTCCTTCTTCAGCACCCACTTCACCTGGTGGAAAATGCAAATTAAACTTCGAGTCAACATCATCAACCTCTCTTTCTGATTCAGCAGCTTTAAGAGACTCCGTAATGGATTTGAACAGCTGCTTATTCAAAGCAAGCCTTGTTTCATCATCAAGCCTTTGAGTTTCTTCTTGGAAGCGCTTATTGTAATATAACTGAAGAGCATTCTTCCGCTTTTGAAGCAGGAGCCACTTTCTGTCCAAGTTCTGGACAGCCCAGAGTTTCTGTAAAAGAAAATTAGTATATGTCAACAGAATTCTGAACTCAACACACTTACTCCTATAAAAAAAATGGAAATACCTTATGCCACTTCAGTCTAGGAATTCGATCAGCCCTATCATCATTGTCGGCCACAACTTGTTCTGGATCTTTCAATAAGCTAAGACATAGCTCCTTCCGATACATAGCAATAAAAGGAATCTACAATAGGGATAAAAACATTAATTGTAGTACATGACACGAGAGAGAGAGAGAGAGAGAGAGAGGTGCCTGATGTCAACTTTCTGTAAATAAATAAAAGAACAAAGCTTACATCAAACTTCTGGACATGTAGCATCCCCAACACATTTCCAATGTCTTCCCTATTGATCTCCCCAATGAGATGCATATTGCCAAAAAATGGTGACATCTCAGACACAGTAAGTTGATAATGTATCCAGGAAATCTCTTCCTCTATGCTTTTATCATCAGTTGGTACATGTCCAGTGATTTCTTCAGATAACTGCTAAAAAAAAAAGGAGGGTTGACCCCAACTAGATAATTAGTTTTTATTAGAAGCAGGAAACAAATAATCCGCATATAGATCAGTACAAGCATTCAAAAGGAAGGATATTAATAGTAGCAGTCTATCTGACCTGAATTCTCTCGGGAACATCAACCTCTCGAATTCGGTCATCCCTTTCAGTCATATACTTCTCTGAAAGAATGAAAGGTTCAAATTCATCTTCAAGTCTCTTCTCCCTCCACTCACCAGAATCATCATAACTAGCACCCTTCGCAAGGCCTTGTTTGCGGCGCATGAGGAGCTCATCAACATCCCCAAAAATTTCATGAGCTTCCTGTAACGCAGATGAGGAAACACCAGGTGCCTGCCTGGATTTCTTTCTAGGTTTCCTCCTCCTATCGAAGAAAGTATTCCGGTTAAAAAAAGGAGGATTTATGGAACTAGAAATATGCAGAGATAGAACTACTGTTTGCTTTCATTAGAGATATACCTCACAGGAGCACCATTCTCATCAATATCTTCTTCCACAATAAAGTCAGCCATTTCATCATCTTCACCCATATCCACATCTTCTTCCTCTTCGGGTTGTTCTTCTTCTTCAGCAATATCCTCAAGCAGAGCACCTGGAAACATTTGCAATGGATTTTGTCATCTATTAGAAAAATGGATATACAAAACAAAAGGAGAGATGGTGTCCCAGATGACAACCTTCATCATCACCAAACAAACTTCGCTTGAGTTTTTCTTCAGCAGTTCGCCCACTTCGACCACTTCTATCCACTTCCTCATCATCAGAAAACCCAGACCGGTCTTCCTGCTCACTGTCCCTTCCAGCTTTCTTCAGACGCTTAAATTTTTTGCTCCCCTACTCACAATGTTTCATTAAAGAGTCAATATACAAGATAATGAATGCAAAACCTATCATCAAATGTCCCATCAAGAAATGAACTGTCAAATCAGATAAAAATAATTAAAACTCACAGGTTTGGGCCGATGGAAGCCAGTAATCTTGTTATCCTGAAGCAGTTCATAGTCATCTTCATCGAGAACATAATTCTTCTCAGATTCCCTCAAATTCATAAAACCCCACAGATTTATCAGGTAAGAATCCAAATGAAAAAGAAAAAGTTCAAAAACTCAGGAAAATATAAGAATGCAGCTACCTTTTCCTTCTCTTTTTTCTCTTATGTTTCTCCCCTTCGTCACTGTCCCCTTCCTCATCTTCCTCATCCTGTTCTTCTTCTTCTTCTACATCATCTACTATGAAGCCATCCTTCTCATACTCATCCTGCCCCTCTTCTACTCACAGATAGAAACATTATTAAGCAACAAAATAAAATAAAGGGAAATTTTCAAAATAGGACCTAACTTCTCAACACATTTCAAATCAGGACAAAAAAAAACTACATTTCAAATTAGGACTTAAGTTTTTTACTTTTATTTCAAATCAGGACAAAGAGCCGAATTGAATATTTTCCAGCGACTTTTTCACATTATTTTTTCAAAAATCCCAAAATGCCCTTCTTCATTTTTGCATTCCTTCTTCCCTCTCCACCTCCCCTTTCCTCCTCCATCTTGCTTCTTCCTTTCCCAACTACCATGCCAACCTCTAACTTAAGGGACCAACCAGATTCTGTCGCTCTAGAACGAATAGGACCCAGGGAGCCCACACCTGCTTTTACTCTTTATCTTCCTCTTTCATCTACAAAACATCAATCATCTTAAAAATCACGGCTCCCACATTGAAACTGAATTTGAAAAAAAAAAAAAAAAACCCCCCCACTTACTTCCATGCATCGAGAAAGACGGATATGACGATCCAATCATATGTAGTGTCTCAAAACATTGGCGTATGAACAGTAGCATCTTGTTTGAGCTCAAAGACAGCGTTGTTTTCTCTCCTCTTCCTCACCATCTTCATCTCTGTCGCCACCCCAGAGACTCCCACATTCTCACTTGCATTATCTATTCATCATGACTTCATCATCTCCGCTACCCATGTCACAGTCTTTGTTTCTCGCCACCCACATTACCTGAAGTCAACTCCATCCTCAGCACCCACCAGACCCTGAACCGAACCCACATAAGAGAACTCTCACCCCTCTTTACTGCTATTCCTGAAACAAACAGAACTCATCACCCCTTCACAGTATTTGTTTCTTGCCACCCACATCACTTGAGATCCTCACTCATTATCACCCATCATCTACACTCAATTCAACATCGAGCTCCACCTCTGCAACTCTTTTTTCTTCTTTCCCCTCAACCGATCAGTCCCAATGCAAAGTTTTCTTCTCTTCTTCTCTCTATTGTCTTTCCTTTCTTCAGTTCCGGTTCTCCCGTCTCTGCTTACGGCCAAGCCCAACACAACGTGTGCTGCATCATCTTCTCCTTGCTCCTCGTCTTCTTGGTTTTTTTCATTTTTCCTATGCTCGTGGCTGTACCCATCAATCGTGTATCCACCTTGCTTACTCATCTTCTTCTGACTTTTACTACTTGTTCTTATTCTTTTCTTCTTATCTTCTTCCTTCCTTTTTCCACCTCCTCTTCTTTCTAGCCAACTAGTCAAGCTGTCAATTCCCACTCTATCTCGACAGTCACAGAACCCACCATCTCCACTATCCTCTTCAATTCTTTTCTTCTCTCCTCGCCGCAAGCAGAACCCAGGTTCTTCTTCTTTTCTCCTTTGAATGCCTTCCTTTTGTTCTTCTCTTTCCTCTGCATGTATTCTTGCTCCTCCTTTCTCTTCTCTCGCCTCTGTTAACTCTAGCACCATTTGTAAAACGAACCTAAGATCCCTTCTTATTATCTCCTCTGTTCCCTTCTTCTCTTGCTTCTACTCTCACCATCTAGCAGTCATGACAGAAATAGAACCCATCTTCACCCTTCCTTCTTTTGTGCCATAACAGAGACCCAATCAATCCCCATCTTCTTCATCTCTAAGTTCCTCTTCTTCCCTTGTGGCCTCTCTCAGCTGTGATCACCTGCATCTTTCTTTCCTTCAGGCCAGAAGCTCATTGGGAAGGGAAGAGAAGAGATGTTTAGAGGGGAGGTGGAAGACAGAAGAAGGAGAAGTAGGGTATTTTGGAGTTTTTCAAAAATAAGGGGAAACAGTTGCCGGAAAATGCAGTTTGTCCTGATCTGAAATAAAAGCGTAAAACTTAAGTCCTAATTTGAAATGTAATGTTTTCCTTGTCCTAATTTGAAATATGTTAAAAAGTTAAGCCCTATTTTGAAATTTCCCCTAAAATAAATGATGATGGCCAAATAATAGCACAACACAGTAACATTTGAAAGCAAATAAAGCATAACTAAGAACCCTAAATAAAGAGGGAGCAGTAATATGCTATGCACATATTGAGATTGATTTCCTTAGTTGTCATGTTGCGCCTTTGTCTTCAATAATTTATTTTTTTTATTAGTTTAGAATTAAAACTCCAGAAACAATAACAACGCAAGAAACCCTAAAGTTGTGGTTAAAAGAAATGAAGGGAATACGATAAGAGCAGCAAACGAACATAGCGCCTCTAGTGCATTACATTCAACAGATGTTCTCCTTTCTTTCTACTTTTTAATAGCCTTTTTTATTCTTCAAAAGGGGTTCAACACATCAACAATGGTTCATATAAGAGAAGATTAGTTGCAACACGACCTTTTGTATGCAGTGCAAAGAGAGTCTGCAGCAAGACTTTTTTTATGAAAAAAATCTACACAGATCTTGTCTCACAAAGGGTTATTGACAAGTTCAGCTTCAGATCAAGGAACATCCCAGCCCATATCACATTGTATGGGTAAACAATACAAGAAAACTGGTGAACCAAATATATAGGAAGACAAAAATAAAAAACAATATATTGCAGGATGTACCCCCAAAGAATACCACACATATACATTTAAAAGGCCATGGATTAAAGAGCAAGAGGTAAAACACACAGCGAAAACACCATCTCGACCTTTCTAGTAAAATTTTCAAAATATTCTCCAAAGCCAATGCAGCAACGAGAGCTCTACAAAAAGAACTAGTCAGAATCAACAACAAACCTAAAGCTCTGCATCCAGAAAAAGTATATCACCTAGAGTAGATCCAATTTTCAAAATAGCAGAAGATTAGCCTATATACGAGCCAAGCAAAGATTTGCATAAGTTGCTTGTGACAAATAGATGGAACTGATCAATCCGATGGCTCCCAAAACAACAGTCAAGCATTGATTGAAACATCTACAACCTTGATGGCTTCAAAAGCCAATCCAACCATCAATGTGCATTGATTGAATGTCCATCGAAAGAGATTGTTGATGGGGACAAAAGGCGAGCCTAAATGATTGGAAAACCAAAATCAATTCCCTACCCACAAATCAACAATAAGCCAAGCAAACGCAATAAGAATGTAGTAGAAAGCTCACCCCAAATCTGCAATTCAACACTCACCCCAAATCTGCTATTCGCCACTCAAACAGTCTTGAATCCTTGGGAGACACACTCTCAAATGGGGAACAGGAAAAAATTGCAACTATGCAAAATCATTGGGAAAAATATGATAAAATCCAACTTAGAGTTGGACATTCCAGTGTTCCACACTTGTAGGTATAAATAATGTTTCTCATAACTAAATTATGAAACCTTCATAATCCCCAATAATTAGGGGAAGAATCCAAAACCAGAGAGTCCTTATTACAATGCACATGATAAAGTTTCCTAAAAGAGAAGAAACAAAATTACTAAAGAAACTCCACTTGTATTCCACATGGGTTGGGCATGACCCCCCTTGAATCCCTGTTGATTGTAGTTGCTTGCCCATTTGGTAAGATCTCTAACTCATGCATCTTTAAAGAATTCTTCATTGATATGAACTGATTTCAGAATGTGCCACTTAGGAAGTAGCTATGTAGTTAAGAAATTTGTTTCATTTATGAATTCACTCCAATTAGAATTTAGAACATTATGGTTGACTCGTGACTATACCTTTTTTGAAGGACGTATTTAAATTTCAAACCTTATGGTTGAGATGAATACTTGAAGCATTAAACTTTATGGTTGCTGAATTTTATGGTTTTGCCCATAATGATGACAATAATTTGTTAGGTTGACAATATTATTATTTGTTTAATTGTTTATATCATACATGCCATACTATGAGTTGATTTAGAAGAATAAACTAAATGTATCAAATCATGTTTTTAAATTTTAATATTAATCTATATTACATATATATATAATTTCTATATTTTTTTTTAAACGTAACTTCAAAAACATTTTTCCAAAATTCTGAATTGGCCAAAACAACATTTCAGTTTGGAGGCCAAACAGAAACAAGGCCCAAAACGAATTTCTCAACTATATGATTGACTCTCTTTGAAATTCATTGGACGTCCAACGTAGCTGGGATTGTGGGTTCCACATCATATTCCTGTGGGACTAGAAACATCGTTACATTCGTGGGCCAGATCTTGACATCCAAGGGTGGCTTGGTAAAAGAGATTTTGGGCCTGATTTAGGTCCAATTCAGTTGGGTCTAATCCATTATTGTTGTCCATAAAATAAAATTCGGTATTACTAGGGCCCTTTAAGCCATATTGGAATGGATGGATGGAATCAATTGATCCATTAATTTGTTTATTTGGATCCTCAATTATTTCAGAATATTTTGACCTTAATTTGGAATCCACCTTGTATCCATATTGGCTCTTCACTCCATGCTCTGTCCCAAATTTGTCAATATTGCCTCAATTAACATGGATCATGAAATTCTTTGATCAATCAAGTCGACCTAGGTATCAAGGACATCACATATCCCCACTGATCTGAGTTATTAGCACCTCCATCAATTGTGGACGATAGTAGAAAATAAATTCATGGACAAATCATAGTATTTCAAAGATTTTGGCAGTAAAAACTTAACTGTTAGATAATCCAATGGTCTGAAGGCCCTATCAAGCACATCAATCCATCAGAGGATGCCACACCTCTATTCTACTTCTAGTTGAAAACAACAATGTGAAGTATGAAAGTAGAAACAAAAGTGACAAGATTAACAAAACAACCAGAACAATGTATGGTGACCTTTGATCCTGGCACACCCCTCCGAAACTTAAGGACAAGTTCTTTAAAGCCAAGATAATAGTACATTCAACTATTCAAGTACGAAATGACTATAAAAGGGTCCTCATTCATAAGGGATCGTTTGTTAATTTCACATATGATGTGAAAATACTTTACATATGTAAATGACTCACATTTAGCAATTGTTTGTTTACATGCGTAGATGTATCACATGTGTAACATTTATACACAATCAAGTTTATTTTCATTAATTTACAAATGTGATGCGTAAATCTGCTGTGAAAATGATGCGAAAATAACCTAATTGTCATATAAAAATTTCCGCAACCCCTAGTCTGGTAAAACAACTCACATGTAGTTTTGGTGAGAAAAGGAACCACAACCATTGAGGTGGACGGTGTGTTCCGTCAAAGTGGGCCGCGGGATTGAAACCTCCCAACCGCTTTTGTCTCAAAAATCTCATATACCTTTTTCTTCGGTACTTTCCAAAGATAGACGTTAAAAATTCAATTGCTATTTCTCTCTCTTCCTCACTGCCTCACCGGCTGAACGAGCCAGCCAGGTATGCCATCCAAACCCCCTCTTCTCTCAATCTCTCATCCATCGCCTCTCTCTCTCTAGTCATCTCTTCATCCTCTCTCTAACTCTCAATATCCCTCTCTTAATCTGTTTCTATCTTTTTTCTCTATCTCATCTATCCCTCATTCTCCCCCTAAATACCCATCAGTTTCTCTATCACAACTCTCTCTCAATAGGTCTATATCTCTCTTTTTTTCTTTATCTCATCAATCCCTCATTCTCTCTCTAAATACCCATCTGCTTCTCTATCTCAGCTTTCTTTCTCTCTTTAGTTATATATTTTGAACCTTTTCATCATAAACACGCTTGTCATGCTTGATAATCCATTTATTTTATACATTAGTGTGTTATCATGTTTGTAGGATATGTTTGCTTTGTAGTGTCTGATTGTGGAATCTGATGTTATTGTTGGGTTTTGTGATCCAAAGAATGGGAGACGTGATTGAGTAGTCTGAACTGTTGATGTCATGACCCTACTTAGATTAGAGATTGTGATAGGAATGCCTTATTTTTCCCCTTTTACTAACTTTTATAATTGAAGTTTTAAGATAGAGAGCAGAAAGTAGATAACGAATGTCAGCATTGGTATGGATACTAGTTAGAAACTGTTGGAGAATTAATTTTTTGGGTATACTGCTTTCGAGATGCAATAGGAGAAGGAATGTGGAGTACTGCTGCCAACAAGCGAAGTTGAGAAATATAGAAGTATTATTTTTTTATTGCAGAAGTTTCTCTTTTGGGAAGCCTTTCAATCTAATTGTCTTGTGCAATCTTGTTTAATTAAAAACTTTTGTTCTACTAAAAACTCTGTTGGCTTATGGGATAGATGAAATTATTTTTTTCTAGTATTTTTTGCTTTATTAGAATGTTTTTTCTTTTGTTTATGAATGGTTATTGATCTGCTTTTGTATTTTAAGATTTGAAAATAAATATTTTTCTCATCAAATATCAATTTATATAATTCCAATTACAAAATGTATAAAGTTTACAAATCTTTTCTTTTTGTTTAATATGAGAATTTTTAAACATCAATTTATTATTTTACTTGTTAATATAAATATTAAATTTTATCCATTGCGTACGTAGTCAAAACAAACATTGTAAATTTAATCACACATGTAAATGGTGTGAAAATGATGTTTTTAAACAAACATGGTAAAATGCATCACATGTGTAACGGTTACATATATAATATTTACATATGTAGTATTTACAAATGAGAATGATTTTTTCCTCGCATCCAGTGGTTCGCATGTCTTTTGAGAGTTTTTTGCAAATTTTCAAAAATCCATGATGAATCAAGTAAATAGATTTGACCCAACCACTAAGCATTGTTGGCCTTCTAGAGAGGATTAATGGTTTTGATGGGGAAAAAGAGGCCCACCCATATCAAAATTGAATATCAAATGGTCTTTTTTTTTCTCTAGCCGTTTATGGCTTACAAGGGAGTCTATGGTTTGATCTTGCATTAGAGGCTTCGATGATCCCAAAATTTAAAAAAAAAAAAAAAAAGGGTTGCCTTTTCAACTAGTGTAATGCACTGTAGCAATATTGCATGCATCCAATAGTTGATATATTTTTCGAAGATATTTCAAGATCCATGTTGAATCAACACCTGAAATTTGACCTCTTGCTTGAAAATGGCCTATTAAAGAGATCATGAAAATGAGTCCCACAAAAGTCCATAGGTGAAGATCAATGGTCATAAATTTTTAATAAATATTTCACAATTTCTAGTGATCCAATGGCAGAAATTTAGTACCATAGCCCTTTTTGCCTTCCTAACATGTTTAACGGTTTGGATCATGATTAAGAGCCCACAAAAATAAAAATAAAAATAATGAAAATTATCACTGCAAAGCAAAGGGGGTGTGGAACCGTGCAAATGAAAGGGCCCTTTTGCACATAATTAACACACCAAAACCACATGTAATTCACACACCACATGTGTAAAATTTGCAAACAAACATAAATGGTGTGGAACCATTTCACATGCAGGATGTTCACATATTACATGAGGTTAAACAAACTACCCCCAAGTGAATCCCAACCTATTCTGCACAAAACTTAGAACTAGGTCAAGTTTTTTGCAAACTCAAAGTAATCATGTCCTCTTTTCTTTTACCTTTTTTTTTCACGAACAAATGCATCCCAGTTGGAATGTTTTGAGAATATCAATTAGTTCTAGTAAGCATGTTATAATAAGAGTGAAAAGTCTAAGTCAATCAGTCTTTTAGCAATTGTTTTCAAAGTATGGGTTTAAAAGTGATTAATTAATTTTAAATTGGATAATATCTGAGTCAGATGTCTAAAATCCTCTTTATACATGTTACGCAAGTAGCGCTATTGAATATCTAGTTCGGGTATCTTCTGTAAAAATCGGATCTTCCCCTCATCCTTGAAGTTTGTATGAACTCATATGCATCCATGGTTTGATTTCATGAGCTCACAGTATGTAAAGTTTAGGGCTCCTCCATCAATGTAGCAGTCATAGATCTATAGCAGATATATCTTCAATTATGGACCATCATCATCATCATCACGAAAGCCTTATCCAACCAGAACAGTAAAGCACCGTCCATAGAAACCCTAAACATCCAATCATCCATCTAGAAACCAAGTAAACACTACAAATCACTACAAAAAAGACACAGCAACAACAACATCTATCAGGCATCCAAATCCTAACCTTCTTCCTCGTCATCTTCGTCCTCGTCGTCTCTTTCCTCGACGGCTTCTGCGTCTCGAACTTCTCTCTCGTCTTCCTCCTCTTCGATCTCATCTGAGCAGAGAAAATCCAAAAGTTCCAGCACCGGTGGAAAGATTTGAAGCAAAAGAGAGGAATTCAAATCAGTTCTTTCGAATCGTACCTTCATCGTCGGAGATCACAGTTCTTCCGCCCATGACTTCGAGCGTGGGATTAGAGAATGAACCCTAACTGGGATGATAATCAGCAGCACGAAAAACCCTAACCCTAACCCTAACTTCGCTTCGGATGGGAATCAGACGAAGGATTAGAGGGAGAAATCGCAAGGGAGGGAATTGGGGTTTTATAGCGCAGGTGGCTGGAACCGCTACTTCTGTCAATGTTTCGATTTGGGGCTTGTTTCGTCGTTCAGGTAACCGCCGCAAAGAAACCTGGTCTAAAACTACCTATATAGGAGAAAGGGTCCGAGAAAAAGTGGTGGATTCTAGTTATAATCTAATTGAAACTCCATGGCCCACCTAGTTATAATTTCGGATTGGTAAAGATCAATCTTATCCAATCCACGGATTTATCCTCAAGTTTCAATTCAATAGAAGTGGATCCCACTTCTTGGTTGATCACACGTCCAAAATGTGATTAATGCATGATTCAAGAAACTATGTAAGTTGACTCTTGACTCTCTCAAATTTATTTATAAGTAACTATGCATGAGATTTTGAGTCAATAATTTAAAAATGACAATAAGAATGTAATTTGAAACTAACGTTTGATCTTTCATATATATTCATTATTTTGACAAATAAATTATGTAACGTGCAATATTTTTCTTCTATCTTCCTTATTCTAGTACATTTTTCTTGTATATATAAATTTATAGATTTGAACTAGTTATTATGAATGCATGTAAATAAGTATATATTTATACTTTATAAGTACTAGATTTATTTTTAAATATTTTTAGAATTATTTATAAAAAAATATGACTTTACCAAGTCCCATGTTAACCTTATGCAAGCCTTTTCTCATATATATATATATATATATATTGGATGAGTCAAGTCCAGGTAACAAAACTTCCAACCTTGGAATAATATCATGTCAACAACAATGTCACGTCAATTGCTAGCTCAATTGGTTGGGCACCTCTCTTCCACGAAACAATCCTCGATGAATGCAGTGTTGTAGTGCTGCTTTAATGGCCGACGATGAGAGACTTAGGTAAGTGTTTAAGAGTAAAGTGTGTGAGTGCTTGCCTTTACCTTCTAAAAAGGAAAGGGCGAAAAAAAAAAATACCTCGTTAGTAGAAGATCACATTTGCAATCATGTGCTCAATCTTACATTGAAGTGTATTCCCATTAAAATGAAATCAAAGGATGTACTACGATACATCTTATGATTTGTATTATCTTTATATGAGCCCCACTATAGTGTTCTTGGCATGTGTTACACAGCAACCATGTAATTAGGCATCCCAAAAAATTTCCGCAATAGGACTTTATCCCATTGCAGGATTTACAATTGAAAAAAGAATATGAATAATGAATAAGGCACGATATTGCATTATCTTCTTCTTTTTTTTTTTTACCAAATGTCAAATTTCTGTCTAAATAAACTCTTATTCAAGTAAATTTTGGAAAAATCTTATAAATTTTGCTTGAATTCTCAGTAGTTGAGTTCTATTATAGAGTTCCATTGCTCCAATTCATATAGGATTTCTCTATGTGAAAACCTCTCTTCGTCAAAACAATATATATATATGTTGAAAGCATTCAACATTGGTAATTGTATGAGGTAGTAAGTAATTTCAGCCATCAAATTATTTGCTTCCCTCGCACGTGTTTGATTGCCACAACAAGTGGGAAAGTAAAGTCCCAATTGCCAAATTATTTTTACTCTATGATTAACAGCAAAAAAACCTTTCCCATATAAAATTCAGGTAATGTGGTTCCTTTACCACTAAGAAACTTCTCATCTTACCTCAAACTATTTCACCTTATAAGAAACAAGAAATAATTACTTTACCATAAAAACATATTTATCCTGTACTCCGCTATTGCATTTCTCCATTTAATTTGACATTTGCCCTATTTTACTCTATCAATCAATTATTTGAGCATGCCCACAAATAATTTGTCTCATTTTGTGTGAATAGCAAATTTACATTCTCAATCTTTTAACTTAAACCTATTCAAATATCTTAACTAACCCGCCTAGGCGATGGTTCATTAGCATAAACGATGGGTTTGCTCCCCGCATCTTATATTCGACACCAAATTTACCCTGTGCCAGTGTGCTGCGGGGCTGTGGATGGTTATTGGGAAATATATAATAGGGATACCCAAAAGAAAAAAAAAAAAAGAAAAATCCCAACTATAGCATAATTAAGTTTTGTATATGAAAATACATAGGCCTTAACTTACGTGCGGCGTGCTCGTGGAGGCTTTCATGTGCACCTCATTGTAGGGCCCACCTAGGGATGGGATCGGAGGGATATATTCATCTAATTGAGCCCAATGATGTATGGTGGTGAAGGCTTACTTATCATCATAACATTTTGATCAACGGCCCACAAATTTCACCAATTCAAAATCTTGATCTGTCAATCCAGCGGTGCAATCCATTCGAATAAATGCATTAGTGAGAGAGAGAGATAGAGGGATTGACAACTAACAGAGACACTACAAAAGAACGGGATTTTTAGTGACGGAAAAAATGCTTTAACAGTGGAAATTTCCTTCACTAAAAGTGACATTTAGCGGAGAGTATAGTTTTTGCTAGTAAATAAGGGACTTCATTACCTTTTAAATAGGCAAAGAAAAAAATTTGTTGCTAAAGGCATTATTTTTCTTTAACTAAAAATCACTTTTTTGTAACAAGGGGTGGTGCGTGTATAATCCATTCGGTTGAGTCATCACGCAGGTCCCACTATGGGCGTGCAATGTATGAGGTGTGTATAGGATAATTTATGCACAAAAGCATATGCAAATGCTATGCATGTGAAGCACAATAGCATGTTTGCTAACATCGCTAATTTTAGTTAAGAAAATGAGTCATCTAACATTTTAGATGTGTCTGGATGTTTTCGGATTCTTCGCAACTTTCTCAAAATCCATATAAGAATTAAATGGGTTGGATCATGAAGTGGGGTTCATAAAATTACAACAAAAATCAGCTCTATATGTTTGAATTTTAAACATTTTATAGTAATTACTCAAAAGCTATCCATACTAAAATAATCAAACCACAAGTCCTAAGGTTGATCAGTTTATTAAACAAGCTGAACAGTTTGTATGACAAATATCAGGCACATATGAATGAAAAAATAAAATTGGCTTATGAGATTTGATCACATTGTCAATTGCATCACCAAATACAACCACCATGTAAAGCATGCCCCCCCCGCCCCGCTTTTTTTTTTTTTTTTTTGCAAGAGTTTCATTCATATATTTGGTTGGAAAATGGCTTTACTTATATATTGTTTGTTCATCAGCGAGCACAAATAAATGCGACAATGAGTACCATATGCCTGTGAATCATTTACACATGTAAATGCATGTAAATAAACGACTACATGATAAGTTCCCTTCTATTACTCTTGTTAATGACAATTTTACCTATATGACTTACCTATGTGATAGGCTTGCAGTTTAAGTTGTACACCTCATAAGATTTAATGAAAAAATATAATGACTTAAAGCAGTGGAACTTCACAATGGAGCCCACCTATTAAATTAAAGACACTCAAACTAAATGCTTTCTCGATGAATGATACATCTCTAGCTTTTACCCTAATAATAATTGGCCCCATCCCCAATATAAGAACGACCATTTGATGGGAAACATAAACGATTAAATGCATATAATTGTGTTAATCATGCTTTTTTTAATAAAACAGTTAATCATGATTGGGACCAACTCTTAAGAGTGAAATTTTAGGTGCACCATACATTAGAGCAATGTTGGTTTGAATGATTGAATTTTTAATAGGTGGGACCCACTATGGAATTTCACTCATTTAGTTTGCGGTTTCTTGCATAAGAGTACTCACAATCTCGTTTTAAAAACAAAAAATAAAAATTGAATGAACACTTTGAATATATATATATATATATATTGAAAAATGCCTATTTGAACTGATATATTAAAAAAAGTTGCAAAATAAACCTTTGTTTAAATGTCAAAGATGTTATATCTCTTATAGATCAATGCATCGATTGATGGGACTCGATAGAAATGCAAATTCCTATTCACCATTGCAAGTGCGAGTCTCATTAGTGGAAATATGTCGAAATAGAAATATCAGTAGTTTGACTGGTTTTTCTCAATGCGATTTGTTCTCCCGTTTTTGGAGAATAAGGAAAAGACACTGAAGAGAAATAAAACAAGACATGTCAAACTTTTCGATCATTTTTAATTCTGAGTTTATTTTCGTGGGATCTTTTGCGTTTTGACCTCCTAAGTGTAGGTTGTTTACATGCATTTTTTATTACAACCCCCTTGCTTAGTATAGGATAATTAACACACACAAAAGAAATAAGAAAAAAAAGGGGCAATTTACATTAAAAAACAAGATAAAGGAGACAAATTCGGAGATGTGTGCTGCCTTCAGATATTTAAGTCAATCGAGCAATTTTCACAACCTATCACTTGTTTCTTTAAATGTAAAATTCCGAAGGGAGTTAGAACGAAAGTTTTTATAGTCATCATTGCTCCTATGAATTGCTTATCGTATTATATTAATAGGTTGGCTATAGTTGTACCCGTATTATCTTTAACTCCTAAGTAAAGAAAATGAAGAAAATCCCCAGAGACTTGTCTTATTTGAAGATTTTTTTTCACAAAGGTACTATCATTATGATTATTTTTAGAAGATCAAGTACTTTGTTGTGAGGCCTGAACATTGGAGAAGGCGAAGTGCCTGAATCTTTTTGAAGAGAATTCGAAGAGTTTTGTTATTTTTTTCTATGCCTTTTGTGGTTGTATTCACTGGTGTGTCATGTGTTCTGGAATAGGCGGTAATGGGGGTATTTATAGTTTCCAAAAGTCTTAACCAATCATTTGTTGTGGGGAGAAGATTGAGCAAACTTTAATCAGCAGTGGGGTAGCCGACCGTGCATTTATGTGGTTAATTACCATTTCACAATCAGCTTTGTAAGATGATGGCAAGATCTTTGTTCTTAAATCATCAATCAACTTAAAATTAGCATGGAATGATTTGATCATACCTCAATCGGCTACTCAATGAGCTGTCAAAAAATTTTAACTGTCAGCTAATCACTTTCCTCATCAGCCAATGTATTCTCGGATATTGACTTGCTCAGCTGTCTAGTGTATATTCGGCTACTGATCTATTCAGTCCGCGAGTGTATACTTTTGAAGTGTTTTGACTTGTTTTATTCTTCAAGCTTTAAAGTGTTTTCTTAAACTTTTGTTCTTGAGCCGTTTGCATTTTGTTTTGTCCTGTTTGAGTTTTGACTTGACTTCTGCTTTGTTGAATTGCTTGTCGGTTTCTTTTGAGCATTTTTGCATGTCAATACAAATATTGAATCAAACTTTTTGCTCCCATTTGAGGTGTACTTTAATGCATCACTTATGACTCAATTTTCAATTAAGAATCGTGTAAATGTCGTAGTTAACTTTTTAACATATTCATAGTCACATTGAGAAAGAAAAGGAAACAAGAAAATGGGAAAAGAAATCCATGGCGATAGTTAGGGATATAAAAGGATAAAGTCAGACTCAAATTTAGGCCAATTCAAAGTCAACCTAATTGGCATGTGCACTACCTAATACCCCACTTGACCTGACCCATGACGACTTTATAGGATCTGCGGTACCAAACTCAACCCAAGACAGATATGGGTCAGTTGGATTTCTTAGTCTTTTATTTTTTTTATTGGAATACATTAATTAGGCAGTTAAAAAGTACTGGTAGTAGGGGTGTGACTTAAACCACAACTAAAAAAGTACTGGTAGTAGGGGTGTGACTTAAACCACAACTTGTGAAAGAATCCCATTGCATTCCACTTCTTGTGCTAGTAAAGTTTTACATATAAAACTTTTTTGACTAGCATATAAATATATAAATTAAATATATATAAATATAAATAAATATAGAATGTATTTGGAAGGAGGATAAATTTTTAGTAGGATTGAATAGCTAATAACATTTAAGCCCATCAAATGGTATTATTGCATGGAATGAAATTCCATTTATCTCAGAGATGAATCCAATCTATGTTTGGTTGCATATGGATAAATGGGGGACAATGGACAAAAATAGCAAAAAAGATAATCACATCTCCACTCAAAGCCAATCTAAGTTATCCCACCTCTCAGGTGGGATTATCTAAGCCTCTATATTAGGAATTAATTCGTTGTAGCGTTGGAGACTTGGATAATATAATATCGGAAACTAAAAATGCAAATAAGCAAGGGATAAAGACGCAAAAGTTATTTATCCCCTCCTTATGATCCTTCTAAACACATCCATAGTGTATAAAGTGAGAACAAACCGAACACAGAAGGTCAACCATATTCAAAATCCGCATCTCACTTGGGCTAGAATTTAGAGTACCAAATTTGGCTCGAATCCCACAAACACGCTTTCAAACTCCCCTGACAGAAGTGGGTATCCATTCAAATCCGATCGATTGCCACCCCCAGGGGTAGTCAAATTAAAAAAAGACCTCAGTTATAATGCTGGTGAACTCCAAATTCAATTGACAATCATAGCCATTGAATCAAGATCATGCAAAATGATCGGCTAACCAAACTATTGTACCCCTTTCCAAATGTTATCATAAGATTGTTGTAGTCAAAATCAAGGCAAAGTTGCAACTATTCTCATTCACTACAAAGTCATTCTTATTTTACTCATCATTTAAATACTTCTGACTCATACGCGACTCAAAAGTTAAAAAGGGTTAATTTGAACCATTAACCACAAGTCGGTTTGGAGGATTGAATGCATTAAGGCCGAGGTGAATTGTAAGAAAAAGACTAGACCCATCAACTTGAAGTCAATCCATTTATATCCTGGGTTAAAAATTTAAAACCAAACCTACCATATTTATATATGCTACAGCTGGGAATCAGAACCTCTCAGGACTTTAACTTAGAAAAATCTCGAGTTCCTGGAGTGGAACTCTATGGTGGAGCTCACTTATTGAAATCTATGTTCATCATAAATACTTCTAACCTCAAGTTATATGGGTATCACAAAATTTATCTCAATTCGAGTTTGTTTCATCATCGGATTTGTTGTTTGATAAAAACATCTGATTAACAAAGTCTTATCCACGCTCATTATAATGTTTTTCATATAATGTTTTTCATCTGACTTAAAATTTTAAAATATTTTATATAGAAGGTGACATTTATTATGAACCAATTAAAATTTAATAATTGGATATCTGCTTATGTAAGTTCCCACTCTTTTAACTCAGAATTTCTCTTTTACCATGGTGGAACCCGAGACTTGAATTACTAGCCCGCCACATATGTTGGAAAGGCTGGCCTATGAAGGCGCAATTTGACAATCTCCCGAAATTCTTTTTCTTCTCGGGTGATGTATCCGTCTTAGATTTCCATGGATAAAAGAGGAACCCGTGAAAAGGACTTTCCCCAATCCGTGCTTTTCACGGACACACAAACTCTGTCGGTGGTTCTTAATTCTTCTCATCTATCCAACCAAACAGTCAAATTATAATATTAGTCGTTTCCACACAATCTTTCTCATGCGTGGCCCATGGTCCTTCTCTGTGGGCCCACTAGATTGATGGTTCTGATCATCTATTAAGAAACAGGTGGACTTTGATGTTGATCACATGGACCTAGCTCTCAGCACGTGATCTGGCTTTTGGATGGTCCAGTCAGGCCTGGAGCAAGGGTTTGACCCAAAAGTCGAATGGCATCATCGTGATTTTTGTGAGAAGAGTGCCTTGAAGTCAACTCACGTCAGTGGGTACTCTCTCTTTTTCTTTCTCTTTCCCCCACGGTATCAGAAAGCGCGACAGCAAAAACGCAGGTCACAGAAATTCAGAAAAATGGGATCATCCAAAATTGTGGTCCGCTCTAACCGCCCACCTAAGTTTGGGACCCACTACACTTCATTTCTTCTAACAAGTGGGGCCTCGTTGAGCTTCTGATCCATAGGGGAAATTCAAGAAGGTTGGGTCGGGCTCTAGATGAACCCAAATCCGGCGTGACTATTGTAAAGGCCAATTTGAGTCCAACCCAAATATGAGACCGAGCCAACTTGAGACCCAAGTCCCGCTTAAACTCACTTGACCTGAGAAAGACCCCTGTTTCAAATTTGCGTTTGGGCCTGTCAATTAAGTTTGCCCCAATTGAGATTGCACTTGGCCGACCATTGACCGTGAATTAGTTTTTGCAAAGGCCATGCTTTAGAGAAATCTTCAAGGCTGGCCGGAATAATCTATTAGTGCGCCTATTGCTAAAACCGGAACAAGTGAATTCACATTCTTCGTGTCAATTATGAACCAAATTTTATTCTAATCTAAGTTGAGCTGAGCCTATTTTCTAATTAATATGTAAAACGCATAATTTTGTTTTATTTATTTTTGCATTATACTTTTGGTCGTTCCGACTGTACATGCCAACTCCCCGTAGTGAAATTCATTGCATCAAACAATATATGGATTTGTTGATTTTGGGTAGTTTGAATTCCAGGTTGGCCCAAACGATGAACTCATTGGACCGGGATTCAAAAGCAAAGCAAAATCCACCTCAGAGCATACTTCAGCACTAGATCCTGTCCGTCCAAACGTCGTTGCCAAATGTGGACAGCTAAAAGTGAAGTGGTTGGGAAGTCCAACTAGACCGACCACTCAGGAGTCAGACTGCTCATTGTCAGCTGCAGACTAGACCGAGGCTCATGACATATACGGTCTGGATTTGCATATACACTGTATAGCTAGCACTTCAGGTGTCCTGTGGATCAGCTGTCAGTGTGTCATAAAGTCTCTTCACTCGGAAGGATCCAGTCCGTGCATTCCGGTGCAATGTATACCACTTGAAATTGTACATCGTTCATGAACACTCATGCTTCCATTTGCGAATATACGCTACCAACCGAAATTTGAGATACAAGCATAACGGAATCCTTTCTGTTTTTAAGAATCCACTTTATTTTAACTCAAAGTAAATGTTTATTAATTTGGTTTCCATTTGTTTGGTTATCAGTGGCCCACTCATGATTAGACTTGATGAATGAACATATTAGATTTTTTAGTTGATCCAAGTCCTTTACATTATATTATTTAAAATTTATTTATTGATTGCCCTTTTTTTACATGATTTGGATAAGGTTTTGATGATGATAATGATGATCGCCATTTTATTAATTACATTTTTACTCATTATTAACCAAGACAATCATTTTTAGAATAGAGTAAAATTAATGAGAACAATGGAAAAATAACACTCGTTAAGCTACACTTATGCTCCCTCTTAGGGTGGTCTCCTATTCCCCTGAATTTGGGCTTCTTAATGCCATGGGATAAGAAGCACATACTTATTTGGGGTCTTTTTCTGTACACACATTTTTCACGGACTTTTCGTGCATACTTTTTAGTGGGACCCACTGTGGACCCCACAAAGGAATGAGACTGGGAGGTTTGAAAGATCTATGTAAAAACACCATATATATCAAATTTAGTCCCAATCTCATATCTTTAACCCCTTCATCTATGACTCACAAATTCATTCCGTTTGGATTGGTGTATAGTCAATCCAACGGTCCAATAAATTCGGATTCAACTGAAAGTTTGGAAGAGTTGTTATCACGGGGTCCCATGTGTATTGGAAGGTTTAGATTGAGTGATAGATGGGCCCCACCTAGAGTTTTTACCAAAAAAATGGTGAGGAACGGATGCGTATAAAGATTTTCCATAATTATATATCACCATTAATTCTCTCACTCTTTCTCTCTCATCATTTTAAGGTTGCAAAATTTACTAACCAAAATCCACATGTAGAGTTGAACTCTAATTAGCAGGTAACGCAAAGTGTGCCATCTTAACTCGAATTGTTAAATCCAACACCACATTTGATGTCAACTTACATCCAACCCATTCATCGACGTGGTTGAGAACTTATAAATTGAAACTTTCGACCCAAAGTTCCACCCAACCCATTTACAAAAGTCGAGGGATCTTTGGTGCTCCCGCGACTCATACAATTTTTAAGGGAAGAGGTTGGCAGGACAAGCTCCCTGCCAGTGCCTCCCATTCACTTTTAAAATTTAAACAGTAGCTGATAAAACTGATTAACCTACAAAACCTCACTTAGAAGTTAGATCTGGAGAGAAATACAGAAGAAAACCAGCATTCTCTAAAATCCCCTTTCTCTGTCTTCTCTCTCTCTTTCTCTCTCTCAACCCTAGCTAGAAATAAGAAGAAGAGTGGTATTAAAGGACATCTTTCATCATCTTTCTACTCTCACATCTCCATTGCCAAAAATGGAAGCGTGGTCGCCAAATCTGGAGCGGGAATCCGAGAATGGAGATTGAGACAGAGATCGATCTTACCCATGGGAAAGATCGAGGATGAGCAGTCGCTTTCCACTTCAGCGGCAGCCCAGATCCCCGAGGAAGGCGTCAGAAGCCGCTGCCAGATCCGAAGGTTCGTCAGGATTCGATGCGTCGCGGCGCTCGTCCTCGGCGTCGCCGTCTTGCTCTCGGCCGTCTTCTGGCTGCCGCCGTTCTTGAGAGGGGATCGGGGAGATTTGGATCCGGAAGGTGAGACGTGGAAATTCAAATGTGTTTTGATTTTTCTATTTTTTAATTTTAATTTTTTTTTTGGATTTTTTTTGGGTGAATCGGTAGTGGCATTGGGTTGAATTGATGGATCTGAGATGAATTTTAGGTTTTTAGTTGATGATAAGCAGTGGGGTTGCTTTGAAATGGTGGGATTCTTTGTTTTTCTTGTTTGGGTTTTTGGAATCTGGGGTTTGTAGTAGCAGCATTGCATTATTTTGATTTTGTTTGTGGATGAAGTTTGGTTTTTTTTTATTTTTGGCGATTCATAGGGATTTTCAATAGTCCATTCTTTTGATTTGATGGGTTTGGCCTCTGGATTAGGTTAACCCTTGGCCTCTGGATTAACTTAACTATTGGGAATTTTGAATTGTAGGAAATGTAATTTTGTCAATGGTGTTCTGATCATTCCTAGGTTTGAGTAGCATCATTACCAGGACTCTGTTGAATTTAAGTTCTCAAAAGTTTTTGCTGATTCTCTTATTCTTTATGATGTTGAGCGCATTATTTTCGGGTTTCTTCGCTAGCAAGTTTTCTATTGAATTTATGGAAAGCTGGGGTTTTGTTTCTTTGATTAGTAGGAATAGGAGTTAGTAGGGATCCTCCAATGGTATTAGGATTTATTGGCAATGTTGTAGCTTTGTATTGGTTGCTTTAAGCTATTTAAGGGCCTGTTTCTTTGCAAGAATTTTGAGAATTATTGCTAGGGGTTTTTATGAATTTCCCAAATGTTGTCCCCTACCTGATTTTACAAATGCTCAAGTGCAATGTAGCGTTTTGGAAACTGGAATTCTAGATGCCAAAAGTGACATTTCACATGGCTAGTTCGAACTCCCACCTTCCAAAAAGGATATTCGGAATTCCTAGGGGGAAAACAACTTTCTTCCTGTCAAGAATCCCCGGTTGGAGTTACCTCTAAAGAAACGGGCCCTAAGTGAATTTTATATATTTGGTCCATTCTATTGTTCATCCTCTATATTATTTTGTTGTTCTTTCTCTTGATGTTGCTTTTAAATACATGCACAAGCGCTAATGTGGACAATTATTTGATTTGGGAATTCAGGCATATGCTCGGCTAGATGCATTGTGATTCCAAATGCAAGTATGCCTTGGACTTTCAAAGGCATCTAGATATCAGGATGAGAGCCAATAAATAGACCTATGGAAGCCAATTACGGTTTCTTTATGACGGATGGTGAACCATTATAGAAACTTGGTTCATATTGATATTTATATATCTGAGGTTGGTGGAGAAAATGATTCAACTCACCATGAGTAGGCATACCATTGCATGCTTTGAGACTGGCGAGTTAGTTTACACATTTGTCATGCACACCTCATTTGGAAGTTGTGTATCAGTTCTTGATGTTACTGTAAGATATTTCTAATGACGGGGTTATTTGTACTCATTTCATGGGCTTATGCATGTGGATTGTGGATGTGCTATGAGGTGTTGATGGGGCTGGTTCTTATAGACACGATCTATGTTGGGATACTGTGTTTTGCATGAAGGAACCTTGTAACATCAAAGAATGAAAAGCAAGTAATGAAAAGCAAAATCTTGTTGGTCAATCATGCTCAAAGACTTGTACAGAATAATAGCACATGCTTCTGTGAGATTTGTGGGTGCAAACTCTGCTGACAGATTTGAGAGTTGAGGTTAAACTTCTCAATTCGTTAAATGATGACAATTAAGTCGCAGTTTAACTCTGTGGTAAATCTAATCTCCCGTGAGAAAATGAAGCACATTGGAGTTGATTTTTACTTCATAGGACAAATTGATCTCCAAGTTTATTTAACTTTCTTGTGTGAGATTGGAAGGTAAGTCGGCATATTTGTTTACAAAGGCTACTAAAAAAAGGTGGATGAGAAAACTGGTTGCTCAAGTTGGCTGGGATGGATATTTATATATCATAGCTTGAGGGGAAAGTGCTGGAATGCTAATAAAACATACTTTCAACTTTTTTTACTTTTCAAAATATAGCTACTGTACTAGGGCATTATTGTCCATTCACAACTTAATTTTAAGAATGTGTTCATGTAGTTGACTGAAAACAAAATTCTTATTTCATCTTTTTTTTTTTGAAAAATGAATTACCACTTTTCCATCCATTTGTGTCCAAACTATGGTTAGAACATAGTTTGAACCATGCTTTTAACCATTGGTACAACCATGTTCACGTTTTATTTTGAAAGTTCTTATTTAACTGAAGTTAAAGGCTTTATTTTTGTTAGAACTTTGGTTAAAACTTTTCATTAAGGACTTAAGGTTGTTGTAGCTAGGGTTAACATAAGGCTGTGGAGAAAAAAATTGATTGTGCAACAATAGGACTGAATGGCCATACTTTCTTGAAATTCAGAACCCACACTCCAGCTCTTTTTTAATATTTATATTTGTATAATTCTATATTTAAGTACTTATTTATTTATTAAAAAAGGTGTACTCATGAGGCCTACAACCCCTTGTGCCTCATGTTTTGGACAATTGAATGCCTCATTGAACTCCTGGGGCCTGTTTGTTTACACGAGAGTAGCGGTATAAGAGGAGTATGGGTCAAATCATGAATAAAGTTAAAGAGGAAGGGTTAAAGTAAAAATACTACAGGGAAAAATTATATTTCTCCCCACGTTATTATATCGAGGTGAGAAAAGCAAAGTCGGGAGAAGTGGGATAAACCTCTACTTTACTTCACATCACAAGTTTACTGTCCCTGCCCTTTTTCAATCCAAACACCCATGAAGTAAAACTTAATGGCACATCAGTTTACTCTCTTTCTACTTCTTCCATCCAAACAACATGAAGTAAAACTTTATGTCCTATTAGTCACTTTTTTGCTGTCCTACTCTACTCTTGGTGAACAAACATGCTAAGGTTTTAAAATATTGAGGGGGATTGAGAAGGACCCGGAATGAAGTAGTGAGAGAAATGTTAGATTGCAAAGTTACGACGAACACTTTAAGTGGCCCTCGACAAATTTAGGACTCCAATGTGGATGATGGTAATTTAGTATATAAGTATATTTTGCAATTGTTTTTTAACGTAGCCTTGGGTAAGTGGTTGATGCAGTCTAGGCCCCAGCAGCCCCTCTTCCAATTAGATTAGGATTATTATTGTTATTAGGAAAGTTTCCATTTTTAGCTTAGGGTTTTCTTGCTCATTAAGTTTGTTTTTACTATATATATGCATTGTAGAAAAGAAATTCTCAGAGTTGGTTGATTAACAGAATTGGGTTTTTCCCAGAGGTGTTTCCTCGTGTGTGTTGAAGTCATCTTGACGGTTCGAAGTGTCCTTGGACACGTGCTCAGGCACCTCCACGCAAGCCCTAACTCTAGGGTTGCATCAGATTGGTATCAGGGCCGAAGGATCTGCACGATCTCCCGGCGTGATTACCCCTGTCCACCTTTCACCGAGACCTGGTTCGATCCCTACCACAATCCCCAAACCCATCCCTCCACTGCCATTCCTGATGACACCCCTTTCCTAACCTAATTCCCTTCAGAACCCTAAATCCGACACCCTCTGTCTACCCAGACCCACCATTGAAAACCCGATTCCACCCAATTCACAGCCCCGGGACCCAAATCCACAAAACCCTTGGTTTCCTAAAATCAGCCCTGACCAGTCCAAATCCTAACCCTAATCTCCCTGTTCGTCGCTGTTGCCATCCACTGTTCGTCCCATCCTCTCCGCTGCTATCCTAGACGACCCAATATCCCTGCCGTGACTCATAACACTGAAAACCCACCACAGTCCCCACCCCAGATCTACACCTCACCCCATCATCCTGCATGATCCCCTCCCTGCAAACACCACCGGAACAACCCATTCACCGAAACCCTAATCGACCCTTCGGCCCCTCCCACGCCTCGACAGCAGAGCGACACCCTCAATCCCCCCCTGGAGTGAAAAAAAAAAAAAACACAATGAAAAGGGAAGAAGCAGCAGAGAGAGGATCCGCAGCCGAGAAAGAGGAGGAAACATACCTCGAAATCATCGCCGCCATCTCTGCCGCCTCCCGTTGCTGATCGTTGTTCTTCGTCGCCTGACGCTGCCTGTCGCCCCTTGCACTGGGACTCCACCCCTTCACTGCTACCGCGTGCAGTTGTTGCCAGCCGAGACGCAGGTCTTCCTCGGCATCTCTTTGCAAACGAGACGCAGAACCCTCTTCATCGTGCTCTCTGTGGTTTAAAATATCTTGTCACACGTGCCTTTCAACACGTGCGTGACCACTCCTTTGGGCTTGACTTCACTTTCGATTCTTATTGGGTCCAAACAGTTTCATCTCGGCCCAATTGCAGTAGGACGCCATCTGATATTCGCTCTCACCTCCGTCTTCACCAGCGTGTTCCTGAAGGGTAGATCTACACATCAGGTCAGTCAGATTTCAATTTTGCATTAAAAAAAAAATGCCTCCAAAGAAGCAAGTGGATGCTGAATCTTCATTTTTTTCACTTGAAGATTTGGCCAGTGCCATTAAGGAATTATCTGCCAAAGTTGATGGCATGCACACCACCCTGCAACAATTGGACATTAGAGTGACAAATCTGGAAAATACTCAACGTGTGCATCACCACCGTGATGATGGTGCAAATATTCGGAATCACCGGGATCCGCCAGTTAATAATTCTGATCGAGAATTAGGGATTAAAATTGTGATTCCTGAATATGATGGAAAATTGCAGCCCGCGGAATTTATGGATTGGTTAGTGTGCGTGGAGAATATTTTCGCACATAAGCCAATGACTGAGCACCATAAAGTCACACTAATTGCCACTAGATTTCGTAATTATGCTGCAACTTGGTGGGCTGAATTGCAACGAAAACGGTGGAATCAAAACATGGACCCAGTTGATACATGGACTGAGATGAAGAATATCTTGAAACAAAAATTCCTCCCTGTCAACTATGCAAGAGATCTACGGTCTAGTTTTCAAAACTTGAAACAAAGATCCAAAACAGTCATTGAATATTCTGAGGACTTTTTAACTCTGCAAGCTCGTTGTGGCTTGAATGAAGATGATGATGTGGTAGTTGATAGATTTTTCAATGGATTGAGACTAGACATTCAGCATGTCCTTGCCTTCCAATATTTTGATAATGTCGATGAACTCATCCAACATGCTATCAAGGCTGAGGGAATTGCAAATCATCAAGTACAAAAATCCAAATGGGCTCAGCCAAAGAATTCCCCTCTACAAGAAGCTAAATCTAATGGACAGATTTTTGCTAGGACTGAAGGTCAAAATAAGATGGTTTGTTTTCATTGTCACCAGCACGGGCATCGCGCCGCAGATTGTCCAAAGCGAATACATCTAATTGAGATTGAAGGTACTGATAACAATATCCGAGATGATATTGACACTGATCCTAAGGATATTGACAATTCCAAGGATATTGACACTGCGGACATTGACTTCACCGATGCAGAGCCCCCAGATGACGCTCTTATTGTCCTCAAGGATGCTTCATCAACTGTTGAGCATAAGTGGTTGCGCAAAAATATTTTCCGTTCCACAGGAATGATTCAGGGACAAAACTGCGCAGTTGTTATTGACAGTGGAAGTTGTGAAAATCTCATCTCTCAGGCTCTTGTTGATCGCCTCCAATTGAAAGTTTATAAGCATAACTGTCCTTATTTTGTCAAATGGCTAATGAATGGTGATCGAGCGCATGTTCGACATACTTGCAAAGTTACTTTTGCCATTGGTGAGACTTACAAGGATACAATCTAGTGTGATGTGCTACCTATGGATAGTGGTGATATCTTATTGGGCCGTCCATGGATGTATGACAAGAATGGGACTCATGGTATGCGCGACAACACCTATACATTCATGCATGGTGGACAGCAAGTTACTCTTTATCCTGAAAAACCACAACCGCCAAAGAAGAATTCCTGGAAAGCTGCCACAAAGGATGTTCTTCATGTCCAACACATTTACACTGGCAACCCGAAGCAGCATCGAGTTCGAGGACGAACTCTTCTTTCAACCCGGGGAGGATGATGCAGTCTAGGCCCCAGCAGCCCCTTTTCCAATTAGATTAGGATTATTATTGTTATTAGGAAAGTTTCCATTTTTAGCCTAGGGTTTTCTTGCTAATTAAGTTTGTTTTTACTATATATATGCATTGTAGAAAAGAAATTCTCAGAGTTGGTTGATTAATAGAATTGGGTTTTTCCCAGAGGTGTTTCCTCGTGTGTGTTGAAGTCATCTTGACGGTTCGAAGTGTCCTTGGACACGTGCTCAGGCACCTCCACGCAAGCCCTAACCCTAGGGCTGCATCAGTGGTAAAGTTCTATGATTAAGAATTTTCATTGGTTGCATAACTTGATTACAAGGGAATTTATAGAAGATGTGATAGCATTCTTGCTCACTGGGGATCCTAGACATGCATCGACAATGATTAGAGGGTAAGAAAGAATTTTTGTTGATTGCATGTATGAAAGACTATAGAGGAAGGGAAAACAATCTTGCTTATTACGGGCCCTACATAAGATTTCCATTGCTCTTCATGAGATAATTACATGTCAATCTCTGTTTGCTAAGTCGGATTTTCTTTGCTTGGTTGTACTGATAATTATCTTGTGGACCTAGGATATTTTCGTAAGTTCTTCTAAATTAAGAATGGATAGTTAGAAAAAAATCTTTTGGACAATTTTCAATATCCATAATGTAGATCTGGCCATCTGGGGACATTGTTGTAAACTCCCATACTGAGAAAGTTAACATGGCTGAACTAATGGTCTGGGTGACCAATGGGCTACTCTTCAATGGGCTTGGCCCAGTGGGTTATGCCCAATGGGTTGGTTGGTTTTGGGCATACTTTTTGTTTTTCCTTTTGTAGACTTTATGGCCCATGATGCACTTGGACTGCATCACACATGTTTTTTGTATTATGTGTCCTTTTTTTTTCTGGGGTTGTTGTGGGGGGGGGGGGGGGGGGGGCGCCGCCAATGGTATAGTACATGTTGGCAACCTGCCCTCCCAGGGACCAATCCCTCAGTAGCTATGTGAGATAAGACATCCCTTTCCACTCAGGTGTCTTGTGTTTCTCATTTTATGCGTCTAGTTGTTTTGAGTCTTCTTTCAAATGTATTGGTGGTGGGGAGCCTAACAAAAATTATCTCTTCAGCTCTTGTAGTGGCAAGTTTTACATTGCAAAAGCCAGTGCCCCTGCTGAAAGAAAATATTTGGAATCTAGAAAATGACATATTTGACGAAATCGGTGTTCTAAATTCCATGGTACTCTCTCTCTCTCTCTCTCTCTCTCTCGCGCGCGCGCGCTCTAGTTACTTATGTCTTTGCTAAACTCTGAGCATATTGACAAAACAGGTGCTTGTTACGTCTTTGGAACCTTTCCCTGGATCTAACTGGACAACTGTGACATTTGGGGTGTTGCCATATACGAAAAATTCAAATATATCTTCCACTGCGCTGAGCCTACTGAGAGCCTCCTTTGTATCCTTGGTTATACAGCAGTCAACTCTCCATTTGACTTCATCACTGTTTGGGAATCCATCTTTCTTTCAGGTGCTGAAATTTCCAGGAGGAATTACGGTGATTCCTCCGCAGAGTGGATTTCTGCTGCAAAAAGGGGAGGTCTCTTTCAATTTCACCCTAAATTTTTCCATTTATCAAATACAAGAGGTATTTGATAAGTTGAAGAGCCAGCTTGAATCGGGTTTACGTCTGACGTCACGTGAGGTATGCTTAAGTGGGAGCTGTTTTATTTTTCTGTTTGTAGTTTCTGTGATGATTTATATTAATTTACACAGCTCTATATTTGCTAGTTTATCTTTCATTTATTGGAAGGGCTACACACCATGATGTTTATAACTTGCTTTTATTTTCAGTGACTTGTACATGTAGCGCAGGAGTGAAAAAACTGAACCATTCAGCTAGTAGGCACCCACTAAATATGTACTGTGGTGGAAGTTCTTTTTAGTGGAGGCATCTGCAGTTCACTTTGGTGCTTTTTCTTTGTGGTCTTAGTTTGTAGGTGCTAAATTTGGGTGAAAATGTGGCTGCTGATCTTTTCTTGTTATGCTTACTGCTTTTTTGGGAAGTAAATATCTTGTATTTTGTGAAGTTACTCAGTGAAACTATTCTAACACTAAAATAGCTTTTAACCATCTATTTGCTGGCCTTTGAGTGGAGGCTTAAGGTTGTCCAAGTTGGTTAATTTTGGGGCATAAATATTAATAATGTGATCGGTCAATCTAGATGAATAGTCTAGAGTGGATCACCCATCACTAGGCCTGCATTCTCAAACCTGAAGCTGGTGCTATTAGATATCTGCTCAGAGACTGTTATCCTCAGAATATAGATATCATATATTAAAAGATTCTAAAAATTAAAGGAAAAATTATAGCTAAAAATTCAAGCAAAATTCACCTAATATTCTTATATATTATTTTTGTACCTTTTTTTTTGTTAAAAAACAATTGAAGGGTTAAGACTTAAAGTTTTCCAACATTCCAACCACATGTGCCAATGGCTGTGGGTTGAGTAGTTCAGATTTCATGTGCATGTTCTTAAATGTGTGATTTATGATGATTGATCCTAATTCCTTGTTTTCATTTTTATATTCTTATTTCCTTGTTTTTAATTGGATCCTACTTTTTTGCACTCGTGAAGCTTGTATTGCTATGATGGTTCAAATTCAGTTTTGTGTGTTTGATGTTCTTAGGGCAATTGATTGATTACATTCTTTTGGATGCAGAATTTGTATATTAGACTGACTAATGTGCAAGGTTCGACATTGGAACCTCCAGTTATTGTTCAGTCATCAGTTTTGCTTGCTGTTGGGAATCGTCTTCCTTCGTCACCAAGGTTGAAGCAGTTGGCTCAAGCCATCACGAATTCTTCAGCAAGAAATCTTGGCCTCAATCATACTGTTTTTGGTAAAGTCAAGCAAATTCAACTATCTTCAACTTTGCAACACTCCCTCAATAGTAGCAATGGTAGCAGCACATCCTCGTCACCAAGTCCCTCTCCCGTGTCTCAAGAAAACCATCACCACCACCACCATCACCACCACCACCATCGCCACCACCGCTCTGATGTCCATATATCTCCTACTCCTTCACCTGCACCTCAGCATAGTGCCCAGTCTCCATCACGCCTTAGGTGCAGACATCGAATTTCAAGAAAGCATGCTCACTTGCAATCAGTCCCTATCTCTGCACCAGCGGTTTCTCCTCACCCTTCTCCTGCTCGACATTTTCATGGAGACCCACCTGTTCCTTCCCTTCCCCCACCCTTGCGCAAGCCCACACCTCCTGCTTCTTCCCCTCTGCCAGCTGTGTTCTTTGCTCGTGTTCATCCTCCAAGCAAGAGTGTAGCTCACACACAGCCTCCTGATCGGAAATTGCCTGTATCACTGCCACCATCTTCGTGTGAGTTTTTTCTTCACAATTTTCATTTGATGAGTGGTTGTAGATTTAAGCTGCCAGTTTCTGCATATATTCAAGTTGATTTGGTTGGTCTCGGATGCTTTTGCCTTCGGATAAGAGAGTTTTATTTTAGTTATTTTGGGAAATTTGCAATGTTTAACCATCATTGATACTAATTTCTGCTTGACTGGCTCCTAATCATGTGAGGTGAAGCACCCTATCTAGTTTGACTGGTTCTTGTTTACTTATCTTTGTTGTTAATATTTATGAATTGTCCACAATCTGAATTTCTCATCCAATGGGTCCTACAGTAAAGCCATAGCATAAAATTTTGCACTAAGGGGCCATTTCTAGGTGGTGAAGATGCGTAGGAGAAATATGTTTCACTAGCAAAATGTATTTAGATTGTTTGTTACCCCTTTTTAAAGGAGAAATGTGGGTTCCACATGCTGTGAAGTGTGAACCTTCAAGAGCACTCTTTTAGTGTAATGCTCACAGCATTGTACAAAGTGATTCTATTAGATATGATTAGAATCCTTTTAGATGGATACTACACACAGTGTACCACGTTGGTACTTGCTACATATGTAACATATCAACATTATAGATTCACTCTAGGATGTTATGATGCCATCCAAAGCTTTTTTCTCAGTTTTTACTTGATCACGTGGTGTACTAGAGCCAATCTTCGATAATCGAGGGAAGATTTGTCCATCATGTGAATAGAACTGGGTTTGGTGAAACCCTTCTTCTACTGTTTCCCTGCTGGTGGGTTTTATTCCATTTTGGAATATATGGTGGGGCCCATTTCAAGGAACAAAACACTCCATATTTCTGTTCATGAAAGGATACTCTTTCTACTACAATTTTGGCGCAGATCATACATAGATCCTTTCCAGATTTGATCTGGCTTCTTTCTTCCTCTTTTTTGCAGCCCATTGAGTCCATCTTTTATGTTTTTAAATCAGATCTGATCTCAACTTCTATCAACCGGGAGCATCTGGTCATTGATTAGGACAGATCCTAAAACCGCAGTTTGTGGAATCAGCTGGTGGGTCCCACTAGAGTTGGTATTTTTGGAAGTTAATGCCAAAGAACTGATCATCATTAGGAGAACTTCTACTTATTTCTCTGGGTTTTTTTTTCTTCTCCTGCTTCCAGAAAGGGTTTTTTCAGGCCATCTTCATCTTAATCATTTTCTCGGTGCAATTATCCTTTGCATCACCCCAATCTCTGGATTCTTTGAGTTCTTTTCTGGAATTTCATCCACTGGTACATTTTTGATTTGTTATTATTCTTGGATCTGATCTGAGCATACTTTAATCTACAATCAGATCTGGAGGTTCAGTACCTATGAAAGGGGTCACCCAGCACTATTTGGGTGGATTCATTTTTATTTTAGCCCTTGTTTCTGTTCAGTTTCTGCTTAATGATCACAGCACGCCCCAAACTTTTATTGTAAAATCAGATGTCTAAGAAATACCCTGATGGGTATTAGTGTGGATGATAGCTTAGCTACAATTTCATGGAGAAGTGCCTAGCAATTTGATTTTTGGTTTTCTGTTGTTACTTGAATAATTGTTACCTTTTCCTTTTGATTGGCAATACAACTCAAACCTGCATTCTTGTGATTGTGACGTTGAGCACCTTCCAGCTGTGATATGGCGTTCCGTCAAACTAAAACTACATTTGCTATTTTATGATTTTTTTAAAATTTTCTTTTTCTGTATCTATCCAACTTTTTTATGTCAATGGTGGAAACCATCATTTAGAAAAATGAAAAAGATGATGATGGAAAGGGTTGAAAAGCCATCAATAGACTTGCTTTGGCGAGGAAGGTTCCCCCTTATGAAACATAAGATTTTTGTAAATCAAAACATAATGAAGGGCTTCAGATTGCTAACATTTGGATTTTAACATTGCAACCCATGTCAAGTTTGGAGAAAGGAGTGGAGCTCAATACATTATGGTGGAAAATGATTAATGCAAGTATGGGTTATGGAATGCGTGTTTTGTGGTCATCTCAATTTCTTGTAGGACAGAGTTTATAACAATTCGACATTTAAGATGGGCACCATAAATATTTTGGAAAGATCAGCTATTAGGCGATAATCCTTTTGGCTTGTTAGCATGAATTTATATTCGATCCTGTTTCTGGCCTTTAGGCCATTTTCGTTGGGAAGAATTTTCTAATTCCATTGTCAATTCAATTTTGGTTATAGAACCCCTGCATAAACCTGTTTTTCAACTGCCCCAACTTCCAACTCAAGGGACAATATTTTGTTTTCAGCCTTTGGGGAGCTCAGGCTCAATCTGGAAGAGAGCCCAGTTTACCTTCAGAAACTTTTTTTTAGTAGTGTCGGCCAAGTTGCATAGAGTCTAACATTTCCTATATTTAAGGTTAAATTTTTTTTATAAATATTATACAAAAAAGTGAAAAATGCTTTGGATCTTTGAAGATAGTATGCTTTGTACTCTTACTTTGTTAGACTGCCGAAGTTGGAAGTGACTGGTACTGGAAATCAACTCAATTATTGTTGTGGCTCTGATACCAATTGTTGCGGCTCTGATACCGAGGGTATGAACTTTGCTCAAAGTTCATGTGCTGGTTCAACATGTCAAAGTGTTGAAGAAGACTGCATCCCTGGTGCAGTGACGTGCCATTCAGCAGGGTACGTGAAGACATTGCCGGTTTTATCTCCTAGTAGCTCGAGTTGTACGGAGTTGTACGGAATTCAAGCCAAGGTGGAGATTGTTAGGTTTATGTCTTGTATTCCGGTTTAACCGGATGAGTCCACTGGGTTAGCCAGGGACTGGTTTAAGGTCAAGGGTATTTTGGTAATTGTACCGGGGCTTTCTTGGTGGCCAAGAAAGCGGAGATTATATATTGTATAGTCTGTAACCCTAGACCTTGCGGAGGCAGTTCGTCCTCCTGTGCCCGTGGATGTAGCCCTGTTTGGGTGAACCACGTAAATCTCGGTGTCTCTTCTTGTGTGTGGTTGATTGTTGATCTTGTGCGAATCCGTGGATGCGCACAACGGGTGATTGTTCAGAAAATCACAACAATTGGTGCGGTGAGCGTGGATCGAACACGTGACCTTCAGATACCAATTGTTGTGGCTCTGATACCAATTGTTGTGATTTTCTGAACAATCACCCGTTGTGCGCATCCACGGATTCGCACAAGATCAACAATCAACTACACACAAGAAGAGACACCGAGATTTACGTGGTTCACCCAAACAGGGCTACATCCACGGGCACAGGAGGACGAACTGCCTCCGCAAGGTCTAGGGTTACAGACTATACAATATATAATCTCCGCTTTCTTGGCCACCAAGAAAGCCCCGGTACAATTACCAAAATACCCTTGACCTTAAACCAGTCCCTGTCTAACCCAGTGACTCATCCGGTTAAACCGGAATACAAGACATAAACCTAACAATTATTTAATTGTTTTTGGATTTAACTCTAAGAGAGTTAATGTGATGTAGCCCATGCATATGGGACCCACTTGATCACAAGTCTCAATCAAGTGGCTCAAAGGCATTGCCCATGGGGCTGGCGAATTTGACTTTGATTTTCGTGTTTTTAAATGTGGCCTGATTTTATGTGCAAGACGTCGGAATGGCCTGAAATTGGGTCCGTTGGATAACTTATTCAGTTAGATTTTGAATCGCATTGAGAAACTTATAGCCAATTTTCTAGTTGGGTATAAGAGAATTATGAATTTAAGGGTATTTTTACCATTTTTATTTTTATTTTTATCATGTTTAGGTGGCCAGGATGGAACTTTCACCTTTTAAGGGGTCTTAGATGGATTTTTCCCCTATTCTACTTATACAAGAGATGTAAAGGAGATGAGTGCACTAGTTCTCTATCAATGAAATACACCCTTTATGGCTTATTTTGTGTGAAGTTCTTGGAGGTTCAACTATTCTCTTTAGTCTTTACTTCTTAGGTTACTAGTGGTTAATTGATTTTATTTCTGTGCCATTTTGTTTCCTTAGGTAGATCATAGTGAGGTAAAGGTATATTCCCTACCCTCATCTTTAGAGGTCTCCATTTGGATTTGCGGCCCTTTCAACTTTCCATTGGTTTGGGCGTGCCCTTTTAACTCTTTTTACTTTCTAGGGCTTGCATCATAATGAAACATATTCAAACAGTTCACAAACACTGTGCTATGCTTTAATCAGCCATTTTTCTCCCCCTCTTCTTTTCTCTCTTGTTTTCTCAATAAAGAAAATGAAAAAGAAATCTATGACTGGTATAGGGCCTGGAGTTATGGAAGAAAAGTTACTGAAGGTCCAATTCCCTACATCTAGGCCTGTGTTTTAGCGATCCAGAGAATTTGATATCATTGGCTCCAATTCCACTATGAACTGGAGATGCTTCTTAATTCCCCTTCATTAAAGAGTGAAACCATTCATTTGTTTGCCATTCTTATCTACCATTGGTCCTCATTTCTTGATAATTTTAGGGCTCCAACTGAAGGATGGGATAGAATCTTCCAATTCTGGAGGTTTCATTGAGGACTTGTTTGTGCAACAAGTGGATTCTGTGCTGAGGGAGGGGAATTTTGCATTGAATATCAATTTATTTTTCCCTCTTTTTCAAGGAAAATGTGTTGCACTAGTGGGTTATACTGATGATGCAGCCCAAGCTCATAGGCACAAGATTTGGCCCACTGTCAGCAGGCCATCAGGCCTAACTCATGTTGGCCCAGCCCATCGGGCCTAACCATAGTGGGCCGGACTATTAGTATTGGGCCACTCCCATAGATGACTGATCCATTTGGCCTAACCCAAACCCAGTAGTCTTACTATGCTTTCTTTCTTAATATAAAGCTTTCTAGGTCTAGATAAGATCTAGTAAGATAATTGATTGACATGCAATCAATTAAGAATTTAAGATAATCGATTCAATGCAATCAGTTAATTGACATGTAATTATTAATTAGTGAAACAGAGAATATTAAGTAATAAGAGGGGGGAAAGGAAAACCATATCTAAGTCCCTGTAAGGCTGGATTGAGCTTTCTTCCTTTATAAATACGTTGTAATCTATCATTATGAGCAAAATTTTCTGGTTGTGTTGAGATTCTTTGGGTTGCTAATGTTAATGACTTAAAAGGCCAGGCATCTGTGGCGAATGTGTGTAGACTTCATAATCATTGGGTCTCCTCAACTAGAAATTTCTTCTCTATCACAGAATCCATTGTCCACAATGGGCTTCAACACGTAGGCAGTATAGACCATATAAACAGCTGCCCTCATGATGCAGGCCAGATCAATGATTGGCCAGCCCATTGGACCTATGACCAATAAGGCCCAATAGATTAGAGTAGATTATATTATTAGTAGTTGATTTAGTTGCTTTCTTAATATTTGGCAAATCTAGTTATGTTTTGTTTAGGACTTCTTATTTGATTTGAATTAGTTTATTTTCTTAGTTAAAAAGTATGTTGGTTATAAATAAAGATGTAATCTCTCTTCATGGGATATATACACAGACATTAGTATTGAATAAAGTGTTTGATTTTGATTCTCAGTTGAGAGAGTTTTATTTGTCTTCAGTGAGGCACTAGACATTCTACCCATAAGCCTTTTGGCTTGAAGATTAGTTTGTTGGCTATTCTTCTTCCATGCACTTCACCCCACTTATGTAAAATGGGGGTCAAGAAACTGTGTGTTTTCTGCACTTCAGCTCTCTATAGGACCTATACATATATCGTGACCATGAAGCACCAGTGGAATTTATATTGGATTCTTCTATATTTTCTAGTCTAGCACCTCAAACTGGTGATTGCTGTATATTTTCAACTGAATTGTCTGAACTTGCAGGAAAAAATCTCCAGAACATTCTGTGCATATTTTAAATCTTATCTCTAGGTAATCCTGTTGTCTGAACTATAGCCGGAATAAGTCTCCAGAACATTCTGTGCATTTATAAACTCTATATCTAAATAATCCTGTCAATTATTGACAATGCAGAATAAGAACCCTTTCTGTTATGAAGTAGGAAACATTCATCAGTTTTGTGTTCAACCTTGTTTGGGATTCTCTGCTTTTCTCTATCTGAACTAATCCCCCAAACCCGTCATTGTTTTTGACACCTGAATTACGTTTTCTGCAGCATTTGGTGGAGGCCTTCCTACTGTTCAGTGGCTCCAATGGGCATTCTCGCTTCTCCTATGCCTTGTATTTTGCGTTTGATGGAATCAGAGCACTTCTTTTTCTATTTGCAGACAGCTCCAGTTTCTGATAAAGCGGCTCGCCGCTTATGTTATACCGACATGCAAAGACCATTGCTTTATGCACGGGAGCCATTCATTGAAAGGCATTGCTTCACAATGGGAATCCACGATGGTGTTTTTTAGGCGCCTGTAAATATTTAATATGATGCAATCAGCAAATGTGTTTCAGGTCAAAGCCACAGAGGTGGCAGGCCCTTGTTAACATGTAATGCTGTTATTGTTATGTTAGACCTGCAAAAAAGGGAAAAAGAAGTAAAAAAAATGAGTTTCACCCCATAAAACAGGGGGGTGTTTGTTATATGTTGCCATGAAAAAGATGGTCTCGCAAGAACTTTTTGCTGCCCTCGGGAATTGAGCTTACAGGATGGTGTTCTTCTCGTTGGTAGTTGCTATAAGGCTCTCATCCAAAGGGCATAGTGTCCAAACTAAATGAGCAGCTACCGTCTTGTGCTCAGGCTAAATGCAGGAAGGTGCAGGCATGCTTAGCCGAATATTTTTCCCAACGATTGGGTGGTCCATCAGATATAGAAAAGCTTGCCAATACTTGAAGAAAAACCTTATACGGCATCCAATCAAGAAAGCTCCCAACGCAGCACAATTAACTGATTTAGGTATGGTGTTGCAGTGTAATTCAAAATACCAATTTGTGAGGACAGTGCCTACACAAATTTCTGCTATGGGTGATCAAATACGCCATAAATTCTCTCCACCCCGTTCAAGCAACCACACTTATTTTTCATGATTCTAAAGCTAAATTCTTATTAATTTAGTAATCTTTATTTATTTACCTATCATTTGATTGAAAACAGTTTACTATGCCACGTTCTTGTCTTCATTTAGATCGAAACTAGTTGCCTAACTCGATTTTGGGGCCTGGTCCTGTTGTGGGAGGGCTTTAACCAGTATTGGTGTCTTGCTTTTGCATGAAGAAGTCATTCTATTTTAGGTCTAAACAGGACTCATTTTGAAACTCCCCACAAACATTGCTTGAAACTCTGCCGTACTGGTTTTGGTCCTTGCTGATTGCCAGTTTATAAAGAAAATTCTTAATTTCTAAATGCCTTAATCTTGTTTCGGAAAAATGTAGACGGGAGACTAATACAAGGGGGGTTTAATATTTCATATTGGCAGTTGGGTCTCCAACGAGTTTTAAAGCAAATGCAAGGAGCCTTCAGAATAGCGTTTGTGAAGAAAAGGGTACCATAAAAAAAAGGGGAAGACAGAAGAGGCTTTACATTGATGAACATATCTAGCACTATAAACCCAAAAATGCCAAAAAGAATGCATATCTAGCACAATAGAACATACGATCCACATCTTTGATTGCTTCGTCCTCCCTTTGTTACTTGTGTTATTAAGCGCCATGTTCAGAAATAGCAGTGGGCCTGTGGGATGCTGGAAGTAAGCTCCCTTCCGAAGCAGGTAACTTTTTAATGGATAAACGATTATAATCCATTGTGGGTTTCTTTTCTCCCAGGAACAGTTTGAGTAGGGATGGCAATGGATGAGGTTTAAATGGGGTTATGCCACTATTAGGGCCGGATTTGGTAGTAGATTTGGGTTTTGTTGATCTACAGTGTCCCGCCCCACCCCGCACTGCCCTGTCTTGGATTACTAAAAGTATAAACAAAATCCATATGGTGCAAGTGGTGTTGGAGCATTAACTAAAGAAATATGTGACAATAAATTGTGTGTTTAAAGTTGAAACTGTACCACGTTCTTTTCTATGCATTTTTATATTTTACAATTTTTAAGTTTTAAATTTGACCTGACTTTACTTAGAGGGAGCGGGTTTGGTATCATACAAGTGACCCATCATGGAACAGGTTTGAGTTTACCCCAACCTGCTCCGTTGACATGTCTAAATTTGAGAAAGGAGCTTCTACAAACAACTCTAGTGTCCTATGTTAATGAGGGGGTGTAAATTGGACGGTTTTTAGTCGGTTTTAGCTAGGGGTGAACCCAAACCTGAGCTTAACCCTCATAAATCCCCAACATACCCAAACCAAACCTGTATTGTTGTGTAAATTCCTAATCTTTGCATTACGTTAACTACAAATGGCTTCGCTACCCAAACTTTAAGCTTATTTTACCGGGAAATATTACTATGCATCCTTTCTTCATAAGGTGGCGAGCGACAAATGCATATTTGAAAAGATTTATGTACAAAGAGGAAAAATTATTTATGTGATGCATAGTAATATTCTCCTGTTTTAACAAAATCAAAGCCCGAATGCACCTGACCCAAATTTCACTTTTGGTTGTGTTGGGTTATGCAGCTTTGGGTTTGGCTTGACCCAAATTTCACCTTCCAAGAACTCTGTCAACATTTGGAATCTTGGATGCGTCCAGGACGGTCATACAACGTCAAGTGTATGAGGCTTCCTAGGTTTGCAACCATTAACCGTAGATTCCACCTTAAATTAAATCTCCAAACAACCGCATGTATTGACAATGGACCAAATTTTCTTCTGCGGTCCCTACCATCAGATTAATCATCTTGGTTGATCGGACAAAAACAAAAGCCCCAGTAAGAGGCCAAGCGAAATATATTTTCATATGGTTTCTTACTCTGTCATATGAAGGGTGCCGTTCACAGAGGTTTGTAGGCCCTACTCATTGATTAAAGTGGACACCTAACAACTATTGATGGGCAGAAATGACTCATTGACACAAGAAGTTTCTCATTTTTCATTTCAGTTGGCACAGCATGTACGATTCTGTAGCATTCTAGAAGTGTTCCTGTTCCCAGTCCGTTTCGACTGACATTTTACTTCAATGCGTATCATGTGTGCCGCCTAATGATATATCACATAGACAGCAGTTGGTATTTGGTGCCTGTCATCCTTCATTAGTTGAGAGTTGAGACAGGGTCCCCTCGGTGCCCTCGGTGTGTCGCACTCTTTCAGCGAGGGAGATATGTGTGAAAACGAAATGAGGGGCTCATTTATTGAAAACATAAATCATTAAAGTAACTGTTATCACATCTAGTAACATATCCTTCAAAATCTACTTCGACATGATCTAATCATTGATCATATGACTGATAACATAATTAAAAAATATAATTATTAATGTAGAAGATTGTGTTACTTAATCATATTATGAGCGATGTGCTCAATTTTACTGATGATAAATTTCAATTGAAGTGAATTTTGAGAATTTATCGATGGATGGGATATATTCACTTTGAGCCTTTTTTATTATCAATGAGTGGGCCGCATAGTGGAGTTTTGCATATTTGACACACAAGAAGCCTGTAGGAGCATTTTAGACTCATTATTTGCAAAAGAAGTTAACTCCTAATAAAATATTGTACACATGGTTTGTACCTATAACAATTTTTTTAATATATAAGTAAATCCTTAGAAAAATGAGTTTGATGAAGATACCAAACCCATGTTGGCTAGGCGAACAACCAATATATATATATATATATATGTATAGGGTAGAGATTTGTAACTAAATATAGGTTTTTGACTCAATATTGATTATTGGGAATGTTAAAATTTTTTAATATTTACTGCAATGTGCTTCACAGAGTGCACTGCTAAATAGAATTTAACCAAAGTAGCCTTATTGGTTGCAATATCATAACTTGTCTGACCTTTTTCTAATCTTATTCTTCTCTCTCTCTCTCTCTCTCTCTCTCGTATGAGTATTTGCTTGGGCATTTCACTTGTTTTCTTGAGGCTAAATTGAAACAGGTTGAATCTAGATATTCCATTTTCTATTTTATTAAGCAAGATTGAAGATGAGGTGACTTTGAATACAAATTGAGTTTCTCATTATTTTATATTTCGGCTAAACTCACACAAACACAAACACAAACACAAACGGATAAATATAGAGCGGATTTTGAACACTAGACCTGAATAAATCCACCCATGCCTTATGTTACTCTGCCAATTTCCAGGTAGGTAGATTTTATTCATGAAAATCATGTGTCCGTCATCTTATGCTGTTCATACCTTAAGACGCCTCCACTGATCATAAAATCACAGAACCATTTTAGAAAGGGGGATCCATATCGAGACAAGAAAGAGAAACCTAATTTCCCTGTATCTTACAATAAACATCAAAGAATACTTGAGGGAAAAAGAACCCTAATTTCTCTATGTGTTACAATCAACGTCCACAAAGAATACTTCTGCAACCCAGTCAATCCATACCAATCACTAAACAAATTTATAAAACGGAACTCATTGAGTTGTATTATTGTGAGTTTTATAGGTATTTTGGTTACTTCACAACATGTCAACCTATCTGAAGCACTCTGGATTATTTCTAACAGTTAATTATTGCCCCATAAAAATCTCTATTGACAATGTTATTGATGTGAATGTTGTATCAACCATATCGCAGTTATTTTTTCTGTAAAGAAAAAAAAAAGGTTCATCTTGAAATGGATTGGCTTGTATCAGTCACTATTAGTCGCATTAGAGATCCGAAGACTTATATCAGCTTCTCAACAAAGAGGTCTGATTCAAGTATCACACTAATGCTTTGTATCGATGGAAAATGTTCTACCAGCTGATTGCGTCTACAACCCATTTCTATAGGGCTCACTTTGTCCCACCTTTGTTCAGTTGAGCCTCTTTGATAATTTTTTCACCACATGATATAACATCATGCCTTAGCTCTATACATACTGAAAATTCACACGCTACCGGATTGAATCTGAAAAAACCTCTATGGCTAAAATGATAAATTTTACAGCCGTTAAATCTAAGGTTAGGATAATTTGACAGCGCTTACTTTTTTGGCTCCCTCAGCAAAACCTTTCCATCTTCCACCGTTCATTGATAGACAAGCATATAAGCAATGAGGGGTCTCCTCGTGCCTCGTGGGAGAACGTTGTCCATGTATAGATTTCTTAAAAAAATTGTACCGTGATATCTAGTTTATCCATGAAAGGAATATAAAGTTAACGAAATACATAAATGACACTAAAAAACACTGGGGTGGCCGGAGAGGCCTCTAGTCCCACTCTGAAGCAGATTCTTGAAGACGAGGAATTAGGACTCCCAGTACATTACAACATTTACACCATTACTAAAGCCACCACTACAAAGCCACCAACCTCAAATATGGTTCTTAGGGTCGACCATTTTCTGGGCCGCCCCATTGAGCTGAAAGCTTTTGAGCTTAGCCCTCTTCAAGGCCATCTAGGACCGGTACTTAAGGTTGGGTTAGAGTTGGACCGTAACAGTAAGCCCATTAATACAAGGGCCAGGTTTACGTTTCAAATTGAAATGGATGATGCTAAATGGTTATACATTTTACTTCCCCTTTAACTAAAAGTAATTGATCATTTGCTGGCTAAAATGGTGGGTTTGGGCTTAGGTGTGGAATTTGTAATAGAAGGGTCAGGCTTGGGCTTCACATGAAGGTTTTAGCTTGTAGCTGGATCTCATTTGAGGGCTGAGCTTGGACATTTTCTGGCTCCATATGGCCCCAATGCAATCCATTGACACCCGTTTTGGTTGTCTTACCTTCATAACAATAGGTGGGACCGGACCCATCATTCCTTGAGTTCTAAATTGCTCTATGATGATTAGGCATGGACTGGTGTGCCTACTTTTGATTGGAGATAGAGCTTACAAAATCTTAGCTATCCAACTTTTGGCTTATGGCTTAAGAAGGGACACACACTAATAAAAGATAAATGATAATCTTTGTGGATCACCACCTTGTCCATCTATTATCCATTGCGCCACCGATGGTGTGCCCGTGCCCCACCAGTTGATTGACCCTTTTGGATTTGCAAAAGTGGGCCCCATTCAAGGACGCCGACTCAATATTCCAATAGATGAGATTAGCTTGGGCCCATACGAGAAAACAGTTACACAGCATAAAAACATATTTACCGGGGACACAGAAAAGTGCATGAATTTAGGCTCTCCTGCCTATATTGACATTCTGAAGAATCCATGTGCAATGGGTTTTTCGTGTATATTCAGTCAATAGTAGCCTTCTTCATCTCTCTCTCTCTCTCTCTCTCTCAGCATGGCTACTACCCAACTCCTCTGCCAAAGCCTCTACCTTTCTTACAAGAACGGGAAAAAACCCAACAATCTCTGCAAAAGGAGCAGTTTTTCTCCTTCTTCTGGATATGGGTCATGCTCATTCAATCACAAGTCCCAAAATCAAAGATACCCAGTTGTCAGAGCTAGTGCTTCTGAATCAACAGCAGGGAGAAAACAGGTGGAGGTAGGTTTGTTTCTTCAGGGGGCAGTGGCTTTTCTACTAAAAATTGGTTTTTTCCGTTAATTTGCTTTTTGGATTCTTATTTTTTTTAAGCTTCAGCATTGTTAATTCCTTTTTCCTGTTTGTGGGCTGTTTGGTTTTAGGTTGTATATGACCTAGATGAAAAGATTAACAGATTAGCAGATGAAGTTGATAAGAATGCTGGCCTTCAAAGGCTCTCTCTGTTCTCACCTTGTAAGGTGGTCTCTCTGTTTGTGTTAATAACTTTTTTTTTGTTTGTATTCTGTTTTAGAATTTGGGTATTGCATTGGATTGGATTATTGGTTTGAGGATCTTTGCAAAACGCGTTCTTGGCTCTTTATCTGTGCATTTGGGGTAGCGTGGAAATCAGAATTGGTGTTATTTGGGATACTGATTTTTCTTCCCACACAAGTCATTTCCCAGGATTGGATTGGTGCTGATGATAAAATGAACCTGACAAGGTAGAAAAATGGCATCCCACTTAATTTTCAAGGGTGAAACTACAAAAAAACCTGTGTTTTAAAAACCCCTTTCTATACCATTGAGTGGGCCTCTCAATATCAATCCCAATCCCTCCCATATAAATTGCCACACCTCCAAAATTGAAGATTATCAACAAGTGGCCTCAATTATGATATAGAATGTGCTTATAAAACCATTAAACTTTGAGACATATATCAAAGGTTAAGATGGACTTACTAGAGTGATATGTGGCAACCCCCTAATCCATTGCGATTGGCATGCATCAAAATGTCTCAGATCAAGCAGGGCCATGCTTTTAAAACCAAACTTTTTTTTTTTTGATAATATTCCCCAAGATGGCTTTTTTTTTGTCCTTAAGTTTCTTTTAATTTTGTCATTTCTTTTCTTCTTATTATTATGGGTTTTGTCAATCTAAATTGAGCATGTTTCGAAAGTGCAGATTAATGTCTTCTTGAGAATAACCAGAAAGAGGGAAGATGGGTTTCATGATTTGGCTTCTTTGTTTCATGTAAGTTAGTGGAATGTGTCTTCTTTAGAATTGTTTGTCTTCACAGTACTTCTTGAATTGAAGTAGAATGGAATGTTGTGTTAGTTGTTTCAATATCATCTCTGATGAAAAATTTACGTTTTTTAGGTGTAACCAAAGTCACAAGCAAGTATGCTTTTTTTTTATCTCTCTGTTTTTGTATGGACCTGAACACATCATATTTTGCTGTGCTATGGGACATGGAAAGCTGAAATCATGGACGACTTTGTGAATTGAAGTAGAACAGAAGGTTGTGCAGCATGGAGTATAGCATATTTGTCTGCATATTACTTTGTGCAATAAAGTAGAATGGAAGCTTGGTGGTTGTTACATACTTATATCATCATGTTGATGCACAGATAAAATCACTTGGATGCACTCAAGTACAAAATTAATAAATTTTTGATGGATCTAAACACAGTTTTGCTGCTCCTATGCATGTGTGGACATCTGAAGCATCAGCTTTCAGACAACCTTTATCAACCTTAATGTCTTGGTGAAGTCTCACTTGAATTATTATTGAGTTTTGTAATACAAATTCATAACAATCAAAATACACTCGACCATTATGTACAAAATGTAGAAACCATGTTCATAAAAGGACTTGATGGGACTAGGCTATATTGCCTTTTTTTTTTGTTTTTGTAAACCTCCCATTGGTTTTACTCTTATCTCCATTTTGTTCTCATTGTTTAAAAAAAAAAACTGAACAAAATTGACAGGATTTTTTTGGCTGTGCAGCATGGAAAACAACTTGTTTGTCTGAATATTATTTTTTGAAATTAAAGTAAAAAAGAAGTACGTTTGTTTCGACGTGATGTTTGATACAATGATAACATCATTTGGATGTTCCCTAAGTCACATTGCTTATGGGAAAGCATGGAAAGCTGAAACCACAGACAACTTTTCAAACCCAAGTGAATGGGGAATGCTTATTTCTGTTGTCCAAGTCATCGGATATAAATCCATAATAATTAATATGCACTGATACTTGACCAACTTATACAAAATGCAGAAAGCATGGTTAAGAACCGAACTCAAAGGGACTCAACCCTTCATTTTTCTATTTCTGTAAAGGCCTCCTTCATTTTATTCTATCCATTTGTTCATAGTGATTTGTAAATAAAGAAAAAAAGAAAAAAAAACAGAAATAAGAATTGGCCAAGTTCATGTCTTCCTGTTGTCTTAACTTGGGTAATTTCTGAGTTGATTGCTGGTTGAGTTTTTATACTTGATCAGATAATTTTCTTGAGTACCTGATGTGTAGTGTTTCTTCCCCTTGAAATTGTATCTGGTCTCTTCCTTAATTTTTCAGATGCTTTTGTTGAAGTACAGGTTATAAGTTTAGGAGATACAATTAAGTTTTCTTTGTCACCAACAAAGACCAGAGATCGTATGTCAACAACTGTGGCTGGAGTACCACTTGATGAGAGAAACTTGGTAAGCTATAATATCAATCTTTTATATACAATTAAAATTTCCTCTATTGGGATGCCTAAATATTTTTCATCTAGGTCTAACCAGTAGACATAAAGGGCTTCATAATTCCAAATAATGCTTTGGTTGGCTTCATGCAACTGGTCAGGCCTTCCATGGACATATGTGGGTTGAAGTTCGGATCCAAGAAGCCGGGCCAAGCCCCTGCCTTTTGGTAATAGGTTGACTGCTAGCAGAATTGGATCTTTGAGACGAGGTTTATGATGTAGGCTAGACCATGGGTCAGCCAACCCATTGGGTCTAGTTTATAGGCCCAACATGACATCTATTTAAATAGAAGTTTAAGTTGGTTAAGGGTCTTAATTAAGTATTTATTTATTTATTTATTTAGAATTCTTTAAATTAGGAGTTTTATTTTAGTTGGATTGTCAAGTGTGTTTAATGGTTTGATTTCCTTTATTGTTTAGGAAATTCTTGGTGTCCAAGCTATCCTACTCTGTATAAGGATAATTATGCCTCAATTGTAATGCAATTCTTATTTTCAATTAAATCTGTGTTAGAAGAGTTTTGAGATTTTCTCTCAGTTATTATGATATTTCTCATCTTGAGTGTGCCCTGGTGGCTGAATCCATCATTGTATTCAATCAGTCATTTGGGAGATTGATCTATTCATCGATAGTGGATCCGAGGTGATGTCAATTTATTAGATTCTTATGGGCCATTGATTGCTTTAGAGTTTTTAATGGAAAGATCATTAACCTAACTCACACCCACACACACATAAACTCATGTATGGGGTCCATTCAATGGTTGAAATCGCACTTGAGCTACTCAATGGAATGCAATGGTGGAGCCAAGATTTTCTCTAGGGGAGAGAGGGAGAGAGAGAGATATTTGTTAATAAGAAAAAAGATATGTTAATTCTTTTTATAGGTAAGCTATCAACTATCAATTGAATTTAATTAAGTGGGAACTTTTTCATTAGTTAATTCAGATTTATTTACCTTTTTTTTTCTTGAGCGGCATAACTTTTCTTGACCATGCTCATAATGCGTGATTGAATGGTCTTGGCCTTAGTGGGGTGGAAGAAATTATTTGATCCCTAAACCATTTGATGCTAATCAATAGCATTCCTCCTTCAGAATGATCTAAACAATCTGTCATGCCTACTGAATTCCACCATCAAGGGTGGAACCAGGAAATTTTCTAGGGGGACCAAAAGTAAAAAACTTTCAACAAAATTACTAATTTTTGTGATAAAATACAAAAGGAAAAAATAATTTAAGTTCTGCTCAACGTTCTTTCATTACCTTAAAATCAACTGTTATGATTATGAGAATATTATGTTTATGAAAATGAAAAACCCAAACACTATAATGATGATGACGGTAATAAAGCAACTGGATTATTGAAGTTTTTCCCAATGTTCTTTCATGTACTTGAAATTATCAATTATAATATGAGAATATTATGATTATGAAAATGAGAAATGTATATATTGTAAAAAAAAAAAAAGACAAATCCATACACCATTGGGTTGCCCCATCATATTAACTCCACTGGGTGGGCACATCATGATTCTATCATATGAGTGGTCTCCGTTTTTCTTCCACCATTGGTTGGGGCCATCGTGATTCCCATGTAGGGTGATCCTGCTGGGGTTCTTCCATTTGGTGGCATCATGTGATCTCATAATTTTTGTTGGCACTCTCATTATTAGTTTTGCTATTATTACTTAGGTTCTTTCCATCGCACTGACTCTTTTCAAAACTGTAGGAATGAAAAGTTTCCAAAGGGTACACGACAAGTAAGTGGGGCCCATTGGTCCCACGATATGGCCCACAATATGAAAAATGGTTTGGTAGATTAGCTATTTCTCTAAAAAAGGAAAAAAAAATAAGAAAAAGCAGCCCCAATGGACATTGTTAGCTCCCATTGAAGATAAATATAGAAGTATCGTTGACAAACATTGTCTAGGATACTATAATATTGATGTGATTTACCTTTGAATCTAATAATATATTTATAACACTAGTCCAAATCATTTGGAGTTCATATTTTAAAAAATATACCTAATCCATTGTCTAAGTTGCATGTGGATCACATTTCATACAATTCATATCTTAATAGGCAGGCCGGTTTCCTATTTGCGGACTTTGGATTTGGTTTCAGAAATGAAATGGTTCCATACTTGGATTCATACTTGTAAATTCAGATGGGTTCTGATAAACTTCCCTCAGAAATGAGGGAAGCCCATAGGACCGTTGGAAGGAGCTTAGAATTGCATCCTCAGGGTTAGGTCCAAGTCAGCTTGTTTTACTTCACCATCTCCAAAAGTAGACAGAAAGAGCAAAAAAACAAAAAAAAGATTAAAAAAAAGATCCAGTTTCGGATGCATGTGGATTCAGTCTAGATCTGGCGGGTTGAGTATGGTACTAAATCCCAGTTGGCAACCGCTTTGTCTCAGTTGAATTGTACTTACTGCAACCGCTTTGAAACCTATGGCGAACTTGTACTTCATTACCCTTCATCAGCCTTCGAACTAAATAAAGTTGAGGATGTTTGTGTACCCTCAATTAGGCGATCCACAAGAGCTCAATATTATTGGAGCCCTTAATATCTGTCACTATCATACTATCGTTTCCATTTACACAGCATGTCAGATGAAAGATGTTATTCCATAACCATCTCTTGTCAGCAGTTTGTGTAGGTTTCTCAAGCACTACCCTTTGATTCATCAAAAACTCAGCATCAGAGTCAACTTGTTGTACCTTTTCTTCTTCTTTTGTTTCCATGGTCAAATACTTTGTAGATTTTTGCTTATCATGCTCCTCATCGTTTTTTTTTTAAATCACATGTACCAAAGTGTTCGAGGGTCATTTCTGAGATTGGAATGAGAAGTGGCCTCTTTTCTGACAATGATGATACATAGGCAAGTGGCTCTTCTCCTTAGAGCAAACACTTGACTTAATATCTTGGCTATCTACCATCAATGGTCATTTTCCACCATTACGCTTTAGATTTGTAAGTCTAGCATCAATTGTAGTTAACGATTGTAGAGTTTGATGTTATACATGATCTAATTGATAGCTTTTGTTAATTGGGCATGGCATGTGGTAGTTCAGTGGAAACTGGTCGTACTACACTGTTCTCAGTTCATCTATTTGGTGTATAACATCGGAGAACAACTCGCTTATTTGTTTTGGAGCCAAAATAGTCATCTCTACTTGTTTCTTCGAAAGCGTCTTCCTTTTTTTCTTCTCTCTTTTTCACCCATAATGAGCAGTATTAAAATGGACTAACGTGCTGCGTAGATTGCATTCTCTAGAGTGTGAAGGTGAAAACAGATCATGATTTAGAGTCTAAATGAATTTTAAAATCATAAATCAATTTTGAGCTATCAATCAGTTCAACCAAGACTGTTGACCTGCTAACATTGCTGCTAATGTGACGATTTTGGTGTGATAGATGTCACAAATTTGCTTTCTATCGCAAATGGCAGAAAATCCTTTTCTCTTTTTCTCTTTCCTCTTTTCGTCAGATTCTTCTGCTTCTCTTTTCAGCCAATGAAAAGTGACTGCTGCCCTGCGTCTATGCTTCTTTCTGTTGTGACAAATCTGAGAAGGAACGCATTGCTTATCCCTACGTAAAGGAAACAGAAAACGTAAACTAGAAGTTCTCAAAATAAAAAATTATATCTTAACCTAACAAATTGCTAATTAGGAGTCCTAGTCATAACTTGTAAGTAAATCATGCCAAAATTTTAGTGGAAAGAAAATCTGATTTGCTTTGTCAACAAACCCTTTCTTTTTTGGGCCATGGGTTTTGTTAGGTTTGCCCACTGAACTAGTATCAATTTTCAGGCCATTTATTTGACTGATAGTTGTGAATTGTGATCATCAAATGAGAGAGGTATCAGGATGGCACATACCATAATAGGCCACCATATAACAGTTGCTGTAAGGTACATGGCGGGCCCAATGAAGGTCAAACACAGAAAATGCGATTTTAAGTGTTTTTAATAAGGATTGCATGTATTGCCTTGTTTTTTTTTCTTTTCAAATGATGTTACATATAGTTCTGTTCATCCAGTTATCATACTATTGTTTGTTATGAAAAGTTTAAACTCAACTGAAGTCTTTCGTTGTTAACTTTTATTATCTGAAGAGTGTTTCTTCTCAGATACAATGTTCTTGCTGTGTCATTTGCAGATAATTAAAGCACTTAATCTTTACAGAGAAAAGACTGGAAGCGACAACTTCTTTTGGGTAAATGCTAGCTCGAGAGAATTTAAATCAGAACCGTTAAACTGTCCCATACAATTTTTCTTTTTTTTTACAATATGGAGTTTTCTTGAAATTGTGTAAAAGCTTGCAATTTATCTTCACTGCATGCAGATTCACCTTGACAAGAAAGTTCCTACTGGTGCTGGTCTTGGCGGTGGAAGTAGTAATGCCGCAACTGCGTTATGGGCTGCAAATCAATTCAATGGTGGTATTGCAACTGAAAAGGAGCTTCAAGAATGGTCAGCTGAAATTGGTTCGGATGTTCCTTTCTTTTTCTCACATGGAGCAGCATATTGTACCAGTAGAGGTGAGGTAAGTTCGGCATATAGTCTCTCTCAAGTAGGAACATTCTGAATTTAAATTTACATTCAGCGCTTCATGGCTACAAAAGTTGTAGGAGCATAATTTGTGGGTTTTAATGTGCCTTGAATCACTAACAGTGGGGTACATTGTTGTCTACTCCATTGTGCATTTGATTGGGTGCTGATATTGGAAGTCATCTTATGCGGGCTACTTTTTTGTTCTTTTTTTTATTATTTTTTAAATGTTTCTCTCCAATTCAATATCAGCACCTGCTATAGATAATATTTTAATGTCTCACATTGTTGGGGTTTTGGGAAACAGTACCTGCTGGATGAGGGTTCCAAATTTTGTACCATCTCAAATGCATAGGAATAGCTGAACTGATGGCCATTCTTTTCCAAAATATATGCTTGCGATTTGGGGTACACAATGCGCACTATAAAATCATGAATCTTCAAATGCTATTTAATATTAAGTATGAGGATGACAGCTGCTAAACAATCTCGTCACATGTATGTAAAACATAATGTGTCATTAAAAGATCAACTGCTTGTGAGAATAATAATTGCTGTCATTTTACATTTTCGCTGATTCTTGCATAACCTCTATTTGGTTTGTATTATTATGAATGAATTGCATGTGTATTAAGCACATTATAAATAACAAAAGCTTCTGTTTTCAATTCAAGATCCATAGAGGCCTTAATTTGTATGAGTTATTTTCGTTATGATTGTCCATATGTAATATATTCCATTTTCACTGCAGTTTCCAGTTGTGATTAAAGTTGCTACCCTAGCTGTGATTATGGGTGGCAAAATTTGACCTGAGCCAACCATATCTGACCCACATTTTACCTGCGAGACGCGATCCATGCCCAACATGAGTAGGTCATGGGTCAAGAAAATGTAACCTGCATTTAAACGTGTTGGGTTACACATAATCTTTCTCAACCCGTTGGTATTCTCCTTTCTTTATTCTTCCTTTTCTTGACCTAATGAGCAGGAAAAGGGATCTGCTATACTTCTTTCTTTTTTATTTTTTTTCCTTTCTTCTCAAATCCCTTTTAAGCCTTTGCATGGCATCTATGACCAGAAAAATAAAATACAAAAAATGTCTCAAGTTTGCTTTATTTGAAGAAAACCATATTGAAAATTTGAAAATTGAGACAATTCATTCTATTTGGGCTTGTTTGTTCAGGTTGTTCAAGATATTCCACCACCAATACCCTTGGACCTGCCAATGGTTCTTATAAAACCACCCGAGGCATGCCCTACTGCTGAAGTTTACAAGGCAATGCAAATCTAATCTCTGTTAATTTTCACTCCATAACCTTGCTTGATATTCCTGCAAAGCCCCTTTTCTGAGATCAGTTTTAGTGATGCAGCGGTTTCGGCTGGATCAAACTAGCTCAGTCGACCCTTTGACCTTGCTGGAGAAGATCAAACAGGCAGGGATTTCTCAAGATGTTTGTATCAATGATTTGGGTAAGCAATTAATCCAGGAAGGCATGTTGTTCTTTTCCATTCATTTTTTGAAGGCATTCTCCAGTTGGTTAGGAACATTGGTATGTGTGTGAGAGAGATGTGGCACCGGTTCGAGTCCCAGTTGTAGCGGAAAAAAAAGGAAGAAAATAAACAAAAAAGGCATTTTTCCATTGATGTTCAACTAATCTGTTTTGTCCAGAGCCTCCTGCATTTGAAGTCTTACCGTCTCTGAAACGGTTGAAACAACGAATTCTTGCTGCAGGTCGTGGACAATATGATGCTGTTTTTATGTCAGGAAGGTAATAATGTTATTGCCATATTTCGGACACCATTGTTTCTTATTGACTATTATCCCAGCTTGATGTTCTATGTCAATTTTTTACATGGTATCTTTTTTTTCTCTACAGTATCTTGACTTTCCTAGCTTCTATATAACTTTTAGACCTGTTACAATAAATGAGCTGTTGAGAATATTTAGTCTTATGCAGAAGGTGGATTATATATGTTAAAGTAATTTTTAGTTTGTCCTCATATCCATATAACCATGTGGAATTTACTCAGATTTCTTTGGATCCATGTAAGGGGACATGCAACACTATTAAAAAAAAAAGAAAAGAAACACTAATTACATAACAGTTATAGGGATTTTACCATGTTGACAAGGACCCTGTCTAACAGTCTAGGATATGGCCTTATACGCAAAATTAATTCTATGATATTGATGTAGTCCCTAGGGTTAGGGCTTCCATGGAGAGCATCAAAGCACAATGATGGTGCTGAAGCATGTGCCTACTGACACTTCAACAAGTCTCTGCAGAGAATAACGAGGATACACCTCAATGAGAAAATCCAAATCTATTATTCAATAATTTGTCTGAGAATTTCTTCTTTATAATGCCATATAAATAGGAAAACATAACTTAGACCCTAAGAAAACTAATTAAAATAGAAAACTATTCAAACCTATCCTAATTACAATAAAATTAGAAACTAATGATATATAATTAGTGAATAAAAATCTTAAATCTACTTGGACCCTACACATGTGGCCTGAGGTCTACCAGATATGAACCAAGTTCAACTTTGACTCTTTGAGGATGAACGGTTGTGCAAGCACATTTTTGAGATAATTTCATCGATGCCTTATTCCATTTCTTATTTCCCACTAAATAGCCAATGGCCAATTACAAGATGGAAACAAATCCCTACAATTTAGAGCATTAGAAAACTCACTAAGAAAGAGATAACTTTTGATAGGTACTCCTACCTACTGTGCCACCTAATGCATAGATCGGGCTGATCTCTCTTGCCTAATCTTATGCTTTTTTCAAATTATTTCAAGGAAATCTACTTCCGATAAGGCTTTTCACAATTTCAAATTATTTCAAGGAAATCTTCTGCAGATAAGGCATCTGCTTCAGATAAGGCCCATCACAATAGTAGGCTTGACAAGGCCCTTTTATGGCTCGACACTTGTTACCTTGGCTGGGCTCAGTCCCTGTCATTCTAGTTATTGTAATAGTAAAATATAATACTAAACTAATAGTATTAGTTTTATTGTTTTGACTTCGTGTGCAAATGAATTATAATATGACATTAAGTATCTGCACCAAAGCATTTGCATCAACTTGTATGTCTTCTTGCACCATGTCCTATTATTTGACACTATCTGCTGGGTTTTAGTGTAGGACTGAAATGAGTCCCTAAATACCTGAAGACCCCAGGATCTGAATTGGAAAAGTCGTGTTTGGGTCCAATATTTGGAACCATTTGAAAGTTGGGTCTGGGTTTTTCCTTGGCTGAGATTCCATATACATGACGCCACAACTGTATATTATATATCTATTATATGTAAAGCATTTGAGTCTTGATTTGGTTCTAGGTCCAGGACCTTTATTTGGGTCTGGACCCAGGTTCAGGTCTTTAATCTGAATTGAGGATCCAACTCAGGTTGTTCAGTTACAGGCCCCGTGATAGTAATTTGGGTTTGCATCCAGGTTCACTCTGGACCCTATCCATGATTCCTTTGTAGCCTGCATATTTCATAATAACCACTAGAAGAACAATAGCTTGTTGTGCAGTTGGAAGGTGCTCTAATAAGCACTAGCAGACTATTTTTGAGTGCGGAAGGTGGATTGTAGTTGTGTAATCTTTTCCCTTAGTTATATGCTTGAAGACTTTGTTATCTATTTGGGTGGACCCAAATTTTTACAGTTAGAAAAATAAAAATAAAAATGATGAACCATCTAGGATAATAGTCAAAGCTATCAATCTGCAACCTTATTATCATTAAGACCATGGACGAAAGGAGCCTAGCTCAACTTCACTGCCTTAAACCCAGGCATTTGCATGGGTTGATGGTGAAGGAACGTAAAGCTTCCACAATGTACAGTTGATTACAAATGAGACATTGTTCACACCATGGATGAATATGTTAAAGATATTGGATTGACTTCAAATTTGATATGTAGGTATATATTGTCCCATATATGTGGATGGCTTAGATGGATCATAAAGTTGGTCCACTATGCTGCCCTTACCGTAATACGGTGAGGGACGCATGCATATGAATATTTTCCTATATATATATATTCCATTTTTCATGTTGTACGATGTTGTGGGAGGTTCTGGGGTCCTTTTGCAAAGATTTTGGAAGATCAAAGCCACATTTTTTTAAAAGATTTTAGCATTTAAAGATCGGAGGTACTATTTGTTCAACTCAACAAAAAACAATGCGGACATTTAACTTTTAAAAATTATTGTTAATGGTTAAAGCATATATGTTCTTGAAAGTTTAAGATTCCTAGGCCACCGTTTTCGGTTTTTTTATCATCTTTTATATATATCTCTATATCTTTTTAACAAAGGTTTTAAGGTTTCCTAGGTTCTAGGCTGCATTTCAGTCCTACTCGAGTTTCCTCCTGAATCTAAATTTGAAACCTTGATTGTGAGTGCCAAAGAACTATAGAGCTCAATATTCAAGAGTGGGTAATTCAAATCATATTCGTATGTGTCATATTTTAATTTGTGTTACTGTTTTCTGTTAACTGTTGTCGCAAATTCTACTCAGTTGGTCATTTATTATTGCTTGTCGTTGATGATTTATAAAATCTCCTGCAGTGGAAGCACTATTGTTGGACTCAGTTCTCCAGATCCTCCCCAGTTTATCTATGATGAAGATGACTACAGGGATGTATTTGTATCTGGTATGACCATGCAACCATTCCAGCATGTCCACGTTCTTTTATTTTACAACTTGTATGTTGGATCACTGGAAATCATTGTTTAATTCTTTTTGCACTTTGCCAATAGCAGCAGTATCTTGCGAGGGACAAGATGCTAGGAACTTTGTGGGTAATTAGGGCCTGTTTGTTTGCAATTCGGGGTAGAGTAAGAAGGGGTGGTTGTCACATTATGCATAAAGTGAAAGAGGAGTCGGTTGAAATAAATTAGTAGTGGGTTACTTTGCATGCATTTGGATGGCTGGTGTGAAGTTTCAAAAAAAAAAAAAAGGGGGGGGGGGGGGGGGGGTTTTATATGAAGCAGACAGAGTAAAAGAAACTTTATTATATATTGTGGGAGTAACTCTAGGGGGGGAGAAGAGGAATTCACGTTGTCAAACATGTTTACTTCGCTTGTCTCCTCAGGATCGAAACACATTAAGTAGAATTTCTTTTTGTTGAGGACAATTCCCCTCCATTTTCACCTCACAAGTGCAAACAAATGGGCGGGGTTCATTGTTTTCACTTATTTACATAGTTGAATGTACACGTGTAATGTTTACTTGTGAACGCATTTGTCTGCACTCATTTGTGCATCCCATGCTTAAACTCATGTCAAAATGGTGTGTAAATAGGTCAATTTCACATCAAGTTTTTCATACCTCTCCATGTGTAAACATCATACACCTCATGCCTCAAACAGGCGGCATTGCAATTGTCACCTGCAGGTCATGGGATCAAAACCATTCAAAAAAATTTTTTATCGAACTATTAAACACCAAGACATTTTGTTTCATATCTTAAATTTTTATAGATTTTGATAAAATATGTGAAACACCCTAAGAAAACCCCAACCATACTTTTTGGGTTCCCCTCTCATGATATGAGCAGTTCAATATTCTCTAAAAATGATAAACTTGAAGACATGTAGTTTTATATCTTAGATCCTTGTGTAGATTTAACGAAAAAATGTGAAAACCCCAAAAACAACTAAATCTGGTATCATGTATTTTATATGAAATGGTGCTTCCAAACAAACATGATAATATGTTTCACGTAATCCCATTTTCATATCCAATGTATAAAAGACAAATGACCCCTAGGTATTGCATGTTAGTTTTATCTGCTTTCAAGGTGCAGCTAAGAGAGGATTCCAGTAAAGGAAAAGTGGATCAGGGACCTTGTGTTCAAACTTGTCAGAAAATTGAAATTGGCAACAAGTGTTACCACCCACGGCTCAGTGGGTCCTAGGTCCTAACAAACAGGGGACTACTACCTACCTGTTGCAGTGAACGTGTTGTATTTCTAAACCAAGTTTGGTTGCTGACTATCAAAACGATAGAAGCTTTTTTTTTTTTTTTTTTACTTTTTATCATTTAACGCCCTTCATTTGTTCATTACTGCTGCACATGACCTTATTGTTTGATCATGTTTCTGATGAAAGCAGAGGCTCACTTTCTCACTCGGGGAGAGAACCAGTGGTACACAGATCCAGGTTCAACATTAAGTTCTTCTGACTCACCGGCCACCGACCGCTTGTCCATTAAGTAATTTCTGTTGTTGTTTTGATGGAATACAAGATATACAGATGCATCAATTATTGCATGCTTTGTTTACTTTTTATGGATCCGAAGCAGACGGTTTTCTGTGTGCTATTTCCCCTCCCTCAATTGCTCTAAAAAAAAAATGGTGTCAGGAACTTTAGCATTCTTTTCTTTTACTTTTCATTTTTGTCACTTAACCACGTGGCTCTCGTGGAAACAGGAGATTCCTATGGGGGGGTAGTACAAGCATGAACCCCATATAGGTTCAAATCCAAACCACCACCCACCATAATGGAGGTTATGTCTTACAGTTGCACCAATTATATGGCATCCTCTTCCAAAGGGTTACTCATTGAGGCATCCTCTTCCCAAGGGTTACTCATTGAGGGCTAAGTACTCAGTCAATGGCACCCAAGACTGCAACACAAAAAACATAATTTCGCTTTCCAAGTTATCAATGGACATGAGTCCTCACCGTCAAGGTTGTGGTTCAATTGATTTGAGCTTTAAATTTATTCTCCATGGTCTCAAGTTCGACTCTTGCATCTTGCATTATCTGAATACTATGTATGCAACCATAAATGTACCCCTAGAAAATAATCCTTACTCATCGAAATCAAGTAACTCCTGAGCCGAAGGCCAAAGGTCTCAATTGATGAAAGATTACCTAGGTCAATAAATAAATAAATAAGGACAGGAGTCCTCTCCCATGAATGTGTACAGTTTCAGACATTTCCTGTAGTCAAGCTGGTCAGAATTTTCTGAAAGCCTTACCAATCAGAATCATCCTATTATTGAGCCAGCTTGAAGGAGAAGGTGCAATGGGAAATGGAATTATGTAAGGCCTACACTTTCACTTGCACACAACATCAAATCTGCGGTCAATAGATGGTAAAGGCACATGGAGCAAACAAAGGGATCGATCTATAATCAGATCAGCAACCAACATCAAAAAAGCACCAAACAACAGCAAAACCAAAGCATCCAGTCCTGTCTTTTTCATCCTTCAACTCCCATCTCCTATTGAGAGGGGGATGTCACAAACTGCCTAGGTAGGCTGAAGAGATCCTTCTCTGCAAAAGGGGATGTCCATTCATATGAGCCTGGTGCTGACGATGATGATGCATTCGGTGCTACACCCTCTTGCAAACCCGCAAAGCGGACTCCATTGACTCCCAGCCTTGAACCCTTCGTTGTTGCAGTAGGGGCAGACCAACCATCATATATCTGATTGGTCTTCACACATGATGTGAGGCCCAACCACAAATCACTATGGCTAGAGGACGTTGATTCCAAACTCCAGTCTATATTGTTGTAGTCACATTGCGGCGTTGAACTACCCATGCTCCAATCAACTGGCGAAGGCAAACCAGACATCCCTGTTGAGCCCCAGCCTGTGAAAAGCCCCAAGGAAGAAGGCCCAGCAAAAGATGCTGAGAAGGTATTTTCTGATAAACTCAATGGGCTCCCCCACCCAGCTGCAGCCGGTTCCATTGTACTTGAAGTGAATGGTTGACGCTGCTGTTGGTTAAAATGCTGCTGCAAAGTCCGATTACTAGAGCTCAAGTTTGCACTTGAGACATGCCCTATACCCCCATTTGCCTTTATGACCTCAACACCAGCACTACAACTGGTATACCATCCAGCCGTTGGGGGAGAGGCATGGAGGCCAGTGGCAGGATTCTGCTTTGCATTTAGAGCCTGCGGGCGCTGAATCATGATCACTGGTTCCCTCACTGCTGGCAAGTTCTTGCTTTCACTTCCCAAAACCACATACTGGGCCTCAGACTTTGCTGGTGGTGGTGAGACCTGCAAAGATGATGCCAACGAACGAGACAAAGATGCGCTTGAGGTCACACTCGGCCACCTCTTGTCCACAGGTACAGGCACTCCTTGTGGTTTTGACCATTCTGACTTAGACTGAATCCTTCTCAAAGGCTGAAAGTTTCTATTTCCAGATTCGGGTAGTGCCACTGTAGGAACCACAGCCTTTGTGTAGTTAAAGTCTCTTTCTTCCTTCCTTGGCTGAATCGTCAATGAAGCAACAGACTTTCCTAGTGTCCTCATAGGGTTCTGTGCATCAGATACAGCCAACTTACTGCCATTGATAGATGGTGGATCACCGGTTTCTTCCAGCTTTGTCGGTGTAGCAGCTTGTTCTTGCTTTTGCACTCTGAGCATCTCATCTGCCTTCTCAAGATCACCTTCACATGACACTACATTCTTTTCAACATCCTGCTTTGAGCATTTGTACCTTGTTGCCATTTCTGTAATTCGGGCAAGCTCTTCTGTGATATCAATTTTCAGATTACCACCAGTGTGGAGATTTGTATCTTTCTGCTCTGCCCCTTCACCCCCTTCAAAAAGCCATGCCACTGACTCCTCAACCCGGCCTTCATTTAGGATGAGAGCCATGGTTGCCCGTTCAGAAGGGAAGCCCATTGTGACAAGCTGCTGAGCAAGTGCTTCCAGCTTTCGGGACATGAGGTACCCGCTGCATCGCTCATGCAGCTCTTGGGCCCGCCTCTCCCTCTGACGCTGGTGCTTCCTCTCATTCTTCTGCCGAATCCTATCACGCTTGTCATTGTCTGAACCAGGAATTATTTCCACCCGCGGAGCAACACTGGCAGACTTATCTTTTTGATCTTCTGACTCACCTGAGCAGCTACCATTGTTTGAAGATGAATCATACTCGACTCCTGTCCCAAGTGAGCTACCAGAATGCTCATCTGTCTCATCTATATTACGGAACCGACCATTCTGAGGTGGAGAAGAGGCAGTTGGTGTGGTTTCTAATGAGTGGAATGTGCCTGAAACTGGATTATATGCACTTGCCAGAGCACCATTCCCTGAATTAGCAGGCGTGGCTGATGGCTTTGTAGAAGCCTTCTGCTGTTCCTTTGCTGCCCTAGCAGATGACTTAGATTTAGATTTTGAAGGAGACATTTTGCTGAGTTCTTCCTGTCATATAACATCACACTAGAATGATTCAGCTTTAGAGAAATATTCGAAATATTATAACTGGGTGCACATGTTCTATAGAAAAAGCAGAACCATAGTACTTCAATGCAAAATCAAATTGGAAAACACTCATAACGGCGTTAGATGTGGCTGCATCAATTATGTGGTTTAAAAAGCATACAACTACGACTTCAATATTATTAATAGTTCCCAGTCTTCAAGACCATTACTTTCTGTCTTCAAGAGGTTTAGGATAAACAATCTAGGTTACGTTTTTCATTTGGGTTAACTGGAAAGGGGGTATAATAAGCAAGCAGATTTGTGAAGCCAGGGATGTAAAACACAATAATGATGATCATCAAATTGTGTCTTTACTAAGCCTCTTGGGATACCATTTATTCTTTTTTACTGTGGAGAGAGAGAGAGAGAGAGAGAGAGAGAGAGAGTAGGACATCTCAACTCATTCTGCCATGCTCATCAAAGACACAGTTACCAAACGGAAACTTTGCCTCTCAACTCATTCTGCCATGCTCATCAAAGACACAGTTACCAAACGGAAACTTTGCCTCTTTGCTGCCTCTCCTTGAGAGAGAGAGAGAGAGAGAGAGTAGGACATCTCAACTCATTCTGCCATGCTCATCAAAGACAGAGTTACCAAATAGAAACTTTGCCTCTTTGCTGCCTCTCCTTGAGCATATAAAGATTTAAAGGGCATAAGAAATTTCATAGAAACAAAAATCGTGAGCAAAATAAGTTTTTGAAGGCTACATAGGGGTTTTGATCCAGAGCCCTGGCTTCTATTTGCAACAGATAGGGATCCAGTCTGTGGGACCAACCTGCATACAAAAAACTGGTGGTAGCATTAATGGGGATCATTTCATCATCCAAACCCTGCATGCAAAAGGTGGAGAGGGGACTTCATCTACAATTTTGGATATGCGGAAAATGGGAATCATTTCATCATCCCAACCCTTAATGGGTGGCGTCCAAGTTAAAAACACCTTTAACCCGTAAATGAAGTTTCCATTTTTTAAAAATATTATCAATCCAAAGGCGAGTAAAGGTAGGATGAGTATCAAACAGGTTAAAGGCCTGGCTGCTTTGCATAATTTCATGGCAACAGAAATACCATGTTCTTCCTCAGTTCTATAAACAAGATGCAAAGAAGCACTCATGAACAGTAGATAAAAGAAACAAATTGACACAATTCTTGGTATATTTGTGTTAAATGAGTGATCCTTTCAAAATATTGTTTATCCTTTACTAATAAAATAAATAAATGTTTCTCCCTTACACATGACATGGACAAAACAGAAAGGCAATTTGCAGAAATGAAAATAAAACAAAGGGGGAAAAAACAATTTCAAATAACGTGAAGATTCAGCCTGCAGTTCTTTTTTTTTTTTTTAACTGCTACTACTTGGCACTCTTCCAGAAGTTCTGGGATTTGTAACGGATGACACTCTCCCAGTATTCTCTGCGTTGCACATAAATGAACCAGTCAGTGAATGGCGGATTGCAAGAAGGATGGGGCTGAATCCAAAGAAAGACTAGTCCAAACAATTTAATTAATTATTATTTATTTTTCACTACACTTCTCAGGCTATCAATATGTTGGGTAGGCCTAGGTGGTGCACTCTTAGCCAAGGGATGCATGAAATAAGCCTGGTGAGTAAGATCCAATTGTGCTTCTTGATGTGACACCCTAATTGTCAATTTTGAACACAGCAGAAACTATTAGTTTTGGTCAATGGACAGAAATGGAGAACTCTTTTTTTTTTCGCTGAAAGGAAATGGCTTTTAGGCATTAGCTCTTTTAGGGCCTTGTACACGAAGTAATTCCCTTCATTTGACTGCATATTTGTTCTACTTCATTCTACAATTCTTCTTTTTCCTCTATATTTATTTATATTTCCTTCACCATAACAGGGATTGGAGTTTTTTATATGATAAATATGTAGCATATTACATTGTCGATTTAATATAATGAACTAAATATACATACGCACTTTCCACTTTTCAAATATTTTTCAAATTTTTTCTATACATATATATATATAATTTCTCATTATTTCCTGAAACACAACTCTAGAATTTGACACGGAAATGCCAAAATGTTTTACTAAGAGTCAAAGTAAAATGAGCTCTGAAACGAAATTAACAACTATTTGTGAAACTCATTTATTTAGATTCCACGGACGATTTTGATGCTATTTATTTCAAGTAGATGGATCCCAATGATCCTAAATGCTCTGGAAAGTGGTAACAAGATGTGCAAAGAACATGGTTCAAAGTAGGAGTACTGAAGAGAGAGTGGCAACAAGATATGGAAGGAACACAGTTCAAAGAATGAGCATTGAAGAGTTAATTATCTGGCATTAAACCAAAAAAAGATAGTATAGGCAATATACACTGATTAAAATCTATACTAGTATGATATTTGGGAAGGGAAAAGGTTCTGTCTAGGGATTTGGCAATGGTAGCTGTCACTAGACTTTGGTCAACACCAAGACTCAAACCTGAGGATAGTACTTAAAAGGAATTAGGAATTACAGTTGTGGGAAGCCTAAACCTCGGCAGGAATTTCAGAATGATGAAATTACTATGTTTGCACTGTCTATTTTGCCCATATAGGACTTAACAGTGTTGATTTGGGTTTTGTGCAGGAGAGGCAAATGGTGCATAGACAGGTTCAATCCTTCTACAATAATAAGTTGTAAATTCTCACAAGGATTCAACCATAATTCTTTGGTGTAGACGCATGATTTGGTATCTATATGCATGGTTTTTGCTGGTTAACAACAAAACAAAAGGTACTTTTTCTTTTTTGGTACCACAGCCAAGGAGGCTTGGTTCAGGAAAGAGCCTGCAGATGTGGGAATAGAAGCCCACACATGCGGGAAGGGTGGCATATACAAGGTTCAGACCCTGAACAGCCAGGTGAGAATTGCCACTCCTTACCACTTGTGTAAGGAGTCATTCTCAAAAGAAAGGTACTTACAAGTGATGACTTACAGATAAGGCAGTAGAATCAAATAACAGCTATGTAGCGCATCCCGTGCAAGTTGGAAGTGGAAAATAATAGGGCATCTTCATGCCCTAAAGCCACTCACTTAAGATAAGATGCGCTCTCCCTTTTCCAATGTCATTACGTGGTTCAACATGGAAGGCTTTTTCAGCCTAGATGTTGAACACGTAGGCAAAATTTCACAGCTGCAAAGTTTTCAATGCAGAGAATCTTTGTGGATTAAGGTGTTTGATACATGCTTTTAAGAATCGGCCAAGTCCAAATCCGCACCTATCCCTACAGTACTGAGACGTGTCACCTCTAATCAATTTCTATGGGAAAAGGCCGAAAATGATATTTTCTGGAAATTTCATGTGATGAAAAGATGTGGGGGTCTACTAAGTTCAATATTCACTGATTTTTGAAAGATCAGAACCACACTTTATAGAAGAGTTAAGCATTCAAAGATCACAGGTATTGCTCGTTTGACTTCAGTGAAAAATAACACAGCCTACTTGAATTATTTTTAATAATTAAAATACATATAAATTCATAGGACACTATTTTTAAGGATTTTTTAAATTGTGAACTTCTTGGCTTGGTGCAACTCAGCCAAGCTGGATCATTTTCAAATAAAGGATTAGGGCCACCAAAAATTTAAATTTCTCAGAAGCCTATATTTTTAACAGATGGGTGCTAATGTCTCCTGATGTATGAGAATACATTTGTTGATTAAGAGCTTCAGCGAGATCCATGAAGATAAAATTTGCATGGGTGTTTCTTTAAAACCTAGATTAACCAAAGACCACAACCGGATGACTATTCCCACTTTGGGGCCAATTTGGGAGAGGGATTCCAGTGAAGCAAAATTTGAATGTGCGCTCGGTAGGAGTAAGTTGCTTGTGGCTTACACTGCCATCTTTCATGTAGAGGGGATTCGATAAATAAAATCAAATGGGTTTTCTTCACTATCCACTCTCCTTTAAAGCAAATGGCAAATGAATGCACTTGCACACTTGCTGTTGCTCTTTTTGTTCTGCAGTAATACTTGTTCTGTTGAACCAAACATAGTCACACAGTTACAAAGAATAAGATGAATTATAAAGGTTCCAACAGTGACAATCTCCATCAACCCTTTTTTTTTTCTTTGATGAAAAATCAATCCTTGGTTTTGAATTTTCTTTCATCCTACCAAATCTCAAAGGAAAACCTTAAAACACAGAGAAGATACGGAAGGAGGGACATGCATTACTCGGATTTTTTTCTTCTAAATAGTCCAACATAAAATTGAATCTATGTTATATTTATGAAACCAAAATGTTACCATAAGAAGAACAGTCAGAAGGAAAGCATCATCAATCAATAACATCAGGTGTTTTTTTTTTTTTTTGGGCAATAATAACCCAATCGGATATGCGAACACTCTGATTGATGAGAAAGAGAAAATACAAAATAGAACTGGCAAAAGAAAAACACAAAAAGATATTAAATAAGGATTCATTAATGACCTAATGAAGCACATATTATTGCCCAAAGAAATCAGAGAACTTATCACAATCTAGAAATCAAACATACTAGTACATTTCAAGCAGAACATGTCCAAGACCACACACGACCCGCAAGTTAAGATTTAGGCATATTATTTCAACTTCAAACAATCCATAAGGAATTACTTCACGACAACTTTTCAAGCTCAAATATAAATGCGAATACGACATTCATGCATTGTTCTAAGTCTAACTCATGTCCTCATCACAAATAAAAAAGACTATTCAGTAAACAGCATGCTTCATGTAGCAAGGAAAGACACAAAAATTGACATCTTTGCTCCAAATATCATGATTCCCATAGACCCTATTATGATGTCAATTGCAATGTGATGCCGCAAAAATATACGCCATGCAAAGGATTGAAAAGAAAACACAAATCAATTCAAAGTCTCAAAACAATAAAAGCCTGGTCTCAAAAGGCACAACATCATTCATCACAAATAGCTCAAAACTTGAAGCGCTAGGCAAGGTCAATGAACCATTAGTATGTAACATGGATTCAGTGAAAGTATCAAAGCGTGAAGCGGCAATACAGTTTCAGAAGCCAACATGTTAATGCTGCAAAAGGCGAATGCTCTAAGAGAAATTTATCACATGCATTACTATCAAATATTTCTCGCACGCCTTCGCAACCTGGATTACACAAGGAAACCATTGCCATCTCTCACATTTCCACAATCGCCTACATCCTCAAACAGCAACAAAACCAAATGGCAAGCGAGATCTCTAAAGCCGATTCGGATTACGAACCAAAAACAATCGAGAGATAGAGAGAATAACCGCAAGCAAACACATCATGCGGATTCCAATCGGAATCATGAAAAGCTTTACACAGACCTAACAAACCTAAAATTTCCACCCATTCCACCACAGAATCCACCGAATCAAAACCATGCAGATGAGAAATGCGGAAATCGAAATGAAGAGCACGAAACCTTTGCGATTTCTGCCGAACTCATCATCAGAAACCGAGGAAAAACAGATCAATCAGAAGGAAATGATGAATGGGATTAGAGGATTGAGGTTGTCATAAGCCTGACCTGGTGAAGAATGAGGAGAGATCGGTGTGATTCTGTGGAGATCGAAATGAAAGGAAAGGAATTCTAGGGTTTTGAAAGTGCAGGATGGGATTGGTGAAAGAGGCGTTGAAGCTCGATCGCTCGTTTGATCTCTCTCTCTGCGGACGCAAAGCTGAGAATGTGATGAATTTAAATGAGGTTTGAGATCCGTATTCTCTTCTCTATAAATAGTGGGGTTCTGTTCTGTGTTTAGCAGTTTTGGACTGTCGCAAACAATCGATGGCGGGACCCACATTTGTTGCAACCCTAAGCCTGGATCGTCCGAGTCTGATCACATTAGGCATTTTTTTTTTGAGTGATTCGGGTTGAATCGCTTTGTTGGATTTGGGGTTAATGTTTTGGCCCATGAGCTGCAACCAGGTCAACATTGATCAGGCCGGCAGATTTTAAATTTAATACAATGAAGTTTATATAGTTAACACAAATGGGTTTGGGGTTGGCCTTACTTTTAACCTGAAGTCTAGATCTGGGGTTGAATAATGGGCCTGGTAACTAACTTGGTTGATCTTGGGTTCAATGTCATGCGGTCACTGGCTGCCTGGGGTCACATCAGATCATCATTGTCCAAGTGGTGGGATGCGCATGTGATTCGATGGATGGACACATGGATCTTGATAGACTGATGGTCGATGGAGATCTGAAATTGAAAGAATTTAGGATAATCTCGAGTAGTTTAGTAGTATCGGATAATTCTTATAAATTATTGAAATATGTGCAGAGTTTCAGATATCATTTAAGAATATTGTTAATAGGTGTGGTATGAGGGTAGATTAGTGTGAAAGTTTTTTTTTTTTTTTTCTCTAAAGTTCACATCCATTTGATGAATAACTTATGAATAGATCTGATTCATTCATTGTATACGATCGTTACACATTCAATCAATGTAAGCTCTGTTTTTTTTGGGACGATTGGAAACTCTAGTCCAAATAATAAGAGCTAATTAGATTAATTTTTAAAATAAAGTTTCTAGTTGATTTGAACATTGGATTTGCTCTCCAATATCTTAAATTCAACTCTTATTCCTTGTGTTATCCAGTATTCTGTGTGTGACCATATATATACCCTCTAGAAAATAGTCTTTGTTCATCCGAATTGAACAACACTCGGGCTGCTCTAGTTTTTACTTTCAATTTGCAATTAGTTTATTTTGTAAAGTAATAAAAAAAAAAGCTCTTGTTTCATGAGGTGATTGAGGGCCACCTTTAGGAATTGTGTAATTTGGGGCTACCTTTTGAAAACTACAATGTATGACCTGCCATTTATGACTAAAAAAAGACTTAAGCATGTGATTGTGACTAAAAACTGCTTACATACGAAACAAAGTGGAGTGTTTGAAAACAACTTAAATGCGAAACAAAGTGGAGTGGTAGGCATTTGTCAATATTGTCAAGAGTCTTCAATACTCCAGGTGGATGTGGTCCAAAACCCACTTTACTTGAGGGGATTATATTTGATTTTAGGGCATGAACATGAAGCCATGAGAAGACGGGGAAATAAAGAAGTAACGTCCATTAATGCCCTGAAGTAATGTCCATTAGATCCTCACCCATCCTCCTAGTAAATCAAATCCTGGGAATCCCATCTAATTATCAAATTCTATAGGCTTTAAGTTCCTACACAACTTACGTTATAGCTTTAATTATATACCATTTAATAATCTCACTTGAAGTCTTGACCATTAAAAAATATTTTGTTAAGCTCTTTCATGCAATTATACTAATGCACTCTATAGTCTACACCTTATTTAGGTTCTGAATCAATTGTGTCCTTTTTTAACAGTAATAAAAAAAAGGTTAGTTGCTAGATACAGAAATTTCGAATACAACACATAGGTTCTGTGTTGGATTCAGATCCAATTTGAAAACCGGGTTTATAAAGATGGACCTAGGGACTAGATCCACCGGGGGTCCATCTTGGATATGAGCAGTTTGCATCACTATATTTGGCAAGGCTGCTTTTAATGTTTATTTTACTTAAAACTAATTCAAAAGGTTCTGAAAATTTTATAAAGTTTGGCACAGCTTATACCGATGTCTATTTCAATCATATTTAAAACCTCATGTCTCCTTTTCTTAAACTAATAAAAATGCGACCTTTTCAAAAATACATAAATGTGTAAAGCAATTGGTTCATTTTGAGATTTTTTTTACTCAATAAGTTTGCCCATATAACTTTTTTTAGCATAATAAGTTTTCAGATACTTCTTTACTTTATGACATTGCTCGTAGTAGTTTTGCTCTAAAACAACTTTATCCATATAACATTTATAGTATGACAAATTAACTTTTCAAATTAAATTCGACATACTAAATGCTCTATTTGCTGGAGAATGTTCTCCTATAATCAAATTGCATGCTGCTTATATGTTGTTCAACTTATGGGCCGCACTTAGATGCATGTTTATCAATGGAACGAGGGCACATGGAATAGTCTCCTTAGGAAAAAGAGAGAGCAAAAAAAACAAGCTCCACTAAGTTATCGTAGCCTTTAATTTAATAGTCTTAAATTTCTTATAGCATCTTAATCATAGAACTTTGTTTTTAAATTCAAGATGATTCAATTAATGTGAGACTAGGCCTAATGTCAAATTAAGGAATGACATGATTATTCAAATGGTTGTATTGATTAAAGGTGAGCCCAAGTGAGCCTACATAGCTAGAATGCACATGAAGTCCACTTATAGGATAGCATTTTTTCTATTTATAAAAAAGCCCAAGTGAAATAGCTTTATTTTAGTTATATTTATTTTAATAAGCTCTATTTCAAATAGACAAAGCTTGCCAAAGAAGCCTTTAATTAAATAAGATAGCTTTTAGAACCCAAAGAAAAAAGAAAAGTCTATAGAAAGAAAAAGCTCTATGTTGGCAGCCTCCTTTACCGATGTGTGCAAGTTTACGTTATAGAGCCTTACTTGAAGATATGCAAAAGGTAGAAGTCAGAGCAATTCTTCGTGATGAGAAAGGAAATGTTATTATAATTATTAGTAAACTAGAACCATGGGTGGCGAAGGCGGATGATATTGAGGCGGTAGTGGCAAATGATTCATAATATAGAAGTGAGTGATATTATCCTTGAATGTGAATTTGATAGATGCCCTCAACTCCTCTACTCCTAATTTATCAAGACAATGCCGCTTATTTGATGAGATTAAAGATCTTTTGAAGCATTTCAATAATTATGAAGTTGCTCATATAGGTAGGGATGACAACATAGTAGCTCACAAGTTAACTAGGCATGTTAAGTTCATTGAAAATATAGAGGTTTGGTGTCATTCTATACCTGACCTGATTATGCAAAATGTAATTGTGGACTCTATGTTCCGTTCTTATTAATATTTCATTAAAGTTTTTTCATCACAACAAAAAAGAAAAAAAAAAGAAGAAAGAAGAGTAGATGAAGAAATAAATGCTACTAAAAAAATGTCTACACATTAATATTAATAACACTTTGTTTCATTATTAATGAAGAAGACATATATTACCTGTAGAGGCTATTAATTCCACGTTTATATGGGCCCCTTATGCTGCATGTTGCTAAATTTCTTGAAATTTTGAAAAGTAGATTCCTATCTAAGTGGCTAAAAATAGAGAAACAAAGGTGAAGACCCACAATATCTCTATGTTATAGTATTGATACTCACTATGTTTCGTCATTCACAAAGAAGACACATTTTACTTGTAGAGAATATCAATTCCATGTTTCTATGGGGCCGCTCATTTGGCAAGTTGATGAACATTGAGAAATTTTAAATACATATCCATATCCAAAGTAGGTAGAATTGGAAAAAGAAAGGTGAAGATTCACAAATGAGTACAAAATAATTTCAAATGATTGCTTAGCCATCATTCCAAAATCTTTTTTGAAATTCTTTTTCTTTTTAATATTCAACTTCTTCAAAAAGAGAAGCACGAGAAGCTTTAGTAGTAGGAGGCATCGCTGCTCATCCATGTGCTAAGGATTGACCCCTAGACACTGCAAGAGTATCTCTAGTGTACTTGGATGGAGGTGGAGGTGTGCATAGGTAGTGCAAAGCAGAATAAGAAGTGTACTAAGGTGCATTAACGGACCTACATACAAGGGCCTAGGGACTCCTGCAATATAAAGGTTATTAGATTTATTCGGACCATCTAACCAGTCCCCATTGAAAGAGACCCCTCAGACTCCATTTGGTCTCTCTCCCCTCTTCATAAGTCATCTAACCAAGCCCTCCATTATCTATCTCCTCTCTTTCTCAAGAAATCCTGCAATGGATAATTTTCTTTATCATTAGTCCATTGTGTGCTATCCCTCCGTCAAGAATTCTTCTCTTTAGATCCCTCTTTTGCAATGCTCTCTTCTTCTTTTTCATGATCTCTCTTTGTATCAACCCACTCTTATCCATTTACTTATTGATTCCTCTCTTTACCAAAATCCTAACATATCCCTTTCATGTTCTTTCTTATCTTTACAAAGATAATGATGTTGATTGGAATTTGGAACCCTATCTAGGCTTCAAGAGAAATAATTTCAAATTAAGTCTTTCTTTCTTAGTTTGAATTGGCTAAATTTTCTTCATTAATTATATGATTGCCTGCTGTTACTTACTTCTTAAGACCATTGCTTTTGGTTATGTAATATGTATTTTTTTACATTGAATTCTTTTCTTTGAGTTGCGATCATCTTCTTTGGATTTGGAAATATGTATTTATTTTGCATCTAAATATTCTTCTAAGACTAAACTCTTGTGAAGTATATTTTTTCATGACATTACTTATTTGTGTAATTTAGAGTCGGGCTTCTTTTTTTTTTTTTAATGATTGATTAGCCAAATAAAAATAAAATTGAAGCAACTTATGGCATGATATGCACCTAAGAATTAATTGAATGGGTTACAACCCATTTTTTATTGGGATAGTGTAGTCAATAGTCTTTTACCATGGAAGATTTTTTTTTTATGACGCAGTGTATCCCTCGCTGGTCCAACGCATCTAATGTTGGTTTAGCCCCTTTTTATAGAAATGTTAGAAATTAAATGCCTAATTCCCTAAACTACTGTACGAAGATAATACTTGGAAGTGCATTGAATTCGCCTCAATTTTATTATATTTCTTATTTGAATAATTTCTTCATTTGTTTGAGGCAATATTGTAGCAGAATACAGTCCCTTATTCCAATCAATAACTTCTACTGAGTACTTTTGGCAATATAAAGTCAACAAATCCAATGACTTTCAACTGATTTTAAAGTTACATTTTCTTATTAACTAATTCACTTTATCTTTTCCTCCCATTACGTTTTTCTTCCCATGTCCATCGATTTGATTAATTTAACACTGCAATTGTTTAATCCCTACTCATAAAAGTCACCAAGTGGAAATTTATAATGTTAAGAAGAAGAAAACTAGAATTAGTTGCATGCCAAACTATTCCTCTGTGAATATATATTCAAATACTTTATTTCAACCCAATGAAAATGGATTTTTCCTTTATCACTTCCTTTCAATTTCTTTAGTATGACCTGAAATTATCGACTTTTTCAATTGACCATTAGCTCCCCTTGAATGAAAATACTGGGTCTGCAACTACTAAGGTGTACCATATAATGCAAAGTAGCAATTGCATGGGGAACACAAGAGATGACTTATGGGCCAATGTATTAGGCTAGTTTAGGAATTGGATAGTTCACTATTCTCTTCCAATTTTTTTTTCTTTCTGCTTTTACACAGATCTTCGAAGAAAATTTTCTTAGACAAACAACAGCTATTACCGTAGTAAATCAATTTGCTATGAACCTATAGGAACTCAATTCCATGTAAAAAAAAAAAAAATCCCATGTCCGACTTGATACTTTCACTAATAACAATAATACTAATCACACTCCCCATCTCATAATCCAGCTCACAACTCTTATCTTTATATAATGTTAAAAATAATTGAACGAATGAGAGTTATAAGTTGGATTGTGAGATAAAGAGTGTGGCCAGCCGTAATCCATTAATAATAGACATATCAAGGTGACAAACTGCATTTCCCACTCTCCCTTTGTAAAGAAGAGCTAAATTTACTTTATTTCATATGATTATGTCCTCGGTGAATTTTTGTCAATCATTCATCAAACAATTATATTATGTCGTCATCAAATAAAATCATATGACATCATTACCATGCGAAGAAAATGATTTCAACCCATGTGTAATTATCACAACAACCCAAATTATATTAACATAAGTTGTAATTAAATGAAACAAAGCAAGCCCTCAACTCCCCTGCCAATCTCTGCGCAACTTTCTCTCAGGCCAACAACTGATACCTAATCCCATCAGGACCCAGCGTCACATCAGTGGATCACCAAGCCAGGACCACTAATTATTAATATGCAGAGTCCACACACACATGCACCAAAAGCCAAAATAGCATTTGGGGCGGCCTATCAATCAATCAAACCCATCAAATATTTTTTTTGCATTGAGAGCCATCAACAGACTTTTACCAAGTAAAACATTTCACCAGTAATGTAATCCTCCCATTACAAAATCTTTGCATTATTCTTAATTCAAATTACTAACAACACAGCTTAGCGCCAAATTAGAAATAAAAATAAAAATAAAAACTCTCCTTTTTTTTTTTACTCCCAAAACGAAAGGAGCCCAAGTGAAATTTCCTTTTCACCCTTGTTCTCCTCCCACTTCTGGCTTGAGACCAACCTTCTCTTCTTCTACGCTCCTGTGCTGCTGAAACCCTAACCCTAGCTCCAAACCCAAAGGGATTCCATCAAAATCCGACCCTCCGAGCCCCAGATTGAAAGATCCGAACTTTGGGGTCGACTCAATGGGCGTGATCTTCGTGTCGAAGGAGAAAGAGAACCCTCGATTCGACGACAGGGATTTCTCCAGAGCCGCTGGGCAGTTCTTCTTCCTCCTCTTCGCTTCTCTCAAGGTATCTGCATCATCTTCTTTGTCTTCTTCGTCTTCTTCTTCTTCTTCTGCTTCTTCTACTTGCTCCTTTTCTTGCTCGTCTTCTTCTTCTGCTGCTTCTTCGACTTGCTCCTTTTCTTGCTTCTCTTCTTGTCGGAAAAAGTCGAGAACTTCGAGGGGGGTGTTGTTATAGACCGGCGGATCTTGGACGGGATCTGAGTCGGAGGCTGTGGAATCTCCGACGGGATTTGAGTTAAGAACTGCCGGATCTTGGTCGGAATCTGAGGTTTGGGCGGAGATGGGCGGAGACTCTGCTGCTCCCTTCTCAGCCATTTGAGAGGAGGGAAGAGTGGGGACTGGGGAGGGAAAGGAGTGAGATTGGACGAGGTCTTCATATCTGTTTAGATACCGTCAGTAACATACACCGCGGGAGCACTGAAAGCATCCTGATATCTCATTGGCCAATTATTACAACTATAAATCTAGATATGCATGTATTTAGATTTACATGTCATGATAATAATAAACTCAAATTAGTAAATTTATTACATTTCAATCCAACATTTCAAAATTGGTAAAGTAGAATAAAATAAAATATTTGAAATTTAAATTTCTCTCCTTCTTTTTCTTAAAAAATTAAATTATCCTCATTCTTTTTTTTTTAAAAGTTTAAAAGTTATCACTAAATTACAAAAGACTCTCTACTTTTTATACAAAAAATAAAAAATATTCCATATCAAGCAACTAAAAAAAATGAATCATAATCCTATTTTATATTATTCTTTATTGATTTTGGATTCACTCTACTCTACCCCACAAACAAATAAGCCCACTTAAATCATGAGAGAATTAAATATGATGGGGTTATGATGATTTTTTTTATTTTTATTTATTTGTTAAGGATTTTTTTGACCTTTTATATAAAACATAAATTTTTCTTTGTAATTTAGTAGTTGCCTTTTGACTTTTTTCTTGAAGAAGAAGGAAAATATTTTGACTTTTTTTTAAAAGGGGGAAATTTAAATTTTTGTTATTTTGATCTAACCCCCACATCTTTTGAAAAATTTTACTTTAGCAACAAATAAAAAGGCCTATGGCCTTGGCCTTTCATAAAACAAGTTAACTTCAGAGGTGTTTTTTTTCCCTTTTTTTACGTTAAAGTGAACTTGTTTGAGTTTTTTTATTCTTACTTGAACTTAGACCTGATCAAAACTAAAATATGATTGAGTGACTTTGGGTTGTATTTGGCCTTGGTTTTGAAACAAACATGAAACTTGGACGGGCTTTGGTACCCCAATTGTACATAAATAGTTAACTTATGCAGGGAGAGAATGAGTCTTACCCAAATATCCATGTGGGAGCCCTCTTGAGTCTTAAGAATATAACAAGGTGAGAGATAGATGAATAGCAATATTTCCATATATATATATATTGAAGCAGTAACAAAATATCATAAAAGTTAAAAGGGAGACAAAGAGCTTCATATTGAAGAGCAAAGGAAGGAGAAAGTGCAAGAGAGATACACTACCCCAACATCAATTACATAATTACACTCATCGAAGGAATTAATTTATCAACCTCTTACTTGGCTAATATATCTGCCAAGGAATTAGCGGATCTAACCTTATAACGTAAGGTAACATTTATACTAGCTGATAATTCTTAACTTCATTAAAGTGAATTTGAGATTTCCAAGGAATGCGTTTCTTATTAGACACCCATGATATGACATTAGAATAATCACTTTTCATAAGAAGCACACCACCATATCTTCTAGGGGACAATATAAGACCTTCCACAATAGCCAGCATTTCTACTTCATTGGAATCGCACACCCCAACATTATTGGAAAACATAAGAAGTACTTTACTCTTGCTACTGCGAAAAACTTCTCCCCACCGGACCCAGCTTGCCTCTAGAAGCACCATTTACGTTAAACTTTAGAACTCCATTTGGAAGAGGGCACCAAGAGATTGATTTCTTCTCCTTTGAAAGGCCACAAGTCAAGTAAACTCCCCCAATTTGACGTAATACATTAAGGGTAAACTCAATAAACTCCTTTATGATCAAAGCTCATTTCGCAATCCTAAAAACGACTTCGGAAATCAAGTCCGTTGTCGAAGTAGAAGATCTTCTAAAAATTTTATCATACCTCTCATTCCAGATAGATCATAAGATAGCAAAAGGAATCATCCTCCATAAAAATAGGCCGCATCCACAAAGAGTCTTGAGAACAATATACAATGGCTCTAATCTTATCCATCCACTTGAAGTATCCTTTAATGAAAAGACAATGACTCAAATTTATCTCAATCAAAGCAATATCCATCATCGTGTACATCAATAATTAAAAATTTGAGTTCAGTTGTATATTTTAATTTCTACTTCTATGCAAAAATTGTTCCTATGGCGCACATCACAATAAATGATTTGAGCTGATTCTTATATCCAATCTCAAGGTAAGGTTTGGATTTCTTTCTTCTGTTGATGATCTCACACAATTCCATCTAGCAATCTTTATTTACTCTCGTGTTCTTTTTATTTATCAAGTTGTTTTGCAATTGGGACACTTAATTTAATTGCTGATTTCGTGAGAGAGTCCACCAAACTCCAAGGTAATGCAATCCTTTTTTTTTCTTTTTTTAATGATCAAGGAAATGCAATCCTTTCTATCTCTTCTTTTTAAGCAATATATTGCTATGCAAAATTGCGCGCAAACTAAATAATTATGCTATAATATATGTTTTTATTCTAATGATTATACAAATGAATTCCAATTGTATAAGGTTTTAACTTATACATTCTTTAGTTAAAGGAATCGAACTCTCCGGTGAGGCCCACCTATTGAAACTCTCATGTACTCAAACTAAATGTCTTCTTAATGTATAGGGCATCATTAGGTTTTACTCTAATATTAGTTGTATGATTGATTGTTTAATAAAAAAAAGTTAATTAATATGTATAAGATTGTGTTTTTGGGGAATATTTCAAAAAAGTATGAAACTTGGCTCATTTTCAAAAAAGAATATAAGGATTTGAATATTTTAAAAAGATATAAAAGTTTTTCACAATTCTTTCAATGAAGTCCTTTCCATAAAAATAAATAAATAAATAAATAAATAATGACACATACCCTTGCATTATGACATATTTCTATATTTTTCGTAACCTTCTTCATCCCTAACACGGACCATCTTGATTTTGATAATCATAATCATTTAATGAATTTAGTTTACAGTCATTTAATGAATCAAGTTAACAAATCCCTTTTTTTTAGCATCCATAGATAAAGGTTACTAAAGTGGGCCCCACTAGGTCATTTGCATTGGACTTGATCATTTCTTTTAAATAATTTATTAAATATTTTTTAGAAAAATGATATAAGCGTTTTTTTTTTTGTCATTCTCAAGCCTTTTCCTTGTGTGTAATTGATTGAAAGAAATATAAAAAACTTCTTCAACCAATTAAAGGAGATGATATCTCCTCACTGTTGGCTTTAAAAGCACAAAATTATCATCTCAACTGATGTTGATAACTATTCTATGTTTTAGCTTCAAAACTTATTAAGGTGTATTTAATTATTTTAAATTTATTTTAATCCCATTAATACCTCAGGGAAGCCCAAAAATTTTCAATAAATTACCGTACCAATTATTTACATCATTTCATAGCTACATTAAAGATATTGATTTTGAGAGTCTCTTAGCTATTTGCGTTTGGGAGAATAGTAGAGGAAGCCATGTTTTCTCGAGTACAATGTGGTAGAGGAATGATTTTTTAATATTTTGTTATAGATTTTTTTATGGTTTTGTAAATTGGAAATATGCAATTGCATTTTTCTTTAGTGATTTTTTTTGAAGATCCATAGATTTTTTAACTTTATATTTTTGTACAATTGAGAGAATCGTTTTACATAAATACATGGCATTTTGATTCCTATTGCACATTACATTTTTCTCTAGGTCGATTTCATCGTAAATGCCTTTCTTTTGTCATATTCTAATATGCCTATTTAAAATTTATAACTGTTTTAGATTAACAATTGGAATTATTTAAGTGACTTTCTTTCCATGTTTGACTTGATCAAACGGTAAGGACTTTAGTCCTTGTTGCTTTTTAAATTTAGTTGTTATTTTATTTCAATATTTTTTATTTGTTATGTGTATTTTCATGGGCTCTATACCCATTAAATTCACAATTGTTCAATTTTTGCATAGTAGTAAGATGGGTTTATACCATTTTTCCCTTTTTATATAAGATTTTATTTTAAACATGAACATGACGATTCTCTGTAGATCTGATTATTTTCATCTAGATTTTCTTTACCTTATATACTTTTGTTATTATCCTTTTAATTGAGCCAGAAATAAAACAATCTTTGTGATACTTTTCTTTTGACATTAAGCTAGAAAAAATATTTGATGGATGACAGGGTTTTATCTCATAATTATAGCCCGCGTTGAGGACGGCTGTGTGACACATTGACGGCACGGCAGATCTTACCTGCATGAACATTTGTCCAAGACGCCCAAGGACTTTCATTATAGGTGGCCCACATATAGAAAAATCTTTCCATCGATAAAGAATCTTCCACTCCTCATGCCGTTATTATTCAAATTTGACAGCCATAGCTAGGGTTTGGATTAGACCCATAAAAGCATACTCCTTGACATCTTTTAGTTACTATTTTTTCGCTCAGAGGTCATTATGTAAAAACCTTTTCAAATTATTTTGAGTTTTTAATATACATCCTATGGCTTCAAGGATTTGTATAGGCCCCTATAGGTTTATTATTTGTATATATCCTTATTTTTTTTCATTTTAATACCTTTCATATCTTATTATTAGTTGCCTTATAAATACTATATGTTTTTAGGTTAAAATGATATTCCCGTCCATCTCTTAATCCTTATATGCATAAATTCAAATGGCTGCATTTATTTTCTCTAAAGCATGTAACATTAGCAGTTATTATAATATATTTCATTAAGTCCAAATTGGTAATAACCTATACTTATAATTGGTTATACTTGATTTGATTCATGCACAACCCATTACTGGATTATGAAAATCACAAAATATATAATTGGGGTTCATGTACATAATGTAGTTATTGAGGGAGAAACCCATGGGACTTGGAATAAAACAATAGTATTTTTGTAAATAATATCATATTCATTTTTATTTATAGATGCACGGGCAGAGCTACCATTTTTTATAAAAGTTCACCACAAACCTCTTCGTTGCTTATTCTCCTTAGGTTTACTTGCATGTAGGGGTATATACAAATAATAAAATCGTAAAGGCCTATTTACAAATTCTATAGACCTTAGAGAGGTATATATAAAACAATTAATTACTTTTGTTATAATATGAGTTTTTTACATGAACATTCCCTAAAATCATGTGCCTTTCATATATTAATTAGGTATTGGGCTTGGTGCGGCAATATGGGGTGGGGTTGTTTGGACTCATCATAATGGGGTCCCACAGCCTAAAAAAGAAAAATCCGTAAAATGTCCACATGACAGATGTTCTTAGGTGGGCCATTCTCTTTTATATATGTATATGTAATAGTAATGATCTTGCATTATGTAATTGACATAGGCCTTGGCCAAGGCGCGCTTGCAACTCTGGAACTCATAAGATTGGTCGAGTGAGTCCATGATGAGGCACTAGTTTTGCTCAATTACGCTTTTCTATAAATGGAAAAGTTGGTTTTCTTTTTCGATTGGTGAGTTTGATTAAGTTAGAACTCTTTTCTAAAGAGCGTTATTTTTTTTTTTTGAAATCATATTCTATGAAGAAAATTGGTCTGGTTTCTATTTTCATACGAAGCCTTAGAAATATCAGAATTTATTTCAATTTGCTTCGATTCAAAATAAATGTAAGGGGATGGGAGGAAAAAAAAAATAGCATAATTTTTGGAACCAATTTTTCTATATTTGGGTGATAGCTTTGTAGTCTGGTTAAATGGTTTGACATGAGGTTGAAAATTGGCATGAAATAGCCATGGCTAAGGTTGGTTTATCTTTGATTCTGAAGGACAAAATTCCAATAAATTCAATTTTCTTTTAAATCCATTTTTATTTTATGGCTCCAATAAAGGAGCAGACCAATAGTTTCATCAAACAAGGAAAGCGGCAATGGTTTGAATAACAAGATCTTCCAACAAATTGCCGTTCGTTTTCAAATTGAAATATTTGTGATGGTTTATGTGCCGATGAGCCACTATTTAAATTTGAAGGAGAGTTGTTTGTTTGTCCTTTAGTTACATGATAGGGAATTTGCCCAATATCGCACAAATTGCAAAAAAAAAGTTTGTATTCCCTGCTTTATTTCCCCCATCAATCTGATTTTCTGAAGCAACTTTCTCAATTCTTCAAGCCTTTCAAAAGGTGTTATCTATTGCAGCTCCTTCAAGTTTTTTTTTTATCGTTTAAAGAGGTTTTTAAGAAAGATTTCTACTATTGCTCTTTTATTTTCTCAAAAGGAATCATAAAGGGTGGTAGAGACGAAATAAAATAATCTGTTTGTCTTTTTTTTTTTTGGCTAACAGAGAGTGTCCCAACCCATTATGTCGGACTAATTCCTTCGAGCTTAAGAGAAGCTGGGTAAATCTTCTGCAGTGTGGTAGCGCAATTTGAACCCACAACCTTCAAAAGCACATCGTGGTCCTAGACCAACTCATAAATCTACAATAAGTGAATCATGATTTGTTAAATAAACACGGCCACATCCGCATCCATGATTTAAAAAAGTGGTCAATATGCAAGCTCTATGTAGATCAGTGCATCCACCTTCTAGGTCTCACATCAGATCCATAGTCTCTGGATAAAACAATGGGCCTTACATGCACAGCATTCAACGAATTACCATCCTCAGAGGACAAAAGAGTTTTAATATCATAGGCTACACCATGGATTGAAAAAAAAAGCATTAAAGATGTCCCTATTAGAGCCACCACGATTGGTAGTACATGGTTGAGAAGAAGAAGCAACTAATGGGGAAAAAAGAGTTTTAGAAATAGAGGACTAAGAACATCTGATCTAGATGTTCTTTACATGTGAGTTGGTCCTCATTAAAATATCATGGGCCCCACAAGCGAGAAAATTAGCACCTCAACAAACTACAAGTTGCTCGAGTCAGCCATGAAACTATCATCAAAATGATTAATAAGAAAAGATTTTTTTGTTTTCAGTTTCTCTGTGCAATATCACACAAAATGGTATAATTAAAAAAAACATATATATATAAAGACAGATGTAAAATACCTACATTTGGGATAAAATTTTATTCAACACCAATTTGAGAACCATTTTTAGAAAATTCAAATCTTTTATATTCTCAATGGGCAAATTCCTAAATTATAATAGTTTGTCAGGGATGTGTTTTGGGCTCATTTTTTGCATTGGATGGAAAGAAAGTAGCAATTGGACCAGTGTTTATTTGGTTGACTCTGATTCAGTCCCACTAACAATCAAGGATCCCTGGACCATTTCGTCCAAGCTCCATCAAATCGAACTCAGGCAGGGAATCTACAAAAGAGTTTCAGGTTTTGGTTTCTGTCTGCTCAAATACAGTTATGGTCCACTTTGCATTGTATTAATACTAGACCTGACCAGGCCAAATTGGACCCTGCGGCAATAGGTCCATTAGGTTTTGAGTACGCTTGCGGGTTTTGAGCATGGAACCAAATGTAATGTTCGTACATGCGTGAAATATAGGCTGTGAATAAAAATTGTTCACACAAGCAAAATATCTAAGGTAGTGTTTGGTTTACATGAATGATTTTGGGTTGAAATGGAATGAAAGTTTGAATGGTTTTGGAATGGAATGAGATAGGAATGTTTATTCCATTCAAATATTTGGATTTATATTTGGAATGGTGGACAGAATGAAATTTATATTCCTATCCTCATGTTTGGTATGTATGAATTAAAGCATGAATGAAATAAAAAGTTTAGTAGTTTTACCAAAATATCTCTATTTTTCTCTTCATTTTTTGGTGGTGGTCGTTGTGGGTGGGTTGGGTGGGTGGCGGCGGTGGTTAGGTGGTGGTGGTGGTAGTGGTTGTCGTGGGTGGTAGTGGTTGGGTGGTGGCTGTAGGTGAGTGGCAGTGTAGTGGGTGAGGGTATTTTTTGTCTCAATAAAAAATGAGTCATAGAATGATCATTCCTTATCCCCCGATGGAATAACCACTTCCTCATATAGGGGAATGGTGATTCCTTTGAGAATGAGTATTCCGTTCATTTTGGATGAACTAAATGCAAATCTATTTAAGTGAACCAAACATTACCTAAGATTCTTACAAGTCCACATTATTTGCTTAAACTAGTCAATGGGCTAGTAATCTTTTTAACCTTCACAAAATGAAAATGCTTTATAAACATATTGACCCAAATGCTGAACCTTTTTCATGCTAGAAGGCTTTTGTTATTTCGTCCAAGGTCTATCCTCTTTCCTCGTCCGAAGGCTCTACTACCTTTTTGAGGTTTGTATCTCTCTTTTGAGGGTGGGTCCCAGCCCCCCAGATTAAAAAATAATAACAATAATGCCGGAACATTTCCGGGCTACTCGTGCACATGGGCCTCCATTTTTTCCTTTGACATATGGTAAATTTAAAAGAAATGACTACATGGCCAAGGACCTTAAGTCCTACTACCCAAAATTTTTCCTAAAAGAATCTGCAGGAGTTGCCATGCACGACAATGCATCTCCACCTTTAATGCATAGTGGGTTCCACTATCAACAAACTATGAACCCCAAATTAAAGATGGAGACCAAAACTCCCCCGGAGCACCGGTGAGGGATTCATGTAAGCATATAATACATGACACTTCAACTCAACTCACACTTCAACTCTTGAAGGACCTTAATTCCTCCTAGCATATTATATGCAAGTAAAATTTTTTTTTTCAAGCATTTAAAAACCAATTCCCGCAAAAGGAGTAGGAATTGCTTTTCTGCTGCATCATGAAAACTAACGACCCATTAACAAACTCACTTCGCTGCTCCAAAGTCCATTAATCTACCTAGGAGATGAGTCCATTTTAATTTTTTAAAAAACCTTTTTTAGTTAATCTCAAATATAATATAATTATTATTTGTGAAGAATTAAATAAGTGCAAAATTCATTCATGTGAGAACAGTTCTCATGGAGTTATTGCGAATATTGTTTATAGGGCCCACTTGTGGGTCATATTTGGGGATAGGATTAAGAGGGATGGAAAGACCCATACGGGACTACTCAACATATCAAGTTTTGGTCCAATTACATATTCCTAACTCTTTCATCTGTGGCTCACAAATCCAGTCCATTTGGATTGGTACACAGTTGATCTAACAGTCTAATGAATTTGGATCTAACCAAAACTTGGACCGTGTAATTATTGGAAGATTCTTGTGTATTGCAAGATTTAGATTGAGTGATAAATGAGTAGCACCTAGAGTTGTAAAAAAAAAAAAGAGTAAAAACTGTTCTCATTTGAACATTTCTAGCCCATAAAATACTTATGTGTGGGTTTGAAGATAAGATTAGTAAATGGCCAACAAGTGTAAGTTGATTTCGTGTTTTGTGCATTAAAAAAAAACTCTTTGCTCTTCTCTTTGGTGTTTATTTATCTCAGATATTTGCAAAAGCCTGAATGGAAAGAATGGATAAGAAAAAAGTATTATCTACATTAGATTTTATTTTTTATCTCACAATCTAAATTACAGATTGAAAAAAATATTATGCATTATCTCTAATAATTTTTTATGGAAATTAATATAAATATAAAAGACTATATATATACGAGTCATGCAGGTTAATTTAGTCAATCCGAACCGAACAAGATTTTTTTTTCTGGTGAAAAAACCTTAAACCCTGACCTACCTGTATTTTATGCATGCCGAATTAGAATTACGCAGATCATATCCAAGTCGGATTAGGTGGGGTTGACGGTGGGACCACTTTCTGCCACCCGTACTTAAAAAGATATCAGTAGGGCAGTTCCCTCTCATCATCATCTCAATCTTTGTGATCGAATCTATCCAGATGGGTCCCTGGAATTCAATAAACCATCTGGAGTCACGAGTCGCGACTGTCCCCACTACCCATTGCTTAGACATGAAGCAAAGCAAAAGAAAAGCTCAACAAATCGTCAAACGCGCGACGCGTGACTTACACCTGACCTGTCCTACTTACTTCGTCGAGAAGCTGTTGACACACGGGAGGAATTAAAGCAAAGCATCTTCCTGCCCCTCCCTGGCAGCAGTAGAAATGCAGCCATAGAAGTCGTTTCCATGGAAAACAGATCTCCGAATTCCCTGCCTCTTCTACTACTTCTTCTTCTTACTGTCTCTTCTTCTCAGATTGTTAGCGCAGAGGCAAAGGAGGACATTCTCATAAGGATGGCAACTGTGGGAGGAATTTCTCAATCTTCTCCGAACGAGAACTGTTTAGAGAAAGAGGAACTTGCCCGATTCGCTGTCCAAGAACACAACAAGAAACAGGTCTTTTTCTCTCCCAGATCTTTCTTCTTTCTCATAGTTGAGAGAGAGCGTGGAAAGTGAAAATCGATGAATTCCAATCTCGATGATCTTCTTGCAGAACACTCTTCTTGAGTTTGCACGGTTGGTGAAGGCAGAAGAGCAAGTCGTGGCTGGCACTCTGCATCATCTCAGTGTTGAGGTGATAGAAGCTGGTAAGAAGAAGCTCTACGAAGCGAAGGTGTGGGTCAAGCCATGGTTGAATTTCAAGGAACTGCAGGAATTCAAGCCTGCAGGTGGTAGCTCTTTCACCCCTTCAGATCTCGGCGCCAAGCGAGGTAACGAGTCTAAAACATACATGATGGTGTTTTTCTTTTCTTAAATTTTTCATAGGCGTATGTTGATTGGAATCATCAAATTCAAATTCCCCACAAGTTGATGGTATGATTTGGGTTCTCCAGAAATTCTCCATTAGTTGGACCTTTCAAGACCTAAGAGGTAATACAGAGGACCAAGATCTTTAGTCTCTAACTTGTGGTGAAGAAGGGTCTGTGCCGTTTGAACGTGATAAGGATCATCGCTGGTAGTGCGCTTGCTATCGGCTTGAAGAAAGAACACCTTTTTGCCGAGGTGGCTATGAAAATGTTGGACCATTTGGACTTTGAGAATAGCTAAAATCTTTACAGATCTACTTAGCTGACTGCGCAGGAGGTGCCGTTTTTGACTTCATGCAGGGCTTTTTCTCGGGTGAGAAACTTGTCCGGAGGAATGAAATCAGAGGTTTCATTTAGACTTCTTGGTGATTTTCATTTAAGAAGGCATTTTCGATAACAAGTTGAAACTGCTGTTGTTGAGTGGAGGCGGCTGTAAGACGAAGTTTTACAAAGGTTGATTTTAGGACTGAGCAAAAGTTTCTTCAAAGGTTAAATTTCACATTCATAATTTTAGCCTTAGCAACCAGACTAGCTTTGTAATGCTCAGATGAACCATTTGGGTCAGTCTTGATAGTGTGGATCTGCCTGCATCCTTTTGGGTTTCTTTTCCATGGACGAGGCATCGAGTTCCTTGTGTGAGTTTCTGTCAAGAGCAACTAATTCCTCAGCCATAGTTTGGCTCCATTTCTTATAGAAAGCACTGCAGTAGCAGACCTAGGATTTTCATTAAGGGGGGGTGGACCCAAAGTTTTTGAATTTTGGGGGCAAATCCATGATTTTCATGTGAGTTTTTGGGGTGGACCGGGATTTTCATGAGGTTTTTGGAGACATACATTAAGATTTCATGTGAGTTTTGAATGTGGATGCAAGTCCGACCCCCATAACAATATACATCTGGGTATGCCTCAGAGAAGAATTTTCTTTTGAACTTGTGGGTTTATAGATTGAAAGTTTTATAGGGTTCCGGATTTCTAGATTGCAAGTCAACCAATATGCAGTGAAATAAATAAAGTAAACTTGCATTTAAAAAAACAATCAACAACACAAGAGGAAGACACGCAAATTTTTATGTAGAAACCCCTATGAGAAAAAATCACGAGCCCCACAGGCTAAAAACCAAGCACTAATTTCGAGCAGTTATAAGATATACTCAACTACTTTACACAGTCAGTTCCTCGACCACAGGATGTAATTTTCCTTGCAAGAATGCACGACACAACTTGACTCTGCGTGCCCTGCTCTCTGCGCTTGATCCACAACACCTTGTAGAACCAGAACTGTCAGTTCCTTAAATGATATTCATTCTATAATAAAAACTACCAGTTTTGGCATAAATAGGAAACAAACCCCAAATATGAAAGTTTTGTCAAATCCCATGAATTAGCCAACTAAAAAAAAAAAACTTTTAATATCCCCCTCTGGCAATTCATGGACAAAACTTCTCATACATTCAATTTACCAAAAAGAAAACCAAAATTACATTGAGTAATTTGAAATGCCAAAAAAAATTGTACCATCAGCTTTGTACTAATTGTATAAAATCTCTGTATCAATTGAATCTATCTTCAGCTCACTATGTCTTCAGATCTGTCCTCAAAGTTCCCAAAAATTTCTCATTCTCCCACTTTTTGTCTATAATTGATAAATTAATGATATCAGCATGCAGTATATCTGTAAATCAGGATCCAGCAGTAGCTCCTCCTCAATTGTGACTCCTCCTTAATGACGTCCTTGTAGCAGTGAGGGTTGGGAGCTTGATCTTCTTGATCAGGGGTTGTTGTATGTTGGTACCCACACTTGCGAATTTAAGAGTTTCAGCACAGTGTGTATCAATACATTGGGCAAATCTACCTTTTTAACCTAGATTGCTTTAGTCTTGACTATTGGCTCAAACATCTGCTTCCTCTATTGCGTATTTTTTGGTAAAGTTTTCAGCTTGTTGTAATTGGGTCGGATGTGTCCTTTAATTCCACAATGATGACATGTGGGTGTGAATGTAGGACTTGACATATTCTCCTTCTTTGTATTACTTCTCATATGATTTGTGCTAGTAGTATGTGGAGCAGTTGGTGTGAAAGAATTGAAAGGAAAACTTTTAATAGAAATGGTTTTACCTTTTGAAGTTGATGCATATTGATCATATCCAAGACCGTGTTTGTCGTTAGCCTGTTTCTTATTACACAAGATGTCATCAAGTGTTGCAAACCCATCATTCATCTTGTCAAGCAATTCCTTTGAAGTATTCAGCTTTGACAGTGTCATCTTTAACTTGCCTTTCGATTCAGCATTTTCAGATTGACAAGTGTGAAGCTTCTTCTTCAATTCTTCCATCTTTTGAATAGAATTCTCATGATCAGCAATTAGCAACTCATACTTCTGTGATACATCAATCAATTTTTCAACCAAATCATTCTTATGATTATAAAAAAGTTTTACCTTTTCATGAGCTTTAGCCAATTCAGCTTTCAGTGAAGTAATCTAGTTTTCTGCAGCTTGCCAACTGATTGCAACTTTATGATTTATCTTGCTCATCTTTACAGATTTGTGAAACAGAATCTGATATTCTTCATTCCGATCCGGTTTTTCCTCTAACTCACTAGTTTCATCTTTAGAAACAGCTTTAGAGGATACAAGATAAGACAGAGAGTTAGACCTTGCCATAAAAGCGATAAATTTGCCATTCATAATATGAGATGGATTAGGCTTAGGATCTTTTTCATATTTCTTCTCATCTTCAGAAGAATCATCATCCCATGTTAAATTTAATGCCTTCTTGTACATGTTTTTCCTATTTCCACAGTCATTGGCAATGACTGTGGAAATAGGCAATGTGTCCATATTTTTTTACACTCATAGCACTGAACACCTTTAGAAGACTTCTTCAAAAAAGATTTTGGTACCATAAAATTAGTGTTCTTCCCCTTCATAAATCGCATGAACTACGCCATTAATTGAGTAGTGACTTGGGGATCAATCTTCTCAGAACGTGAATCTGGATCACTATCAGCAGCTTTGACATTCTTTGGTAGCTTTCAAGGCAAGTCCTTTTGGCTTTGAATTCCAACTAGTAATGAAACTTGCTTCAAAAGTTTGAAGGTTTCCTACCAAATCATCAACTTTGATAGACTTAACCCCGTAGTTTTTAGCTATTGCCACCACCTTGGTATGAAAGCTATCTGAGAGTGATCGAATAATTTTTCTAACGATCCTATCTTGAGAAATTGGTTCCCCTAGATTGAAGCATGAATTCACTGTGTCACTTAGCTTGGCATAAAAGTCTTTAAACTTTTCAACATCAGCCATTGGAAGGGTTTCAAAGGCAGTAGTAAGGTTTTGCAACTTAGGCTTTTTAACCAATTCAATTCCTTCATGAACTCTTTGCAAGATGTCTCATGCCTCTTTTGCAGTTGAACAACTGGAGATCCTACGAAATTTAGATGGGGATACCCCATTGTACAATGAATTAATTGCCTTTTTATTGTAATTACCGGTATGTTTTTCCACTTTGGTCCACTCCTCAACTAGATTTTCACTAGATACTCCATCAGTAACAACTGTGGGTAAAGAATAGCTTTTATGAACAATATGCCAAACATCTTCATCAATGGATCTAAGAAACCCAATCATTTGAACATTCCAGTATGTATAATTACTGGTTTCATCCAAATACGGGGGCTTGTTATTAGATGTGCCTTCCCGATTGAATTGCATTCTAGAAATCTCAGAGGATTTAACACAGTAGATTAGTGTAACCCGCTCTGATACTAATTAAAAGTTTTATTGGGCCCCAGATTTCTAGATTGTAAGTAAAAAAATATGCAGTGGAATAAATAAAGTAAACTTGCAAGTAAAAAAGCAATCAATCACACAAGAAGACACGCATATTTTTACGTGGAAACCCCTATGGTAAAAAACCACGAGCCACATAGGCTAAAAGCCAAGTATTAATTTTGAGCAGTTTTAAGATATACTTACAACCTTACATAGTCAGTCCCTTGACCACGGGATGTAGTTCTTTTTGCAAGAATCCACAACATGATTCGACTTTGCGTGCGCTGCTCTCCATACTTAATCTACAACACCTTGTCTTCACAAGATGAACAATCTCTTACTAGGAAGTAGAAGCAGTAAAATTGTAGAGCTAGAAGCCTTCAACAAACTCTCCAATAGAAGCTCTAGAGAAAAAGGATGATCTCCAAAGAGTATTCTCAATTTAGAATATGAGATTTGTGTCGTAGGATTGAAAGAGAATTCCTTTTTATAGCCTACAATTTGTGCCTTAAAAGAATAGCCCTTGTAGAACCATAATTGCCAGTTCCTTAAAAAATACTCATTTTAGAATAAGAACTACTAGATTTGTCACAAAGAGGAAACAAAGAGGAAACAAACCCCACTCCAAGTAGAAAAGTTTTGTCCAATCCCGTGAATTAGCCAAATTATTAAAAAAAAAAAAAACCTTACATAGAAGGAATGCATGCTGGAGAAATATGAAGGTTATGATGTCACAGTGTGAATGAAGAGGGCAAACACTAAAATTCTGAAGCAAATCTTTGTGAGACATGTCTTGTTCGAGTAGGGTTGTGGCACCTCTTGTTCGAGTAGGGTAAGTCTGATTGATGAGAGTCAGATCTAGTGTCAGAAAGCTGGTCACTGGAACTGTCAGTTTGAAATTATGTCTAACTATGCCTAAAGTGAGCACCTGAGGTATTTATTTTTTAAATCTTTGTGTGCTGCTAACAGGGAAGGGTGATGCTAGAAAAGATTTTGAAACAAAGTTCCTTCTCAGATTTCAATAATGATATTCTAATGGCTATATGATTTAAACCTTTGATAAACATACCTTTAAGAACTGAAGTGTTGGAACACATTAGTTGGCTTAACTGGTATTCTGCCGTGCGTAACTGCTATTCCTTAGGATGTGTAAGATTTTGAGCACTTTATGTTACTGATAGTCCTTCCTCTATGAAGCAGCGCAGGGGAAGAAGATTAGCCAACGGGCTAATCTCCAAGCCAAAAGGCTTATGGATAAATTGTCTAGGTGTCTCACCAAAGACAAATAACTCTCTCAACTGAGAACCAATGCCCAAAGCTTTATTCAATATCAAAATCTATATCTCTTGAAGAGATTACAATCTTATTTATAACTAAAACATTCTCTAAAAAAGGAAATACCTAATTCTAAACAGGTAAGAAATCCTAAATCAAATCCAACTGGAATCAAATCCAACTGGACTTGCCAAATATCAAACAATTACTATAATAGAATCCTACTACAATGCTACTATGTTTTGGGCCTGCGGGTGTAGACTTTCAATCGGGGCCCATTATGATGATGGCCTGCATCAGCTCTCCCCGGCTTGGAAAAACTCGACTCTGGCGAGTTGCTGGCTTGGTACTGCTCATATAAATCTGGATTGATCTTTTGAAAATCTGCAGCCGTAATCCAGGTAGCTTCAGAGATTGGTTTGCCTTTCCACTTAACAAGAAACTTGTGAAATCCTCCATTCTTTGTCGAAATGATCTTATCATCAAAAACATCTTCAATTTCGTCTGGAGGGAATTGATGAAGAGGAATGCGAAAAGCTTGTTCTTCAAAGGATTCATCATTGTGGTGCCCATGATATATTGTCAAATCTTCGACATTGAACGTGGAGCTGATATTCATATCTGCAGGAAGGTCTAGAACATATGCATTTGAACTGATTTTCTTTAGAATCTTGAAAGGACCTGCACTTCGTGGATGAAGCTTCTTGTATTTACCTGCAGGGAATCGTTCGGGCTTCAAACGAACCATTACCAAATCACCTTCAGTAAACTCAACATGGCGTTTGTGAGAATCCGCGTGCTTTTTATATGCTTCATTACTTGTAGCGATTTGCCGGCGAACTTCATCATGAACATCTTTCATATGTTGGGCAAACTGTTCAGCATCTGGACTAGATCTAGAGTCAACTGGTAAAGGACTTAAATCAATAGGCAGACGTGGCGTAACACCAGTGACAACTTCAAATGGTGATCTCCCTGTTGTTCTGTTAACAGAATTATTATAGGCAAACTCTGCCATAGGTAAAATAAGATCCCATGAAGCAATATGTTCTCCAATAAGACATCGAAGAAGATTTCCTAAACTCCGATTGACAACTTCTGTTTGGCCATTAGTTTGTGGATGATAGGCACTTGAATATTGGAGTTTAGTGCGCATCATGTGCCATAAAGTCTTCCAGAAGAAACTCATGAACTTTGTATCTCTGTCAGACACTATTGTCTTGGGAAGGCCATGCAAACGAACAACTTCTTTAAAGAAAAGAATGTCAATCTTCTTGGCATCTGCTGTATGAGAACAAGGAATAAAATGTGCCATTTTGGAGAAACGATCAACAATGACAAAAACAGAATCTACTTTCCGCGCTGTTTTTGGTAAGCCCAAGACAAAGTCCATACTCAAATCTTGCCAAGGTGCATGTGGAATAGGAAGAGGCTGATACAAACCTGTATTCTTCTTTTGACCTTTTGCAAGCTGGCATACTCTGCATAATTCACAAATACGGGCAACATCTGTTTTTAAACGTGGCCAAAAGAAACGATCTTCCACAAGGGCTAATGTTTTATCACGCCCAAAATGTCCACTACATCCGCCACTATGTAACTCACGTATCATAAATTCATGGATAGATGTAGCAGGCAGACATAATTGATTTCCACGGAAGAGATATCCATCATGAAGAGAAAACTTTGGATGTTCTGAACCTTCACCATTTAGAAGGCCGGTATAAATGTGACCAAAGTCATTATCAGCTGCATATTCTCTGCGTATTTCTTCAAAGCCAGGAACATTGACGGAAATTGTCGTAAGAATGTGAGTTCGACGACTTAATGCATCTGCGACTTTATTTTCCGTGCCAGATTTATGACGCAGAACAAAAGAAAACTCCTGTAGGTATGCACTCCATTTAACACGATTGGCGCTCATTTTCTTTTGAGAATTCAGGTGCTGCAAAGCTTCGTGGTCAGAGTATAAGACAAATTCTTTTCCAATGAGATAATGACGCCAATAACGAAGAGCTTGAACTACTGCATAATATTCTAGATCATAAATAGTGTATTTCTTACGGGAGTCATTTAATTTCTCACTGAAATAAGCAACTGGATGACCATCTTGACTTAAGACTCCGCCAATACCTACATGGGAAGCATCACAACTAACTTCGAAGACTTTGTCAAAGTCCGGAAGTTTTAGAACTGGTGCCTCAGTCATTTTATTCTTAATTTGCTCAAAAGCTCGAGAGGCAGCATTGGTCCAAGTGAACTCTCCTTTTTTCATGCAGTCAGTTATAGGAGCCATAATGGTACTGAAATTATAAATGAATCTCCTGTAAAAGGTAGCCAAACCATGAAAACTGCGTACCTCATGTATATTAGTGGGAATAGGCCAATCATGGATTGCTTTGACTTTAGCTGGATCCGGTTCAACTCCGCGGGCCGAGACAACAAAGCCCAAAAATACGACTGTGGAGTTCAAAAATGTACACTTCTTCAAATTAATGTAAAACTTTTCTTTTCGAAGTGCACGCATGACATACCTCAGATGATCGAGATGTTCTTCCTTTGATTTGCTGAAGATTAGAATATCATCAAAATATACCACAACAAATTTGCCAAGAAAAGGTCGTAGAAGCTGAGTCATTACTCTCATAAAAGTGCTGGGAGCATTCGTTAGACCGAACGGCATGACTAACCATTCGTATAGTCCATCTTTGGTTTTGAATGCTGTTTTCCATTCATCTCCGGGCCTAATACGGAGTTGGTGATATCCGCTCCTGAGATCAATCTTGGAAAAGATAGAAGATCCAGACATCATATCAAGCATGTCATCCACTCGAGGAATCGGAAACCGATATTTGATGGTAATTTTATTAATCGCTCGGCTATCAACACACATTCGCCAAGAACCATCTTTCTTCGGTGTTAAGAGGGCTGGAACTGCACATGGACTCATACTTTCTCGGATATAACCCTTCTGGAGTAAATCTTCAACCTGTCTGTGCAATTCAGCATGTTCAGCAGGGCTCATGCGATAAACAGGCAAGTTAGGAAGGGTAGACCCAGGGACTAAATCAATGGCATGCTGGATGTCCCGCATAGGAGGTAACTCATTAGGAAGCTCTGCGGGAATCAAATCTTGAAAATCATGGAGCAATGACTTGATTTCTGGTGGCATAGAATCTTGTTGTTTATTCTCTGTTTCTTGGGTTTCTTTAGGCACAAGAGCATAAACAACTCCTTGGTCTTTGCTTTCCATTTTAAACCTCCGCATAGAGAGAACATGAGGGTTTGATGGGGTGGTAGAAACTGTCGGTGAAGATGCTAATGGCGGCAATGGGAGAAGATCCACCACTTGTCCTTTCCATTTAAAAGAATGAATGTGCCTTTTCTGATCAGTATGTACCTCTCGATCATATAACCAAGGTCGGCCAAGCAGAATGTGAGCAATATTCATCGGAATAATATCGCACCATATATCATCTTCATATATGCCAATTTTAAAGTGAACCAAGCATCGATGGGTCACAGGGATTGAATGATCATCTACCCAAGCGACCTTGTAAGGCTTTGGGTGCTTTTCAGTAGGCAAATTGAGCTTCGTGATCACTTCCTGTGAAACAACATTCATAGCACTACCTCCATCAACAATTAAATTGCATAATTTACCTTTGCATCTCACGCGTGTCCTGAAGATTGAAGTACGTCGCCAATCAGCTTCTTCTTGTTCATTGGTGAGGAGAAGCCGACGTATAATAAGAACAGGACCACCTTCTTCTGCACCGGTAGCGGCATGAGGAGAAGGATCAGATTGAGCCTCTAGCTGTGGATCTGGCTGAGCTTCTGATTGGAAATGGTCAGGAGGAGGCTCCATCTCAAGATGCTCATCATAGTCTTCCGACGAATAAGGGTCTTCATCGCAATAATAAAGATTGCGAACTTGAGGGCATGCATTAGCAAAATGTCCTGGTTGTCCACATTGATAACACCCATCAGTTCGTCGATCTTGACGAGGAGGTCCACGATTCCGCATATCTTGCTCCTGTGGCACTGTCCCCTTTTGATTTTGAGCAAAAGGACGCTGATTGGGGTGATTGTGCTGCGGTTTTGGAGGTGGACGAAAACCCGCTGGTGGAGGAGCACGATTATATTGAGGATTATTTTGATTGGGTGGATAACCTTTAGTATTCTGAAAGGTGGGGGTTCGACGAGTCGTTGACTCCCCGACTTGAGAACCAAATCGTCTCAAAGTGGAGGACCGCAATTCTAGCTCAACCCGTTTTGCCTTGTTATATATATCATCAACAGTTTCAAAATCATGCATAAGGACTTCACGTCTGATTTCTTCTCGCAACCCTGTTCTGTACCGGTTGACTAGCGTGAAATCATCATCTTGAATTTTACACCGGATAACATAATCATTGAACTTCTCTGTATACTCATCCAGTGATAAAGTGCCTTGCTTGAAAACAAAATATTCTTGCTGAAGGAGACTTAAATAATTGGAGGGCAAGTATTTACCTTCAAGCTTTTCACGCATATCATCCCATTTGGTAATAGCAGGGCGTCCCATGACAAGATTATTGTGCTCAACGCTGTGCCACCAAATACGTGCTGACCCTTTAAGCTTGACTTTGACAAAGGCAACACGCTGTGCATCATCCATATGATACCAAGAGAAATAATCTTCGAGGGAATTGAGCCAGTCAATGAAAGCCTTTGGATTGAGACGGCCAGAGAAATCAGATATATCAATTTTGACGCGCTTTGTGATATCATCAAATTTTGGTGTAGCAGGTGCGTCTGCTGGGTCTTTTTCAGTAAGAAGACGCTGAATGAAATCATGCATAGATTCTTGCGGACCTGTTTCTGCTGGTCGGCCGGGATGTTGTTGGTTTCCAGCGCTAGAGGATGCTTCGGCGGCAGGGGACCTCTGTGAACCGCGGGACAATTCTTCCAATGCATATACTCTTTCAGACAACTCGATTAACATAGCATCTCGCTGATGATCCGAAAATCTGCCCCGATATGACTGACCGCTGCGGGTTGACATTGCTTATAGGAAGCAAAGAAAACAAAAGTTTTTTTTTTTTTTTTTTTGGAGTGGGCCTGGGCTGGAATGGGCCTGGGCCGGAGTGGGCCTGGGCTGAACAGCTGCTGTGGACCTGGGCTGAATCAGGTGCTGTGGGCCTGGGCTGAATCAGGCAGGCGGGTCAGGTCTGGGTCAGGTCAGACCCGGACTGAAGCAAAGGGGCTGAACTGGGCTGGTGGCGGGTCAGCAGGTTAGGCCCAAACAGGATCGGCCCACTTTCTAAAATATCTATCCCTTGCTGTCTCGGCTGATGCAAAACGAAAAGGGTTTCCCTTGCTACAGGAGGAGAACAGGGAAACAAAAAGAAACTCACCTCTCGGCTGAGGCAGAATCGTCTGATGCAGAATGAAACTCGGCTGACCCTGAGGCAGAATCGTCTGATGCAGAAACTTCTGATGCAAAACAAAAAGGAAGAGAAGAAGAAGAGACTCTGCCGTCGAGGGAGAGAGAAGCGACAGGGGGCGGCGATGGCGGTGGCAGAATCGTCTGATGCAGAACGAAACTCGGCTGACCCTGAGGCAGAATCGTCTGATGCAGAAACTTCTGATGCAAAACAAAAAGGAAGAGAAGAAGAAGAGACTCTGCCGTCGAGGGAGAGAGAAACGACACGGGGCGGCGATGGCGGTGGATCTGGATCTGGCGCACGAAGCACAAAGACCTTAGCGGCGGTGGAAAGCACCGGTCACAGAGATCTAGAGGCCACCGCTGCTGCTGACGGGGAGGTGGAAATCACCGGTGGAAGTGACGCTGGTCGCTGCTTCTGTCGCGTCCTCTGTGGGAGGCGAAGGCAGCCGGCAATGGAGAAAGAGAGGGTGAATTTCAGTGGGCCGGCGAGGGAGAGAGAGGGTTCTGCCGGTCGAGGGAAAGAGAAGGCGGTCACAGCCGCTGCGGCTCTGTCCCGTGTTCTGCTGTTGTTGCAGCGAGTTCGGTTTGGTGAGTCTGGGTTGGGGAAGAGGATCGGCTGGGTTGGGGTTAGCGGGAAAGGGTTCGGCTGGGTTGGGGTTTAGCGGGAGAAGGGTTCGGATGGGTTGGGGTTTAGCGGGAGAAGGGTTCGGTGGTGGGCTCGGGTGAGGGTGTCGGTTGTGCAGTGGGGTAAGGAAGGGGTTTGTGGAGGTCGGGATGGCGGTGTGGATGGATGGAACGTGTTGGGGAGTTCGGGATGAGGGGATCTGGGTGACAGGGATAGGGGTACGGACGACAGTGGAAGAGATGAACGAAAACGAATCACACGCACGCACGGGAACCTCGAATCGGCGACTTGAAGCAGCGCAGGGGAAGAAGATTAGCCAACGGGCTAATCTCCAAGCCAAAAGGCTTATGGATAAATTGTCTAGGTGTCTCACCAAAGACAAATAACTCTCTCAACTGAGAACCAATGCCCAAAGCTTTATTCAATATCAAAATCTATATCTCTTGAAGAGATTACAATCTTATTTATAACTAAAACATTCTCTAAAAAAGGAAATACCTAATTCTAAACAGGTAAGAAATCCTAAATCAAATCCAACTGGAATCAAATCCAACTGGACTTGCCAAATATCAAACAATTACTATAATAGAATCCTACTACAATGCTACTATGTTTTGGGCCTGCGGGTGTAGACTTTCAATCGGGGCCCATTATGATGATGGCCTGCATCACTCTAGTTCCTCCCTAGGATTTACAACCCCTTGTGTACCTTCCTTTGGACATGATTTCATTTTGATCTGTCAGCTGAATCTTAATATGGATTTTGAGTCACTGGACAGAAGTAATCAGTGGTAAAAAAAGTATTTCCTTATTTGTGTAGGTATGGTAGTAGTGTGGGCCTCACTTCGGTTTTATATAACTTACATGTTTTCTTAAAATCTGGGTGCCCTGACCCCTTACCTCACCAGGGTTTTATATAACTTCTTCCAAGGTTTCTGAAAATCTGGGTGCCTTGCTGGGTAAGAATTTTGGGATTTTTACCATGCGCTTTTTGTTGTTGTTGTTGCTGCTGCTGCACCAGGACTAAAACATGGTAGAGCACATGGGCTGAGACCTATGATTATGATGCAGGGACACAGTGTTATGGTAGGGACATAAGGACACAGATTTAACAGAAAAAAGAAAGAACTGCTTATGGTATGATACATATATATGACCACTTTGAAGAATCTGTGTATCATAGGTTGAGAGTAAGTTTTTTCCCCAAAAGGATTCAGCGGAGGCTGTTCCATGTTTTAGCAATCATGGACCATCAATGAACTAAATTTATTCTGAATTGAACCTCTCTCTCTCTCTCTCTCTCTCTCTCTCTCTCTCTCTCTGTGGTTTTCGAAAGAACAATGAAAATGTAAAAAAAAAAGAAACAGAGAGAGAATGAATAGAACAAATCCCTATTATGGTTCTTTGCCTAGTGGAACTGTGATTAAATTTTTATTTTTAAGCATCCAGGTGCAAGACAATAATCGGAAGCATCTGGTTTGGCCAGTGATGGAGATGTATATACTATTGATATCTTAGAAGAGGGCTATTAATCATTGTATAGAGGTCCCACCTGCATCTGAAAGCAAATGTTACATTCTCTTGAGCTGTGGATTGTATATTTTTACTTTCTTCAAGCACCTCAACAATGCTTTCCTTTTAGTCATCTTCCGACTTTCATTTTCACACGTATGAGATGGAAAAATTTTCCTCTTTGCATATTGCCATATGATCCACTTGTTTCGGTTGTGGCTTGCAATCTTTTGGAATTTACAACTTGTGTTACTTGAAGCATCCTTGATCATGTTCCAATTCATGTAATTTAGGTGACCATGAGGCCGGATGGCGAGTGGTGCCATCAGATGATCCAGTTGTCCAAGATGCTGCAAATCATGCGGTGAACACCATCCAGCAGAGGTCTAATTCACTGGCCCCATACAAACTACTGGAGATCCTGCATGCCAAGGCAGAGGTTGGCAGTTTTCACCATTCCACTTAATGGTCGTTAATTTTCCTCCTATTTGCTCTCTGTATTGTGACTCCACACTTTCTTGTTGTTTTCCTTTCCATTTTAGGTCATTGAAGAATTTGCCAAGTTCGACATGCTACTCAAGCTCGAGAGGGGGAGTAAGGAGGAGAAGTTCAAGGTAGAAGTGCACAAGAATGTTGAAGGCCCCTTCCTTCTGAATCAGATGCAACAGGAGCACTCAGAAACTGGTAACAACTGATTTGTACATATGCAACAGAGAGCCTCAAAATGAAGATACTCAAGGACTTGCTGTCTAATTTTTCATCTATGAAAAAACTATATGGTCCTTACTGCAGGACGAATGTTTCTTATAGCTACCAGGGCTACTGGCTTTCTTCCTAATGAACAGAAAAAATGAACAAAAATGTATGGTACACTGATAATGTCTACATGTTTAAAGGACTCCTAGTCCTATTACAAGATGTCTTGTAAGGGATGGGTGTTTGATGTTTTCCCTCTTGTGAATGAGTTGATCTACTTATCAAAATGTTTCATTTGGATGCAAATGAAACGGATGCAGCTGGCTGCATGTTCTACTTAGAGGTCTGATTTCAAAAATGTAGCAAAAACGCTGAGTTTGGAAATGGAGCAGAGGCTTAGATGATGAACGCACTGCTCTGTAATGAGCAATCATTTTGTTGGCTAGACTCCCATCACAGTGGTAGAGTGGGAATGGCTACTCGTGGGGTGGGTTTGAGGAGCAGTTTGTCTAAACAGCTGTGATTGTATTCAAGGGCCTCCAAACATTTTGACTGGCCCATTTTGACCAAAATGAGCAACAACAGGTCAGAACAGAAGTTCAGGGATTCCGACCATGATTAATCAGATGGCCCCAGACTTATCACAGGAATCCAACCTTAACAAAAAAATTTGTTTCTATTCATGCTCTGGTTTCTCCATAGCCATATATTTTTTCTTCAGCCAGAATGGAAATATAATAGATGTCGGCCATGTGATATTACCAAGCAGCATCTGATCATCGCATGTACAAGCTAAACCAGATCAGTTGGATTGGCCATAGGCACTGCAAATGAGTCTTCCACCTACTACTGCCTGGATATTCAAAAGAATCAGAACCAGAACATTATATAATGGCAATTAAAGCAGTAATTCATAACTGGACAATGCATTTCTTAAGGTGATTTACATCATGAAGCTAGACCAAAAACAACTTACTGGTCAAACCAGCAGTGAGATGACAACAACAAAGATTAATATACTTATAACGTCAAATTATGAACATTGACCAATCACAAGTTAATGCACACATCAAAGAGGATTGTTGAGCACGCAGAACAAAACTAATCCAAACAATTCTTTTTGGTGGGTATAGCAACTTCGTATACAACTATTAGAAAGGCGAAAAAAATCCTTACACTTAATAGAATTTTACCCCAAAGGGCTTGTGTATTTGTTGTGTTTGATTCTACCTAATCTCCTAAAAATTGTCTCAAGAAGAGTAAATGTTATCTGCAGATAAGAATGTTCCAACCTGACAGACACTGAGAGAGATTGGCCTTTACAGCTTGTCATTCTCTATTTTTTTCATTTCTGCAAGGTAAGATGGAAAATATATATACAAATGTAGCAAAATTACAGCAGAAAAGGGGTGCATGTTTTGCCAGGTTGTTGGACGAACAACAACTCAAAAAGAAGCTACAAAAGAAAGGGCCCGACGAGAGAGAGCAGAAACAAGAGAAGAACAGAACTGGCTGATACAGGAGCTCCCACAACAACCATACTATAGGGCCTGAGTTACAAGTGGACAGTTACAGCTCCTAACATTTTTGAAGTGTGTTGCGATTCCTGACCACTATAAAACAGCATCCGGAGGCTTGTGGCTGGGCAAGCAGAAGTTTTCTTCCATCAATCGCTTGATCCTACTAGCAAGCAGCCTTTGACACCAAGGAGTAAACAGCTTGTCATTCTTGCTCATCGTAATCCTAATCATCCTCATGTACGTCTGTTGAGTTGCGCAAGCCGAATTGGGTCGATGACCATCGTGTCCGCCTGTGCCCGATCTCAGGTTCAGCGGCAGATGCAGATTTGACAGTGCTGTCCCCATTCTCATGTAAGCCCACGTTCAAATCGAAGTACTCACCACAGCAGTGCTGCTGTTAAAACTGTTTAGTTTTAATTCGTTGGCCTAACACCATCATCTAGTCTTTTGAGGATTAGTGTTCTGTCTGCTGTCGTGAGGAGAAATGTTATGACATTTTTTATATCAGTAACGGTAACTTTGTTTGAAAGAGAAGGGGTTACAAAGAGAGAACAATAAAAGAAGACCAAAGAGTAAAAAAACATAAAGGTATTAAGAGTATTTTACCCCTGTTACACGACAATTATAAGGTAAAATCCTTCCAAGAGGAAACCCTCTCAACACCCTACTTCAAATTTTGAAGTATCGCATGGTTCCTCTTTCAGGAACTCAACTTCCTCACCCATGGCCATTTTCGTGCTGTATTACAAAAATAAAATGCATAGTAAGTTGTCATAGAATGCATAATAAGAGGTCATAGTTAGTGTGTGACCATTTATTTTCCATGTGTATAATTGTGTCTTTATGGTGGGCAATTACTTTACTTCAGTGGATTGGATGTTACAATAGCCCAGTGGTCATTGTAGTGGTTATTTAGAAGCATTTATAGATATGAAACTTACACATAAGTGGGTATTTACAATATTTACCATAGCAGTATAGTGGGCATTTACATAGTGTATTGATCTTGTCTATTTAGGAAGAATCTTATAATGCTTTTATGGATCAATAAGATTTCATCTTTAATCAGTTGTCTTTGTCTTTCTGGTTGTGATGAGTCTTGAGATTTTATTTTCTCAAAACTAGCCATTTGGAAGAGAAGAAGAGAACACCACCAGCAACGTGTTCATCTTAGCAAAGTGGAATTAAAGCCTAGTTGGAGAATCTAGAACCCTGGCTCAACCAGCAACGGTCAACAATAGTGGAGCCATTAGTTTATCACAACTGTCCACTCCTGTCTTTAAAGGTGTCGGTTACTATTCTTGTACCACAAAGATGTAAACCCTGTTTAGAACTCAAGATTTATGAGAATTGGCAGAGAAAGGCTATGATGAAGTCACCAAAAATCTCAAAGACACCATTAAGAGAGATTCCAAGGCTCTCTTTTTTAATCCACCAAGTTATGGATGGGTTAATTTTTCCACAGATTTCCTCAGCCACAAAAGAGGCATAGGATTCACTGTGACAAGCATATCAAGAGAGTGCTAAGGTATTGATAATCAAATTTGCAAAAAGGTTCGGTCATGGATAAGGGGAAGCCAAAATATCAATCCCACCAAATTATCCAAGTCCTTGGTTTAATAACCTTAAAGTTTGATTGCATCTTAACCGTGGATTTGATTTAGAGTCAATTCAACAGTGAGTGAAATTTCATTGAGTGTAAAATTGATTAGATGCCAAATTATGGGATGACAAGAGTTGGGCCTGCAATGATGAAAGGTGGGCTCAAGTGGGCCCCATTCTCCAACAGTGTCCTTCAACCTAAATTCTTCCATATGCCTAAATTCCAAAGGTCAAGTTTGGCAATGAAATCCGTGGGATTCCTCACTGGTTCCCATCAAGTAGCGGAAACCATGCTATGTAAATTCCTGTAGATTTGGGCCAGCTGGGATTCTCATTTTGTAGAATGTTCAGGTCCAATCCTCCCCATACAAGTGAAGAATCCTCATTTTTATGGGTTTATACATCCTATCAAATTTTCTCAGCTGTATGCTTTGGCACATAGCAATAGCAATGTGAAATCCTTAATATTCAAAATATTTAGTGAGAAATTCTTGTATCTGGTCCATTGAGGATTCCACATACATTCTGCACATGTTGCCGAATGTGCCCTTAGCATTCTAATTGGGTTATGGATTAATTTGAGATGTCCATGAGCTTAGCAAATTTGGGTTTAGATCTAATAATGGAATTTGGGTTTGAATTTTATCTTGATGAACCTTGCACCACGGAGTTTATGACACTAACTAGATAAAAGGCCAGTGAAGTATGACCAATCTAAGCAATACGAACCATTCCATTTTTAATTAAAAATCTGCAGTTTATACAATATTCTATTCTAGAGTACACCTTTTTGCAATTGGAATTTTTATTTCCACAGCCATGCCATTTTGTTATCTTCATTACCTTAAAATGGGCACAAAATCATCCATAAGTCTTAGGTGCAGAATTCAGCCAAACAGGAAAAAAGAAAGTCCAGCATAAAATTAAAAAAAGAAGCTAAGACCCATATCACATATCAACAGCCACACGTTTATACAAGTGTGGTGGCAACCTGGGAGTGGGGATCGCCTCCAGTGGGGTCCGCATGAACGTGATCACTCCTGGGTTTGCAGTCATGTCAATTTCCTCAGCCTTGAACCCCTCTGGAGGGGCCCAGTGGAAATGGTGCAACAGATGGCCAAGCATCAATTGGACCAAGTTGATGCCCAGCTGGGCCCCAGGGCAAACTCGCCTTCCGGCTCCGAATGGTAGCAGCCGGAAATCATGACCCTTCAAATCGATGTCCTCCTCGATGAAGCGTTCGGGCCGAAATTCCAATGGATCTTTCCATATAGCTGGGTCAAGCGCAATGGCCCACACATCAACCTGTACAATAGACCCCTTGGGTATGTCATAGCCTCCTACCTTGACATGGGTTGTGGCCTTGTGAGGCAGCATCATGGGCGTTGGAGGATGCAGACGGAAGGCCTCTTTTACAACACATTTCAGGTAGGGGAGGTTGGGGAAGTCCATTTCGTTCATTACCCGCTTAGATCCAATGACCCGGTCCAACTCCTCCTGGACCTTATCTTGGACTCTTGGATTCTTGATCAGCTCTGCCATGGCCCACTCCACGGATATCACAGTAGTGTCCATTCCTGCAATGATCATGTCCTGCACATTGAACAAACTGATGTTTTAAAGCCACTCAGGCAATCCATAAGCATGTCATTTCGTTTGAAATATCTCAGCTCGCGTTGAAGCTATGGATATAATAACAGATCGATGGGCCACCTCCTCATTTTGAAGCCCAAATAATTCAATCAAGTGGTACTGATCATTCAACTGTGTAATGTTTGATTATGTATTTTTTTTAAAAACATTTTCATATGGAATTCCAATAGTATTTAAAACAAGCATAAATATTCTTACAACTCAAGCTAATGGGTGCCTAAAAAACAACCATGGTTGCCTTCGACACTAGCCATCCAAACAATGATTTTAAAATAATAATTGAAATGGAACAGGCACCTTATGTTTAAATCAGAGAATTGCTTTAACTCATTGCAATGAAGATGAGACCTTTAACTTTTACTTCTTACACTTTTTGTGAGTGTCTGTGTGTGGTAAATGAATTTTGTTGGAAAGCTAATCTAAGAAGCCGATAGCTCTTAGAATCAGGTAAATGAATTTTCTAAGACTAAAAACAAGCAAGTGTGCAACAGCTACTGTTTTCTCTTTTTTTTATTTTTTTTATTTTGACTGTTTTTTTATTAGTTTTTGATATGAGTTCTGTGGGATGAACTCTGGATCCATATATGAAAAGAAAAAGATGTTCAAATCAAGTAAATGGGTTTTATATGAATTAAAAAAAGAAACGAAAAAAAAAACACAACAGCTTCTTTCCATTTTTTCATTTTTTGACCTCTTTTCCCCCCTTATTGTTGTGTGTGTGTGTGGGTAAGCAGCTAAGATCACCAATTAACCACATAAGAAGACAAGAGATTTACGTGGTTCGGCGAAGATGCCTACGTCCACAGGAAACCAATTTCCACTAGGTTCTCCTCCAATCTGTGAAATCACAGCCTTGAAATCTCAGCCTCTATCTTGGGTTATAGATTACATCATATATATAATCATCACTTCTTTATCCCCCAAAAACTCTATTCTTAAAAAAAAGAAAATTCTAATCCTATTAAGAAACTACAGTTTAACAAACAGAAAATTCCTAATATAATTAGAAAATCACTCAAGATATTAAACCCAATTGGTCTGGACCTATTGGCCAACACTTATGTTTGATATGGGTTTTGTGGGATAACTCATTACCATCCATATGTGCAAAGGAGGCAGTTTTAATAGGAGTAAAAACATGCAATAGTTTTTTTTCTCCCTATTTTTTAACCATTTTCCTCTTTCTGACTGGATTTTGATATGGGTTATATGGTATAAACTCTGTACCATCCATATATGCAAACAAGCTGGAGCAGTTGTTTGGTATTGGGGATTCAGCTGAGTAGCCAAGCTAGAGAGAGAGAGAGAGAGAGAGAGAGAGAGAGGGGACAATGAAAGGAAGAAAACTAATGGAACTTAAAACGCACAGCTTTAAGCTAAAACCATAAAGATGAGATAACCTAGGGTGATGATGATGATCAGAAGAGGGAGGGCGCGAGTTTTAGCTGAAAAGACTAGTCCACACGAGACAGTGGTGCAAAGGTTACTTTTCTGCTGCTGCTCCACCTTAGGGGCATACAAGGTAATAGCAATTTATTAGAGAGCTGACTATCCTTTTTAACTTTGCTTTTTTACCATTCTTCTTGCAAAATAATAGGCCTAAAACGGTTTTGGGTCAAGTTTTGAAGGGGGCATGACCCGAATGGCCTATAGAAATAGCAATATAAAACCTTGCCTTTTACTGTTCTTTGGTCTAAGAAACATCGAAAAAAATTATAAGAAACGAAAGGTTGTCAGTTCAAGATTGCGCAAAATATTTTAGCATTCGAACGGAGTACTTATATTCAGTTTGCATAAAAAAGATGGTTAATTCACTGGTTAATTATTCTAGTCAATCCAAATTTGGTTTTGGTCATCTCAATTTTTACTTTCAACAGAGCCTACAGGAAAGCACATTTTTTTTAAAAAAATAATAATAAATTTATATTAATTTTTTAATGTATGTATTTGGATATAAAGTTAAAGTTTTTTAAAATTTTTAGTCTCTAAACCCATGCGTTAGCCAATGCATTACATAAAATTTTTATAAAAAAAAAACTCATTAAAAAACTTTCAGAAGCATGTATAAAAAATTATGCGGATGATATCGAGCATATTTGCCTAAAATTGGAAGCTTTTTTAAGTGGTTTGGATTTTATATATGAACTTCATTAATAGATAGGTCATAAGTTATAATTATGATTGCATTTTATAAAGGAGGAAGATTACTATGCATCTATCCCTGACACTTTCTTTTCTGACTTAATAAGGTAAAAAATGTGTGAAGATGTATGATAGTTTTGTCTTTTTACACATTAATACTTTTCAAAAAAGGAAGTGTCTCTCACCCTATGGTGAGGGATCGATGCATAGTAATATTTTTCTTTTATAAAGTTTGTGATATTCTAACTTATTATGACATATTCATCTAAATTTATTTAATTGTAAGCATAATTTTAAACAAAATAGCGATATAGGATGTTATAATTTAGAGAGACCGATAATTTGATTTATACTTGTTATCAATGGAAAAAAAACATTGTTTTCCAATCTTTTAAAATATTCTGAATTTTTTGGATATTTTTTTTATAAATTTTTTGGGTTAGAAAAAAAAATTCACATCGCGACGAGTACAGTAAACCGTGACCCTTACTGCAATTTTCCAATAGACTTACAAGAGAATAGTTATGAGTCCAAATCTTTGCAAGTTATATACTTCAGGATTTTTTCATGACTGTATCATGTACAGCGTCCAAATTGAAGGGATACCATTCAAAATTGAAAAAAGAAATAAGAAGAAGAAGTTGAATTTGCATACCCAAAGTAGGCCAATGATGGTGTCCTTGCTAAGATCATATTTGTCCTTAAGGGTGAGCAGTGCATCCACAAAATGTTGCTTCTCGCCATTCCTTTGGCGTGCAAGTGAATGCTCTTCCATAATGGCCATGGTGAGCTGGTCCCGACGTGCACTGTGTTTGGCGATCGCCTCCTTCTCGAGTGGGAACATCCATCTGAGCCACGGGATGTGCTCAGCTATGGTGAGCGAGGCACCGAGTTTTATCCCATTCGCCACAATCGCTTTAAATTCCACACCTTCCTTTTCCATACCTCCCTCCGAGTTCACAAAACGCTTTCCTAATACGAGCCGTGTGATGTTGTTCAATGCTACTGCCCCTACGTACTTCTTCACCATCACATTCTTCCCCAACTTCCCTGTTCAAAAAGATTGAAAAAAAAAACCAAACAGTATACATACTGAGTCCGGGTTGTGCTTTCCTTTAGACAACAAATGCCTCTCATACCATATTGGTATCTGTAATTGGGTCGTTAGCAAGTTTGCCTCCAAGACAAAATATACCAAAATCTTTTCTGTGTTGGACTCGGTTCACAGGACATCAATGGTCACGCTCAAAACACTCAGTCCGCGAAAGGCTTGATTGGGTTAGTCCGTTGGGACGATGTCCATTGTGAGGAGATCACCATCAATAAAGAATTCATAAGTGGAAGGTAAGTGATTGTTGTGACGAAGGATTGTTAAGATGGTGAAAGAAAGGTTAGAAAATTTGTGACTCAGATTCAACTTGTCCACCTCTAAAACATTGATCCTGAGAGAGTCATGTTTTCAAATATAATTTAAAAATAGACCACATACTTGTACAATTCAGATGTACAATAGGTATTTAAATTATAAATTCAAACTGCTAAAGTAATGAATGCAAGAAAAATAATATAATAAGTAAAGAAATAGTAAAATAACATCCTTTTAACTACAGACCTTGATCATAAGAGATCAAATCTAAGTCTTAAATTACATTTTAATTAATCATGTTTAAACCACTTACTTAATACCTCAAGCATCAAGTTTAAAATCAAATCTAATAAACATCAATTATCTACCTTGGAGTTGATGTAGTGGCAGAAGTCATATGTTAGAAACCACCCCAAATTTGCTCGTGGTGTGTGTGTGTGGTTTTAGTGGGAAAAAAAATTCTACTAAACACAAATTGTTTAAAATCAAATCAAATAATTAAGACTAAACATCAATTGTTAATTAAAATGTACCTCTATAATGGCTCGGAATGCATACAATTTATCAAAACAAGTTGGAAAGGCCGAGTTTTCCCTAAATTTGACTTGGCCTTTCATAAGAAAAAAAAAAGGTAATTTGATAAAGTTGAGTCAAATTGACAAGTTTTCGTTCTTTGAGTGCAAGAATGTGGAAGCTGCGAAAAAGAATATTTGTTTGTACAAGAACAGCAAGCAACAACTTAGCCTAAACCTTAGATAGCTTAAAAAAAATTTCAAGATAACAGCAAATTAATGTTATTTATCATAGTAAAGTTTGATCATTAGATTTCTTACTCATAATATTTTTTTGTTTATATGTAATTCATGACTTCAAATCCATGGACCGGGCCCACTTCAAGTTTCAACCTTCTCAAGTATACTTTCCACTTTGTTTAATCAATAAAGAAAATTTCACCGCCACCACCACAATCTCCCTCATCGTCCTCATCATCACCACCACCATCACCACTCCATCATCATAATCATTATCACCAACACCACCATCACCAGCACCACCACTACTCCATCATCATAACCATCACCATCATTGCAATATCCTCATGCTCACCTTCATCATCATGAACACCATCTCATCATCATGTTTATATAGCAAGTGGAATAGTAGGGGAAAGTAAAGTTGACCCAAATGTGACATTTTCTTCCTTTACTATGTCTGGCGGAAAAGCAGTGAACTAGAGTAGAGTTTAGCCACCACTTTTTTTTTTATCACAAGCTGCTTTTTCTTTACCACATAAAAGTGTCGTAAGTTAAAGTTAATACAAAAAGTTGCTACTTTACCACTTGTTCTCCCTTGTACTCTACTTCACCACATGCTTTCTTTTGCCCTACTTTATGATGTGACATCTATTTTAGTTTAGTCTACCATACGTGTGAACAAACATGCTCATGCCAAATGTGTCATATTCTCCCCATAATATGCTTAGATAAAAAAAATAGTGGTAAAGTCTAGTCACAGCATTTTTATCACAATCTTTACAACATGCCACTTTTTCTTTACCATATAAATCTATAGTAAAGTGTGATAAAGTAAAGTGAAATGAAAAACAAATACTTTACAACTCTCCCACATTACTTCACCACATACATTACCTCACATTTACTTTACTTGACCTTTACTCTACCTCGCATTTATCGTGATGTGACGTTTACCATTATTTTACAACACAAGTAAAATAATCACACCATGGTAGTTTTGTGAAGTCAAGATTTTTACTTTGCCATTTTTTTAAACCATATTTTGAATAAAATTTTGATTGAGGAAATTTTCTTAGGGGCGAGATAAATGTAGGAAAAAAGTAACCAACTTTTTGTTATTGGTTAACAATGGGGGAAGATGTTATGGGTTAACAATGGGGGAAGATATACGGAGGAAAGAATATCCAACTTTTAAAAGAAAATAATGTTTTCTTCTTTTTTGTTGCTTGCAAAAAGCATAAAAAACCCAGCTAAGATTGGTGGATCAAAAACTCAGTTTTCTTGTCAATGTTGACTCAGTCTTTTAATAATGTTTTAAGTAAAAAATTATAGTTGATATTGAGAAAAGAATGGTGGTACCAACAATAAATATTCAATGGGGCCAGAATCATATAGTTGTAATTAGAGGTGATCATTCCTGCCCAGACCCACAGACTAACTCAATTCCAAATGAATAATTCAAGGTTGGAGTTGACATTTATGACAAAATAAATGAAATGTGATGGGTTTGGGTTGAGTATATTCTTAATATTTGATTCACCAACTTGAAAAATTGTAAACACCTACTAGTTCAACATGTTAATTTAGAGTTTGGGTTGAGATTTTGATGTAGGACAATGAACACTATCCTATAGTGAAGGTTTTTCAGGCCAATTGACAAATTAATAATCATAAATAAGATTATAGAATAGTTGAACTCCAATCCACCATAAAATTAACTTTCGAATATCATATGGCCATATTTCCACCAATTGAACATAATATGGCTCATAACCCACAAGTGGAATAGTATGTGAACAAAACCAAACTGTCAATCATTTAGAAAATAATGATAGAAAAAATATCAATTTCTTTTTTGGAATATGAAAGAATAGCAGTTTTTTTTTTTTTTTTTGGAATGTGAAAAGATGAGGCTTTATTTTTTTTTGGAGAGAAACAAAAGAATCATAGTTAGGGTTGTAAAAGGATATCTGATTCTTTGATTATTGGAAGATCCTGACCCGTGGAAAACAAGGTTTGGAACTTATTTTAGGTTCAGATACATAAATGGGTTTGAGTTCGAAACTCAATTTAGGTTCCGATTAGTACATTGGTTCAGTTTTGGGTCCATATATGTTCTGATAAAAAGCCTTGCACAAGAACCTTTAATATTACAAATTATTCCTGAAAATCAACTTCAGTTTGATATTTTTATATTTAATCTTAAAAATAGTAGACTTGATGCATTGTTATAAATTGAATAATATACTTAATTTAAAGCAAAATTAAAAAAAAAAAGTTAAAAGAATTAGAACCAATTTTGGAAGTAGAACCCAATTCTCTAGTCAAACCCGGTTCTAAAACTAAATCTGAGTCCTCCTAACGAAACTGTGTTCGGAACCAACAAAATTAGTTCTAAGTTATAACTGGTTTCAGAACTGAAACCGCCATTTAAAAATGGGTTTGGGTCTTAGTCCTATTTGGAACGACTTTGAAATTGACCTGTTTGCAACCTATTGATGGTTGCTTGTTTTGAAATTTGATGTCCGCTGCTTTACTTAGTATTATGAGGTTTTTTTTTTTGGAACTGATAAAAAGAATCACACTTACGTTTTTTGGGCCCTAAAGTAAGGGCCTTTTAGACTTTAGGGTAAAGCCGTCCCTGGATGACAATGCGATCAAGTTCTTTGTTTTGGAAGGAAAAAAATCCATAAATAAAACCTTTTTTTTATTTGTACAGTGGACTTTTTTAGCGGCCAAATTCTTTTAATACTCTAATTCGCTACATAGCAGTTTTTATTAGATTGTGTATCCCTTTCTGTCTATTGAATGTTGTCAAGTGATTCAATCCACATCAATGGGAGAACATCTTCTGAATTTCCTAACTTCTCCCAACTCAGTCTTTACACCAAGAAACTGATCACATCAACCAACCATCCAAGGCTTGGAGTACGGTTATAGTCACTCTTTGGAAGTGACCATGGTTAGGTCCGTATTAGGGAAAGTTCCAGCGCGCCATTGCTAGTTTGGTATGAGCCAATTACGGGTGGGCCCCCTTTCGGGCTGTCGTGGCAGGAAGCCACATGATCCAACGATCCAACACGAAATTGAGATTCTGAGCTATACGCCAAATTACATGGAGAGGGATTGCATTGGATGTAACGCCCCCATGTGAATGGGATGCTACCTCCACTCATAATCACCGTGGAAAAAGCCTCGGACGATCGCCAACACGATGATCCAGGGGCCCACATGTCCAAACAAAGGAGAAGAGGTTTTGTTTGCTGTACCTGTAATTAACCAAGGTGCAAATGTGCAATATTCCAATGAACACATACCTGGACTGGTGATATCTCTAATGATGGTTTCAATCATGGCAGTGACCTCATCCTCCCTGATGGGCCTCAGGGACTCAAGCCTTTTTTGAGAAAATAGCTCCAATGTGCAGACCTTCCTGACCTTGACGTAGTGGGGCCCATAATCAGCCCATATGAGGTCCTGCCCATCTCGGCTGAACTTGGCCGATAATCTGTCCCTGGGTCTATCAGCCAACTGCTGGTCTTTCTCCTTAAGCACTTCCTTGGCCAGCTCTGCGTTGCACACGATCACGTTCAACGTCGATCCATACCAGACCGACATGATCGGACCGTACGTTTGTGACCACTCGGAGAAGCATTGAAATTTAACCGGCTTGATGTCATAGAGATTCCCGACGATAGGCCATGGACGTGGGCCTGGGGGAAGACGGAATCTGAGCCGTTGATAGAGCTGGAGCACCAGAAAGGTTAGGAAGCTCAGCAGTATGAGAAGGAGAAAAGAAGCCATGAAAGAATAAATGATAAAGAGAAAGAGAGAGAGTCAGTAGAAGGTAGAAGGTGCAACTCGTGCGTGGGAGAGAGAGAGAGCTAGCAGCGGGTGCGTAGGAGGTCATCAATAAATACAAGTGTGAACGAGAAAGTGCCACGGGGAGGGACTGGTGCAGAAGATTTTTTGTTTTGGCTTTGTGGATGTAAATCTCTGGTCGTAACTTCGGTGTTGGCAACGCTGTCACCTGTCAATTAGGCCGACACTCTTGTCCCTCAAAAAGTCATGTCGTCTTTAGAAGCTTGAAAATGAACACTCCTACCTACACAGCCAAATATAAGAAACAAAGAAAAAAAGAAAAAAAATGCCTCCACCCCTTCTCTCTCCACAACTTTTTTTCTCCCTCCCTGGTCTCTTATCCCTTTTCCTACCTCCTCTTTTGACTGGCTGTCAAGTCCTGAATTTTTAAATTGGATCATACCGATTTGTCAGGTTTGAGTTGGGTTAAGAAGGCCAAATAGACTAGTTTAACACATTTGAGCCTGAGTTAATGGACCCTTTTTGGGCCAGATGACTCTTTTTGAAATTTCTTAAAACTCACTAAGAAGCAGGGGGCCCTTCTTTGTAATTTAGAAAAACCCCATCTTTTATATAAACTCTACTCGTAGGGTTTTTCCCCATTCTCCAACCCTCTTCTTTTCTTCTTCAACCAAAACCCTAGAGGCTCTCTAAGGGGGAAACCAAGGTGGGCTCTTCCAAGCTTTGATCTTCAGATCTATTTTGGCTTTAAGATCCAGGCAAGTGGATAGCTAAAATAATGATTTTTGGTTCTTGCAATATGTTTTAGTTGCTTATTGATTTACAAACTTTGTGCATGATTTCTTCTTGTTGGGTTAATGGCTTTTAGAGGGTAATAGTGTGATTTGATTTTCTTCAAAAAATTAGAAGGGTGATTTATGTTATGTTTTGTTTTAAAAAAAAATAAAATAAAAAACAATTTGAGCAGCGCCGCCCAGGCTGCAGCGCTGCCGCCTGGCAGCACCTGCTGCTGGGCAACAGGCCAGGAGGGTTGGGCCTGCTTGGCTGGCTGGGCCCCGCCTGACTGGCCTGGGCCCGGGTGCGGGTCTGCGCCCGTTAGCCCATTTTCTTTTCAAAAAAAATATATATATTATTAATATATACTTATACACCATATTGCTTCTTATAAATAATTAAAAGGTTATATTTTGATTAATGGTCTAGTGTTTTGATGGAGATTAGGTTTTATTAAATTAATTTTAATTTGATGTTATTAGGAATGTATCTTGGATTATTTATAAACTTAATTGAGAATTATGAAATTTTGATTAGTGTTCATTTAGGTTGATTGAAATAAACTAAAAATGTATTTGGTAGCGATTAAACCGTAAATAGAATGTATTTATAATTTTAAATTGAATTCTTAATTGAGTTAGATTTCAAATTGGGATCCGAAATTTGTACCTTCTGTTTTGTATAAAATGATAATGTGTATTTGTACACAACAATGATATTAAGGAATTAATTATTTTCTTTCCCCTTTTTTATCGTGACTTGATTTAACTTTGGATTCAGAAATTGAACATCTTTTACCTGATTTGTAAAACACACTAATTATATATAATTGGATTAGATGAATAATGTCTTTTAGGAATGTTAGTTGAATGTTCACATGAGAATTAGACTAAATGCAGAATGGGAATGTGAGGTTCGGGATGCACCACATGATAGGCACCAAAAGTAGTATATTGGCATCGTGGACTCATATTTCCATTGTGTTAGAGAGTTAGTTCTCATGTGCATATTTATCTAACTTGACCGTTGGTGGATTAGTGCTTACCCTCAATAATTTGAATTGACACACGTTCATAATACACTTTCAAATTTAAGTACTCTAAATACTCAAAATGGTATTGGATTGAATGTTGGGATTGAGGGTTTCATATCATGGTTCATTCTGCATCGATATACGTATGTATTTGTAAATAAGTATATTTGTATATATGTATCTGACCGACTGGAGTTCGGAGGTGGATGTACGCCATCGGGTCAGCGTATACTGTGGATAATAGTATACAGCTGTGCCTTCTGTTATTATTACCCGTTTCTGTTATTATTTGCGGGATTACCCGTTTCTGTTATTATCTACGGGACTATCCGTTTCTGTTATCTGTATGCGGGATTTACCCGTTTCTGTATATTTATCTGCGGGAATACCCGTTTCTGTGCATTCATGCCATTGGGGTTTGCATCTGATTTATTTTGGTTCATAATGAATATATCATTTAATTCAGTTGATTAATCCATTGTTGCAGCTTACCCTCTTGCCAGATTATGTCAATCTGACTCACTACTTTTGGTGTCTAGGTTCTGTTACCGGTGCCGAACCGGAGGGTCAGGCAACGCAGGAAATTCCGCCGGATGGCGGAATTGTTGAGTGGAGCACCGATGACATCACCTGAGGTGTCCCAGTGCGGTGCAGAGTTCGAAAACTTTAGATTATGTAATAAGGTCATTTTTGGGCCATTAGTTTATTTAATTAAATTTATTTGTTTTGAAATTACAACTTTAATTGTTATGCTTCGAAGCACTTGACCTTGATTTTATTATTAATGAGATTTGTTACATGGTTGTTATCAGATATCCGTCTGCGATGAGTATGGATTTTAGTTCCGCGTGTGATTATGGTTGCTTGATCACCAAGCATAGCCTCACGAAGGACTTCGATCCACCAGGAATTGGAGCTCGTATTGATTATGCTAAAAAAAAAAAATTAATTAGCCCCAATTCTCACACCCCTGGAACCGGGTTTGGATCCAGCCCAGTTTTGGGGGTGTGACAGATGGTATCAGAGCCGGTCAAGTTCTAAAAGTTCTAAAAGATGCTAGAACGTAGGTCCGATGTGAGGATTAAAAAAGTTAAGTGGGAACGTTGGGGGTTTTTGGCATTCATAATCGTATTCGAATTTTGGCAAATGTTTGTAAGTTATAGGAGTTCGTTACTTTCCGCATTTTTGATCGTTTAGTCGCTAATATTGTAAGGACCCGAACCCTCACTAATCCTAATTACGTTAATTAATCCTGTTTCCTATTGATTAAGACTTGTTGAGGCCCAATTTAGTGTGAATTATTAGGTTTGGACCCCGCTTAAATAGCTAAGGGCTTTTTAGTAAATTTTCCTTATGCCTCTAGGTTATCCCGTCCATCTCCTTACGTGTAATTCATCGCGTAGATCATCTTTTGTGTTGAGCCCGAGCTGATCCGGACTCATCTTAAGCCAATTGAGGTCATTCCGGACTAAACTGAAATTTTCCGGAAACAAGTGGGCTTGCATGTAACTTCAGGAAAAATTGTGTTTAAAAAGGGAATTCCACTGTTCTTCTCCCTCCTCTCTCGTTCGATCGGTTGGAGTCCTGTTCTCCTGGGTTCCTTCTTCCTTCTACTTGCATTGGAGTGCTTGGGGATTGTGGGAGTGTGCATGTGTAGGGAGTGGTCTCCACTCATCCTCTCCTTACTCTTTTGGGCATTCTTCCCTCTCTAAGTTGAAGAACCCATTTCAGATTTGAAGGTTTCTTCCAACCTCACGGCAATCTACAGTGGGAGAGGGTTAGTGTTGTTAGGAGAGGCAAGTACTTAAGCTTATATTCATTGCATGTGGGATTGTCATTGCATGTTAAGTTAGTTGTTTTCATTGCCATTTCTTCCTCCTTAATATGTATGAATGAATCAAGTAGGAATGATGGAGATGGGAATAGAAGGTGTGTGAGTATGGAATACTCTCCAGAAAACTTCAGTTGAGCTTCAGCATTTCCCTTATAAGTGAGTTCTGTAGTGATCCCGTACCGAAAATTGAGCTACAGAACTGTATGTAGATTTTCTGAAGCTTACGGCGAAGCTACGGCTAAGCCGTGAGCTCTTACGGCTCAATGTCCAGAGAGCAGTAAAATGAGGTTTTATACTACGGCTTACTTACGGCTACGCCGTGAAATCCACTACGGCTAAGCCGTATCCAGCCCGTATCCGAGCCGTAGGTCTTTCTACGGCGAACTTTCCAGAGAGATCACAGAACCCAGTTCCTTCTACGGCTTGCATACGGCTGCACCGTGAAATACCCTACGGCTAAGCCGTAACCTCCCCGTGACCTAGCCGTAGGCTTAGCTCGGCTAAGCCGTAGGCCAATATACGGTTGAACCGTAACCACACCGAAAATCCGGATGAACTGTGACCCCCTCTCGGCTAAGCCGTAGCCCTGTACACGGCTAAGCCGTAAGAACCAGTGAATGTAAGATGTTAGGAACCTTAATGATTGTAGGGCTTTAGTCATGGTACCTTTTATACCTCCACATTGGCCATTGGTAATTACACATTGGAATGAATGAAGGATTTCCCAATGGCAAGTCATGGATGTTGGCAAGAGAGGGGTGTTCCATATGCACACAATGTAATACCCAGACACGGTAACACAACGACACCGAACATCTCATGTGTACATCGTGCTGAATGTCATTGGGAATCAGGAGACTGCTTCATCTAAATGCAATCATATCATATTGATACATAACACTACCTTTGACATGACTATTATCGCATTCACTTCCTCTAACAAACCCCGAGGCAATTCAGACCTGAGCTTCTAATGAGTGCGTGTCTGACAAGCCAGAGCTTCTATTGAGTGTGTGCTTGCTAGCCAAGGGTGTAGCTGAGGTTCGGGCCTTGTAGCCTACCTGCATGTGCTTCGTTTTCGTTGTTTCATGGTTATCTATTCCTTATATATGTTATGATTTGTATGATTGACTCCGAGTCGGCACCACTTGGCTTCTGCCCTTTGGGTATTATATGTCACCACTGCAGTAGGTTTACGTAGGAGTTGTCGACGCTCCTAGGGAAGCTAGCTTGATCCCCTAGCGACCCATACGTTATGTATGCTCCCTTTGGGAGAATAGAGCATCGTGGTTGCCAATCAGTATGTATAACACTAAGTTTCACTCATGCATCATGTTTAGGGATTGTTCTTGCTAATGTATTTTGTTATATTAATTCCTATGCTTAGTACTTGCTTAACCGTCGTGTTAACAGTGTTACCCTCGGTATTGCAGATTCAGCACCCGCTCCCGACACGAATACTGACGCGGCCCCGAAAGATACCCCAACGGTACCTCGGGGTGTAGGTGAATGGATGGATGGCGACGTTTACTACTAGCCATCCTACGGAGAGCGTCTCTTCGGGGAATATTATGTTGAAGACTTGTGTATCACCTTAAGGACTGATTTTGGGAACGTATTTTTAAGGACTATAACACTATTGTATGTAATTATGCTTTAATAGACTATGAACTTTATGTGCTCTTGATGATTATTGAGTATTTCACAGGTTCTCGATTATGATAGTTTATGTTGTACGTGTGTCAGCTTACCTCACACGTTCCTGTGGAATCTCCCTTGTAGGAATTCGTGCAAAATTCTTCAGGGCACGGATTTCTACGGGATTACGTATCCATGCCCCGGGGGCCCACTCAAATCCCCAAATTCCCGGGATTGGGGCGTGACATACGTAAGTAATGGTATCAGAGCCATTTCAAGAAGTCACTTAAAAGACTTAGCAACATTAGGAAGCGTGGTGAGGTTCCGATAGATCCGTTTAAGTGGGTTTCTATTATAAATGATAACTATGGTATGACTGTAGTATGTATGTATGTTCATTTATTAAACATATATGATTAATGACCATTGTGACTGCAGAACCATGGCGTCTGGATCCGGTACGAACAACAGCTCCGGTGATAATAACCGTAATAATATTGAGTTGGACGGCGCTGATCCTCCACCACAACCTCCTCCTCAACCCACCTACAATACAGAGGAACGGTTTATGATGTTAATGCATCAATTGGCAGCTAGTAACGCCAATCAGGCCGCCATGCAGTTGCAGATGGCCGCCATGCTGAACCGACAGGATCAGCCAGGAGATCCCAACTCCTTGTATGAGAAGTTTCGAAAAAGGGGAGCAACAGAGTTTACTGGACATGAGGATCCGTTACAAGCAGATGAGTGGTTTGTCCACACGGAAAATGTTTTCGATACCTTGACTTGCACATCTAGACAGCAAGTGGTCCTCGCGGCATCCATGTTTAGAGACGTCGCGGATACATGGTGGAAGAGTATCCGGGACCACATGAGGACTATGCCGGATGCTACTGTTTGGGAAGCCTTTAAGAGGCAGTTTCGGAAGAAGTTCATCCCTGACCACGTTACTCGCAAAAAGAAGGCAGAGTTCCTTTCCCTGCAGCAGAACCTCATGACCGTTGCAGAATACGTGCATGTATTCAGTCAGCTTTCTCGGTTTGCTCTAGACTTAATTGATACTGAGGAGAAGAGGGTGGAAAGATTTCTGGAAGGGTTAAGGCCTGCTATCAAGGGACATGCCACTGCCTTTCAGCGTCCCGTTCAATATGATGATGCAGTAGCTAGGGCTTATGCAGCGGAAGAAATTGAGAAGAGCCTATTCTTGGGGGAGTCTAAGAAGAGTGCTCCACCTTCGGGGAAAGGTCAGCAGTACTCTAAGAAACAGAAGGGAGTTGCTAGCAGCACGTCCCGACCAGTTTGTGGTGCATGTGGGAAGGGTCACGAGACTAGTAAATGTTGGAGGGCTATGGGAGCCTGTTTTGGCTGTGGCTCCCTGGACCATCGCTTGTCCGAGTGCCCGAGAAGGAAGGAATTTAGCCAAGGCTATCAACAGCAGCAGTATCAGCAGCCCCCTCCTGCGCCTAACCGACAGCAACAGCAAGTGAGACAAGGCCAAGGGCAGACACGACAAGGCCAAGGGCAGACACGACAAGGCCAGGGACAACAGAGACAAGGACAGCAACACCGACCCCAAAGGCAAGGCCGCGCTTATGCATTGACACAAGAAGAGGCAGAAGCGGCAGAACATGCGGTTGTAGGTAAGGTTTCTGTTTGTGGTATTGAAGCTAAAGTGTTGTTTGATTCGGGATCTTCACACTCCTTCATCTCACCTCGGTTCTCTAGTAGGATACAGGAATCGCCAGCACAGTTGCCATACGTGCTGAGCGTTATCACTCCGGTTGGTAAACGGGTAACCTGTGATGACTATTACCCTGGTTGTCGAGTTCTCATCGGAGAAGTTCTTCTCCCAGCGGAACTTATTGTGCTACCCATGCACGACTTCGATGTAATCCTAGGCATGGACTGGCTGACCAAATATATGGCCTGTTTGGATTGCTACCGTAAGACCGTCACCGTAAAGGTGAGTGAAGATGGTCCAAGTGCGGTGTTCCAAGGTGACAAGAAGAGTTCGAACACCAGATTGATTTCAGCACTTCGAGCGGAACGATTAATACATAGTGGTTGTGAGGGCTATATTGCCTTCATCGTAGAAAAGAAATCACCTAAGAAGTTAGAAGAAATACCTGTGGTTTGCGAATTTCCGGACGTATTCCCGGATGAAGTACCCGGCCTTCCACCAATCAGGGAAGTGGATTTTACTATAGAGCTGGTACCCGGTACCGCTCCCATATCTAAGGCCCCATATAGAATGGCCCCGGCAGAGCTACGTGAACTGAAACTGCAGTTACAAGAATTATTGGATAAAGGGTTTATTCGCCCTAGCACATCTCCTTGGGGAGCCCCAGTTTTATTTGTGAAGAAGAAGGATGGCACCCTTAGAATGTGTATTGATTACCGGCAGTTGAATCAGGTGACAATTAAAAACAAATATCCACTGCCTAGAATTGATGAATTGTTTGATCAGCTACAGGGTGCAACTCATTTTTCGAAGATCGATCTTAGGTCTGGATATCATCAACTGCGAGTTAGGGACCAAGATGCATCGAAGACCGCTTTCAGGACAAGATATGGGCATTACGAATTCTTGGTTATGCCTTTTGGATTGACAAATGCCCCTGCAGTGTTTATGGCCTTAATGAACAAGATCTTCTCATCCTATCTTGATCAGTTCGTGGTAATTTTCATTGATGATGTTCTGGTGTATTCCAAGACCAAAGACGAGCATGTGGAGCATCTGAGGACCTCTCTACAATTGCTAAGGGACCACCGATTGTATGCCAAACTGGACAAATGTGAATTTTGGCTGGAACAAGTTGCCTTTCTAGGGCATATAATTTCTAAGGATGGGCTTGCAGTAGATCCAGCTAAGATTGAGGCTATAACTACTTGGCAGAGTCCCAAAACCGTTGCAGAAATTAGAAGTTTTGTTGGCTTGGCCGGTTATTATAGAAGGTTCGTGAAGGACTTTTCCAAAATAGTCGCCCCTTTGACTCAGTTGACACGAAAGAACGAACCATTTGTGTGGTCCGCAGAGTGTGAATCGAGTTTCCAACTGCTTAAGGAGAAGTTAACCTCAGCCCCGATCTTATCCCTGCCAGAAGGGAGTGGCGGATTTGTTATCTATACAGATGCTTCAGGGATTGGGCTAGGGTGTGTACTCATGCAGAATGGAAAGGTAATAGCATATGGATCTCGCCAATTGAAGGAACATGAGAAAAACTATGCCGTGCATGACTTGGAATTGGCTGCAGTAATTTTCGCGCTGAAGATGTGGAGACATTATTTATACGGAGAGAAATTTGAAGTCCATAGTGATCATCGCAGTCTCCAGTATCTGTTTTCGCAGCATGATCTTAACATGAGACAGCGCAGGTGGTTGGAATTCATAAAGGATTATGACTTTCCGATTAGATACTTCCCTGGAAAGGGGAATGTAGTAGCTGATGCTTTAAGCAGGAAATCCACCACCGAGTTGGCAGCCTTGTGCGGTGAATGGTCCCTAGTGGAGGAATTCCGAGATCTGGACGCGGAAGTTGAATTTGTAGACGATAAGGTCATGTTAGTGGCTATGTCAGTCTTCGAACCCACCCTGATTCAGCAGATCAAGGAGAGACAGTTTGAAGACCCGGAGTTTGCCAAGATTCGTGACCATATTTCTGAGAAACCGGACTTCAGGATTGTAGACGGTGTGTTATACTTCCGAGATCGGCTTTGTGTTCCAGGAGTTCAAAATCATAACCTAAAGAGGGCAATTATGACTGAAGCACACCATGCTCGGTATTCCATGCACCCAGGGAGTACAAAAATGTACCGGAATCTACATGGCAGGTTTTGGTGGAATAACATGAAGAGGGACATAGCGGGCTTTGTGGCCAAATGCCTTACCTGCCAACGAGTGAAGGCTGAACACAGGAAGCCTCCCGGTTTGTTACACCCTCTACAGATTCCTAAATGGAAATGGGAGAATCTGACGATGGATTTCGTTTCCGGACTACCTCGAACAAGTAGACATCATGATGTAGTGTGGGTGATTGTCGACCGACTAACAAAATCAGCCCACTTTATTCCCATCAAGAAAGGGATGAAATTTCAGGAAATGGCCAAGATCTTCATTGATGAGATTGTACGGCTACATGGTACCCCGGTCTCAATTGTGTCAGACCGAGATAGTAGGTTCGTGTCCTCCTTTTGGCAGTCTTTCCAGACGTCTTTAGGCACCAAACTCAGTTTTAGCACGGCTTACCATCCTCAAACAGATGGGCAATCGGAACGAACGATACAGACCCTGGAAGATATGCTACGAGCTAGCGTAATGGATTTCGGAAAGGAATGGGATGAGCACCTCTCCTTGTGCGAGTTTGCATATAATAACAGCTTTCACGCGAGCATCGGTATGGCCCCATTTGAAGCCTTGTATGGACGGAAGTGCCGTACGCCAGTCTGTTGGGAAGAAGTTGGAGTTAGGAGTTTCCATGGACCCACTCTGGTAGCGGATACAGCGGAGAAAGTACAAAAAGTGCAAGATAGGCTGAGAACTGCACGATCGCACCAGAAAAGTTATGCAGATAACCGCCGCCGGCCCCTTGAGTTCCAAGTGGGGGACAGAGTTTTCCTAAAAGTTTCCCCAATGAAGGGTACTATCAGGTTTGGCCAGAAGGGTAAGCTTGCTCCTCGGTTCGTAGGGCCTTTTGAGATACAGAGTAGAGTGGGAGACTTAGCTTATCGGTTGGAGTTGCCACCCTCGCTTGCAGGAGTTCATAATGTGTTCCATGTATCAATGCTCCGGAAATACCTCCCAGATCCGTCACATGTTCTTGAGTTGGATGATGTACAGGTACGGCCTAATGTGAGCTACGAAGAAAGACCCCTTCGTATCGTTGACACTAAGGAACAGGTGCTGCGTACACGAACGATCAGATGGGTCAAGGTGTTATGGAATCACCATGGACAGGAAGAGGCCACTTGGGAACTTGAAGATCAAATCCGGGCGAAATATCCAGAGCTACTACCTAAGGTACATGCATTCGGAGGACCGAATGATCTTAAGTGGGGGAGGATGTAAGGACCCGAACCCTCACTAATCCTAATTACGTTAATTAATCCTGTTTCCTATTGATTAAGACTTGTTGAGGCCCAATTTAGTGTGAATTATTAGGTTTGGACCCCGCTTAAATAGCTAAGGGCTTTTTAGTAAATTTTCCTTATGCCTCTAGGTTATCCCGTCCATCTCCTTACGTGTAATTCATCGCGTAGATCATCTTTTGTGTTGAGCCCGAGCTGATCCGGACTCATCTTAAGCCAATTGAGGTCATTCCGGACTAAACTGAAATTTTCCGGAAACAAGTGGGCTTGCATGTAACTTCAGGAAAAATTGTGTTTAAAAAGGGAATTCCACTGTTCTTCTCCCTCCTCTCTCGTTCGATCGGTTGGAGTCCTGTTCTCCTGGGTTCCTTCTTCCTTCTACTTGCATTGGAGTGCTTGGGGATTGTGGGAGTGTGCATGTGTAGGGAGTGGTCTCCACTCATCCTCTCCTTACTCTTTTGGGCATTCTTCCCTCTCTAAGTTGAAGAACCCATTTCAGATTTGAAGGTTTCTTCCAACCTCACGGCAATCTACAGTGGGAGAGGGTTAGTGTTGTTAGGAGAGGCAAGTACTTAAGCTTATATTCATTGCATGTGGGATTGTCATTGCATGTTAAGTTAGTTGTTTTCATTGCCATTTCTTCCTCCTTAATATGTATGAATGAATCAAGTAGGAATGATGGAGATGGGAATAGAAGGTGTGTGAGTATGGAATACTCTCCAGAAAACTTCAGTTGAGCTTCAGCATTTCCCTTATAAGTGAGTTCTGTAGTGATCCCGTACCGAAAATTGAGCTACAGAACTGTATGTAGATTTTCTGAAGCTTACGGCGAAGCTACGGCTAAGCCGTGAGCTCTTACGGCTCAATGTCCAGAGAGCAGTAAAATGAGGTTTTATACTACGGCTTACTTACGGCTACGCCGTGAAATCCACTACGGCTAAGCCGTATCCAGCCCGTATCCGAGCCGTAGGTCTTTCTACGGCGAACTTTCCAGAGAGATCACAGAACCCAGTTCCTTCTACGGCTTGCATACGGCTGCACCGTGAAATACCCTACGGCTAAGCCGTAACCTCCCCGTGACCTAGCCGTAGGCTTAGCTCGGCTAAGCCGTAGGCCAATATACGGTTGAACCGTAACCACACCGAAAATCCGGATGAACTGTGACCCCCTCTCGGCTAAGCCGTAGCCCTGTACACGGCTAAGCCGTAAGAACCAGTGAATGTAAGATGTTAGGAACCTTAATGATTGTAGGGCTTTAGTCATGGTACCTTTTATACCTCCACATTGGCCATTGGTAATTACACATTGGAATGAATGAAGGATTTCCCAATGGCAAGTCATGGATGTTGGCAAGAGAGGGGTGTTCCATATGCACACAATGTAATACCCAGACACGGTAACACAACGACACCGAACATCTCATGTGTACATCGTGCTGAATGTCATTGGGAATCAGGAGACTGCTTCATCTAAATGCAATCATATCATATTGATACATAACACTACCTTTGACATGACTATTATCGCATTCACTTCCTCTAACAAACCCCGAGGCAATTCAGACCTGAGCTTCTAATGAGTGCGTGTCTGACAAGCCAGAGCTTCTATTGAGTGTGTGCTTGCTAGCCAAGGGTGTAGCTGAGGTTCGGGCCTTGTAGCCTACCTGCATGTGCTTCGTTTTCGTTGTTTCATGGTTATCTATTCCTTATATATGTTATGATTTGTATGATTGACTCCGAGTCGGCACCACTTGGCTTCTGCCCTTTGGGTATTATATGTCACCACTGCAGTAGGTTTACGTAGGAGTTGTCGACGCTCCTAGGGAAGCTAGCTTGATCCCCTAGCGACCCATACGTTATGTATGCTCCCTTTGGGAGAATAGAGCATCGTGGTTGCCAATCAGTATGTATAACACTAAGTTTCACTCATGCATCATGTTTAGGGATTGTTCTTGCTAATGTATTTTGTTATATTAATTCCTATGCTTAGTACTTGCTTAACCGTCGTATTAACAGTGTTACCCTCGGTATTGCAGATTCAGCACCCGCTCCCGACACGAATACTGACGCGGCCCCGAAAGATACCCCAACGGTACCTCGGGGTGTAGGTGAATGGATGGATGGCGACGTTTACTACTAGCCATCCTACGGAGAGCGTCTCTTCGGGGAATATTATGTTGAAGACTTGTGTATCACCTTAAGGACTGATTTTGGGAACGTATTTTTAAGGACTATAACACTATTGTATGTAATTATGCTTTAATAGACTATGAACTTTATGTGCTCTTGATGATTATTGAGTATTTCACAGGTTCTCGATTATGATAGTTTATGTTGTACGTGTGTCAGCTTACCTCACACGTTCCTGTGGAATCTCCCTTGTAGGAATTCGTGCAAAATTCTTCAGGGCACGGATTTCTACGGGATTACGTATCCATGCCCCGGGGGCCCACTCAAATCCCCAAATTCCCGGGATTGGGGCGTGACAAATATATAGGGGATTACCAAAAAGGTGGCTTAGACTACTTTTCGTAATCTGTTTCCCAAGAAGTACGTATTGGAGCATGTTTGCATTTAGAAGCGAATAGAGTTTGATAGATTGAAGCAAGGGAATCCGTCTGTTCGGGAGTATGAGCTGCAGTTTATTTATCTATCTCGTTTCGCACCAACCTTCATCACTCTAGAAAGCAAGAGGATTCGACGGTTTCTCGATGGCCTTCGACCAGATATACTGCTTCATGCCAAGTCACAAGTTCTAAATACTTACCAGGCATTTTTCGGATAAGGCATATTGGGCCAAGGAGGTGATTGGGCGCATGGCCCCTACAAGCCAAGTCAAGCAGAAAGTTACTCCGTCTTCGGTTTCACAGTACCAATTTAATAAGCAAAAGAGGGAGTCTTGTGGCATTTGTGGCAATAATCACCCTACAACTAAGTGTTGGAGACAGAAAACAGTTAAGTTATAGTTGATGATGACACAAGGTGCAATTGCGAGATCAAAGAAGAAGGTTGTTATTTGTATGATTTCAATTTTAAGGCTCTAAAGTTGTTGAGGAAAGGTTCTGAGGGGTATATAGCATTTATCACGGAGGATAAACGGACTAAAGTGGTGGAGGAGATACCAGTGGTATCTCAGTTTCTGGATGTTTTTCCCGATGATATTCCTGAATTACAGCTGGTCTGTGAAATTGATTTTTCAATTGAGCTTGTTCCAGGCACAACCCCGATCTCAAAAGCCCCTTATAGAATGGCCCCAATGGAGTTGAGAGAACTCAAAGAGGAATTGCAGGAGTTGTTAAACAAGGGTTTTATTAGACCGAGTTTCTCTCCTTGGGGAGCTCCAGTGTTATTTGTGAAGAAAAAGGATGGTTATATGAGAATGTGTATTGATTATAGACAACTAAATCAAGTGACCATCAAGAATAAGTACCCTTTACCGCGAATCGATGAATTGTTTAATCAATTGCAAGGTGCTCAATATTTTTCTAAGATTGATCTGAGGTCAGGATATCATCAGTTGAGGGTACGAGATCAAGATATTCCAAAAACTGCATTCAGAACTAGATATGGTCACTACGAATTTTTGGTGATGTCGTTTGGGTTGACGAACGCTCCAGCAGCTTTTATGGCTATGATGAATAGGGTTTTTGCACAGTACTTAAATAAGTTTGTGGTGGTATTTATTGATGATATACTTGTATATTCGAAGAGTCGGGAAGAGCATGCTTAACATCTTCGTACGTCATTGCAACTGTTGAGGGGATATCAATTGTGTGCTAAGGCAAGTAAAAGTGAATTTTGGTTGGGAACAGATGGAATTCGTTAGTCACATCATCTCCAGGGAAGGTTAAGCAGTGGACCTAACAACGATAGAACCAGAGGTAAAGTGGGATAGGTCGAAATAGTGTCAGAGATCCGAAGTTTCCTAGGCCTCGCAGGATCTTATCGCAAATTCATGGAAGGATTTACCACAATAGTATCCCCACTGTCAAGATTGACTCATAAAGAAGTTCCTTTTGTGTGAAATGAGGATTGTGACAAGAGTTTTCAGGAGTTGAAAAGGAGGTTGACCACAGCTCTTATACTGACATACTCGTTGGCAATGATGTTTTGTGATTTTTACCGATGCATTTGGAGTTGGACTTGGTTGTATTCTCATACAACATAGGAAGGTAGCAGCGTATGGGTCTCGACAGTTGAAGGAACATAAACGAAAGTATGCAACTCATAACTTGGAGCTAGCAGCAGTGGTCTTTGCTTTGAAGATATGGAGACATTATCCTTACGGAGCTACTTTTGAAGTGCATCAGACCATAAGAGCCTCCAGTATTTCTTTACACAGGGTGATTTGAACATGTGACAGAGGAGATGGATGGGGTATATTAAGGATTACGATTTTGGATTGAAGTACCATCCAGGAAAAGTTAATGTAGTAGCAGATGCTCTAAGTAGAAAAGCAGCGTTCACTGGAGGATTAATTGCAGAATGCTTCTGGATTTAATGATTAGAAGACATGGATGTGTATTTTTGACCTGTTAGTGAACAGGCAGTGTTAGCTAGTATATTCTCGTGGAAACCGGAATTACTTCCAAGGATCAGAGAATACCAGTTGCTCGACCTCGAGATAGCAAGAGTTAAAGATCATATCGATGAGAGGCCTGATTTTAGGTTGGAACATAATATTTTGTATTATAAAGATAGAATCTGTGTGCCTGATTTTTCAGAATTGAAGGATGAAATCATGGTAGACGCATATTATACTCAATATACTAATCATCCAGGAGGTACTAAGGTATATCAAGATCTGAAGGATCACTATTGGTAGGAAAATATGAAAAAGCATATCACAGAATTTGTTGGAAAATGTTTGGTCTACTAGTAGATTAACGCAGATTATAGGAGACCCCCAGGTCTTCTGTATGAGTTGGAGATTCTTCAGTGGGAGTGGGAGCACGTTACTATGGACTTCGTGTCTGGATTGCCTAATACTAGAAAGGGATTTGATGCTATTTGGGTGATAGTGGACCGTTTGACTAAGTCGGCCCACTGTGTACCATTCAAGACTGGTCAAGGAATGGAGAAAATTACAGAGTTTTATATTAAGGAAGTGGTGAGATTGCATGGAGCACTAGTTTCTATTGTCTTTGACTAGGATAGGCAGTTCGTATCTAGGTTTTAGGTATCACTGCAGGAAGCCTTAGGAACCAAACTGAGTTTAAGTACAGCCTATCATCCCCAAACAGATGGACAAATAGAGCGGACAAACCAAACACTGGAGGATATGCTAAGGGCATGTGTCTTGGATTTCAAGACTAGTTGGGATGAAAGTTTGGCTCTATGTGAATTCGAGTACAACAACAGTTACCACTCTAGCATTGGCATGACGCCTTTTGAAGCTTTGTACGGAAGGAGATGTCAAACCCCTATATGTTGGTCGAATTTTGGAGCTCGTGGTTTTCATGGACCGTCTGTGGTTAGAAAGTCCAGTGACAAGATAAGACATATTCAGGAAAAGTTGAAGGTTACCCGCAGTCCCCAAAAGAGTTATGCCGATAAAAGAGGGAGAGAGTTAAAGTTTGAGATTGGTGACCATGTATTTTTGAAGGTATCACCTACACGTGGTACTTTATGGTTTGGGCAAAAAGGATAACTCTCCGGAAAATATGTGGGACCATTCTAGATTATCAGTAAGGTTAATGACGTGGCTTATCGGTTAGCATTGCCACCAGAGCTGTCGGGTGTTCATAACACCTTCCATGTTGTTATGTTGAGGAAGTATATAGCAGACCGTTCGCACGCGTTGCAATATGAGCCGTTGCAAGTGCAATGTCAGTATCCTCACCTTTTTCCTGAGGTACGTTAGTCATTTGGAGGACCAAATGTCCTTTAAGGGGGATGAGATGTCAAGTCCTGAATTTTTATATTGGGTCACACTGGTTTGTCAGGTTTGAGTTGGGTTAAGAGGGCCAAATAAACTGGTTTAACACATTTGGGCCTGAGTTAATGGACCCTTTTTGGGCCAGAGGACTCTTTTTGAAATTTCTTAAAACTCACTAAGAAGCAGGGGGCCCTTCTTTGTAATTTAGAAAAACCCCCTCTTTTATATAAACTCTACTCTTAGGGTTTTTCCCCATTCTCCAACCCTCTTCTTTTCTTCTTCAACCAAAACCCTAGAGGCTCTCTAAGGGGGAAACCAAGGTGGGCTCTTCCAAGCTTTGATCTTCAGATCTACTTTGGCTTCAAGATCCAGGCAAGTGGATAGCTAAAACAATGATTTTTGGTTCTTGCAATATGTTTTAGTTGCTTATTGATTTACAAACTTTGTGCATGATTTCTTTTTGTTGGGTTAATGGCTTTTAGAGGGTAATAGTGTGATTTGATTTTCTTCAAAAAATTAGAAGGGTGATTTATGTTATGTTTTGTTTTAAAAAAAAATAAAATAAAAAATAATTTGAGCAGCGCCGCCCAGGCGGCAGCGCCTCCTGGCAGCACCTGCTGCTGGGCAGTAGGCCAGGCGGGTTGGGCCTGCCTGGCTGGCTAGGCCCGGCCTGACTGGTCTGGGCCGGGCCTGGCTGGCCTGGGCCCGGGTGCGGGTCTGGGCCCGTCAGCCCATTTTCTTTTCAAAAAATATATATTATTAATATATATATTTATACACCATATTGCTTCTTATAAATAATTAAAAGGTTTTATTTTGATTAATGGTCTAGTGTTTTAATGGAGATTAGGTTTTATTAAATTAATTTTAATTTGATGTTATTAGGAATGTATCTTGGATTATTTATAAACTTAATTGAGAATTATGAAATTTTGATTAGTGTTCATTTAGGTTGGTTGAAATAAACTAAAAATGTATTTGGTAGCGATTAAACCGTAAATAGAATGTATTTATAATTTTAAATTGAATTCTTAATTGAGTTAGATTTCAAATTGGGATCCGAAATTTGTACCTTCTGTTTTGTATAAAATGATAATGTGTATTTGTACACAACAATGATATTAAGGAATTAATTATTTTCTTTCCCCTTTTTTATCGTGACTTGATTTAACTTTGGATTCAGAAATTGAACATCTTTTACCTGATTTGTAAAACACACTAATTATATATAATTGGATTAGATGAATAATGTCTTTTAGGAATATTAGTTGAATGTTCACATGAGAATTAGACTAAATGCAAAATGGGAATGTGAGGTTCGGGATGCACCACATGATAGGCACCAAAAGTAGTATATCGGCATCGTGGACTCATATTTTCATTGTGATAGAGAGTTAGTTCTCATGTGCATATTTATCTAACTTGACCGTTGGTGGATTAGTGCTTACCCTCAATAATTTGAATTGACACACGTTCATAATACACTTTCAAATTTAAGTACTCTAAATACTCAAAATGGTATTGGATTGAATGTTGGGATTGAGGGTTTCATATCATGGTTCATTTTGCATCGATATACGTATGTATTTGTAAATAAGTATATTTGTATATATGTATCTGATCGACTGGAGTTCGGAGGTGGATGTACGCCATCGGGTCAGCGTATACTGTGGATAATAGTATACAGCTGTGCCTTCTGTTATTATCTGCAGGATTACCCGTTTCTGTTATTATTTGCGGGATTACCCGTTTCTGTTATTATCTGCCGGACTATCTGTTTCTGTTATCTGTATGCGGGATTTACCCGTTTCTGTATATTTATCTGCGGGAATACCCGTTTCTGTGCATTCATGCCATTGGGTTTGCATCTGATTTATTTTGGTTCATAATGAATATATCATTTAATTCAGTTGATTAATCCATTGTTGCAGCTTACCCTCTTGCCAGATTATGTCAATCTGACTCACTACTTTTGGTGTCTAGGTTCTGTTACTGGTGCCGAACCGGAGGGTCAGGCAACGCAGGAAATTCCGCCGGATGGCGGAATTGTTGAGTGGAGCACCGATGACATTACCTGAGGTGTCCCAGTGCGGTGCAGAGTTCGAAAACTTTAGATTATGTAATAAGGCCATTTTTGGGCCATTAGTTTATTTAATTAAATTTATTTGTTTTGAAATTACAACTTTAATTGTTATGCTTCGAAGCACTTGACCTTGATTTTATTATTAATGAGATTTGTTACATGGTTGTTATCAGATATCCGTCTGCGATGAGTATGGATTTTAGTTTCGCGTGTGATTATGGTTGCTTTATCACCAAGCATAGCCTCACGAAGGACTTCGATCCACCCGGAATTGGGGCTCGTATTGATTAGGCTAAAAAAAAATTTTAATTAGCCCCAATTCTCACACCCCTGGAATCGGGTTTGGATCCGGCCCAGTTTTGGGGGTGTGACACTGGCAACGAGCTCTCATAGCGATGGGGGTTTTTCCTCTCATTTTCCTCTCTCGCCTTCTTCCTCCTCATCTTCCTTTTCTTTTCTTTTCTCTCTCCCCCTCTCCCTCCTCTCTTTTCCCTCATCGTTTCTCCCCTTCCTTGTAGCCACTATTGCAACAGCGAGATCATCTGCTGCAGAGAGGTGGAGGAAAGGGGAGGGAAAAGAGGGAGGGAGAGGGACATCAGGACGAGGAAGAGGAGGAGGAAGAGGGAGGGGGAGGGGAAGGAGAGCCCCCTCCGCCATAGGAGCTTGTCGCCAGCCGGAGGGGGAGGTGGGGAAGGGGAGGAGAGAGGAGGGAGGGAGAAAAAAGGGGTGGGGGCATTTTGGAATTCTTTTATTTTTATTTTTATTTATTTTGGCTATATAGATTGAGCAAAAGCTGGTGTTTATTTATAGCTCCTTTTTGTTTTCAGGGATTATTTTTGTGTTGATGTACTATACTTGTATTTATCCAAAATGTCCTAAAAAATATATTTACCACAGCTGTATGTACAGGAAAGGGCATCTGAAAAGTCAAATTTTCCCTTATACTTGTGATATTCTAAACTAGTAAGATATCGAACGATGTAATATCCTACGTCTGTAGGATATCGCACAGTTTGATATCTTACATATATAGGATACTGAACCGCATGATATCCTAAATATGTAGGATTTCGAATAGAATTAAAAAAATTTCACCCATCTTCATTCTACCCAAGAAAGGGGTTCTTCTTCTCATAAACTTTCTAATAGCTTTACACGTGGATAGCATCTTTGCCGTTAAAAAGGGGGTCCCAATATTAAAGCAATGTGTGTGGATTGTTGTCAATTGGATATGTTAATTGTACTTCAAATATTTTTAAGTGTATTGTTGTGGCAAATGTTTACTACTAAGTAGTGTAGTGGGTTTATATGTACTGAGTCAGTTTTATTCGCCAATGTACCTAAAAAAAATTGTTTCAATTTCAAGTTTTTTGGATGCAACCACTTTGATTTTATAGTTAAATTAAATATTTTTAGAATTTTATATTACTTTAAAAATTATCAATATGCAATAGAGCCATAGAAGTTCTAAGAATTTCAATGGCATTTTAGGTGACTAGAATCTTGGAATTAAGTATGGCATTTGGAGATGTGGGAGGACAAATGTTGAAGTTTTGGAATTGTATTTTTAAAAAGGCCCAAAACTTAGGAACCCTAAAAAACCTTTTCCTTTGGCAAACAAACAATCAAGCAAAAAAGGAGTAAAAAAAAAAAAAAAATTAAAAACACTTCATTCACAAACCTTGAAATGTAGCTGAGTACAGAAGTGGACCCAAGTGTTGTCAAGCGGATGCGACTGCACCCATGTGATTTGAGAAACCCCTTAAATAAGCTCTTAAAAAATCTAATTTTATTGTTTAACTTCTTCATCTAACCATTACTCCATACCACCCAAACAAAAATGCTAGGTCCACCATTGGGTGAGTAGATTCTTCGTGGTGAAATCATAAGCTAGAGAAGATTACAAGCTCTATGCTTGAATGTACAAAATATGAAGAAGCGAACTAGAACGATATTTTCCTGCGGTTTTAGAAGAACGTTGGTGATATGAAAAAGGAGAAAAATGGGAGGAAGGAAGAAGAAGACCTTAGAAAAAGATCATTTACCGGCGACTAATCTTTTTTGTTTATGCGAAAAAGATGAAAACCATTTTTTCTAAGATGGGAGAAAATTGCTAAATTCTGTTCGATATCCTACATATTTAGGATATCACACAGTTCTATATCTTATACATGAAGGCCATATCGAATTGTATGATATCCTACAAGTATAGGATATTGCACTGTTTGATATTTTACCGCTTTAAGATATTATAAGCATAAAGCTAAAATCAACTTTTTCAAGCGTCATTTCCTGTTTGAACAATTATATGATAAACATATTTTTTAGGATAGGTTTTTGATAAATGCAGGTTATAAGGACATCCGTACGGTAATAATATTTTATTTCTAATAAAAAGTCCTTGGATCAGACTTGGATAATATTTTGCAGGCCTTAAAATTTCAGGGCCGGGCTTCGCCTAGCGCAACCCTAGCCCCTGACCCTTGTACTTTTATTTATTTTGTATAATATGTATTTATATATGTAAATATATACTAAACTATCATTATCACAAACCTTTTAGTAATAAAAGGTGAATATGAAGGCAATTTCATATCCACCTACTCATTACAAAATGTCCTAACAATCCATGCACAGATACTTGATTCATTTTAGTTATATTCAATATTTATTTATTTAAGTTATTTATTGTATTTAATACATAAGCAATAAGTGTTACACGGCTGCTTCTAATCCATATTTTCTAGTTTATTACTTTTTATTTATACTTTTTAAAATTATTTTTATATATTCTTGTTAGCGGAAAGGGGGTTGTACTCATTCCTATTAGTAAGGATACACTTTTTTTTTCTATAGAGTTACTTGAGAGGCCAACCAATTCATAGAGGTTGTTTGTATGCATGTGAAACTTTAAGGATATTGGATGACCCAAATATCATTTTAATTAGATAATTATTACACTTTATTTTTAAAAGTCTTAACTAATAGTCTTCTTTAAGTGCATTTATTTTTGTGACTGAAATTCAATAGCGCTTAATAGCCAAATTAGTGTTAAATTGAAAATAATGCCAATTGATAATACATATGTGAGTGTAAATAGCTTAAAATTCTCAACGGCAAGAAGTTGTTGCAAATTTTATGAGTAAAATTATGTGAAAGTTGTGAAATCGATAAGTCTCTTTAATCATTTTTTTTCTTTGACAAAAAAAACCCGTAATAATGTAAAGAAAATAGTTTTTTTTTTTTTTTTTTTGCCTTGAGCCCTTCGTTAGCCCGGCTCTAGACTTGAGGGTAGGAAAATGACTTAGGTAGTGTAGGCCCACAGAAGGCTTTGTCCATTTAGGCCTGGCCTTACATAAATTTAGGGTAGAAGTAGGACAACCTTGAGCTCGGCCCACCCGGCCATTTGACAGTCCTACCCGGCCTAGACCCCGGTCCATCCATCCTCCACGTATTCCCACACATCATCAAGGTCTGAACCGACCTGACCACATGGGTACCAAGCTCCACGTCGCACCTGCAAAACATCTGTTTTCCAACTAACGCCATCATGCGTCATCTAAATACATGACGTCCCAGTTCCCATCATCGACATCTCTCAACTCACTATAACGTGTGAACGGATGCTCCTCACTCGTCTCCTCATCACGCGTCATCCTAATGTTGCATCTCATGCAAATTACCAAGTTACCATGAGCTAGGATCCCCTGATCAAAAACCCACCCCGCAGCTTGACTGTCCCGCTACGTCACCAGTGGAATGTGCGTGCCCAGACTTTGTGATGTGACTTGGTTCTACCATAATCACTTTGAGGATTTTTGTCACTTAATTTCGATTCAATTACCAATTATTATGCATGGGAGCATGGTCCACTCCACTGCTCTGAACCATTTCACCTACTATGAGTATATAAACCTCGGATCGTGAGGCGCTGTGCCAGTTGGGAGCGTGAAGAGTGTAGACTGTGTAGTGAGTGAAAATTGTATGTGGTGATTGGTCGGTGGAATGAAAGAATTACGAGAATGGAAAAGGAGAGTCTAATTCTGTTAATGTTGTTGAGTGGGTTCAGTTCTTGAGGAGATTTTGTAGTAGTTTGCATTCACTTGAGACTGAAGAAATCTCCTCATAAATTGTAGTGTGCTCTTCATTGGGAGTTTGTTGTATTGAGGGGGTTCACCCATTAACTTATTTAGTCAATAGGATGACCGATGGGTCGGGTGGTACATGCATGGAGGACCCAAGCATGGACCCAACCAAGTTTGTTAGACTAGAACTTGGTTCAAACTTCACCAATCTAATGATTGTGAATTTGGATTCGAAACTTCAATTGAGCCGAAAACTAGCGGACGGACCTAGTTTTTTTATTTTTATTTTTTTTATGTTAATCTTTTTGAATTTTCTTTTCTAGAAGGGATATATTTCGTATTAAACAGGAAGCAAGCATACAGACAACACTAGTGAAGAGGCCCTCAATGTGATCCTGCTAGAAAATAATTTTCATTTAATAAAATTATTATACATATTTTGGTTTGTATTGATAAAAAAGAATTAGATAGAAAAGTTACTAAAATTTGACACCTACTAATAACAAAAGATGCGTAGGATATAAATCTTCATGGATTAAAAAACAATTGAAAGAAGTTAAATAAAATATTTTCTAATCTAAGTTAATCTAATCTAAAAAGAACTAATATTCACATATTATACATGAGTGTTTTCATGAAGACCATTTTCATGAAGACCATTTTGGCTTATATGTGGCCCCACTTTTAAGCTGCAAGCCTCCCATTAAGTAGTTAGCTCTGAATATTTTAATAGATTCTGTACATCATTAGATTATCAATTGCACTAAAAAACTAATTAAAAAACTAATTACACTAATTAGATAATTTCAAAATGAAAGCCCCATTTAGTTGTTTTGAAAAATGAATAAAAATTGTTTAAAATTAATTGATATCAGGAGAATCATTTTTTTTAGCTCAGCTGTGGGGTTGGGACCCGAATAAAGAAACAATTTAACTCACAACTCAACTCATACATGTGAGTTAATAAAAACTCACATATGCAAAGGAAGGGGAAAAGCTAGGTTTAAACCCATGACCTCCCAATCAGAACATACATTTCTTACCATTAAGACAAGGAGCTGTTCTCTTTACAAGAATCATTTTAGCCCCTCTTTAGCATCGCTATTTGCAGCTTCTACTTGTGTAAATGTCTGAAGTGGGTAGAGTTTTGGGAAACAAGAACATTTCACATGTGTTTTTATGCTTTGCCTACTTTAGATGAGTAGAGGCATTACTTCTATTTTCCACAGCCCACTTTTGGATGCAATTGAGAAATAGAGCTTGGGAAAAGACGCGGAGCTATAATACCTCACCATTGATCATGTCCGGTCATATTTTTCATTTTTTTATATAAAAAAAATCTAAGAGGATAAGTCAAGATACAAATGGTTGGAAAATTTACAAGATCAAATATGGCTATGAAACCAAATTTAAACCATTGGATCATCACCAATCTCGTGATATATGAAAATAAAGTGAGCTATTTTCTGAATTTTGTAGGCTCCAAATACAAGATCTAAATTTTTGAAAATGTTTTGAAAGCCGAAACATAGCTATGGGTTTAATTTTCACGGTTTGATGCCTTGTGGATCTCAAGAAATTTGTAAAAGACCTTTAACCATTGATGTAATATGGTCAATTTTGGATTAGTTCACATGCAGTCCCTTTTTTTTTCTTTTTTATTATTATTTCTGGAATAATAAATCATGATCCAAATCATTAAAAAATGTTTACAATGTCAATGATCACTATGAGACCTAATTTTAACTGTTGGATCATCACCAATTTTGAGATACTAACTAATAAACGTGGTTTATTTGATATTATTTTTTGGAACTTGTGGGCCCCAAACATAATATCTAAACCGTTAGATCTCCTTGGAAGGATGAACATGGCTATGGGGTTAAATTTCAAAGCTTAATACCTTGTAGGTCTCAATAAATTTATGAAAAACTTTCAACAATTGATTTAAATAAATTTATTCAAAATAAATCCTTGCATTACCAAATATATAATTTAAAAAAGAATAGAGATACCAAACAAATCCTTGCATTACCAAATATATAATTTAAAAAAGAATAGAGATACCAAACATAATATCTAAACCGTTAGATCTCCTTGGAAGGATGAACATGGCTATGGGGTTAAATTTCAAAGCTTAATACCTTGTAGGTCTCAATAAATTTATGAAAAACTTTCAACAATTGATTTAAATAAATTTATTCAAAATAAATCCTTGCATTACCAAATATATAATTTAAAAAAGAATAGAGATACCAAACAAATCCTTGCATTACCAAATATATAATTTAAAAAAGAATAGAGATACCAAACAAGTCCCCCCCCCCCCCCCCCCCCCCCCCCCCCCCTTCTTTTTATTCTGCTCATTGGCTCAGTGGCCAGGAAGTAGGAAGAAAAGCTCCCACTAAATATCGATACCTGGTGGGGGTTATGAGAGTGGGTGCCTACATGGGCGGACCTACATACATTCATGTGAGGGTGGAAGTACTTGTTGGACCTCGGACTGCTTCTAAAACCATATTAAAAATTTTGTTCTTGCTTCGAAAATTTACATAAAAATCCCACATCCACCCCCAAAATCCACATTAATATTTTTTATTTATTCCCAAAACACAATTTCCTGTTTGAATATGCACCCCTTAAACTAAAACTCTGAGTTCGCCACTGTACCTTTAACACCAGGACAACCCTAAGTTCCCACCAAACAAGCCCTTAGTGAGCTATCTATCACATATAATTTCAACTTGTTCCACTTGACTAGATTATTTGAAAACTACATAGTTGAGTACAATTTATTGGAAGGAGCGCTTGTTCTAAATATATAATTCAAATCATATATCAACATAGCAATATTCTTATTGACATCTTGTCAAAAGAATAAAAAGGAAGAGCAAAAATCTATATATCTCCTTTCTTTTTCTTAGAGTAGTATGCTTCTTTTCAGAATAAATGGTCCAAAATACAGCAAATCCAACACATAGTGTAACTGTTTTATATTTTTGAAAAAATAGCATAACTAGCTCTAGTTTTCGAATGATGTGAAATTAAATTCAATCCTTTAATACTGCAAGTGCACAGTTATCTTTTTGAGACAATGGCAAGTGCAGAACGAACCCACATGGAGCACTATTGAAATCCTTTTTTCTATTAAAATCTGATTTTTTTTATGATAATGACAAGAGGGATAAAAAAAATTAAACAATAATAAGATTGAAAAATTCTAGATCTAAAGCACAGAGAAAAAAAATGAGAAAATGTAGAACAGAATGTCATAAATCCATTAAATAGTCTCACCATCATTCTATGCAATTGATAAAATAATTTGTCTCAAAAATCCTTCAAATTGGAAACAAATCAATATTTTTTCTTCGGATAATTTGGCTATCAAGAGCACAATTTTTTTCACAATTTATTTAAGATAATAATCTCCTTTACCTAATAAAATTATGAACTTAACTAAAGATCACATATTAATAAAAAATAGATTATCAAATAATTTCAATCTAAAAATAATCTATTAAGAAAACATATGTGATTAAAGCATTGCTCACACATAAATTTGAATAATATAGGTTGTCAATGAAAAAAGGTAGATTTATTTTTATAATAAACACATAAGAGGAAAAAATATTTTTGAATCAAATCACGTAGAATAATGATGAGAAACACTTAACTTTATCAGACACTCTGATCCAGGGATCTACTTTTCCATTGCAAAATATGTGATTTTCATTGAGAACTTCATGGAAATTACAATTTTCTCTCACACTCTTCTAACTTAGTTCTGGAACAGGGCTCTAGAATACCCGCAGATATTCTCTCTCTCTTTTTTTTACTAAAAAAAGAAAAGATAAGAAAGGAGAGAGGAGAGAGAAGTGGAGAGAGGGATCATGGATTTGAATGGTAGTGAGGGGCATGAGAGAGAGAGAGAGAGAGAGGTGGAGTGTGCATGTGTTCTCTCCTTGGTGTCCCTTTGTCATTTTATAGCTCTCCTTTGTAGCCCATGAGGCGTCCTTGCTGATTTTTTTTCTTTCTTTGGAAACAAATATTTATTCAAATATCCTTAGATTGGTCTTCTTGATAAGCCTTCCACATGCTAGTAAACATGAGGTGTACATGGCTAGCATGAGTTGCCACTTTCCTTCTTTGTTTATTATCTTACTTGGACTTTAGAGATAATGAATGGGGGCTCCACTTTGAAATTAAAATTTGAGAGATACTTCTTCAAAATCTTCTACAACAAATATGGTGTGAGTGGGACCCTCCCTCTAGCACAAGTGAAAAAGCATGGAATGTAGTGTGCGGGTCCTACTGGCTTCAATGTCTTTCTTTTTTCAATGCGGGTCTACATTCTAATTAAATACATCAAATGTTGAAGAGCCCACTTGAAATGGGGCCCGTCCGGACACAGTTCTACTCTAACGGGACTCTTCCGAGAAAAAAATGCATAAAATGCTAAAAATGCAAAAAATGTAACAAAAAATCCAAATCCTTAGTAAAATTACACAAAATGGTGAAAATGAATAAAAACTTAATGCCATTCACCTAAGTAAGTCCTAAAAATGTGCAAATCCATGGGTTCAACACCAAAGAACTTCTAAATAGGTCAATAAATAAAAAATGAAAAAGGTTTTGACAAAAAAAGCACAAAAATTAAGATGAAGAGCAGGATGTTAATAGGTGTCTTGACATAAATGCTATATTAGAGATATGGAATTCTTTGGCATTAATGCACAAATATTTTAAGCGATTTTGGTGTATTATCTAATAGTTTAGAATATAATCTATTCACAAAAAATAAGCTATTTGGATAACTTAGAAAGTATCTAACAAAATCTAACTTTCTTCCAAAAACCTTCATATTAGATTATTCAAGAATATGCCATATAAAATATTCTTTTGTTAATTCCATTGGAGAGCTCATAAGCAATCATTAATTATAGTGGCCCACTATAAGTTTGAACATTAATGATTCTTACAAAAGTACACCTATGACTGTTAAATTTCAATAACAGATTGGCCTAGCAATGCTTACAAATTTAATGTGGGGTCCTATAGCCATGTCACGATTAAATTACCGCTATTAATTATCAATATTAAACGGGTCCTACACATGTCACACTAGAGGGATTTCATTGTGATTGCCAACATTAAATAGTATGAGTCCCATACTACTAAAGTTAGCAGGGTCTCATAATTACCGTGATTGAATTGTGTAAGTGCAATTACCAATTTGTCATTTAAATGGTTGTTATTATTTGATAGCGGCTGATGTCTGATGGTAGATAAGATTGTGTAAAAAAAATAGATAGGGCAATTTGTGATAATCACCATTAGATGTATTATACTATGGTCACCAACATTTGATGGACCCACTCTAATTAAACAACATTGCTTGGATATCATGGTTTTAACATTTAATCCTGTGATTTTTAATAATAGATGAGTCCTACTATGATTATTAACTCCTATGAATACTAATTAGTCAGTCCCGCTTGAGGTCAATTGATCTTTTTTCATTTCCTATTCGGTATATTATATTGTGAGTTTTTTTTATAAATTACCAAACACCTTAAAGGCATATTGAAATTTGTGAAAAATGCCATACACCATAAATTAATGACACAATATAATATTACAACGATCTTTTGTTTTATGATAATGAAATCTTAAAATATTTAAATTTATCGATATTATATTATCCATTTATCCAAACACAATCTAAATTTTAGTGATATGAAAGAAAGTTTGTTGTCAACTGCTGTTTGAAGAGCTAGATGTTAACTGCTATATGAGAAAGTGTGTAAAAATAGCATAGCAAATAAGGTACGAGGTGGGACTTGAGGATTGGCCTTGTGGTAGGCAACCCATTTCTCATAACATGTATCGTGGATCGTTCTGTGGTGAGTGCTTTGAAATTCTCCTCCACTGGCCAATGAGCTAGACCAGCGAAAAAAAATAAAAGACCTCCATGGTTTATGCAAGGAAAGGACATGCAGGCTCGTGATATGTTGGATCAAGCGGAATATCGAATGATTACGTAAGAGAAGGAAGCTCCTGCTCTCTCCTCTCGCTTTGCAAAAGCCCTCTCCTTCGTTTATCTTTTTCAATCTCAAGCTCCTCACTCTCTGGATCTTTCTGTCGCCATCTCCCTCAAATGGTCCTTCTCTCATTTACAACCAAACTTAACTATGTTTCTCACAACAATCCCTATCCCTATATATGAATCCGAACCATAACCTTAACCAATCTATCTCTCCCTCTAAATCTCTAACTAGAATCCTAATTCTCAATCCGCAAATCCCTAAACCACTCAACTTAATCCCCAAACCCTAGGATCGAACCCTAACCCCAATCCCTAAAATATTTCTACACCCGATCCCTAATTTAAGGTCATGAATGTGCCAAAAATTATACCCAACTGTGTAATTTTCAATTGTTTGGGTGAATTGAATTGTGTTTAGGTTTCTTTTGACATCAATGAATTTAGGGGTAAATATGGAAATGAAAGTTCAAATTTAGTAGGAGATCCTTCTCCTATATTACATGTGTTTTAGTTCTTGGATGGTGGTTCCCATTTTTAAGGGGAGTTTTAGAGAGAGAGAGAGAGAGCTAAAAAATACTCTTCATTTAAAAATTTTCCCTTTTGGCTTCCTTATTTTTTAAGGCCGGGAGCCAATTTTTAGCTTATCCAATCTTTTTAAACATACAATCACCCCATTAAGTGTCATTAACCCAAATGTGATACTCATTCAACTTTTACTCACCGTTATATTAAAATTCTAAGAAAATGATGTCTCTACAGCCATTAAACTTTAGAGCTATAGATTAAGGGGTTTTGATGAGCTAAAAAAGTCGGAATTTTGGAAATAGATAGGTCTCTTTCGAAATCTTCCCAATCTAACAAGGTAAAAAAAAAAGGAAATCCATGTAAGTTTTTCTAGTGCTTCTCAATATCTAACAAAGAAGTGGGCACACAAAAAAAAACCAAGCTCACTAATTAGTAAAGAAGTTTTATCAAAAGAGAAGGAAAAGAACTCTTTAGAAAACAATGAGCAGGTGAGTAGGTGGTGCTGAAGCACGTGGTTATGAGCTGTGCTAGCCAGGTAAAGCTAGCGGAAATGAATTAGGTACAGCAGGGCCCCATACTGCAATAATTGTCAAATGTGGTCCTCAGAAACAGACTGACAGCAGTAAGTGGGAGATAAGGCTACTCTATGATGATGCGGTGGACCTCTCATGGTCACATAGATAAATGCTCATAGAATTTGAATTGTAATTTTATGAGGGTTTACCCCACGGTAACCAAAGTGGACCATAGGGTGAAATATAAGAGGATCCAGACTCATAGAATCGCAATTCAATGTGGGATGGTGTTTATGTTGTCGGGATCCAGGTCATCTCTGCTCATTGTTTGCTTCACGGTAAAATCTTGTGGAAAACAAAAATTAAACGTGAATATCACTCAATTGACTAAGAGCTCACCGATTAGCATCTACCCCTCCATAAAAGCAATCAAGGATCAACACATGGTTGCATTTATGGAGGGGTTGGAGGTAAGTATGTATGGGTGGGTGTATTTCCCAGAACAAAAAAAATAAAAAAAATAAAAAAAATAAAAGAAGAAAGAATTGAGGGTCAATTCACATGTTTTGGACGTGTTCAATTGACAGTGTGTCTAACTGGATACACGAGCGAAATGATTAATGTAATTTACAAAAAAAATGCTTTTCTTTTAAGTGCATATGTGTTTTATTGTTTTTCCAATATCTTTCAAGAATTAAGATTTTATGAGTATAAATCCCACCGTGAGCGTGGGGACCAATCAGTTCCCCCCAGACCACTAGTGGTCCTCCCACGCTCACTGTGGGGGTTTTACTTAGTGGCCTTTATCAGACACCACTCTTTATTTGGTGGGTCTCATCAACATATAACATGCTGCTCTTTAATAAATTTAACAACTTAGCAAAGTGAAATGTTATAGATATATAACCTACATTTGGAATGAAAGTTTTGAGTTTTCATGCCTGGACCCACCTCTAACCAATCAAATCTTTCAGATGCATTGGCTCCTTTGAATTGGGACAACTCAAATTTTACATTGCTCCATACATTATTCATTGTTGGATTTCATAAAATAATAAAAAGATTGCATGATGAATTACCATCAAACTTGGAGACCTTGAAACTAGGACTGCAATTATTTGATTAGCTTGACATCTTATATGTGAGTGAGGTTGACCGTGTGTTTAAGACATACGAATTTAGCATTTAGAGATGGCCCCCACTCAGCCAGCTCTAATGGCATTTTAACTTCGGTCAAATACCACCTCAATTTTAAGTGGAACCAAATTTAGACTGATGGTGTGTGCGAACCCTTTTTTATTCGTAAAAAACCAAGTAAATCACTGGAAAATAGCATATGTGAGGGGTGTAAGGGTAAGCATACTTATAGGTTGAGATGAGCGCTGAGTACAAATAAAGCTGATGATGCACGACCGTTATAGATGGGAATATATGTGCCCTCCCCTCAGTTGAGTAAGGGTTCTCACATTTTGGTGAGCAAACTTTCTTCTGGGGCCCACCTAAAGCCCCCACTTTGGGATGACCCCCACTTTTGTATGGTGATGGAGCCTTTAATCATCATCAGACCCATTGATTTTTTATTGCCTGATAAGTTTTTATCATCCAAAGCGAGTGCAAGTCAATCAAACGAAAAAGTTTATTCGCATGAATGGTAAAACTAGGAACGCTTACTATCTAGAGGGAATGATGACTGTTAGGAGGGTGGGGTCTCACTAAGCCCATGTTTAGCATCACTATTTTTTCCTTTACTTATCTAAATGTCTAAAATATTTAGAGTTTTGAAAAATAAGAGCGTTTGGCATGTGATTTTATTCTCTACTATATTTAGACAAATAGAGGCAAAGCCTCTTAAAACCATATGCCCCAAAAATGAGCTCCTCAAAATAATAGGCAAAAAATAAGAGGCGTGCTACAATGATTTTAGGGTCATCACACCCAGTATAATTTTTTTTTGTTTTTTCTTCAAATACGAGATGATAAATAAAGATCCAAACCGTTGGATCAAACATGTCCATGCATTCAAATTTCAGTCGTTGAATCATCATCAATCTCGAGATATGTGCAAAAAAGTGAGCCATTGGATATATTTTTTAAATTCTATGGGCCCCCAAGCACAAATCCAAACCGTTAGAAATGTTTGGAACGCTTAATACAATTATGGGGTTGATTTTCAAGTCTTGATTCTATGTGGATTTTGAGAAATTTGTGAAAAACTTTTAACTATTGATGTAACATGCTCAATTTTATATTATTCCACAGCCAGTCCCTTTTTTATTTTGTATTATTATTTGTGAGACAATAAATCATGATCCAAACCGTTAAAAAAGTTTATAAGGTCAATGATCATTAGGAGACCAAGTTTTAGCCATTGGATCATCGCCAATATTGAGGTATTTGCTAAAAAAATGAATTATTTGCTATTTATTTTTAAATTTGTGGGCCTCAAACAAGAAATTTAAACCCGTAGATCCCAATGGAAGGATGAACATGGCCATGGAGTCGAATATCAAAGTTTGATACTTTGTACATATTGAGAAACTTGTGAAAAACTTTTAACCATTGATTTAAAAAAATCTATCTAAAATAGATTCTCATATTACTAAATACACATTTTGATTCTAGCCTCTTTTCTTTATGGCTCTTTTTTTAATGCCTTTATTTTGGATGGGCCTATAATAAAAAGAGTAGAGATGCCAAATAAGCCCTAAGTAGTACCGGTGCTTAATGGAGGAAATTCCATATTATATATGTAAATGACTACAAACAAGTGATCCCTATATTAAGGGTAGGTGAGAGCATCACGAGAATAAATCTAGGGTTTTTTACAAAAAATTAAGCTTAAATATTAATTAAATGGTTTTATAAAGAAAAGTCATAAAACAACGAGATAGTTGTTCATTCATATTTTTGGATGAAATCACTTCAGATTATGATATCATCAACTCGGGTAACGGTATTGTCAATTGGTTGAGGCTTCATTGCAAAATCTGATATTTTTCTCCATTTTCTTTTAATTAGTGATGGAAAAGTGATGAAAATCATTTCATTTTGTGTTTTGGTGGTTATTTGTAAGTGTTCTTGACAATCTTCCTTAGATAGTATGGGTCCTATGCTTAGTTTCTATGCACTTTGTCAACCCCCTTCATATGAGGATTTTCCCCCAATTTGGTGTTTGGAGTGTAAGGTGTTTGGTAAAATGCCTAAATAAAGATTTTCTCCTGGCTTTGAGTAAGGTTGGAGGGGATGAATTTGAGTGTGCTTTTATGAACATTTAGAGTTTGAAGCTAGTTGTTTGGGAAAATTTCATAGGTCTTGATGTTTGTGAGCAACATATAGGAAGGCATGTTGGACAATGTTTGAGTAGTAAATGTGAGGTTTTTTTCTAGATATTGTATTATTTTTGCAGAGTTTTGGATCTCAAGGGTGTTTTTTGTTTCATTAATTTGGAATCTTTAAACCAATTCTAAGCACGGATTCGATGGTAGATTGATTGAACACACATTATTATGTATTTGTAAAAGACTTATCAAATCCTTTTTCTTTGATTCATTAATCGCCCCTTTTTTATGTGTCTTACATTTGTTTGAAATGGATATCTAAATCCTTACCAATTTTAGCACAATCCTTGTCAAGCCTAAGACACTTAATTATCAAAAACATCAAAGGAGAAGAAGAAAAGTAGAAGAAGCAAAAGAAAAGCTACAAAGAGTTGATGACATCGTCAATTGAGTAATTTCATCCAAGAAAATGTACTAACAATTATCTCATCATATATCGTTTTTGTTTATAAAACTATTTAATTAAGGTTTAAACTTAATTTTTTTAGAGGATTATACCAAAATAATCATCTAAAGTGACTACAAAACAAAAAAGCTTAGCCTACGTGTGGGAGTGGTTACCACTGTTTTTTTTTATTTTTTATTATACAGATAAAGGTGAGTGTCAAATTTGACCCTCTTAAAATGTCTATGGACGTTGGGTTTTGACTTGAGGCCTTGGCTCTCCTTCTTCTTCACTGGTTCGAAAGTGATAACCAGAGTGGCGTAAGAGGTGGTGACTCATGAGAGATTCCCCAAATTCCCCCAGCTATGGCAATCTGCAAAGTGGCCGCGATGTAATGTAAAGGAACTTAGATCCTTCTGAGTTGGATCCTGTCACGCCCTCAAAACTGAGCCGGATCCAAACTTGATCTTAAGGGTGTGAGAATTAGGGTAAATTTAAATTTTTCTTGAATAATAACATGGGCTTCGATTTTGGGTGGATCGAAATCCTTCGTGAGGCTATGCTTATCGATCAAGCAGCCATAATCACACGTGGAACAAAAATTTATAATCTGCACAACCGAGTTTCATATTTAATTCATATAAGTTAAGCTTAATATCAATTAATAAATGGTCAAGAACTTCGAAGTATAATAATTAAAGTTAAAGCCTTAAGATAAATAAATTAAACGTTTACGCTAATGGCCCCAAACATGGCCTTATTATAGGAGTTTACTGTTTCGAATCTAAACACCATTACTAAAACACCTCAGACGATGTCATCGCGCTCTACTCAAAAAGCTCCGCTATCTGGCGGAATCTCTTGCCTCTCTTGACCCTTCGGTTCGGCATCGGCCACAGGCCCTAGATACAAATAGTAGTGGGTTAGATTGACGTAATCTGGTAAGAGGTAAACTGTAAATAATGATGTTAATCAATTGAATTAAAAGGATATTTTACATCCTACCCAAATTATACTAAATGCAAATCCAATGACATGAATGCACAAAAGCGGGTATTCCTGCAAATACAATATACAAAAACGAGTATTTCTGCCAGATATAATAAATGACACAACTGTATACTACATCCCACAGTACACGCCGTCCCAATGGCGTACGACCTCCTTCAACTGCAATCGATCACATATATGTATATTAATACATATTGTATACGAATGAGTAATGAATCATGCTATGAAACCCTTAACTCACCGTAACCAAACCATTATCAATTTAAGTATTAGATTGCTAAATTTTAAAAGCATATTATGATTGTCTGTTATTTCAATTCTTTTGAAGGTTAGCACTAATCCACCTAACAGTCATAGTTATTTAAGTATGCACATAGGAACCAACATTTTTTTACAATGATAATAAGATTCCATAATACTAATATCCTACTTTTGGTTTATCTCATATGGTACATCACAGATTTCATATTTCCATTCTGAATTCAGTCTAATTCTCATGTGAATATTCCATTAACTTTTCTAAAAAACGGAACCCATTTAATCCAATTATGTAAAGTTAGTGTGTTTTACAAATTGGATAAAAAGTATTTAAATTCCAGATCCAAACTAAATCAAATTATGATCAAAAGGAGAGGGAACAATTAGGTTCTTTATCATCATTGATGTATATTAAGACACATAATTTCTTTATGTGAAAAAAAACCAAAACCCGAATTTAGATTCGAAATTTAAACTTAATTAAAAATCCAAATTAGAATCCCAAAAATAACCTAATTAAGATTATAATAATCCCTAATTACATCTTAATTAAATTCTAATTTAACTAATTAAAATACTAATCACACGTAACTAAATCCCTATTAAAATCATAATCAAACCTAATTATAATTATAATTATACTTAATTAAATATTAATCAAGATTCTAATCAAGTCACAATTAAACCCAAATCAATATTCTAATCAAATTATAGTTTAATGTTCTAATCACTCCCAAACCTACCGTGGAAACCTAAAATAAAAATAAAATATAAACCCCAAAAGATCAATTCTAAAATTTCAGTCCTTTTGGGCCCACTTGGTTTTACTGCCAGTCCCCTCCCCAGAATCCCAGCCCAGTCTAGTAGACCCAGGCCGGCCAGGCAGCCAGCCCAGTGTAGCCGCAGGCTAGGCCCCTTGTCCAATAGGCCTAGGCAGCAAGCGTTGGCTGGCTTGTGTAGGCAGCACGCGCTTGCGCTTCAAATTTTTTTATTTGATTCAAAATTAATCCCCAATATTAATCCGCAATCAAAACACTAAATCTAATCCTATAAATTAGATTTTTAAGCATATCAATCAAAACAACTAAAATTACATTATTTACAATTATCCACTTGTCTTAAATTGTGTATAGAAATTCAAATTTGCTAAGGTTAGATCCAATCACGCACAAACCCCTATCTTGACTCAATTCACCGATCTGAAATCCTATAGATCCAAGAGACGCACAAATCTTTTAAGCTATTGAATATACCTTAATAAACTGTAAGGGATTTGATGGTGGTTTGGAGATAGATAATTATCAAGTTGCAGACACTATCAGAATAGACAAAAAAAGATGAAGAAGATGAAGGTGATGGGGTTATGTAAGCTCTTAGATTAAACCCTAATTCATTTGGAGAGCTGTTAGGCTTGGTTGCAGAGGAAAGTAAGAAGAACGGAAGAACTTTGCGTACGAAGAAAAGACAATTGAAAGCCTTTAGGGTTAACTTATGTAAAGGTTTTTCTACATGACAAAGAAGGGCTCCCTACTCTTTAGTGAGTTTTACAAAATTTCAGAAAAAGGCTTTTGGCTTAAAAGGTCAAATAACCCGGGTCCAAGGCTCAAGAATGTCTAACCAACCTATCTCCAATGGGCCTTACACAAAACTACCATGTATACAAAGATCCAAAATTTCTAAAATAGCCTATCAAGCATCCGTCTAATCCTCTCAACCCGATTTCAACCTGACAAACTTATTCGACCCAAAATAAAAAGATTTGGGCTGATAGATCCCTAGTTGTAGAACGGCATGATGAAAAGAAGCCCTCTTTGCTTGAAATCATTGAAGGAGCTTAGATCCTTCTGAGTTGGATCCCTGGTTGTAGAACAACATGATCAAAAGGTGGGCCATCTGTGATCATTTTTAAAGTAGAAAGGCTTTTATTTGTTGGTGAAGAAATCTTATTTGGATTTGCTTGTGCGGACCGGACTTGAAGGAGCAGACAATAGAGGATCCAGGGTTCTGTTTCAGATTTGATCTCAAGGTGGGCCACTTTCAGAGACTGGAAGATGAGAGAAGGAGAGATCGGTTGTAATCTCTTGGTGGGCCAGAGAGCTTGATCAGAGAACAGATTTGCAGACCGCAAAGAAGAAGGGGTTTCTGTGTTCTAATCGGCGATTTAGTTGCAGTGAACAAGGTTGTCTCTGTTTTGTCTAAGGAAGAAGATACAAACTGAGAGCATCTGGTCACTGCTACTGCCGCTCGTTTTCTTCGCCAGAAAAGGACGATTGTGCTCGTCGTCGTGCGCCACCAGTCCTCTGTACCGCCGGTGGACCTTCGCCTTCACTGAAGAAGACGACCAGAAGGTTTCCCTCGTCGCCTCGCCGTCGTTGCGCAATCGCTGGAGCCGGCCGCTGCAATTGCTAGTGGACCTTACCTTTTTATTGGTCTCCGGTTATTTTGAGTGTCAAATTTTACCCTTATCCAATTTTACGAGGGTCGAATTTTATTTAACTTTTAGATTATCCAATTTTACGAGGGTCCAATTTTATCCAAACTTTTAGGTTTTTCTTTTTACTAACTTCTTTTTTTTTTTTAAAGTCTCATAAATTTATAAAGATAAGAAACGTATGTATAGGTCTCTCTCTCCTTTGTATTAAAAGCTCAACTAACAATTTGTTGGTTTCTCTCGCTGTCTTCATTGTAGAGCATTCCTTTTGCATCGAGAGAGAAAACACTTTTATAACAAAAACGTGCATCGATTTTGACTTGATAAAATAATTAAGGTGTGTATTGGTCTCTCTCTCTCTCTCTCTCTCTCTCTCTCTCTCTCTCTCTCTCTCTCTCTACATTGTATTAAAAGCTCATTTAACATTCTCCCTCGCTCCCTTCCTCTCCCATGTATTAGAAGCTCTCAACCAACATTCAGTTGGTTTCTATCCCTACCTCTCTCTCTCTCTCTCTCTCTCTCTCTCTACATTGTATTAAAAGCTCATTTAACATTCTCCCTCGCTCCCTTCCTCTCCCATGTATTAAAAGCTCTCAACCAACATTCAGTTGGTTTCTATCCCTACCTCTCTCTCTCTCTCCATCGTTTTGAAAGCTCTCAACCAACATTCAGTTGATGTAGAGTGATGAGCAGACTCACCAAAAAAGGTAATGAGCAGACTCACCAAAAAGGGTATCAGCCATATTTTTACATTTACTTCACTTGTATAAGTATGTTGACTAGTTAATATAATTAAGGTGTGTATTGGTCTCTCTCTCTCTCTCTCTCTCTCTCTCTCTCTCTCTCTCTCTACATTGTATTAAAAGCTCATTTAACATTCTCCCTCGCTCCCTTCCTCTCCCATGTATTAAAAGCTTTCAACCAACATTCAGTTGGTTTCTATCCCTATCTCTCTCTCTCTCTCTCCATTGTTTTGAAAGCTCTCAACTAACATTCAGTTGATGTAGAATGATGAGCAGACTCACCAAAAAAGGTAATGAGCAGACTCACCAAAAAGGGTATCAGCCATATTTTTACATTTACTTCACTTGTATAAGTATTTTGAATGGCATGGGGCGCCTAAATGTTTAACTTATTATAGTAATTAATGCTTTTCTTTCATTTATTAAATGAGCAAAATCACATGATCTTGAACAAATTGGGTCATTTTTTGAATCCAGAAATCTAATTGAAGACTACCTAAATTCTGATGTAAGTTTTAGATGGTCTGTTTAGATGGTCCAGACTTTCTCCGGATTATATTTAACTCCTGTACGCTCTATATTGTACCACGTTCCGGCATTCAAGGCTTTTATCTGGTTCTTAATTAGGTCATATCTGGACCTGGTTTGATCCAATTGATTACATTAATAGGTACGATGAAATGGGCCAGATAATCTTGAAACTTGGCAAAAAAAAAAAAAAAAAAAAAAAGAATTGGCCTATTAGGCCTTTAATAGGTCAGACCAACTTGACCCAACCTGAAGTAGGTCCTGTCTTGTAACCCTGGTCAGTGGGTACGTAAACCCAACCCGAACCTATACCGACTGTGGTGAAACCCAGCCACGTGCCCAGGCGGGCTGCCAGGAAGGCAGTCTGCCTGAACTCAATTTAGAGCTGGCACAGCCCAGCCCATCTGACTGCCCAATGGGTTGCCAATAAAACATCTCGAGTGATCTTATTTCTCGTTTTATCTTTTAGTTGTGTTATTTTGCACCTAATGGTTATTTTGCCCCATTCAAATTTCATGTGAATTTTGATGGTTTTGAGTCGTCAGCTATTTCTTTAGTGAGGACTACAAAATGAACTATTTTCAAAATATTGGAAATGTTATTGACAGTGCTTATACTGACTAGTTAGACGTGCACATAACTATGCATTTTTGCCTCTGTCAAATGTTTCTATGTTTTTATTAGAATATGATGTTTTAATTTTATTTCTTTGTTACATAAGATAATTCTATTATGACTTGCTTCCACATTATGCTTGCAATAAGCACCTAAAAGAATGCATTTTCTGGCTGAGAAAGAATTTTAAAGTTTATATGTATGTATTAGTCTTTAATAAAGGGCATTTGTTATGCTAATAATTTATTAGAAACAACACATGTTTTATTTCTCTTTCAAATCATACTTGGAGCATCATTGGTGGCTAGCAACTGGCTAACAGCAAGTGACATTGTTTGGGTGAAAGTTGAGCCTGTTGAGGCTGCTTAAATATGAAGGTGTAATTGAGACATGGTGATAATGCAAGCACAAGCGGAACGCTAGCTTACTGGCCGGCGTTTATCGGCTCCAAAAGAGCAATAGGATAACCCATTAAGTCAGCCCCTACTAGCCTCCCATTTTATTTTATTTTCCTGTTCCGCTGTCCTTAATATGTGGCTAAATAATTGAATCTATTCAACATTGGTTTCTATGGAATGACAAGGATTAAAAAAGGAGATACTATTTAGTTGGTTGACAAAGAATGTAGAGACCTATGAACGAAGCAGGTTTGGGAATCCACGACATTAAAAACATAAAAAGCGATACGGTAGCTCCAAACTATTGAAACTTAGATAATTCTTTTTTTTTTCCTAGTAAGAGAAACTTAGATAATTCTCGGAGAGCTGTTTTGAAATTAATAATTTTACCCTTAAACTGTGTGGTATCTTACGTTTGTAGGATATTATGTTGGGCAATATCTCAGGGCAATAAGATATTGCACAAAATTTAATTTTTTATCCTCTTCCTTCCAAAAAGAGAAGAAACAATTATTGCTTTCAACCAAAGAGAGAAAAACCAACTGCAATCAAAGTAATTTCATTAAGATCGAGGTGAATATTGTAAGAGCTTCAACTCAATAACCTATGGAAAGTCGAAATGATAAACAAAAAACTTGGGTTCTGAATTTGGTTTAAATATGTGCATTTTGGGTTTGGGTGGGAAGAAAAAATTATGTGATATCCTATAGTTTTGAGATATCAAACAGTGCGATATCCTACTACCTTGGGATATTGAAGTGATATCACAGGGTTTAAGGGTAACATCATCACTTTTAGAGCGTCCATTCTTGTATGAGCATCTCTTTGTGGAAATTATTTAAATTTGACCATTCTGGGACAATAGTTAGGTATAAGGGTGGCCGTAATACCATATGGTTAATATCCTCACTTATTAGAAAATAGTTATGGTGGGTTGGTAGTGATGCTCCAAACTTATGGAGGAAATTATTAATTTGTAAATACATGGTGCTTAATGGTGGATAGATAATCAATGAGGCCTCTTCTTTGCTTCTAGAAGATGATATTCTTTTAAGAATGTTTTCCAAAATGTTTTCTCAATTCAAGATGGTTAAGTATCTGGTTTTGGAAAATTAGTGGTCAACCAGTTTCTAGAATATGGATATTTCTGTAAATGTTGTTGTTGTTGTTCTTTTTCCACTATCTATATGATATTGTCAGCTTTGGTCCCATGGGATTTCAATCCATTCTTGCTGTACAATTTTAAAAGCCCTCATGTGGGGTTATGGCTAGGTCACACATATATATACCAAGAGTTAGGACTTGAATGTTTCCGATGTGAGGCTTATGCACCAGTACTTCATACTTAGTTCTTAAAAGTTTCTCTTGCCGTCCTCTTTCTAGACAGATGCTTAGTAGATACAACGCCCTTCTAAGAGCGGCTACAGGCATGGTGTGCACTATGGCTTAATGAAACATGAGGGCCTGTTTGGCATTGTTTTTTTATTGTTTCTAGTTTTGTGCTCAAATTGGGTTGTACCACGACTATACTTTATAGAACTTGTTTGCAACATTATATTAAAATATTCTGCAGAAAATATGCTATATAGAATTTGTTTGGTAATAGTATAAAAAAATATCTCCAATGAATGAAAGTTAGAGAATTATAGGATCTTAAAAGTAGGACCCACTTTTTAATGTTTGCGACATTCTATTATTATTATACATAGGACAAGTTACAATGTGGTACCCACTTTCAAGAATTAGAATATGGGATCCATATTCATAGGATTTATAAGGTGATCCTACTTTTATTGGAATTATTATGTGGGGCTACCTTTTTTAAATGTGCATATGAGACCCATGCATTTTTATAAATTACAGTATTGTACATACCTTTAGAAATTATGATATGGGTCCACATTTATAGGATTTATAATGTAAGCCTACGTTTTGTGATCGTAACTACGTGACACACGTTTAGGAATTATAAAGTGAAGGTGAATTTTTTGTGATTTTGTACATACGACCCACAATTAGAAATTACAATGTGGTGCCTACTTTTAGAAATCATAATAGATTATAATGTGGAGCCATCTTGTTTGTTAATTGTGAACACGTGACACACTTTAAAAATTAAATAGCACCTATCTTTAGAAATTAGAACATGGGCCGACATTAAGATTTATAATTTGGGTCTCATTTTATAGGAATTACAATGTGACTTCATCTTTTGTGATTATGGCCATATAACACACAAGTAAAACTTAAAACATGGGGCCTATACTCAAATGATTTATACTGTAGTCCTACTATTATAAGAAATTGAAAATTATAATATGGGCCTATCTTTTGTGATGATTACCATGTAACCCAGTTTATCAATTAGATAGTGGAGTCACTTTCTTTGGGATAAGGCAAAAGATAAGTATGAAACAACTATACTACCAAGTTGTTTCTTAAAAAAAAAAAAATTTGTTCCAAGATTTTTATGCCAATGGGTTATGCTTTTAAAATTCCTTCTAGCAAGACCAAAATTCAAAATCGCAATTACATGTACCAAATATGTTTTCCCACCCTGGCTTTCCAAGATTTATGTATTTCATCACATGAGCTCGCTTAAGAGGCTTACCTATCGGTCATGTCAAGGAAAATTTTGTTGAGCTCGCTTAAGAGGCTCAACCATCGGTCATGTAGGGGGAGAGTTTGTTGGGATGTTTACTTCCAGCATCGTTAGGCTAAACTTTAGCTTGCAATTCTTTTCTTTTTATTCCTATCTGGGGGTTTGTATTTTCCTTTTAATATAAATAAAGTACAATCTCAAAAAACTTTCTTTTACTATAAATAAATTACTATCCAAAAAATAAACAAAAGGGCGAGGGAAAATAGCAGAGAATGCTGGAAAAATGCCTGTTAATGCATGTGGACTTTTTTTTCTCTTACTCAAGATTATTTTTATCACATCTCAAGAAAGATGATTCTGATGAGAAAAACTGCAAGTCACAAAAGCCCACAAGACCAACTCAGCTTAGCTCTTTTATCAAGATCCAGCCCATCATAATTAAGTCCAACTCAATAATATTGATCCAGCTCATACCACAAGTTTAGCATGCACAAGATCATCCATCTCAAGAGAAGTATATGTCCTCTCATATCAACTCTGCTCACTTGGAGATTGACAAAACAAAGGAAAGAATATCTTAGAACCCATCATAAACAAACTACAAGTTGGGCGGTGGAATATCTTGGATAGAACATCTCTGCCGGCCTTGGTCTATGAAGTCAAAGTTGTTACAACATAGCATACAATTCATTCCCTTGATCTTTGGAACATATCAAGAAGAAAATCCATTTATCCATCTCATCATTGATCGAGCACAATTCATCTCAGCGGGGTGATGAAGTGGATGACACCACAGAAGAAGGCTTGATCGATCCTTCCTCCTCACAAAAAATTAATATTCTTGTCTCATGATGAGTTTGTAAAGAAAATCAAATGAAATAAAAATATTGAAAAAGGGTGCGCGATTTCTTGGCCTTTCTAAAAACTTAGAAAATCCTTCAGATTCTGTATCCCAAAACAGTAAAGCGCTTCTGTTCCATCTCTCTCTCCCGTTCTCTCTCAGTCGGATTTCCATTTTTTCTGAGTGTACTATATTTGGTTCTACTCTTGATTATCTTTGTCATCTTTTAATAGATAAACGAGTGAAAACATAAAACTACCATAGCATGGAGTGCATATGGTTGAAGATGTAAAAGTAAGACCGTGCAAATTCCTCAAAGACCAAGGTTTTTTTTCTTTTGCTCGTTTATATATTAAAATGATTCATGTGAGTAACTATTATGCATGTATCATGTTTGTCTATGCATATTTATGCAGGTGGTATGGAAATGAAGTGTGAAATGAGGCTATTTACACGCCATCATCACACCTTAAGACGAAAGAAAACAAATCACACCCCCTCACTATAAATGGCTCTACTATAGTTGAAAATATGATATTTTTTTCTCATGTGGTGCCCATCATCGAGTTTTATTTTTCTCATTCCAGGGGCCCTATCTTTGGAATCCAAATCAATCAATTCGTTTACTGAACTAATAACCCTAGAAAATTTGAAGCTCATATCATGATTATCTTATATCTTTATATATTTTGAGTAATTTGTGAAATAATATCAACTTATAGATCTAATTTTTTAAACTTCTATGGATGCCTAATTCATGATTCAAACCATTCAATATTCCTGTATTAATTGTAAACATTATGACTTAAAGTCTCATATCTTAATTATTCATGGATTTTGTGAAATTTTTTTAAAAAGTCCAAAAAAAATCCAATTACATCTACAACCATTAGATCTACTCATTTAATCATGTAAAAATATCGATTTTGACAAACATGTAATGTGTTTTACATGTTTATCACTTGTGTATGTAACATTTGCAGAGCATTTACAAATCTTTTCCTTCGATTCCCCTGTGCACGATGCATCAATGCTGTTTGTCATGTGGAACCTAGAAAATTTTGGCGTGTACTACCTTTGGTAATGGTATGAATGTATGCTTCAGCACGGTGTGTTTGCGGAAGCAAATTTTCTTTACATTTACAAATGTAAAAGGCAAATGACCTTTGATTTCTTAGCATTTGCATGTGCGGTAGCATGCCCCTTTGTTTGAAGGGGGATGACTAAAATAAAATAAATTTAGATATTAAATCAAGATAAAAAGAAAGTATAGCACTTGGAGGGAAAAAACCTTTTTTTTATTTTATTGTTCTTTAAGTGTATGTTTTTGTCATTTTGTACTTTTCAAGAATTTTTTTTTCATTTGTGCTTTTGAAATGTGTCTTTTGCACCGGAAAGAATTCTCTTTTTCTCTCATATTATTGTTGCTAAGTGTAACTTTTTTGTTATTTTTGTACATTTGAAGTTGATTTCTTTTTGTCATTTTGTGCTTTTGAAATATACATTTTGCGACTAAAGCATCATTTTTGTCCTTTTGTGACTTCCTTTCAACTCCCTCAAAATTTACTTTTATTTTGATTTGACACTCAGCTTTCTTTCATTATACTCCTCCCTTCAAACAAATATGTTGGTGAAATATTTCAATATCTTGCACATATATGTAGGGCCGAATTTATCATAAAGCAAGAAAAGGTATTGCTTTAGGCTCCCAAAAAATAAGGCCCAAAAAAAAAAAAAATTGCAAATGCCATCCTTTTTTCAATCCCAAAAATGGGGCCCAATAATACTAATTAAAGAAATTGAAATCTTTTTCAAATTTCAAAAAAAGCAACCGCTATCCTTTTGTTTCTCCTAAAAAACCCAAGGCCTTTTTTCCATTAAAATAAAAAATAAAACCTAAAATTACAACAAATAAGAAATCCCTCAGTTTACACCTTTTTCCCCCCTCATCTATGTTTTTGAAATTGAAAAATGATAACTTCAGATATAATCTGTTTTTTTCATATTCAAGAAACTGTATCAAATTCAAAAGTTATCTACTTCTAAAATGTTTGTGTCCAACACTGATAAATCCCTAAATCAGGTTTTATTGTCCTATGTTTTTAGAAGTTTTTTAATTCCAAGCTCATATTGTATGTTCAATCTGCTGAAGAATCCTTTAGAATTGATTATTTTATATATATAGTAAATCAAGCTATTTCTGCAATTCTGAGTAGGTTTGAACAATTTAAAATACATGAAAATATTTTTTATTTTCTTTTTAATTTTAAAATTTTAAATTACTAGATAATGATAGTTTGAAAAAGAAATTGTCTTAATCTCAAATGTTCTTGGAAAATGACAGTTTTCTGATATTAATGGTTTATATTTATTTTCATAATTTAAAGTTTTAAAAGAAGTTTTACAAACGAACGAAAACCATCCAATTGATTTACTTAATATACAAAAAGACTAAATTCTTTTTCAAATGCAGACATTGCGTACAAAATATTATTGACAACACCTGTAACTGTTGCTTTTATTGAAAGAAAATTTTCAAAATTAACATTGATAAAATTCTATTAAAGATAAATAATGTTACAAGAAAGATTAAGTACATTAGCCATACTATCAATTAAAAAAGATATGTTAGCAAAACTTGAATATAAAAACTTAATTAGTAATTTTGTATCACAAAAACGTAGAAAAATAGATTTTAAGTAAAATATTTACAACAATATTAAAAAAATAAAAGGCCTCTTTTAGGGTTGTGGTTTTAGGCCCAAAATTGTCCCGATCCGGCCTGCATATATATTACTAAATTCTTCGTTTGTTATTTTTATTACAATCACTTACCAAACAATGCTTGGGGTGAACTTTTATTCCTGTAAGTTGATGCTGTCCATGCCCGTGCCAGATACAGCATAAGCACGTCAGGTGCATCTTGCCAAGCCACAGAGGCGTATGATTTTCTAACTTTGTTACTTCTGTTTAAGACGCTGGGCTTTCCTACTCCTTTTTTGGAGTCTAGTAATGTTGTTGTCATAGGAAGTAGGACGTGTGGACTTCCTTGCCAGTGTTAGGGATGCTAGGGTTATATTTGTAGTATATACAGAACGGATCATTGTAATAATATATGTTTTTTTTAACACACAGATTTCTGATAGTTTGTTTTTATTGTCCTGGTCAAACATTCTCTCTGGGCGTAGTTGACAATCAGTTTGTAGAGCCTGAGTTTGGCGCCTTGAGATTTAGAACTACGCGTGTGGTTGTTATTTGAAGTGCAAAGTCGCAGTGCAAGCTTCTTGTGATCTATGAACTTGATCATAACATTCTTCAAGGTCACCTGTCATTCAAGTATGGTCTTTGCTGGTTGACACAATTTGAGGAGCCGCTTGCTTGGAGCACACCATGAAAGCGCCAAGGCTCTCAAGAGAATGATGAGTAAAGGAAACATGGGATTCTAGTATCAGTAGGCTCGCTTCATGCCACTACTGGGAAAATTGCTCAATCCCTCACTCCAAGGGAGAAGACCCGAGTGACTATGTGTTCCATTATGTTCTTAGACAGAATACCCCTCTTGGGAAACTACACTCAAAAAGCACAAAGAACTGAGGAGGACAAATACAAAGAATATTCTAATTAATCATGTTTTGGATCTTTTTCTAACTGATACAAAGAACTACGAAGAACAACTTACATTTTCTCAGATGTTATTCCAATAATTTCTTATTCTCAGAAAACTGAGTAGATTACTCTATATAATTCTTACCATGTTAGGATCTTTTTCTTTTCATTGTTTTAATGGTTTAGAATCATATAATTTGGTTGAGATGTGGGCAGTTAAGATCTATTATTCGGAGAATTCGAACCCATTGTCTAGTCTTTGAGCTTCATGCAACCAGCTTAGATTGGTGCAAAGAGAAGTCTATTGACTTTGTTTAGTTTACGTTGGAGAAAGGTACCTTACCTAAGATTGCGTCAAAGGGTATCAGAATAAGATCTAATTTTGAAGAAACATATAATTTGGTTGAGATATGGGCACTTAAGATCTATTATTTGGAGAATTCGACCCCATTGTCTAGTCTTTGAGCCTCATGCGACCTACTTCGATTGGTGCAAAGAGAAGTATATTGACCTTGTTTAGTTTACGTTGGAGAAAGGTATCTTATCTAAGATTGCATCAAAGGGTATCAGAATGAGATCTAATTTTGATGAAACAGTGTTGTGTTCATCATCATCTACCTCCAAAAGCAGCTACACAAGAGGGGTTGGAGCAAAACCAAAAAATGGTTCAAATATTTCCGTAGTTTGTTAAACTCTAGACAACAGAGTATGAGTTCACTCAACTTAGCAACAGGTCTCAAATCTTGACCGTGGCTTGACACTGTGGACTATGGGGAGATGAGAGACAAGTGAGGATTGGTATCTTACTATTAGGGATTAGGATAAAGATTAGGTTGTTAGAAATTCTAAGTAGTTTTAATTTTGAATAATGGTTGTTTAGGATTGCTTTTCCATTGTATAAATTGAGATCATCTCTCAATTGATTGTTTACGGTGTGGGGCTGGGGGATGATGATTATGTGATTGTCAATCTTTCTATATCAATAAAAAATAACATCCTCTCTTATCCACCTATCTATTCAACTTTCAAGCCTTACGATCTCCATCAATTTTCATAAAACTACAAGAAGAGATTGTGATAGATCTGATTTAGTAGACTATCGGCACCAATAGACTCCACATGAGAAGGTAGCGACATTGATGGATCTATGGTTAGACGGTGATCCGAATGAAGATATGATCGAATTCCCAAAAAGACATGATTAATGTCTTTGATTTATTTACTTTAAGAAAAAAAGGCTTTATTTTAAGATCCTTTGAAAGTACCATGTCATTGAGGCGGATATTTGGGATTAGGATAAAGATTACGTTGCTAGAGATTCTAAGTATAGTTCACTATGTCAAAAGGGGTTAAATCCTACACTAATTTGGTGTGAAAAACAACGGGTTTAAACACTTGATTATATTCCACAATACTCCATAGTTCTCAACTCTTGTTAAAAAAAAAAAACATACTCTTCTGTGGGAAAATTCATTAATAAAAACAACAATTTAAAGCACTTGTTTTATTTGTTAAATGCCATAGCTTTAGACTCTTGTTTTTATTGACCTAACTACTTAATAAAAGAAAATCCAAAATCGATTTCCTTCCCTCTTTCCTTTCACAGCTTTTTGCAAAATATTGCATAAAACCGTGCTAGCCATCGCGTGCAAACCCTACTGTCTCTCCCTCATCTCTTCAACCCAGCGAGAGTCTCCAAGGTAACATATTTTTCCTCGTTTTTTTATTACTCTCTTTGTATCGCTGTGTTTCTCTCTCTATTTGTATGCAGCGATTCTCAAAACCCAGATTCGTTGATGTAGTGGACAATCAGAGGACCTCTGTAAGGCTGCAACTAAAAACTTAGATTCGGTGCGTCTCTGTTTGATTATATCTTCTTGAGTTCCCTGCTCTCTGCAACAAGAGGAAGGGAACAAAGTTAAAAACCCAGATTTCTCTCGTGCATTGGATACTAGGCCTGGGTGGGCCAGTTGATGGATGATCAACACCATGGATCTTGCATTTTGAATAATGGTTGTTTAGGTTTGCTTTTTCATTGTATAAATTGAGATTATCTCTCAATTGATTGTTTAGGTTGAAATGATTGAAATGCAATAATTATTGATTTTCCACATCTACCAAACTCTAATTCCAAGAAAAGACGACTTAAGTGAGGAATATCATTGAGCATCTTCTTTGAGTTCTCAGTGGAAGTTACCAACAGAGGGATCGTAAAGTCAAAGTTGATATGTTGGATTTTCATGGAAAGTTCTACGAGGACCAGTTTCTGAAATGGTTACTGAAAGCAGGACAAGTATTCAAGTTAAAGGATCTTTAGACTTCTAGAAAGCAAAGAAAATTGCAACAAGGGATGTTGAAATCAAAGTTGATGTGCCTGCTTTTAATGGGAAGTTCTACCTCAACAGCTTTCTTAAGTGGTTAAGCAAAGGTAGGATGTTTATTCAAGTTTAACTATATATTCTGATCATAAGAAAGTAAAGACAGTGGCAAGAAAACTCTAGGGATTGGCACTTGAATGGAGGGAAGACATCCAGACCAACTATGTTCGCCAGGGGAAAGAAAGGATTTGTGATTGGATGAAATTGAAAAGTGAATCAAGATAGAATCTTACCCTATTACCTAAAACTCAGGAGCAAAATAATGTTTGTTGAGGAGTTCCATTCCTTGACATTGAGGGAAAGATTTTATAAAGATAAGGTCATTTGAAAAAACTCAGCCTTCCAATCTAGAATGAATTAGCCTTTGAGAAGTATACTTTGGTATCTCGACGGTCCGAATGCAGCAGATTGGTTAGGCTTGGTGCTGCCTGCATTTGCTTAGGCTACTCATATTAAATGCTGGTGAATGTATCATTGGATTGAATATGTGAAATAGATGATTATATTATTTGTTGAATGGATTCTTTGAAATGTGCAACCTATGCTCCTATTGACATGTCTTAGAGATGACACCAAGTTGGTTTTCCGCAGGTTCTTCTATATATTACTACCTTAAACATTTTTTTTTTTGTTGTTTGATGAAATATTTTTGCTTCTTTTCTTCTTTTGGAATCTGACTGAAGTATTGGAATATTTATTACTTGAATATTATGCCAAATCCTTGGGACTTTTTTTTTTTTTTTTTTTTGGATGCCTTGTACTAGTGTTGGATTCTGACATATACCCCTATTCATGCAGCTTAACCTATAGTTCTGCATGAGGGCAATCAAATGATGCAGATTACATAAGTGGAGTTGATGCAGATTACTTAAAGTTCGAATAAGATCTTAGCAGCGTTCAGGGGATGAACATGGTCAGGATTGGGCTGGTGTACTGTCTACCTGGAATCGAACTTGGACCTGAATTTGTAATAGTACCATATCCAAACTTGTAACTGACTCCAGTCTAGGTTAGGGACCTGTACTCATACTTGAATTTAGATTAAAGGCTAGAATTTGAATCTACACTTGCAAAGGGCTTGGGCTGGCACAGATTTAGGCAGAATTACTCATATAGTATACTTATATACTTTAGTCTACATGTATCTCATTGTGGATGAGATTTTAAGGGAAAATAAAAAGAATAATCATAATTGGATCATAACAACAGTTGGTTTAGGGGCATCAATGTTTAACAGTTTCTTAAGGTATAATTTTGTGAAATTCAATCAAGCAGTCAGCATAATTTAGATAAGGTCAAATTTAGTGTCAGTGCCAATCCATGAGAGTTAGGTCTGTCAACCTTCAACATATGTGGGTTGATCCGAAGCCCTCACAGGGCTTGCACTACCTAGGCCCTTGTGGTCTAGAGGCCTAAAGAAAACAAAACCAATTTTAGAACTGTTTCTTCCTTGCCAACCGGGCACTATTCTTTATCTGAGCTTCGGGCTGGCAATGTAATGCCATAAGCAAAATGTCAGCAGATGAAAATCCCACTTCACTACAATTTGATTTAGCAGGGTAATGGCTGGGTGATCATGTAATATCCAAGAGAAGACTATTGATGGTATTGGTGAATCTTGTCATTTAACTTATCGATTTTAGAGCCTTGACAGAATGCATTTTATTGAATTGTCAAAAACTAATTATTGAGAAAACATATAGATCAGACAGACAAAAATAAAAAAAGGAAAAAAAAAGAAAAAAGATTGTCTCATTATTTTATCTACAACACGCCAGTAGAATTTTTTCCTAGGTGGTGCTTCATCTAAGGTGTGGGCCATTGGAGTTGAATCTAAATATGAGGCCAAAGATTAAACTAATAACTAAAGAGAAGTGATTCTATGCTTTTAATCCCCATAAGAATGATGCTCAAAAAAACTCACAATGCTCAAATAAAGTCAATCCACTGAAAACTCAGTTGGTGAGATGCTTCATCTTCCACCAAAATAAGTAGGGATCATTTTGGGTTGTATTGCTGATGGTGAGGGACTTGTGTTTGTGTATGTACGCCTTTGTGAATTGTTAATGAACTATTTTGATAAAAATCACATAAGAGTTACATGAAGGGAAATGTAGCCTTATCGTAAAGTGAGGGACAGTTGCTCAATTGAAACTATTCATGTGCAAAAGACAAAAAGTTTCATGAAAGTCATTTAAGACTCATATACAAATAATTAACATAAAAATCCACATAAGAATCATGTTCAAATAAAGCCCCATATATATATATATATAATCCATACTCGCAAAACCAGATAAATAGGAAAAATTAGAAGGCTAGGAATATTGTCCATACCCAGCTTTCAAATTGGCGGCCCAGCCAGAATTTTTTCCAAATCTAATATTAAGCCTTTCTAAGAAAAGTAAAAGTTCTCATTTTGCCGGATTTTGTGGGTTGGATCTGGGTCCCCTCGTAGGAGGGCCCCACTACCGGTCGTAATGAGAGAAATAATTAGGGTATTGGATATATTATACGTGGCTCCCAGTAAGTACTAAAACTTTTATACCTCTAGTAAATACCATCATCTCTTGCAATTTATGTCAGGGATAACAATTTTAGGTTGTAAGTGTTGTCAACTGTGATGGGGCCCACTTGTATTTGCATGTGGGTGGATCAGAGACAGCCCTCGCAAAGCTAATGTTTGAATTTAAAAATATGTGTTAATTCTTGTGTGATGATAAGGATATAATTTGCATGAGTTTTATCCAATTACTCTATCCTTATTATCTCTCCATTCAAATTCGAATTATCTCTCTATTTAAATTTGAATTGGAGTTTGTTACCCATTAACCAAAATGCTATAAATAGATATGGAAGGTGGTTGCAGAAAACAACACTTGTGACCAATAATAAGCAAAAGTGAAAAGAAGCGTAGATCTAAATCGCCAATCATCATTTTCTACATCATGGACACCCTTTCCTTTGGATCGTGAAGAGTGAATTGACTAATCTCACATGAGAAGTTACGGATCTCTACATCCAAATTTTTTGATTGCATTTGTAGTGGCCATATGATTATATTTTCTGTGCTTCTGTAACAACTAAGCTTTCAGTGAGACTTGCTTCCATAACAGCTAAAGCCTTCAGGAAGACCCTCCTATCATCAATCCAAACAACGCTGTGAGAGGCACTTCTTTTCTAACCGGAGCCATGTTTTGGTTTTTTTACATGCCCAGCCCCATCAAGATCTTTTAATTCTCCATTTCCTTCATGGTTGGCACTCAAAGCACTGAGCCCCATAATAAGTCATCTCACCATCCGACTAGATCATTTCTAATATCCTATCACACTGGGGGGATTTTTAATTCCCACCTTCCACAAACAAGTATTTCCCTTCAATTAAAAGGTGGGGGCCAAAAATCCCACATAGTACCCGCTTGGGAATCTATATGGGTCCTCTCTACGAAAATCATGGACTTGGAACTGAACCTAAATTTTATTAGGATCTATCCAGTGACCCAATTTTGGACTCAATTTGAAAACCAAGTCCAAAAATTGGGTCGGCTCCTACTTCTTTCAGTTTGAGTCCTTCAGATATTCAGGTATTAGGGATCCGTTTTCATCTCTACCATCAGCACCATTCTGAACAACAATTGTGCTCATTTCTCTTTCTTGTATTCCAAATGAACTGAGCACTTCGGACAAATTGTGAGGCGGCCCCCTTGTTTGCGACCATTTGAAAGTTTAAAATGTTTTATACATATGCTTACGACAAGAACAAACAATTTCTTGCAGCCTAGTTGGGCACACTCGTAACTTTCAGGCACCGTTTGGTAACAGTGCGTGAAGAGGAATCCTTGCTGATTTTCCTCTCAGTAGAGGCAAATACATTTTTGAAAGCATTCACACCTAGGGATGCTTATGGGCTGGGCTGGCCCAAACCTGAACAGGGCCCAGCCCACTTTTCCAGGGCTTGGGCCATAGTATAAGTCATTGGGGTGGCTTGGATTAAAAATTTTGGGCTGGTTTGTTATATGGGACGGGCTTGGGCTAAGTGGTAGCAAGCCCCAAGCCTGGCCCATCCCGAATAGGAGAATTAAGTTGCAACTTTCCCTTCACATTTGTTATGTTGCTTGCAAAATCCTCCATGGTAGAAATTTTAAAAATTATTTATCACAAAACACTATTCAAAAGGCAGACAATGTTCATTTAATTGATTTGTACTAGACAAAGATCTTTTGATTACACCAACATAATATTACTTTGTTAATGAGTCATGTGCTTTTATTAAATAAGGGCTAACATCAACTCAAAGAGCGGAAAATATAGCTTTATATAAAAGTTGTAATTGTTTTTAATAAAGATTTTTTTTTTTTTCATTTTAGATAGATTCCTTTGGACGTAACTGTGTGTAAAAATAGGAATTGGTGAATGGTAGTCATGTTGGTCCCATTGGAGACTAACTTAATGGTGCTTAATAATTGGGGTTGAAAAAGACTAGGCTTGATTAATATATGGGATGGTCTTGGGCTTAATATATTTTATATGGGCTGAGCCTGGGCCAGCCATTTATGCCCCAATCCACGCTTAGGCTTAAAGATTTTAATCCAAGATGGGCTTGGGCTTTGCTTAGCCCGCCCATGAGCACCCTTTCACACCAAATAAGTGGATTCCTCCCAATCCAAAAAAGTCCTCACGAGCGTAGACATCCTTGGTCTGACCACCCCACGTTGAGCTTTGCAAGTCCACGCACTGAAGGATTTATATATAATAGTACCCTCCTCGGTATAACCATAGCCTTTTGCTTTGGAAACTTATCATGTGTCCCGCAATCGTGATCCTAACCATTGTTCATGTTTAGAATGTACAAAACGGCTACAAAATCATCTGTTGAGTCCTCATATATTTAGAGATATTTCTATAAATGTCCATATCATTTGATTATGATTTTCAGACTTTTGTGGGCCCCTTTTGCAAAATCTGAATTCTTTTTAAAAGGCCTAAAACAAGCTTTCCAAGGGCTCAAGTTCGACTTCCGCCCTTTCAATTATCCTGATACTATGTGTGTAGTCATATATATATATTTTAGGGAATAGTCCTTATTCATCAGAATCAAGTAACATCTAAGACGAAAGCTAAAGTAATGAAAGCTGGGCTGGCGAAGGAAAACTTAGGTCATAAAAAAAAAAGAAAAAAGAAAAAAAAATGAAAGAAAAAAAATGCCTAAAACTACTATGGGGTCAAATTTGGAGGCCTGATTCATAGATCACCTTGCGAATGAACAGTGAAGCAGCGAAGATGAATAATGCACTGTACGATGATATAAAGATTAGCATTTTTTCTTTGGAAACCAACTTAAGGCTCCCACAATTATAATCATAACCATTAATCATGATTAGAAGGTCCAAAATGGCAAGTAGTTTAATTTTCAACCGTTGATTCCCCATATATTTTGAGATATTTGCCAATAGTCTACTCCCTAAAAATGAAAAAAATTAAAATTTTTGTGTGCCCCACAATAAAAATTCTAACTATCCATCATCTGTAGAATCCCGAAAACACTCCGGTGTTGAAAATTTAAAGCGTGATTCATTTTTGGATTGTGAGAAATTTGTGAAAATCTTATGATTGTTGGTTGTGACAAATCCTCTTTGAGGATAGTAGGGTACATGAAAAGAGTCCCTCTATTCATATGCAGGATTTTTCTTTCCTTATAGAGGTTAAAAAATAAAATAAAATTTTTTAAAACTTTCCAAATTACCCTTCTTTCCATACACACCTCCTCTCTCTTCTTCGGCGGGCGGAGAGCTCCGGCTGGTGGAAAGCTCTCTCTCTCCTCCTACTCTCTCTCCTCTTCCTCTTCCTCTCCCTCTCCCTCCCTTTATTCCCTCTCTTTTTCCCTCTCCCTCTCTCTTTCCTCCCTCCCCTTTCTCCACTTCCCGTTGTCTCATGTTGTCTCCGCAACAGTGAGACCCCGATTTCCTTGCTGCGGGGAGATTAGGTAGGGAGACGATCTCAATCTTCGCGCAGCAGGGAGACGCTCCCGCCTCCCTACTGCTGGAAGACCGGGATCGTCTCCCTAGTCTCCTTGCTGCGGGGAAATGGCGGGAAGGGGGAGAAAGGGGAAAGGAGGGAAAGAGGGAGGGACAGGGAAAGAGAGAGAGAATAGAGGGAGGGAGAAGTCATCGCCGACCGATCTAGGGAGACGATCCCTATCTGCGTGGGGAGATTTTAGTCTCCTGGCTACAGGGGAGATCCGGTCTCCCTGCACAGTGGAGATCGCGCGGGGAAGGGGAGAAATGGGGGAAGGGAGGAAGAGAGGGAGGGAGAGGGAAAGAGAGAGAGAATAGAGGGAGGGAGAGGGAGAGGGAGAGGAAGAGGAGTTCATCGCTGGCCGGAGAAAGAGGAGATGTGTGTATGGAGAGAAGGTATAGGGGCATGTTGGAAAATTTTGAAAATTTTTTTTGCCTGTATAAGGAGATAAATTTCTTATGTACATATAGCAAGACTCATATGAAAATCCACCTTGGAAGGATGTTTGTCAAAGGTGCCCAGTCTTTGATATAGACAGAGACACATCTTACTTTCAGTTATACGACATATAGTCAGAAATCCCTCTCTAATCAAACAAGAGGATTGGAATAGTGTAAGATTTTTAAATGATTTTAATCTCATTTTAAATGATTTCAGATGTCATTTAAATCCTTAAATGGGCATATTTAAATGGCTGAAGCACAAGAATGTTCCATTTCGGTTGGAAACTGCCAACCAAGTTCTTAATTTCCGGTTGAGAGGGATGACTGTCACTTTCCTCTTCTCTATTTGTCATTATCATTTTTCTCTCAGAATCTTTTATTAGGTTAGGTGTCACTTGTGGTTTTTCCCTTCTCATTGTTGTTGGTAGGTAAATCATCCATCATTGCTTATCTTCTTATTGTAGTTGGGGGTTAGTTTTTAACAAGAAGGCTACCAACATTAACTACAAAGAACCAATTAAGTCAGCAACACCCACATTACACAACGCCATGATACCATAAGAATCATAATATATGGCTATTATTATTATTATTATTATGAAAATCCTTGTTTAGTTGTGGAGTGTCTGCTTGTGATAGGACAAGGTGCCCCCGTAAGGGTCAATTCCAACTAAATCAATGTGACCTAAGCTGAAAGCAAAGATATGAGGAGAATCGATCTTGCATCGTCATCATGCCTTTGTTTTCTTAAGTGATTCCCATTCAAATCAAGCTTGCCCCTGAGTGGATTTACATGCCATAGTCATTATCTCTCTGTTGGAGCACTTGTGGGGTCCACAATCTGACTGTGACATGCACCATGTAATGGTGCTCCCCACTTGCGCCTCTCCTTACTGAAGTTTGGTTATCTTTGTTCTTGATTTAACATGAAATGGGGCCTTTGGTACAGGGCAAAAACAAAGAAGAAAAGATGTGTGACAACAGTCACTACAGTTTTAGCACTCTTCTGCAACAGTAGGGACAAGGCTAATTGGTGGAAGATCACTTTACAGTCCTTCGTATCCAATATTTTAGGATCTGTTTCAAGATATAGCACAAATTATAGTGCGGTTGGAAGACACCTATTAAAGCAGATATGGAGAGCTCTATCATCTAGTCTTTGAATATCAATCAGAATATGGGAAATGCAAAATTAGACAGTCAAATGACGAGCTCTGAGTTGAATCAAAAGAAGTGGAAGGTAAATCATGTGGTCATAAGTGTGGTGTGGATTTGTAACATCTTGACTTTCATCTGTACCAAATATAATCTTTGAATATCAATCAGAATATGGAAAATGCAAAATCAGACAGTCGAATGACGAGCTCTGAGTTGAATCAAAAGAAGTGGAAGCTAAATCATATGGTGATGAGTGTGGTGTGGATTTGTAACATCTTGACTTTCATCTGTACCCAAAGTCACGTAGGCAGGATAAATGTAGGATTGCGAATTTGGATCACTTGCATTTGTGTTTCAGATAAAAATTTCTTGTAATTTTTCGGACTGGACTCCAATACAGAGGCCCTGTACTGTAAGTTTTGAATCTAAATTGAAGGTCACAGGAGCCATCTTAAATAAAACCATTAAAACTACTTATTCTCTTTAGATCAACTCAATACAGGACAAGTCATTAACATTGGCACTCCTTTTTTTTTTTTGGTTCTTCTTGTTTTTTAATCCATTCGCCAAGAGGGTTGGGAACCAAGAGAGACCTCGCATACATCGGAGGAAAGCCCATATAGTGGAAAGGCAGCCCGCACACATGAAAAGAAATGTGACATACACAGGGTTCATACCCTGAATAGCTAGGTAAGAATTGTTGCTCCTTGGCACTCCCTTAAATTTAGCTTTGGATGAGGCACAGTGATATGTAAAACATGCAATACTGTCTACAAGAGCTGCATGCGTGTTTTCATACTGTGCCATGGGGGGTTCATGTTGATCCATGTTGGGTTTAGTTTGACATGTCTAACTTGTTTAATAAATGGGTTGAGTTTAGATAAAACTTTATAAATAGCACTGTAATCCGTGTTGAGCACGAGTTTATTCATACAATATGCAGATTAAATATTCATACAATTAAAAAATAAGCATTCATGACTTAGATGGTGGCCCAAATACAATACAAGACAATAAAATTTTCAAAAGAAAATATAAGAAAAAAAATACATGACTATACCCATTTTTGAAATTGAGAGTAGGTAGTGATGAAACAAAAAATGAGAAGTGATGTTAAAAAAAAAATTGGGAGACTACAAAAAAATGGAATCAGGGATGTAAACATAATGGAGGTTAGTAGAAAAAGAAAGAGGAAAAGCGGGGAATAGAGGTGGGTAGTTATATGAGATAAAATAGATGTTGCATGAAGTCGAAAGTGGATAACTTCCGGTCTAAATTGTAATTGGTTGTCCAAATTAGATTGAAAAGTCTTTGAGTTTAATGTAGTATAATGGGTTGGGCTCGCAATAAGTCCATCCCCTCCATTCAACCCACCAACCTAAGCCACCTTCATTTCCACCCACAAATGCAACCCCAACCTTATTAATTAACCTTAAAAACCCTTTTAACGTTTAGGTTGTGGTTTGAAATTTTCAATTATTAGAGTCAGGTTGGGTTGTCGGTTATGTTAGGAATTGTGATCATTAATTTGGCCATCAAGTGTCAATGACCATGACTAGAAACCATGATATTAAAAAGATAAAATAATTCTTTTCGCCATGGAATGATTTTTTTATTTACTAATATAGAAAAATCATAATTATTATACTTCAATAAATTGTAGCTATTGGAATTAATGAATTATCTATCAATACTACTGGGTCTAACTACTAGTTCACTTGGCAAGGCACCTCCTTTCGTAGAAATTACTAGGGATCAATTTTTGTATCATTTTTATTTTTTATTTTTAATGACGAGGGTTTCCCCTCCCCGGTCTACACATATGAAAAGGGTTTTCCCATGGTATTCACCAGCCACACACATTAAACCAATAAGCATAGGGCAGGATTTGAGCACATTATAGTACTTGGGCTGTGTGGGATTGTGACTATGTAGGGTACTTACCTTTCCCCAAAAAAAAAAAACACTGAGAGTTTCTACTGAAAAATGAAGTAAAAAGAAAGGCATAATAGGATAGGATAAATTTTCGTTATGTACATAGGATAGGATAAATTTTCGTTATTTACATACTCTATATCTACAAGAAATAATTAACGGATCAAAAGAAATTTTAAGTTGTGTTACAGTTTTGATTTTTTATTAATAAATATGTAAATAAGTCAAAAGCAGGACAGACTTGTTTGGGGGCAGTCAAAACTGTACCCTACTCCAAAATCCATTAAAACTACTAGCAACCGGTCCAAACACATTAGCAATTGGGTTGGGTCACTTGCTAAACTTGATCCATTGCAATCCCTATCTAGTGGTCGTTACCTGTCCATACAAGATGATGGAGTATTTGGGGTTCAAATAATGAATAGTGATATTTCACTACGTTATAACTGATTCAATAAACCATCCTAACCAGCACCTCTAAAGCTACCAGCATTCTTCAATTTCTCCACCCAAAAGGGATCCCAAGAAGACTTTGAGCAAGAGAGGATCTGGAATCGAGTAGCACATCAATCAAATCTTGCAACTGAAATTTCAATTGCAAGATGCTCAAAGAGCAGCTGGGAGTTTTAACTTTTAACACAAGATTAACAACTTGGCCACTGTTCCATTTTGGAACTGAAACCACAGAATAAATCCAACTTTTTCTCTCTTTTAAGTCGAAGAAATGACGTCGGCTTCGGAGCCGCATATCTTTCGGTGCCATGTTTTCTAAGTATTCGAACCATTTCTTGCGCTGTCAATTCAACCTAATAGCAGTTTGCTTTTGGCAGCAAAGTATCTTATTAACTTAGAGATATTTATAGTTAATTAGATGTGTCACCCACAAATACTCGCAAATTCTTGAAAGTATTTTGTAAGTTTCTCTCCTATATAGTGAAAGATGATTAGCCAACCTTTATCCTTGTAATTCAAAATCTACGAAAATTGGGGTCTTATTTACAACCTCATCTTATATCTGTCACCCTTCATCTCTTCAATATTTTAATGTTGGAGTAGATTTTACTACAATTTCAATTCCATGTAAACAATTTCGCCTATGAGATTTTGTATAATTTTTCAACATAAAAGGTGCGGGTTGTTTCTTTTATTTTTGTCTTTGCTAGTTTGGGTGAGTGGTATGAGACATTAAATTGAATCCATAGGTAGGCATGTGAGATGGGACAGCCTTACATGCAATCCTAGCTCCTCAGCTTCTGAAGTTTGTTTTATAAATTAATGTGCCCAAGTCTGTTGGTTCACCAGTTTGTTTATAAGTCAGGTTCAGGTTGGAGTCTTGTGATCTGATTAATAATTGGATTGGATTTGGATTCACCTTTTTGCTCCCCTGGGCTTACCCCAGCCCATATTCAAACTAACCTGAATCGTTCGCTACATCTACTTACCCCTGTCTTCTCATGGAGAATGTTAGGTGCAGAATAAATGGATGGGGTCCAACAAATGCCACTTTTAAGCCAAGCCGTCCAAAGCAACGCTACTTTAATGTGGCTTTTACCTCAATGTTTAACCCACTCCACAAATGTTCAAACAGTAATCTGAACATTTTGGCCGATGTTGGCCAGAAGTTGGCTCTGGAATTGAATCCAAAGGACCCAAACAAGTACTTGATACCTATACTGCAGAATTGTGTTTTGCATTTGAGTCATGTTTTTTGGTCAATGAAGTGCATGACAGATGAGCCATAACCCAAAATCAACACTCGGCAAAGATCAAGATTTGCTCCTAAACATTACCGGTTTGAACTGTACTATCACACTGGGGTTCTAACGGGATTTATTACCCTCAGTGGGTCTAAAGGGATTAGTCTGACCAAAAGGACCAGGACACCCTATGTTCGCCAAAAAAGAAAAAAAAAAGATGGGTCATTGGATCAAAATAGAACCAATAGAATGAAAAAAAAAACGAGTGAATGAAACAACTATCTATAAAAGAGAACAAATCAGGATTTACAGTTAAAGTTATCTTATGAAAGTTTTTATCTTTTTATTTCTTGAATTTCCCTCTTTTGGATGCGTGGGTGTGTGCAGCAGACACTTCTAAAATGTGAGTTTCTTATTTTTTTTATATGTTATTTTCGAAAAAGAATTTAGTGATGCCTCCATGTTCAGGGCAATATTTAATGGTTTTCTACTTCTCAAGTATATGCACAAAACTTGAATTATAGTATTAAATAGAAAGACACCATGTCACTTTCACTTAAAACCTATTTTCCATCCACAAATAAATCCCATCTCTTTTTTTTTTTCAAAGAAGCATAGGTTTTAGGGATATCAGACTTCCAAGAGAATCAAATTCATGATGATAAAATGAATGACCCTCCAACCTTGACTCTTTCTTTTTTTCACTGTACTCAAACTCCTGCAACTTTTCCCCATACTCAAGGGGCCGTTTATGTCAGTATCCGGCCAAGCTTCGCCTTTTACTGCTTCCTTTTATATTAAATATTGTGAAATATCTTGACACCATTTAAATTTTTTTATTAATTGGACGAGACAATTTCTAATGAGTTAGAAACCCAAGCAATAAAAAATCATGACACTATATTTTGTTATCCATATGTCACAATCCACAGAACCATAAAAGAAAGCCCTTTTTTAATATTTTATTTTAGTTATTATGAAGTTCACTGCTCACACACATACCTCACCTAAGTCCAATACCATTAAAGTTACAATTAGAGATTGATTCATGCATTTTTATTTTTCGTTGTTTTGTAATAGGCAGTCTTTCACTTAAGTGAGCTGCTAGTGGATTAGCAAAAAGTCTTTTCTCACATAATTTTTTCACAAAACCTTTTATTATGAATATAAAATGGATGGAAAATCTTTCTAAACAAAAACAGTTTATTTAGCCAAATCCCCTTTTCAGGACACACATGAAGTCTCTTAACAAATCCAAAAGCTAGATCAATCCGTGATATTGATTCCGTGCGGGTTGAGTCAACTCGGTCAAATCACGGTCATGAGTCAGGATGAGTTTCTGAACTATGGTCGCATTAACATGATCTATCATTAACCAAACCAAAAAAATAAAATAAAATAAATTGTTAATGCCATTGCTGCTTGTCTTAATTTTGATAATTTAAACTATGTTTATCCTCATTGTATTTGTAATGATTTTGCCCGTGTATGGGGTTAAGCCAGGTATCTGATGCAAAAAGCCTGTATCAAGATTCCAACATCCAAACAACTAGCCAAAAAGTCAACGAACCACTGGTAGGTACTCATGTAACTCATGTAAGTGGGATCTGCATCTGACGTCACTGATTCTGCCACGTGGCATGATGAGATTCCAGTATTAAAGGCGGGGAAATTAACAGTACGAGAGAATCTACGCTTGAATTTTCCATTCTAGTAGAGCATCAAATCTTCATACATATAAAATACACACATAAAATAGTGAGAATGGAATGTTGAAGATGCCCTCAGCTAATACATTCATCTCTTTCCAGTTCTGACACTCTCCTTTTCCAATGATTAGGCAACATACGGTAACGGGTCAGTTGGTATTTCCACCGTTGGATTTAATGGGGGTTTCAGGTATGCGGACTGTAACGGATTGGTCCAAGATGGAAAGCTTGTTAGCTCTAGCTTTCTCTGCTTCAGTGTCATTGGCCTCAATGTCTTCTATCGTGTGGGCCTTGCCGTCAATGCAATGTAGTGGGTCCGGTCCGGGTACTGCTGAGTTGACATCCTTTTCTTTGCATTCTCTGTATTTGCCCCATAAGACTGAGTAGAGGGCTGCAACGATCAAGATGGCTCCAAGAACACTGCACCCAGAAGTGGAAAATATGAGTTGTGGTTGGCTAGATATGCAATCATAAACAAAATTAAAAAAAAAAAAAAGTGGGCTAGAATAGGTTTTCCTGTTGCTTTTGTGAAGGAAAAGTTTGCAACAGTTAAGAAAAGTGGAAGTTTGTTTGTTTGGAAATGACAGTGAAAATGGGTACCCAACAAGTTAAGAACATTTATTGGGCTCTTTTATTAGGTGACTTAATTGGGTCAGTGTAAAAGAACTTAACTTCTCAAGTGTTTTTCTTTCCCACTTCCGTTTTTTTTGAACCTACCCCCTAATGGGTAGTTTCTTGGTAGGTGATGGTTATTTTTGTTTCAATTCTTCCATTTATTTTTGAAATCATAAGATCATATATGTTTGTGGGTATATTATGTTAATCTTAGGGAGATATGAAATGGGTCAGAGCTAAAATGAAATTACCCTCCTAAATAGATCCTTTCAGAAAGGATGAGAGATCCCATGATGGCCACTATGATCATCATCAGAGGGCTGAAGGCAGTGACAAAAACAGGTCCCCTTTTTTGCATCACAATTCCTTGCACATAGTAAGCAATGCTAGAGGAGACAATACCCTGTACATGTGAATGGAACATAAATGTCATATCAATATACACGAGAGAGAGAGAGAGAGAGAGAGAGAGAGAGAGAGAGAGAGAGAGAGAGAGAGAGAGAGAGAGAGAGAGAGAGAGAGAGAGAGAGAGAGAGAGAGAGAGAGAGGCCTACAGCATACGCTGCTGCAAGGAGGTTCATATCCCAGCCAATCGTCCACACAGAAGGCTTGTGCTCCATGACAAAGGTGACAGCAATAGATTGTAGAGTACCCACAAAGCATATCAAGGATGTGAGGGAGAGCTGAGCTGAATATCTCCTCATTGTTATTGCCTGTGCATACAACACCAAAACTCAATTCTAACTCACAAAGAGAACTCTTCATATCTAAGAAAAACCAGTTAGAAAACACTACCAGCGAAGCAGAATAAACAAATCCAATATCAAGATTCGAACCCAAAAAGCACTTGAAAAAGGCATCCTAGTAAAGTTAACTTGTTATTTTATTATGTAGTGGAATGAAAACCAAATTAATGCAAGTGACGTGAAACGAAAATCCATATGATGAATAGAATAAGATTTTTGTTTCTTAAATAGGAAAAAATTGGCTTATTTATTTATTTATTTGTTCTGATTTGTTTACCTGTAAGATGAAGAAAGATGCCCAAGCAAATGTGGCCATGATTAGAAGAATAGAGCCCTTGACCCAGTCCTTGTCTGTCGTACCTGTGGTGTTGGTCATATAGGATTTACGAGGATGAACATACTTGGACCACACCATCTCTACAAGGGGTCCCTTGTATAAGGTCATCAACATGGCCCCTGCCACTGTTACTAGAGTTCCCACCACCTTGGCCTGGCACCTTACTTTCTTCATGTCTAGTTTCTCCATCCTAGTTTCACAACCCCAGCCAAATAAAGCAAAATTAGAAAAATTCTACAACAGCCAAATAGCTAGAATAAGACTTTGATTATAACAACGATGACATTTATATACCTGCATATGACGGCCATGACAAATGTCATGGCAGGTAACATGTTGCTCATGGCACATGAGAAAGTTGGAGAGGTGAATTTCAGCCCAGCGTAGTAAAAGTTCTGATCAATCACAGGCCTGCCAATGATAATGATTTGTCAAAAATATGCCAATTTTCCCTTAAAGCGACAACTGCCATGTTCAATGAAACAATGCATGATGCAACAGTTTCTACTCACCCAAGAAGACCTAAGACGAATATTTGCATGAAAATCGGAAATGTAATATTGGGTCGGACTTTCCTGTCAACATTAAGAAAAGGGAATAGGCCTATTAGATTCCTTATATTAAATCAATTGCGAGAGTTGATGGATCTGGACGACGAGACTCCATCATGCGGCCGGAGATCTATGTGTGTTCCGGCGATGGGAAGCTCCATGGATTTTTTCGCCTTTTGGTATACTTTGTTGGCATCTGCCCCGCTTATTCTGACGTGGGACCCGTGGCATACAGGCCACACGATTTCTTACAAGAGTGATAATAAGATAATATTCAGGATAAGTTATAGTTTACCTCTCAAGGATGATAGCAAAAGGAGCAATGACAGCGGTGGCAAAGGCATGGCGATAGACAACAAGCACATAGTGGCTCATCCCTCTATTGAGGGAGACCTTGGTGATGATGTTCATGCCAGCATAGCCGAATTGGAGGGAGATCATGGCCATGTAGGGCTTGCATTTCTGGATGAAGTTGTTGAAGGATACTTGGCTTTCCATTTTTGGCTGTGATTCACCAAAAATTTCACTAGGCCAAGGCAAACAGATACTCTTTAAGAAAAGAGTACTTGGGAAAGGAAACAATGAAAGAGGAGGAGAAGAGCCAAATGGTTTTGTGTTTCTCCCAAGGAAAAGATGGCAGCCTCTACACATATTTATAACCGTTGGGAAACCTTTGTCCAAATTCCAAATCTTTTTTTTTCCCTTCTTTTCTTCTAAAGGTCTTTACCATTAATGGAAAAAGTGCCATTCAACTGGTTTGAGGACTATTTAAAATGTGGTCTGTAGAACCTCCATATTTAAGAGGGTTCATTTTGTAAAGATCACATTGTTAAATTAGGACTATATTATTATTTCAGTTGTTAAATGGGGGTTAGTGTTATAATAAAAGCAGGAAAATTTTTTTGCTTGATATAATTATTTTAAGTCAAAGTGAAATGGTTTCTCTTTAGTGGAGACAAGTATCGAAAATTTTTAAGTATGCAATGGGTGAACTAAAACAGAGTTTTTGCCCTTACTTTCTTCTCTTTTAAATGAAGGACTTAGCAAGTTCTCGTTAGTTGACCCAATAGAAAATGTTTTTTGCAGTGTTCTTCTGTGTTCCTTCTTTTTTCGAGATTTCTCTGCAACTATTCGACTCTTTTATGAAAACAAACTGGTGGTGTTCTGATCATTTGATTTTGAGATCTTGTTCGTCTTATGTCTAGTATTATAGGAAGTTTAACATTTAAGATTGGCATTCTCATGTGGATTTCTGATGCATTAAACATATAATCTAACCTATCTAATTGTTAAGCTTTGCTGGTTCACTACAACGCCATCAGCCTTTTACCTTGGCATTAGTAGTCCATCTGAGGCAATTACGGACCCAGGATTTTTGTTTGGCTGGTGCGAGCAATGGTGAAAATGAACAAGTTAGGTAATAAAACTAGATTTTTTTAAGGTCTTTAAAGGTGTTTCTTGAATCTCATGGGTGCGACTGTACTCGCATGACTATACTTGAGTCCACCTCTGATCAGAGTGCCTTTCATATGCACACAAAAGAGTTGTTTTTCCATTTTCTAATGGTTGATGTAGAAAAGTGAAGGGGTAGAAGACGGCGAAAGTCCAAGGAGGAAGGCAAAGGTATATAGCAACAAGTAAATGGCTAAAGTTACTTTTCCATAACTAATTACTAGCAAACATAATTGCAAGTAAAAATAATTTACAAGTAGACCTCGGGTGAGGTAGAACAACATTGTGGTGAGAGGAACGTGACTTGACTGCCAACTAGGCAATTAGGAGCCAGTCCATTGGAGGTGGTTCTTAAAAAAAAAAAAAGAAAATGATGCTTAGTTGCATATATCATTCACTATCTTTTTTTGCGTCTATCTTGTAGATATTTAACTATCTTGTAACAAAATGCCAAATATTACTAAAATAGTCATAATATTTATAGAATTTCTGCCTATGAAATAGTCCCAAAGTTGCTATTTGTGGTCCACATATTGGATATTAAGTTTCTTTTAAGGCCCCAGTCTATAAAATGCCGGATCTAGACATTTCCCTAATGGAAGCTTGTGTTAGATCTTGTATCTTAGCATAATGTTTAGCACTAATTAATTGCTTGCTAGTTAATTAATTTTGAGTAGAGTCTAAGCAAGTCCAAATTATTATTAGGATTATGTGTGCAAAGTTTCGTCGGGTTTCAAGCTCATTTGAGTATAGCAGGGAGATAGTTTGCAATTTCAAAAAGTTTAGGAGGGCTTTTTAATAATATATTATTTGCGAGGTTTTGGTCTCATTGGATAGATAACCTAATTCCTATAATCTTAACCTTCCATCTCAACTTGAACTAGACCCTCGAAGACCATACAAAACCCTACCCAGTTATCCAAGACCTATTTTGTAATTTCCCCAAAAACCTTTAATCCTTTTTATGCCTGAGAAATGACCCATTCTCCTCATTTAAGTTTCCTTCTTTCTTTTCTCTTTCTACCCTTTCCTTGTTTCTTTTTTCTTCCATTTCACTCCCTAGCCAGTGGAGCGCCCCCAAGTTATCTTAGCCACCATCATCCACTCCCATCATCTTCGCCAAGCTACTGCCATCACAAGAATCTCTTTCTCAAGTCTTTTTTACTCTGGTGCAACCCTAGGTGAGCTTCCTTCTCCGCTAGAGCTAGGTCAATGGTGTTTTGAGCTTAGAGTTGTGTAAGGAGCATTTCTTAGCATCGCCTTTTTACTCTTATAGATTGTTCTGGGTTTCGCTTGAGTCTTTCATCGTTTTGCTTCCCAACAGTATAGAGAGCTAGGGCATTCCCCTTTTACTCCTTTTCTTCATCAAGGCAAGTAGATACACTTAAACTGTTGATGATGTGCATATTTTATGTAGATTCTAGCATATTATTCCCATTAATCTTTGTGTGCTCATTCTACTTGAATTGGTTTATAAATGCTAGAGTCTAGGTTTGATGAATGAATGGAATGGATAATGAATTGGATGGAGGATGTTTAATGACTAAAAGCAATTTGCACTTCTGTGAGCCGTCAACGCGTCGAGAGCTCACCGAGAAACTTGCTCAACTCTCTCTGAGTAGAGAGTTTTAGGGATACCTTTTTGAAGGTACAACTATTCTCCTTTGGCATGCCGAGGAGCTCCCCAAGAAATTGTCCTAACTCCTTGTAAGTAGGGAGGGTCTGAGCACTTAGAGACCTTAAAAATTTCCTTTCCTTGGAAAAGAATTTATGGGCTTTTAGGCTTGGTTGTTGGGATCCTTGACCTACCTTATTGTAGATCCATTAATGGACTTTGTGTAAGGGATGTTGTAAACCAACATAGTCTTACGGATTGTACGGTTCTCGTATGATTTATAATCTACCTCGTACTCGGTTGATGTGAGGCTTGAGACATCCTTAAATGATCTATGCTCTAATGAATGGAAGGGATGCCTCGATTTTGCCTAACCCGTGGTTTGAGTAGAGATGTCAGATATGCGAATTGTGATCATTGACCTAGGAGTTCGGATTGTATCTACTCCTTGGTCTGTTTTTACAGAAAAGTCAGCCTATTACCATTGACTTAGGATTCTTTAGTTGAGCACTAGTAACTTGTTAAGTCTACGACAGTAGAGATACCTCTATATAGAGACTAATGTGACGGATCGAGGTCTTTTAGATGATTGCGTAGATTGGTATTGAATGAATGTGTACTGTTACTTTAGACAGGGTTTTTTATCACCCAATGCCTTCACAATGATTTGACTAGTTTGATCAATTGTTGTTTTGGATGAAACCTTGCGTTCTATGAATGTGGACATGGTGTGACACACCCGATGCCGATCTGATCCTCTGATGATTATGGACTAGGTTCTTCGCAATGCTCTGACCTGTAAACTACACATTTATGCTAGGTCCATAATCATTAGAGGATTATCTAACCTATAAACTCCATTTACTACACATTGAAATGCACATCGAGCAAAGGTAGACCCAAGTATTTCCATGTGTGGGCAGTTGCACTCTCTGGACCTCAGTTTGCTTTTAGAACCATAATAAGAAATTTGGCTCTACATCTAAAATTCACATAAAAATTCTATATATGCCTCCAAAATCCACATGCAAATCCTACATTTATTTTCAAAATCCAATTGCCTTTTTGGGTCCTCACCACTCAAATAAAAATCCTGGGTCTCCGTTGTACTCGAGGGATCATCGGTCATTTCATTCTAGTTATATTTGACTCATAGCCAATTCCATTGTAAATTCCTTGATTAAAATAACAAAAACAATTGAAGTGCAATCAAGTATTTTACATACGAACCTGCTGTTAGGTTTATGTCTCGTATTCCAGCTTAGTTAGATTGGTTCATTGGTCTAGCCAATGACCAAGTTAGGGTCAAGGGTAATTTGGTCTTTATACTGGGGCTTTCTTGGTAGCTAAGAAAGCATGCATTATATATTCATGTAATGTAACCCTAGACTCTGTGTAAAAGGTGTGACAGATCTCTTCCCCGTGGTATAAACTACATAGGGCTATGTAGAGTGTAGAGAGGTGTGGGCTCTCTTCCTCGTGATGTTGATACACCACGTATGGCAGTGTGCTGTGGGAGTAAGATTAAGACCTATGAAAATTGAGTAGCTAAGTGTTAAAGAATATGGAGTTTTTATAAAGAATTGCTCGGTATCTTTTATAGTGAAATTGAGCAAGATGCTCATAGCTCGTAGAGGTAACCTTTATGGTGAATCACATAAAATCTATGTGTCATGATTGTATGGTTTTCTTGTTCTTTATGTGTGTGATGATGTTGATTGCTTCCGCATGTGCACTACACCTGCCTATTGGATAAGTGCACTAACAAGGGAGATGATAGTTTTGACCTTGGTGGTTACTCTATCACATTGAGGCCATAGAGATTTACCTGTCTTCCTTGGGCCCAAAAGGATTAGTCCTGCCCAAGGGTTGGGACCCCTCCGTTAGAAAACAAAAGGTAAGTGATTCTTTTAGCAAAGGGGAAAAAAAGATAAAAAGAAAAGTTACCCTACAATTGATAAATGTTTTGTGAATCTACTCTAAACGAGAGTGTAAGTATTTTTATGTTGGCAAATTCATAGGTCAGATAAAACTTAAGTCCATTAGTATTGTACTTAACATATCTTTAAATATGAACAATGGTTTGAGTCGCCGAATGCATTGAAGTGAAGAGATAGAAAAAAAAGCAACAAATTGAAGTGGTTTTCTACAAACAATATAGATTAAAAAGGTTATATCTCACAAACCGAGCATTGGATATGAGCATGTGACCAACCATTGAAAAGCTTGTTTCGAGAGGATTCTGTAGAGCTTAAGATCGTTTCAATCGGAGCTGAAATGAGAAAGTTATGATCTCCAGATGTTTGCACAAGATATGTTGAATTTTCACACGGGTAGAGGCTTAATCCGATTGATCGGACCTTTTATCCGACCAATCGATCTTTTATCCGACCGATCGGGCAAGGGTAGAAAGTGCTTTGATTTGCAATTTTTCAGTCCGATTTGAAGGGAAAGTTACCTACATCATGCCAACTCTTTTCTTAATTGAAATATACTTATGAGGCACGAGATTGGAGATATAAAAAGGGGTTTTCTCTCAACCCTAAAATCCATCTTTCTATTCTAAATTAAGATGCATATTGGAGATATCATTCTTCTTTAGAGCTTTCCTTGGAAATTGTGCTGAAGCTTTGTGCTGGAGAATATTGTTTCTACTATCTTGTAGAAGATTATCTTCTCTTTTGTAGAATGTTGTTTGTCTTGAATGGTTTCAAGGCGTGTTGGATCAAGTTTGAAGAAGGTGAACGGCGTGTGCATCGGCAAGAAGAATTTCGGTCTTTTAGGTTGTGTCCAACTGGGAAAAGGCTAGTAAATAGATCTTGTAATCTCTCTTGCATAGTGCTTGATCTGAATTTGGACCGGTATTAGGTTCCGCGGTTTTTTCCATTTGAGTTTTCCACGTAAAAATCGCGTGTCTTTCTCTTGTGGTGGTTGCTTTTTAGCTTAGATTAATTGGTTGTATATCTACATACTAAAAATCTGTGTTGGGATTTTAACCTGTATCAAGGTTTAAAGTCTTTCACAGAGAGATAGAGAGAGAGAGAGAGAGAGAGAGAGAGAGAGAGAGTTTAGTATCTTATTAGCTGGACTGCTCAAACCCCCCATCTCCTTATGTTAGCACAACGCCAAGTTTTAAGCTGGGCCCCCTAAATTATATAACCAAAATGCTTTTGCCATACTGATTCCGAGCAGTTTTTTACCTTTCTCCTCACTTTGTTGGATTACTGGTCAAGAGACTGATCAGGTGTGACACTTTTTGACTTGAGGACCCTAGGATGGTTGAGTGGTGCAATGCATTGGCAGATCTGAGGAGTTTGAAAATTAAAGATTGAGCTCAACTAATAGATGAGTGAGGATGAACACAGAATTCTTCCTATGAGTGCTGCTTGCAAGACTGTTTAATACGATGTGGGTTCTACGTGGCAGCAATGATCAGATGAGGTGTTCGGTTACAGAAGTGTAGGACTCAGACTCAGCGCCAATGGTGGTATAAAAGTCAGGAGTAAGTGGCAACTGATTATACGGCACCCCAATGTAGGGAAAATATCGCAAATCTCCTGCCACGTCGCTTTAGCAGGTGACTGAGGCTTGCACTTTGATGGAATCTGAATCCTCTGTCGCGTCTGTTAGAGGCTTTCACATTGGGGCCCACATCATTCTGATTGAGACCATTCATCTCTCTTGAAGACCATCTTTTCCCGGGATCCATCGGATGAAATATTCTCAAATTTCACCTTAACTGAAGTTCATTCAATGTGATTATTGTACACGTGATTTATGACGAGATTAAGGTATTTGATTAATAATACATGAGAGTATTCTAACTAGGCTGTTAATCATGTGCACAATCTAATGGGATGAACAGTTTTTGAAGTGAAATTTGAAGATATGTCATTGGTGCGAAGGGCATTCAAGATGAATGGTCCGCCAGTCCAATTATGAAGTTCCAAGCATCCATCATAGGAAAAGCGCATAATAAAAGCTAGGAACTCCATCGTGGGGCCTACATAGGGATAATCTGGACGATTCAAGATGAGTCTCATCCCCTCCGTCAATATATTATAAAATTTCAAGGCAAGAGGAGTGGATCCAATCGTCTAATTGAACAAATGATGAAATCATGAAAACGTATTTAATGCCACATAAGTAGAGATGCCGCGCCGAAGCCTAATCACTTTTTGAATCATGTGTTCAATTGAATAGTAGGCTCAACTCCTATTGAACTAAAACATTAGGATATCTCCTTCGAGGGATTGGTATTCATCTCGAACAGCTCAGACTATCACTATGAGCGGCCCATGAGGGAGTTCCATGCATCAAGTTTGATGGGGGGCATCAAATTGCCTAAATTTTTTTCTTAACAGTGGAGTAGCAAGCCTGCATTGTACATATTAAATCATCTTTAAAAAGTTTCTCTTAATTAATCACCTATTGATGCTATCCAAAATACCCCTAAAAGTATTCATTTTTTATTCTATCTTTTTAGTTTTACCACATATTTATCTCAACATTCTCATAATACAATCACTTTGTGTAATCTAGCTAGCAAAAATGTGACCCTATCGATCCTTTTTGATCAATTTTGATAATCACTTCTCTTTCCTAGAGAGAAAAAAAAACTAAAAAAAGAAAGTGGATAAATTGTTAAATTGGTTTGGTGGGTTGGTTTGACCCATGTTCAGTGTAGGTTGGTGGTGCCTAACCATTTAATAAATTGGTTGCACCCCCACATACCCTTATTCTCAATCCGACTCACTTAAGAACGACCTCATTGCCAGTGGTAAGAGGCGTCATTTCTTTTATAGTTGCCAGGGTTCAAACCTGGATAGTCACCATCCCTCACTTGAGGGCTATACTATCTCATCTAAGGTTTTTTCCCTCACCTGAGGGCACCCTACCTCATCTGATATCTACTCCCCTTACTAGAGGGTTAGGGGACCAAGTCCCCCCTAGCTACGTTACCTAAAAAAAAATTGAAAAAAATCTCAACTCACTTAGAATATAGATAACCTGTTTATGGCCCCCTAAGTTGGGATTAAAAAAACTCACTTAGAATATAGATGACCCATTTACAACTAGGGGTTCAACTTGGGTTGGACCAAACCTAAACTCGCATTGCCCAGCCCTAACAAAAGTGAATTTTAGGTTGAGCTTGTTCGGGTATAGATTGGGCTCGTGGGATAGATTTGAAATCTGCATTTAATTCAGGTCCGAATGAATTCTTATTATAGTACCCAAATTCAACTCGAGTATTTGACTCATTTGAAAATTGTAGAAATAGTTTGTTTATATATTGCTCTCTATGTGGAGTATCTTCATATCCTGAATTTATACCTTGAGAGAGGAAACACAACCCAAATTTACAACTCTAAAAATTGGGCCAACAGGAGGATTCACAACTCTGAAAATTGGGCGGCATTGCAGAAGAATTTTCGCTTTTTTTATTTTACACAATTTGCAAAAACAGATGCCAATCGCAGATTCTAATCCTAAAATTCCAACAGTAACACTGAAGGATCCTATAAAAGGAGCTTGCAAAGTCCAACTTCAACTGCTTTAACTGGAGTCAGTGATGCCATGCCATGGTTGAAAAATTCAAAAGCATTACACGTACATACACTCCCAAGCAAATGTCAAGAAACTTAGATGAGGACTGAGGAGGATGGTAATGGCAGACAGACTTGATGGCTAGACACTACTTGCATGAGAAGGATACTAATGGCATTCGGACTGAAAGTAATTTAGATTCAAAAGTACCTTGCTATATATCCCTGTCTCTTATCTCATGCTATATATCCCTATCTCTTATCTCATGCCAAAAGCAGAGATGCTAATGGCAAGCGGACTGACGGTAATTTAGATTCAAATGTACCTTGCTATATACACCTATCTCTTCTCTCATGCCAAAAGATGAAGAAGGAAGAAAAAAAGAGTGAAAAAAGGAGATCATGTGATGCATGCATTACAGACAATAGAGACCTATTGGTTTCCTATGGAAGAGATTGCAGTTATGATTACTTTCCCAGTTGGTGATATGCAACTTGAGCCTAGGCTTCCCTTACTTAGGGTAATTTTTGAGTTGTGACACGTGTAATCTGATGAAATTCCACCCAATTATGTGTCGGGATAAAACCCACAAGGATATTTACAACCTTCACGCGCGTGAGGACTCCTCAAGGCCATTTATCAATGAGTGTCTTTTTTGCGGAATCTGTAATTATGACATATACAATCCATCATTCACATGGTATCACAGTTGAACAATCCATACAATTTAAACCTTCAGTACATAAGTGTAAGATTTCCATTCATTATATTATAGAAACCCAAAAACTTTCTACATGCAAGTGTAACTAGAATGCCATATATATATATATATATATATAACATGCACAAGTGTATAACTTGAAGACACTGACTACAAAATACATGTACATCATCTATACAAGTCCAAATATACAAAACAATACCATCATAATATATAAGTCACATGTAATGTGTAAGATGGTATGATGCAAGTACTATCCCTAAAATAACCCAAAATGAAACTCATGGTGATGCTCTTCGTACTAAAGATCAAAAGATGTTCTCAAAAATCCATTCTTCTAATTCTTGAGGAACCTCTAAGGTCTCCTTCTGCTTATTCTCGATCTCTACCAGACCGGTACCGGCATTTGCACCTGTAACATCAATTGAATAGCTATGAACATGACAATTCAGCTAAGTACAAGCAAAAGTAAGGTAACATATGTTGGATCTCTAAGCATTTAAGAACATGCTTTTAAAGAGTCTACTCCAACAACTAAGCACATTGCAATATAGTTCAAGCATACCTAACGTATTAATTACTGATAGAAGAACTTATTATATGGCTTATGCATTATCTAAGTGTGCTCTTTCATGAGAGCGAGACAAATTGTGTGGGATATAACTAGTGCCCCAGGCATAAGTATAGTCTGGTTACCTAGTTGGAGTTCCAAACACTCTTATTATCCATTGTAGTGGCTAAGCTTAGTCCATAGTTCTTTAATTTTTAACCCCATTTAACTCTTCTTTATTCAATTCAATTCAATGTGATAAAAAGGAGAGTACTGTTAAAGAAATGATAATCAATAAATAGTAAAACAAGTATTACCACTATATCAATTCATTGGAGAACATTGATTTTACATTTCCAATATACTAACATTCTCAGGTTGATAAAATCAAGAAGAATTACTAGCCAACCCTAACTAAATACCCGCCATCTCTACTCGTTCATTCCGATGTAGTTTTAGGTTAATCAATGTATGGCTATTCTTTTTTGATGTTACATTGTATATGAGTTGCCCATTGAGTCTCCTAAATCCACACTAATGGTTAGGTGCTAAATTGACTAAACACTATGCATAAGGAATCTCCATTTTCAAGATTGTTCATGCATTCTATTATTCCTTTGGTCAGCATTAGAGGGCTATGGCTCAATTACTAAGGCCTTACAAGGTCTCGGACACCCAATGATCTTATTTGGTTAAAAGTTATACTATAATTAGCTTCTAGGTTAATTATAAGATAAGTCTTTGATAAAGAAAGATGGTTAAAAAGGGTTTATGACAAAAAAAAAAAAAGGATCACCCGATCGACCAAGTCAAGGTCCAATCTAGATTCAGAGATCTAATTCAAATTAGCTTCAAAACTTATGAAGTTCATTCTTTGTTCCTTCTCTTTATACTTATAGGAAACTTTATACTCCACTCAAATAACCTTCTATGCTGCATCAATTAATAGTCTCTAATACTTTCATCATCAGCTTAATACTATGGATTCATTTATAAAACCAAAAAGCAATTCCCAATCATCAATAAAAACAACAAGGGCTAGGATGAAGATGATTGGAGTCCAATCTATAGGATTAATACAATGCAACATGCATCACATCAATATTACTTATACTTGCCTTCACTTTATGATAAAATTCCCTAAATAGCTTCTCTTGAGCTCAATGCAAGAAATCCCCAAATATGAAACCCTAACAAAGAAATTTATGAGAAAAAAGATGGCGAGCATGCATGCATGTGATAGGAAGAAATCTCGTTAACCCAGTTTGCAACTTAAATCTGAAATAATGTGTAACTCCTTACCTATGGCAGAGTTTTAGATGGTTGTAGGAGAAGAGCTTAGTAACTCAAGACCATGAGAAGATGGGAATGACCATGAAGAAGGTGAATCCCATCTTTGCTTAAACATGCAAGGTTTCTTTGTTTGAATTGGTTGAAGGAAATGTAAGGTGGAGAGGGGAGCAATGAGCTACAATAGTTGGAAGGAAAGAAAAGAATGGTTGAAGTGGGCTTCAGTTGTTTTTACAAAGAAGTCCAATTTCCTCAATATAATTTTAGTTTAAGTCAATTCCAAGCCCAATTAATTCAAATGAAGTCTAATAATGTGGGGTCCAATAGAAAGTTAATGAGTTCAGCAAGATGCATGCGATGATGCCACGATGACTCATGTATGATGTAAAACTATAAAACAAAAATTAGAAAAAAGGGCTTAATGCCACCTAATCAAGTTAAACTGAACCATGACTACTTATCCATGGTCCAACTCAATTCAAATAGACATAATATGACAAACTACGATTAAGTTAGAATAATTTCACATCAAATGTGATTAATTAAAATAAATCTATAATTAATCAGTATTAAACATAGTTAATTTGTGACTGGGTTTCACAACGCTTAGAGGATTTGATCATGTGGCACTAATATTCTTGTTTTTGGTCAAATTTGCTTTATTTACTATAATTGGAGTTGATGGAATGCTTTTAAATGTGGGAAACTGAAGTTGGAGAGGCAAGAAAAAAGAAGAAGAATAAGGAAAAAAAAAGATGCTTGTAGGTGTAGAGATTTAGGGACAATGTGAAGAAGAAAAAGAATTCATGATCATGGCTGCTCCTAGAAATTTCGGAACTGCATCTTGATCAATTCTTATGATTTGTCATAATGTCAATTTTTATACGTGGAATAGCATCATAAAAGGTATTCTCAAGAAACTTATTCATATCACAACTCTAGTTTAATCCTAATCACATGTTAACTTCATTATGTCATAATCCTACTCTAACACAAACGCCTAATTCCTATCTAATTCAAACTCATCCAAATCATGAGATGTCCAACCTTTTCAATATACTTTATTAGTAGGTTGTATAGGTGATCTAAGTGTGAGTATATTAACTACATTAACATCATTTTATATGTAGCTAAACAATAAAACAATAGTCTATATCAGCTTGTATCCCAATATTGGGACTTGTAATAGGGATCGAAGAATTCTAACTTTAATACAGGTTAATATCCCAACACAAATTTCTTATATGTAGGTAATCGAGCAATCAATTTAAGTAAAAAACAATCAATTGTACAAGAAAAACACACGATTTTTACGTAGAAAACCTAAATGAGAAAAACGATGGGACCTAACACCAGTCCAAAATCAGATTAAGTAATATGTAAGAGAGGTTATAAGATCTATTTACTACCCTTATCCAGTTAAACATAACCTAAAGGATTGAAGTTCTTTTTGTTGACATACACGTTATTCGCCTTCTTCACGCTTGATCCAACACGCCTTGAAGCCACTTAAGAAGAACAAATCTTCTAAGAAAGAGAAGACAATCTTCTACAAAAGATATAGAAGCAATATTCTCTAGTATAAAGCTTTAGAACAATCTTTTCAATGAAAGTTAAAGAGAAAAAGGGTATTTTCAATGTTTCTCAACTTAAAATAGGGAGATGGATGCCTTAGAGTTGCGAGAAAATTTCTTGAAGCCATAACTTTGTTGTTTTAAATCCGATTGATACAATCTTAAAACTTATGGATATCTACTTAAAACAAGCTTTCCAACAGTAGGTCGATTGCCCATATCCAACACTTAGTTTTAGAGATATGATATTTTTAATTTAAATACCTTTATTCCAACTCTTTTAAGACTCTTTAACCTCTTCAAAGTTCTAGTCTAAAATAAATAGAAATACAACTTTGATTAGAATTAGAGTTTTGTCTAATCCATGAATTAGCTAATATACTAAAATCCTTACATGGAATTAGTGAGGGAGGATAGGAATAACCCTACCTTGGATCAAACTCACAGCCCTATCTAGGACAACATATGTTGGTCGCATATGCTTATATTGTTGACGCATTTTGTTGTTTTATTTGGATGTGAAATGAGCATCCTTCAAGTTTGTATTTTAGTCAGTTAAGAAAAATATCAAGCCATTTTGACTAAAAATCAAAATTTATAACCAATTTGGATTGCTTGCATTTCTTGTGAAGGTGATTGTTGGTAGATAAATTTTAGATTGTCTAAAGCGCTTGGCCCATTAATATGCCATGCGTAGATGAGGAGGTCATATACCAATGTATTTCAAAAATTATGCAAGATGTTTTTTTTATATACAGAGTTAACTCTTGCATAACTATTTCCCATAGCTATAATTTTTTTTAAAGTGCCAGTGCTCACCTTATCGTAAGCATTAGTACGTGCTCAGTAGAGGTGTTTCCATATATATATATAGTCCCTATTTTCAATTCTAATTTGTTGACTTCATGTTTGATTTATTATTGTTGATCTTATAATGGGAACCATCTATAAGTGAAATGAACCAAGGAACATTAAAAGGGCAAGCCAAAGTGGAATAAGAGCCCTAAGATGCTACGTAAAGCTGTTTCTCTTTAACTTTTTAGTTAGTTCCCACCCCAAGTTGCTTAGGATTTGATTATAGTTATTATTTACCATGAAAAGTAGGGAACTCCATGTGATTCTTATGTTGTAAAAAGCCTTGACTCTCAAACAAAAAACCTCTAACATCCCCACTTAATATAAGGCAATAATATCCTATATGGGATTCACTGTTTAATAAATTATAATTTATCCCGACTTGTGTTATTATGGTTTATTCTTAATGATCTTGTACTTTTTTGGTTGACAATGCTTATTTATGATAGAGAAATGATCCAAAACTGATGCTGTCATCAACCCAACAGAGCTAGCTAATCCATGCTTGAGAGAAACCATTTATATTATATGTTCCCCAGTGAACATATAGTGGGCCAAATTTCATTTCAATTGTACACACGTTGTTGGATTGTGATCAAGATTTGAATCATGCAAGATTATTGTTAAGTAAAATCTTACTTGCACTCATGTGATTAGTCCAATAGTGATTATGTTGGGTTTAGGTGTGCATTAAAGCACAAATTCCCCCCTTTTAAGCATGAATTTCTTTTCATTTAGTCCTATTTAATAACCATTGTCCCATATCGGTTATTTACTACTTTTTTTATGTGGTTTCTTAATGTTTTCCTCCTCGCTTATAGTGCTAAACTTTCTAGTGGGTATCGTAGTAGTTACCACATGGGGGAGTGCGTGGGCTGTGTGTAGTGCGGTCGGGCCGAGCCCGTCCATCCGCATTGGGCGTGCTTGTTAGGTTGCCCGGTTTGGGCTTGCCCGCGGGTGCATTTTTGGATTGGAGGTGGATCCAAATCCGCTTGTTGGCGGCCCGTATCTATCCAGCCCATATCTATCCGCCTGATCGTAACCATAACGTCTCTTTGCATTGAGAAACCCCTATATAAAGGGTTCCAAAAAGAGCCATTCTACACCTCTTAGATTTGCAATCTTTGCAAGAGAACTCTTTGCGAAAAGGCTTTCTTCACTCATTTTTCTTTTGCAAGAGAGATATTTGTTTGTCAGATTTATTTCTGCGCTTTATGCTAAAGAAGATCTGCAACAGTGCTTCTTTGATTTCATTTTTCCTTTGCTTTTATTTTGATTCATTGTTGCTGTGAATCTACAAAAATGGTCCCTTTGGGATTTGAGTTTTTTTTCAGTCAATCGAGTGCATGGTTGCTAGAGATTCCAATCAGGGAAGCTATCTTAATTTGGGGTAGTCTGTGAGTCCATCTGCATCTATGTGGAGGCAAAATTTGCCTAAAGAAAGCATCTGCAAAGCCGTGATCCAACTACCAATTGTTTTGGTGTTTTTTAACTTTTTTTCTTAGTTTTGCAATTATTATTAGTAATCAGCATATACCGAAATCCAACAGATTATCCTTCTGAGTGAAGTAATCCAGTGAGTATCTATATATATTGTTGAACGTATGTTATGAATGACTTTGATCAAGCAAAGATATGTCTCATGTGATTCTACAATGGCTACATCACGAGAAATGATTTTAAGAAGCAACATTTATTTCTCTTTATTAAAAGAAAAAATAAGAAGAATAATTAGGAACACGATTATGAGTTCAATTCCTCAATGAGACAAAAAATGGAAAAGAGAAAAAAGAAAAAGAATATTTTATGAATATGGAAACAATTATGTGATTATATTAGTTATCTAAATGGATTCTTATACGTTACCTAGATTTGAGTTTGCCTTTTTGGACACTTTTCAAAGTAATTTGTTCTTATTATTTAATAAGAGAAGCATGGTAAGTGAGGATTAGATGTAATCATATTATGACTATTAGGTCTTTGGTATTGGGAAAAGCAAAAGACTTCTTGGGAAAAGCGGCGTAATGGAAACTACTCGCGATCAACGGATCAACCACGATGAATACACAGCAATCACACATATGAACACAGCAATTTTTCATGGTTCGGCAACCTTGCCTACGTTCATGGGAGGAGAGAACTCATCTACTATGATCCCATCTCAATCCTCTTAGGATCTAGGGTTACAGTACATCAATATATATAGTTTTCACTTTCTTGTCACATAATGACTAAAATACCCCTAACCCTGAACCTCGGTTCTTGCTAAACCAGACAACCGATCCAGCCAAACCGGAATACAAGACAAAACCCAACAATCTCCACCTTCGCTTGGATTCTACAAATCCTCAGAGTCACCTTGAGATACTCAGTAATGTCTTCACGCACCTTGCTGAAGGGTATGCCTCCACACACGCACTCGACATACCTCGCTGAAAGGTATGCCTCCACACACGCTATGACCTAGCATATCACCTACACCCCTAACCTGGATGCACAGACAATCTCAATATTGTCTAGTGTCGATCAAGTCCAAACCGACTTGAGACTTCCCACAGTTGACTCCTTTGACCTCAACACCATCGTCTTGAACCTTTAAAGTGCTCTCCATTTGTTGCCACATGCATATATCCATGCAACACAATGAACTTAACTTCCATCCGTCAAGACAAAACTAAAGATCTCCCTGAATCCAGATCTCACTGGTACTTTGTGAATCCTTCCTTCTATCTTCATTCCGGTGTTTTTTCCATCAAACCTGCAATTGTCCTGTTCTACCCTGTTCTAGTGGGTTGGGCACAGTACGTGCGCATTAAGTATGACCTGACGCTTAAACTGGCTTACTCCGACCTTAACGAGACTACCTTTTTCTTGAGAAAATCATCTCCGTTCAAGGCTCCCTGGATTTTTGCTAGATGATATCATCGAAGACCCATCAATCCATCTTCCAATGATCCGTCGCATCTAACTCCACCTGAACCACAGACTTCCTCCCCTATTATTTGATGTCTTCTTCACTACTCCACCTGAAAAAAGCATCCCCTATCAACCTGTAGAGATTTCTGACCATCTCACCCTCCATGATGATTAATGTTTCCTTTTCCACCTTCATAACTCCACTTGCTATAGTCACTTGCAGCATTTGAAGTCTAAGGTACATAAAGAAATCCAATTTCTTCGTTAACCAGGAACATATATCACAGTCGTTAGGGTTTGAATAACATCATCATACACCTGGATCTCTACCGTTCTTATCTCAAATGCTCATCAGTTACATTCTCCCTCATAAGAGCAGATCCATCACCAATGATAGTTATTTGCAACAAACAAATCTCTACGCGAACATATGATAGAAAGAATCTGAATCCCAATTTCATGAATCATTAACCTGATCCATACCGTAGAGACCAAAACTAATTCCTTATCAACCGAATCTGTGCTTTCTTGCACACTACCTCCTTCCGATTCTGATTCTTTTGATTTTTCCTTCTACTTTGGCATAGCGCTCATTCCTGATCCCTTCGACGCAGATCTGAGCTTTCCATCAAAGTACTCGGAGTAATCTACCATTCACGACATCAAGTAATACTTTTCAATCATTATTGTGTCACGGAGTCTAACACTCTATCCTTGCAAATCCCTGAAGTCGTTTTTCCATCAAACACTTCAATATGGCTTGTGATGCTTGAATCCATTGTTATCATCGTGAATCTGTCAGTTTCTTCAATTCCCCGGTTTTCTACCCACTAAACTGCCAATATCTTTTATCTACCTCGTAGATCTCATCACCGCGAACACGCTGGAAGAAACGAATCTAAAATCCGACTTTGGATGGCTTCGATATCGCAGAAACAATTTTCTACACTCAAATTGGTCAAACATCCATGTTGACCATTGAACAGCCCATCTTCTTCCACATACGTGTAGATGTCCTCACAACGAGTCCGTAGGCTCAAACGGATCTCCGATCAGACATCGGACGATCAAGATATCGCAGAAACAATTTCAGCCGTTGAATTTAGTCAAACCTACCTATTTACCGTGCTGACGTCACTACTGACGTCACGGCTTACTGGCAAATTGGGCTGGACTTTGCGCACATGGGTCAAGTATGACCGACCTGGAACCGACTTACTCTATGACCTATCTAAGCTTCTTTGGACAATGGGTCAGGCCCAGCCCGACCCGGAACCGACCTGACCTAATTGCCCTGGGCTGCTACTGCATGGGCCAGGTCCGAACCAACCTGGATTGACCTGACCTGCAACCTTCGCTGCCTGGGCTTCTCCACCATGGGTCAGGTCGAACTGACCCAACCCGGAACCCAAAACCCAACCTGAAAACGGTGAGTCATCTTCCTCCTTCACTCTGCATCCTGCAACCTAGTTGTAGATAAAAGCGGTTGCAAGCCCCCGTCTACTTCGGCTCCGGCTGCCTGGTCCGACTGGCTCGCGGCTGGTCTGGCGATGGTTATGATCGGCGTATGGTTGCGGCGACCGGCAGCTGATGATCTCAGCAACAGCGAGTCCTTTTTTTTTTTTTCTTTTTCTTGCAACAGTGCAGTCAATGTCTTCTTCCCTGACGATCCGGCAACAGCAGTTCACTGACACGGTCAGCGACTGCTTTTTTTTTCTCCAGTGAACCAAGAAGCACGGCCGATTACTTTTCTCTGTTTCGTGCACTGCAACAGAGATCTTTGATCTCCTTTAGCCAATAACCGCCCAGCCCACCTTGTGATCTCGATCCATGCCTGATCTGATCTCCCCCGTTTTCTGCAAACCAAGAGCTAGTCTCTCTTTGATCACAACCCACCGATCTTAGTCCTACTGCAAGTTCCAATAGAGCACCATCGGCAATGAAAGATGGATCCGGGCACGATGTGTCGATCCTCCTCTTCCACACACATCCCAGATCCGTCAATCACAAAACCTGCGAGCGATCTCCACCTCACTCTGATACCACTTGTTAGGAAAGGCAAAAGACTTGTTGAGAAAAGCGGAGCAACGGAAACTACCTATGATCAATGGATCAATCACGATGAATACACAGCAATCACACACATGAACACAGCAATTTTACGTGGTTCGGCAACCTTGGCTACGTCCACGGGAGGAGAGAACCCATTTACTATGATCTTATCTCAATCCCCTCAAGATTTTGGGTTACAGTACATCAATATATATAGTTTTCGCTTTCTTGGCCAACAAGAATACCCATACATAATGACTAAAATACCTCTAACCCTGAGCCTCGGTTCTGACTAAACCAGACGACCGATTCAACTAAACTGGAATACAAGACAAAACCCAACATTTGGTACATCCCTTGTGGGTACCCATATTGGTGTAGTACTTGAATGCCTTCCTAATCAACGGAAAAGACTATAAAATTATTGTTCTGCTGTTTTCCATCACCAATTTGTTTTCAGATAAGTGGTAACTCAATGGGGTCTTGGGGAAGACCATAAAGCATTGGCATGCCGTTTTCCATCACCAATTGGTTTTTGGATAAATGGTATCTCAATGAGATTTGAGATCTTACAATGACTTATCAAAAGTGTAGGAGTCTTCTAAGTGCAAAAAAACCATAATCTTTTAGAAAGCTTTAAAATATATCTCTTTGTAAATTTTTGGGATTATTTCATCATTATGATTTTTTTAAAAAAAAGGCCCAAACACCCAAATGTCCTTAATTAGAAAATTACTAAAAAGCTCAGGGACAAAATTGAAAAAAAATTTAAAAGTTATGCCCTTTCTTGAATTAAAGCAAAGACTTAAGGCCTTATTTGAGATTTTTCCATTTTTTATGCCGCCCCTGGCTATAATCATTCAATAAGAGCAGTCTTTTGTTTCAAACACCATCCAATTAGATGAAATATTTTATGATTAATGATGTCCTAAGGTGAGCCTCAAGTACAACAACTCTCCCCTTCGTACTGGCTAAACTACTTAACTATTCCTTACTTGTGCTGGCCCAAATTTGAGCTAAAAACACAGATAGTTGCCCGAGATTTTTCTTGAAAGACAACTGAAATGATAATAAAGCATGCAGCAATTTCTATTCAGACAAATTGATGATCACATACTTTGCACATGAACAATTCAACTATTGCCCTAACTTGATTTGGAGTGCAATTCAAGCCTCGCTTCAACACTAAGAGAATGCTGTTTTCATAGAATATTTAGAAATTAAATACAAAGGATTTCATCACATACGTTAGAATGAAATCTAAAGGCAAATAGTAAAAAATGATTATCTAAATGAATTCGCAACCGTTACCATTGTAATTTAAATCTTGTGAACCTTTCACCTCATATCGTTCAGTCCTCACCTTCTTCATAATGCTTTGGCAGAACTCATTTGAACATGAATTCAAATGTAATCATGCAAAAAAAAAAAAAAAAGGTTTTTAGAAGAATTCGTGGAATTCATGCTTGAAAATTTTGTAAATCCTACAAAATTGTCTTTTAGGGTGAAAATCTTGAATCCTCTTCTTAAGTGGAGAATTTGCAAATATTAGGGAGGCTAGAATTCTAAGAACCCTAATAGTTATTTGAGACTGTTCAGATAGTAGGAATTTGGAGTTTTAGAAAAATATCATGACATTTGCAAATGCTAAGGGCAACAATTAACAGCATGCTTATGGATTCCAACATCTTAAATTCCCGTGAAAAAAAATCTAATAAAATAAAGGGAAATAAAATTTTAATGTACTGGTCAAGCAAGAATTTGAGGTGTTGAGGTATTTTAGATATGATGTGATGGCTTATCCATCGGCATTTGCACATTTCTCTGTAAGAAGTTTTAAATGTCATCCATTTAAAATGTCTCAAATGTCCAAGAAAATTTTGAAATTCCTGCTTGTTTGTTTTTTGGTGGAATTTTTAGATGCTCACGTTAAAAGAAAAATTAGGGAATTTACTATGCCAGGCCATTTACAAATTTTTTGAATTAGCTCTACGATTTCCATCAAGAAACAGGCTTAGTAGTGATTATAGAAGTGGGAAAAAGACAAAATGCAGTTGGCCAAAACATGCATACCAACATCCCACGGGAAAAAGACAAAATGCAGTTGGCCAAAACATGCATCCTAATATCCCATGAGGCTTTAATAAAAAAAAACAAAAGTAGTGTCTCACGGGGTGAAATATCAGTCTCATCAGTCACTCAGTGTGTGATTGTGTCCATCTATAGCCGACAAATATCCATCCATCCATTTAAACGTGCCTGATCAACTAGGGAAAGCGGAGCCATTTTCTGACTTTGAAGAGGAAAGGGTGTGAAGAGTATGTCATGGCAATAGGTGGAACAAGGAGGACATATATAGGATATTAGGGTGGCCTTTTTTTTTTGGCAAAGGACATATATAGGATATTGGGGTGGCTTTTGCAAAGACTATATACACTGGCTACTAGTTAATGTCCTTTAAAAAAAAAGAAAAAAAAAGAAAAAGAAAAAAAAAGAAACAGCAGATGGGACTCCGGAGTGCATGGGGTAGCATGGCTTGAAGCGAGGTCTTAAGGGAAGTAATGGAAATTGTGAGGCAAATCCAAAAGAGAATTTGTGACATTGGTTTGAATTTTATCATTTCTACCTTTACTTTTCTGGTCCATACTCCTTGTGAATAAATGGTTTGGGAAGGTGGATCTTGGAAACATTTGAGTGATGCTGATTGTTGACGGCACATTTAGTAAACGTCATCGCGTGGATTTTCAGCCGGAATTTTGTGGGTTCGTGGTGAATTTTTTGCGTTTGGCAATAGGGTGAAAAGCAAAAAGTGGATTTCTATTTTACCATTTTTCCACCATTTCCCGAAATTCACCCACCCCCGCGTTTGGCAATAGGTGAAAAGCAAAAAGTGGATTTCTGTTTTCACCATTTTTCCACCATTTCCCGAAATTCAACCCCCCCCCCCCCCACAAAAAAAAAAACCAATAGATGAATAGCGATTGGAGCATTATTTGATGCAACACGCCTTTTCTTCGTCAAATCAGTGGGTAAGCCTTCCATTGATGATTTAGATCGTTAAATGGGAGCAGGGCTCCCAAAACGGCTATGAGATCAAGTTTCAACTGTTAATTCTTCTTAGATGTAATTATGTTTAATAAAGGTGGTCAATTTTCCAAGCATAAATTTTGACTTTTTGTGGGCTCTTTTTGAAAAATCTAGACCGTTAGATCTGATCTAGAAGCTAAGTATGGCTATGAGACCAAATTTTATAACATGAGGCATTGTGGCCAAAACATTCCAAGCCGTTGATTTCTTAAAGGTCTTTTCCTTGAAAATCCTCTTTTTTGCCAAACATGATTTTTTTAAGGGAGAATAAGTTGATTCTAGGCTTCAAAAGAGATTATTTGAAACTATAAAATCCCCTCATTTCCATGATTGTTTGCCAAACGTGCCTTAAGGGCATGTTTGGCAATAGTCCATGTGGATAAGGGGATTCTTATTGCAAAGAATCCTCTTGAAGCTTAGAATTATGCCATCCTCCATTTAAAAAAAATCAAATTTGGCAAAAGAGAGGATTTTCAGAAAAGAAACTTTTAAGAAAACAATGGCTTTGAATGTTTTGGCCAATATATCATGATCCACATGACCCCACATTTTCAAATTTGATTTCATAGCCGTTGTTGGCCTCTAAATCAGATCTAATGGTCTGGATTTTTCAAAAGGGCCTCACAGAAGTCCAAATCTATGCGTGAAACGTTGATTACCTTTTTAAAAATATTATCACATATAAGAAGAATCAATGATTGAAACTTGATCTCATAGCCGTTTTAGGGGTCCTACTCATATCTACCGGTCTAGATCATCAAAAGAAGGCCTACTATTGATTTGATGAAGAAAAGGCGTACCACATTGAGCATTGCTTGGATTACTGTTCATCCGCCTTTTGTAGGGATCCGATGGGGGGGCCTTACTGCGGAAATCCAGGAATTAGTGGCAAGCGGAAATCTGTCTTGCCAAACATGGTATATCCGCGGCTTTCACGTTTACCAAACGTGACCTAAGAGTGGAGTCTGAGACCGTGGTCCTGTGTGTAAATCTGCGTGTAAATCGACACTGTGTAGTGGGCCGGGGTTCCAACTTTGCCCCAGGTGCTATGAACACCCTTTCTTAAATGTGCCGGCCACTAAATTTAAATATCTGCAATACCTTTTTCTTTTCCCCCATCTTATGTGTAGCATGGTCTGAAGTATTAGTGAGATTCCACTAGGTATGTGGGCCAAAAAAGTAGGAATCTTTCTAAGGAGCCGTAGATGCTTCCAAACACCGGAATTTTATTATACGCTTATTGGGGTGCTTTCCTTTTATCGCTATCACCACTGTCGGCATCTCAAGTACACTGCGGGAGAGCTCCCACAATCCTAGTACTAGGATTAAAATCAAGGCAATCCATAGGATTACGTGACAATATGAAACTTGTAGAGATAACATGAGTACTCTCTTTCTCTAGAGTGGATCTAGACCATTAAGATGTTGTGCGCGTATGTGCAAACGCAACCAAGATCAACCAATCACCACACAAGAAGACAAGAAGATTTACGTGGTTCGGCAAAGATGCCTACGTCCACGGGAAACCAATTTCCACTGGGTTCTCTTCCAATCTGTGAAACCACAGCCTTGGAATCTCAGCCTCTCTGACTGACTCTCTAGGGTTACATATTACATCTCATATTTATAACCAGTACATCCTTATCCCCCAAGAACTCTATCTCAAAAAAAAAGGAAAGTCCTAACCCATTAGAAAACTACTATTTAACAAAATAGGAAATTCCTAATACATTAGGAAACCACCCCAGACATAGAACCCAAACATGGTCTGGACCCACATGGCCAACAATCTCCCCCTCCAGACCATGGGGAAGATGCCCTGAACCCCTTACTGGGAGTTCAGTCCGGCCAACTCTGAACACAGCTCCAGCTTTCCCTTAGACACAACCTTGGTCATCATGTCCGAGGGATTCTTGTCCGAATGAATCTTTTCCAGCTTCATGAAGTTCTTCTCGATCACCTCACGAATCCAATGGTACTTGATATCAACGTGCTTCATGCGACCATGATATGTAGCATTCTCACTGAAATCCATAGCACTCTGACTATCACAGTAAACTACATATTCTTCTTGCTTCAAACCTAGTTCTTGAAGGAATCTCTTCAACCAAAGCATCTCTCTCCCTGCTTCATTAGCAGCTATGTATTCCGCTTCAGTTGTAGACTGTGCTGTACACTTCTGTAACTTTGATTGCCAGGAAATAGCTCCCCCTACAAAAGTAAACAGATATCCAGAAGTCGACAACCGACGATCAAGATCGCCTGCAAAATCAGCATCAGTATAACCTTCCATGACTGGTTTTGAGCCTCCGAAACATAAGCACACCTTGGAAGTACCTCTCAAATACCTAAAGATCTACTTCACTGATTCCCAATGCTCTTTTCCAGGGTTTGCGAGAAATCGACTCACTAAACTCACAGCATGAGCAATGTCTGGCCGTGTACAAACCATGGCATACATGAGACTCCCCACAGCAGAGGAGTAAGGAACACATGCGATCCGTTCCTTTTCATCATCTGTAGTAGGACACAAGCGCTTGCTTAGTTTGAAGTGACTGGCTAGAGGTATGCTAACTGGCTTAGCATTCTTCATGTTGAACCGTTCGAGAACTCGTTCAACATATTTCTCCTGTGACAACCACAGCTGCTTGGAACTCCTATCACGACGTATTTGCATGCCCAATATCGTTCGTGCGGGACCCAAGTCTTTCATGTCAAACGACTTTGACATCTCCTCTTTTAACTTGCCAATCAACTTGCTATCCTGTCCAACTATCAGCATATCATCTACATATAAAAGAAGGATGATGAACCTGCCATCGATAAATCGACGAACATAGACACAATGATCTGCAGCTGTCCTCCGGTACCCATGACTCAACATGAATGAATCAAACTTCTTGTACCACTGTCTCGGTGCTTGCTTCAGCCCGTAGAGACTCTTCTTCAACTTGCAAACCATCTGTTCTTTTCCTTCTACCTCAAACCCCTCTGGGTGAGTCATGTAGATCTCTTCTTTCAAGTCACCGTGAAGAAACGCAGTCTTCACGTCCATCTGTTCAAGCTCAAGGTCCATGCTGGCGACTAGACCCAAAACGATCCTGATAGAAGTCATTTTCACAACAGGAGAGAAAACATCACTGAAGTCGATACCCTTCGTCTGTGCGAAGCCTTTTACCACTAACCGTGCTTTGTGCTTCACCAGTTTTCCATTCTCATTCTTTTTCAGCTTGAACACCCATTTGTTTTTCAGAACATTCCTATCTTTAGGAAGTTGCACCAGCTCATAAGTCTTATTCTTCTTCAAAGAACTCATCTCATCCTGCATAGCCTTCATCCACTCATCTTTATCAGCATGAGTCATTGCTTCTCGGAAGCTATCTGGCTCCCCCTCATCAGTAAGCAACACATATTCGGATGCAGGATACCTAGTTGATGGTTGACGCTCCCGTGTAGTCCTCCTAACTTGAGGTTCCATGGTTTCAATCCGAGGAGACCGCTGCTCCCCCTGCTCAACACCCTCATCATCTGGCAACCCTTGTGCCTCATCACGATCCGGATTGTTTTGTCCACCTTCTCCACCTGTAGTCTGCACCGGAGAAGGAGTCGGTGTGAGATCAACCACTCCATCAACTTTCTCCGAAGACTTATCAATCTTCTCAACATCTCCAAAGAACTGATCTTCATGGAAAACCACATCCCTACTTCTGATAAGTTTCCTCTTCTCTGGATCCCATAATCTGTAGCCAAACTCATCTCCACCATAACCAAGAAAGATGCAACTCACTGCCTTATCGTCCAACTTAGAACGCTGCTCCTTTGGTACATGTACAAACGCTTTACACCCAAACACCTTCAGATGTGAATAGGAAACATTTTTACCTGTCCATCTTCTCTCTGGAAGATCATAATTCAAAGGAACTGAGAAAGATCTGTTAATCAGATAAACGGCAGTCAGAACGGCTTCACCCCAGAATGACTTAGGCAACTGTGCTAATTTTATCATGCATCTCATCTTCTCAAGAATAGTGCGGTTCATTCTCTCTGCCACACCATTATGCTGTGGAGTACCAGGAACTGTCTTTTCATGTCGAATGCCATGCTTCAAGCAATAGCTTTTGAACTGGTTGGATGTGTATTCACCCACATTATCTAAACGGAGACACTTTAAGAGTTTACCTATTTCTCTTTCAACCTAGACATAAAACTGTTGAAACATCTGGAATACTTGATTCTTTGATTTCAACGGATAAACCCAGACTTTCCTGGATGCATCATCGATGAACGTGACAAAGTACTTATTGCCACCCAATGAGTCGACCTCTATGGGACCACAAACATCAGAATATACCAAATCCAACACATTGGATTTCCATGTTGATGTCGAAGAGAAAGCAACCCTATGCTGTTTACCATATAAACAATAATCACAAGGGTCAAGGGATATACCTTTGGAGCAAGGAATTAAATCATTCTTTGCCAACATCTGCAAGCCTTTCTCACTCATATGACCAAGCCTCTTATGCCACAGATTCAGAGAGGAATTGTCTTGAACTGCATTCAACGCATCTTTGCACAGCTTGACTTGTGTTTTATAAAGAGTATTACCTGCTGTTCCTCTCGCAATAACAAGAGACCCTTTAGTGAGCTTCCATCTGCCATTTCCGAAGTAATTCTCATAACCAGCACGGTCCAATGCAGTCCCGGAAATCAGATTCAACCGCAGATCAGGAACATGTCGCACATCTTTCAGCATCATTGTGCAACCAATATCGGTTTTAATGCAGACATCACCGATACCAACAATATCTGAATGACTCGTGTTGCCCATCTTCACAGTACCAAAGTCACCTGCTTTGTACCTCGTGAACATCTCCCTGCAGGGAGTAGCATGGTAGGATGCTGCTGTGTCAACAACCCACTCAATCTGACCATCTGCAACACTCAAACACTTATCATCATCGCCGGCGAGCACCACTACTTCTTGTTCCAAAGTAGCTGTAGTGTTATCATTGTCATTCTTCTTCTCATTATTGGATCCTTTCTGTTCCTTCATGGCAAAACAATTTTTCCTGATGTGGCCCATCTTGCCACAGAAAAAGCACTTTACAGACTTTTTCTTGCTCTGTGATTCACTGCTAGACTTAGACTGTGATTCACCTCTAGACTTGCCACGACCCCCCTTTGGTCCTCTACTCTTACTCCTCCCCCTGTTCTCAGTAACAAAGGCCTGTGCATTATCTGTCCCTGCAGATTTCCTTCTAGTTTCTTCATTCTGTAGACTACTGGTAACCTGACTCATAGATAACACACCATCTGGAGTAGAATTGCTCAAGGAAACAACCAATGTCTCCCATGAATCTGGCAAAGAACTCAGAAGCAACAAAGCTTGCATCTCATCATCAAGGATCATCTTCATAGTGGCTAACTGATTTACCACACTTTGGAACTCATTAATGTGATCTTCGATCTGACCACCATCCTTGAATTTCATGTTCACAAGCTTTCTGATCAAGAAGGTTTTGTTCACTGAGGTCTTTTTATCATACATTGCTTCTAGCTTTTTCCAAAGGGTATTCGCATTGGTTTCATTAGACACGTGGTGAAATATACTGTTATCAACCCACTGTCTGATGTGACCAATCGCTTTTCTATGCAATTTGATCCAATCAGCATCTTGCATATCTTTCGGTCGGGCACTATCCCCCTCAACGGGATCATGGAGGTCTTTACAATAGAGAATATCCTCCATCTTCGGTTTCCAGATCAACCAATTGGAATGGTTGAGCTTAACCATGGTAATGTTGATAGTATTGTTCTCCATCTTAATCAAATTAAGTAACAGGAAAAACAAATAATTAACACTGACCTCAACTCCTGCACCAAGCTGTAGATCTCGTCAACACGAGCACGCTGGAAGAAATGGATCTGAAATCCGACCCCGGATGGCTCCGATATCGTAAAAACGGTTTTCTGCGCTCCCGATTTGGTCAAACTCCTTGTTGACCGTCAAACAACCAATCTTCTTCCACTAACACGTAGATCTACTCGAAACGAGTCCGTAGGCGCAAATGGATCTCCGATCGGACGTCGGATGATCAAGATATCGCAGAAACAAGTTTCTGCCGTCAATCTGGTCAACTCTGGCCGTTGACTGTCTGTCCGATGACGTAGGCTGACGTCAGCTCGATGACGTCACGCTGCTGACGTCTGCGCAGTGCTGACGGGCTGGACCGTCTGCTTACGGGTTCAGGTCGACCCGACCCGAACCGGCCTGCACTGCTTACGGAATTGGGCTTGCGCAGTGGGTTGGTTCGGCCCAACCCAAACTTGACCCAACCTGTAAAACAGGCTCTGGGCTTCTCTTCTCCGCGGGTCAGGCAACCTGACTAGACCCCAACCCAACACCCCAGACCCAGACCCAGTTAACTGGGTCGTCTTCTACAAGTTTTCGCTGCGCCTGGGTCTGCAACCCAGTTGCAGACGGGCGAGCACTCCCGGCGACCAGCAGCCCCGGCGACCAGCGGAGAGAAGCGACGGCCGCACGGCGACGGTGGACAGCGGCGGGCGACGGTGAACAGCGGCGAGCGGTGAACGGAGCGACGACGATCGACAGTGTCCGGGTTCTTCTCGTGCGACTGGGTACTTGTCTGCCACAGATCCGTGAAATCCGGCAGAGCACGGTGACGCCTGGACACTTCTCTGCTCCGGTCCTCTTCCTCAGATCCGAGAAATCCTTCTTCTCCGATGAAGATCTGGAGCAACCAAACCACCCGACAACTGTTTCTCTGTTTCCGGGAAAAACAGAGCAACGAGAACCCAATCTTCTTCTTCCGCGATCACGTGTGGCCCAGTAGATATCAACCTTGATCTCTGCTCTTCCCGTTGATCTTCCACGCACAATCAATCTCTCTGATACCACTTGTTGTGCGCGTGTGTGCAAACGCAACCAAGATCAACCAATCACCACACAAGAAGACAAGAAGATTTACGTGGTTCGGCAAAGATGCCTACGTCCACGGGAAACCAATTTCCACTGGGTTCTCTTCCAATCTGTGAAACCACAGCCTTGGAATCTCAGCCTCTCTGACTGACTCTCTAGGGTTATAGATTACATCTCATATTTATAACCAGTACATCCTTATCCCCCAAGAACTCTATCTCAAGAAAAAGGAAAGTCCGAACCCATTAGAAAACTACTATTTAACAAAATAGGAAATTCCTAATACATTAGGAAACCACCCCAGACATAGAACCCAAACATGGTCTGGACCCACATGGCCAAAAAAGTAGGAATCTTTCTAAGGAGCCGTAGATGCTTCCAAACACCGGAATTTTATTATACGCTTATTGGGGTGCTTTCCTTTTATCGCTATCACCACTGTCGGCATCTCAAGTACACTGCGGGAGAGCTCCCACAATCCTAGTACTAGGATTAAAATCAAGGCAATCCATAGGATTACGTGACAATATGAAACTTGTAGAGATAACATGAGTACTCTCTTTCTCTAGAGTGGATCTAGACCATTAAGAGACATGTAAGTTTTACTTAATTGATGAGCGTGAAATGATAGTAATTGAATCTATTATAAGAAAAGTTATTGATTTACATAGTTGGTCATCGTGATTGATTGAAAAGCTAATTTGCACTAGATAAACTACTTAAACTCGCAGCAACACAAATTGGCATTTTCCCAAATTTCTTACAAGTTGGACTTAAGCACACTGCTAGATTGATTAGGTGTCCAATATAATATGTGATTTATAGTTTTATATTATTATATATATATATGTTGGCTATCAGATGCCTCTAATGAGCAACTTTTGCACTAGGGCTGGGGCCCACTTGATGGTCCATCCATGTGGACCAAACTCACGCACCTCCTTGAATTGCATCCATCGCTAGGGTTTGACACTCATCCAAATGGGTTGGAGCATTGGATCAACTACACACCCATCCGAATGGATTGTACATATTAAATTTTTGGGGCTCGGAGGGATATACAGTAGGTGAGAGATAGGGTTGATTCTTTGCACAGAAGAGGGGTTGAGTGAGATCTAGTCCCAATCCTAGGTGGGGCCCCATGTGGGCCCTATGTTGAGCTACGCACAATCATCTAGCGCGTGAGTTGTGCATTTGATGACACTTCTCTCTTTCTCTATATATATATATATATTTATATATAAATTTTGATCTTGTGAGAATTGTTTTCACGTGGCTAATATGAGAACTTTCTATATGCCCCACTTGTGGATCCCATTTGGGAATAGGACCACGGGGGATGGAAAGGTCTACGCGGAATCACCCCAGATATTAAGTTTGGCCCGAATCACATATCCCTAACCCCTTCATCTGTGACCCATACATTTAGTCCATTCAGATTGAGGCACAGTCGATCCAACAATATAGTAAACTTGGACCTTACCGAAACTTGGGGCGTGTGACTATCAGGAGGTCTCTATATATTACAAGATTTGGATTGAGTGACAAATGGGCCTCACCTAGACTTCTCACAAGAAAATAGTGAGATATAGTTCTCATAGGATTATTTTTCTACATTAGATTTAGTCTTGTGAGAATTATTCTCACACATCTAACGTGAGAACATTTTGTGAAGCCCACTTGTGGATCCCATTTGAAGATAGGACCAGGGGATTGGAAAAATACAAGCGGGACAACTCTAGATATCAAGTTTGACTCCTAATCACATATCTCTAATCCTTTCATCCATTGTTCACAAATCAAGTTCATTTGGATTGGCATACAGTAGATCCAATGGTCAAACAAATTCGAACTTGATCAAAACTTGAGGCATGTGACTATTGGGGGGTCCAATTATATTACCTACTTTAAAGTAAAATGTTGATCCCCCAAGTAATAACATCTTGTATCCTTATCTTATCTGAAACTTATAAAGTTTGTTATGAATTAAATGGATTTATATATTATAACTGTAATTTTAAACTAACCATTAGTGTGTAACACTAAAGTAAAAAAAAAAACTACTAGTGGTACTGTTGTACTCAATTATTCAATCATTCAACAAGTTGATAGTGAATTTCAACTTTTAGATAACATTTCTTGGGTGTTAATAATAAGAATCAAACTCCTATGCCACACCCACATAGTGTCCAAAGGAGTTTGTTGTTAAGGTGGAAGAAGCCTTCACATGAAAATCGGCCAACATTGTATAATCCCTTAAGTTTTGGTGAAAAAAAGAAGCTTGGGAAGCTCGAACAGAGTCTTAAAACACTTCACAGTTGGTTTGGGAAAGAAATAAGTGAAAGAAAGAAGGGAAAAGTAAAGGCTAATATTTTCAAAATATCCTCTAATAGAATCATTATGACCAATTTTTATAACAGAACTATTATGGCTGTTTTTTTTTTTTAATATCAAAACAGCTGTTTTTTTTTTAATTTTTAAATTTGCCCATACGGTATGGATTTACAGGTTGGGTGCGGGTCAGAGGATCTTGACACTGACAATCAGTATGTGGTGCATTAACATGCACTCTTGCTAAACAGAAATGCACACTTTAACGGGGGCACTCATATTATAGTTGAATTCTTGCATCCCTGAATGAACATGTAAGCCACAAACGGATGTAGAGATACAAAGATATTACCGGAAACAAATTAAACCCATCATGGAAACAAAATGCCAGAGAATATAGATGCGCAAAATGCAAACGTGACTAATCATAAGAAAGGTTCTACAATTTTCAGTTATATTCAATTGTAATGTGTTTTCTACCCACATTGTTTCTAAAATAAACTTGCATATTTATTTAGAGGTTGATGTACTTTATACGCAGTTTGATTTCTGTTTTGTTGCTGACAATCATGCACGCTAAGCATTTTTCTTAAAAATGTGAGAAACCTTATAAAATCATTAAGAAGAATACCTTATATTCCGAAATTTTGAATTTTTCACATGAATCATGAAGAGGGGAGAAATCTAATAGACATGGGTTCTTTTCTTTCATTGTCAAGTAAGGCATTGCAATTTCGGGTTCATACATTTCTCCATTACATTAATCCTCATTTCCTTTTCTATCATTTCGTTGTCTTCTAAACATTCAAAACCCTGAGGGGTCTCTTTTTTCCACCCACATTCTTCACCACCCATCACAGCTTTAGGGTCGTCGGCATCATATCTAAATCCAGAGAAAGAAGAACAAAGGGATGCCAAAAGTGTCATCCCTAGTATATTAATTATGCAATCTCTAACAAGCACGCATCTCATTATCTCTCCCATTTCTTTAATAAAGAGCCTCCACAATTGTACCCCTGATGTCATCTCAGTCAAAAGTCTAAGATCCCCTCCTTTGGTCAAATCCAACTACAAGACCCATCAACTTGGATCTTTATATTCAATCAAATGGCAGCTCAGAGAGAAGCATTACAGACATTTATCTTCAATTGTATGCAACAATCAGACAAACAACTTTAAAAAAAACACACGCACACACACTTTTGTTCTACAACTTGAGTGGCAATATATATTAAAAAGCTCTCAATCTCTGTTTTATTTGTTTTTTATTTTTCCGTAGTCTCATGTAGACATGCGTTGAGTGCTTGAGATGACAACAAAAACCATGAATTAAGAGAATTGTGCATTGCGATGTAAAAAATGCATTTTAACAAAATGTACATATGCTTACATTAGTGATTTTTTTTTTTTTTGTGTTAAGAAAAGATAAAGTGTTGAAGATTGCATGACCTATAAACTAAGAATATTATTTTCCCTTATTCAAATATTATTGTCTGCTTTTTCTTTCATGCAATTAGTAATGCTAAGATCCGTGAATGGACTGCTTTTTAAAACGCTACAAGAAAGACCGATGCCTAAGGATTGTTGCAATCATCACCTGTATGCAGGCCCCACTTCGATGATTGGTGCCAGTTGCGACTGAGGACTAGAGTCCCCAGGCATGAATATTTGACGATGGCAATGGGTTGGGTCAAACGGACTATTGAGAGGCCTGGAAAGTGCCTGGATTTGCGTTATCTGGACCCGACTGAATCTAAATTAATGACTCAAATGTGCGCCGTGGACCTGAACAAAGGGTCTGGACGCTGAGCCAAATTGAATCCAAATACATATACACTTGTGTAAAAAGCATTTAATATACCGTTTTCGTAGGTTTTCTATATTTAATATATTTAATTATGTAAGTATACGCTTGTGGTATCAAATATTTGGTCCTTGGGTATCAAAATCATAGATCTGAACTCGGGATGAATTAATTTCAGACAATTCAATGGTCCCAAACTTGAACCCAAACTAAGTAGCTATTGCGTGTTTGTTTGCAATCCGAAACCACATACTTGGGAGCATCCCCAAAATCTTCACTCTCCTGTCATATTGGCCAAAGATTAGAGAATGATATCACCTCCAAAGGATTGAACCACTCCCTTTAAAAGGACTCCTACTCCATGCCTCCATGAAATCACTAAGGTCCCTTAGCATATACCATGAGTTCTTGATAAAAGTCTCCACACGTGAGGGCCGATGTTTCCAATGCACAAACAAATTATTGATAGACTCTTCTTCCTTCCAACATAAAACACAAGTTTCTGAAATGGGTTCCAATAATATAACCCATCCTCTTAGATTATCCATTATAGATATTTTGCCAGCAATTGCCAACTAGACAAATGCCTTGACCCTTGTAAATGTTTGCCAATCTCAAGTGAAATGGGTTGAGTTATAAGTGGCAGCTATGTTGTGTCTAAAGGTGACTCACTGAGTAAGAAAGCTGTTGATCTTATCTGTCAGTGTTGCACTTACTGGTAGTTATAACAGTTGAGTCATGTGATTGTGATTGTATGGTTCTGTTCTTAACTAAACATATCGTAAAACAGAGATTAGTGGGGGCTAGGTTCCTAATCTCTTCTCTGTCCGTATAAATAAAGTGATGTACTATTGAGATGATTGAGAAATGACAGACTCCATCATATTCTCTCTTCTGTGTGTGTTCTTTGCTGAGTTTTCTGGAAACCATGTGACACCACATAAGAGATTGGTGAGATGGATTCTCCAAAGCCAGGAGGAAACCTCTTAAAAAGAACAGAGAAACTTCCCTAGGGGCACAACTTCCAACCAGTATCTTCTTTATCCCTGCAAATAAAAACATTAGCAAGAATACTCAATAAAGACTCATACAACAATACCTCGGATTATGATCTTTCCATAGCAGTAGCAGATTCCTCGTCATAATATATATATATATATATATATGAAAGAATCATTACCAGTCCCGGGAAATTGGGATGACAGGGAGGTTCTCTCAGTTGTTGTCAGCGTTTTTAACTTGCATCTAACCCATATAACCCATATAATCCGGGTTGGACGAGGGTTAGGTTAGGTAGAATTTTTTGCCGCCACTGCTATTTCCTATTAATTCGCCTTCTTAGCATTGGTAGTGGTTTTAGTCGATGACGTGCCTCCAAGAACAAGGCCCATTTGACAATCCTAATCCGTTATTTATGGGTCCAGAAGTTACAGGTGCTGGGCGTTAAAATCATATCAAAGCCAACCCTGAAGAGGGATGGGCCGGGCTAAAAAACTTCACTCGCCAATCCTAGCCAATCTAGAGCGTTGGGATTATGGTGAAATGTAAAGATGTAAGGCCTATCCAACTCACAGCAACCCAAACGTCTAGGGGAATTGGATTAATCAGATGGTGGCAAAACCTCATTCACCACATATTCATGTGGTTCGTACATGACCCACCCATAATTTGCATCGCTTGCCGCCATAGGCATCCATGAGCTGTTAAATTTTTTAGTGTTGGCCTAGGTGTACTCAATAATTTCAATTAAACCATTGTTCCATCGATTTAGATTATGATTATCAATATTGCATCAAATGCTAATGTAAGCCACTATTACATACTGGGCGTTCCAGGGTAGATTTCCTTTCATTGAAGGGTGTTCATCCTCGGGGTTCAGTAGGGCCTTCTAAAGCTTATTAAAGTCCAACTCATTCTGTTGTCTTCGAAATATTCTGGGCCAGAGTTCTAAAAGCCTGGAACCCAGGCCGAGGCACGGCCCATTTGCCTCCTGCAAATACAAGTTGTGTGAAATATGTGGGCTGACTTGGGCCTTTAGCTCTATCTTCTAGCATAATAGATAACTATTATGCTAGGATATAGAACTAAGTCCAGCTTCACAAACCCAGATCCTGGCCACTGGAGGTTGAATGAACCATCCTAAAAGACTCATGTGAGTAGTTTAGTTTCTTTATCGTAGATATTATATTTTAGCAATGCATGTCTTAGTCATAAACGGTCCATTCGTATGCAGTCATTAAGTATGTTGTGAATGAATAATAGAAGTGATTACATTCCAACCTAGTGGTTCTTAAGCAAAGCAATGGCTGTCATTTAATGGCCTTGGATAAAAACAGTTTGGAAATTGCAATGTTTGTGATCCTTGTGATCTTTGGTAGATGGCTAAAAATCCATGTTTCATCTTGTATGTGAATGAGCCTCACAAAAATTCCCTTTTTCAGTCTGCGGGAGTGTGTTCCTCTACCATTTCGCAGAGAGGATCTGGACTTGATCAGTTGATTAGTTCATGGAAGCTGGTCCAGACACCCATAGGCTGAAATTGGCTTTGTTAAAAGGCTACATGAGCCTTTTGAGGAACTTTGAAGCCTATGTAGTTGGTTGGGGCAAACCTGGTTGGGGCAAACTAGGATGTACATTTGCGTAGGGTCCCAACATGTTAACCTGTATGGAAAATTCAAACATTTCCCTCGAAGAAACTGTGTGGCCCGCCTACCCCAGGACCAATGTCGGATTAAGCACGTGGCTAAGATCAAGGATGAATCACCCGATTAATTCTTAATTTGTTATCCAAGGACAGTTTTTATTCGGATCAAACTTTGTTATAGAGTTCTAGATCGGTATAGAACTCAGTTGTGACTAAATTCTAGTTAAAAGATGTGGGTTTTCCACAAGGTATAGAATGTACAATAGTCAGTAGTCTTGACCCTCCAGATTACTCTAAGGGCTGTTTGGGGCAAGGGTAGGGTAAAGTAGGATAAAATAAAATTTTTAAAATTCAAAATCTCTCCTTTCTTTTTTTTAAAAAATTCAAATTCCTCTCCTCCTTTTTCAAAACAAGTCAAAAAGTCATCACTAAACTACAAAAAAAATTCACCACTTTTTATAAAAAAAGTAAAAAAGATTACATATCAAATAACTAAAACAAAAAGTCATCACTCAATCATATACTATTCTTTCTTGATTTTAGATTTACTCTACTGGACTTTACCCTACCCCTCTCCCAAACATGCCCTAACATTGATCTTCTAAAAGAGCCGAGAGCATTCACCCTGAGTTTGCGGAATTTATCTCTCATTGGAACGCATAAATTAGATATCCAGCAAGTTGGGTTCTGACACCCATCTCAGACTAACAACTCTAATAGCCCCACCATCTAGTGTAGAGATTGAGAAAAGACCGTATTAGATCCAGTTCAATTTAATCGTCATCCCTACTAACAGCCAAAGTCCCAAACTAGTTTAAATTGAAAGAAACTTTATCTTGTTAAAGAAAAATAAATTTGGCTTTTCATCTCCTGAGTGGTACATGAACCTTCTACGATGCCAAATCTTCTAGCAAACTAATCATCAGCGAGACAAAATGTGAAAAATAAGCCTTGAGTCGTTTTTTGTATCAATGATTATATTTTTAAAATATCAATAAACTAAAAATTGAAGGAAAGGAGGTAAGCAATTATAGATATAATTAATAATAGTATCTTATTGTTAATTTTCTATTTGCTTGTCTTTAGAAATTTTCTTCTGGCAGAAAGGAATATAATTAATAAGATTTCTTAGTTAACCATTTCAATGATAACCTCAAGGCATAGAAGCAGGCTAAATACTTTGGAGCCTTTTCTTGTGCATGCGTCCCTCGTGGACTTTTCGTGCACACTCTTTGGTGGGGCCCACTGTGGACCCCACCAAGGGATGAGACTGGGGGGTTGGAAAGATCTATGTGAAAGCATCCTACATATTAAATTTGGTCTCAATCACATATCCCTAGCCCTTCATCCATGGCTTACAAATTTATTCTGTTCGGATTGGCGTATAGTCAATCCAACGGTCCAATAAATTCGGATCTGACCTAAAGTTGGGGCGAGTTGCTATCATGGGGTCTCATGTATGTTGCAAGGTTTGGATTGAGTGATAAATGAGCCCCACCTAGAATTCTTACAAAAAAAATGATGAGGGACGGATGCGTATGAAGATTCTTCAAATACTTTTTAATACTTTTCGTGGTGGAATCTACTTCTTGATACTTTCCCTCGGGTGAAACTCGGTCTTGAATTTGACTATTATGGTTCAGTGCCAACTGGTCATGAATATCAAATATGTCTCTACTAATGCCTTGAAAATGCTGTGATAGGTTGAAGACCTCATCTGTATCCTACTCTAAGAAAGGAATGCAATAATCTGCTGCACGTCCCTCACGTTCCTAAACTCCTCTAATTGTGCTATCAACTCATCCACCTTAATCTTTAGGGCTGCATGTGATTTGTGCTAAGGCTCTCTTGTAAGGAGCAAAATGATGCACGGCAAACTACAAGACCCCCAAAACCCAGACCTTCCTCACGCGTCCTTAAGTATCATGACTATAGACCTATGTAAAGATTAACACAATCAAAATTCAAAGAATTGAAAAAAAAAAAAAACAATATCTGCTACCAGCATATGTTTTCATTGCTAAATATTAAAATCAATGAGATACCTAAATACAAGTAAAAGATAATCCATATACCATTGTAACCGTGTCATTTGCAAGATCTGTCTATGTAATCGAGCAGGGACCGGCTCATATTCTATTAAGCACTTCCTGCAAAATGAATCGTTAAATATAACTTCTAGGACATGACAAAACCATTTTCTTTTCATGAAACTTATTGAGTAAAGTTGATGAGGAGAAATGACCTTTTTCTATTAGGAACTGAGGTAGATAAAATGGAGCCAGAGAGAAAATTGCCTGCGGCTCAAAACATATGCTTTAGAAAGTTGTCTAAATTCACCATAAACTAGCTAGAAATTATTTTTGCTGGTTGGGTGATGATATGGTGCCAACAAAGTCTCAATGAGAACATCCTTAAAAACATGATTACACTAAATTGATGCCAACAAAGTCTCAATAAGAACATCCTTAAAAATATGATTAAACTAAATTGATATCAAATTTAGGAAAGAAAACTTTTTTTCTCACTAATATCGTATTTTGTTTGACCAGGTCAACCACATTTGGGCCACAGATTTCAACTGCTACTGTAGCTGATGGATATAGCCTTCTCTGCACGTGCAACAAAGACAGCAGAAGATGGACAGAGCCAATTACTAAATTCGGTCTGTACTGCCTTGAACTTTGAATTTGTATTGGAGGCACTTGATCAATGAAATACCCCCTAAGAAAAGACTTATAGGTGAAGTCAATGTTGTTGGATATAGATTAGAATAACCGGCAATGTTGGAAAATGTAACCACTTAAATGAGAGCATGACTATACCATTCAATTGTAGTGAGGAAGGCTAAGTTGAGTTATTGTTAGGACTTTTGTATGTTGGATAATTCATGGGTTAAATAAAATTTTAAGTTTATTGAGTTGTAATTTTTTATTTGTTTTAGAATAAATTGTGGTATGAGTTGCTAGATGTACTACAGTAAAAAATGGAAGAAAAAATGCAAATTAAAGTATTTTGAAGTGATTTTTTGATGATAATATGGATTAAAAAAGTTATATCTTATAAACCGAGCGTAAGATCGAGACAAGATTCCTACCGTTGGAACGTTCTTTTTGAGTAGATATCTGTATGTTCGAAGATTACCCCAATCAGAACTGAAACAACAAAGTTAGGAAGTTTGCAAAATTTGTGCTGAAAAAGCCATCCGCTCAAGAGGAGTTGTAGCCTGGCTCAATCGCCCGACACAAAGAAACTTAGGTTTCTTTTACGGAATTGTCTCTTGTTTGTGTTAGAACCATTAGTTTCTGTTGAATTGAAAATTCATATTGGATATCAACTTACTTCTCTAGGGCTTCTATTGGAAAGATTGTTTTGAAGTTTTGTATTTGAGAATATTGCTTTTACATATCTTATAGAAAATTGTCTTATCTTTCGTTGAAGATTGGTTGGATCAAGCGTGGAGAGCAGTGAACACCAAGGAGTCGTGACAACAAGGATTGTGGAAGAAGATCTGCAGTCCTTAGGTTAAATTGCAATTAGGAAAAGATTTATGAGTATATCTTGTAGTTGTTTTTTATTAATGCTTAGTTTATGTTGGTCCGGAGAGGATTCGTGGTTTTTCTTTATTAGGGTTTTCCACGTAAAAACTACGTGTCTTCTTTTTTGTGGTATGTGATTGATTTATTTGCGAGTTTTTTATTTTTCTGCTGCATATATTTTGAACTACAATCTAAAAATCTAGATCTGAAACGATCTTTCATATATCAAGTAAAATAAACCTCCACCAAATTCACTTCTAGAACCAACACGTGAAAATGGTTTCGGAAATTTTCAAAATAGTAATGAAGTCTTTAGGTTCGATATTTAGAATCCCAAATCGGGTATGCCTGAAAAAATAATGTCATTTATATCTGATTCTTTGGATAACTTTATTGTCTTGATATGGAAGAGTTTGAGCTTAGGTGTAGACTTTTGCTTGGTTTTGATGCTTTAGGGGGATCCTTATTTTGTAATTTATTAGGCTCAACTTGGGTTGACCCAATCTTATATCAGGCTGAGTTGGGTTTATTTTTTTATTGTTTTATTTTTTGCCGAATTGACCCCATCTTTTATCTGACCTAGTCGGACTACTAATGGAGCAGGTTGAATTTGATTTGTCTAATTATTTTTCAACTAATAAATGAATAGTAGGAATTTATGCCTTCACCGTTAACTCTTCCCCATTGATAAAAAGTATATTTTGTTGGATTCTTGAGTTTGAAGGAGTAGAACTGCACAAATAGCGTCTCACTGGCTTCACTGCTTGGTTTAAATTTTACTCAAATAGAAGTTTGCATAACATAAAATTGGTCGCCAAATATTCTGATTAGCAAATATGATCAGAATCGGAAAGTTCAGTCTGCACTCTTAACTAATTGGATCCGGACTCCTTAAAAATTCCTTTAAACTCCTCTTTGGAGTAGACAAAAAAACTTAAGACAATTTCTGAGCCGAATGAGCCAAGAAATTACAGCCGCTTTTTTACATTCACACGTCTTTTATGATATCGTGTTTCTCGCTGAATCATATGTTTCAGTTAGCACAGACCATCAACTACCCCCGCCCCCATCCTTTTTATTGTCTGTCCCATGTCCATTTATCATGAGATGTCAATAACAAACGTTTAAAGTCTCTTTCCTCCACAATTTTCTGTCATATCTGTTTATCTTCTTTGTGTTATCGATGAACGTTTCAAGTTCCATTCACATTACCACGTATAACGTAGAACAGGGGCAAATGATTGTTTCCATTCCACATTGATGACTATAACGAAGCGGTGATTCTTTTTCCGGAGAATCCTTCTAAGTCAATTCAACAAGTATCAACAACTGAAGTTTAATCCTAACTAGTGTAGATCCAATTAATTTTTTTTCCTTTTCATAATCAAGTATGTGGGGTTTTTTCCTATGAAAAAGTATGTGGGTTGTTATTAATTAGCTGAAAATGGGCCTTTTACTAAATATTGATTGAAATAAAAAAAAAATGTTTGTTAGTTCATAAGGATCACTTAGATGCATGTCTATTAACGGGAGGAGGTTAGATGTATGCTAAGATCTGGAATAAATAAGCATAAAGGTTGTTGACCCCTTTTTGACACAATTAATGGCCATTTAAAAGAGTTGGCTCAATTAATGGAATAATTACAGATAAAAGGAAAGAGCAGCCTCTTACCCTAATGGTAAGAGTCGTATGTTCTTACCAACTTGCCCAAAGTTCAAACTTGAGTAGGCACATATCCTCACCTAAGGTGTATATCAATAATTTTACCAACTTTGTTGCCATTATATTTAGTCTTCAACAGTTAGTCCTATCAATCTCTCTTCTAAAGACTTAAAAGTGATAAACAAAGCTAAAGGCAATTCAAATGAGTCCCATAATTTATCATTTGATCATAATCAAGAATTTAGTTTGAATGTTTCTCAAAATCTTATGTCTTTTTTGATGTAGTTTTTAATGCTTCTAATGGTAAATCTAGTTGCCTTTGGCATAATAAACGTTTGGTGGGTGCAGGGTGTGTGGATTGCCCAAAAGTCCCTTCCTTTAGGGGTCATTTATTAATTTCACATGTGGTGTGAAAATGCTTTACATATGTAAATGATTCACATGTGAGTCATTTACATATGGAAATGACTCACATGTGAAAAATAATTCGTCGTTTGTTATTTTCACACCTTTTTCAATGTGAATCTTGTCTTTTATAGTTTTTTGCAAGTTTTGAAAAATCCATAATGAATCAAGTGATTATATTTAATATAATAAGCATTGTTGGCCTTTTGAAGAAGATCAACGATTTGGATTAGAAAAAAGAGGTCCATAAAAATTAGAATTGAAGATCAAAAGGTTTATCATTTTTTGTAAATATCTCACAATATATGAAAGATCAACGGTTGAAATTTGATCCACTACTCGTGTTTGGCCTTTTAAAGAGACTCAACGGTTCAGATCTTCAATTTGACTCTATGATGATCTAGAAATTTGAAAAAAGTGGACTGCCTTTTCAACACTATGTAACAATAGTGTTTGCATCCAATGGCTGATATGTTTTTTGAAGATATCTCAAGATCCATTTTGAATCAGCTTCTGAAATTTGACTACATAGCTAAAAATAGCCTTTTGAACTAGATGAACGGTTCGGATCGTGAAAATGGGGCCCAGAAAATTCCAGAATTGAAGATTAACGGTCAGAATTTACGCATAAATATCTCACAATGTAAGATGATCCAACGGCTGAAAATTTGTGTCATAGCCGTTTTGGGCATTCTAAACACTCTAGACGGTTCCGATCGTGATTGTGATCACCAGAAAATTAAAAAAAGAAAAAGGCGTCATGGGCGTTGAACTACTATAGCAGCGCATTTTTGAGGATAGTATGTAATGGATTCACACCTCATCAGGTGTGAAAGTAGGAGGCCCTTTTTCCATGCATTTTACACATCAAAATCATATCTAATTTACACATCACATGTGTAAAAGTTGCAAATAAATATAAAATGTGTGAAATCATTTCCCATGTGTAATATTTACATATGTAAATGGAAAAGACAAACGACTCCTTAAAGACGCTGAGACAAGGGCGATTGTTGCAACTTTGAGAGAAGTTAGAGTTTGTGGCTTCTGCAGAGTCCACATTTTATTTGATGCTTAGAAAGTTGAGCCAGTTATATATAAAAGGATCCTTTGATTGGTCTATTGAACCCATTATGCAACACATCAGAGCTCTTGCTCTTTATTTTGAGTTTGTTTAATTTTCTCTTATTCCCAAGAGGTTGACATCTTTTGCCCATAACCTAGCCAAAAGTACTTACACCCTGGATTTTGGGGTTGGTAGCATTGGGTTTTTTACTTCTTTGCTTAATCCTTGATTTTGTCTTTCTTGTTGTGTTGGTGCATTTTAATGATATTTTTTATTTACCAAAAAAGGGAAGTCTCTCATTTTTAGCATTCTTTAATATTCTCTTTGTATTATGTCGGCTTCATCACCGGTAGTATTATAAACTTACCTATCCTCTAAATTTATCATTTTTTGGTAAAATAATTTCTTGGACTTAAACTTTTGATGGTTTTATTCAAAAACCCTAGATCTCTTGATTGAGCTGTTTTTTTTTTTTTCTTTCCCATATTTTCCATTCCTAAACCAAATCCCGGTGCCTAAACAAAAGTGACTTTCAATAGCGGAATTTTTTTCTACCACCATAAGTGTCCCTAACCATTAACCACTCAATACAAGGGCTGAAATGATGCATTTAGCGGTGTAAAAAAATTTTTGCTGTGAAAAAATGACTTTTTGTAGTGGAAAAAATGTTGTTATAGACTTTTTTTCTACCACTAAATGTCTTATATGTGTATAATATTAAACTTTTCAGGTGCATCTATCCCTCACAATGTTATGGTGAGGGACAACTTAGTGGGGCCGACTTTATCTTCTATCCAAACCACCCACACACATGTGGCTCCCCAAATTATAATGAATTGTTTGAGTTTTCACTAATTCGAAGGAATTGAGCATTGGAAAGAGGGTTAATTTTTTCTTTAATATAAAGTTGTTAAATTTGTGGGCTACGAATAAAGGGATTAGAGGCTTGGGATTGACCCCAAACTCAATATATAAACCCATTCAAGATGACTTTTTCCATCCACCCATGTCCAATAATCATAGGGGCTCTAAGTAAACCTTATTACATTAATCTCTCATCATATGATGAGGAATTGATGCATATAAACATCCCTCCTATTGCATATAATTAGAGTCAAACTATGTTGATAGTTTGGACAAAGGCTTTATGAAACTTGACAGTGAAACTTGAAAAAACGGCTATTGATAGCATAAAAAGGTTATGTAGATAGTTGCAAACAGGAAGGTGAGGGCAATCGGTTTCTCCTTAATTAATGGGGGTAGATGTTTGGTCATGTCATCAACTAACAAATATAATCAAATCAATCAATTATTGAGTATTTTTATATGTTTTCTGTGGTCTTATTCTAATGGTTGAGTCTTTTCCACGCTCCATGAGTAGTAGTTAAAAAAAAAATTGTTACTGATCCAAATCGGTGAAATGTAAATTAGTGAATTACTGGAAAACATCTTTGATTGTATTTACTTTTTTGCAAAATTATAATTAGATGGAAGATTTTATTTATAGGAGTCTACGAAAAAATCACCTTGGATGTCACTTGCACAAAAAATGTCTTCTTAGTTTTTCTAGCACAGTAAAGGATTTATCACCAATTATTATTATTATTTTTTTGTTTGAGCGACTGTATCGTCGCTTTTTTCAATTGAGCAATCATATGGTCGCTCGTCTTTTCTTTTTTCCTCTTCTTCCTCCTCTTTCTCCATCTCCATACTACATTTCTATCCCAACCCACAACTCTCAGCACCTCCATCCTCAATATCTCCATCCAACCACTACAAATTCCTAACTGTCCATCTTCATCATCACTGTGCACAAAACCCACTCAAACTCATCTCTACAACTCGCAACCTTAGACACCCGAACTCATCCTCATTTCCCTCCAAGGGCGACGAGGGGAGAAGAATAGGGAGGCTGATGGTGCTTCCCTTGCCACATCTCCAAGTTTTTCAATTTGGAAGCTTTGGCTTGCAAAACTAAAGCTTTTTCATTCAATCCTCAAAATTTCACATAAATAATTCATGATAGTAACCTTAAAAACCATCCATTAAAAACCAATGCTACCGATGTCCTAAGAAAATAAAACAAAGAGAAGAAAAGAGAAAATGGTTAATATGGCTGTGCTTGTTCATCAATACTATATTGTTGGAACTGAGGAAGTGTCCTAGCCATGGATTCCAAATGGACCGAGATCATAAAACATACTAATAAAAATAAGATCATCAAGGTATTGAGGATGATAGAGGTGTTGAAGGTAATGGGTTGGGTGAAAAAGAGAGTTGAGAGATGGAGAAAAATAGAAGAGAAGAGGAAGAAAAAGACAAGATCCAAAGACAATTTCCTCTTATCTATGCTAAGACATGAGTTGCTCATTCAACCAAAGCTGAAAATTTGACGTCATGGTGAAGCGAGCGATGTGAAACTTGACTTGAGGGCCTTTACTGAAAAAAAAAAAAACACAAAGCTATGATGGCCTTTTTGGTGCACTGGTTATTTTTCTGGTAAATTATTCCTTTACTTTTTATTATTATTATTTTGGTAAAACAAAGTTCAAGAGTTGACATTATAAATTTCACTACTTATTTCCTAGCCTTAGGAAGAGGGACAGCATGGAGCGCTCAAAGCAAAAGCTAAAGGCCTCAAAAAAAATATTATGAATTAAAAATAAATAAAAAAATCATATAGGGTTAGTAATTTTTTGGTTGATTCACCTGTTTGTTTGGAGGCACTTTTATGAGAATTGTGGGTATTGGATATTTCTAATGCTAGTGCCGGATAATCTTTGTTGCAGGTATTGGATATTTCCAATGCTCGTGCCAGATAATCTTTGTTGAGCATTTGAAATTTTATATTTGGTCTCTAGAATTTTAAATGTCATCCTTTTTTTCGCTTATTTGGTAAGTTGGAGAGAAGAAAAGACACCCACCTGGGATCGATCCCGAGTGGGTGGGATGGGAATTGGAGCCTTTACCGCTAGCGAGACCACTTTAACCATGTTTATAATGCTTCGACTCATCATGGTCTTGGATGGAATTGACTTGACAAAAGTAGCTTAGACTTAGAGGAGATTACAAGAAAAATTACGTTAGGAGGCCACCAAACAAAAAGACTCCACTAGCATTTTACATGCTGGAATGGCCCCAAAGTTCTGTTTTTGTGTGTTTTTTTTTTAATGTTTTCATGGCAATGACGTTGTTGTTCAATTGCACAGAAATCTTTGTTCAAAGCCGTTGTTTTTCATTTTTTTCCTTTACCAAGTTTCATCTCGGCTCTAGCTAAATCTGCACTCTTCTCTTCTTCTATCTCGCTGTTTTCTTCTCCCCCACTATCAACACCTATCTCCTCTCATCATGTTCTCCCATTTTCAAAACCACCACCACCATAATAAATAAATAAATAAATAAATAAAAACCAATCTTCAAAACAAAAAAAACCTGCCCCCCCCCCCCCCCCCCCCCCCCCCCCCCCGAAAAGAAGCAAAAGACGATGAAGATGAATCAACCTTCATCTTATTCCCCTTCTGCCTCTTCTTTTCTTTTTCTTATGGTTATCATATTCTTCTTCTTTTCTTTTTTTTTTTTTTTTTCATGTTTTCTCCTCGACAATGAAGAATGGAAGACTAGCTTGACGCCAGGGGAAAGGCAAAAGGCATGTTTTCTTAAATGAGAGCATTTGCGAAGAAAATAATAGAGGCTAATCGAAGCTTTAGAGAGAGGGGATGGTTTCGACCTCCTATCTAAAGGTCTACGATGCAATGATTTGAATGATGCACGGAAGGTGTTTAACGAAATTGCCCTGAGAAGTGAAGTGTCATTGACAGTCTTGATATCTGATAATGTGAAGTGGGATGAGGTTGAGGTTGCGGGTGAGGTATTTGATGAAGCATTGGTGAGGGATAGAGGGACTTGTGGTACTGTGATTTCTATGATTTCATTTTGGGATTTTATCATGCCCCAAACTCGAGAATTGGGGATTAAAATAGATCCCAGGGTGTGGCACACGTGATTCTGTAGCAATCCGTACTATATAAAGATACGCACAAACCGTTATAAGAGAAATTCCATAGGCACATGTGAGGAAGATCAACAAACAAGTATCTTATGTTTCAAATAATAAAGCGAAAGCCTGTGAAATACATCTGTTATCATCATAAACAACAATAATGACATTGATGCATTACCACAAACGGAAGTCCATAAATTTTAAAACCATCTACATACACACAATACTACGATGTAAGCTTACAAATCCAAAACACATGTCAATCAATTTAAAGCTCCAAAACAGCATGATATAAATGACATGCTTAACCACAAGTTCAAACATGTCTAAACTTAAATAATCCAAAAAGAAAATCTATTGACACTCTTCGTAGGACGACTAATAGAAAACATCACATTCGTTCCACTCATCTACACCCCAAGATACCGTTGAGGTTCCTTCCGGGGGCGTGTCGATTGCCGAACTGGCGTTGGGTTCGGTACCTGTAACACCAAGCGTAGTACTGTTAGCACGACAGTTAAGCAAATATAGAGATATATAAGATTATCATGTTGCATCAATTAAATTAGAGAACATATAGATTAAAATAAAGCAATAATGGAAGCTAGACATATTGTGCATGAAGCAAGCATGAGTAATGAATCATAAATAGAAATACAATAACATACTATTTAGCATCCACATGGCTATTTTCTCTCTAAGAAAAGCATATCATACTGTGAGAAATCACTAGTGGTTGGGCTAAGACCATCTATCTACTCTAAGAGCGCCAACCAACTTTTCATACAACTACTGCAGTAAAGAGAATATATAATACCCTCATTGGTCCCTTCGAACCTCCTATGGAACAAGCTAAGTAGTGCTACCTTAATGTGTTAAGACCGATCAAAATTCATACTTTTTACTTATCATACATAGTGATCGACTCAACCTTATATAGGATCATATACCGGCTTCAAGATCGTATACAATTATAAAAAATCGAAATTAAACGAAGTAATCTATTATTCAAACAATGCATAATTAAATAAGCTATTGGAACTCGAATCCTTCCAACCCAAGTTACGCCTATCTTGACTTACAAGCTCATACTCAGTAGAAGGTCCGGCTCCAATCTTGCCTCAAGGTTCACTGGGAAAAATCAGGTACATGATTAGATCATGTTGAGGGCAAGGTTACTTAACATTTTGAATGCATTTGGATTAAGTGGTTAATAAGAATATTTACTAGCCAACCCTAAGCTAGATAATCTGTATTTTCGTAATCATTCTTTACAGTGTATTCATAAAACGACCAATGTCGATGTGTTACCAAAGATCTTGGTGTTACATTGTTTTGGCATTAGACATCTCTTCTTATACCAACACCTATAACGTGACGTCGGAAATATCCGAAAAATCAAGAGAGAGTGAGTAACAGCTCGGCACTACTTTTCTGAAGGTTTAGTTCCGTTGGGCTATTTGATTGAGATAAAGGTACCAATTCTAAAACCTTACATAGTCCTGAGTTGTACTTAATGACCTACGGTAAAATCACTTTATTCATGTCCTTATAGTCTCCTTATAAACCTAGATCAATACCCAACAAATTCCCATTTGAAAAGAAATAAACAAAGTTTTCAGAAAAAAAAAAACAGGGTTCTTACGGCTTAGCTGTGGATAGGCCTACGGCTTCGCCATATACACAAGGTTTTCTGCTAAATTATTTCGCAAATACAGTTCAACAGTGTTTTGCCTTACGGCTAGGCTATGGCTTAGCTAGAATGCATTCTATGGTTTAGTCGTGGTCTTAGCCGTAGAGTAAACAGCAAATTTGAGCTCTTTGGATTTCAAACCATATTTAATTGTAGTATAACTTACAGCTTAGCCGTAAGCTTCAGAATTTCTAAAGCTGTGTTGGCATAGGGATTCATTTCTCTACGGAACTTCTTCCATTCAATTTCACTATGATTTTCTCTATTCAAACTAATATCATACTTTTCTAAATCCCACATTTCATCAGCATCACATAATTATACTCATTATCACTTAATTCAACACATATATACTTAATCAAGGGGTGAAAGAACTGTAAACTTGCATTTGAAGAAGAATACTCGAAGAATCAACATAATTAAACATACATGCAGTAATATATACTCCTACACTTACCTTATCCCAGTGCTCTACAAAAATCAACTTTTCCCTTGATTTGAAGATGGAGAAAACCACAATAGAAGAAAATCCTACTACATGCAAAGACATGCAATGGGTGAATCAAGTGTAAAATGCATGCATGTTGCTCATTTGAGTCTCCTTGACTCTTTTGAACTCAAAAGAATGAAATGGTGGTGGTTCTTTACCGTAAAGAGCTGTAGATTGAAAAAAAGAAGGAAGAGGAGATGGAATAGTTTGCTCTAAAGGTAGAAAATGAGTAAAAAGATGATGGAGAAGAAGATGAGTACTTTGGTTCCTATGTGCATAGTATCAAGACCTAATTTCCAACTCTATCTTGAAGAGGAGGTAGGAGAAAAGTGAGGATGGAGCTCCAGGAAAGAGAGACTTGAGGATAAGGAAGAAGGAATGATGGTTACTTCTTTTTAACTCAAATTTTCTAGAGTTGGCATGCAAGTCCACCTTCTCTGAGAAAATTACAGTTGAGTCATATGGACTTTAATTGGGCCAATTATGAAAGATGATCCATAAAATAAAATACACATGATGCAACTAATGTGGCGCCAAAATGATGCAAACCATATAACTCAAAATTACAAAAAGGTCTTTGACTATCTAAGTAAGGTTCAAACTTGATCCAACGACTTATCCATGACCCAAACCCAAGGGGGTTTGAGTTGAATTAGTCTAAACGAGCATTAATTAACATAAAATATGATTAATTATTATAAATCAAGATTAGTTCGGGTTTGGACCCTAAAGATTTTAGAGTTATTAGGGTTTCATGACATGGCATTAGTTTTTATTCTGTCATGCATAGTTCATGTTTCCTCGCATTTTGGGATGTGTATATCTTTTGTTATCATCCATAAACTTTGAATAGGCATGTTATGACCCTCTTGTACAAACTCTTACATGTGCTTATCAGGTAGACGTGGTTGTATAGGTTTTAGTATATTAGTGTAGTTATGTTTCTCTTTTATTTCACTATGTTGATGTGCGCTGTTTCAGAAATTGATGCATATTGAATTGTTTAACTGTTGGAAAAAAATTATAAATGATATTGACCAGCTTCCATATTGTAAATGCTTGGACATTTGTCTGTTAAAAGTACCTTATGCATGTAAGTATGTAAATATCTTTTATGTAATTTCGTTTAGACTCCGGTCTAGATGTAGATTATAAGAGATTACGCGTGTCACGCCCTGAATTTAGTCCTACCTTAAAGATTCTCAGGCTTGGATCATGACACAATTCATGATAGATTAAAGTTCGGACATGTTCCATAAAAGTGGAGTTCATGCACTCAGAGTTATCAATACCTATTGGTGGGCCGGTCGTTATAATGTTTGAAAAGAAAGTGAGAAAGTTCATGTTTTCCATTAGTAAGCCCAATGTTAACAAAGCTACAATTTCTAACTTAGAAAAGGGAGTAGGAGGAAGAGGACAATTTTGAATTAAAAAAATGCAATGTAAATAACGAAGGGAATAGGAGAAAGAGGACAACCTTGAATAAAATAAAATAAAATGTAAATAACAAAGGGTTCTGTTACACTCTTTTGTCTAATAAGAAGTCTTCCCATCCAGATCCAGCGCAATAAGACCTAGCATGAGAGAGAGAGAGGTCGGTGATCTTCCCACCTCCATTATTTCAGTTTTACGCCGGGAATCTTTGAACAGGGGCCCACATGTTTGGCCTTTGACTGGTCCCTAATCTCTAAAATAAGTGGCTGTCAACGGTCAAAGTAAAGAAACCCTCAGTCAATTCAACTACATATTTTACGCTTGCCGGGCACGGCCAAGATTGCATTTTAGTCAACTGCAGCGCCAACTTGTAAGGGAATTCTGATCAAGGCAAGGAGCCGGAGGAAAAAAAAAATTAAAAGCTAGCCGCACCTTTTTTTCTCTAAGAGAAGACATTACATAAGAAGATCAAAGACCTAAAAGATGGACCTAAGATCCTTACCACAACCCAAAAAAAAAACCAAAACGTTCTCAAATAGTAAACTATAGACAAACCAAGTCCCTGTATTTTAAAGGTGTAATTAGAAGAGGTGTTGCAATCCAGAAAGCTTGCAAGCATCATTCCATCGTACTAGTGTCAAGCCCACGTCCTTAACCCTACCCTCTCAAAATAAACCTATCTCCCGTTTCTATAGAGGATTGAGATTGCACACCAACCATGTGGGGGGCCCATCTTAAATTGATCAAGTTTAAGACGCATTTTGTGTTCTTTTAAATCACAAATCTCATAATTGATGTAGCCATTGCCATAGTTGAGAATGAAGCCCCAGCAACTTATGGAGCTGTTTTCCTTTGGCTCCTCTAGACTTCCCAAGATGCTTTTAAACTTTTTGACCATGAGGTCTTGGAAGACATGTCGACGAGACAGAGGGTGCGGACCCCAGGGGCAAATGACCGTGAGAACGCCGTTCTGTCCGATTCTCTGAGTAGGCCCTTTGTAAGATTCTGTTTTCTTATATTATGACACCCCAGAGGTGAAGGATGGAATAAGGCACGTCAAACGTGTGTCACAAGCTATGTGTGTATTTGACATGCGGTCGTCGGGTGGCTTAACGGGGTTCTTTTAAGTTTAGGCTTATAAACGGAAATAAATCTATGACAATTCATCATTTTATTTTTTTAAAGAATTTTAGGTGGAATTCATCTATCATCTAATATAAATCTTGTAATATATAAAAATTACCCTAATAATCACATGTTCCTAGTCTCGGATGGAACATAAATTCAGCTTCACTATGTTGTCCCTCATCATAACATATGGAGTGCTAGACAATGCCCGAGCATTTTTAAAAAAAAATGCCCTTTCTACTTAGGCCCACTAGAATACATGATAATCATAGAAGTCCACTGGATTAAAGGATTCATATGAAACCTGCCTATATGAAAAGTCTTGACTCCATGAGATCATCCTAACCTTTTGGTCCATAGTTCTAAAATTTAATGTTTAGAGGCATAATTTTATTATGACTTCAATCTAATAGTGAGGAAAACTTGGCTGAGTATCAAACTCGGATTTATAACTATTCATAGGATTGTAGTATGTGTGAAAAGACTAAATTAACTCAAGGTGGCCCCCATGACATAAAAAAGAGGGTTGAAAAGGGGTGTTTTTAAAGTGAGCTATTTTTTAAAAGAGTATTTTTTTATAAATACCACTCTAAGGCTTCTATAATTTGTAAATAGACTCCTATAATTTTACTATATTTAAATATGCCCCTGCTTGCTCATTTTAATACTTGATAGATCTCCAAAATAAATATTTCTAACAAAAATAGGCAATCATCATGAGACTTGTATGGAATTTCTTTTAAAATGTCGACTTTACCTTTACACCCATCAAACAAAAAATGAATATATTATTTTTTGAAAAAATATTATAATTTTATCTAAGTTACATTGGCATCACTCTGAATAACTCTTTCACACACATGAAGCCTTATAATGTATTTTGAAACTTTCATAATCAAATGGTGGGCCATGTTTGGATAGAATTAATTACAACCAATTATAAGCAAATGTGTTGATTGTCATTATGATGGATTTAGACATAATGAAACGAGTCTTGAAATGAGAAAATTAAATTTATGTAGAGTATACTCTCTCACTAAATATAACTCTTAATGTTATATGAGACAAACAAATAAGATTAAGCTTTTAGAATTATTCATTTAAGGATAAAAGTGATAGACAAAAGTGTTATTTCACTCTAAAAATTTATAATGACTAGAAGTTTACTGATTTTGGAGACACAGAAGGAATTAAAATAAAAAAGCAGGAGCCTATTTACAAATACTAAAATCATAAGGGCCTATTAACAAATCCTATAAACCTTAGGAAGGTATTTAGAAAAAGATTTTTTTTATTATCATAATATATATATGTGGGAGCTCCTCTACCGAGCATTGATGTTCTAATGGGGCCTCACTTGGGGATAAGACCCCCCCCCCAAAAAAAAAAAAAAAAAAAATCTTCAATGGCGAGAGAGGCTTAAATCAGCGTATGAGCACTTGATAATAACCTACAAGTTTTTACCTTTCAAAATGAGCGCAATCCCACCTTCTCTAGCAATGTTGTGGGTGACTTTCCTGTGCATGGTTGGTTAATCAAGTTCATCGTATTTTGTGGCAAGAGGACAAAAATACCCTTGGATCTAACCTATTCTAGATTAAAAAAAGGGGTCATATCATACCCGAGATCATTTGACTGTGCTTAAAGCTCTAATTAATCATGAACATTTATACCTAAGGAAGATTTCGTCTTCAACAAGCTATGTCGGACTTTGTAAACCAATCTAAAATCCGTGTTAACAGTCCATCATGGTGGATCATCATGATTTTAAAACTACAGAGTTGATTATTTGTAACTTAAAGTATAGGACGTGGTAGTTATTTGTAGTTGTCAAAAACATACACATGGCATGAATATGATTTTCAAAACAAAATTCTGCACAATTTTGTGGGATCCATTTGTTTGCTCGTCATTGCACAAAAAGAGTTTGACGCTCCGCTTTTGTATCAAAGGGGTAAAAATTGAAAGAGTAGTGGTGAAAGATCCACAAATTAACCAAAATTTTAAGGGAGTGATGCTCCATCTCCCTGTCATATCCTTCGCTATTCCCTTTCACAACCTATATCCCTATCGATTCCTAACAATTTAACAAAAAGAGTTTCATGGCCCCGCATATAATAAATTAGACCCATGAAACAAGATTACAATAATGACTAAAGTCGTGCAAAGAAAAGTCATCCACGTTCCAAAGAAATTGCTAAGTTGATCCGACGAATTTGCCTTAGCTTTTAATGACTTCTACTCCATCCCTACTAAACTTTCAATTGAATGATACAGGACTTGAAATTGTCGACAGGAAATGACTTTGCGTGACAATTTCTCACACTAGTTGTCTTTCACTATTTTAAATTTAAACTAGAAAACACCACCACAGGAAACTGCATTATTGGTCCTTGCTCGACGGCTATAAAACGAAAGATAAGCAAGTCACTTTTGCATCTTCACCTCCAAAGGAGACCCAAGCCTCTAGTCATGGTCTGCGAGAAGAAGATTGTGGAAGAAGTGTCCGGTTGGCTCCAGGTCTACGACGACGGCTCGGTCGACCGGTCCTGGACCGGGCCTAAGGAAGCCGAGTTCTTAGCGACGCCAGTGCCCCCGTCGGAGCAATTCGTCGACGGGGTCGCAACTCGGGATGTCGTCATCGACCCAGAATCCGGACTATCTGTGAGGATCTACCTTCCTGAGGAGGAGCACAAGAAGGGCGCGAAGCTACCTATCCTTCTCCATTTTCATGGAGGCGGATTTTGCATTAGCCGAGCGAGTTGGTACATGTACTACCAATTCTATGCTCGGCTCATCAAGGCAGCCGGGGCCATCTGCGTATCAGTCGACATACGACTGGCTCCGGAGCACAGGCTACCAGCCGCAGTGGACGACTGCTACGCTGCCCTGGTGTGGCTCCGAGCCCTGGCTCTAGGCGACTTGACCGAGCCATGGCTCAGAGCCCATGCTGACTTCAGCCGAGTCTTCCTCATTGGAGACTCCTCTGGAGGGAACCTGGTTCACGAGGTAGCTGCACGTGCGGGTTCCGAAGAGTGGGCACCCCTACGATTGGCCGGAGGGGTGCCCATCCATCCTGGCTTCGTCCGTGCAAAACGAAGCCAGTCTGAGCTCAAGACCGAATTTGAGACGCCCTTCCTGACCCTGAAGATGGTGGACACGTTCTTGGCCCTCGCGTTGCCAATTGGCAGCACTAAGGACCATCCAATCACGTGCCCGATGGGCCCAATGGCCCCACCGCTCTCAAAGCTAAAGCTCCCACCAATTTTAATGGTGGTGGCCGAGCGAGACCTGATTCAGGACACTGAGTTAGAGTATGTGGAGGAGATGAAGAAAGCAGGGAAGGAGATTGAGGTGGCATACAACAAGGGTGTAGGCCACAGCTTCTATCTTAACAAGACTGCCGTTGAAGTGGACCCTGTAACGGCCACAGAAACCGATTTACTGATATCCACTATATCTGATTTTGTCAGCAAGCACTGAAGGGACCTCCTTGTGTGACCACTGTGCCTTTCATTTCCTTATTTCGGAATCTTCTTTGCTCGTTACAGATGTGTGTAGTTACGTATTGTAGGTTTTGACTTTGTTACGAGTTTGCTAGTATGTATAATAATGTCTTGTTGGGTTTCATCTTTTAGTAAGAATATGAAGTGGCGACATTAATAAATATGTTTTTATTTCTCTGAACTTTTATGTTTAAGATGTGAAAAGTGTTAAATCAATTCAATGGGGGTCGTTGCTTTCGGAGGATAAGCTTTTGATTAAAGGTAGGTCCTGTTGTTGTGATCTGGATTGAAAGCTCGGCACTAATCTATTTCTGTCTACTGTACTTGCAGGTTTCAACCATAACTAGTTGTACTGGTTTAATACATGTTTATTTTATAATGAGATTTCTTTTCAAATGGCCCCACCAACCTACTTCTGTGTGCAGACTCATATCATGCCACTATCCATAATCCAGGTCAATGGACAGTGTCAGTGGCCAACCAACCAACTTGAAGCGAATTCCAGTGCGCGTTAACACTGAGGGCCCTCAAATGTCTATATAACACTGAGGGCCCCCAAATGTCTATATATATCACATGAATTTTCTGCAAGGTTACACGAGGCTGTGGAATTAGAGGAAGAAAGATTTTAGCATATGCAACCTAATGAGAAAACGACCTGCCTCTTCCATGGGTCATACCTGAGAAATCAATTCTTCATCCACCAAGTAAAATCTAAGTTGGAGAGGTAGCTACTGAACATTTCAAAGCTGTTGGTCAGTTCAAAATTTGTTAGTAGCTGAGTTTGATTTGAGTGTGGGCACCAAGTAATTGACTTCAGTCGAGTATTAGACAAATATATAAACATAGGTTTATATTGTATAATACATAATACATACTCCACCTTACCTAAAGATTTATACATTTGCTAGGATAATATCCCGTAAAAGCAACCAAAAAATTTTAAAAAAGAAATGTAGTACTCGTTGTACTGGTTCAATATATGTTTATTTTATAATGAGGTCAATCCCAGTTGCTTTAACACTGAGGGCCCTCAAAAGTCTATACATACCACATGAATTTTCTGTGAGGTTACACAAGGCAGGGAGATTAAAGGAAGAAAAATTCTAGAGGATTTTACTAAAAAAGATATCTTTAGACTCCCTATAAATAAAAAAAGACCTAAAATATATGTAATCACTATAGTAGTCTCATTGGCCCTTTTTTGTTTGTTTCTTTTTTTTTTTTTTTTTTTTGCTAGGCGACGGTATCCCCTCTCGTTCGCATATACGAGCTTCTTCTTCTTCATCCCCCTTTCTCTTACTTCCTCCTCCTCCTTTTTTCTTTATAATATGATGACTCATTGTCTTGGACTTGAATGCAAGTTGAAGCTTATTATCAAAACACCTCGGTAGTCATATATACCCATTTAAATACATTATCTTCCACATCCCTCTTTCTTTCTTTTATTTTCTTTTTTCTCTTTTCAATCTTAAGTCCTTCTCAGTCATTTCATCAAACACCCTATAAGCATGTTTCAAGCTGTCACACTTTTCACACATTTTGTCTAAGTGCTCTATAAACAAGCGTCCCTCTCAGTCATTTCGTCAAACACTTTATAGGAATTGCCCAAGTGTTCTAACTCATCATCATCTAATTCCATTTCCTCTGCATCCCCTTTTCCTACCATTCAGTTCACAACATCTAAGCCAACCTCAACCTCTAACGTTTTTCTTTCACCACCATCTTTAAATTCACCCATCATCACCATCCAACCACTATCACCTGGGTGACAACAATCAAAAAACAAAGTTTTTTTTTCCTAAATCTAACATGAGCTACGATATCCTCGCTTAACTATAAAGAAGAAAAAAAAATGAGCGGGTAAATGGGGATATCGCTGCTGCCCAAGCGCATAAATTTTTTTCTGAATCTAACATGGGCAGCAATATCCCCGTTTAACTGTAAAGAAAAAGAAAAAAATGAGCAAGTGAGCGAAGATATCGCTGCTCATGTCAGATTCAGAAAAAAAAATTAGATGTGATTATGATGGGTTAGAATACTTGGGCAATACCCATAAGGTATTTGACAAAATGATTACCTGTTTATAGAGCACTTGCGTAATATATATGGAAAGTGTGATAACTTGAGATATGCCTGTAGGGTGTTTGATGAAATGACTGAGGAGGACTTAAGATTGAAAAGAGAAAAAAAAAATGAGAAAAAGAAAAAGTGATGTGGAAGACGATATATTTAAATGGGTATATATAATACTGAAGTTTTTTGATAATAAGTTCCAACTCACATCCAAGTCCAAGAGAATGAAGTCATGAAGGAAAAAAGCGGAGGAAGAAGGAAGAAGGAAGATGAGGAAGAAGAAACTCGTATATGTCGGTGAGAAGGGATATTGTCGTAGAGCAAAATAATAAAAAAATAAATCAAAAAGGGCTGGTGGAACCACTACGATGGTTACATACATTTTAGTTCTATTTTTATCAATAGGGAGTCTAAAAGAAACTTTTTTAATAAAATCCCCTAGAATTTTTCTTCCTCTATTCCCGCAGCCTCGTGTAATCTCGCAGAAAATTCATGTGGTATGTATTGACATTCGAGGGCCCTCAGGGTTAAAGCAGACTGCGATTGGCCTCAAGTTGTTCGTTGGCCGCTGACACTGTCCATTGACCTGGACTGTGGATAGTGGCATGACAGTAAGTTCGCCGCAGAGAAGTTGGTTGATGGGGCCATTTGAAAAGAAGTCTCATTATAAAATAAATATATATTAAACCAGTACAACTAGATATGGTTGAAACCTTCAAGTACAGTAGACAGAAATGGATTGTTGCCGAGCTTTCAATCTAGATCACTAACAACGGACCTACCTTTTATCAAAAGCTTGTCCTTTGATTGCAACGACCCCAATTGAATTGATTTGACACTTTTCACATCTTAAACATAAAAGTTCAGAGAGATAAAAACATATTTATTTATGTTGCCACTTTCCATATTCTTATTAAAAGATGAAACCCAACAATACATTATTATACATACTAGCACACTCGTAACAAAGGTCAAAACCTACAATACGTAACTACACACATCTGTAACGAGCACAGAAGATTCCGAGAAAGGGAAATGAAAGGCATGATGTTCACACAAGGAGGTCCCTTCCATGGGTCATTCCTGAGAAATCAATACTTCATCCACCAAGTAAAATCAACGTTGGAGAGGTAGCTACTGAACATTTCAAAGCTGTTGGTCAGTTCAAAATTTGTTAATAGCTGAGTTTGATTTGAGTGTGGGTACTAGGTAATTGACTGCAATCAAGTATTAGACATACATATAAACATAGGTTTATATTGTATAATACATAATACATACTCCAGCATACCTAAAGATTTATACATTTGCTAGGATAATATCCTCTAAAAGCAACAAAAAAATTTTTTTTTAAAAATGTGGTACTCGACTCCCCTTGAGTTGAGGCAAATTTTCCGTTTTAAACTTTGGTGGGATATTGAAAAGATTGACGTTAGTAGGAAACTGTTGGGGATTTTTATCTTGGTTGGGTTTAAGTTTGACCAGATGCAGCAGGTTTGGTATGGTTACATTGATTGAACTAATACCCAATTCAGATCAAAGATTGATTGAACTAATACATAATTCAGATCAACTGGTTACTGATATGATGACGTACACCCCTAGTATAAATATATGTCATAAAATTTGGGTGCATTTGGATTTCATCCGGATTCAGATTTGAGTAGCCCACATGGAATTTAGGCTGAGAGTATATTGGGCCAATACTTCACTCAATCTGCCCGCCTTCCAACCTTGATGCAGATATGTGGCAGAGTTACAGATTTGTCTCTGTATGCAAGCGCTATACTCCTCTCCAATTTCTTATATCTTATTTTTATTTTATTTTAAATATTCACTACAATGAGAGTTATTTTTTATACTTTTCAAGGTCACATGTCAATTAGTGTTATTGTTAAAAAAATGTAACATAACTCCCTGTCAAGCTTTTTTCAATTGGAAAACTTTTTTTGTAAAGTAAATTGAAGTGGATTTTCAAATTAAGAGATGAAAAAAAAAGATGGGTTTAATAAAAAAGTATCAAATTTCATAATTCGCTATATTATTTTTTATCATTTTATGGCATAAAAAAGTACCTTTCTTATTTTTTATACAAAAATAAGAGCCTTTTGTATGAAATAAGCAGGTTTTGCAAGGGGATTTTGATAAATATGCAAAAATTCATTTCCCCTGCCCTTCCCATCTCCTGCGGAGTAGCTGCGGCAGATGCCAAAGTCCAAATGCGACGTGCCACACGCGGTCGCTTCTCTGCACGTGCCCCTTGACCTCGTGGTAGAGCGAGCGGCTCCACATGGTGCAAGCACGTCCGAAGAATCAGAAAGTGCAGCAATTAGCAGTTGATGCATGTGAGGACTTTGGGGATGGGTTTCCTAAATTTTTGGTCTCTATCTCTGATTCAGAACATTATTGGAATTTCTAACTTTAGAGGTCCCATGGTTTGATTGTGGGGAATAATTAAAAAATCAAACGTTTTGAATATCAGCTTAACGTTTGAATATCAAACGTTTGAATATTCACAAGACACAGCACTTGATTTAGCTTAAAACGGATAAACCATCAAAGTCATCCATCTCTTTGGAGGCACTATTATTTGTTATTTTATACTCCATCTAGAGGAAAAGAAATGATAGAATTTTCAAAGATGCCTCCTCTCCTATATCAGAGTTAATTTCAATAATTACTATTAGGATTGCAAAGTGAGGTTTGATTAGAAAGAAATTCTCTAATTTCACTCTTAATGGTATTTTTATTAATTAGGAAACTTGTTTGGGGTGTAGCCAAATAAAAGAGAAAAAGTTGGTTCTTTGGACTTCTCTCCCTCATTGTATGCTCAAGTTCAATGTTGATGGTGTAGCAAAAAGTAAGTCAAGCCCAACTGGAGTAAAGAGTATTCTTCGTGATAGTAATGGGGAGGTTATATATATATATTCTAAGCATATTGAAGCCTGTGATTCCAATGAAATAGAGGTTCAAGCTATTCCAAAAGCTTTCCGATGCTTTACGAGGCATTTCAAATATGCTCTTATTGTAGAAAGCAACTCTTCTAATGTAATTGCGTAGGTATCTAATTGGATGATCAATCCATGAAATTTTCATTTCCTCTTTAATGAAATCTAAATGTTGTCGACTGTAGGAAACCGTGTGGCCCGCATGCCACCGGTCCCACGTCAGATCAAGCAGGGTAGATGCCAACAGAGATTGCAACACTATTTTAGTGTAAGACTTGATTTGGCCCCCATAATAAGACTTCCAATAGGATCAGTGGATGTGGTCTTCTGGTAGAAAATATCTCTAGCAAGTGTGACTCTTTAGGACTTATCTATATAAAGATAAGGGAGCCTTAAGATTTGGATTATTATTATTCTTTCCATTCCCGTAAGAAAAACAAAAGGAGAAGAGATTCATAGAGCTTTCCATCACCGGAACGCAAATAAATCTCCGGCCGTGTAATGGAGTTTCCTCATCCGGATCAATCAGTTGGTATCATAGACAAGCGGGGTGCATTCTACCTGTTCAAATTTTACAGAAGTACCGTGGATTAGAGTAGATCTAGATTTCTTCGTATATGTGAGTCTTCCTCTTATTTCTTTTCTGCAACCTGAAGAAGGATGAAGACGTGCAAAGACCCTTGTTTTTGTTTTGGAGCAGCGCACATGGAACTAGGCATCCAAAGATATTATATACAGAAAGTATTCCTCCTCTGTCGTTTTTCTACAAACTTAAAAGGCACAGTGCACATCAGACGTTTCTTTTTTTTTTTTAATTTAAGAGCCACGTGATTTGTCGTCACTCCTCCTTTTCATCTTGTCTTTTCTGTACAAAAGACAAGACAATAACGTGTGCATTTTTCTTTACATCGGCTTGTGATTGGCTTCGAGCCAAGTGAGTCAAAAATCCACAGGCCATTGCAATAGCAACTCCTGTTCTTTCTCTCATCGCACGCGTACTCCAGCGCCAGGACAGCGTGATTGAAGTTCCTGCCTCGGTCAACGTAAAAATTTATCTACCCGGTTTTCTTTCTCTCTTGCACAATGCAGGTTGGGTTAGGTGGTCCCAACCTGACCCAGATTAGATCCAGCCAGAAGTGCTGACGCAAACACGCTAGCGAACGCGCGACATCCATGACGCGTACGGCTGATACAAGCAGGGGCGCGGATCACTGTCAAATCTTTCAACTGTGATATCTTGGCCATCCGAAGTCAGATCGACGATCCGTTTGCACCTAGAGAATCTTTGCAAGCAGATCTACGCATTAACAGTAAAAGAAAGATGATCCAGTGATCCAGATAAAATGGTGGTATTTTTTCCTCATACGATCAATGATATCTAACCCATCCTTTAATTAAAAATAAATAAAAATCATGTCTTCCAAATCAGCCTTGCATAATCTTGCAAAGGCTAATATTTTTAACAGCAAGAACTTAGCCGTGTAGAAGCGTCGGATGGAAGCGTTGCTACATTTTGATGGATTAAATTATGTGATTGAATCCGATCCGGTCTCTAAGCCCGCTGATGATGCCCCTAAAGAGGACCATGAATTATATCAGCAATGGGTCTTTGATAACAAATCAGCGAGGCATTTATTGATCGGATTCATATCCAGTGAGTTGGTGAAACAGTTTGACCACTTTACCACAGTAAAAGAAATCTGAAACTATGCCATGGACAAGTACGATGAAACCTCCAAATCTCATCTGATGGAGGCATTTAACACATATGTCAATTATAAGATGGCAGAGGGGTCATCTATAAGGGATCACATTGATAAAATGTTAGTCCGACATAGTAATCTTACAGCTTTGGAAAAAGAAATGGATAAAGATTTTCAGATCATGTACTTGCTAATGAGTTTTCCACCTTCGTGGGAGAATGTGTCTCAAATCTTTAGCCTTCAAAAGAGTGTAACCCTTAGTGAGGTTGAAGCAAAATTACTTGCTAAAGGACAAAGGCAGGTTGCCCATAGTATAACACCTATAAATTCTGCTATGGTTGCTAAAACTAAGAGTTATAGCTGTGCGTTAACTGCCAATGTGAAAAATAAAAAGAAATTTAAAGGCAATCCAAAGCGGAAAGGGCCTAAAAATGGTGTTTGCTTTAATTGTGGGAAGCCTAGACACTTTAGTTCTCAATGCAGAAATAAAAAGGGCGAGAATAGCCCGCAAGGTAAAGTGACCAAAGAACACAGAGATTATGTTGAGATGATCATTGAGTCCATGATGGTGGACACCAATGACAAGAATTGGTGGATTGATTCTGAAGCCACCAGACACATATCAAGGACCAAGGCTGGATTTATCGAATTCAACGAGATGAAACCCGGAGAACAAAATATATACATGGGGAATGAAACATTCTGTGATGTGTTGGGGATAGGGAAAGTCAAAATTTCCTTACCAACCAGCAAATCCCTTTATCTCTCCGATGTCTTTTTTGCTCCCGCGATGAGGAGGAACATCATCTCTGTGAGCCAGTTGGCAATGAATGGATTTGAAATTAGATTCAAAGATAATGGGGTTACTATTGGAATGCGTGGTAAAGTTTTAGTTCATGATTTTCTTTCTGAAAAATTGTATTTGCTGGATATTCTTCATAATGAAATAAAGTCCACTTCTGATTATTATGTGTGTGTGAATGTATGCATGAATAGTTTGGCAATGTTATGGCATTTGAGATTGCGCCACATTAATAAAAACAGAATAAATAGAATGGTTAAAGATGGACTTTTACAAGACCTAGGTAAAATTGAATACCCCATATGTGAACCATGCATAAGTGGGAAGATGGTCAAGAAACCATTTTCAAAAGGAACTCGAAGTTTTAAAATATTAGCCATAATTCATTCAGACATATGTGGATCATTAAATGTACACAATCAAATTGGAGAGGACTATTTCATCACATTCATTGATGACTACAGCAGATATGGGTATGTATACCTAATTAAACATAAACATGAGGCCTTAAAAATGTTTCAAACATATGCTGTTGAAAACTAAAATCAAAAGGGCAAGAAAATAAAAAGGATTAGATCTGATAAAAGGGGTGAATACACTTCCGAATTGTTTAAAGAATATTGTGTACGTGAGGGAATCATTCATGAATATTCAATTCCATATACCCCACAGCAAAATGGCATGGCCGAGAGAGGATGAATAGGACCTTAATGGATATGGTAAGGTCAATGATCAGCCATGCGAGTCTTTCGCTGTATTTGTGGGGAGAAGCATTAAACACTGCATAATATATTTTAAATAGAGTACCCTCTAAGAGTATGCCCAAGACCCCATATGAGTTATGGACTGGTACCAAACCAAAATTAGAACATGTGAGAGTTTGGGCTGCCTGTACACGTCCTGCTACCACCATAGGAAAGGCATAAATTGCAAGAAAAAACGAAGAAAAATTGTTCTTTCATTGGTGACCCATTACATTCTAAAGGATATCGTGTGTATGATCACGATAATAGGATAATCATGGAACGCCGATATGTGTTTTTCCTTAAGGATCCGACGGTCAATCCTAGAATAAGACCACAGAGTGTGAAATTATATGAAATCTCTATGGGCAAGGGGGTTCAAGCAAGTGGGGGTTCCGACGAAGATGACGTTGGACCTAGAATTCTTGGCCAGGGCCCACTTGAGGTGATTGAACAACCCGATGAGCTAGTTGGCAGGCTGATTCGGGCAAGGAAACAACCGACATATCTAGATGATTATTGCAGTTTTATTAGAAATCGTACAAGATTTGGATCCAACCTCCTACTCTCAAGCGGTTAAAGCGCAAGATGCACAGTGTTAGCTAGAGGCTATAAGAGAGGAGATGGAATCAATTGAAAAGAACCAAGTATGGCAATTGGTAGATCTACCTAAAGATTGAAAAGCCATTGGATGTAAATGGGTTTTTAGAAAGAAATTTAAAAAGGATGGATCCTTGGATAAATATAAAGCATGTTTAGTAGCTAAGGGATTCATATAAGTGGAAGGAATAGATTACGAGGAGACATTTTCTCCGGTTATAAAATTTCAATCCATACGAACCTTAGTAGCATTGGTAGCATGTCGTGACCTTGAACTGTACCAGATAGATGTGAAAACAGCATTCTTAAATGGCGAACTAGATGAAGAAATTTATATGAAACAACCCAAGGGTTTTGTGGTGCAAGGTCACGAGGACAAAGTATACAAACTTAATAAGGCATTATATGGATTAAAACAGGCCTTAAGACAATGGTATAGAAAATTTCATCAGGCCATATGTGAAATAGGATTTGTCCCTAATAGTGCAGATATATGTTCCTATATTAAACGCAATTGGAGTAGTTATTTATGTTTGTCATTATATGTGGATGACATTTTGATCGCTGGTAATAAATTGGAAACCATAAATGAAATCAAACAATGGTTAAAGTCAAGATTCGAGATGAAAGATATGGGTGAGGCAGAGTATGTCCTTGGCATTGAAATAACCCGAGATTGTCCGAATAGGATATTGAATTTATCATAGATATCCTATTTGGAAGCTATGTGTAACACTCCGACTCAACTTAATCTGGATTAGCGCCTACTTAATTGCGAATTAGTTGTTAAGTGTGTTTTGGTTTTGCTTTTATTTGGTTTTGAGGAATGACTAGGTAGTTGGGTTGAGTTTGACCTTGTTTAGGTAGTTTCGAGCCCTTTTTCATAATTTTGGATTTTGTCGGACATTGTCAGTTTTGCATCACCTTGATGTTAACACGTGTATTTCATCGAGCTAGTCAATCTTCGTAACTAACTCGTATGCAAACGACTTCGTTTGCTCTCGTTGGATCGCTAATTGACTTGAACTATAAATTGTGTAAACATGTAGGCTTTCTTACAAATTGCATTCATCTTTATCTTATAAAATACCAACCACTGCCTCACTCCCTCCTCTTCAACGATCTCTCCTGTTCTCTCTTCTCTCTCGTTCTTCTCTCTTTCTCTTTCTTTCATTTCCTCCTTGATTAAGTTAGAGAAAGGAGTTGTGTACTCGTCAGTTTCTTGTGAAGTCTAAGGTAAGTGTTGTGTTCTCGCTATGTCTCTCTCATTTGTTCTTCTTCACATGTCAGTGAGTGTGCATGTACTTAAAGTGCCTTTTAGTTCTTGAGTGTTTGACGAGTAGAATTGTGTTTGGACAACGAATTGAGCCTAAAGACAACGACGTGTGTGTGTGATTCCACTTGAGGCAAGTATAAGTATAATTTGATTGAACACTTGTTGATATTGCCTTGATTAAGTGTAAGCTTATTTTTCTTGCATATAATGTTGAGTTTACAGCCCTGGTATATCACTTTGCACCTGTTGATCTTTTATTTCCATGTTATGTCCAATTTTAGTTTTTTGTAACAGAACCGGGAAATCAACCCAGTGCAAGCACGGCTGAACCATGAACTGTGCTACTGCTGCACCATAAAGTATTCTATGGTTGAGCCGTTGACCCAGCCGTAGATCATTATAGGGTGACACCGAAAAATAACTGAGAGTTGGCATTTTGTTACTTTTCTACGGGCTAGCTACGGCTAAGCCGTGAATTGTTTACAGATAAGCCGCAACCTCGCCGTGGCTGAGCCGTAGAACAAAATAAGGCTAAGCCGTATGCCCATTGAAAAATGACTGAAAATGGATAGGTTAATATCGAGAACCTGTAGGGCCTTCGAGTTTAAAATGTAGGTGACCCGACTCGTCCAATGGAATGTGAAGATCGCATGAATGGTCCTTAGGGCTGGGATTCATTCATGTGTGTTGTCCAACTGTTAAGCACCTCCCCATGGGTATTGGTTTAAAGGACTTCGATACACTCCGCTCGCGATAATGCAACACACTTTTGTGAACAACTGTGTATCGAATAACTTAAAACTACATTAGCATGCACGGTTAGAAACACTAGACGACTAGATTAAGGTTGGCTAGTAAACACCCTTGCTTCAGAGTGATGATTTGATTTGCATTGCATCTCTACTTCGGTCTTGCTCTCTTAATCACATAGTACACGTTCTGCGCTAGAATAACCATTGGTTAATCCCTGAGGGCGCTGTCCATGGTATATCCCGGGCAGAACAGCTGAGTCCATGTTTTTATTGTACTCGATTGCTTATGGTATTGATTTGCCAGCGTTCTTATTTGATTTTCATGTGATGCACCTATTGTATTGTATTGCTAGTGACAGCTTGTATTGATTTATCGATTGACATGATTGACGTGACGTGCATCATATGACTTGACTGATCTCGTCTATATGGCTCTACAAGCCACAGCCTTAGGATGTCCGACGGGGTTCCCTTTGGCGTAGATTGTTACCACCTCTGCAAAGTGCTGCCGTCCTAGGATTCCGGACCCCGAGAACTAGAGACCCATTCGTATCCTGACCCGGTCGATGGTGTTCTTGTACCGATTGCTCTCGAAAGGAAGAATATGACCAATGTAGTAGCCACCTTATACAATATTTCTATCATTGACTTGTATGGCATGTTTGATTCATATGCATGATTGGCCTAGCCTACGGATGTGACCTCCATGATTGATTTGCACTAATGCATGTTAATTCTTATATTGATACAATGCGTGTTATCTCGTTGTGGCTTATACTTGGCTAAGTCGTTGTACTTATTAGTTGTTCTTGGTGTTGCAGGCTCAAATCCCTCTCCCACTTCCTCGTCGGTCGACCCGACTTCAAAAGAGGCACGCAAGGCTCCATCTGGGCTAGTGTAAGTCCCAAATCCCACTAATCTTAATTTACGTTAATTAAGCTCATTTTATACTGATTGAACCTTATTAAGGATAATATAATTCAATACTGTTGAGTTTGGGTCTTGGATAAGTGGTTGGGCAGAGTTCGGACCTTACTTGGGTAGTTGAGGGCCTTTTTGTAGATTGATCTTCCATCTTATGGGCACCTCGCCAATCATTCCTTGTGTAATTTTTCGTGTAGATCATCTTTCGTGTTGGTCTTGCGCTGATCCGAACTCGTCTTGAGCCAATTGAGGTCCATTTGGCTTAATCTGAAATTTCATATAAAGATTGGACTTACATGTTAAATACAGGAAATTTAAGTTAAAAGGGGACTCAACGTCCCATTTTCTCTTCTCCTCTTTACTGCAACGGCTGGAGCTACTTGTTCCTCCTTGATCTCCTTTCTTTCTCACTTCAATCTTGAAGAGCTATTAGGCCGATGAGAGCTTGCATGTAATGGTGGGGTGTCTTCTCCTTCCTCTTCCCCTTCCTTATGCATTTTCTTCTCTTTAGGTGTTCCTTTCTTCAAGATACAACTCACTAAAGTGAGGGCTCTAATCATTTTCCATGTATCGAGGTTTGTTAGAGCCTAGGAGACTCAACTATACAACATGCATGTGAATCTAAACCCCATATTCCACGTTTCATGTTACTTGTAGAAAACCCATCTCAGTTGGAGGCTTTTCCCTAACCTCACAGCAATAGGAAGTGTTGGAAAGGGGTCAACACTGTTAAGAGGAAAGTATTGAGTTGTGTGTACTGCATGCATGATTAAGTATGAATGATTGAGCTAGTTACCTGCATTTTCTCAATTTCAGTCATCTTCATTGTTTTAATTGATGTGAACGTGGCATGGAATGAATTGTAAGGTAAACATGCATTAAGAGGGTGTGTGGGTATCAAACACCTTCAAGGACAATGTTATTGGGCCATAAGGGTACACCACTTATTCATGTTCGGTGTTGATTTGCATTCGAACCGAGCTACAGAAATGATTCAGATTTTCTGAAGCTTACGGCGAAGCTACGGCTGAGCCGTGAGCATTTACGGCTCAAAGTCTAAAGAGCAGTAGAATTGGATTTTGTACTACGGCTTATCTACGGCTACGCCGTGGATTGCACTACGGCTAAGCCGTATTCAGCCTGTACCCAAGCCGTAGGTCTTGCTACGGCGAGCTTTCCAGAGAGCTCATGGAACCCAGTTTCTTCTACGGTTGCACACGGCGGCACTATAAAACACCCTACGGCTAAGCCGTGACCCAACCGTAACCTAACTGTAGGCTTAGCACGGCTAAGCCGCAGACTAACATACGGTTAAGCCGTAAATGCACCTGAAGTTTAAAATGAAGCATGAACCACTCGGCTAAGCCGTAGCTTTGTACACGGCTAAGCCGTAAGAACCCAGTGAATGTAGGATGTTAGGAATCTTCAATGATCTTGTAGGACCTTAGTATTGGCACCTTCCATACCACATTGGCCCACTGGTAATCGCATGTTGGAATGAATGAATGACTTCTAAATGATCTCCCAATGGCAAGTCATGGATGTTGTCATAAGAAGGGGTGTCCCATATGCATATAAGGTGATACCAAGACGCGTTAACACAACGACACCAGACTTCTTATGAGTACATCGTGTTGAATGTCCTTGGGAATCATGGGTCAATTAATATAGGGTGAGTAGTGATCTCTCGAGTACTTTCTCAATCCGAACGCATGCATCTTGCTACAATACACCACCTTCAACATGAATTACTTCCTTTAGTAAAACCCTAAGGCAATTCAAACCTGAGCTTCTAATGAGTGCGTGTTTGATAAGCCAGAGCTTCTAATGAGTGCGAGCTTGCTAGCGAAGGGTATGATACGACTGATATGATTGAATCCGAGTCGGCACCACTCAGCTTACGCCTTTTGGGTATATGTATGATACCACTGCAGTAGGTTTACGGAGGAGTAGTCGGCACTCCTCGGGAAGCTAGCTTGATCCCCTAGCGACCCATATGTATGCTCTCTTTTGGGAGAATAGAGCCCCATGGTTGCCAATCAGTATGTATGATGTTTCAACTGTAATTCCTCATCCATTGTCACTCATGCACCATATGTTTAGCATGTCATCATTGTTCTCTTAAATCAGTGCATCCCGTTAAGTACTTTTGATATCTATTATGTTATACTTGTTCCATATGCCTCAGTACTTGCTTAACTGTCGTGTTAACAGTGTTACCCATAGTATTGCAGGTGCCGAACCCGATCCCAACGCGAGTGTTGACGCGGCCCCGGAGCGTACCCCAACGGTACCTCGGAGTATAATGAATGGAAGAATGGTGATGTCTTTTATTAGCCATCCTGCGGAGTGCGTCAGTCTAGAGATGTCACAGTCATGTTTTGGATTATACTTGGGGAACGTACACAGTGGACTCTTATGTACCTAACTCTTTTCAATAAATGTGAATGGTGTGAAATGTAATGGGAACTTAAGCACTGTTATATATATACATATATACATCTATGCTTGATGAAAGATATGTGCATTTAACTTGCTCTTGATAATTACTGAGTATTTTGCAGGATTTCGCTCATGATAAGTTATGTTTGTACGTGTGTCAGTATCCCTCACACGTTCCTATGAAATCTCCCATGTAGGAATTCGTGCATAATTCTTCATGGCACGAATTTCTACGGGATTACATATCCACGCCCTGGGGGCCCACTCAAATCCCCAAATTCCCGGGATCGGGGCGTGACAGCTAGAGGAGTGGAGATGATCCATTCCCTGGAGAGCGGGTTGCATCATAGGGTTTGCATTGGTTTTGTACTCAAGGTTTGGGGTATACTTGCATCTTGATATATTTGTAACGTTTCCCCTCATTTTGATTGTACCTACTGTAATCAAGAATATAGTATGCTGTCACGTATCATTCCTTTTTGTATATCTTTGTGTTATGCAATGATACGTACAGCTTCCGCATACACTTAGTTGCACGTGTGAATGATCCATTGTGTTTGTACACTCAGACTAGGTGTAGGTGTGCATGCGCCGGAGTACGTGTGTCACTGGTTAGGTTTTAACTAACCCCCGATTTTTGGGCTCGAGTTGTGACACTGTGTTGAAAAGGTTTGCTATGGCTAACTGTAAACCAATTGATACTTCCATTTGCAAGAGCACAAAATTATCAAGCGATCAAAGACCCACAAATGAGCAGGATAGGGAAATGATGAGATCAAAACCTTATGCTCAAATTATGTGTAGCATCATGTATGCGATGTTATGTACAAGATCAGATCTTGCATTCGCCGTGGGTCTCGTAAGCAGATTCCTAAGTAACTCAGGATTACCACATTAGTATGTAGTTAAGAAGATTCTACGGTAGATTAAAGGAACAGTGAATCTTCGCCTATGTTACTAAGGTGAAGTCCTGGAACTACGCGGCTACTCTTATGCAGATTTGGCGGTAATTTAGACCAGAGAAAGTCAACAACCGGCTATGTGTTTACCCTCGGAGGAAGTGCAATTTCTTGGGGTAGCAAGAAACAGACCTCCACAGCTATATCAACAGCCGAAGCAGAGTATATAGCTTGTAGTATAGCAATCCAGGAGGCTCTTTGGTTAAAATATTTTCTGTGTGATTTGGAGGTAATAAATGAGAAGGAACCTGTCCCAATGAGCATAGACAGTACGTTGGCCATTTCTATGATAAATAAGCAAAGGATTAACAGCCGATTAAAACATGTTGAAATAAAATATCACTTTGTTAGAGAGAAGTCTGAAAAGAATGATATATAAATTTTCTTTCTGCCTTCAGAAGAATTAATGGCTAATGCTCTCACCAAGGCTTTGCCTACAGAGGTTTTTACAAGGCATGTGATGCGTATGGGACTGAGAAATATTTGATGTACATTGCATTCGTGCCAAGTGGGAGATTGTAGGAAACCTGTGGCCCGCATGCTACGGTCCCATGTTAGATAAAGCAGGGCAGATGCCAACAGAGATTGCAACCCTACTTTAGTGTAAGACTTAATCTAGGCCCCGTAATAAGACTCCCAATAGGATTAGTGGATGTAAGCTTCTGGTGGAAGATATCTCTAGTAAGTGTGACTCTTTGGGACTTGTCTATATAAGTATAAGGGAGTCCTAGGGTTTAAATTATTATTATTCTCTCCATTCCTGCAGGACAGATAAAAGGCGAAGAGATCCATGGAGCTTCCCATCACCGGAACGCACATAGATCTCCGGCCATGTAATGGAGTCTCATCATCTGGATCCATCATCGACCTCAATTATCGTTGTTTTTCATCACTAGCTAAGATCGGCCAACTCTATATGCAATGCTTTGGCTATAGGTATATCCTTGAGAGGGTTTTATTATGTAAGCTAGGAGGTGTGGCGTGGGGTACATTACTCTTGTACCTCACTTTTTACTATTCTTTTTGTTATATATTTTTTTTAAATAAAAGTCTTAATCATCCTCTCAGAACAAAAAAAAAAAAAATGACTGAGAATACTCTCCTAACCAAATCCCACTTCTTCTATGGCCACCGTAGGCCCTTTCCGACACAACCTCTGTTGACGTCCAAAACTAGTCCTTGATAACATCCCCGTACCCTCCCAAAAACCCCACCACTTAGACATTCTCTTTCACTCGCCACCCCTCTTCCATCGCCTGCTACATCTTGACTCCATCTGCAAGCACGCTCTAGGTGTCCCTCCATTTTGCGGACCTCAACAAGCTCTTGTCGTGTAACAAGACTCTATCTCAAATGCTCTTCATCTCTAATTTTGATTTGTGGTTGAATATTTTTCATATTTATGAAAAAGCCGTTATAACAATAGCTACTTATTTCAAGGAAAGCTTTTTTATTGTCCAATTCCTATGAGGGTTTTCCATGTGAGTGTACCTATTACGATCTGTCATGTCACCATTGAGCAGTCTCCTATTCACATGGGATTGCTTCTTCATCCAAGGCAATGGTTGCCTATGATGACGTAGGGGGACCCTAACTAGTCTACCCGTGGTCATCGTGGGTTAAAATCCTCTAAGGATCCCAAATTCGTTTAAGCAGAGTATGGATCCTATAAGGGTTTTTTCTACAATAATTATGAGTGGCTTATCAAAGTCTACTAGATGTTGACATAGTATTGTTACCCACATGGTTTACTGGAATAAGTCCACTCGTGAGAAGCAAGTAATCAATGGTGGGTGGACCTAGTATGTTTGTTTATGTAGGCCGAGTAATGGTCAATGGAAAAGGCCAATCATTCTTTTATACTTTCTTCACATTAACATGGGAAAATGAAAAATGTATTGCAAATATATAAAAATAATTTATAATGGTAACATTTAATTGTTGTAAAATACAAATTTTTTTAAAAAAATTATATCGTTGTGAAAGAACTCTTGACAAGTCCTTGACATTCTTTCCCTCTTAGTTGTTGCCTCTGGTTGTTGATTGTGTATTATCAGACATTAACAACAATAATGAAACTGAAACCATAAAGTAAAATGTGAATGCTCTTGAAATGTTAAGAGGACGTAGATATCCTAATTCATACCAAATCCTAATCCAAGCATTAGAAAAAGTTAGAAATGTATTGAACCAACTTAGAAAGAAAGAGATGGATATCTTTAAAACCCTTACCCAGCCAGAAAGAGCACGACTAGGAGAAGTTTGAGAGATTTGTATTGGACAAAGAGAATCCACCGCAATCCAAAGGATCGAGAGGGTGTTTTATTTAAGGTGGGGTGAGCTTTTTAACAAGTGGTAGCGGGATGATGTGCCAGGAGGCATTCCACTCTCCCTTGGGATTCTAGATCCGATCCGGAGGGACGCCCCAGATGGACACAATGTAAGCCAATGTACCTGACACGATATAGGATCCGGAACTGCATCTAGCATCACCCATTTGTCAAAAGGAAAGTCGTATGCCCAATAGGTTAGATGGGTTAATTGTGTGTAGGCTCCGCTTTAGGAAAAAAAAAAGAATGATAAAATTTTAAGTAAGTTAGTTAAATATCCTTGCCTGGATAATTCTACGAGGTCCAATCTACACACATGTTGTTAAGGCAAGTAGTCCTTACCGCTTGGATCTATTTCAGGCGGAGGTCCCTAATTAGCCAATTCATCTTTTTTTATAATTGATTTGCCCTTCAACAATTATGTTTTTATTTTGCATTCTAAAACTTTAAAATGCAATAACTTTTGTTCACGATATTAATTTAAAAAAAATAGTATATTTGGAACTACTCATCAAAACCTTTTAAGTAAATAACATCTATGTTGTATATAAAATTTAAAAAAAGAATTGTCAAAATTTATCTATACTTCAAAGCAAAATTCAGATAAATTTATCTTAAACAAAATTAAAATAAATTTTTACAAAACTCATATAATTTGCTGCAAAACTTAATCAACTTTATGCAAAACTTCAATAACTTTTTGCAAAACTCAAATAACTTTTTGCAAAACACACGCGACAGGGGGAGCTTCTGCCTTTTTAGTTGAAACTCATATAACTTTAGTGACTTGCTCCCGTCCAATTCTATGATGAGGGATCATAAAATTTGTGTGGTGCTTTGGAGTACCATAACTCAATTCCTTTATTCTATAGCCTTCTCATTTTGTTCCGGTCTTGGTTCCGCAACCAAAACAGAGACAAATGTAGGCCTTTTCGATCATCTCCCTCGGGTAAGTGATGGCAGTTGACGGCAGTAGCCCTTGCTCCGGCGATGAAGACCAGTGCACGAACGGCCTAAGTTGCTCTGTCTTCCACAACAACTAGCGGCGGGCAGCAGCAACAGTGGTAGGGCAGTGAGCATGGTCCGGCGACGATGGCGAGCGTCATGTGGTCCGGCTACATCGCGCAAGGATGGTGTGCTGCAGCATTGCACACCGGCAATAGTCACAGACTAACAGGCCTTCTCCTCTGTGTGAATCCTCTCCAATCTTCTGTAACTCTATGTAATGTTCCTAACCCAAGTTATTATTTTAATTAATTTAAATATAATTTTATTTAATTGTTTGTATTTTAGTTAATTATGGTTATTATAATTATTTAATTTTCTTTTAGGTTTTGGGTTAATCGGATAGTAAGTTTAGGACCATGAGTATCCATCATTTGACCCGGCCCAATTCAGACCCATTTTGAGCCCATTAAACCAAACCAGGCCCATATTTATAAATTAGCCTAAACAATAGGGTTCTTTTTATAAAAAAACCCAAAACTTTTCCCCAAACCCTAAGCCTATTTATATCATCGTTGGGTGCCTCTCTTTCCCTCATCTCTACAGTGTTTTCTTCCTCCATCTCCTTCTCCTCTTGATCGGCCAAGGGGGCAAGCCCAAATCCAAGCCATTCATCGGTGGATATCTTCATCTTCTTCGTCATCTCTTCTTCCTTTTCTCCTTCTTCTTCATCTTCTCAGTTGGGGTTGGCGGTGTGATCGAGGGAGAGAGAGAGATCTAGATCTTCTTTTGCATCAAAGGCAAGTGATTTGCACTTATCTCTAATGATTTTCACTCATTCCATTGATTTTCATGATCTTAGATGTAATTGTCAATGCCTATTAAAATCTCTAAAGGTTGATGGTAGATTAGATGGGTAAGTAGTTCACAGATTTTTTGTTTGATAGTGGTCGATGGATTTGATGATTTTGATGAATGGAGAATGGGCCAATTTGAGGATGGACATCAGGCCTTAAAAAAAAAAAAAGGAAATGGGGTGATCGTGTCTGGGAATGGCCCAGACACACTACTGTGTATGTGCAGGAGATTCCTAAACTTGATAAAAATAGTGGGCCACCACCTACAGATGGGCCCATTGCTGTAGTATGGACCCTTAGTTATTGGATGATGGTGGGCCATCATCATTTGTATAAAAAAAAAAGAGACAGAAAGATGATCGTGTCTGGGAATGAACCCAGACACGTTGCTTTTATTTGGCACAGGGCAGGGTGTTTGCAAGTTTCATCAAACTGTGATGGGCCACCAACATTTAAAAAAAAAAAGATGCAAGCATCTGGGGATAAAACCCCAGACATTGATGCAGGGCGAGATGACCCTGTGCATTACTGCACAGGCACATTATGCGCCTGGCAGTATGCACAGGTGGGTCACCCACCTGCCCATGCAGCGGGTGGGCCACCGGGCAGTGCTCCAGAGTGGGGCCCAGTCATGTGAGTATTATATATATATATATGCAGTGTGTCCCAGTCAGGCCTGGGTAGAGGAACTACCTGCACAAGTTGCTGTTTGGCAGCAGCATGTGCAGGGGTTTTTCACTTGAAAACAAGTTTGCATATCACCAGATAACAATAATAATATTCCAAGTTGCAAAAGAAATAAATAATAATTTATTACAATGTCCCACTGAAAGATCAAGTCTCTAAAGAATGATTTATTTAAATTGAATGCAATTTAACGGGTCACTCCTGTGCTTGGTTAGACGGCCTCGAAGCCGTCGTTTGCACCCCACTCGGGAACATCAGTTGGCTCAAGCGTTTGAAACACTTCAGCCTGCGCCTCCTCCTCGGCAAAGCCGGGTTTGGTACCTATGCATCAATTTTAAAAAACAAGGGTCAACCATAAATGGCGGCAAGTAAAATACACATAACTCAAAATAAAGTATACTATCAATGTGAGATTAAGACACAAAAATCACAAGAATATGTAAACAATATAAATAAAAGAATGCCATGTAACATAGAAGGAACAGATCCTAAAGCCAACTCTACAACAAATGAACAATGTCACTTTCGCCGAGCATCGCATCAGCTGATGCCCTTACGGAATTTATACCGTCTTCGGATGCCTCGCATCCTGTCCAGAAACGGTGGATCAAATCCGTCTTCGGATGCCTAGCATCCTGTCTAAAATCACGGTGAAACCAACCGTGTACGAGTGGTAAGCTCGTCTTCGGCCCTAAGTCCGATAAAAATCATCACAGTGTACACCTGTGAACCGACTGCAGTCGTCCAATGACCAGATCCGCATAATAATCTTACATAGTCCTGCCCCTCCCTGTGTCGAGACTCATAAATATGGCTCCGTGATTGTTCGATAGACACATCCTATGGTAATGTGAAGGGCTAGTCATAATAGGTATTCAAATACCATGTAATAAAACCTTATACCAACCGAATAGTTTTCAACATAATATGAATACCTCATAAATAAACACTGTCCAAGTCATCATAATATAACGGGTATAAATTCTAACATATATGCAACAAGGTAAATAAATACAACATGATGATCAAGAAATAACTCCACAAATATTCCTAACACTGTGACCACAATTCACGCATGCGACAATTCCACACGAACCAAGATGAAGTAAGGTTGGGAATTTTTGAAAACGGGGTGATGCATAACCCAATTCTCACTTCATCTGAGTGCGGGTGGTTTGTACCATCATGTGCAAACTATGAAATCTGTAAGAAGAAATCTGCCCGCATAACCCCTTACTTTGATGATGTGATGGATTTGGTTTTATTAAATCGGAGTCATTGGGTTCTAAGATCAACACAAGGGTCTTCCGGAGTATGTAACCATCCAAAGAAAATAATAAATGAATGGTTAAATAATCATTAAAATAAATTATCAGGCTCGAATTTATCATTCTCATGATCTCACGCAAGGGATGGCCCACCTGTTCACTCATTATAAATCCACATATATACCAAGGACCCACAAGGTGATGGACCCACCTGTACTATACCAACCATAGAGATCAAGTTACCTGTTGTGAACACCCAAACAGAGTTATGAGAATTTTATCTCAGACACCATCTTCATTCTTTCTTTATATATATATATATTTATATATATATACATATAAATATATGTGTGTGATTTGTGATATATCACTTGGGTTGTTACACCTAGGTTGCAATTGACTCCATCATATGTGCCCAGCCAAGATCTGGGAGTAAAACTCCGAGGTTCTTTTTTTTTTTCTTTTTTTTTTTTCTATTTTCTTTATGGGCTTATGGGCATGTTGTTTTGAACATCATATGGCATTTCACAAGTGGGGTTTACATAATTGATCTCTGCCAATGCTCCACCATCACCCAACCATCCTGGGGTCCATGCAGCAACCATGTTTCCAAACGTGGGATCAAAGGGGGCCCACCATCTGCTGGGATCCCACATGACAGGGCTCAAATAATCAGGTCCATACTACAATTATGGGGCCCACCTGTAGGTGGAGGACCCACACTTGCATTCAAGTGAAAAACCCCTGCACATGCTGCTGCCAAACAGCAACTTGTGCAGGTAGTTCCTCTACCCAGGCCTGACTGGGACACACTGCATATTTTTTTTTTTAATACTCACATGACTGGGCCCCACTCGGGAGCACTGCCCGGCGGCCCACCCGCTGCATGGGCAGGTGGGTGACCCACCTGTGCATACTGCCAGGCGCATAATGCGCCTGTGCAGTAATGCACAGGGTCATCTCGCCCGGCATCAATGTCTGGGGTTTTATCCCCAGATGCTTCTATCTTTTTTTTTTTTTTTAAATGTTGGTGGCCCATCACAGTTTGATGAAAGTTGCAAACACCCTGCCCTGTGCCAAATAAAAGCAACGTGTCTGGGTTCAGTCCCAGACACGATCATCTTTCTGTCTCTTTTTTTTTTATACAAATGATGATGGCCCACCATCATCCAATAACTAAGGGTCCATACTACAGCAATGGGCCCATCTGTAGGTGGTGGTGTAAGGACCCGAACCCTCACTAATCCTAATTACGTTAATTAATCCTGTTTCCTATTGATTAAGACTTGTTGAGGCCCAATTTAGTGTGAATTATTGGGTTTGGACCCCGCTTAAATAGCTAAGGGCTTTTTAGTAAATTTTCCTTATGCCTCTAGGTTACCCCGTCCATCTCCTTACGTGTGATTCATCGCGTAGATCATCTTTTGTGTTGAGCCCGAGTTGATCCGGACTCATCTTAAGCCAATTGGAGCCCTCCCGGACTAAACTGAAATTCCTAGAAACCAGTGGGCTGATGTGCAATTTCAGGAAAAATATGTTTAAAGGGGAGAGACTCAACGTATACTCCCCTTCTTCCTCACGTTCTCTTGGCTGGAGTTCTAGTTTCTGGGTTTCTTCTCCTCTCCTTGATTTCAATCGAAGCATTGTGGGCGTTTGGGAGTGTGCATGCACAAGGGATGGCATCCACCCACGTTCTTCTTCTTCCTTGACCGTTTTTCCATTGTATTTTGGTGTGGAGTGACCTCTCCTCCAAGTTACAGCAATACAAGGTAAGGAATAGGTTCCATTTCGTCTTCTTGGGTTTGTTAGGATCTTAGGGACTTCGTTATTGACATGCATGTGAATTTTTCCACATTTTGGGCTTATGTGTAGAGAACCCATTAGAGAACCCATTACAGTACAGGGAGTTTCCTCTGAACATACAGCAAGAAGGATCTAGGAAGGGCTAAACACGGTAACAAGGCAAGTACTTAAGCCTATATTCACTGCATGTGGAATTGTTCGTTGCATGTTAAGTCAGTTGTTCTCCTTGCCATTTCTTCTTTCTTTATATGTATGAATGAATCAAGTAAGAATGATGGAGATGGGAATAGGAGGTGTGTGAGTATGGGATACTCTCAAGACACTTCAATTGAGCTACAGAACCCCCTTATAAGTTAGTTCTGTAGTGATCCCGCACAGAAAATTGAGCTACAGAACTGTATTTAGATTTTCTGAAGCTTACGGCGAAGCTACGGCTAAGCCGTGAGCTCTTACGGCTCAATGTCCAGAGAGCAGAAAATGAGCTTTTGTACTACGGCTCATTTACGGCTACGCCGTGGAATCCACTACGGCTGAGCCGTACCCAGCCCGTAGCCTAGCCGTAGGTCTTTCTACGGCGAACTTTCCAGAGAGCTCACAGAACCCAGTTCCTTCTACGGCCTGCATACGGCTGCACCGTGAAATACCCTACGGCTAAGCCGTAACCTCCTCGTGACCCAGCCGTAGGCTTAGCACAGCTAAGCCGTAGGCCAATATACGGTTGAACCGTAACCACACCGAAGATCCGGATGAACTGTGACCCCCTCTCGGCTAAGCCGTAACCCTGTATACGGCTAAGCCGTAAGAACCCAGTGAACGTAAGATGTTAGGAATCTCAATGATGTTGTAGGGCTTTAGTCATGGTACCCTCTATACCTCCACTTTGGCCATTGGTAATTATACGTTGGAATGAATGAAGGATTCCCCAATGGTAAGTCATGGATGTTGGCATGAGAAGGGTGTTCCGTATACACAATGTAATACCCAGACGCGGTAACACAACGACACCGAACATCTCATGTGTACCTCGTGCTGAATGTCCTTGGGGAATCAGGAGACTGCCTTATCGAAATGCATTCATATTGATACATTACACTACCTTCGACATGACTGATATCGAATTTACTTCCCCAGCAATACTTCCCCAGCAAAACCCGAGGCAATTCAGACCTGAGCTTCTAATGAGTGCGTGTCTGACAAGCCAGAGCTTCTATTGAGTGTGTGCTTGCTAGCCAAGGGTGTAGCTGAGGCTCGGGCCTTGTAGCCCACCTGCATGTGTTTCGTTTAAGTATTCGTTGTTTCATGGTTATCTATTCCTTATATATGTTATGATTTGTATGATTGACCCCGAGTCGGCACCACTTGGCTTCTGCCCTTTGGGTATTATATGTCACCACTGCAGTAGGTTTTCGGAGGGGTTGTCGACGCTCCTAGGGAAGCTAGCTTGATCCCCTAGCGACCCATACGTTATGTATGCTCCCTTTGGGAGAATAGAGCATCGTGGTTGCCAATCAGTATGTATAACATTAAGTTTCACTCATGCATCATGTTTAGTGATTGTTCTTGCTAATGTATTATGTTATATTAATTCCTATGCTTAGTACTTGCTTAACCGTCGTGTTAACAGTGTTACCCTCGGTATTGCAGATACAGCACCCGCTCCCGACACGAATATTGACGCGGCCCCGGAAGATACCCCAACGGTACCTCGGGGTGTAGGTGAATGGATGGATGGCGACGTTTACTACTAGCCATCCTACAGAGAGCGTTACTTCTGGGAGTATTATGTTGAAGACTTTGGTATCACCTTTAAGGACTGATTTTGGGAATGTATTTAAAGGACTATAACACTATTGTATGAAAATATGTTTTAATAGACTATGAACTTTATGTGCTCTTGATGATTATTGAGTATTTCACAGGTTTTCGATTATGATAATTTATGTTTGTACGTGTGTCAGCATACCTCACACGTTCCTGTGGAATCTCCCTTGTAGGAATTCGTGCAAAATTCTTCAGGGCACGGATTTCTACGGGATTACGTATCCACGCCCTGGGGGCCCACTCAAATCCCCAAATTCCCGGGATTGGGGCGTGACATACGTAAGTAATGGTATCAGAGACATTCCAAGAAGTCACTTAAAAGACTTAGCAACATTAGGAAGCGTGGTGAGGTTCCGATAGATCCGTTTAAGTGGGTTTCTATTATAATGATAACTATGGTATGACTGTAGTATGTATGTATGTATGTGCATCTATTTAAACATATATGATTAATGACCATTGTGACTGCAGAACCATGGCGTCTGGATCCGGTACGAACAACAGCTCCGGTGATAATAACCGTAATAATATTGAGTTGGACGGCGTAGATCCTCCACCACAACCTCCTCCTCAACCCACCTACAATACAGAGGAACGGTTTATGATGTTAATGCATCAATTGGCAGCTAGTAACGCCAATCAGGCCGCCATGCAGTTGCAGATGGCCGCCATGTTAAACCGACAGGATCAGCCAGGAGATCCTAACTCCTTGTATGAGAAGTTTCGAAAAAGGGGAGCAACAGAGTTTACTGGACATGAGGATCCGTTACAAGCAGATGAATGGTTTGTCCACACGGAAAATGTTTTCGATACCTTGACTTGCACACCCAGGCAGCAAGTGGTCCTCGCAGCATCCATGTTTAGAGACGTCGCGGATACATGGTGGAAGAGTATCCGGGACCACATGAGGACTATGCCGGACGCCACTGTTTGGGAAGCCTTTAAGAGGCAGTTCCGGAAGAAGTTCATCCCCGACCACGTTACTCGCAGAAAGAAGGCAGAGTTTCTTTCCCTGCAGCAGAACCTCATGACCGTTGCAGAATATGTGCATGTATTCAGTCAGCTTTCCCGGTTTGCTCTAGACTTGATTGATACTGAGGAAATGAGGGTGGAAAGATTTCTGGAAGGGTTAAGGCCTGCTATCAAGGGACATGCCACTGCCTTTCAGCGTCCCGTTCAATATGATGATGTAGTGGCCAGGGCTTATGCAGCGGAAGAAATTGAGAAGAGCCTATTCTTGGGGGAGTCTAAAAAGAGTGCTCCACCTTCTGGGAAAGGTCAGCAGTACTCTAAGAAACAGAAGGGAGTTGCTAGCAGCACGTCCCGACCAGTTTGCGGTGCATGTGGAAAGGGTCACGAGACTAGTAAATGTTGGAGGGCTATGGGAGCCTGTTTCGGCTGTGGCTCCATGGACCATCGCTTGTCCGAGTGCCCGAGAAGGAAGGAATTTAGCCAAGGCTATCAACAGCAGTAGTATCAGCAGCCCCCTCCTGCGCCTAACCGACAGCAACAGCAAGTGAGACAAGGCCAAGGGCAGACACGACAAGGCCAGGGACAACAGAGACAAGGACAGCAACACCGACCCCAAAGGCAAGGCCGCGCTTATGCATTGACACAAGAAGAGGCAGAGGCTGCCGAACATGCGGTTGTAGGTAAGGTTTCTGTTTGTGGTATTGAAGCTAAAGTGTTGTTTGATTCGGGATCTTCACACTCCTTCATCTCACCTCAGTTCTCTAATAGGATACGGGAATCGCCAGCACAGTTGCCATATGTGCTGAGCGTTATCACTTCGGTTGGTAAACGGGTAACCTGTGATGACTATTACCCTGGTTGTCGAGTTCTCATCGGAGAAGTTCTTCTCCCAGCGGAACTTATTGTGCTACCCATGCACGACTTCGATGTAATCCTAGGCATGGACTGGCTGACCAAATTTATGGCCTGTTTGGATTGCTACCGTAAGACCGTCACCGTAAGGGTGAGTGAAGATGGTCCAAGTGTGGTGTTCCAAGGTGACAAGAAGAGTTCGAACACCAGATTGATTTCAGCACTTCGAGCGGAAAGGTTAATCCATGGTGGTTGTGAGGGCTATATTGCCTTCATTGTAGAAAAGAAATCACCTAAGAAGTTAGAAGAAATACCTGTGGTTTGCGAATTTCCGGATGTATTCCCGGATGAAGTACCCGGCCTCCCTCCAATCAGGGAAGTGGATTTTACTATAGAGCTGGTACCCGGTACCGCTCCCATATCTAAGGCCCCATATAGAATGGCCCCGGCAGAGCTACGTGAACTGAAACTGCAGTTACAAGAATTATTGGATAAAGGGTTTATTCGCCCTAGCACATCTCCTTGGGGAGCCCCGGTTTTATTTGTGAAGAAGAAGGATGGCACCCTTAGAATGTGTATTGATTACCGGCAGTTGAATCAGGTGACAATTAAGAACAAATATCCACTGCCTAGAATTGATGAATTGTTTGATCAGCTACAGGGTGCAACACATTTTTCGAAGATCGATCTTAGGTCTGGATATCATCAACTGCGAGTTAGGGACCAAGATGCATCGAAGACAGCTTTCAGGACAAGATATGGGCATTACGAATTCTTGGTTATGCCTTTTGGATTGACGAATGCCCCCGCAGTGTTTATGGCCTTAATGAACAAGATCTTCTCATCATATCTTGATCAGTTCGTGGTAATTTTCATTGATGATGTTCTGGTGTATTCCAAGACCAAAGACGAGCATGTGGACCATCTGAGGACCTCTCTACAATTGCTAAGGGACCACCGATTGTATGCCAAACTGGACAAATGTGAATTTTGGCTGGAACAAGTTGCCTTTTTAGGGCATATAATTTCTAAGGATGGGCTTGCAGTAGATCCAGCTAAGATTGAGGCTATAACTACTTGGCAGAGTCCCAAAACCGTTGCAGAAATTAGAAGTTTTGTTGGCTTGGCCGGTTATTATAGAAGGTTCGTGAAGGACTTTTCCAAAATAGTCGCCCCATTGACTAAGTTGACAAGAAAGAACGAACCATTTGTGTGGTCCGCAGAGTGTGAATCGAGTTTCCAACTGCTTAAGGAGAAGTTAACCTCAGCCCCGATCTTATCCCTGCCAGAAGGGAGTGGCGGATTTGTTATCTATACAGATGCTTTAGGGATTGGGCTAGGGTGTGTACTCATGCAGAATGGAAAGGTAATAGCATACGGATCTCGCCAATTGAAGGAACATGAGAAAAACTATGCCGTACATGACTTGGAATTGGCTGCAGTAATTTTCGCGCTGAAGATGTGGAGACATTATTTATATGGAGAGAAACTTGAAGTCCATAGTGATCATCGCAGTCTCCAGTATCTGTTTTCGCAGCATGATCTTAACATGAGACAGCGCAGGTGGTTGGAATTCATAAAGGATTATGACTTTCCGATTAGATACTTCCCTGGAAAGGGGAATGTAGTAGCTGATGCTTTAAGCAGGAAATCCACCACCGAGTTGGCAGCCTTGTGTGGTGAATGGTCCCTAGTGGAGGAATTCCGAGATCTGGACGCGGAAGTTGAATTCGTAGACGATAAGGTCATGTTAGTGGCTATGTCAGTCTTCGAACCCACCCTGATTCAGCAGATCAAGGAGAGACAGTTTGAAGACCCGGAGTTTGTCAAGATTCGTGACCATATTTCTGAGAAACCATACTTCAGGATTGTAGACGGTGTGTTGTACTTCCGAGATCGGCTTTGTGTTCCAGGAGTTCAAAATCATAACCTAAAGAGGGCAATTATGACTGAAGCACACCATGCTCGGTATTCCATGCACCCAGGGAGTACAAAAATGTACCGGAATCTACATGGCAGGTTTTGGTGGAATAACATGAAGAGGGACATAGCGGGCTTTGTGGCCAAATGCCTTACCTGCCAACGAGTGAAGACTGAGCACAGGAAGCCTCCCGGTTTGTTACACCCTCTACAGATTCCTAAATGGAAATGGGAGAATCTGACGATGGATTTTGTTTCCGGACTACCTCGAACAAGTAGACACCATGATGTAGTGTGGGTGATTGTCGACCGACTAACAAAATCAGCCCACTTTATTCCCATCAAGAAAGGGATGAAATTTCAGGAAATGGCCAAGATCTTCATTGATGAGATTGTACGGCTACATGGTACCCCGGTCTCAATTGTGTCGGACCGAGATAGTAGGTTCGTGTCTTCCTTTTGGCAGTCTTTCCAGACGTCTTTAGGCACCAAACTCAGTTTTAGCACGGCTTACCATCCTCAAACAGATGGGCAATCGGAACGAACGATACAGACCCTGGAAGATATGCTACGAGCTAGCGTAATGGATTTCGGAAAGGAGTGGGATGAGCACCTCTCCTTGTGCGAGTTTGCATATAATAACAGCTTTCACGCGAGCATCGGTATGGCCTCATTTGAAGCCTTGTATGGACGAAAGTGCCGTACGCCAGTCTGTTGGGAAGAAGTTGGGGTTAGGAGTTTTCATGGACCCACTCTGGTAGCGGATACCGCAGAGAAGGTACAAAAAGTGCAAGATAAACTGAGAACTGCACAATCGCGCCAGAAAAGTTATGCAGATAACCGCCGCCGGCCCCTCGAGTTCCAAGTGGGGGACAGAGTTTTCCTAAAAGTTTCCCCATTGAAGGGTACTATCAGGTTTGGCCAGAAGGGTAAGCTTGCTCCTCGGTTCGTCGGGCCTTTTGAGATACAGAGTAGAGTGGGAGACTTAGCTTATCGGTTGGAGCTGCCACCCTCGCTTGCAGGAGTTCATAATGTGTTCCATGTATCAATGCTCCGGAAATACCTCCCAGATCCTTCACATGTTCTTGAGTTGGATGATATACAGGTAAGGCCTAATGTGAGCTACGAAGAGAGACCCCTTTGTATCGTTGACACTAAGGAACAGGCGCTGCGTACGCGAACGATCAAATGGGTCAAGGTGTTATGGAATCACCATGGACAGGAAGAGGCCACTTGGGAACTTGAAGATCAAATCCGGGCGAAATATCCAGAGCTACTACCTAAGGTACGTGCATTCGGAGGACCGAATGATCTTAAGTGGGGGAGGATGTAAGGACCCGAACCCTCACTAATCCTAATTACGTTAATTAATCCTGTTTCCTATTGATTAAGACTTGTTGAGGCCCAATTTAGTGTGAATTATTGGGTTTGGACCCCGCTTAAATAGCTAAGGGCTTTTTAGTAAATTTTCCTTATGCCTCTAGGTTACCCCGTCCATCTCCTTACGTGTGATTCATCGCGTAGATCATCTTTTGTGTTGAGCCCGAGTTGATCCGGACTCATCTTAAGCCAATTGGAGCCCTCCCGGACTAAACTGAAATTCCTAGAAACCAGTGGGCTGATGTGCAATTTCAGGAAAAATATGTTTAAAGGGGAGAGACTCAACGTATACTCCCCTTCTTCCTCACGTTCTCTTGGCTGGAGTTCTAGTTTCTGGGTTTCTTCTCCTCTCCTTGATTTCAATCGAAGCATTGTGGGCGTTTGGGAGTGTGCATGCACAAGGGATGGCATCCACCCACGTTCTTCTTCTTCCTTGACCGTTTTTCCATTGTATTTTGGTGTGGAGTGACCTCTCCTCCAAGTTACAGCAATACAAGGTAAGGAATAGGTTCCATTTCGTCTTCTTGGGTTTGTTAGGATCTTAGGGACTTCGTTATTGACATGCATGTGAATTTTTCCACATTTTGGGCTTATGTGTAGAGAACCCATTAGAGAACCCATTACAGTACAGGGAGTTTCCTCTGAACATACAGCAAGAAGGATCTAGGAAGGGCTAAACACGGTAACAAGGCAAGTACTTAAGCCTATATTCACTGCATGTGGAATTGTTCGTTGCATGTTAAGTCAGTTGTTCTCCTTGCCATTTCTTCTTTCTTTATATGTATGAATGAATCAAGTAAGAATGATGGAGATGGGAATAGGAGGTGTGTGAGTATGGGATACTCTCAAGACACTTCAATTGAGCTACAGAACCCCCTTATAAGTTAGTTCTGTAGTGATCCCGCACAGAAAATTGAGCTACAGAACTGTATTTAGATTTTCTGAAGCTTACGGCGAAGCTACGGCTAAGCCGTGAGCTCTTACGGCTCAATGTCCAGAGAGCAGAAAATGAGCTTTTGTACTACGGCTCATTTACGGCTACGCCGTGGAATCCACTACGGCTGAGCCGTACCCAGCCCGTAGCCTAGCCGTAGGTCTTTCTACGGCGAACTTTCCAGAGAGCTCACAGAACCCAGTTCCTTCTACGGCCTGCATACGGCTGCACCGTGAAATACCCTACGGCTAAGCCGTAACCTCCTCGTGACCCAGCCGTAGGCTTAGCACAGCTAAGCCGTAGGCCAATATACGGTTGAACCGTAACCACACCGAAGATCCGGATGAACTGTGACCCCCTCTCGGCTAAGCCGTAACCCTGTATACGGCTAAGCCGTAAGAACCCAGTGAACGTAAGATGTTAGGAATCTCAATGATGTTGTAGGGCTTTAGTCATGGTACCCTCTATACCTCCACTTTGGCCATTGGTAATTATACGTTGGAATGAATGAAGGATTCCCCAATGGTAAGTCATGGATGTTGGCATGAGAAGGGTGTTCCGTATACACAATGTAATACCCAGACGCGGTAACACAACGACACCGAACATCTCATGTGTACCTCGTGCTGAATGTCCTTGGGGAATCAGGAGACTGCCTTATCGAAATGCATTCATATTGATACATTACACTACCTTCGACATGACTGATATCGAATTTACTTCCCCAGCAATACTTCCCCAGCAAAACCCGAGGCAATTCAGACCTGAGCTTCTAATGAGTGCGTGTCTGACAAGCCAGAGCTTCTATTGAGTGTGTGCTTGCTAGCCAAGGGTGTAGCTGAGGCTCGGGCCTTGTAGCCCACCTGCATGTGTTTCGTTTAAGTATTCGTTGTTTCATGGTTATCTATTCCTTATATATGTTATGATTTGTATGATTGACCCCGAGTCGGCACCACTTGGCTTCTGCCCTTTGGGTATTATATGTCACCACTGCAGTAGGTTTTCGGAGGGGTTGTCGACGCTCCTAGGGAAGCTAGCTTGATCCCCTAGCGACCCATACGTTATGTATGCTCCCTTTGGGAGAATAGAGCATCGTGGTTGCCAATCAGTATGTATAACATTAAGTTTCACTCATGCATCATGTTTAGTGATTGTTCTTGCTAATGTATTATGTTATATTAATTCCTATGCTTAGTACTTGCTTAACCGTCGTGTTAACAGTGTTACCCTCGGTATTGCAGATACAGCACCCGCTCCCGACACGAATATTGACGCGGCCCCGGAAGATACCCCAACGGTACCTCGGGGTGTAGGTGAATGGATGGATGGCGACATTTACTACTAGCCATCCTACAGAGAGCGTTACTTCTGGGAGTATTATGTTGAAGACTTTGGTATCACCTTTAAGGACTGATTTTGGGAATGTATTTAAAGGACTATAACACTATTGCATGAAAATATGTTTTAATAGACTATGAACTTTATGTGCTCTTGATGATTATTGAGTATTTCACAGGTTTTCGATTATGATAATTTATGTTTGTACGTGTGTCAGCATACCTCACACGTTCCTGTGGAATCTCCCTTGTAGGAATTCGTGCAAAATTCTTCAGGGCACGGATTTCTACGGGATTACGTATCCACGCCCTGGGGGCCCACTCAAATCCCCAAATTCCCGGGATTGGGGCGTGACAGGTGGCCCACTATTTTTATCAAGTTTAGGAATCTCCTGCACATACACAGTAGTGTGTCTGGGCCATTCCCAGACACGATCACCCCATTTCCTTTTTTTTTTTAAAGGCCTGATGTCCATCCTCAAATTGGCCCATTCTCCATTCATCAAAATCATCAAATCCATCGACCACCATCAAACAAAAAATCTATGAACTACTTACCCATCTAATCTACCATCAACCTTTAGAGATTTTAATAGGCATTGACAATCACATCTAAGATCATGAAAATCAATGGAATGAGTGAAAATCATTAGAGATAAGTGCAAATCACTTGCCTTTGATGCAAAAGAAGATCTAGATCTCTCTCTCTCCCTCGATCACGCCGCCAACCCCAACTGAGAAGATGAAGAAGAAGGAGAAAAGGAAGAAGAGATGACGAAGAAGATGAAGATATCCACCGATGAATGGCTTGGATTTGGGCTTGCCCCCTTGGCCGATCAAGAGGAGAAGGAGATGGAGGAAGAAAACACTGTAGAGATGAGGGAAAGGGAGGCACCCAACGATGATATAAATAGGCTTAGGGTTTGGGGAAAAGTTTTGGGTTTTTTATAAAAAGAACCCTATTGTTTAGGCTAATTTATAAATATGGGCCTGGTTTGGTTTAATGGGCCCAAAATGGGTCCGAATTGGGCCGGATCAAATGATGGATACTCATAGTCCTAAACTTACTATCCGATTAACCCAAAACCCAAAAGAAAATTAAATAATTATAATAACTATAATTAACTAAAATACAAACAATTAAATAAAATTATATTTAAATTAATTAAAATAATAACTTGGGTTAGGAACATTACATTCCTTCCCCCTTAGAACATTTGGTCCTCCAAATGTCTAACGTACCTCAGGGAGAAGATCTGGGTACAACTTCTTCACTTGGTCTCTGAGCTCCCAAGTGGCCTCCCTTGGGCTGTGGTGCTCCCACTGAACCTTCACCCAGTGAATAGTTCGCGTCCGTAGGATTTGCTCCTTTGTATCAATGATCCGCAACGGCTTCTCCACGTAGGTAGCATCCGGCTGAATCTCGAGTGGTTCATATTGAAGAACATGCGAAGGATCGGCGACGTGGTACCTATTGGTTGAAATTACTTCCGCAGGTTAGGAATGAATGTGAATGGCCTAAACTCACCACGGCCTAAGATCCTTTGGAAAAAAAAAAATAATTAGGAGTCAATGGTTTTGTTTACAGAAGAATTAAAAAAATTGGACTCTTAATTTCACGTAACCCTATTTTCATTTTTTGGGGACGTGACACTCTAGAAAACCAAACTCAGCAATAGCTCCAGCACGATGCATAGGGTGCGCTTGTGTGGGTAGAGATGCATAGGGTGCACTTGTGTAGGTAGAGAGGCATTTTGGACTTTCTAAATGCTTAGATTTGAAAATATAGGATATTTACCTATGCAATAAAATATCGTGGATCTCTCACCGTAATATCAAATGTCAAGTGATTTATTGCGAAAGCCCTTAAAATTTTATTAAGTTTGAACATATTTGTCTTTTTTCATGAAGTGCACTGATGGTTTATTTATTAGTAAGAAGAAAAGTAGTAGGGAAATATTGGTCGGTACTAGTTGTACTTGGTGCAGCATCATAAAAAAAAAAAAAAAGTTGGGATAAGTGGAAATCTGAAAAGTAGTAGGGGTACAATGGTTGGTACATATATTATCAAAAGACAGGTGGGAAGGGAATCCCACGGTACGCCGGGCTAGTGAGCCCAAGCGGATTATTATTTGAGTTTTTTAGAATTAAGATTAAGTTTATTTTTTTTTTCTTTCTTCACATTAGTAGTTTTTTGGAATCTTAGTGCCTCATGGGAATTAGCTTTTTTTTTTTTAACAATTCTCGTGAGAAGAGAGATCAAAAATATATTTGAATATTACTCTTTCTCTATATAATAGTTTTAAGGGATGAGAAGGTATGCCTCATGGATTTTAAAATTTTATATTGGCCATCTGTTTGCTTTATGGTTCTCGTAAATTCATATCTTTATAGTTTATTTTTGTATCGATTATCCCTAATTTCAAACATTTGAAAAGGTATTTTAAAAGTATTTTTTTAAAAAGAAAAAATTGTATTAATAGATTTGAAAAAACAATAGTTTTAAGGGGCTCTACTCTTGAGCCATCCAATTAAATGAATATATGAATTTTTTTAGTAGACATATAAGATTAAATAAAACTTCACTCGATCACTTGTTCTACTAAAATGATCTTAAATAGAATTAATTCATACCATGATTTGCGCTCATGTTATTGATAGGAAATAGATTAAAGACATCAATCAAAATGGAGAAAAATAAGAAAGAAGCAGACGTTTATAGCATTAAGGCAATCTAACAGATCTATTATTCAACCTACATTGGGAGATTATTAATAAATATTAAAAACCTTATGAGGAGTGTATACAAAAATAATTGTAAGGGCAAAAGTGTTATTTAGATGAAAATTGAGCAAAATCCTTGTTGTGGTTGTTCATTACCATCAAATCCATATGTTTTGGGATATGAGATGTATTAAAATGCCAAAGTATGGGCTATTTACAAATACTAAAACCAAATTAACCTATTTACAAATATTAGAAACCTTAAAAGGGTATATGCAAAATAGCTCTTATTGTTCTCCTTACAGCAAGGACATTACATAATAGGAGAATGTATGGCTAAAACGTTTCTTTTTACATAAATGTTTGATTTGTAAGAGTTCCTCACACAAGACTTTACTCGTGAAAGAGAGGTTTTTTTTTCACCCATCCAAAGGGGCTTGAGACCCAAGAAAGAGCCCCCATATATGGCAAGAAAGTCCACAAAAGTGAAAAGTGAGCTCGTAGGCACACAAAGAATGCTCACAGATTACGAAAGCAGCCTGCAAATACGGAAAGAGAGGTGGCATACCTAGGGTCAACCTAGAATTTTCATTTCAGTGGGGCAGACAATAGTTAGTAGAAAATGTCAATTATTATTATTATTATCATTATTATTGCAAGGTTAATATGAAGTACTCCCCCCAAGGCCTATTTTGCAAAGGAATCCTACTTCCAACAAGGGATTAGAATGTCCCTAGAATGCCAAAGGATATTCCATACTGCCATATGCATACTATTACACAGTCTTAGGATCACATGAACGACTCTAAGGGCATTTATTAAACTTCAACCGTTGAGGGGTGAGTGTCAAGTTTTAGGGCAGTTATACATGAAAAAAAAATCTTTCTTTAATTAGTAATGAGAAAATGTATAATTATCTATGATCTAAATCTTACTATAAACGAAAACCTTATTCAATTTTAGAAGCTCAACATTAATCAAACCATCAATAATCCAAAGTTCAGTTATAATTAATTGAAAATCTTCATCTCAAAATCAAAAAAGAAGAAACCACTACAACAATTAACAGTTTTAGCAATGCTTTTTTTCTTCGCTAAAAGTATTCAAAACGTCGGCAAAGCTTTTTACCGACGAAAAAATTTTCACCGCCTGGACGTCGGTAAAAAAACGTCACCAAAATATTTTACCGACGTTTTTCAATTTCGTCGGCAAAAGTTCCATTTACCGACGCACCATGGGACTTTCACCGACGTTTTTTAACGTCGGTAAAAGTTATAAAATTTCATTTCAATTAGATAATAATAACTTTTACCGATGTTTTGGAACGTCGGCAAAACCATGTTTTACAAAATTAATTTTTAAAAATTGTATATACTTTTGCCGACGTTAAAAAACGTTGGTAATGTATTTATTGTTAAAAAATGGAATTTTACCTTTGCCGAAGTTTTTAAGAAAATTTTCGTCGCCAATAATTTTATTTTTTAAAAAATACAATATTTATTTTCTCATTATAATTTGAATTCTTTAATTTTTTTATTTTTCCTTTGCCGATGTTTTTGAACATCGACAAAACCACATCAGAAGAGAGAGCAGAGAGAGCGAGAGAGAGAGAGAGAGAGAGCAGAGAGCGAGAGAGCGAGAAAGAGAGATTGGAGAGAGAGCAGAGAGAGAGCGAGAGACCGGAGATAGAGAGCGAGAGAGTGAGAGAAACAGAGCAGAGAGAGAGCGAGAGAGAGATAAGAGAGAGAGAGCAGAGAGAGCGAGACAGAGATCGGGGAGAGGGAGAGAGAGCGAGAGAGAGATCGAGGAGAGAAAGATCGGGGAGAGAGAGAGGGCAGAGAGAGTGAGAGAAACAGAACAGAGAGAGAGGAATCTGGGGGCGAGAGAGAGCGACTGATCAGAAAGAGTAAGAAAAAGAGAATAGAGAGAGAGGAATTTCGGGGCGAGAGAGACAGCAAGAGATCAGAGAGAGTGAGAGAAAAAGAGCAGAGAGATAGGATCTGAGGCGAGAGAGAGCGAGAGAGCAGAGAGAGTGAGAGAAAGAGAACAGAGAGAGGCTTTGGGGCGAGAGAGAGAGCTAGAGAGCAGAGAGAGTGAGAGTGAGAGCAGCGACAGGATATGGGGCGAGAGAGCAGAGAGAGTGAGAGAAAGAGAGCAGAGAGAGGATCTGGGGCGAAAGAGAGAGCGAGAGAGCAGAGAGAGTGAGAGAAAGAGAGTAGAGAGAGAGGATCTGGGACGAGAGAGAGAGGGAGAGAGCAAAGAGAGTGAGAGAAATAGAGCAGAGAGAGAGGATCTGGGGCGAGAGAGAGCAGAGAGAGAGAAAGCGAGTGAGAGAGAGAGCAGAGAAAGAGGATCTGGGGCGAGAGAGCAGAGAGAGTGAGAGAGCAGAGAGAGCGAGAGAGAGTGAGAGAGAGCAGAGAGAGCGAGAAAGAGCAGAGAGAGAGAGAGCGAGAGAGAGAGAGAGCGAGAGAGAGTGAGAGCAGAGAGAGAGAGCGAGAGAGAGCGAGAGAGAGAGAGCGAGAGAGAGAGCAGAGAGAGCGAGAAAGAGAGATTGGAGAGAGAGCAGACAGAGAGCGAGAGAGAGAGAGCAGAGAGAGCGAGAAAGAGAGATTGGAGAGAGCAGACAGAGAGCGAGAAAGAGAGAGACCGGAGATATATAGAGAGCAGAGAGAATGAGAGAGTGAGAACAACGCGAGGGAGAAATTTGGGCGAGAGTGCGAGCGAGAGAGAGCAGCGTGAGAGAGAAAAAAAATCCAATTTGGGGCGAGAAATTGAAATGGTGGCGCCCAAGCTTTTACCGACGGTTAATTTTCATCGGCAAATCAAAATTTCATCGATAAAAGGGATTTCAAAATTTCAAAACTTTTACCGACGTAAATTTCAAAAATTTCGTCGGTAAAAATATTGCTACAGTGAAAAAATTGTCTTCCTAAGTACATACTTTTACCAACATTATCCAAATTCGTCGGCAAAAAATTTCATCGGTGGCCCAAGTACATACTATAAACATCGGTAAAAGTAATTTTACCGACGTTTTTTGGCGACGATTTTATAATTTCGTCACTAAAGACTATCATTTACCGATATAAATATGTGTTTGAAAATTCAGCTTTTAGAGACGTTTAAAAAACGTCGGTAAAAGTGACATTTAGCGACGTTTTTTTTAAAAAACGTCAGTAAAAGTGACTTTTAGCGACGTTTAATAAAAAACATCGCTAAAAATGACTTTTAGCGACGTTTTCTAACAAATGTCGCTAAATGTCTAACTGTTACCGGAGATAAATGTCTAACTTTTAGTAACGATTTTTCTAAAAAACGTCGGTAAAAGTCAACTGTTAACCGACATAATGTCTAACTTTTAGCGACGTTTTGAAAAACGTCAGTAAAAGTCACCTTTTCACCGACAAATTTATATGCGTTGGTAAATAATAGCCTTTAGCAACGAAATTATGAAATCGTCGCCAAAAAACGTCGCCAAAAGTGCAACTTGTTGTAGTGAACTATAAAGACTTTTCCATACATAACTCTAAAATACAATTTTGAGCCTTTTGTAAAGACCTCCCTAAGCTTTATAGGATTTGTAAATAGGCCTCTGTAATTTTAATATTTGTAAATAGGCCCCTACATTTTCATTTTAATACCTTATGTGTACCTAAAATTAGGAGGCTTCCAGCTACCAAAAAATTTTAAATTGAAATAACACTTTTGCCTATCTCTATTCCCCCATATGTATAATTCTAAAAGCTTAGTTTTTTTTTTTCTTTCTCTCTCTTGTAACATTAAGAGTTACAATTAGTGAGAGAATATACCCTACATAAAATTTTTTTTTAATTCAGGGTCCACTTCATTAAGTTTAAATCCATCATAATAACAATCAACACAACTAATTATAATTGATTCTATCCATAGAGGGCCCACCATTTGATCGATGAAAGTTTCAAAATAATGATTAGGCTTAATAAGCATGAGAGAGCTCTTGAGAGCAAGGCCATTAGAGTTGGACAAAATAATAATATTTTTGTAAAAAATAACATACTCGTTTTTAGTTTAATGGGTGTAAGGGTAAAGTTGGCATTTTTAAAAAAAATCAATACAAACCACATCATGGTTGTCCGTTTTTGTTAGGAATATTTATTTTGGGGACCTTACAAGTATTTAGATGAAAAAGCAAGGGCCTATTTATAAATACTAAAACCACAGGAGTCTATTTACAAATTTAAAAAACCTTAGGGGGTATTTAAAAAAAACTCTACAATTTTATATTTCCTTGCATTGTGTAAAAATGAAAATAAATCTTGCCAACAACTTTGCTATAACCTAGTAAGATTAGTTGTTATATCATGGTGATGGCATTGGAAGCAATTAAGGCTCATCACTTGGTTCGTGGGCCTATTATCCGGTTCAAGTCCATCTGACTTGATGAGTTTTAACCCGGCCCAACTCCGGTCGTTGGATTGGCTGGCCCAGCTCAAATAGTGTTTGGGTTAGGCTTGGGCTTATGGATTACTGTTGAGAGATTTATTTTTTTTTACCATTGCATTGGCCATTCAGCTATTTTTTTTACAATATATTCAAACTTCTATAGTGATGCAAATTAAACAAAGTGTGTGTTTAATTTTTAATTTTTTTAAAAAAATTCAAAGTTAAAATGATGTTACTAAATGATGAAAAAAAATTTTTAAAAGCCCGCCCACCCACTTGTGTTTTCCACCTAGCATGTAGGTGGGCTTGGGCTTAAACTTTTCAAACAAAGCCTAGCCCGCCCGGCCCGCGAGAATAGAAAGCCCGGGGTAAAGCCCGTGGGAAGGCTTGGGCAACCCTTTCGCAGGCCGGGCTGATGACGACCCATAAATGCAATTAGTATGAGATACATAACATTCATTCTTTTGTGAATTGAGGAACAACTTGTCACACTACATCAGGGGTCGTGGGAAATAAAGAAAATGATAACATTATCTATTGTGTCAGTTCCATTTTTGAAATAATATGGTTATGTTGCAGGTACAATTTCTCTTCTAGAATCACTACATTGATCACACGACAGTTCCACCCTTCATTTAGCCACATTCTCCTACAAGATGAAGATGAATGCAAACACTGCTTATATCCTGGAAGCCATCCTCATACTAACTGGTTTCAATCGGACCAATTTCAAAATGCCAATACAAAATGCTGTTGCTGAACTTGGTGGAGATTTTTAGGGATTGAGGTTTAGGCATTAAGATTTAGGGGAAGAGGATTATGGTTGGGGTTCAAGGATTTGGGATGGGGATCGAGAGAGAGAGAGAGAGGAGAATACCTTATAGACTTGTGGGAGTCAAGATGAGAAGAAAGAAACAAACTAAAATAGGGTTTCAGGGTTTTCAAAAGCAGGGCAATGGGTTTTGAGCACGGGGAGCGGATGGGTCCGCAGGCCATAGCCTCAATGGCCTTTTTCCAAATCCATCTAGGGTGGATGCCCCATGTGCCCATCATGTGGGTTCGCCCGTAGCCAAGAACTGCCGCTCCTTATAATTAAGATAAAAAGGTGTTATTCTAATGATGAAAGAGAGGTAAAGGGTACAAAAGGAAACAAATAATGAAGTCTCAGATTTTAATTACACTTCTACTTTTTACTAGCAAAACTCAAAATGTTCCTTTCTCAAGCCATTGAATGAAAAAAACTTGATTTTCCTTTTTTTTTATAAAAGGGCGGTTCAGTGCATGAGAAAGAATAAAAAACTATATTCTCATTTCAATAAATAACAAAAAGCCAACACTTTCTTTTTTGACCCATCTTCTTTCCTTGACTCCTAGTTTGACCCTCCACCTCACTTTACTTTACTAGTGAAATTATCAAACATGATCAACTTAATTGCCAGGAATTTTTAATGGCACCTCAGTGGCAGTTTTATAATATCTGATTTTTTTTTATGTGTAAGTTTTCAATCATCTATTTTTGTTGATTGGCTCTTTTTTATTTCAAAATTCCTAAAATTTCAGCTTTTAAATCGCTTAGTAGTTAGGAATTGTGATTCAAATAGGGGCCACATTTAGAATTTGCAAATTATCATGCAAACAAATAGGTGCTCTAACTATTCCAGGATTGTCCTAATAAACGATGAACTAGTATTACTGCTTGGACTCAAGAGATGTGTGAAGGATTTAGGTAGAACTCTGAAGTGACGTTCACATTTTGAAATTTAAACTACTCAAACTAAATTTTTACATTTTATTATATATTTTTTTTTCAAATCCCACTCTAAGTAAGAGTTTAGTTGACAATTTTGAAAGAAGAGGCATTTTGTTGGCTAGCAGTCACGTCAAAGTTTTCTACAGTTGACAATCTTAAAAGAAGAGGTCTGTATTCAACTAATATCTCAGACATTTCTATGATGTGTTAAAAGGAAGAGGAGACAGTCAACCATTTATTTCTTCACTGTGAGGTAGTGGCTACTGCTTATAATTATTTTATTGGAAGATGAGGGCTTACTTGGTGTTTCTCAAAGACTATAGAGGAAGCGATAGAGTCTTGGTTGGGAGAGCATCTAGTTGGTTGTGGGCGCATTTTATGGAGGTTGGTTCCTTTTGCAGTTTTATGGTTTATTTAGAGGGAAAGAAATGACAAAATCTTCAATGGATCTTGCTCTTTTGTTGCTGATTTGATTACCACTATAGGGCAAAGGATTGCAAAGTAGGCTTTGTTTAGGAAAGAGTTCTCTAATTTCAATTTTAGTTATATTATTATTAATCGGGAAGCTTGTTTGAATTGTGGCCCTAGTAAGGTGAGGAGGTCCATTTTTTTGTCTCCTCTCCCCTTTGGTGTGTTTAAATTTAATGTTCATGGTGCTGTTAGAGAAAAGCCAGGGCCAGTGAGTATTGGTGGAGTGCTTTGTAATTACAAAGTTAAGGTTATTTTCATGTTTTCAAAGCATAATGGTGAGTGTTATTCTAAAGAAGCAGACGTGCTAGCTATTTTCAAAGCTCTTCGTTATTTTTCGAAAAACTTTGTTAGTACTCTAATAGTGGAGAGTGATTCTTCAAATGCTGTTGCATAGGTGACTCATCAAAAGGCATTTCTTTGGAGATTCCAGTTCCACTTTAACGAAATTCAAGCGTTATCTTTTTCTATCAATGTTGAAGTTCATCATGTGTTTGGATCGCTAAATTTCTTGGTACGTGTATGAGCTTAACAGGGTGTTGAGAAAGTGTTACCTTAGAGGGGTTTTTTTTGTAATAGTTTTTGTTGGTGGAGTACAATGCTCTTGCACTTTTTTTCTCTTTTGTTGTTCTCTTCCTCTTTTAATGAATTTTTATTACCATTTTAAAAAAAAAGTAAGAGTTTCTATCGTAGTAATATGGAGCATATATAAAATGAATGAATATATATAACATAAAAAAAGAAATCATATTGTTTATGCAATATTCATTATACATGCAATCTTACAATGCGACAAATTCTTAATAATCTTGAGTGTCAGAAAGAAAAGCGCGTTTCCTTTCAGCCATTTATTTTTTTAACAAGTGAGCCAATTGTCAGGTTCCGCGTGAAGTCCTCACTAAATGCCAATTCTTTCATGGGTTGAAATTTCAGAGGATAGGGGCTCACCATCAGCATACATATATATAATATGACTAAATTTACAAAATGAGAAGTCAAATCAAAGCTTTACATGTGATCAAGACCGAACACATGCGTGCAATTTGTCTCCAGCCAGTGAAAGAGGTGGCATGTATTTAATTTTTGAGTGGTTAGATTTGGTAGTAGGGACCACTCATTATTATAGATGGTGGAGCAGGAGAGTGTGTGAGAATGACCCCTGACAAATTCAGACGCGTTTTTGGCTGAGGAGGGGTTGGGGGGCATTATGATGGGGCCCTCAGATTTTTACTTCTTGACATCTCTGATGCAGCAAAACTGTGTGTACTTGTGGTCCATGGTTGCACTATAATTTCTTAAGTGACAAAATATACAATTAAAAAAGGTAAATAAAGACACTGATTGCCCACGTCTCTGTTTTGTTTGCATAGGCGATTTTACGTGATACAGATACACCCCGGTGGAAACGGTGTTTTATCTCACATGACCACCCGATCCTTGAGGGGCAAGTTATTTCACATATAATGTACCAATGAGTGACCTAATCTAGGAAAGTAAAACACAGATTAAGCTCTTTTTTATATCTAATAGTCAAGTTATCCTTAAAGCACTTCTCACCACGTAAAATCTACTTAGGGGCCATTTGTTTCATGTAACTAAGACTTGGAAATTTTTAAGATTGTTAAAATTAGAGTAAGAATAATCTAATGGGGTTGATTTTTTTGCCTTATTAATCCATGTTGAGAGGTCTCCATCCGTGTACCATCATTGATTGTTGTGTCAAACTGCAATTGCTCAGGTTCAGTGGGCCTCGGATCTGGTTGGCCTATCTAATAGCAAGTATGGACTTAATTTAAACATGAAACATTTGTAAAGTTGGTTAGAAATTATTAAGATATTTGTGTGTTAGCTAATTCATATGTTGGACAAAACTCTAGGTCCATTGAGTTGTGATTTTTTATTTCTTTTAGAATGGATTGTCGTATGAGTATCTGGATGCACTAAAGTAAAGAAATTGAAGAAAGAATGTAAATTGAAGTATTTTAAAGTTATTTTTTATTAATATGAATTAAAAAGGTTATGTCTTACAAACTGAGCATCGAATTGGGGCAAGCTACCTACCATTGGAAAGCTCGTTTCAAGAAGATATTTGTACATTCCAAGATTATATAAATTGAAGTTAAAACGGCAGAGTTATGGTCTTAGGAAGTTTGCAGAAATTGTATTATCCGAAATTATGAAATTGCCATTGTCCAAATTTCTATTTCTATTTTAAGTGGAACTTTCCTTTTTTATGCCAATTCCTATCCTGGTTGGATTACTATTATGAGGTATGAAATTGGAGCTATAAAAGATGTTTTCTCTCAACCATAAGGTATACATCTTCTTATTTTAAGTTGAGAATACATATTGAAGATATCCTTCTTCTTTGGAGCAGTCATTGAAGAGATTGTGTTAAAGCTTTAAGTTTTAGAGATTTGTGCTTCTACTTCTTTGTAGAAAGTTCATTCACTTTTCAGATTCAAGATGATTGTTTCAAGCGCGGTAAGTAGTGAACGGCGAGTAGTCGGTAAGAAAAACTGCAGTCTTTTGATAGAGTTGCAATTAGAAAATGGTCTGTGAATATATCTTGTAATTGCTTATTATTAGTATTTGGTTTTTGTTGGTCCGAGGAGGACTCGTGGTTTTTCCTTGAGTAGGGTTTTCCACATAAAACAATGTATGTCATCTTCTTATGGCTTGTAATTGATTTATTTGCTAGTTCTTTTATTTTTCTGCTGCATATATTTTAAACTACAGTCTAGAAATTCGGATTTGAGACACTCTTCCAGAAATGTCACTTAAAATGCACCCCAAACTGGAAAATGTCACTCCGAGCAATGAATTATACGGCCGGGTTCACAGAGTAGACAAGTTTAATATTCCATCTCTACCCTTCTTATATGGCCTACCAGGCATGTTCGTTCTACCAATAATTCAACTCATCTTATATTTCTACGCGCTGCATGCCAGGCCCCGACACCGACATTCGACTTTTTATCTCATGGGTTGCTGTTACAGTCGGATGACACATTGGCCTCCCAAAATGATAACTGAGTTGAACTTGATCGTAGAGGCTTTTTGGACTATTATAGAGAAGTAGATGGGAAATTTACAAGAAGAATGAACCTGCTTGCTAGACTTCTTCGGAGTCCTTGGGCTAATGATAACTGAGTTGAACTTGATCGTAGAGGCTTTTTGGACTATTATAGACAAGTGGATGGGAAATTTACAAGAAGAATGAACCTGCTTGCTAGACTTCTTCCAAGTCCTTGGGCTGGGAAGGAATCTGTATCCCTGAGCGGCTCCCACACGTTTCGGGTGAGTGGAATGTGTGTAACTCCACCATAAGGCCCACCCGTTAATAATCAAACTATTGAAAATAAATCATATCTCCACATATCCTCAAAATCTACTTTTAACATAAATTGATCAGATCATAAGATTGAACACATGACTAATAATGTGATAAAAATTACTCTAGACATTACCAAATCATCAATCATATTCTCAATTTTATTGTGGGGTCAATTCCTATGAAGGTTTATATAGAGGACATTTAACTGGATGAGGTGAAACTCATTTTTTAATAGTCCAAAAAGGTAGGCCCTGAGGACGGAGTTCCACACCCGGTTTATGGAAAGTAAGAGGAAAGGACCTTCTCTTCTTTTAAAGTAATTGATTCTTCTTCCACTTTTTTCTGGGGGGATAATGTCATTGTATCTTTGGTGCTTGCTTAGGGAAGAAAAGTTAATCTCTCACCTATGATTCCTTCCTTAATAAAGTTATGGTAACACGAAATGCTGACACAAAATATTTACATACTGATGTGTTAATACCAATGTTATGGTAACACAAAATGCTTACACAAAGCATTTACATACTGTTGCGTTAACACCAATCATGGTGTTAACACATCAGCATGTAAATGCTTTATGTTGATTGATGTTGATACATCAACATTAGCATGTAAATGCTTTGTGTTAGCTTTTCATATCACCATAACATTACTGTTCCTTCATTTGAATGGAAAGAAAAAGACTTAAAAGGTGGAGCCTACACATTGAAATTTCAAATTGCTCAAAATAAATGTCGTGCTTATACTTGGAATATCCTCAAATTTTACTAAAACGCAAGTTAGTCCCACTTTAAGATTAAGTGTACAATTAATAATATAAATAACATAATCTTATGCGTTGCTAATCATATTAATTACTCACATTAATAAATCCTAGCCTAGGCCAATTCACACCTACCCTGCATCGTACCCAATGCATGGCATATTTATAATTTGCAATACTAAATCAATTCGGGTTATTTTAACATATGATTAATGAATTTCCACCTTATATTCCTCATCCCTCTCTTGTTTAATAATCTTTAGGGATTTTAACTAAAAATTAGCCTTAAATTCATATTAAATGTATTTATTAACAAATAAATAAAAGAATTTTTTTTGTATATACCACCATAAGGTTTTTAGGATTTGTAAATAGGCCCTTGAGGTTTTAGTATTTGTAAATAGGCTCCTACTTCTTCATTATAATCCTTTCGTATCCCAAAGATCAATATTACTAACAAGAATGGGCAACCACTTTAAGGTTTGTATTGGATTTTTATATAAATGATAACTTTGCCGCCCACATCCATTAAACAAAAAATGAGTATATTATTATTTACAAAATTATCATATTTTAGCTCAAGTCCCAATGGTTTCTTTCAATAACCCCCTCATGCACATGAAGCCAAATCACGTACTTCAAAATTTTCATAAATCCAATGGTGGGTCATGTATGGATTGGGTAAATCATAACCAATTATAAGCACAAATGTTGATTGTCATTATAATCGATTTGGATTTTATGAAATGAGAATTGTATTGATAAAAATAGATTTAGGTGGTGTTATTCACTCCCACTAAGTGCAATTGTTGATGGTATATGTTTTATAAAAAAAAATTCAAACTTTTGAGATTATGCATATAGGATAAAACATATAGGAAAAAAATGTCATTTCGCTCTAAAAGTCTATGGTGGTTGGAACACTACTAATGTTTGGGACATGAAATGTATTAAAATGAAAATGCAAGAGCTTATTTGCAAATACAAAAACTTTAGGGGCCTATTTACAAATTCTAAAAACCTTAGGGAAATGAAAAAAAGCTGATAAATAAAGGTTTTTATTTAGGGGCCTATTTAGTAGTTCCATCGAATTTGGCCTAACTTTAGGGGAATATTTACAAATTCTAAAAACCTTCTGGGTACAAAAATCAAATCATTTTTTTTTCCTTTATCTCTCTTGCTAAGTTAGCCTAGTGGCCAAGGGAGACTGAATAAACCTATCCATCTAGGAATCAATTCCTCCCTGGCACGGTGCCTGTTTTATCCAGAGAGACAGCCTTAGATTCTCTAAACCAGGCCTTTTGGGTTTTAGAAGAAAAGTATAAAGCAAACTTCCTATTATCCTATAAGATATTTCTGGTTTTTTCAGATATCACTAGTACATACATTTGAACCTTTGGGCTGGTTGAGCCCTGAACTTTTTCCTTTTTTTTATTTGTGTTGTGAAGTTTACTTCATCTTTTTGTTCAGCACTTTTTTGTTGATAGTGCTTCTTTTGAAAATTCATGTATAAAATATTACAAGATTGGAGGATGTTGAATTTTGTAAAGGCACAAAAGCCTATTTTTTTGGTGTTGTGTCTTTAAATACTCTTTCAGGTGGGGTTTAGTTTGATATTTTTTGACTTGATTAATAGATTGTAAGGTTCAGGTTAGACAATAAAGGCTTGGAAAATGTAAGATGTACTATTATATGTAGGCTGTGCAGATAATGCAATTCTCTCTTGACATGTTCCAGCTCATCAGCAATGGTTGAGTGAGAATTCTTAGGAGCTCGTTGATGTGGCTTTTGGGTGGAGAGAGATGTAAAGGTTAATGGAATCATGAGTGATGGTTAAAAAATGCACTTCCTGTAGGTGCTATACAGGGGAGTAGATTGTTCCTTGTTTCCAACATACAGGATATTGGGTTTCAAAGAGGTGCTTGGTTTTACTAAAAAAGAAAAGAAAAGAGGTGCTTGGTTGAAAAATGTATATTACCAGGTCTTCCCTATCTTGAAATAATTCAAGTTAATTTCTGTCTCTTATTTTTCTTCCCACTTGCTTGAAAAAGGCATATAGGTGCATATTAAAGTGAAGAATGCTGTGCTATCAACTGTGAATGTTGGAACTCTAGACCATCAGTAGTGACAGGAACATTTCTTTCAGTGTTGCCCTCCTTTTCCAGGTAATATGGGATTGCAGTTTTTCTGTTGTAGAATTCTATCATTACAAGATGACAATCTGGTGGAGATTATGATATAAAAATTTCTTTTTTCTCTCTATAGGTTATTTATTTATTATAAATGTATGTGATTGAATCTCACGTGCATGCTTACATTGTGGCATTGGACTCTGGCTACTGAGCCAATGAGGAAAAGAGAAAAAAAGGAAATAAGGATGATGGAAAGATAGGATACAATGCACTGCTTCATCCTAACACCCAATACACCTAAGGTTGACATCAAAGCCTGTTTATGACTAAACCCCATGGCCTTACCTGGATCCTAATTAACTTGGTTTTGTAGTCAGTTGTAATTTGTAAATATGATTAACTATGACTGTTCATATGTAGTTGGTTATGGCAAACAACACAGTCATGGGTTACTCAGATTATCTAAATGCATAGTTCTCATTTATGTGTAAATTGAGTCAGCCACATGCTTTTCTACAAGGATAAAAAAGGGTCTGGTGCTTAAAATTTGTATTGGCTGATACTATTATGAACATATATATATATATATATTGGTAAACAATTTCATGTTGCCATTCCCACACTGATATTTGGGAACTATTTCAGAGCTTGAGGAATTGGACAACGGCATTCTCTCAAATTTGTTGATTAAAAAAGGACATCATTAGAGAGATTCATCAACTTAATACATATGAACTTAGATAGCTACACAATTGAGTTGACTTTTGAGATAAATAAAAAACAACACATTAAAAAAAAAAACATAAACCAAAGCCCCCATGAAAATTTCTATAGGTTTACAACAGGTTGGCTTCTCTAAATCTTGCCTGCTTCAATTTTTGTAGGACATGTTTCTTTGAACCCATGAAGCAAGGAAAAAAAGCAACAAATAAAATTTTTTTTGAAAGTAGTCATTCTCTAAATCTTGCTCATAACAAGTGACCAGCATTTTCAATCTTAACTATTGCCAATTTCTGTAGAGCTTCTTCCTTTGAACCTCTGTTGCAGAGAAAACAAGCTACACAGTAAACAAAAATATATTTGCAGGTCGTCATTCATTGAATCTTGCCCATTAAAGGGTGCAAATATTTGAATCTTGCCCATTACAATATCTATAGCGCTTCTTTCTTTGAACCCTTGAAGCAGGAAAAAAAAAACAGAAAAGAAAAGAGCAAACAACCTTACTTTATGTAGAGTTACAACAAGGAGGAAGAAGGCATGCTGGAGATTGGCACAAAAAAAAAAAAGGAAGAAAAAAAAACCTTACAGGAAGGAAAAAAAAATTTTCGGTCCTTTGAATCTTGCCCTCTCTGATTTCTTTAGAGCTTTAGCAGAAAAGAAAAGGCAAACAGAGCATATTTTCTGTAGGGTTACAACAAGAAGAAGAAAGGAAGAAGGCATGCTAGAGATTGACAGAAAAAGAAAAAACCAAACTTACAAGAGACAACAAGAAGGAAAAAGAAGGAAGGGTGTATGAAGTAACTTGGTTCCTCATTTTGTAAAACACCATACATTGTACTTATTCGTTTTGAAATCATTCAAAATTTGAAAAGTTGGGTGGGCTTGGCTTTCCAGTTTGCACTCGTTTTTCCCGTAATCTGCTGATGTCATCCTCACCTTTTAAGCCTGACATTAGCATCTCTCACCAAAATGGTGAGGAACGTATGCATGAGAATACTTCCCATATATATACATATATACATGCACGTACTATATGTCGCATGCATACACACAGTCAATCCAGCCCCTTCATTTTTTTCTCTGACTCTTAAAGGCAACCATCCTTTCATCCTCATCGTCAAAGAGAGCAAATGATCAGGACACTTATCCTTTCCCAAAACATCAAACTCAAATCTCTCCTCCACACATGCAACAATCGACTTCATCTGGATATAAGCCATTTCTTCCCTAAACACATCCTTGGGCCCCATGAATCGCTGGAAATCGATATGGACTCTCTGCCCGAAACATCCCCTTCTCATCCAACCATCTTTCCGGCACAAAACTGCTACAATCTCTGCCCCAAATCCCCACCAGTCTCCCCATCGCATACACATTGTACGTCACAAAACACCCCTTCTTCACCACTGTCCCATCTGGCCTTACATCATCCTCCTTACACGTTCTCGAGTCCATCGCTACAGGCGGATACAGCCTCAGAGCCTCTTTGACAGCTGCATGCAGATACTGCATTTCTTGCAATTCATAATCAAACATCTCAAAAGGACTTTTTGGGAACTGGGTTCTCATCGATTTGAGCTCTCAAATGATCTTTCGCTCAACTTGGGGTTTGGATGATAGCAGCCAAAAGAACCATGCTAGTGTGGAAGATGTTGTGTCTCAGCCCACGAGGATGGAAGTATATGTTGATGTCTCTCAGGAATTCATCTGAATTCTTATTACTATTGTCATTGTTGGCTGAGAAGATAAATCGAGAGATAGAAGGTCAGTGTCCTGGGCATTTTCTTTGTTAGAACTCTTTCTTGACCTTATAATGTTCATGGTGAAGTTGTGGATGGAGTAGATGGATTCCGCAAGATGGTTTCGGAGCCGAGATTGAAGTGTTTCTTGATTTTCCAGAGGAATGGGAGGGCATATCGGAAGCGCTTTGCACTAAGGTTGGCAGTTAGTTCGAAGGCAAGAGCAAATGGGGAGGAGGAAAGTTTGCAGTTGTCAACAAAGGGGTCATGGTTGAAGGCGATCATGCAGACATTGTCAAATGCAAAGCGTTCGAAGATGTCTTGAAGGTCGATGGTTTTGTTGGTTTTTGTGGCTGTTCAGAGCAGTGGGAGGAGGTGGCTTTGGACCTCTTGTTGGACAGTCTCCATGACAAAGATTCGAAGTGACCTCTTGCTGAATTCAAAGCTTGCTGTCTTCCTTGGCAAAATTTTGGAATTTGGGAAGCCAGGCTTTCTAGGCAAACCTTATACATGCTGATCAAATATCTGTTACTCCTTTATATACATTTTGAATCTAAAAATACAAAATTTATAGTGTGGATGTATCAAAATTCAAAAGCCAAGAGATGCATCCACTATTTCTCTATGAGAGAGAGAGAGAGAAGGGAAAGAAGGGGGGGTGTAGGTGATTGTGAAAATAACCTTCCACAGCCCTCCATCTGCATTGAAGATGCCACTTCCAAGGATCGAAAATAATTCTCAAAGTTGGTATTGAAAATGTGATTTACATTCATCCGATTGGCAGGGATGATTCCTCCCGAATCTCCGGAGCCTTGGATGGAGACTGTTTGTGGGGTGCTTGATCACAAGTTCAGTTATCCATTCGAACAATCGATGGTGGTTTTTGAGAAAATCAGGTAAGGTTCCAACAAATGGATAGGTTCTAAGGCCTGTGGAGGTACTGCAGTTTGGCTGGTTTTTGCTGTGTAAGAAGAAAATGAGAGAGATGGACTAAAAGGAGGGAGAAAAAAAGAGTGAGGAGAGACAAGAACTCCATAAATCTCCCCCTCTCTTTTTGGGTTGGATGAGTGAGCGGACATATTATTTATATTATGGTTGGATCTTCTGCAGAGCATTCTCCAACTTAAGGCATGTTTGTGGGGCCCACTAAACCCCCTTCAATAAATAAAGGAGGGTTTTCAGATCAATCATCTCATCTGTCAAAAACTAAATAAACGAGACTCTGTTATATGTCCAAATTAAAGCAATGAAATGAACTACCAAATAGATAAAAGAGAATCTTTTCAATTTCATGGCAATGGGTCAGGTAGCTATTCTCTGAGTCTTAGTTTTAACAAACAATGCATTAGAAGGCCTTCCTTCACCAAGTGAGGCCAATTGATCTCTTTATCATGCAATGTGTTAACTATTGAAAATGCCGTAGAGGATTTAGACAATTCTGTGCAATTGCCCAGGTAAGAGCTGCCTTCTTAAATCCAAAGTTAAGTCAAATATATGGTTTCCCTATGTAAGATGCTGGACCATATTTCACTATCACCATAATTAGACCTACATATCTATGATACCCAGATACTTGTACAAGCCCAAGATATCCGTTTCAGACCAATACGATACTTGTAGTGGTACCCGATACTGCACCAATGCTTCTAAGGAATAAGATTAACATATCCGACTTAACAAGTCCATTATTCTATATAGTTCTTTAAACTTTCTTAATTCTCAACACAGAAAATGTTAGAAAGGAACATAAACAATGATAATTCCATTAATTCAAACAAGATCTAAATGAAAGATTAGGACACCCATACCTATATCTGTGTCCTAGATTTCCAAAAGTGCTGAGTCGTATACTCGCTCCCCATATTCGTGTTCGTACCTGTACTCATACCTGGGTATCATAGCTACAGATAAATGCATATTAGTTATGCGAAATTTTCACTTCAACCAGAATTAATGCAACTTCAACTAGGAAGAGATATATCTCGGAATGAAGTAAGATTCAGTGACCAACAGATTGGGCATCCGTCAATTTGAACTGTTTAGATCTTTATTTTATAACCAAATATAGGAGAGAAATATCAGAAGAGTGTACAGATTTAAGAAAAAATTATAAGTTTTTCAAAAGGAGTTCAAGACTAAGTCATCAAGAGTTAACTGAATCAGTTAACTAACTAGTCTTGAAGAACAGTTCAGTCAGTTTATCATAAAACTCACTGCCAATTTGTTGACCAGAGATAAAAAGAGCTGTATATCAGATTTCCGAAAAAAATTGGGGTTTGACGAATTCCTGAGAGGGAATTTCTGAGTGCATGCGGAAAAAAAAACACTTTTCTAATTTGATACTAATGAATTTAGTTCTCTGTGAGGGTGTATCTAGAGGTCTTTGCTTCTTTTTTTAGTAGTATTTCATAGTTTTTAAATTTAAGTTTCTTAAATTCTGAATATTAAATACTATTTCATAGAAGATATTTCTTAAAGTCTAATAAAATTTTATGAAAAAAAAAATCCAACGCATGACACATATAATTGTGCATGAATTTGTATCTTTTAAAAGATACTGTTGCAGGATATATCTTTTTTGTTTGGAAAAAATATTTACATTATCAAGTAATGGATCTGGGTCTTCCCTAGCATTCGCAGTAGGATGGTCGCTGATGTATTTTGAGGTAGGATAAATTGCAGAGTTTGCAGGACCATTGGTGTACAAAATTTAAGAGTGTCAATAAGGTTGTCAACTGGAAAAAAAAAAATTGTTAGTTTTTTATCTATAGTCATGAGATAGATGGTCAATAAGGTCTTTATGTTCTCTGTTCATTTCATTGACTCATGGATTACAAACACCCGCCAACATTCCATGGAGATAGTTACTTGCAATTTTCTAACATGGTGATCTCTTGCATTTGATATGGCCAGTGGGCCATAATCACTCATCCATGTGTCCTAGAGAGAGAGAGAGAACCCTTCTTACACTGCCAAGCATCCGCATACACAACAAATAGTTGACTGGAGAGAAAGTTTGGAACAAATGTCCACCACACACAGATAAAGTCATGCAGGAATGATGCTATCATGTTGATGGCATGGGATTTTTCATGCTTATGGTGTGTGGCTTACAATTGTTTGACGTATCTGATGGTGGGAATTGCGGATATAAAACAGTCTTTGAAAATTTGATATTATTCATTAATATACCTTAGCCCTTTCAGGTTGCATCCATATTGTTTTTTGAATGTTGTGTTAATTTAATGAATCAATTACCATTTCCAAAATAAATTAATTAATTTAAAGAAAAACAAAACTCTACCCAACCTAATACTCAATGCCCATATAGAAACAACACAAAGTGGTAACACTTAATAGTAACTGAAAACGCAATTCAACTTAACATATGCACATGTACACTTGCACACACGAAATAAATGTCAACCTAAATATTTGAAATTGAATATTTCAAATTCAAACACACCAAACGGTTGACTTAGTGAATCTGTCAATATCACCTTAGTTCATTGTGAGAAAAGAGTTATCTGGAGGTCCAACAGCCACAGTAGATGGTTTGGCCCATACTGGAGCTACTGTGGATCCAACTACTGAGGCATAAAAACAACACCAAAATAAGATATGGAAGCAATCAAAGCCAACTGGATTTGACATCAACCAAAAAGAGTAACTGTCAGGACAAAATCTATCTGCACAACCTCAGCTGTTTTTTTAAAAACATTGGTGAAAAGAAAGTCACATTGTGTGAAGTAAATTTTTTTACCAATAAAGAAAAAGTAAAATCCATTTATAGGAAGTAAATGCAAAAATAAAATAATTAATGGCAGTGAGTAGAACCTGCGCGGCATGTGCAAAATTGAGACAAGCTAGCGGAGCACTATGTGATCATTATGTGTGTCTTTGGTTGAAGGGTCATTCTATAAGACAGCAGTTAGAATGCTCTAATGTGTAAGAATGCTCTACTGTATGGAATTGAATGTTTAGGCAATGAAAAAGACAAGAAACTAAAGTTCATATAATTGAAATCACATGCTAAGATGGATGTTTGGAGACACAATAATGGATAGACTTAGGAATGAGTTCATAAGAGAAACACAACAGGTGGCTCTAATTAAAGATAAATTAATAAATGCCATTTAAGATGGTTTGGGCATGTATACAAAACATCAAAATCAGTTTTCTGCTTCACGTGTAGACAGGTTGCAAGTACAAGGAACTAGATAAAGGAGGAGACCGATTAATGCATTGGATTAAGCTGTGAAAAAAAAATATAGATAATGGAAAAATAGCGAGGGCTTTATGCTCTTCTAATAAGGCTGATTGGAAAACAAACAAAGATGACCAGAATAGATCAGGAACAAGCAATGGTGTCTACTAACTGGTAAATCCCACACACTTAGTCCCATTTTTCTTTACCACTATTTGTCTCTTCTGTACACTTTGGCACACGGATACACAATTACATGCCTTGAGCCAATCCCTAATTAATGGGATAAGGCTAAGATGATGTTATGAAGGGTTTACGACTTTAGTTAGATATATATAGACCAAGGTCTGCTTTTTGGGACACGCGGCATTCCTTATTATTGTTTCTTTAATTCTCATAGAAAGTTGGGTCACCATTTCATCTTTAAAAAAAAGTTTGTCCCTAATAAAAAAACAATAATAATAAGGGAAAATTTCAAAATAGGGCTCAAGTTTTGCCCAGATTTCAAGTAAGGACAAGAAAAAACTTAGATTTCAAAATAGGGCTTAAGTTTTCCATATACATTTCAAATCAGAACAGCTGGTGACCAGAAGAAGTTTCCGCCGACTTTCCTCTCCATTTTTCTGAAACTGCCCAGACTAACCTTAACAAAACCTTTCTTCTGCTTCTCCCATTCCTTGGTCCCCACCTCTACTCTGGTGCCCACGTCATCACTATCGACTACTAGCTACCGTAGGCAAGACAAGTTTTTCCTCATGTTACAATAATTTTGACGTTCTAGGAGAGGCTATCTTCATACTGTAGTGAGTATACTACGAAGTGGAGTAGAAAAATGAAATCACTGAATCCAACAGTATGTTTGACTACATTTTCTCTCGATTGTTTAAGCTCCTATATAGCTCCACCCCAATGCATGGTTATGGAATATGCAAGATTTGAATGAAATAACCTCTGTTCATGCAGTGGGTTGCTGTGAGGTCTCCGGTAGGTTGTGTAGGTTGGGTTGGTCTAATGGCTCGTGCAATGGGTTGAGTCGGGCTAGGTTTTTTTGGAGCAAATGGGTTCGGTGGCTAGGTGAAGTGATATGCAAGTTGCAAAATGACGGTAGTTGTGACGTGTGAAAATGGATGATGATGCCCATGTCCCACATTGAGGTGAACAAAGATGATGAAGGTGCAGGTGGGTTGAAGTGGACGGTGCAGGGGCAGGCTGGGCTCATCGATCGTGCATATGGTGGCTTCTGTTGGTTTGCAGGCCAAAAGTGGTAGAGGTGTGGGTGAGTTTGTTTGGTTTGTAGGCCAAAAGAGGGTTGAGTTGCAAGTGGCATTGACAAAGATTTGGTGATAGCATGTGATGGGCGGCAGTCTAGAGATGAGAATGGTTGTTGTGTTTGCTTAGGAGGATAGGGAGAATGGGTGTTTGTAGGTGAATGGTGATGATGATGAGGATGGGTTCTGCGTGTAGGTTTGGTGAGGTGTGGGCTTAGTTGGGCTGTCGTGAAGTAAAAGGTGTGGGCTGTGGAATGATGAAGATGATGGTGGTCAACAGTGAGCAAAGGATGATGATGGGATCAGTTTTGCATAGTGTTGGTGTCAGATGGAGACGGAGGAGAGATGGGTGAGTGGTGTTTCTTTAGGTGAATTAGATAGATGAGGAAGAAGATGATGGTGATAATAGCATGGTTTAAAAACTCGGCTGAGCCTGAGTTGAGTCATATCAACTTGGGATCGGTCCTCAGGGACTTGCCTGAGTAGGCCGAGTCCGCATAGTAATGGACTCAGCTAACATATATAATGGAAGAGGGAGCCCTAAAATCTCACTTTCTTGTTTTAAAAGAAAGGAGAGGTTAGGAGAGGCTGGGAGAAGACTCTTTGTGAAGAGATCATGGCTAAAATTTGCATTTTTTTTTTTGAGAGATTCGTGCTGCCAAAAATCAAGATTACTATTCATTCAAAAGAGGGGTTTTGATTTTTTTTTTTTTTTTTTTTTTGCCTTACATGGGTGACAGAAGATCATACTATGTTGGATGTGGTTGAGGTTGAAATTTTTACTTATAATTGCTATGCAAAATATAATTATTTGTATTTTTTAGCTCAGATTTAAAAAAATATAGAAAAATTCAATTTTTTATGATTTACTTTGTTGTTTTGTAGATTCTCTCTCTTTTGGGTATGTACTACATGGATCTATGGGTTTTTTCATAGATCTATACATGTATGATCTAAAGTTATAATTTTTATGATATTTTGCATAAAATAAATATTTGGATTTTATAATATTATTTTTAATAATCTTTAGTGAATTAATAATCAGTTGCAGTATTCTCATGGGGAATGGCTTAATTTAAATTTTAATTACAGTTGAATGGTTGAACAACTTTGGCGATAATGCTCCTGACCTTAGAGATTTTGCAAGAAAAATTCTAAGCCAAACAGCAACTTCATCTGGCTGTGAACGAAAATAAAGTACATTTAGCTTGATCCACACAAAAACCAAGAATCACCTCAATATGGACAAATTAGATAAGTTGGTTTTTGTCCATTATAATATAAGGTTGAGGGCAAAAAATCTCCAAAGAAGGGATAATGGAGACTATAATCCAATTAATTTGGATTATATATTCGAAGAAGATGACCCATTAGAGGATTGGTTGGCTGAAAGAGAGGCTGTAGTTTTACCAAATACAGATTTTCTAGATGAATGCATGTATGATCCTGATGAAACCAAGCCCCCAGAATAGGAATCGAAACCCCCACACCCACCTCTTATTCGTAGATCTGCTACCACACGGGAAAAGGGCAAGAGTGTAGCAAATGGGCCCTCACAACGTTCATAATGTGAGCCAGAGTTGACATGTTCTAGTTCAGAACTTGTTAAAGGGGCTAAGGATAAGTCAAGTTTGCATGGTAGTTTAACCCTCTTCAAAGCTAAAAAATTTCTTAAAGATCCAACTCTCCAATACAAGAGGAAGACAAAAGGTAAAGGTTAGGCAAGCAAGTATTTAGCCACTCATAAAGAAAAAGAAGAAGAACGCAATATATCATCTTCAAGCAAAAGTGGCTCACTACAAGGGGATCAAGGTTGTTATGCACAACAACCAGATGATGGTGGTGATGATGAAGAATTTCATGATAATATCACTATCCATGACATGGGTAGTGAACCTAAGCTTGCTGGTGGATAAAGAAGAGAGCGATTAGAACAATTTCATGAAAAACCACATCAACTAGCATCAAGTCCATATGGAGGATAGCAATATAATGACTATGGGCAATCACAATTTGATCCCTCAATTGGGTAATATGGTGTGTACGATGGTATTTTACATGGCTATGGCGGGCAAGAGCAGTATGGAGTAATTATCAAAGAAGCATGGACACGGACACAAGACACAGATACGACACGACACGGACACGCCAACTCTGCATTTCTTAGAAAAGTAGGACACGGACACGTCGGGGGACATGTTAATAATATACATTAACTTATATATAATCATATACTAAAAAAATAATATCATTTTAAGTTTTTAATCAATTTAACAATCAAAAAATAAAAATTCAAGCACTAACTAACAAACCTATCACATTAAACAATATCAATACAACACTAAAACATAATTAATAATCATTAAACATGAAATATCCATAGTTCCATAAAATTCGTACAAAGAAAATGGAGGATCATCTTTTTCTACTCCCTAAAAAAAAACAAAAAGCAAAAAAGAAGCCAATCTCGAGGCCTATTCTTTAGTGAAAGATTTATTTGTCTTTTGTTTATGATATGATTAATATTAATAATCATATATTTTTCCATGGTATAAAATTGTCATATATCAAGTTTACAAGTTTTAGTAATCACATGTTAGCAAAGTGTCCAAGAAATATCAACTACATGTTTATTTTTTAGTCATAGAAATGGGCTAGGAATTGTGGGACACGTAACAAAAAGAGCGTCGGACAAGTGTCCGAAATTAAAATTTTAGTTTTTAATTATGGACACGTTTAAAATAGTATCAGATATGTGTCCGAGGAGTGTCGGTATCCGACACGTGTCTGAACAGATACGTCACTTTCTTAGAAGTGTCCGTGCTTCTTAGGTAATTATGATACCTATGCATCAAGTACTACCACCAACTCGTTATTCTTATGGTCATGAACAGCGCGATCAAGAACAAGAAAGACAAGGGTTCTTCAATTTTGATATTGCTCAATGCTATCGTCAACAACAACATGACAATGATGATGATGATGACATTCAACCAGCAACACATTCAATATGGTATTAAATTCTATGAAGATTGTGTTAAGGACTAAGGTATGACCATATGTTTGCCATTTGATATTTGTTATTTCATACTTCACGGTTCATAATTGATACTTCAATTGTTAGTTGATACTTGATACTCCATACTTCAAAGTTCAGTTTAATTTTAATTGATTTTCATTTATTAGTCCATGGTTCATAGTTCATAGTTCATAATTCACATTATACTTCAATTTTCACAAATTACAATTTATTATTCGTCATCACATAAATAGTTGAGGAATTATAAAGGCATGCTTGGAAGTTTTGGAGGGGTACCTAAGTTTATTTTTCAATTTTTTACAATTTTTGAGAATTTTTAGTCAAATTTGTACATTTTTTAAACTAAAAACAAAATAATAAAAAAAAAAGGACTCAGCCAAGTCCCAGTTGACTCGGACTCAGCCAGACCCGAGTCGGGTCCCGAGTCCAAGTTCTCAAAACTTGGAAAATAGTGGGTGCCTACTGATGATAAAGGTAGTTGTTTGATTAGTGAAATTAGCTTTGTGGAGAGAGGTGTAGGGTCTGTTTGGATGGCTGGATAGAAAGATGCAGATGAGTGAAGATGGAAATATGGGGCTGTTTGGTTGGCTAGATGGATATATGTAGATGGGTGAGGATGATCCATTTTATTTAGGTTTGTTTGGTTAGGTGCTGACGGAAGATTCAAGATGATGATTATGCGTGAGCCAAATAGGCTGAGGTTGATGGTTAATAGTGGAGGAGAGGTGAAGATGAAGGAGAGAGAATGCACGGTGATAGTAGAGAGGGTGCTATGAAGGGTAATTTGGGTATTTAGAGAAAGAAAGAGAGAAAATTTGTTGGAAAATGGTTGTGTTTGCTAGATGTCCTAATCTGAAATATATTTGGAAAACTTAAGTCTTGTTTTGAAATGTAAGTTCATTTTTGTCCTGATTTGAAATCTAGACAAACTTTGAGTCCTATTTTGAAATTTTCCCTAATAATAATCATATAATTATTGTTAATGTTTGAGATAGCTCATGCATATTTACAGAAGGCCAAAAATACATTGAAGGGTTACTGCTGGAAGAAACTAGAAGAGAGAGGCCAACCAAAACCTTGAGTGGAATAGTGAAGAAAGATATGGCATTATGTAAAGCAGCCAACGATATGGCATTATGTAAAGCAACTGAGAGCATGGCTTTAGATAGGGTTGAGTGGAAGAGAAAAATTCACAATTGTGACTGCAAATAGATTGTTTCACAACATTGTAGATGCGTCTAATGCATCCTTGACAAGTCGGAGGCGAAAATAAAAACAATTTGATTTACTAGACAAAGTGATTAGTGCACACATCACAGGCACAAACCATACGTTCCTACTATTATTTATACGTAGACATTAAGGCTTAGCTTGGCTGGAGTGTTAAAGAAGCTTTTTAGCTGATTCCAAATTGAAGGGATAAGGCTTTCTTGGTGATGAAGATGATGGTTTATGACATTAATACTATGAAAGGGGGGGCCCAGCCTTCCAGGAACTTACAGTACTTGTTATGCCCCTTATGAGCAGTGGAATAAGAGAAACAAGAATCCAATGTGCAACAGCCGTGGCAGACTCGAAGTGACTTCCATGAAAATTGATTTCAGATATATACTAGCAAAGTCACGATGCTGATCCTTCCCATTTAGCAACTAATTACCAAGCCTGTCAGCGACTTCCAAAACCCGATCCTCATTTACCTTCTTCACCAATGTAGCCAAACTGTAGAAGAAAATAAATAATAATATTTTTTTGAATGACCAATAATATTAATAATAATTATCAAATACAATTCAAAGCAAAACTATGCCATAGGTAGAACGCATCAAATCAGTTTAGACGAAAATGTAGAATCTAGAGAAATAAAATGCAGATCTGTAACAGCCTAGAAAACAGACGTAAGAAGCAGCAACATGAAGCAAACTTGTAATGCAAAGGCAGAAGCCTTGGAAATTTTTATTAGATCTAATGTTAATTCTTTTTTCTTGTTCTAATCACGTGACTTTACAATCATAATACTTTTCACATAAGAATAGGAGGAGGTCGTTGTGGATAGCACACCCGCTCTCACAGTACCACCCATGTATCGATCCCTAGGTGGATAGGTCTCCTTAGTCTCCCCTGGACATTGGGCCAATAATAAGGATAATTGTGAAGATGATTAATAATGATAATAATAATAATAATTCATACATACTAAATTGTAACATATAACAAGTGGGCATCATCCTCTATAAATATCCTAAATCTTTATGATTTCCTAATATAACAACTTCAAGTCTTCTGTTTCAATTTAACATGAGTCAAGATATTCTGGGTGCTACGTCAAGCAACAGGATGCTTTGAACAATATCTACACACAAAAACATCTCTATCAATAGTGAAAAGCATTGCATTAACATGTTTGCTAGTGACTTGTAAACAATAATGAATGGATAATATCTTCCCAGCACAAAGATGCTTCCCAGCAAAACAACATCACCTGTAGTTAAATCGAGCCAGCTGCAAGTACTGCTGATGACAATGAGTAGGGTTAAATGGGTAACCCACCCCTCTTGTGAAACGCTAGATGGTGGTTATGAGTTTTTAATAAGGTTGGGAAAGCAAGGGTTCACAGCGAACCTAAGTTGGGTTGTGTGAATTTTCTCCTATGGGACACCTGGATGCAGACATCCCTGTTGGCGCCTATCATCCAAGGGGAGGGGGCTCCTACTTTATGACAGGGTTGGGACCCTGCCTCTTTGACCATAGGATTGGAAGGTCCGCATGTAGCCATTTCTGCAGGAGAAAATTTCGCAGAAAAGGTGACACATTCAGGCACCCTCCAACTCACTCACCCATTTACGACGCATTTACTTAGTTTTAAATGAAAATATTATGTATGGAGGCATTTTAGAGACTACACAGGAATGTGCTAATGCCAGTGCATTCATTAATCGAATTATGGAAATATATTTGATAGAATAATGTAAAGATTGATGTTAAAACTTCCCTCTCACAATGCTTACAAAATTTATACTCCAGGCTTTTCTTTGGCGTAAAAAAAAGTAATTAACCATTTAAAAAAGGATATGTTTCAGGACCCAAAGGGTACAACACTTTATGCCTTAGTCCACTGGCAACCAAAGGTATCAACAACAACATATGGATCATAAGTGAAACTTTGGCCCAGATACTGGCCCATGTGAACTTTGGCCACACTACAGCTCCGTTTGGTTTCCCCTGGAATAGGAATTTTAACAGAAAACTGATTTCGTCAGGCCTTCTGAAAACTGTGGACTTCAAAAAATTCCAAGATAAAAAACCCTGGTGATTCCAGCTACCAAATGAGCCCAAGTCATCCTATTAAACATGAGGAATTAATAAAATCAAACAGATGCTTTAAGGACATGTAAGGATCAAGTACTGAAATTCAATAGAGCAAGTTCACTGATAGCAACAAGTTCTAGTTAAAACCATTAACAGAAACAAAGGAACAAAGAGGTAAACATGACAATCCACAAACATGACTTCTGTAAAACAACTTCTTGTTGCTTACATTTTTTTTTTATAGGAAAACAGGAGACAAACCATTCCACGTCTAATCCTGAAACATCACAAGCTGCATCCTCAATTGATGGAGGACAGTAACCACCACTTTGGCTTTCATATCAGTATCAGCATTGAATCCCTCCTTGCTTAATGCATTGAGTAGATCTGAAGTTGTCCTGCCGGTCATCTAGAAACAAACTAGATTCATGCAGAGAGAAAGAGATCCCAAACACGCCAACACCAACAGAAGTTTTCAAGTGTAGCATACACAAGCGAGGTTATAGGAAACATACCTTCTCTAATATATAGTTGTCAGTTGAACTCGCCATTTCTGGCTGATCTTTCTAACATCAATTCCTTCAGGACTGCAAATCATATCACAAACAGTAGAAAGAGTTAAACCATAAAGAAACAAACATAACCATAAAATGGTACAACAACATTTCCATTTGCATGTGTATAAATACAAAATGATATATAAGTTAGTGCCTTATGATTAACAAAATCAGAGATAAATCACAGGAGAATTTCACAGCAAAGGGGCTGGGTTTACACAACCTCCAATTCACTCACCCATTTACGATGCATTTACCTATTTTTAAATGAAAAAGATCATGTATGGAGGCATTTAAGAGGTTATACAATAATGTGCTAAAGTCAGTGCATTCATATATAGATTATGGAAATATATTGATGGAATTTTATAGAAGGGCGGCTTGGCCCAATGGTAAAAGCTTACTGTTAGCATCTTGGAGGACGCAGATTCAAGTCACGGAAGCAACCTCTTCAAAAATGAAGGTAAGGCTACGTACATCTTGCCCTCCCCAGGCCCCGCTATGTGGGGGCCTCGTGCATTGGGCCACCTTTTTTGTTTCTATTGATGGGATTTTATATGAAACTAAGGGTTGGTCTTAAAACTTCCTTCTCATAGTGCTTAATAAATTTATGCTTTAGGATTTCCCTTTGCACTAAAAATAATTTACCATTCTAAAAGAGTATACACAAGGACCAAAAAGGTACACACCACGTGTTAGGCCACTTGCAACCAAAGGTAGGAAGCATGGGTACTCCATAAAAATAGGCGTACACGTACCGGGTACGTACCCGGTACGGGTACGTGTACGGGTACGGCAAAATACGTACCCGGTACAGTCAATACGTACCGGGTACGGTGTTGACTGAATGGGTACGTATCCGGTACATACCGGGTACGTACCGGGTACGTACCCATTAAAATATCCCCATATTTAAATGTTTTATATGTTTTTTAAAAGAAAAGAAAACTGGAGGGGGCAAAATGTAAATCGAATTTTATATAAAAAGTTAGAAAGGGGAAAGAGCCCCAAATCCCTAATCGTTCGACAAGCAGAGGAGAGGAGGAAACGAAGGATTGAGAGGGGGAAAAACGATCGATAAGAAGAAGAAGAAGAAGAAGAAGAAGCAGCAGAGGCCGGAGCAAAAGCAGCAGCAGCAGAAGCAGCAGAGGCCGCAGCAGCAGAAGCAGCAGAGGCCGCAGCTTTTCCCGATCGATAAGAAGAAGAAGAAGAAGCAGAAGAAGAAGCAGCAGAGGCTGGAGCAGAAGCAGCAGCAGCAGAAGGAGCAGAAGAAGAAGCAACAGAGGCCGCAGCAGAAGTAGCAGCAGCAGAAGGAGCAGAAAAAGAAGCAGCAGCAACAGAAGCCGAGGCAGCATACGAAGCAGCAGAAGAAGAAGCAGCAGAGGCCGCAGCAGAAGCAGCAGCAGCAGCAGAAGGAGCAGAAGAAGAAGCAGCAGCAGCAGAAGCTGAAGCAGCATACGCAGCAGCAAAAGAAGCAGCAACAGCAGCAGAAGAAGAAGAAGAAGAAGAAGCAGAAGAGGCATTCATCATCGAAGGGGAGGCTTATCTGAAAATATAAAAAAAAAAAAAAAAAACAGGAGAGGCTCGGGGGAAAAAAAAAAACGTAAAAGAGGAGGAGAGGAAGGAGGAGGAGGAGGAGGAGAAGAAGCAACCAACGTACCTGCTGCATCTACTTCCGCCGCGTCTGCTGCTGCACGTCGGCTACTGCACAACCGCAGGTCCTCTTTCTTTCTTTTTTTCTTTTTTTTTTCTTTACCCTGCTCTGTTGCTGTGCCCGATGTTGTGGCTCTGCTGCTGTTCTGCTTTGCATGTTGTTCTGCTTCTTTCTTTTAAATGCTCTGTTCTGCTCTTGAACTCATGCTGTTGCTGTAATTTTTTCTTCCCTGATGGTTGTTGCTGTGCTGCTGTAATTTTTTTCCCTTGCTCTGCTGATGGGTGTTTCTGCTGTTGAATTTTTTTCTCTCATGATGCCTTGCTGCTCTTCGTTTCCTTTTTTTTTTATCAATGCTCTGCTATGCTCAGCTGTTGTATTTTCTTCTTTTTTATTTTTTCTTCTCTGCTCTGCTGCTTTGCATTTGCTGTTTTTTTTATATGCTTGGCTCTGCTGTTACTTTGCTGCTATATTTTATTTCTTTTTTTTTTTTTTGGTCTGTATGTCTGCTGCTTAATTTTCTTTTCTTTTTTTTTTCCTGCTCTGTTGTTTTTTTTTTTCTGCTCTGCCGTTTGCCATAGCTGTTGCTGTTGCTATTTTTTTTTTCTGCCATTGCCGTTCTCTGTCGTTTGCTGTTGCTGTTGTCCTTTCCATTTGTTAAGTATATTGGCTGTTTTTTAAATGTTTTGCTGTTTGATTATTTATTGATTGTTGTAGGATAAAAATGAGTTCATCAAGTAGTATGGGTTCTACTGGTGCAAGTGTAAGTGCAAGTGGCACTGATGAACTTGTGGATCCTCTTTGGAATTACGTAACCATATTAGAAAGAAGGGGAGGAGGAAGTGCGAATGCAAAATGGCAATGCAATTATTGTAATGGTGATTTTCAAGGGTCATACTATAGGGTCAAAGCACATTTGTTGCAAATAAAAGGACAGGGAATCAGATGTTGCATTAATGTGAAGGGTGATGCTCTTCTTCAAATGAAAAGGGAAAGTGAAGAAGCTGAAAACCGAAAGAAAATGGCTAAACCCAAAAATGTTCCTTTGCCACCTTCCTCTTATCCTATTAGTAGTAGGATGGCAAATACAATGGATGTTGGAAGTGGAAGTGGAGGGTTTAGATTGGAAGGGTATGAGCCAAAAAAAAGAAAGGCCATTGGAAGTACTGCCTTGGAGAAGGCATTCAATCAAGGAGCTAGGGAACATTTGCATTCTTTGATTGCTCGTATGTTCTACTCCGGTGGATTGCCTTTTCATTTGGCTCGGAATCCATATTTTGTAGAAGCTTTTCAGTTTGCTGCAGAAAATCAAATTGTTGGGTATGTACCTCCCGGTTATAATTTGTTGAAGACTTCACTACTTAAAAGAGAAAGGGCAAATGTTGAAAGATTGTTGGAGTCTTTGAAACAATCATGGAAGGAGAAGGGGGTAAGTATTGTTTCTGATGGATGGACTGATGCCCAAAGAAGGCCTCTTATCAATTTTATGGGAGCTTCGGAGGATGGAGCTATTTTCTTGAAAGCGGTTAATTGTGAGGGTGAGTTCAAGGACAAGCACTACATTGCCCAATTAATGTGTCAAGTAATTGATAATGTTGGACCTCAAAATGTGGTTCAAGTAATCACTGATAATGCTCCTGTTTGTAGTTCAGCTGGAGCAATCATTGAGGGTAAATACTCGCATATTTTTTGGACACCATGTGTAGTTCACACCCTTAATCTTGCTCTTAAGAATATTTGTGCTGCAAAGCAAACTGGAGTTGCTGCCTATGCTTATGATGAATGCCATTGGATTACTCATGTTGTTGATGATGTGATGTTCATGAAAAATTTTATTGTGAACCATTCTATGAGATTGTCAATTTTTAATGACTTTGTGCCTATGAAGTTGCTTACTGTAGCAGAGACGCGCTTTGCATCTGCTGTTGTTATGCTAAAAAGGTTCAATCTTCTCAAGCGTGGCCTTCAGACAATGGCTATTAGTGACAAATGGAATTGTTATAAGGATGATGATGTTGGTAAGGCAACATTTGTGAAGGACAATGTGTTGAGTGACATCTTTTGGGATAAGATAGCTTACATATTATCTTTCACATTGCCTATCTATGAGATGATTAGAGTTTGTGATACTAATAGGCCATGTTTGCACTTGGTTTATGAGATGTGGGATACAATGATTGAAAAGGTGAAGGCAGCCATTTATAGGCATGAAGGGAAGCTGGAAAATGAGGAGTCCAATTTTTATTCTGTAGTGCACCAAATACTTGTTGAAAGGTGGACCAAAAGTAGCACACCACTTCATTGCCTTGCACATTCATTGAATCCTAGGTACATACAACCCAATACTTTTTGTATTTGGTTATTTCTTTGAATATGATATAAAATTCATAATTTACTTATATTTTCATCTTTCTATAATTTAGGTATTATAGTGCAACATGGCTTGATGAAAATCCCAATCGTGTTCCTCCCCACAAGGATGAAGAGATCTCAAATATGAGAACAATATGCCTCAAGAAATTCTTTCCAGAGCTGGAGGATAGAAGGATTGTTACAACAGAATATGCCAAGTTTTCAGGTTGTTTGGAAAGTTTTGGGGAATTTGATTCAAAATTTAATAGAGGAGTAATGGAACCAATTATTTGGTGGTATGCACATGGGTCTTCTGCACCAACTCTCCAATCTTTAGCATTCAAATTACTTAGTCAGCCATGTTCCTCATCATGTTGTGAAAGGAATTGGAGCACCTACTCTTTCATTCACTCCATTAGAAGGAACAAAATGACACCAGACCGTTGTGAAGACTTGGTCTTTGTGCATAACAATATTCGTCTCCTATCAAGGAGGAGTCGACAATACATGGAAGGAGAGACCAAGCTCTGGGACATTAGTGGAGATACATTTGATTCATTAGAGGGTGCTGGTTTACTTGAAGTTGCAGATCTTTCACTTGATGAGCCTGACATGGAAGCTAGATTAGTTGATGATGAAGGCCATGCAGCTCAAGTTGATGGATGACTTTGTTTTCAATGCTTTGTTTTATTGTTTTTGTTGTAATCTTGGTGTTTACATGGCTCTTGACTTTTGTTGTAATGATAGACATTAAACTCGATAGTTTGTATATTGACTTTGTAGTTTGTAATGATATTAAGTAATTTGTTGGCTTGTTGTAGAGTTTTAATTTATTTTAAAATTTTAATTATTAGCTTATTATATTATTAAAATTTTTAAAAATATAATTTTTAATGGACGTACCCCAGCCGTACCCGTACCCTATTTTTTAAGGATTTTGCCGTACCGGCGTACCCGTACCGTACCCGCACCGGTACCCATACCGTACATGTGCTTCCTAGTATCAATAACCACACATGGACCCAAGGATGAAAATAGCCATTGCAGCTGGCGTAGCGGCCTGGGCAATACGTGGTGGTTGCAGTGATATGTAGTGGCGTAGTGTGAATTTTTTAAGTGGTAAAAAAATTTAAATCTTGTATAACAACAAATCTTGTGTTTTTTTAGTGATTTAGAACCATATAATAGTGGAGACAACTATAAGAAAGGCTATTGAGGAGAAGAAATAAGAAAAATGGTGTTATAACTTAAAATTACATGGATTTACTAGGTTTTAGACCGTAGTGCTGCCAATTTTAAAATAGCGTAGCAGCTTTAACCGCTTCGGCTGCTATGCTACGTAACGGCTGCTATTTGAACCATGCATGGACCATAAGTGAAAATTTGGCCTAGGTACTTTGGGCATACTGTGACTCCGTTAGGAAAAGAAATTTCAACCAAAAGGTAAGTTCTCTCAAGCCTTTTGAAATTCTTGGATTTCAAAAAACTCCAAGATAAAAATCACTGCAAATTCCAGTTACCAAATGAGCCCCAAGTCGTCCTAATAAACACAAGTAAATAATAAAATCAAATAAATGCTTCAAGGACATGTAAGCTATGATGCACGGATACTTCAAAATGGATAATGTATTGTGTCGTATTTTATCCAATACTTCACTTTTGATGTGTAAAATCCATGTCCTTACCATATCCTTGCCGTATCTGGGCATCATAGCATGTAAGGAACAAGTGCTAAAACTTAATAAGAACGAGTTCACTAATAGATACAAAAATCTTTAGTTATAACAGAAAGTATCTTTGAAAGGAACAAAAAGATTGACATGACCAATGATCAAAATAGTGATTGCGGTGGGTGTAGCAGCGACTAGCCAAAACAATGCGTAGTTGGTGATACGTAGCAGCATAGCAGAGTGAATTTTTTAAGCAATTAAATGAATTCGAATCTTTTGTAAGAGTCAATCTTGTGTTTTTTTAGTGATTTGGAATCATATAAGGATAGAGACAACTTTAGAAAAGGGTATTGAAGAGAAGAAATAGGAAAATCAATGTTCTAAATTAAAACTGATTGGCTTTATTAAGGTTTAAACTATAGCGCTACTATTTTCAAAATAGCATAGCAGCCTCAACCACTGCAGTAGATACTTGATAATGCGGCTGCTACGTAGCTATTTTGAACCATGGACATGAAAATCTACAAACATGATTTCTATAAGATAATTACTCGTTGGTTTCTATTTTCTATAGGAAAACAGGAGACGAACCATTGCACAGCTAATATTGAAACTGTAACGACCCAAGAATCTGGAGCTCTTCAGATTCTTAAGCCGCACTCAAATTTTTATAACAACACCACATAAATCAAATTTTCATGAGCATCAAGGTCATAAACAATCAAATTTCATTGTATTTCAACTATTATGTAAATATTAGGAGTCTTGATAACACTACTGAATAAGACAATCTTTATTGTAGAAGAAAAATATCTAAGTCTTGGGCTAATCCCAACTACAATTCTATTCTTTGCTTTTCGCTCTCTGGATCAGCCACGCATTCCAAAATCCACTGGCTGATCCCCATCACTCCCCGTAACCTCCACGACTGCATTACCTGAAGTGGGGCGAACCACTGGTCAGTAACACTAGTGAGTAGAATAAGAAAACATTAAAGTATGACATATTTTCAATCATTCAAGGATCATATATATTCAATGATATAATTACAATAACATTCTAATCAACTTCTTTCTTGAGTAATTTTCTATTGTGGAATCAAATAGTTCCGATACCCCATACGGTGTATCTACGTTTCTGTCAACAACATTGCTTGTCATCCACCATGAACGTTGAGCCTGTTCCAATTCTCCCAACTGGAGTATCTACATTTCTATCAACAACATGGCCTATCATGCCACCATGATTGCTGAACCTCTTCCCCTCGACCAACATCCACGAGGGAAGTTCTATACTCAGTGCCAGCAGTAGGTATTACGCTTATTTCGATCATCAATGGTAATTTCATTTCAATAATTTTTAGTATAGATTCATCTCCACCATAATTGGCTACATCATCTTACTCTTTTCTTTGGCCAGTACCACACAACACTGGTTAATCCTCGCCCCACTCCGAATCGGAGTTGGTATCAGGGTGTATCATTGTCCGTATCTTATTGAGGGAAGATTATTTATCTATTATGAAGATTAGCCACGGACATCAAGTCATATTTACAAATACTAGATAAAAATTCAGCACGTATACAGTAAATACCAGGGTCATTAGATTCTAATAACGGCCCATGCTTACTGTCCCTGCATGTCCTTATAAGAATAAAAGGAAAAGGGTCATGTGACAAATAAATATAACATCAGGGACCTATATGTAATTCTGTGTGTCTATTTTAATTAGGTTATGTCGACAGAGCCCAGACGATCCTTTACAGCACTGACTTCATATTCGTCAAGGTGGAGAGCTCGCCTGGCTTGCCTTGGAGCAGTTCGTCTGTGGAGTTCAATGGTCTAAATCGCACGGGTCCTTCACCCTCGAGGTCGCCCTAGGGTCCACTAGCAGATATGGGGACCTGATCATTCATCAGGTGGGCCACAAGGGGCCACAACCCATGTCGGTTACGGTGTGTACAGTCGACCGGGATTTTGGAAATTTCCTCTGTTTGCTTGGATCTTCCTGAAAGCGAATCATCTTGTTTACCCAAACCAATGGTTGAAAGGTATACTAACTACAGAAATTTAACTCCTCAAGTTCTTATCAAAAAATTGGGTTTTCTGAGAATATTTTTCATCCATTAGGGTCGTCAGATTTTTTTATCAGACATCAATCATGCATCCATGGCCCGATTGAATTGGGTTTCAACCTAATATAGGCCAACAAGAGTCGACTAAGGACTCCTATCCTGATCATCAGATTTGTTTGTTGATTTGATGATAAATCTGGGTTCAAAAATCAAATCTGGCCGACACAACATGTCAGCGATCACTGTAGCGCAAGTATATAGTAGCAGTTCATCTGAGGATCAAATAGTTCTAATTTCATACTAAATTCAGGGGCATCAATATCCAGTTTAGATTCTACTCACCTAGTGTAGTAGTGTATTGCTCCGGCGGTGATTGGCCTCGTGTCAGACATCCACCGTTGTCCTGTTGTAATCTTCCTCTGCTTCTAGAAATTCCACAGCTAAGTTAGTCTCTCTCTCCCTCTCTCTCTCTCTCTCTCTCTCAGAAATTTTATTTTCGTTGATCTCTGAGATAAGGGACTCTACATATATATACTATGTTTGGAGGGGAGTCCTGTTTAGAGGAAAGTCCAATTTAGAAACTATAAGGAAGTCTTTTGGCAATAAGATTCTTAGAGAAAGATCGGTGGACTCCTTGTTCTTACCTATTTTGAATTTTTAAAGAATCCTAATCCATGGCTCTTATTCTGATTTTTAGCTATGCCAAACTACCATGACCCACATCATTAAGGCTGGCCCACCAAGACAGGTTAGGTTATTACAGAAACATCACAAGCTACATCCCCAAGTTGATGGAGGATGGTGTTCACCATTTTGGCTTCTAGATCATCATCAGTTTGAATCCCTCCTTGCTTAATTTGTTGAGTAGAACTGAAGTTGTTGTGTATCTGTGATCTTTATCCTTGCCAGTAATCTAAAAACAAACTAGAGTCACACACACCGAAAGAGATCCAAAACACACCTACACCAATAGACAATTTCAAGTGTAGCATACACAAGTAAGATTATAGGAAACATACCCTCTATTTTATCGTTTATAGTTGAACTCACCATTTTCTGTCTGATCTTCCAAATGTCGATTTTTCAAGACTGGAAATTGTATCACAAACATTAGAAAGAGTTAAATCATAAAGAAACTAACATAATCGTATATTGGTACATCAACATTTTGATTTGCATATATATAATTACAAAAGAATATATAAGTTAGTGAGTTATCATTAATACAATCAGGTATAAATCACAAACAAGGAAAGATAGATATCTTAATAAGTACAAAAGTTCTGAGGGACTTAATCAACAAGTATTATTTAGAAATTAGGAAACTCTCCAAGGTCGCCCATGAACAAAGGCTTCTTGAGGTAAAGGAATAATGACACATTCCAGATTTTAGCCACAAGGACTTTAGCCAAAATCTTGTATATGCTAATCAAACTGATTGCTCCATCACCTCCCATATCAAAAACTGCATCTCACTTCATCAAGAAAATCCCTTTCCAGCCAATTTGCATTCTCGTTGCTAGTCATGTCAAACTCTAAATTTTCCAAAACCGAACAAACCCATTCCTCCTTAAGAGTACAGCCCCCTTGACAAATTCCATAACAATATTAATGATCTTCTCATGACCTTCTACCAGATTACCTTCATTATATAGAACACATATCCTTTTTGGTCAGTTCATTGCTGGAGCCACTCTATGAAAGAATTTAGTATTTTGGTCCCCCTCCTTTAGCCACATGCATCTCAATCTCCACCTCCACTTGATTTCTCACTCCATCTCCAAAGAACTAATTCTTCAAACTCATCCTGTGGGGTCATTCAACTTCAGAAAGTTGGGCCGTTGCCGCCTTATGCCTATATAGAAATTGGGTGTCCTACAATAGATTAGCCTTAGCTTGCTCCAAAGGTTCAACATTTTGACTCACCCACCCTTGTATTTAATCCTTGAGAATTTTCAGCTTCATTGCTAATTTGTGCACCACCCACCCTTCCATTCCACTTCAATGTCTTTCCACCATACCGGAATTAAGTATGAAAATTTAGGAATTCCAAGCCACACAAGCTCAAACTGACAAGGGATTGGACTCCAACTCTCATTGCTAGAGTTGAGAAGGAGGCAATAATCACAGGTCACCTTTGGAAGCAAAACCAGGCAAACAATGGGAAAAAGAGCAGCCCACTCACCTAAAATGAGAAATCCATTTAATCTTGGGATACCTGGGGGTTTTGATTGTTGGACCATGTGATCCTCTCTCCACACATCTACAAGTCCATAAGAAAATTATCATTTGTTCAATAAGAGAAAGCCCTCATTTCTAAAGAGATTCCTCTAGACTTGTATTTTACCACAATTTTATGGGTCTCCCATATCATCAAGATTCCTCCAGAAGCACCTACCACCTCCAAACAAGCCCACTCATAAGTCCACCCTCCCCACACTTCTTTGACCACCATGTATTCCACAAGCCTCAATTCAGATTCTTGAATAAGCAACGATATTGGCTTTATATCTTCTGATCACATCCTTCACCATACCCTGCCACTCAACGCCCCCTAAACCATATACATTCGATGATAGGATCTTCATGTGTATTGCTTCCCATACACCTTCTGATTGTTGGTCTCTGAACCAAAAATCAGTGCCCTCATTTCTGCCATTACATTTATTGGAATTGATAGAACAAGCAAGATTCTGAAACTTCCTACTCCTCCGACTTCTTGCAGCCTAGAAAATTCCATCTGCTCTGCAGTAATACCAGCTGCTTTCTTGGATTCCATAATTTTACCAGGCAGCAATTGAGGTGATAGCACTCCATCAAAGTGATCATCAGCTGAAAACAAAGGCAGCATCCTACTTGGCATGGAAAAGGAAATTGACTATGCTTCTTGGAGATTTACTTCTGTGGTGATTTGTTGGAATCAATCCCACTTTTTCCGGATTAGCCTCACCCTCAACAATCACCTTCATTTTGTTTGGCTCCTTTGCATTAGGCAAAGATCTTAGACCCCTTCTTTCCGTCCTCACAGATCAGAAGGCCTGGAATTTCAAGCTGAAACAAAGCTCTCCTTCATGGAAGCCTCTCTCCCATGTAATCTAAACTAGTAAACCCAACAGAGTGCATTTATATGCCATTTTCCTCCAAAATGACCTCCTCTACGGACTCTAGACGACACATGATAAGCACCATGACTAGCACTTTCCTCCCCAAAATCTCATTCTGCTTGAAAGAAGAGATGTCAATCAAACAGCCAATAGACACTGCTGCTCCTTCTCACTCAAGTGGCTAGCCCTGGAATAACCTCCACTTGAGACTACTCGTCTAGACGACCCACCTGTCCCATCCAAACCTCAGTTTCCTCCTAGATCTGCCAGCAACCCATAACCGGCAGTTTGACTTGGTTCATGTCCTTGCACCACACAATCATCATGAATTCTTTAGCCTTTGTTGATGATCAGTAGAAGAAAGTCAGGCATTCTCCTTCAATCTCCCTTGTCTAAAGAGAAAGAATTGAACTGCTTTAAAGAGTCTGAAAGGTGATTAGAAGCCTCCTTCATGGGTTGATCCGTCAGCAACGAGCCTAGACAAGGAGGTCATCCAGCAGCTTGGCACATCAAACCTTTTGCATTGCCCAATGACCATGGTTTGCGCCATCACATTGCGATTCACATGCATAGCAACCTGTCTTAAGATGATATTTTCAATCCAAAAATTTTGAAAAAATATCTAAAAATCCATAATATTGATAAATGCTAGAAAACAATGTTTTCTTTCAGTACACACTATAAACCAAAGTATCAGCCCCCTTAAGCCATAACACCTGCATCGTTGTTTAACTTCCGACCAAGAAATATGCTAAGTTTTGGTATCTAATATTTAGACACATCTTTATGATTTATAAACTCATCATTCAAGACTACATCTAAAATCCAAATCACTAAAAATAAGTATCACCCTTTATATTAGATTTGTGGAAATTTCACTTAAATAAAAAAACAGATCCATCGTCAAATGAACCATGCCACATGATTCAAAACAATAGCCTATCGAATACACTGTGTTTACTATCCATTCAATTACTTGAGATGGATGACTGGGAAGCCCTACTGTTAGACTGGTTAGTATAAGCCACTGAATTTTCCTAATATTTGAATGATCAACCACTAGGAGTTTCTTTAGACACAGAGACTCTCTCTCTCTCTCTCTCTCTCTCTCTCTCTCTCTCTCTCTCAAACTAAAGGCTATTTTTCCATTTTTCAGCCTTTTGGGAAAGTGGGAAGGAGGAATAAAGGGGGAAAGAAGTGACATTTTGCCTACATGCTAATCTTTTCAATATATTAGATGAAACTATTAGATACCATGTACCAACCAAAAAGCTTAAGCTAATAGGTGGAAGGCCCAAACAGGTATATGAAGTTCTATCAAACCCATTACTTGGGCAATGTGGGATGTGGGACTTTTCCAACACTCCTCCTCACGTGCAGGCCCAATAGATTTCATGGATGGGCCTGCCACGTGGGCTACACAACTACGACAGGAACCAGCTCTGACACCATATTAGATACTATGTACCGATTTAAAAGCTTAAGCTAATAAGTGGAAGGCCCAAACAGGTAAATGAAGTTCTGTCAAACCCAATACTCGGGCATTGTGGGATGTGGGACTTTCCCAACAGAAACTAGTATTTTGACCAATATATTGAAAATATCGGCAAAGATGAGTAATATTTTCTAGAATATTGGTGACACAAGACTGAGATCTGTAGGTAGTAAAATATCAGACTAGTCTTAGCCAATACTGGTATGTATCAAACAATTCATCTCGGTATGGGCCAATATTTTAAAACATGCCAATAACCCATTCCATCAACCCAAAATTATGAGATCAAACTCATTGGATTTGAATTTGAAATTCATAACCTAGTTGTTGACGTTATCCTCCTCTTTGGTCAAACCTTTACGAAGATCCTCCATCGCTCTTCTTTCCTGGCCTATGATTTGCACCACCACTAACTACTTAGAAAAAGCATTCCTCTCATCTTCTTCAAAATCAAGGTTAACTAAAAAAGATCAAGTTGCATTTAGCAACTCTGTTGGAAGGATCTTACTACAATCTCACTCCAACATTCAGCACCCTTATCCTTCTTGCTTAGTCCTCCTCTACAAGGTCTGTTGGTCAGCATCGACAATTTTCCCAAAGTAATTATCTGTCAGACATAAGAAGCCTTCTGTCCACACAGTAATCTTGAGAAGTAGAACCCAGCACCTCCTATTTAATGTGATAAAAAGGAATGAGCTTGAACACTTAGTAACTTCTTCTTTATCAGAGGATACTCAAATCCAAACCATCAAGTCATGATTTCCATCTCCATTGAAACTAGCATTTTTTTCCATACACAATCTATTCATTCCTCTAATGCATGTTCTCCATTGCTTCAGTTTTTCAAAAAACCTACTAGGCTGCGATGCTAGGACAACTCAAGGTTTAAAAAATCAAACTCGAGACCTGACTCGGTCATGACCAAGTCCAAGTCAACTCGGCCAAGTCGCATGATTCGAGTTCGAGTCCATGTGACCCCACTCAGTATGGGCCGAGTCCAAGTCAACTCAAACGCATCCAATTTTTTAAACAATGGGACAACTTCCCTTCTTCTACGACCTAAGGAGCCACCCTATTGGGTTTACACATTCATTGTAACCGTCTGACATTGATATTCCTCAAAAGCCATGGATTTGTCTCATTGGAGCACCCAACACATATTTAAGCGAGAGAGTGTTGTCACAGCCTCTGCATGCTAAAGTGAGGAGTTGGCTAAAGGAGTTGAGCTTATTTCAGGCCCAAAGCAACTTCACATCAATACAACAACCTCCCACAATCTTACCCTCACCATGTTTATAGCTATATCTACTTCTATCACCGTCCCAAAGCAGAAGAATGCAAAGCCTATGATCTTCTTGCCAGTTCTATCCATCAATATGAATGAGTCATTTACTCCTCCTAGCCTATGAAACATAGTAGCAAGTTCAGTCTTATAGATCCTCTCAGGCAGGTTGGAGAAAAACAACTAAACAAGGTAATCCCCTTCGTATCTCATCATAGGTTCTCTTGAACGTTTCTCTCTTGGATGAGTCAATTACTTTCATCGCTCACTATGATGGAGATTTTATGCTTTTTCTCTTTAGCAAAATGTCATAAGATAAATTCTATATCTTTTCTCTCTTATCTCTTTGTCCCTCCCATATCTCTCTACAGCCTACCACCCTCTTTCATCTCTTTCAACCACAATAGCATCGCAGATTTTAGGAATTCATTGGCAAGGCATGACAATTTGTAATATTATTGACTACATGAAGCACTATTGTGACTCGAAATTAGAGCTTTTACAAACCTAGTGTGACAATCTCAGTGTTAGGTCTCCTTTGTGTAGCATCAACACCAAAGCATCAAACCACTGGAAAGTTAAAATCAAACAAAATAAAAACTTTAACAATTGCTCAAAGCAACCCTTCATCTCTCATCAAGAGAGATGAGATGTGTGTGAGAAAGAAACAGAGGGAAGATAGGTAGGAGTTAGGAAAAACTAGCGAGGTGATAAAATTAGGAGTCAAGCTAGTGGACAGAGAGGAGACTTTTTTTTTTTTTTGGTGAGACACCACAATAGTACTTGTATTATGCTTGTGTCTGATACTGCTTGTATCAGGTCCTTAACCCCAACCACCCCACAAACTCACTCAAAGATAGGCTAAAACTCTCTTAAGGTAGCCAAATGCCTCATCATCAAACTAGAGACATGCATAAATGGGTATAACAATGGCTGTTCTAGATGGAAACTCCAGAGGCCATAATCATTCAATGACAACCTTAGTGATAGTCTCTCTTCAAATGGTCCCTTATTCAATGGCCACTTCATTTAAGCAAGCATTGTGGTGGCCCCTTGTATGTACCATTTCATTGTCCCCATTCAGTTGCCCAAGGATAAGCAATTTATGAACTTGAAGCCATGAACAGAAGTAGGTTTGGAATCACAAGCAGCCAACCATTAAAAAAAAATGTCGAACTAAACATTGAATAAAGTAAACAGCCAACCATTAACAAAGAAATGCACTCAACCAACTCTGCATTGGTAGAAAAAGTTGATTGCATACAAAGATATATGTGAATATAAGTAAAGCGCCCTTAAAAAGATGGAAAGAAATAGAGTATCAAGGCCATCTATCACTTGCACACAGTGTGCATGTAGCTCTCCTTGCACAGCTCGCTATGGGCCCACTTTGGGTCCCACCTAGGGATGGGACTGAGGGTGATGGCAAGATTTAGCTGGACCCTATGGGTGTATTTTGTCAGGGGGCTCAATGGCACACAAATTCTCACTGTTAAAAATGGGTGTATAGTCGATCCAACAATTCAATCCATTTGGTTGGGTGTGAACCGAGGGCGCCTACGACTATCAAGGGGCGTCACTATGCGTGGTCCATTCGGATGGACCATCAAACAGGCCCCACCACAAGGTGCGCACAAAAAAGAGGTGTGCATTAGACAATTTCTGTATATATGTGTGTGTATATATATATATATATTATTAATTGGGATTCAATGTAAAATATTAGACTAGGCTGGTTAACTGAGTTATTCAACAAAGAATACAAAAAGAACAGCAGAAAATGTAGAAAGAGTACTGTAGTCCAATTCTATATAAACAAAGGCGATATTCAGAATTATAAAAACTGCAATATTCAGAATCATAAAAACTGTCAAGTTATCATACTTATGTGTCAGAACATTGAACTTTAAAAGGGAGTAATAGAACAACATCTAAGATAGGAATCTAACATTTTCGGGAACTAGTTTAGGTTTGTGGTGTATTGGTCCACAACTACACATGAAAAGCAATTTTCCTACTAAGACAACTCCAGGAAGAGTTTACTCATGAAGATTCACATATGCTTTTTTATCTTTTTTATTGATCTAACCATCCAAAGAAACACTACATCTTGATGGTGAGGCAGCTAATTTACTACAGTTAACTTACATGACTCATCCTCCATCATAGAAATAGAAGCCACACCTCAACATTATAAACGCTCTTGCTCTAGCTGGTTTCCAATTCCTCAATTGTAGCCCCACTCAACTTTTTCACCATAAACCTCATCTTCATCACCTAGATTTCCTGCCCAAATGGCCATTCCTTTTTCGTTTCACTGCCTCCCCACACTTCGTTGATTCATTTTCTTGTCAACATAATTGTCTCACCCAAATAAATTGGTGCCATAGTGCATACCTTGCAGTTTATCAAGTAGCCCAAAAAAAGAAACAAAAATGCTCATTGTCTTCTTGCATTCCAACGTAAACCAAAGTGACTTTAAAAAAATGCAGGCATATCAAATGTGCACACAGCGTTTACAAGCCACTAAGATTAAAGGGCACTCAAAAAAACAGCACCCCACAGAACAGCACGAAGAAAAAAGCATAGCAAGCAGTCAATCAATAAGGGGAAAAGGGCACTTCATGGTACCCAAATTGGATAGCTATCGAATACTTGAGATACCCACAGCAGAGTAATAAATGTCAGAAGAGAAGAGGGGCAATGGCAGAAGAAGAAATAGCATTGCATTGCTTTCTGGAGCTAAAAGAATCGAGAACCGAGAGACTTACACAGATACTATTGCTAGCGCAATGGAAAGAACGTAGAGATTGAAAAGAGAGAGAGCAAGGTCGAAGAAAACGAAGAGAACTTCCGATCCTGGGCTCCTGTGCAGTGCAGCAGTAGAACGAAACCCTGCCTTTTTGCCCGAGAGCGAGAGACCCACTGGGATAGCATCCATCATAGGCTTTTGAAAATGTCGAATTTGAGGCCTGGAAATGTATAACAAGTGCCGAAGGTGTATTATGTCTGGCCCTTTGTTGTTAGATGCATGTAATTACATCTTTTAATTAGGCAGTTTCCTCACTTTAGGAGCTTTAATAGGCAGTGGTCATTGTAGTGATCATTATATGAGACTTAGACATTGGTAATTGGACATTTACAATATTTATTGAAATGATGTAGTGCGCATTCACATAGTGGGTGGATCTTATCTATTTATAAGAAGAATTTTATAATGCGTCTTGATAGTGTGATCGATAATATCTCAACTTCATCCAATTATATTTGTGTTATGTGGCTAGTTATCCTTTTCTCAAATTAACTGTTGAGAACAGAATGAGAACACACGCTAGTGTCCATCTTTTTAAATGAAAGAGTCCTCTTTTGCGAAACATTATTTTGAGCGATTCCCACTCGATCCCTCCTCCAAAATGGGTTTTCATCCGGTTAGGGAAAAGTTAGTTTATTTTTCAAATTGTCCTTGAAAAAAGTGGTCGCACTAGGCACGTAATTCTAAATGCTGCGGAAAAAGTTTTCACTTACCCTTTTTTTTTTTTTTTTTGTGGGGGGAGGGTGGGGAATGCACATTTGCTCTTGAGAAATTGATATGGAATAAGCAAAGGCCTAAGCCTTAGCCACGCTAGGATTTCAAAATGATCTTACAGTTGATATTGCTAGACTATTAGGTCAACACTCTCCCACTAGCTTTAAAACGAGACTACAGTGGTTGGGGGCGGTTAATTTTAAATCAGAGACCTTATTATGAGAAAATTAGTAAACACGATGCATGAAATCCTGCTTAGCCATGTCCCCAAAATGATGGAAAAATGCTGACAGTGATCCCCTCTAGGCAACCATTATATGCTTTATTTTTAGAATTTACTAGGGTGACATATAAGTATTCATTTTCCACCTTCTAAAAAATAAAAGAAGATATTCATTTTCCACCCCTTGGTAGAGTGTGTGATGGTCTTCTGTAAATCTCTATCATTGTCCCTTCAATTCTAGTCATTTTGATATTAGTATATATATATTTCTTAGAATTTCTGAAAATTTATGGCAATACAAACAAGTGTGTTCTTTAGAATTACATAAATCAGTTTATAGTATATGACTTGTATCAGATTTTACCACAGATAAATGTGTCACAACTCAAAATCCGAGCTCCTCAAAATCCCAAATTTTGCATAGCGCAAGCACATGTGAGATCAGTCATATGACAACAGTAGATATTTTTGTTCTTCACATGATAACAAAGCACAAACCATAAATTCTAAATCTTAAAATCATTTTAAGTATAGCTTACAACCTAATTAATCCCGAACCTAATAAAGTAACTCTTAATAAGCTTTGACCATAATCAATCTTATTACATTCCCAAAAGAATAAATGAGGTTCAAATAAAAAAATTCCAGCAAAAAAAAGCTCAAATATAAATTAATTTATCAAGGGTCTCTCTTGAGTCATAAATATCGAAACCAATTAATCCCCCTTCCGATTGTTCTTCATCATCCAGCTTGGATCACCTTGTTATTTGAAAAGGTGCCAATGCCCATGCATTGTTGTGATTTTCAGTGGACTGATCGATAAATATAGTAGACTATCAATATAGTAGACTGCATATGCAAACATTCGTACACTCATCCTCTAATATAAAATACATCTGACCAAATTTTGACACTAATTTTGACTCATTCTACGTAGCCCTAAAAAAAATGAAAAATAAGAATTCTCAAAATACCTTTACTCCTTCTCTACCTACATACTTTTTCTCTTCCTCCTTCCTCCCCTTAGGCCGGCAATGAACTCCGGCAGCAGAGGGAAAATCCCCTCTCCCTCTCCTCCCTCTCCCTATCACCCTTACGAGGCTGAACATTAGAGCCTCGTTGGGAAGAGAGGAGTGGAAGAGGAAGAGGGCAAGAGAGGAGAGGAAGAGGAAGAGGAAGAGGGCAGGAGAGTAGAGGAAGAGGGAGAAGGAGGAGGAAAAGAGAGAGGGAGAGGGAGAGGGAGAGGGGAGTCCTCCTCCACCGCCGGAGCTCGTCATCGGTCGGAGAGGAAGTAAGGGGGGAGGAGGTATAGGGAGAGAAGGGGGTGATTATATTTTGATGATTTTTCTTTTTTTTTTTTTTTAGGACTATGTAGATTGAGTCCAAACTGGTGTACATTTAAAAGCTCCTTAAATATAGTAGACTATATGTGCAAACATTTGTACACTTATCCTCTTATACAAACTACATGTGATCAAATTTTAAACTCTAACTTAAAGTCAAGAGTAAGATATAATGTAGGCCATCACTTAATGAACTCTAACTTAAAAGTTAAGAATAGACTATAGTTTGGACCATCTCTCTAAGTTAATAAGTTTGTCTTCCTCAATGGATTGACTTTTACCATATGATATCAGTTTTAATAAATAAGGGCGTTACTCAACATGATTTGTATTTAATGTAGAATTAATTCATCAAGCACCCGCCATTGTCGACTATCAAAAAAATCAATATAAGTATGAAATATAATATCCCACAAAAACGAAGAAGATGGGATGATCTCCTTGGAAAATATAACTCATAAAACTGTAAAATAAGCCAACATAAATAGCAAACTCTAATAGAAAATTTAAAAATAATAGTGAGGAAGGCACACCACTTATGATGCTTTTTTTAAGACAACAAAATTTCCATGCGTAGATGGTTTGGAAGAAAGTTTTGTCTCATGATACAATGCTTGTCTCCATGCTTTGCATACCTAGGAGACCTAAATCAAAATTACCCATTGCCCAATAACACACACACACATACACACACAAACCAAGAAGGGGATTGGTATAAAATCTTCATGGTTTTTCACACCTAGATTATATTCATCTCCAAGAGGCACTTGAAAGCCCACACCCTTCCACGAAAAAAAAAACAAAACAAAACAAAAAAAACTTCAAAAGTTCACACCCTTAATTAAATTACAAAGTTAATAAGAAACGACTTTTGGGTTACTACACCTCTTTTTTGCTAATGGATGGTGTCTCAGCCCTTTAGATCAGACTAATCCCTTCGAGCCTTGGGGGAGCCGGGTAAATTCTCTATGACCCTAGTGTGGTAGCGCAACTCTAACCCACAACCTTTGGGAGCAAACCATGATTCTAGACCAGTTGAGCTAAATCGTGACCATCACCATAATCATTATTATCATTGTCAAAACCTTATTCAACTATGTTTGAGTCGATTACATGAATTCTCTTTCTTAATTCCGATCTATCCTAGGCCAAATTCTCTGATAAAATATACTTTTTTAGCTCTATTTTTACTACCGTCATTGGTGTCATCTTTGTCCTTCCCCTTCTCTTGGTGGGCCATTAACCTGGATAGTTAAACTTTTCTTACCAGCATCATTGCAAGCTAGTGTTAAGCCTGCCCAAATCATTCCAAACGGGTTTCTCTAATTTTATCCCTTATTGATGCAACCTCTAAGTGCTCTTCAAATCACTACTTTCTAATTTTATCCTTTTTAGTTTTGTTACATATCTACCTCAACATTCTTATTTTTGTTACATTCTATTTTGTGCATATATTTCTTCTTAATTAACGAACATTCTGCTTCATAAATCATAACTAGTCTAATCACTATCCTATAAGATTTTTCTTTCAATCTTATGGCATTCGTCAATTATAAAGCACTCCAAAAGAAAGTTCTACTTTCCATCCCCTTCTTTTTGATGTTTGACATCTTCATCAATCTCTTTATCCTTACTAATTTTCGATCTAATGCAACAAAATAAATTACTTTGTGATGTTTAATGGGCTTCAATTCTTACAAGAATTTCAGCTCTTTGTAGATGCTCAATGAAATTGCAATTCATATGTTATGTCTTTGTATAACTTATTTTAATGTCTTTAAATAATCTTATTTAAAAAAAATCCAACAATTGTTGAAAATTTTTAATTAGATTTAAATTAATATTCAAAGCAATTTTCTTGCCTTTGTCTTCTCATTTGTTCACATCCAAACAACTTCTATTGACAGAGAGATGCTAGATGCTTCCAAATCTATTACAAAATAAAATTTTATCTCATTTTTTTAATCTTCAATGGAATTATACCCAACAGATTCGTAGCCTAAAGAGTGTTATGCCACAAAGTTTTCCTTGTCATATCTATTCACATCTTACCTGGTGATGGGCAATACAAGGTGTCCCCTGTAAACGGCATTATTCTGCGCCAAACGATTCCATTTGGAGAGACCAAATGTTGATGGGACATATGGTGGGTGAAGTTTAACTATTGCCGGTATCATAATTAAGATTTAAACCGCCGACAGAATACTTGCACCAGACTAGCTGTGTTTCTCTACCGTCTTTGGGGTGGGGGCTACACTTCAAAATCTAAACCATTCAAATTCATGATATTGATGTAGTGGTGCTCGTTATAATGCACAAATATTTAAAAATGGCCATCGTATCATATTTGATACTTTAATTTTTATGTATAAAATTCATGACTCTACCATGTTCCAAGCGTGTCCTTGTCGTATCTAAGTATCATAAGGTGTTGGCCAATTCTAACATCATTTGAGCTACATTTTACTCCATTTGGAGTTTGGTTACTTCCAATCAAGATGGAATTTGGCCTGGTGTTCATACTTGATATCAATTGAACAATGGGCCCCAACATCCTTACTTGAGGAGAGCATGAATTTGTTCACATTGTACCTAAGGTGGGTCGCACTTGGGACCGCAGAAAATTCTCTAAAGTCCAACCGAAGGGGATCTGGATTCTTTGGTGCTGTCAACTTAGGATCCTCTTCGGCCTTGGCATTGACAGGTGTGTGATATGTTTGTAAGTGAAGGGGATTTGCAGATTAGCTATATAACAAAAATCAAATTTATAAAATAGCAGTTAGCCATCCAATTTAAAGACTAGAAATTTGATGTGAACAAGATATAATAGAAGCTTTTTTGGGGTTCAAGTTGGATGACAAACATTATCTAATTTTATCTCCTTTTTGGTAGTTCACTAATCTAAGTATGAACGGTTCCTTTTAAAGGTTGCTTAATTGGTTGGGGACACCAATTGCCACCCGCCTGCCCACAAATCTAACTCGTGTATTTGCCACTCTTCTCACATTGTGGGTTTCTTCTTTCCACTTTTGTAGGCTCTTCTTCTTATAGTGTGAACTTCATATTTTTCACTTCTATAGCTCTCTTAGATCTCATTTACATTAGCTGGAGTTAAAATAATGATAATAGGCTAGAATTAAAACGATAATAGTAACAAGAGCTTTTTGTAAATACCACTCCTAAAGTTTCTAGGATTTATAGATAAGCCTCTTTAGTTTTAGTATTTGTAAATAAGCTCTTGTATCTTCATTTTAATACCTTATGTGTCTCTAGAATTAGTAAACCTCCAACCACCATAAATCTTTAGAGCAAAATGACACTGTTGCCTATCTCTTTTATCCCTATATGTATAATTATAAATGGTTGCATTTATTTTTCTTCTCTTGCAGCATTAAGAGTTCCATTTAGTGGGAAAATATACTCTATATAAATCTATTTTCTCAATCAAGGGGTCATTTCATTAAGTCTAAATCCATCATAATGCAATCAATACATGCTATAATTGATCATATCCATGCATAACCTACCATTTGATTGATGAAAGTTTTAAAATATGTGATTAGTCTTCAAACGCATGAGAGAATTATTGAAAAAGAGGCCATTGGACTTAGGATAAAATGATAATATTTTTGTAATTAATAATATAATAATTTTTCATTTAATGGGTGTAGGGGGAAATCTATCATTTTTATAAAAATTCAACACAAAACTCATGGTGGTTATCCATTTTTGTTAAAAATATTTATTTTGGAGACTTATCGGGTATTAAATTGAAATGGTTAGAGCTTATTTACAACTATTAAAACCACAAAGAACTATATACAAATCTTAGTAATCTTAGAGGGATATTTATAAAGAAAAACAAACTCTAATAAAAAAAAAAGGTAGAACCCTTCAATACCACCATTGTGGTGTCTGGACTCCAAAAATCTCCTGACTCACAAACTGCCATTTTGTATAAAAAGCATCTGCTACGGCATTTTGCTCCACACGTTTCGAGTTTCAACTTCTCATCCAAATCAGAGGGAGAGAAATGGAGTGCTCTTTCCAAGCTCTCCTTTTCTCCCTCCTTTTTGTCATCTCTCTCTTTTTCTTCTTGCTCAGTAAAAACCTATCAAAAGACAGCATCTCTACCGGCCTCAGAGCATATCCACTCGTCGGAAACTTGCCTGGTTTTATCAAAAACCGACACAGAATACTGGAATGGCTGACCGAAATCGTCATCGAGCATCCGACCAACACGGTTACCTTCCGACGCCCCGGAAAAGTCCAAGGAATCATCACGGCCAATCCATTGAATGTGGAACACATGCTCAAGACCAACTTTGAGAATTATCCGAAAGGCGAACGGACCTCCACCTTGTTACACGACTTCCTCGGCACCGGCATCTTCAACTCAGATGGAGAGGTTTGGAAGGTTATTTTCTAGCTTTTGTATATTCCTCGATCACTGGCTCTTTCCCTAAAAGGTGCTTCTCTTGTGCAGATACAATACACGTAAAATCTTCCCTGAGATGGTGCTCAAGATAAAGTGACTGCCGCGTGCCAAACACTTAGTAGGGCCCCATTTATCATCCGTCCAAGTGGATCATAAAATAGGGATCCAGTGATAGTCATCAAAATACAAGTGTAGCACCCATCTAGATGGATTAGACCGTTGGATCGTCTTGCATTTATTTTAGATTGAGAACCTTGTTGGTCAGTAAGTAGTTAGAATGATAATTTGGGCCTCCATCATCATAGATAAGTACATGCGGGAGATCTTTCGATCCCCTTGGTCTCATCGCCCAATGGGGCCCTTGGAGGGTCTCACAAGAAAATGGCGTTCACCAGGTCCTCGACAAAGGGGCTCTTTATAATATATGAACTCTTTAGCCTTGGAATTCCTATCCAAACTTTATATTTTTAAGACTCTCAGGATATATTTGAAAGTTGGATAAGTATTATGTAATATGTACAGTATTTTGGTGGTGATAAAACTGCTCCAAAATAATAAAAAAAATAATAATATAAGAGACCACCTTGTGTTTTATATACACACAAATCATCATCATCATCATCTAATAATTAATTGGAGATTTGTCCCAACTGTAGCTCAGCTAATTTGGGAGATTAGAAGAGAGTGCATGACTTCTCTAGAGAAATTGCTTTCTCCTATGTTTATTTTCTGAAGGAAAAGTAATTCTCCTCTTAATTGCTTTCACAAAAATTAGGAAATATGATTTTCTCCTCAAAGGGATGGATAAAACACCATTTCTTTGGTGATATAGATTTAATTAGAATTTATATTTAACCAATCAACAATTATCTTCTTTTGATATGCAAAATTCTCAGCTCCTTAATGAAGAAAAGTAATCACTAGACTAAAAGTGGCATTATTAGATCTTATTAGACTGAAACAGTACACACTTAGAAACATTGCATGAGAAGGGTGAATTTAATTAATTTGGTCAAAGGAAAACCAATAATAAGTACTTTCCATTCAAAAAACGGTTATATCATTGAGTCAACAATTACATTTTTGCCTAATAAGGTCCGAAATAGAGTGCCATCAAATCATCATATCTTCCATACATTTGGCATTTCTAGCTAGTTTGTGAGTCATTTCATTGCCCCCCTACCTACATGGATCACCTCATAATTATAAAAAGACATCAAAAAAATTTGAATCTCATTCACCACATTACCCAGTCTAGATGGGTTTAGGGTAGATGAGTTTAACAACTCAACCATCATCAACGAATTACTTTCAAAAATAACATCAATAACTTCCAATTGAAGAATCATTTGCAAGCTTCTCATCATTAATTGCTAATGCTTCAATCTCTTCTGCCCCTTCCAACTTATATTTAAATTTGCTCAAAGCCAAAATCACCCTTCCTTGGTCATTCTGAAGAATAGCTCTTTCTCTAAACTTATGAATATCTAAGAACAAAACACCTTCTACTTTGAATTTTAAAGCACCAATCAGAGGAGGTTTCCATCTGAAAATCTTTTCCTTGTTAAGACTAAACTTGTAATTCCTAATTACCTTGAAATTCTTAACTAACATAAGAGCCCTTTCTAATGCCACCATAGGTTCCATGGACTTCCGTTATGAATGCATAAATTCCTTGTATGCCAAATACCATATGCAATGGTGAAAAAGAGCTATATCAACTATTGGAAGCCTTTCCTTCACATTCCAAGCTAGCAACCCAAAACTAAAGTGTATAAGCTGATCAAAATTGATCAAAGAAAAACACAAATTCCACACATGTGGCACTTGTACAAGAATGCAAAGCATGATAACTGTCTTCAACCCATCCCTATAGAATGCACACAAATCATTCATTAGTACCTTCCTTTTAACTAAATTTTGCTTAGTTGGTAGGACATCATTGCATGCTTTCCAAGCAAAATTTTTGACTTTATTACGATGTTATTGTTAATTATAAGACTTGAGGGCCAATGGACTCTTATAACAAAATTATACCGACAGACGATGGGTGTCTTTGTTGTATGGACACTTTAGTTTCAGATTAAGTTTCAGCTGAGGCTGGGCAGCTTTTGCTTTTGCTCTTAGACTAGAACGTTCGGTTGGTCAAACGGAAAGTTCTGATGTATCTTAGCTCACATTCAAAAATTTAAGGCTCATGCTTTGTCAATTAGCCCATGGACAGGTTATGGTTCATGACAATATAGACATGGGTTTGCCCTTATCTGGCTAAGAGCCAACAACCTGCGTGATGACCTCACATGCAGTAATTTGACTTGAGCGCAGTGGGAAACATATTGACCTAGCCCTAGCTTGGCCTGAATTGCATGTTATGGTAAAGTCTGATCATCTTGTGCTTTTTCCCATGGTGATCATGAATGGATCAATCACAGTGTGTCACATGATCATCTTGAGCTTTTCTCCATGGTCACCGTGAATGAACCAATTACAATGCATCATGTTAACAGAGGATGCATGCCATTCACGTGGGCAGTGATGGCCTATTGAAGGCAGTCACTCCCCATGATAATGTGGCAGACCATGATTAGTCTATTTATAGTTACTGTGGGCCAAAGGCCGCAAGAGAATCTCGATTCTTTAAGGAAAGCCCAAACACACGAAATTGCAAAAACCGACTCTGAGACCAGATAGGCTTGTGGCCTGAATTAATGTCCCCGACAGAATTGTTAATTGGGTAATGGTTGATCTCTCAGGGGCAGAGTTTTGTCCAGTTCAAGTCATTTAGTAGTCAAGCTTAACATTCCAGTTGTGTGAGAAAGATAAAGCCAATATGTGTAACATTTGTTGGGCAATGTAGTAGGGCTGTAACCTGTGGGCAAGCATCTGCTCAAATCTCAGCCACTTTGTATATTTATATGGAACATTTTCTTTGAAAAATGAAAATAGTTTCTGAGAGAGTGATTTTCCATTGTTCTGTTTCCATGCTTTCCATTTTCCGTGGTGAAAGCATTATTTAAGGTCCTTTAAGAAAAGCAAATCTTGAACCTGTGAAGATTCAAGAGACATTGTATTCGCATAAAATTTCACTAAATCCTCTCAAAATTCCAACTTACCTAAAATCTCTTCTATGGTTAGGAAAGAGGGGCAACAAACACAGTTTTCACTGTGAAAAATGTTTTAAGTTTCACCTGATACCACGAACAACCAAACAACAGAAAACTGAAACTTAAGAAAAGTGAAACATTCAATTTCCACCTTTAGCAGTAATTGAAATCACTGTACAAACAAGAATATCATGAAGATCAGTGAGCCTTTGATTTCCACCACTAACCACTAAAATTCATGTCTTTCGCACAGGCACAGAGGAAGACAGCAAGCTTCGAATTCAGCAAGAGGTCCCTCCGAAACTTCGTCATGGAGACTGTACAACAAGAGATCCATAACCGCCTCCTCCCACTCCTCCAAACAGCCACCAAAACCAACAAAACCATCGACCTTCAAGACATCCTCGAGCGCTTCGCATTCGATAACATCTGCATGGTCGCCTTCAACCAAGACCCCGAGTGCCTCCTCTTCGACGACTCCTGCAATCTCTCCTCCTCCCCCTTCGCCCGCGCCTTCGAACAAGCCGCAAACCTCTCCGCCGAGCGCTTCCGATACGCCTTCGTATTCATCTTGAAAATCAAAAAACACTTCAATCTCGGCTCCGAAACCATCTTGAAACAATCTATTTCCACGGTCCACGACTTCGCCATGAACATCATAAGATCCAGAAAAAGCTCTAATAACAAAGATAGCACCCAAGAAACCGACCTTCTATCTCGATTCATCGTCTCAACCAACAACGACAATACTAACAACAATAATTCAGATGAATTCCTCAGGGACATCATCATAAGCTTCATCCTCGCAGGCCGCGACACGACGTCTTCAACACTAGCATGGTTCTTTTGGTTGCTATCTTCGAGACCCCAAGTCGTCCAAAAGATCATTCGAGAGCTGCAATCAGTAAGAGCCCAGTTCCAGAAAGGTCCTTCCGAGATGTTTGATTACGAAGAGCTGCGAGAAATGCAGTATCTGCATGCGGCCATCACCGAGGCTCTGAGGCTGTATCCGCCTGTACCTGTAGACTCGAGAGCATGCAAGGAAGACGATGTGATGCCGGATGGGACAGTGGTGAAGAAGGGGTGGTTTGTGACGTATAATACGTATGCGATGGGGAGATTGGAGTCGATTTGGGGGAGAGATTGTTGCAGTTTCGTGCCGGAGAGATGGTTGGATGAGAAGGGGATGTTTCGAGCTGAGAGTCCGTATCGGTTTCCGGCGTTTCATGCAGGGCCGAGGATGTGTTTGGGGAAGGAGATGGCTTATATACAGATGAAGTCGATTGTTGCATGTGTAGTGGAGAGATTTGAGATTGATGTTTTGGGGAAGGATAAGTGTCCTGATCATTTGCTTTCTTTGACGATGAGGATCAAAGGAGGGTTGCCTGTTAGAGTCTCAGAGAGAGTAAGATGAAGGGACTGGATTGAATTTGTTTATCTATGCTATAGTATAAATGTATTTATACAACATATATTATATTATGTACATTATGTTATGTAAGTATCTATGTAGGTTTGTGGTATCCATGTAGATTTGTGTATGAGTTGGTACATGTTGGACCAACAAAAGATCAGGACCCAACTTATCAAATGGGTTCATATATCTTGTATTGATACTGCCGCCTGTATCACATATGTTACCTTGCCCATGCCCATATCAATGTCATTTATGTTTTTGGCTTAAACATTTTCAGAAGTAAAATGGCCATTTTGCTTTTCTGCACTGGGGATTCAAACTCAAGCAGCAATGTTCCCTAACTAGCTAACCTACAGCAAAGTGACGGAAAATAGCCGTTTGCCCCAGAGAAACTGTATTGCTTGAAATTCGTTCTCGACTAGTTACCAACAAATGAGTATGAATGAGAAGGCCTCTTACCTTGCCAACTCTTACGTGCCTCACAAGGGTTCGAACCTAGGCAGAAATATTTTCCTCCCGAGATTGCTTTGTATTACCATGCCTGAGGTCTATGGTGCCCCAACCCTCTATAGTTGGGTACCAAGAAAAGAAAAAAGAAACGGCGACTTCAGGTTCTTAGTTACCACACATACTATATTCTTTTATGAAAAAAATGTATAGAAAAATCAAGAAAATTCATAATATATTTGAAATTTCTTTTAAAAGAAAAAAAAACACATAACATATATAATTTTCTCCCCAGCCATGGGACTCAAGTGTCCTTCATGGGCAACTATAGTTTAGTAGGGAGTTTGATCGTTTGGCCACCTTAAGACCTAACATCTTTTCGTCAATGCATGCATAGTTCTAGTTTAAGAGATTCTCGCAGAGCTACTCTTACAACAAAGAGGGATAAAAAGTTATGAATGTAGGAAAAATTGTGCAATATCATACGGTTGTAGGATATCGCATGCTACGATATCTCATGATCCTCTGATATTGCATGAATGGTTCTATGGGAATTTTTTTATACTTCAACCGTTGACAGCTAAATGGCAAGTCCAGGCAGTCGTATGGAAATTAAAAATTCATGGGCAAATTGGGTTTGACCAAGGCAATATCTAGGCTGAGGCTGACTTTAGATACACAGATTATTTAGCAGAAGCCCAACACGGGCCCTAAATGCCTCGCTCAAGCCCAACCTGCCTTGAACATGTTGGCCCAAGCTCACCTATTTAGTTAACTGGGCCGGGCCAGGCAAGGCATTGTATCGCTTGTTCGGACAAATTAGTCAATTAACTACAAGAACAACTAATTCATTGTAGAGTTTAGGCTTTTGTATCACTTAATTTAAGCCGGGCCCAAATATTTAACGAGCTTAGATATCAAGTAAGCACTGCCAGGGGCAGGGTAAGTGTGAACCACCTTGGAATTTCATTGTAATTGACTTCTATAGTAAAAAAAATCTCCCAAGGGCAGGGGAAGGAAGATGTATGAACTATGATTTTAAGAGTAGTTCGAATATATTGCAGTTTTGCTTAAAAAATCTCTCAGCAGCAATTTTTTCCTAGAACTGACAGAGTAAGTTTCCATGGACCATTGGCTCTTTAGATAGAAGGAACTATGGTAATTAGCCAATTCCAAAATCTTATATCTATTCGATACTGTTATTATTTTTTTTTTTTATGACCTAAGGCATTCCTCGTCAACTCAGCCCTAGGAGATACATACATGGGTGTTATTGCTTAATGTAAGCTCATAAAATGAATGATTGCACTTGCTTGTGTCTAAGATCATCTTGAATTCTATAAAAACAAATTTGATCAGGGATAACCAATTCCAAGCAAATGAACTACACTAGTAGCAGTAAAAGTTACCAAGATGCTTGGCCGATGGTGTGGACTAAACTTAAATTCAAACGGTAGGGTATCAATTGAATTAAGTAGGGGTGTACACGGTTCAAATTGGATTGGATTGAGCCAAATTCGTCACTAAACCATTACCTACTGATTGATAGTTTTGTAATCCGCCACCAATCCGTTGCCCTTTAAAACCGATCCGAACCGAACTATAGATCAAAGTTACGGATCAGTTAAAACAGTTCAATCGTTAGGTTCCTGTTTGGAGAAGGTGATCAAGTCGTTTGATCTCGAAGGGGCCACACAAATCGACAATTCTGTGATTTAGTTGCAAACTTGAGTTGCAGAATGGAGAAGAGTAGGATTTGCCGATTTGGGTTCTTTGGCTGCCAAATTTTGAGAAGAAGAAGAAGAAGAAGAAAAAGAAGATCAAAGAAGGGGTTGATGAGTTTGGGTTGCAGGTGAACTGGAGAACGCAGAGCTAGTCTTCCAGACGTGATCAATGGCAAGAGTTGTAGTCTTTCAGACGTGATGGATGTCAGATGAAAACGTAGAGCCCTAGACAAACAGAGGGAAGAAGAACGGGAAGAAGACAACTACTTTACCATGGACAAAGGGATTTTGTAGAGGCCTGATCGAAAAAGAGATGTTGAGGGTTTCTTTGTGCACAGAGGAATTGCAGAGCTTGATCGAAAAAAATAGAAGAAAACATGGGTTTCCCATTCCAAGTATATAGAGGATCGCAAAGGGCTTGCTTGGGTTCGTGTTCGGAGAAGGTGATCAAGTCAGTTTGATCTCAAAGGGGCCACACAGATGGACAATTTTGTGATTTCGAGTTGTAAACTTGAGTTGCAAAACGGAGAAAAGTAGGATTTACCGATTTGGGTTCTTTGGCTGCTAAATTTTGAAAAGAAGATTGAAGAAGAAAAATAAGTAGAAGCAAGCAGAGGAAGAAGAAAAAGAAGACTAGATGAGTTTATAGGTGGAGCAGAGAACACAAAGCTAGCCTTCTTGACGTGATCGATGGCAGGGGTTCCAATCTTTCAGACGTGATCGATGGTAGTTGAAAACGCAAAGCCAGTGGTGGAGATGGAGCTGAAGATGATTGATGTCAGATGAAAAACTTAGAGAAGACGTTAAGCAGCAGTTAAGAAAGGATGTGGACAGTGGAGACGTTAAGCAGCAGGCTGCAGCTGAGAAAAGGCGTGAAGAGAAAAATGCCCTAAGCTGAGAAGCCTCACTTTTATATGCCCTAATTTGAGAAGAATGGCTGATATTAAAAGTTGAGAAGAGTGAATAACTGAGATTAAAAGATAGATGATGAAGGGAAATTATTGTCTTTTAATATTTTTTTTATATAAAAATAAATATATATATTTATTTTAATGGATCGGATAAGTTTAAATCCATGGATTAAGGGTAAAATTCATCACCAATCCGTTACTAATGGATTAGGATTTTTTCAATCCGTTATCAATCCATTAACCACCGGATCGGTTAAAAAAACCGCGAATCAGATTTGTTTAACGAATCAACGGATTTTTTGTACACCCCTAGAATTAAGAATGGCTCCTCACTTTAATGGTATAAAGAAAGCATGTTCTCATTAGGAGGTCTTAGGCCTAGCCTTTCCTCCTTTACAAAGTTTAGTTTTTATTACCTCGCATGTGTTAGTTGTGTTTTGTTCCCTCACATGCATAGGTATCCATTGGCATGTGTGAGTTCTATCTTATTCCCCCATTGCCCCCTCATATGTGTGGGTCCCCATTAGAATGTGTGGGTTTTGAGTTTTGAGCCAATTAATGTGTGATACTTGACCCAATTTATGTGTGATACTACAATCGCCCACAAAATGACAATTGAGTTGCGCGGCATAAACTCATATTATATTAAACCTTTTTTCTTTCAAAAGAAATTTATGTTAACTTTTTTTAAAAAGCTTTTCTATATATTTTTATAAAGCAATATGGCAGGTGTGGTTAAACATGGTAACCAAGAACCTGAATAGCCCAAAGTCCAATTTGGGGCAAAATCTTTAAACCCATACTTCGGCTTGATTCAACAACTTCACTGTCAAACACGGTCCAAAATAATTTAATCTTTAATGAAAGTTAATTAAATTGAAATGAAAAATGAAGATCCAACCATCACCCAAGTAAATGAAAATCTCACAAAAGTTCAGAGACCCACCTAAATCACCACGTCTTATTATTAACTCTTAATTCTCTCGTTAATAACAATTTCTTGGAAACAAGTTTAATTAGTATTAATTCTCAATATTAAAATTCCGTGCAGAGAAATGGGCTGGAGAATTTTAAGCCAAATGCATAAATGACATTGCCATGGCAAAGATCTATAGATCAGTACAGGATATTTGAACCCATGATGAGCTGGGCCTTATTTTTTGTTTCCCCAATATGCACCAAATCATCCGGAGACCGACACAGAGATACATACATGGTAGATATAGTACGTTCGGGAATTAATTTGGATGGGTTGCTAGGCGGGGCATCTTATTTTTTGTTTCCCCAATATGCACCAAATCATACGGAGACCGCAACACAGGTACATACATGGTAGATATAGTACGTTCGAGAATTAATTTGAATAGGTTGCTGGGGGCATCAATAGTTCTAGGGAATTTCAGAGTGAGAACTAGTTCTCACCTCAATAGTTATGTTTTTATACCATGCCATACTCTCACAAATTTAATCCTGTCACCTCATCGTTTTCTCTCTGATTCTGACAGGCAACCCTCCTTTGATTCTCATCGTTAAGGAGAGCAAATGTCCAGGACACCTATCCTTCACTAAAGCATCAATCTCAAATCTCTCCACCACACAAGCAACAATGGACTTCATCTGAATATAAGCCATCTCCTTCCCCAAGCACATCCTCGGCCCTCCATGAAACACCGGAAACCGATACGGACTCTCAGCCCGAAACATCCCCCTCTCGTCCAACCATCTCTCCGGCACAAAACTGCAACAATCTCTCCCCCAAATCGCCTCCAATCTCCCCATCGCATACGCATTATACGCCACGAACCACCCCTTCTTCACTATCGTCCCATCCGGCATCACATCATCCTCTTTACACACTCGCGAGTCCAATGCTACGGGCGGATACAGCCTCAAAGCCTCAGAGACAGCCGCATGCAGATACTGCATTTCTCTCAGCTCTTGGTAATCAAACATCTCGGAAGGACTTTTCTGGAACTGGGTTCTTATTGATTGCAGCTCTCGAATGATCTTTTGGACGACTTGGGGTCTGGAAGATAGCAGCCAAAAGAACCATGCTAGTGTTGAAGACGTCGTGTCGCGGCCTGCGAGGATGAAGCTTATGATGATGTCCCTGAGGAATTCATCTGAGTTGTTGTTATTAGTATTGTCGTTGTTGGTTGAGACGATGAATCGAGATAGAAGGTCCTTGTCTTGGGCGTTTTCTTTGTAATTATGAGAGCTTCTTCTTGATCTTATGATGTTCATGGCGAAGTCGTGGACAGTGGAGATAGATTGCTTCAAGATGGCTTCGGAGCCGAAATTGAAATGCTTTTTGATCTTCCAGAGGAACGGGAGGGCGTATCGGAAGCGCTCGGCGGAGAGGTTTGCGGCTTGTTCGAAGGCGTGGGCGAAGGGGGAGGAGGAGAGATTGCAGGAGGAGTCGAAGAAGAGGCACTTGGGGTCATGGTTGAAGGCGACCATGCAGACGTTGTCGAATGCGAAGCGCTCAAAGACGTCTTGGATGTCAATGGTTGTGTTGGTTTTGGTGGCTGTTTGGAGCAGTGGGAGGAGACGGTTTTGGATCTCTTGTTGTACAGTCTCCATGACGAAGTTTCGGAGAGAACTCTTGCTGAATTCGAAGCTTGCAGTCTTCCTTTGCACCTGCGTAGAAAAGAGATGAATTGAAAACAATTCGGAGGGGGAAGTTGACCACTTGTGGTTGACGTGGCCGGAAAAACATGAGCACTAACCTCACTGTGGGGCTAAGCTGGGGCCCACATGGGGATGGGGCTGGGGTTGGGGGATCCAAAGATATGGTTGTTGCCTACCCATGTAAGAAAATAGACTCGACCTTACCATCGTAAGCCGGGATCAAGAGCCCTCAAAGTTTATAGTAGAAAAATGGTGCACAATTGATCCAACAGTCTATGGTCTATTGAATCAAGTTAGGAGGGTGGGAGCTCCATGTGTATGGTCCATTCAAATGGATTATTAGGTGAACCCCATTATGAGGTGCATATGGGTGTCTACCATCAAAAGGTGTGGATGGGATGATTCACCAAATTTACATCATGTATACTTTAACTATCAAAGTTGAAGCTAGCTATAATCATTTGATCGTCTAATTTACCAAAAAAACAAAGCTTAATTTATGTCAATTTTTTCTTGGAAACTTTCAAGCCCTGCGTGGTGTCATAAATAAGTTTTACTTTAACAACATTTTAGAATTAAAGAATATTCAAAGATTTGTAAAATTTTGAAGAGGATGCTTAAGGTTAAGAGAAAATTATATATCCTTTCTTTCTTTCTTTCTTTCTTTTTTTATTACTATTTGCACATTCACACACCCATTCACTCACACTACCTAAGTCTATCCCATAGATCGAAGGATGGTTTCTGATTATAATTGTGGATCTAGAGATGCCTCACTGCTTAGGTCACAAGTGGATTGGCAAGTTTGAAAACAAATATTCAATAATGACATTGTTGAAGTTTCAAAACATAAACTAGTAATGATCTTTTTTTTATATTCATCATCCTTTTTTTTTGTCAATTTATTTATCAGGATCAATGGTTTGAATAGTTCGATGGTTGAATTGCATGGTTCACATGGCTCATTTAGAGGTGAGAGGTTTTGATTGAACCAAACTGCAACAATTAGCAGGTCAAGTTTAATCAGGTTGGAACGGCTTGTTGTTTCTGGTTTTCTAACACTTGCCTATTGTCCCAGATTCAGTTATAGGCATGCTTCACATGAGCCCTTTCTGTTCTCGTGTTTTAAAGTGTCGAGAAACATTTGCAACTAAATTTTCCTCTCTCTCTCTCTCTCTCTCTCTCTCTCTCTCTCTCTCTCTCCTATTTATTTGTGGGGTAGAATAAAGAAAAGTGTAGAAACCTCAAATCAAGAGAGCATAATTTATGATGGGGTAATAACGACTTTTTTTTAAAGTTGCTTGATAAAGAATCATTTTGACTTTTTATATAAAAAGTAAATAGTTTTTTATAATTTAATGGTTACTTTTTGACTTTTTTTTAAAAAAGAAAGGGAGAAATTTGAATTCTTTTGAAAAAGAAGGGGGATTTAAATTTCAAATATTTCACTTTACTATACTTCACTCTACAAAAAAAAAAAGCCAAAATGAACAAAGAGAGATGATCTGTTATGTATCAATTGCATATATGATAAAACATAGGTGCAAACTTGGCAGAGGACACTAAAATATCTCATTTTAGTTTAGAGTTGTGTGTAAAAATGAGCTATATCATCCCTTTACGTCCTTTATCTATTACTCTAAAGTCTTGAAACATTTACAAGAATTTTCCCCTCTCTCTCTAAATGAACAAAAAGAGGTGATTTATTAGTTTTAGTTGATTTGCCCAGTGGCCGGGAGGGGAAAGGACAAGGCGCCCACCAAGAATCGATTCCTGATAGGCGTTATGGGAATGGGTTGCCTATCCATCAGGCCATCCCTCGATTACGTATCAATTGCATATAATTTAGGTGCAAACGTGGAAGAGGACATATCTCATTTTAATTTGGAGCTGTGTCTACAAATGAGCTATCATCCCTTTACGTAATCCTTTTTCTTTTACCCTAAAGTGAGTATGAAATTGGGGTGAGGGCAGATTTAGTAAGGATAATAAGTGTGAGGGAATCAGAGTGGGACAATTTTCTCTTGCACACTGCACACTTGGTGATGTTCTTCACATGGGACTTAATGAGATTCAAGGGTCCCTCCATGCAGGAGCATGGTGCCAAATAAAATTCCTCTAGGAAAGTCTCCTCTACCATTAACTCCAAAATGCATAAGGGTATATGGGAACTTTGCAATTATAGTGAGATACTAGAGGACTGAAAATCACATTTATAGATAACTTTTGAGAGATTTCTTCCCTTCAAATAAATCCATTAGAGATAAGTTTCCTTAATTACTTCAAAGATTAGCCAAACAAAAGTCCTAATAGATTGGACTTCTTAAAAATGAATCCAAATTAGATTTATTAAAATCAAAATTAAAGGAAGAAGTATGTTAAAACTAATAGACTCAACATGTGGGGTCCAATCATGATTAGATATGTGGTCAAGAGGACCACACACATCTACAAAAAGACGTATAGGGGGAATGGGCAAATATAAAAATATATATTTTTTCAGATTTTGCAAGGAGGGTTTTCAAAAAATTTGACCTTTTTTTAATTATGGGATGGGGCTTCATTGCATGTTATGGGCTGCGTAGGGATAGATATCTAAATATGCCACTCTTACCACTTATGTGGGCCATGCTTCCTACTTTTGTGGGCTATCTTAGGTTTCAGTCCCCATGGCTTGTGTAAGAACCCAATTGTTTTTTTTTTTTTTTGGAAAATTTAATTTAGACCGTAAAAGAAAGAGTAAATGAAAAGAAAGAAAAAAAAACAAGAAGGAAGAAAAAGAAAAGAAGGAAAAAAAGGAAAAGAAAAAAAATAAGAAAGAAAGATAAAAAAATATGATCAAAAATGAAAAAAGAGACTGAAGAAAATGAAGAAGAAAAAAATAGAAAAAAAGAGAGAAAGAGAAAAGGAAAAAGAAAAATAAAAAAATAGAGAAATGGATGAAAAGGAAAAAGATTAAAAAAAAGGAACTGAAAGAAGAGAAAAGGAATAACATGTAAAGGAAAAAGAGAAAAAAACTATACCAAAAAAAAAGGAAAAAGGAAAGAGAGAGAGAGAGAGAGAGAGAGAGAGAGAGAGAGAGAGAAGTAAACAAATGAAAAAAAGAAGAAGAAGAAAAGGAAATGATGAAACAAAAAGAAAAAGAAAAGAGAAAACAAAATAAGAAAAGAATGAAGAAGAAAGAGAAAAAACAAATGAAAAGATAGGTTTGGCCCACAAAGATCAAAACCACGGTCTGGATTAAATTTGCCAAAATAAAAAATTATAGGTTCTTACATCCTTTCCACCATAGAGACTTTAGTCCTCCAAATTTTATTCACATAATAACAAGAAATTAATGGAGCAATTAATTGGGGGTTTTTAGGCTTGGGTACCAAAAAAATTAGAAATTCAAGAACTGTTCTCATTGTGTACAAATAGACAGAAGCAATACCAAATTTGGTTCCAAACTGTGCAAATTTGAAACTTAAGAACCTTTTTTGGGCCCACCTTGTACATGCCGATCAAGGATCTTAGAGGAGTTTTGTTTTGGCACTTCGATAGATATTCCATGGAGTCCCTGTTACTACCTTATATATATTGAATTAAAACACAAAATATATGTAGTGTATATGTATCAAAATTCAAAAGCCGAGAGATGCATCCTTTATATCTTTATAAGAGAGAGAGATGTAAAAGAATATCAGTAAGAAAGATGATAGAGAAGCCTGAAACTAACCTTCCATTGCTCTCCATCTGAATTGAAAATGCCTCTTCCAAGGAAATCATGCAACACGTCAATGATCCAGTCACCTTTCGGATAATTCTCGAAGTTGGTCTTGAAAATGTGCTCTATATTTATTGGGTTGGCAGTGATGATCCCTCCCACATCTCCAGGGGTTCGGACGGCAACGGTGTTCGTGGGGTGCTTGATCACAACTTCAGTTATCCATTCAAGCAGTCGATGGCGGTTTTTGAGAAAATCAGGCAAGGTTCCAACAAGTGGATAAGTTCTAAGGCCTGTGGAGATGCTTTGGGATGATTGTTTTTTGACGTGTTTGAAGAAGATGAGAGAAAGAACAGAAAGGAGCGAGACGAAGAGAGCTGGGAGTGAGAAGAACTCCATGCAACTCCCTTTCTCTCCAGCTATTTTATGTATATGAAAGTAGTTTGTGAGGGAGAGACTATTTATATTTTGGGTTTGGCTACGTTCAGAGCTCTCCAATTAAGTGCATGTTTGTAGGGCTCACTGACCCACCTGATTAAGAAAGGAGGATCTAATTTAGATGAGTCATCTGTCAAAAATTAGATCAATGAGACATTGTTTTATGTTTTACTTTTAAAGTGATGAAACGAACAGGCAAATAGATAGAGAGAAACATTTCAATTTCATCGAATTAGGTTAGGACCCCTATTCTCTGCATCTTACTTTTTGACAAATAATGCATTAAAAGACCATCCTTCACCTAGTGAGGCCAATTTGTTTCATAATTATGCAGTGTGTTCTCTATTGAAAATGCAGCAGAGGATTTGGGCCCTTAAATTGAATTATAATTGCAAATAAAACCTAAACATCACCTATGAATTAAGGGCCCCTTTGTTTAGGGGAATATCTGATAAGAACCTTAAATTGAATTATAATTGCAATAAGAGTAAAACTTCCCGATCCCCTGTGAATTAAGGGTCCATTTTTTTTTTACTGGAATTATTGACAAAATTTTGGTATGTTTTGTGATGTCTTATCCCTTGACGTTTGAAAATGTAATTTTTCTTTATCAGCACTAAAGTTCGTGCCAATTGAAAATTTTTTGACCTTTAGAAGGAAAATTTTCAAACCAAGGCTCATAATTTAGCCAGATTGCAAACAGGACAAAAGAAATTTTCCCACTTTGGGCAAGGGTGAATACGGGAGAACTGGAGAAGTCAGTTAAGTCGTGCATTTATAGTTGGAGATATTGATTGTCTGATGTTTTTCTGAATGCATTGATGAGGGGGTTTCTGATTTTTATTCATTGCCTATGAAGGGATGAAAACCATAGTCAACAACCACCAAAGTACCTCATTCATTGCCTATGAAGCACGAAGTGCCTATCTTTCTAAATAAAATATTTTCAAATTTAAATGGAAATATTCATTGCTGACGACTAGTCATTGCTGGCAAGCTAAATGCAGTCCATATAGAGGAAGACAGTATGGCAAAGAAGGAGACTGAGAAATCACGAATTTCTAACAGATTTTTAGGTTTTAGAGTAGGGGGATGGCATACTTAGAGTTCACAAGTTTTCTTTTATAGCCCAAGGGTTGTGGCTTAAGGATAAAATCCAATTAGGGCTCACAGGTAAGTTGAGTGAAAATAAAAAAGGAAAAAGCAGAACCCAGTTTTGAAAATCGTACAATCTCATTCAAGCAAAAATAGATTGGGTCACCAAGCATTAGCCCTGTCTGACAATTTTGCTAGGCTGGAAAAAGCATAACCCAGTTTTGAAAATCGTACAATCTCATTCAAGCAAAAATAGATTGGGTCACCAAGCATTAGCCCTGTCTGACAATTTTGCTAGGCTTAATCAAGCTAAGGGTAGGCGTGGTTGAGCAAGCAGCACTTCTTTCTCCACTTTATTCCGCTTCACGTTTTCTTCATATTTTTCACTTTAAATCATTCGGTGAATCATGCTACAGTCCAAATTTAAAATATGAAAATGATAACTCATGCTGGACCTCAGTTTTGTCCTAAACTTATAAATTGGTCAACAATCAAAATCCTAACAATCTACCCTTTTGATAATTCATAGACAAAACTCCCCAAAAATGCAAAGAATCAATTCCATTTATCCTTGACCTTTCCAAAAAAACTTGTACCTGCAAAAAAATATACCAATCACGAACCATACTTTGACAAAGATCATGTTAGTAAAATCAAGGAAATATATTCTACTCCCCCTTTTTGTTCATAATTGACAAAGAAATAATAAAAAAGAAGTCAAATTCAATATAAGTGTCAAAGCAACAACAAAATCAATCAAAGATGTCCTCAAGAGACAACAATATGCATATGCATATAAATATTTATATTAAGATTCTTAATGATACCTCAAAATTTGCAAAATCTAAAAAACCAAATAATCAAAGTAACATAATTTTTGGGGTTTTGACATGCATGTGCATGAGGGGTAATCTACATGAAAGTTTTTATTCAACTCTACTTTGATTTTACAGATGCGACCTACTTGGCCTTAGATGAAAATTAAACTTTGGCTTTTCTACAAGGTTTAATGGATCCTTTTTATATGTAAAAGTGTCTTCTAAAGAAAGGGAAGCTTTCACCGAAGAAGCACAAACGAGGTTGATTCTTTTTGTAGTAGGGAAGCTAATGATCTTGGCCTCTCTACGAATCCACATCTTTTCTAACTGCTCATGCGATTGAAGGAATTAAAGGAGCTAATGATTGGTCAACCAAGGGCATCATCTATGGCATCCAGGCTGTGTCGAGCACCTACTATTGTGTTGACTTATTTTTTATTCCTAGATATTTTGCCAACTCTGCTCATTTTATGGGAATACTTAGCTTCAATTTTAAACTTATTTTTGGAAGGTGATTTTGTTAGATGGATCAATCCTACGTGATCATCACCCTCGATTGGGCTTTTTTTTTTTTAAGTTTTTTCCTATAGCGTATCTTTAGAAATGGTTTTTTTCTCCCCCTTACCAAAAATTCTAATTTTCCCAAAAACCTTCTCCGTGTTAAGAGAAATGACAAAACTGTCCAAACCTTCTTTTCTTGAGGCAACTCTATTCTTACCTTTTTCTATTCATCTTGCAATAATTTTTCGTTTCCTCTTTCTTTACAAAACCTTTGGTCATTGCAACCTGTGTGGCCTACATTTGTATGAATAATCCATCTTATATATTGAAGTAAAATGTGATACAATAAATCTATTTAAAGTGGTTGTTCATATAATCAACTATGAACGATGAAAGGTGGCATCGAATAGGATAAATTAATTATGTTTCTATTCATTCTTTTTAAGAAAATCTGTCTTTTTTCTTTGATCTAAAAATGTACATCTTTTTAGTCCTAATATAAAAAATCATGTTGATAGATGATGAGGATTGAAGACTTACGTGATTTTAATTGCCTATCTTACTTATGGCCGATTTGATTGCAAGAAAATAATTACTAAGAATTATAAGGAACCACTTTAGCACTAATCTATTAGATTGCACGTATAATAAGGTATGTTTATTTGCATGGAATTGATTTCTCAGGGATTTACAGAAATTAATTCATTAACTTAAAATATGATTGGGCCAGTCTATTAGTTGGATCAAAAATTTTAAAATTCAAAGGAACCCATTACGCCCTACTACCACAAGTGATATTAAGCAATGTAGCCCATTCTTATGGTGAGGATTTATGGGACCCACTTACGCACAAGATAATCATCTATGTTGGGAGAATGAAATGCTTTCTGGTTGGATAAAGAGTGGACAAAAAAAAATTCCTACTTCGCCATTATATGGACCGAAGTAGAACTTAAGGCCCCTAGATCAAGAGTGAAAAAAATGATAAAATTATTTGAATGTAAAATTCCAACGGTCAAAATGGATTCGAATAACGGGTAGACAAAAATAAGTTTGACTAACAATCATATGGTGTTAGAAATTAAGTTCCAAGACCAAGGGTGGGAAAAATTGAAATATAAAATTTGTTTGTTGATGTAGTTTGGAAGAATGTATAGTGGGCATCAAGAGGGAGACACGATTACTAGAGGGCATTCTAGTCTTAAAACATCCTAATTGTAGGTGTGAAAGAATATTTAAATTTTGGGAAGGGGGAGGAAAAATCTATATATGTAGGTAACCTACAGGTCAGTGTACCCCCCCCCCCCCTACCTTTTTGATAACTCAGCTGAGAGACTAAGACTCATATACAAACACCAACACACAACAACACTAATTCACACATGTGAGATAATGGAGGCTCGCACACATGAGGAACACACACAACTCACACATGCGAGATAATGAAACTACACTCATGTGAGAAACACACACAACTCACATATGCGGGATAAAGGGACTACACACATATGGGGCATACACACAACTCACATATGTGAAGAAATGAAAACTTGCATGTGTAAGAAAACAGTACAAAACTTGCACATGTGAGGGTTGTTGTGTGTGCCTTTTTTTTTTTTTTGGCTATTGTTTTGGGCCCATTACTTTTTTTAATAGATTACTCTTTCTTTTTTCAAAAAAACAAGGTATAGCAAAGGAGCTCTATACAACTGGTTACACTTGATGAAGTTCCGTAGTAGGGGCTCAAAGGAACTCTGTAGTATTTGGGCTGGGATTAAAGGAACATGGAGAAAGCCTTGCATTTAGTGCCCTGGTTGGGGTACTGCCAAGAAAAGATCCATGTGCCTAACGTCGTCCTGTGCATAGCTTCTCCTCAGTCTGGCCCAACGCGGCACGTGAACAACCCTGATTGTCTGGTACCTTACCCAATTAACGTGTGATACAAAAATCGCCCACCAAAGACAAATGAGTTGGGAGGAGGAACTCATATTATCTTAAGCTTTTTTCTTCTAAAAGAAATATTAAAGAGAAATTTATCAAAAAAAATATCTTAAGTGATCACTAAACCAAAAACATCTTTACAGGTCTAGGCACCGAAGTAGTCACTTGAGACCACTTCAACATTTTTTTATACTTGTAAAAACTAGCATCCAATTTGGCTTTAGTTTTAATAGAGGCGAGTCAAATTCAATCTTTCCCCTATTATAATTTTTCTGACAAATACCCTCATTTTTACCTTTTCTTTTATTTCTACTTTTTCTTTTAACCATCAACTACAAATCCTACTTTCCTGTCAAATCTCCTCTTCCAAATATCCACACCATTTCTTTTCCGAGGCGTCTATATTTTGGGTCAGGTTCCTGTTCAGAGATTATTTTTATTTTGGCTTTGGATCCTTTTCGAAGCCATCCAATTCAGAACATCTTTGTACGGCCCACTGACCCACTTGATTAAGAAAGGAGTCAGAAGCCTCCGTATGCGGTTATGATTTGATCACGGCGAGTGGGCAAATGGTGATGCACCACATCAGTGCCATTTAAAAAAACAATAGGTTCGTTTCTCCTCTGCTAAACCCATCTACCCCTTTACCCCTTCCTCTTCTACGCATAAATTTTCTGGTTCGAGACATCTGCATCATCTCTACTGGGCGAAACATCCCTGCCCCCTCAAGCCTCCTCTGTCCCTCTCATTCACCCACCTCTTTCTTCTCTTCTTTAAAAAGAAAATTCAATCTTCGCACATTGTTTTTTTTTTTTTCTTATTTTTGGAAGTCCTAACTTTGAAATTAGAAAAAAATTGAAGGTTTCAAGTCGTTGGCAGAGTAACAATGGCCTCTTGTGGATAATGCAATGTAGGATTTGATACTGTAGCGACCATGGTATGTTTTGGGGATTTGGTTATAATATGATTAATCAACCAGAATAAAACTAGTACACCAATGTATTAAAAAATGCTAAACATCTGGCATCGGCCCAAGTTGCTAGTTGGAGATTGAATGACCAACAAAGCAACAGTCTCCCAGCTATGCATCTGACATCACAGGAAGACCTATTATGAGTGATGACTGTGCCTGGCTAACTTGACAGTGTAGCTAGCACCGGAATGATTGTTTGTATGGTGGATAATGTCATGTGTCAAAGCCAATGGAAACGAGGAGTAATTAAGATGTTGATTTTTCTTCCCTTTTTTTTCCCCTCATTTTAGCAAGGCATACATGGTATCGACGGTGAAGATTGATGGTGCCTTGTTTCTGAGTACCTCTCTTTAGCATTTTTTTTCTTTTTGGAATTAAAGAATTAAATATCATTAGAGGAATATTTTCCCAAGCCCTAACCAAAGATTAGCTATTTACCCACAAAATTTTCTACAACTTCTTTCAGGTGGTCAAATATTTTGCAAAATTACAAAACTACTCTATGCAAAATCACAAGTTTACATTATGCAAAATCTCAAGTTATTGTATGCAAAATCACAAGAACTTGCAATTTCGGATGTTAGGTCTTTTACTTTAACAATGCCCAGCCTTGTTTTCTCTCATTTTTCTCTACTTTTTGTTTGTAAGCTTTTTTCTTCCCATCATTTTCCCTCATTTCATATCTTGTCAACTTGTTTGCTAATACCCATCATTGATTGCCTTAGTGGAACTTCTACTGAGATTCTCAGGTCGTACTTCCATTTGAAATCGTGATATTACAGAATCCTAATTCATCAAAGCCCTAATCTCGGTCTTCATCTCCATCATCTTTGTCAAAGGTAAGTAGATAACCGCCGAACTGACCATTTGCTTTTTGAAATGGAAGCTCTTTAGACTATCCATGCATTGTATCTATAGAACTTAATAGTATTATGCACAAATAAATGTAGGATATAATATAGGGTTTAGTCTCTCTTTGGACTTATTGCTTAAAAAAAGAAAATCTAGAACCTAATTAAGAAACCAAGTTACTTTTGTAATTTCTCATCTCTTATGAGGAAAAAAAATGCCAAGAGTTTCTCTTTCTGCCAAAAAAAGACTTGACATGTTTCTAGATTTAATCACTCAAATGTGTTATGGACCAGAAAAAATCAAATATCATTTTCCTATTATATTAAATGATGCATGAAACAACAAATATTTTGACATGCAATCATAATGCATTGAAATTTTCTTATAAAACAAGATTGCAGTGGCTGGCCATCAAACCCATGACATTCCTTTATTAAATAATGCAAATACAAGAATTTTTCTTTACGTTACATTGACTACAAAGAGATTGAAGTAAATAAACAAAATCTAAACTTTGGGGTATTTGCTTCTCTTCAACCACGATTTCTAGTACTGCTCTTTCCTTAAACCACTGCTCCATTTGCGAAAGTGAATTGGTTTGAGGTCATCTCATCTCTGCTACTATTGTTTTGCCTTAAGAGACGTGACTTTTTTGCAAAGATTATAAATAGAATGAATCTCTATAGTTAAAGCTATACATATATAGGATGGAGAGATTTTTCCCTATTTCAACCATTGTTTGTCGTCCAACTACAAATATTTTGATTACTAAAATAAATTAAGCCTAGAACTTAATTCCAAAGGAAAAGGAGAGAAAACGAAGCTAGGCAGTGTTAAAGTTAAAAAACTAACTTGCAAAATTTTGCATAAAGTAAAGTGCGATTTCACATAAAATCGCTTTGTGATTTTGCAAAAATATCTGACCACTTGACAGAAGTTGTGAGAAAACATGTAGGTAAATAATTAATTAGCCTTTGGTTAAGACTTGAGAACGTCCTCCTGTAATGGTTTACGTGCGAAAAAAAACTTCACCTTTTTTTTTTTGGATGCTAACAAAGTAAATTTATAACTTAGTGAGACCGGGGATACAACTAGAGAGAAAAGGAAGACTGAGAAGGTACGAGAGTAATGAGTCTTATTTAACCACAATTGCAAAACAATCTTCTCCTATGGGGTGCTCTCAACCTCTTGTATTTTTGCCAGATAATGATATTTTTGCCAGACTAACCAATACTTGAAACCATAATATGCTCAAAAATTAAACTTGGTTGAACCATTTTTCTTCTTTTTCTTTGGCTGCCTCAGACGATTGGTGCACATAAGGTAATACAACTGACAGGCCAGACCAGAAGTGAGCTCTCAAAGAATCCTCGAGCATTCCACTGAAACTGAGCTCTCAGTGTGCTGTGCTGGCCAGGTCATGACCTACGTCAAAATGATTTTAAACATAAATGTTGTGCATGAAGTTGTTGACCTCTCACTCACCGGTTACATCAAACGCAATGCAAAACGGTAATCGTCTTGTCGACAAAATGAGGTGGCCTGGCGAATCCAATCAATTTTCCTTTTTAGGCGCCGACTTATTTGCCTGCGGTTCTTGCCTAGATCACATTGATGCCGAATGGATTTAATAACATTTATTGAAGTTTTTAAACTCTTACCAAAAAATGCTATAAATTATTACTAGGAGCCAATGCCCCTATTAAATTTGAGCTAGAACCACGATTCACTCCTTGCAGTGGATTCAAGCTACACTAATTCTCTGGGGCGACAATATATTTACTTGGCACCCTTTGTGCTCGAAGAGATTAGTTTAGGCTTTGGGAGGCCGGGACACACTATGTTAGCCATTATATATCTATATATATGAGCTAGAAAGTAAAATTACATTTAAATTTAAATTTTTTTCTTTGAAATATTGTTGATGAAAATAATTTTTTCAAAAAAGTATATTATTTAGCAAAAAAAAGGGGGTACACTCTAAGCTTTGGCCTAAAATTAAACTAATTTATTATAACACTAATGTCATCCATCTACCTTTAAAAAAACACTAATATCGTCTAGCTTTAAAATTGGTTTAAAAGAATTAAAAGAAATAGCGAATTATGATGATTTGAAAATTTGTTTAAACAAATTTTTTAAAATAACTTTCTTTAAAAAAATCCTAAGTGTACCTGGATGAGTGAGTTCCAAGTTCACTATAATGCCCGAGAAAATATATAAAAAAAAACAGCCACAATAAAAGTAAAGGCCACAAGAGAAAATAAAAGGTTTCAAAATAAATGTTAAAATGTAAAAAAAAAGATGAGGATTTTGCTGAAAAATTCTCTTAGAGTCCATCAAAATAAAAAAAAGGACTCTAAAGACATAATTCCACCATAATGGTCACAGGGGTCCTAATTAATGTAAATTGTTTGAATCTGAGTTGGGTAAAGATATCCCTGCTCACCAAGCACACGAGCAAAGATATCCCCGCCACTTGAATTTTTTTCTTCCTCATCCTTTTTACTTCTTTCCTCTCTTTTTTTTCCTTCTTATTCTACCCCTTTCCTATTTTCTATGGAATACAACAAATACATACGCCATCCCATCTTTAGAAAAAAAAATATAAACATCTTTCTAAATTTCATTTTAAAATCTCCATAAAAAAACTCATTTTTTGCAACCAACATTCTAAAGGGAAAAAAAATCTCACATATCCTTATTTAGACCTAAATCAAGGCAAGAAAACCACTGTTGTTTTGAACCCCTCTTTCCAGCTAAATCAAGGCAAAGGAGATGCCTAAGAAGACGGCGGGGATGCCTTCAGTGTGGATGATGCAAACGCCAACCACAACGAATCTAAGAAGTGGTGGTGGTGGAGGAGGGGTGGTAGCTGTTGTTGTGGTGTGAAAAAGTAATGCGAGATGGAGATTGGGTTCGGTGGGTTGTGCTGACATGGGGTTTTCACTTTGAAAGTAGTGGTATAGGAAATGAGGAAGAAAAAAAAGGAATGAGAAAGAAGAAAGAATAAGCAGAGTGGAGGAGAAAGGAAGAGGAAGAAGAAGAAAATGAGTGGAATCATGTCTTTAAAGTCATTTTTGGCATAGAGAGACTCTAAAAGGATTTTTTCAATAAAATCCTCAAAAAAGATGAACCAAAAAAGCATCATAAATCCAAAACTAAAGCTTGAGAAGCAACTAAAAAAAAGGCCATATAGAAATAGAAATGAAGCTCCATAAACTATGGCTTTGTCAGAACATAAACTTAAACAACGACAATACAATTCATATTATAACAATGGCATCATTGTTAGATCTAATAGGGTTTGTAATAAAACATCAAAACTAAAGATATAGATTTATGCATTAAATAATATATGATCTCAAGAAAATAAACGCATACCTTGCGCCATGATCTTGATGATGAGTAATCTTGATTATCAAATTAGGTTTTCTCATATCTCCCTTATCACCCACTCTAAGATGCGTGAGAGTTGATGGATACTTTTCAGATCTCGTGGGTTAAGAAAGAGGACCCAAAAACCACTTTTATAGATAAGCCCTAGAGAGATTTCTTCACATCGAAGAAATCCATTAAAGGTAAGTTTCATTAATTTCCTCATAAATTAGTCAAACAAGATTTCTTAATTGATTGCGCTTACTAAAATTAAATCCAAGTTATATATAGTAAAACCAAAAAACTAAAAGAGGAAGGAATCTTAAATTAGTGGGCTCAAGCTGTGAGCCCCAAAATATTAAACATATGGTCATAAGGACCACATATGTCCAACAATCATCGCATGAAAAAACTATAGGAGTTGCACTGTTCAATTAGTAGAAGCACAAACCATAGAATTGTAGGAGTGCCCCATCTAAAACTGGAGGCACAAACCAAAGACTTGTATAGGAGTGCCCCATCTGAAAATTGAGCGACCATCAGATGATCATCTTAGATCTATCAAAAAAGTTTTAAAAGGACAAAACTAGATCTATGCTAAGTTTACTTATTTTACTGAAACGTTAATTTAATGTAACCCCCGACACAATCAACTCAGTCAACTGCAGACAACATGTGTTCTATCTGTTTTCCACCACTATGTTTCTTTCTCACAAAACAAGTACAAAAATTGCATATCTTAATAGTGAAGATATTAAAAAAATTAGAGAAAATTAGCAAAAAGTCCCTCCCATGACACAAAGCAAAGGTGCAATCCACAAACATTCCTTGTAAGGCCTGTAGTCTCTGCTACCTAAACTTATTGCAAGTGGAGGTCCCTAATTAGCCAGCTCATCTTCTTTCATGATTGATTTGGCCTTCAGTAACTACTTTTGTGTTTTGAATTCCCATATTTTGAAATTCCATAACTTTTGTTTATGATATCAGTTTAAAAAAATAGTACATTGGGAACCTACTCATCGAGACCTTTCATACAACACCTATGTTGCATATGAAATTCTAAAAATATATATATCAAGTTTAATCTAAATTTTACTTTAAAGTAAAACTAAACAGCTTTGGGCAAAAAGTTCAAAATGGGTGGACTAGTCTAATCATCTTATTTTTCATTGGAATTTAAAGAAATTAATTTATATCCCAGAATTTTAGATGAAAACAATTTCGAAATATGGGTGAACCAGAGGCTTAAATATGAGCCGTCAGTCAAACTATGCACAGAAATTCTGATAATCTAGTTCAAGCTCAAATAAATTCAATTCAAACTCAAATAAATTCTGATTAAATTCATATAAACCCTAATCAAACTTATATAAATTCAGCTCAAGCTTAAATAAATTCATACAAGGAGGGTGTTTTTGATTTTTTAAGTGCTTAAATTTGAAAAAAGGACATCCGCCTTTATTACAAAAGATCGTGGACCTCTCACTATAAAGTGAAATATTGAAAGACCTATCGCCAAATGCCCCAAAAAATTAATCAATTTTTTTTCTTCTACCTTAGCCCTAAAACCTAATTGGCATCTTCTTATACAATAAAATTACTAAGCTCACCAAAAATAAGCATCTGTCTTAACTTTATTAACGCATGAGGAAACCTGCAAAGCATCAAAATCAATGTACAAAAACATCTTAAGAAAACAAATTATAGAAACATGTGGAAAAGTTCACAATCAAAACATATGGTATCAATCAGCGATTTGAAACGCAAAATTGTAGTAACAATTAAATCAAACAAAAAAAATCAGATTTGATCGTACTAGGTACTAGAATGAGAGAGGGAGAGAGAGGGAAAGATGAAGGAGAAAGAGATTTATTATTGCTTACTAAATGTAATAATCATAAGGGGGGTGTTTTTTTTATTTTGTCTCTTAGGCACGTTTGTCAACCATCATCACAGTGGATTTCCCACGTTTGGCAAAAAAGTAGAAACTGAAAAGTGGATTTTCGCTTTTTTCCCTTTCACAAAATTCCATGGTTAGACAACCCCCAAAACCCCCTACGCAGGTGCAGAAAGGCAGATGAACAGTGTTTGGGATGTTAATTTGGTGAAGTCTACTTTATCTTGATCTAATCAGTGGGTGGGCCTCCCATGGATGATCTAGACCATTAGATGTGAGTAGCACCCCCAAAACGGCTATGGGACGGATTTCCAGCCGTTGATTCTTCTTATATGTGATGATATTTTAGAAAAGATGATTAACATTCTACACATATGTTTGGACTTCTGTGGGCCCCTTTTGAAAAATCCAAACCGTTAGATCTGATATAGAGGCCAAAAACGCCTATGAGACCAAATCTCATAATGCAGAGCCTTGTGGATCATGATATATTGGCCAAAATACTTCAAGCCGTTGATTTCTTAAAGGTCTTTTCTTTGGAAATCTTCTCTTTTGCGAAATCTAATTCTTTTTTTTTTTAAGGAGGATGGGTTGATTTCGAGCAGAATGAGGGAATTTTCGAAACTATAGAATCTTCTCATCACCAAAGATGTTTGCCAAACATACCCTTAAAGTCCTAGGTGCCCCCTTATTTGGGTTACCAAAAAACCTTATACTGTATTAGAATCAGTTGATTTAAGAAATCTTTGATTTGATAAAAAAAAGTAGCAGATGGCATTCTAATTGACAATTTTTGTTTAAAGTAAGTCGGATTGATTACTACTCATTAAGGTATAGAAATGGTTGATTAGAGAAAGCTTTGAATTTTGCTCTCGTTACTGATGTGGAAAATGAGACCAACATGGCTTAAGGAATAACAAAAATTCTTGGCCTTTTCTCTTCAAGGTATTCATGTACCTCAAAAAATCTAATGTGGCATAGAAAGAAGGCATATGGGATTTGTTGTGACTTATGTGGCCTTTGAGAGCGCCCCTCCCATTTGCATTTTTATTTTATTTTATTTTGATATTCATTAGAAGAAAAGCAAAGCAACAGCGAAAAGAAAGGGGACATTATTAAGTTCATGAATTTGAATATTTATGCACCATTTTAGGGTGAATTAAGGACTTAATTAGGACAAATGCATCATTATTCATTCAATTTCATCATTTCATACATTTTCATGTAGAAATGGAAATTTGCACAATTTTTACATATTTTTTGCATTAATTAAGAATGTTTACAATTTTTTTCTGAAGAGTCCCAATTGGAGTAGAAATCTGTTCGGACAGATCCCGCTTCAATGCAGGCTCTTCAGTATTTTACTGATTGAATTCGAATGCACAGGAAATAAAATTTGTATGACACATAAAACTCTAAGAATGATTTGGGTCTCATTGCTTAAAAATCCATACCTTTAGAGTTCATTTACTTATAGACCCCACCTAAAAATTAGCTAAGGCTTCCAAAAGCTCTTATCTCATCCTATTTTTTTTCAAGGAATATTCCTCTGACTTGGCTAACAAGTCACAACTATTGCATAAATAAAGTCCATTTCAAATCAAAAATCAAAATTCAAAGTTTAATCTCGTTTTCTTAGAACAGCCTATCTTAAAATGGTCATAACTCTTAATCCGGATGTAGGATCGACGCAAATGACCACCGTTGGAAAGCTTACTCATAGTATATATCTGTGGACCCCAAGATTACACAAATCGGAGCTAAATTGATAAAGTAATGGCCCTGAAAATAGCTAGTACATTTTTAGGTGGAATTACGAATAAAATCTGCAACATTGAAGCATAATTGGTACACATCCCTTTGTGAATTCCATCTAAATATCAAATAAGAATTTTAAAAGCTTCCACCTCATCTTATCTCCAAGATCTCTCTCATCTCATCTCAGGAGATAAGCCTAATCAACAAGCCGTAAATCTTATCTCTCAATATACTAAGAAGAGGTCCATATTCAACAAACCTAAGGAGCCAGAAAACTATAAAATGGGGCCTCCATGGGATGTTCCTCCTTATTGACAGCTAGATTTAGAAGTTCCAGATCTCTTTCTCCCCTCTTTTCCACTTTTCTTCCCTCCATTAATTTGTGATTTTATTTTAAAGGTATTCTCGAGTCTTGTTCCAAAAAGTAGGATCTAAAAGAGAGATTTCTGAGATACCATTGTATAAGGAGAAGATAATAATGAAGTTTTTTTTTTTTACGTTCTTTACAATGGGAAGCTGAGTTTATGATTAAAGTACACAGATTAAGCTGAGTGAGTTTTTATTCAATATGATTATGTCTCTTTCCTTTTCTGTCTAACGAATGATTTATTAAAATAATAGATATATCTTCATGCCAAAGGCAAACCTCTAATTTATATTTGTAATAAATAAATTTTGATTATTTATACTTACTTTGATAGATTATACTTAGATTTGTAGTTATCTTTGAGAATTTATACTTAGTTTGGTAAATTATACTTAGATTTTATTTTTCTTAATTAAAAATTGGGCTATGCAATAGTCAAATTGGTTCAAAAACATTAATTTGTTTCCGATCTGAGTAATAATTAAGACAAAAAGGGTAAATTAATTGCATAAATTGAATGTTTAAATAACTTAGTGGGTCCTGTCTGCTTTGATCTATTTCTTATCACTGTTAGTAATTTTAGAAATTTATTTAGTTTCCTATTTGCATACCACACATCTCTTTTATTATTGTTATTTTTTTAAAGAAAATTTTTTATTTTTAATTAAAAAGTTTAAAAGTGCTCTTAAGGGATCGACCTGTATTTACCACTATCTCAACACAATTGTGCACTTGTAGTTATTATTAGATTGGAAATAAATTCCACACCAGACATGAACCAAAATAAAACTTAAAAAAAAAACATAAAGAGCTCCCAAAAACATAAAACTCAACCACCCCACTACCCCAAGAAAATACCCTTCCCAAAAGAGTCCTCAGCAAGATCATGAGAAAACTATTAAGTCTTCTCAAAATATAGGAGAAGATAATATCATCTAAATCAAGGCTCACATCTTTAATGTCTAGCCAAATGTGATGGATTGATCACCTTGAAGCCCCATTTAAACTAATGGATAAATATTTCACTAGCACTTCTTTTGATCTGCAGGGGAAGACAAAATCTTGTTCTCCTAAGGTATTTTTTCTCAAACTCTCTTTTCAAATAATCAGTAGTTTCTCGAGGTTTTCTAGAGTCAAGATTAAATTTATGTCATCGACATAAACTGCCACTATTGCAAATTTTTTTAAAGATTTCTTTATGAAGATAAATGGGCAAATGAGATTATTTTCGTATCCTTCCTTAGACAAGTATTTATTAAGACAATTGTATCACATTCTTCCGAATTGTTTAAGGTCGTGCAATGATCGTCTTAGTTGTATTGCTAGTTACTCTTTTACATTGCATCAGACAAAGTAAATCATTCCGGTTACAATATCCATGAGTCTCATTTCTAAATTTTTATATACTGCTAAATTTATTAAATATCTTAATGTTGTTGTATTCATGACGTGGGAGTATGTTTCCTCAAAATCAATTCCAGGTTTTTGTATGAAACCTTGTGCCATAAGTCTTGCCTTATATCTAGTACTTTCATTCATTTTCCTTACAAACACCCATTTATAACCTATAAGGTTGACATCTTTTGAGGTTTTTACTTTAGGTCCAAATACACCACTTCTATTAAAAGAATCTAACTCAAATTTAATGGTCCTTTTCCATTTTGGTTAATATTTCTTTTGTCGACATTCATTTATAGTGCGTGGTTCTATATCCCAATCATCATCCTCATTTTCCCCTGATATTTGTATAGCTACTGTATATGCAAATTTGTTATTGATTACAATTTCATTTCTATCTCATCTCTTTCTTGAATAATAATAAAGTACAAAAATCTCTTCATTATTTGGTATCAATGCCTCTTCAGAGGCTTCCATAATCTCATTAAAGACTTCCATTATACTAGAGAGAGCGGATTTTACCATAACCTCATTTTAGGAGGACATGATGATGATGACATAATTCCCTTTTTCCGCAAAACTATATCTTTGTACCTACAAGTTTGCTGCACTTCTCCCGTATTACCGATTCTTTTGTTGCCATTTTCTGACTTTGTCCAATAGGAATATTATCATGGCAAGTGATTCATAACTAGTACATGTGATTTAGTTACATTTGTTGCATCGTTGAATATATCAAGTAATTTGTTTGCAATTTCTTGTAAGTGCATAATTCTACGTACTTCGTTTTCACATTATGAAGTCGATGGGTCTAGATGAGACAAAGTAGGAGTATTCCATGTTAATTCATGCTATTCTTCAGAAATGGATTGTTTTACAGGAATAATACTTTTTTTAGGAACTATTTAATCTCCCTCAAATGGCAGGAAATTTATCTCATCAAATTGACAAAATGCAAAACGAGCAGTGAAGACATTTCTTGTCATAAGTTCTAAAAATTGAATAATCGAAGAAAAGTCATAACCTACATAAATTCTCAACCTACATTATGGTCTCATCTTAGTACACTGAGGGGTTAATATAAGAACTAGAACTCCATAACCAAACTTGCACAAGTGAGAGATATTTAATTGATTTCATGATATAAGTTGTGTAAGAGAGTATTGAAAAAAAACCTGTGGGTCGAAGTCCAATTAACATTGATGCATGCAACACAGTATGTCCTCAAACACTAATTGCTAATCTAAATTGCATTAGTATAGTTCTAAAATAAGTTAAATGCGCTTCATCATGGATTCAACTAAGCCATCTAGGTGTGGACATAGAGAACAGGATGTTCAATTACAATTCCTAGAATTGAACAGCAATCATCAAAAGCCTATGATGTAAATTCACTTACATTATCAAATCTTATAGACTTAATAGGACAATCAGGAACGTAGACCCTAAATTTAATGATTTGAGTCAATATGCAGGCAAAAGTTATGTTCCAAGTTGAAAGTAGGCAAATATCCAGCCAATAGGTGGAGGCATCAATCAAAACCATAGAATAACTAAAAGGTCCAATAGAGGGATTTATGAGTCCACTATTGTCTCCTCATATCTTTTGCATAAAGAATGGGGATTCTGATGCAATCTTAGCAAAAGGTCGAATGATTAGTTTTCCTTGCGAACATGGGATACATAGGTACCCATTAAGTATGGTCACTTTTTTGTTCTTTAAGGAGTACCCAAAAGAGTCATCAATGATTTTATTTAACATGGTAGCCCTAGGGTGGCCTAACCTTTTATGCCTAAGTAATAATGTCTTAGGATTACTAAGCTTCGGACTTGATACCATTTTACTCATAATCAAATGTGACTAGACGGTAGATATTGTCGTATAATATAACCCTGAGGAGAGTGTGCTTAATATTTATAATATTTGTTTATGGCTTTCAATACTTGTAATGATAAATAACATTTCCTTGTTACATTGACTTGCAATTTCAATGTGGAATCCATTTATTCTAATGTTTTGGAAACTAAGCAAGTTTCATCGAGAATTACTTAAGAAGAAAGTCAGACATTTCAAAAAGTAGTTATCGTGGACTTTTAACACCAGGAAATCCCAAAAGCCCACTAATCAACAACCACATCAACCAATAAAAAAGAGCAAAAATCCATGTGAAGAAGAACCCAGATGTGAATCATCACTAGAACGCAATAGGGTTGGCCAAAGGTTGCTTCTCTCTTGATTGGAGAAGAAGAGAGGAAGATGGGTTGCGGTTCTGTTCTTCACATATTTGGAAGAAGAAGGCAGGTTGGTGTTGTGGATAGAGCAGAGAAATCATCTCAACGATCCCTAGCATTTTTTTCGGTCATCGGCCTACAAAGGGCAAGCTCGAATTGTCGAATTCAACACCAGTATAAAAAAAAATCTATGTTGAATTTGACAAAACTTTTTACAAGCGTTAAAAAAAAGATACCGGTCCCTGGTGAGTGTTTTAATTCCCTTTTTAATTGACGAATGAGCCAGCCAAGTCAAAAAAAAAAAAACACCAAAGTGGTCCTACATAGGTAAATTAAGGGTTTTTACTAGTAAAATTCTTTAACAATAAAAATATATAATTATTTTATATATTAACTTTTTGCTCATGTGAGTACAGGTTCTTACCCAATTGGTAAGAAGTGTGAGTGTTCACCCAGCTGATCAAGTTCAAATGTCGTGTGCGGGATTCATTTTTACCTATGTTGGTTTTTTTTGTTGTATATGCATGCTTGCATCAGCAAATTTCAAGAACGGGCAAAGGTAACTAGGGTGTAAAAAAAAAGAGTCTTGCTATTTGTACACATGAATTTTCTTTTCTCACATAGGCTAAAAAATTTAAAAAAAACCAAAATTTTTCCAAAATGCCCTTCTCTATATATACACCTCCTCTCTCTTCTCCCGCGGCGATGAGCTTCGGCCGATGAAGGCTCTCTCTCTCCCTCTCTTTCCTCCTCTTCCTCTCCCTCTCCCTCTCCCTCCCTCTATTCTTTCTCTCTTTCCTTCTCTCTCCCTCTTTCCCTCTCTTTCCCCTTTCTCCCCCTTCATGATGCCTCCTTGCAAGAGGGAGACCGAGATGTCCCTACAGCAGGGAGACCAATCGCCCCACAGCAGGGAGATGCTGGTCTTCCTATTGCGGGGAGGCCGGCTGCCACAATGGGGAAAGGAGAAGGGAGGAAAGAGGGAGGGAGAGAGAAGGAGAGAAAGAATAGGGGGAGGAGGAGGAGGAGGAAGGAGGAAGGAGGAGAAAAAAAGGAAGAGGGAGAAAGAGAGAGGAAGAGCCCCTTGGCTGACCAGAGCTCGTCACCGACTAGAGCGGAGAAGGGAGAGAGATGTGTAGGGAAAGAATGTGTGTAGGTTATTTCTAAAGTTTTTGGGTTTTTTTTTTGTGTTTTTTTTAACTGGTGTAAAAGGAAAAGAAAGAGGAGTACAAATAGCAGTACTAAAAAAAAACACAAACTTTACTCACTTGCGAATAGTGCTTATTAACGAACATGACACGTTTGGAATGTTGGTAGGAATAGCATTAAAGATCTCAAAAACATCCGATCCCAAAGAAATGCTACAGGGTAGACTATAGAGCTGTGGAAAACAGCAGTGAAAAATGTGATCCATCTTCTTATTAACGAACAGGTGGCCCACAACACGTCGCATTCGTTGGATAAACTCTCTTCCTTCCTTTTTATAGCAGTCTCCCACAAAAATTGAAAAAAGACCACACATCCACAGTGATCCATTTGACCATTCAAGCAAGCAAGCAAAGAAGATGGAGTTCTTCTCTCCTCAGTCTCTCCTCCTCCCCATTCTCTTCATCTTCATGTTTAGATATTTCTTCTATAATTACAAGAAAGACCCCTCAGGAAAATCTACTTTACGGAAACTAGACCCTACCCACTGGTTGGTCACTTGCTACATGTTCTTAAGAACCGTGACCGGTTCCTCGACTGGTTGACTGAGTTCCTCATAGACGACCTGACAAACACTGTCACCTACTGCCGACCAGGGGTGGGCCATGGAATCATCACTGCTAATCCAATGAACGTGGAGTACATGCTCAAAACCAACTTCGAAAACTACCCCAAAGGACAGGCTTTCATCGGCGTCTTGGAGGACTTCCTGTAATACCCCACCCTTCATGCATGCATGATATTGTCCGTTTTGGCCCATGGGCCACACGATTTTGTTTCTGATGGGCCTCAACCCACCAAAAGGCTTCATGCAAGGTAAGGGTGCAAACTCTATATATAAACCCATTCACTTTCCTCTCTATAGTCGATGTGAGACTCCATGATGTCACAATCCACCCCCCTTAGGGCTGCACGTCTCCGTACAGTAGCTTGTCAGTCCATGTAGCCTGCCAGCTCTCTTAGCCCCCGCATATGGAAACCCGCCTACTTGCACCAGACCACGGCAGGGGCCCATACTTAAACTAGTCGAGAGACTGCTCTGATACCATTTGTAACACCCCACCCTTCACGCATGCATGATATTGTCTGCTTTGGCCCATGGGCCTCACGGTTTTATTTTTGGTGGGCCTCAACCCACAAAAAGGCCTTATGCAAGGTAAGGGTGCAAACTCTATATATAAACTCATTCATTTTCCTACCATTCACTTTCCTCTCTATAGTCGATGTGGGACTCCAGGATGTCACACTTCCTCGGCCGTGGCATCTTGAATTCAGACGGAGAGATTTGGAAGGCAGTATTAAGAGCTCAGACTACTACCCTTTTCTTCTTGTTGTTGTTTTGGGGAAAGAAAGGATGCATTTGGTGGTCCAAACTATTCATCATACGACAACATTTTTATCAGCAGTATTGACTACTTCGGAATGCCCATGCTGCATGTGGCCCAGATTGATGAACGGTTTGATTACCATGACACCACATAGGTTGTGATGTGCATTGTGAATGTTTCCCACCCCGTTCTCATGAGTGGGATGTATCTGACTCCACAGTGAAGCCTACTGATTGATAATCTCAACCATTCAAAATGAAAGTCATCCTATCTGCACTCTTCAACTGGATTTGGTCTCACCCTTGTAATGCTACCAAACTACATTATTTAGTCATGTGTTCAATCTTACAGTAACACTAACTCCAAGCCTTACAAAGCTATGGGGAAAATAACACCTAAATTTTATTTATCTTTTTATTTTTTAATTTCATCTTTCTAAACGTACCTTTTAGCTCTATCAGGGAGGAACCTCTTATTCCCTTAAACAGTCAAAGATTAATTATTTCTCTCTCAGATTATTGTTGTTGTCATTTAAAATCCAAGAGATTTGATATGTATCCATACCCATATGTATAAAGTTTTTCCTCCTGCTCCCTTTTCTTCATTCTCTGCTTCATTTTCCATTCTCCTACATCTTCTTGCTTGTTCTTTATCCGCATGCTTCTTCCTTTCTACACTTGTCGACTCCCTTCCACGTGATTCCACTTATGCGTAAGCTGTTAACCGTGGGACTCTTAAATGTAAGGTGTCCATGCAAGACACCTGATTGTGGGACCCACTTGCAAGTGTATTCTACACGGAAACGTGCAATTCGTTTGAGATTTTTATCCGCTAGTACTTGTAAATGGGCTCTCCTCTCTTTTCATTTTTGGTTCCGGTACCTCACTTTGCTATATGCATAAAGCATTATTTAAAAAAATCTTCCTAAATGACCCAGCTTAGATATCCAATAATTCTATCAGGACTCGTTTGGGGCACAGATCTGATCTATCACCTTAAAAGGTCAAAATGACCTTGCCACCTCCGGGCTTGGGGTGGGAAAAATAATACGTGGACTCAGCCATAAAATGACAATGATGACCGACTTGGCTGAATTACCAAATGGGATTGTTTTCTGACTTGTGGAGTACGGTAGTGGGAAAACTCCATCATAGCCCTCTTTATAGGTGCCAGGAGCCTCTGCCTTTTAAACCTTTCAGCTGGTTTTTAGCAAAAGTATACGGTAAAGTAAAGTACAACTAAAAATTTAAAATTTTAATTTATTTAAAAAAATAAATTTTTTATCTTTTTTGAAAAAACTTAAAATATTATTACTAAATTATAAAAAAAATTTTATTTTTATATAAAAAGTTAAAAGGATTTCATATTAAACAACTAAAAATAAAAAGTCATTATAATCCAGTTATATGTTATTTTTTTTATTTTGGGTTTATCATATTTTACTTTATTCTACCGCTCTTCTAAATTGTCCTAAATATGATAGTTATGGGTGCCATTGCTGGGACTCTCTCTAATTCTCGACTTTCGGACCAAGTTGGTCTGTTTAAATGTCACTATTGTCAACATTGGTTCTATTTTCATTTGAGTCTACCTATATGATAGAATGTTTTAGTATTTTAAAATTTTAGTATAACTTTTTAAGTAACTTTTTGGAAAAAATAAAAATATATATTGATATGTAGAACAAATATTAAGATTTTAGTATTATACTTAAAATTAGCAAGGTTGCTTCGGCCAGTTTGGCATCATTTTTGTGCTCAAAATATTCTTACTTTGAAAATGGATAAAGCTTAGAATAATTCTATTCTAGAAATGTATTGTATAAAACTTGTTTGGCAACATTCTATCAAAATTATTCCCAATAAATAAAATTAACAAAATCATGTTTGACAATGATTTTTTATCACTACATTAAAAAAGCTAAAATGAGACACCTACAAATTGATTTTATCGACTACTAAGGGCTGTCAGGAGAAGCCGACGTGTTATTTATATTATCGATTGCACATGACATTATAAAATGCTAAAAGCAAAAGAAAAAAGGTACCCCATTATGGTTTTTTTTTTCGCTCTATCCCATAGACTGTAGCAGCATTCCTCTCTCCCTCTAGATCTCCCACCTTGTTGGCCGGCATCAGAGGCTCAACACCAATGGCAATAACTCCCCCGCTCCTCCCCCATCTACAACTTCTCTTCCAGTTAAGACTCCACTCTCTCCTCCTCACCTACACCTTCTATACCTCTCTCTTCTCTTTCTACAAAGAAGACCTAGCTAGCCGTCTTTTCTTCTTCCTACAGCAATCCTCTTCTCTGACGGCAGCATATATAAGGGGTTGAATTGCCCTTTTTTCAGAAACCCAGTGCCATCACCCTTACCATCAGACCGAGCAAAGTTCGGACCCTCTATGATTTTCAAACATGGTTTATATCCTCTTTTTACCAAAACCAACCTCCTAGGTATCTTTAGAGACCCACTCCAATGTTTTTTATGCTTTTTTTTATTTCTTCTCTTCCTTCAAACCCATCTCTCTAACTTAGGGGTGGCTTGACCATTGGGCCAGAAAAGCCTTTGCTTTAAGCTCCCTAAAAAATAAGGCCTCCAAAAAAATAAATTTTATCCTTTTTTTTCAATCTAAAAAAATGAGGCCTTCAAAAAGTAATTATAACAACTTAAGGCCTCATAAAAGTAATTAAAGCAACTACCATATTTTTACATTTCAGAAAAAATAGGTGTTATCTTTTCATATTTCAAAAAAAGAAGTACAGACCATTGTGAAGAGAAAATGTTGCCATTAAAAAAAACCCTAAAATCACAACAAGCAAGAAATCATTTTCTGTTTTAAAAATCCTTCAGTTTGCACATTTTTCCCTCTATATTTATGCTGCTTAAAATCCTTAGAAGACAATTCAAATATAATCATTTTTTTTTCATATTGAAAAAGCTGCATCAAATTTAAAAGTAATCAACATCTATAATCTTTTAACTTTTATGGTTCTATGCTTTTAAAAAAGAAATTAATTACAAGCTCATATTATATGTTTATATGGTTAGTGTTCGTTTTATTTGTAAATATCATTAGTTATAATTTATAAATATTAAATTTGTCTACTAGAAAAATATTGACAATACCTATAACTGTTGTTTTTACAGAAAAAAGTTTTTCAAAATTGAAATTGATAAAATCCTAATTTAGATCAACAATGTCATAAAAAAGATTAAGTAGATTAGTCATACTATTAATTAAAAAAGATATGTTAGCAAAATTTGAATATAAAAACTTAAATAGTAATATTGCATTACAAAAAAATGAAAAAAAAAATTTAAATAAAATATTATAATATTATTAAAAATAAAAAATTACCCCATTTAGGATTTTCGCTTTAGGCCTTAAATTTTCTTGAGCCGGCCCTGCTCTAACTCCAACCAAAGCTCTATCTCCTTGTTCTCCTTCTCTAGTACCTGGAAAATAGGAAGAATAGAAAGATACATAATGATGGCTCTTTATTCCAAATTGCCCTCCTTTTTCTCAGTTTGCAAGAGAGTAGAAGGATGGGGATAGAGGGGAAGAGAGACTTGTAGGAAAGTCGAGGGCTGGAAAAGAACGCCCGAGAGATGGACGTGTTAAGTTTTGATGTCAGCCTCATTCCATGTTGAAATACGATTGTAGATCGTTTCTAAAATTTCATTTTCGATTTTGTTCATTCCGTTGAAACATTTCCAAGGAAAAGTAAATTATTTCAAGCCAAACACCTTCCTTTATTCTTCATTACGTGGGAGTGCGCAAATAGTCCAATGGAAGAATGCCAAATGGGCCCTTAGTGCAACAGTCTATTTTTTAAGTTAAAAATTAAATTAGGCCTTAAAGTTTTGCCTTATTTAAAAAACATATACAATTTTAAAACTTTTAAAATTAATCACTAAGTTTATCAGTAAGTTTTTAGTTAAGGATATTCAACTATTTAAAGATACTTTCTAGCGACTTTTTATCTTAACTTTTTAAAATGCTCAAATTATCCTTCATTTAAAACCATGACATGATTTTTCATAGCCACTCCATCAAGTCAATTGTTGGGAGGACGATACTTGTCCTTGATCATTGTGAGAACGCTGGTGAAGTAAATGAGAAGAATATAGATGAAATGAATTTGAGTTTTATTTCAATAAAGGTTAATTTGGGTATTCTAAATAGATTGAGGAAAAAGCTGATGGAAAATAATTTTAAATGAACAAATGTCCTTAATTGAAAACTTCCTGAAAAGTTTAGGAATAAGTTCGAAAATTTTTTAAACTTGTGTCACTTTTTTAAATAACACAAAATTTTAAGGACTAATTTGCAATCCTTCTTGTTTTTAATCTAAAAAATAATGTCATAAACACATTTTGTTTCAGACATACCGGCCAAGAACCTGGATTCTGCAAAATCTAACATTCTAACCTGCATTGACTAGAGAGTGGGTTGAAAATTTGACACCTCATTTCCTTCCAACTGAAGGACCGGAACGAAAAGTTATAGTCATTTCAGAAGAAACGAAACCGAATTCACATCTATGTTAAACGAACTCATCTTTAGAGTGTATTAACACTATAGCCATAAATGTATGGTCATGTAAGTTGTTTCTCCACAGCACAATTTAAAAACTTGTGTACTTACCATGTTGAATCCTCAAGCTCGGAGAATCAAATGTGCCCATCCAAGTCTAAGCAAATACTCATTCTGGTCAGAACCTAATGTGTTGTTAGGGTCTAATATTTTGTGCGAAGCTAGAGGATTCTACGAATTCTCATGGCTAAAGAAGCACCTGTAAATGCTAAAGAGGTTTAAATTTAGTGATTCCAAAAGGATATTTGTAAATTTTAAGTTTTTCTAAATTTAAAACTCTAGCAAAAAACATAGCATTTTTATATGCAAAGGGGACAACTATACTATCAATTTTAGAAATTTCAGACATGATAAATTCTTCTTAGGAATTATTCTAAAGAAAACGCCGTTAGAAAGTCTACTTTTTGTATCTACTTGACCTAAGATTGATACAAATGAATGTTCTCTATAACCACTTATTTTCATATCAACTTTAACTCGTTCGCTTGTAAGCATTTGGAGATATTTTGTCTGAAGCACTTGGAATCTCTTAATTTGTTCCTCAAGTGAAATCCAAAAATTCAAAGGAATTTACAGCATTCATAATACAAGATTTCTAGGGATTCTAAATGGAAAAGGTAATATTTAGCGCTTATTTGTTTGCATTACAATACATTAGTTAATTAAATAGGATGAAGGCAAATTTCTATAAAAAATGTAAATTTCTAAAAAAGAACATCTAATAATACTTTATTTATAAGAAGATGTTATTTATTGCTCATTTTGAGAGATTCATCTTTGATCTTCATTTTTAACTACCCTTTTTATTCAATTCATTTATATTTTAATGCAACCAAACTGGCACTAGAATGCCATATTTGTGAATTCTCTTAATTTAAATATAGAGAAGGGAAAAGAGAAAATAAAAACAGTGGATAAAGATCAGTACCCTACTCAGATGAATTTTTTATCCAAGATTTGAATATTTTTACCTCTTTTTTTGCTCTATAGGGAATTCGAACTGATGCACCTATCTATGGGTACTCACAGGGATTATCAAAAGGGGAAGGTGAAAGATTAGTTTGAGATGCAATTATGGGTCCCATCACTTTTCTACAATTTGATTTAATAGCAGTGTAGATAGACAATTTTACATCTCTTCTTAGTTAATTTTCTTAATAGTGATTTATCAAACTTAATGTTATTTCTTATTCAATTTCAGTTACTTTTAAGAAATGAATTTCTTAGAAAATTCTTAAAGATCCAATTCCATGAAACAAACCATTGCTTTCCTTGATACAAAATTCCAAATCACAACTCACCGTGTCTATTATCACACCCATCACAGGTGCAAAGAAAGACTGCAAGCTTCGAATTTAACACCAAGCCGTTCCGCAACTTTGCCCTCTCAACCAGCCACCACGAAATGCAAAACCGAATGCTCCCTCTGTTACAAAATGCCTCCAAAAACCAACACACCATCGACTTACAACAACTTCTCGAACGCTTTGCCTTCGACAACAACTGCAAGGTCGCCTTCAACGAAGACCCATATGTGCCTCGTCCAAGAAGACGACCCCAACACCACCAACCTCTCTCCAGACTTCGCACGCGCGTTCGAACTCGCATCCAGTCTCAGTGCAGGCCGCTTCAGGTACGAAATCCCGTGGCTTTGGAGAATCAAGAAGCTTCTCAACATCGGCTCTGAAAGACAGCTCAAGGAAGCAATCTCCACCGTCCACAGCTTCGCCATGAAGATCATTAGGTCACGAAAGAACGACGCTTCACCCCCCAAGGACGATCTCTTATCCCGATTCATTGCAAACGATGATAACTCGGACGAGTTCCTTCGAGATATCATCATAAGCTTCATCCTCGCAGGTCGAGACACGGCATCTTCTACACTCGCGTGGTTCTTTTGGCTTCTTTCAACAAAACCAGACGTTGAGAAAAAGATAATGGAAGAGGTTCAATCAATAAGAAGCAAAACCCAGAATTCCTCTGGGGCTCTTAGCTTTGATGAACTGAGAGAGATGCATTATCTCCATGCAGCGATCTCTGAGGCGTTGAGGCTTTATCCTCCTGTGGCGTATGTCACCAAGACGTCTGTTGAAGAGGATGCGATGCCTGATGGGACTGTCGTAGGGAGGGGATGGTCTGTGTCGTATAATGCGTATGCAATGGGGGCGCATGAAGGGGATTTGGGGTGAGGATAGTTGTGACATCCTGGAGTCCCACATCGACTATAGAGAGGAAAAGTGAATAGGTTTATATATAAAGCTTACACCCTCTTGCATGAGGCCTTTTGGTGGATTAAGGCCACTAAAAATAAAACCGTGAAGCTCATGGGCTAAAACGGACAATATCATACATGCATATAGGGTGGGGCGTGACAAATGATATCAGAGTCGACTCTCAAGCACATGGACGTACCCCCTAAGGGGGTAGATTGTGACATCCTGAAGTCCCACATCGACTATAGAGAGGAAAAGTGAATGAGTTTATATATAAAGCTTGCACCCTTATCTTGCATGAGACCTTTTGGTGGGTTAAGGCCCACCAGAAATAAAACCGTGAGGCCCATGGGTTAAAGCGGACAATATCATGCATGCATATACGGTGGGGCGTGATAATAGTGGGGTTTTTTTGCCGGAGAGGTGGTTGGAGAATGGGGTTTTCAGGGCTGAGAGCCCATTTCGTTTTCCTGCGTTTCATGGGGCTTATATACAGATGAAGTTGATTGTGGCTTGTACGCTTGAGAGATATGAGATTGAGATTGTAGAGAAGGGTTCGGTTCCTGAACAGTTGCTGTCTTTGACGTTGAGGATCAAAGGAGGATTGCCTGTGAGAGTGAGGGAGAGAGGTGTGGAAAAGATGCATTAACTGATCGTTTTATTGCACTCTAGAACATTTTAGTATTGTTAATTCCACCTGTGCGTGGACTGTCTATTTTACTACTTCTAAAATATCAAGTTAGCAGTGATGACATAACCAACGCGATTTGCTCATAAGCCTTTGTAATCTAGTATTTGATTTTGAATCATTTGGAGTTTGATTTGCACACTATTTGTATAATTGTGGAGTCTGCAAAATCCTATCCTCTAAAAGAGGCATTTGTCTCTTGCAGGAGTTTAGCTGGTTGGAGACATGAGCATGGGTGTTCCAGTGATGAGTTATAAAGGTCCACGTAGAAAATAAAAAATGGAAAATGAAAGCATCTGATGCAAACAAAATCCATTTAGATATAAAAACCCTAGATTCTCTTTCAATTTGCAAAATCCCTTACCAAATAGGTATAAAAATGGGCTCTATTCACTCCGAGATAAGAATTTCTAAGAAAGAGTAGCAAAAAATGTAAGTTTTAGCGGCAATTTTTTTTTCTACTGTTAAAAGTCGTTTTTGGTACCCACTATTACGTTCAACCACTAAAGACTACCACAAAAGCCCTCACTTTTAGAGGGCGGAAAAAAAACACTGCTAAAAGAAGTTTTTCCCACCGTTGAAAGTTACATTTTTTATAATATATATTAGTTGTTAAATTTAAGAAAGTTGTTTTCTTAACGAAATATTTTTATTAAAATAACTACTTCTTCAAAATAAAATTTTGCAGTTGTGACCATTCGGACAAATTAGGATAATGTAAGATGTTTCCAAGCACATGTGAGATTACTTCATTTGATGCTCACAATATTACAAGAGAGAAATTTGAATATCAAGTCTGAAGTCAAATAATATAAACTTAAATTGGATTTTCTAAAGAAAGTAAATAAATGATAATGATAAATAAAGAATCGTATGTTAGAAAATCCCAAAGCTTGATTATAAATATGCTCAATTAAAAAGTTCTAGCGTTTAAACTAGACCAATAGAGCGTGTCATCCTTGCTATATATGCGGATGTGTCTTAACGATAATTAAACTTGCTATGTTGAAGATCTATTTCAAAGGTTGCAATAGGTTGTTATTTTTTTAGCATATTGAAGGGCTGATTGTTCTTAAAGAAGGGTTTTGTAAATAACTTGCAATTGTGTAGTTAAAGTATAGTGGCATCATTCATAGATATGTTCAGGACTTCGAAGTTTAGGTCGGTGCTTTTCTCATCGCACGGGTTAATTGACTCAAAGGTCTATGAGATTATTCAAGCTAAGGGGAGAAAACTTGACGCGCGCTACATAGTTATTTTGTAGTGTGAATTTAAGTAACTACACCAAAAATGGCAATTTGGAATGGTTTTTAATCATTTCTAGCAATATTTGAAATGGTTTTGAGCCGTTCTAAAAAGGTGAGTTCCGAACAACCTTAAAAAGGCTCAAAATCGTTATAATTTTTCATTTTAGGAATGAGTGAAGATTGTTCTAGAAGTATACCTCTAAAATAGTTGAAGTGAGATCCTAAAGCGTTTTGGAGCCGTTTATATTTTTTATTTTGGAATGGTTCATAACCATTCTAGAATATATTTCTCCAATATATATACGGAAAACTTAGAAATGGTTTAAAACCGTTCTAAAAATGATAAATAGGAATAGTTATATTTCAATTTGGAGCTATTTATCATAGCCCCTAATTTTAGAAATATTTTAAAAAAATTGGAAAAGAAGCTATTAATCATCCATGCACTTTCATATCAAATCCTCATCAATGGCAAATTTTATAAATAACATTCATTAATCTACATCATAAATTGCAAATTAATATTTTGGCTTAAGAGTAATTTTTACTAAACGGAAGATTAACATTCATTACAAAATAAACCCATCCACTGTAAAATATTTGGTACAAAACGAACCCAAAACCTACACAAAACTTAAATATAAAACTTCACTCCACATCTGGAGCAAGTGTCGCTCAAGTTGCGTAGTCTGATCGGCTCCATTGTCCAAAAGTTTCTCTAGCTAACACTACTATCATGAAAATAGAAAGGAAGAATGTCAATAAATCTACACCATTTATTGGCCCCTATTTAACTCTACCTTTTTGTTGATGCACATGTTTAAAGTTGATGAGCGAATCCATTTATTGGCCCTTATTTGACTCTACCTTTTTATTGATGCACATGTTTAAAGTTTATGATCCAATCCATTCCGTTGCATTTTTTTTTTCAGAAAAATGTAGAAATTCCAAATGTTTCATCATTTCAAGAACTTCTTAATCTTCCACAAACTATTTTGGAGAGAGTTTGTAGTCGACCACCTGTGTATTCTAGGGTTTCTCCAGACTACACTGGAATAAAATAATACCGACAGATAATATCCATTGCTTGAATTTCTTATTTGAATATGATGTGTTGGGTTGGAATAAATAGTAGCAGCATGTCTTGCTTTTTGTTTGCCACAAATCATGTCATCTGAGGTGGATGATGATCTACATGCATGATAGAATTGAATCAATCTGACATGCTGGAAACCTAGAATGTTATGCATAAGCTGAAGCTGGTATGGATCATGATTACAGTTATAGATTGGATCATTATGAGCTGAGCATCTTGCATGAGCTGAAGTTGGGCTGAACCACTTGCCACTTGGAGTCATTAATAGTTATCCTTCTCATTATTTCAACCTAACACTAATAGATACAATCAGATGAGCAATGCAATTACTTTTTTAGCCATTTTCTTATTTCTTTAAATGTAACTAGCAACAAAGGCCCATGCTCAAAAGTGAAAATATATTATAAAAGTTTAAGTTTTGTTGGATATATTTTAAGAGAAACATATCTTAAATAAATTAATATATTATGTATTTAACTTTCATCATTAATATTTGATCTATGCATCAAGATTCTAAATAAATAAAGAAAAAAACTGAAATAAACTCAAAAACTATGAATCAAATCAAAATTGAAAGAAGAAAAGAAATATACTATAATTTAGTTGCTGTAAAATGTTTTAAATTACAAAATTATTCACAATATTGAAATAAAAAATTAAAAATTAGCATAATAATTTACATATAATATTTTAGGTAGATTTTGCGACTTAAGTTGTACAAATACTAATGCATGTTTATGTTTATAATATTTTTTTAAACTCTGTCATTAAATATCAAGAGATTTTTCCAAAAAGAAAAAATATTTACTGATAAATTGTAAAGGAGGTTAAGGGAGCATTCTATTTAAAGCCCTCAATAATTAATTCGACCAGTAGTAAGATCATTTAAAACCAGGTAATGCAGGTGCCTAAATCTATATAGGTATAAACAAAATACAAAAGCTAAAAGTTAAGTAACTTCCTCATAAACCAAAAAAGGCCCATGATGGAATTTAAAAAAGAAGTCAAAAAATAGCAAACCATGTGTAGACAACCAAATATTAAAAAGAGAAAAAAGATTAAAAAATTTTTGAACAAGCCTATAAAAGAGATAATTAAATGTTAAAATAGATGGTTTTGAATAAATCTGAAAAATAAAAAGAACTAACAAAACTACAAAGTCCAATAAAACCTAACTTGGGTAATAACAACTTTTGGTGCTGGGCAACTTGAACTTTTAAGACCCCAAATCTAAAAACTTAGACCAAGTCAATTAAAACTCCAAGTAGGGCATAATAGCCAAAAGAACTAGGTTAGTACGGTGAACGTCGTATCCTTGCCTACAAGGATGAAGCTTATGACGATGTCTTGAAGAAATTTCAAATCCAGTTTCGGATCAAGTTTTGGGTCATGGGCATCTGACCCAAATATGAACCTCGACAGTAGATCAAGATCCTTGCTGTCCCGATTTCTGAGATTGCAATCAATCATTCTCATTGCATATTCATCAATGATACTAAGCATCGGTCTCAATTTCTTTTCCAATCCGACGTTTAAAAACTGTTGGATCTTCCACATCCATGGCGTCGGGGCCAAAATTTTGCAAGTGCAAATCCTCACGACTTCATCAAAGGCAGTGATGAAAGGAGGGAGAGATCGGGTTCTCCGATCTTATGAGGATCCAAACATCTTAGATCCTCTGAATGCTAAATTACATTTGTTGTGAAAAGCAAACCTCTCTAGAATCTCTTGTAGATCGACGGTGGAGGAGGCATCAGCGGCTGTAGAGAGGCTGGGGAGGAGGCAAGCGGTGATCTTCGACTGGACGGTGTTGGCTACAAAGGATTTGAGGGACTTGGTGTTGAATTCGTGGCTGACAATCTTTCACTGGGATGACCAGAGGCTACCGTTGGTGATGAAGATACCCCCGCGCCAAGGAGGTTGGAGAGGGGGTCGTGGAAGTGGGGTCCTTTTATGTAGTTGGGGAAGTTGAGTTTGAGGAGGTGGGCCACGTTGGTGGGATCTGCTGTTGTGATGCCACACCGGGTGAAGAGTGGGCCACGGATGAGGATGGTGTTGGAGGGGGAGGCAGAGGGGAGGTTGATGACCTAGTCATAGAACCGGTGGTGGTTTAGAGGAAGGCTGTGGTGTTGCCTATGATTGAGTACGTGAAAGGAGATGGAGTGTTGGATCTTGGAGAGGAAGGATGATGGAGCTAGAAGAAGAACAACCGGAGGAAGAGGAGAGGAAGGTACAAGTTAAGATGAGCTTCTTCCATACTTTCTTCTATATCTCTCTGCTTCTTCTTCTTCAATGTTTGGTAGAGGAACCCAAGTGGATGATCAGGAATTGAGGTTTGGAGGTCAACAAATGTAATGGCTTTTATTTCTTTTAGATTTTAGGAATTGAGATTTAGAAAAATGGAAACGGTGGGGAGAGAGGGAAAGATTTTAGAGGATGAAGATGATGATGACGTGGCGCTTTAGGAAAAAAAATGCTGATGTGGCGCCTTCCCGAGGCCTCCATTCTTATAGCTTTAACATATATAATTAGTGATGCCAACTAATGTTCATAACATAAAAGGGGCGCCTAATCCAAATTGATAATTAGGAATGGATTAGTTGCTTATAGGTATAGTTGGATGGGCTATGAAATAAAACTTGGGGGGTGCAACCATGGTGTTTGGACTCGTTTTCGTCTTTATATGTTCGATTTTGGGTCCAGATCCGAATTGATATAGAACTTACCTTTTGTATTTTGGACAAAAAACAAATCCAATTTCAAGTTCACATGCAAAAATAAGATGTAGGGCTTGTTTGGCATCTACACTCTTTTTATTATAAACCCATCCAAAATAGAGGCATTAAAAAGAAAGCCATATATATATAAAAGAGGCTAAAATCAAAATGTGTGTTTAGTAATATGAGAATCTATTTTAAATTGAATTTTTTTAATTAGTGGTTGAAAGTTTTTCACCAAGATCTATAAAGTATCAAGCTTTGATAGTTGACTCCATAGCCATGTTCATCCTTTCAATGGGATCTAGCGTTTAGATTTTGTGTTTGAGGCCCAGAAAGTTTAAAAAAAGCAAATAATTCACTTTTTTTTAACAAATATCTCAATATTGGCACTGATCCAACAGTTAAAATTTGATATCCTAATGATCATTAACCTTATAAACATTTTTAACGGTTTGGATTGTAATTTATTGTCTTATAAATAATAATAATAATAATAATAATAATAATAAAAGGGATGCTTGTGGAATAATCCAAACTTGGGCCTGTTACATCAATGGTTGAAAGTTTTCCATAAATTTCTCTAGATCCACATGGAATCAAGAATTGAAAATTGACTACATAGTAGTGTTAAGCCTTCCAAACATTTTCAACGGTTTAGATCTTGTGTTTGGATCCTACATAATTTTAAAATATCTAATGGCTCATTTTTTTGCACATATCTTGAGATTGGTGATGATTAAATGGTTGAAATTTGTATGTATGGCCATGTTTGATCTTGTGCACATTTCTAATCGTTTAGATCTTCATTTATCATCTCGAATTTGAATAAAAATAAAAAAAAGTACTGGGCGTGATGACCTTATGCACCTCTTACTTTTTGCCTCTTATTTTGAGAAGCTCAATTTTGGGGCAATTGGTTTTTTCTCAATTTGTCGAAATATACTAAATGATAAAATCACATGTCAAATGCTCTTTTTTCCAACAAATATTTTAAACATGTAGACAAATAGAGGTAAAAAATAATGATCCCAAACATGGGTGTAGAATCATTAGTATAATTGATAAAAGAGCTTCAATTTTTATAAAATATATGAAAGTGGAAGTACTAAATAATATATAACTAAAGCTAAGTGGACTATCAAATACGATTAAAACTCAAGCTATGTAAACCCCTAAAACTTAAATGGGTTTTTAATATTTGAATCCTTAGCTCAAAATTTACAAGGAGCTAGTTCTAAATTGGAATATTTCAGATTATATATGCATGGATCCCAATTCAAATTTCAATATCTTCCTTTTCTAAAAATACAATAAATAAGAAAATTAAATTCTTATTATCTTTATTTGAAACTGGAGGCCGCGAATATCTCATAAAATTATATCCTTTTGCAACCCTAGCTACATTGATCAAACATGGGCCCAAGTGCGCCCCTATGAAGCTGGACTGCATGCATCTTATAAAATTACTACTCTAACCTAGTTGTACATTGGTCAAAGTCTTGGCCTTGCCATGGGACCATGCTCTCCTTCAAGCAAATTGAACATTGCTTATATATGCAGTCAAACTCATGGGGCTTACTTAAGTGAACACCTTTCACCTAGCATGATATATGGGAAGATCTCTTTACCGTGTAGGCCTAAGAAAAAACTAGCCCCACCAAATTATCCTATTCTTTAATTGTACAACTTTAAAAGTTTGAGCTTGGATCCGTTTTTTTCATATTCAACGGTGAAGGTCCAATGACCTTAAAATTAGGCCTAATGCTGCATCATGTGATGATAAATTATCAAAGGGTTGTAGTGTTCAAATGTGGCCCCATACTTTTAGGAGGATATTTTCCCTCTAAAATGAGGGACATACATTTCCCGTTGTTGTGTGATCCCAATCGTGGAATTAGACAATGACCCACAATCAACTGATTTCATGAGACGAAACCCAATCAAAATACAAACAACCATAGCAGTTAATCTCATGTAAATCGCATGTCTACAAATTACACTTGATCAATCGATGATGGGTCCTACCCTATGGAGTCACATGTCTTCTTGATCACAGGTGGATACCTTGATGTGAACGGTCTGGATGTATGAAGAACTTGCAATTGATTTTAGGTGGCGGGGGCCCACAAGGTTGCGTTATCAGCCCGCGTAGAGTGGGACATATTCCATGTGGGGCCCACTTGTCAGAGGCGATAAAAGAGCACTGGCCACGAACTCAGAGAAAGAAAGAGCGCCAGCCTCGGGTATTGAAGATCTCTGCTCTAGGGTTTCTTCCGTTTCCGTTTTCAGGTTAAGTTTTTTTTCCTTCTTCTTCGCCTTGGATGCTACCAAACTATGAAAATCTATCCTTGTGTAAGATGCATTTCTCTTTGTTCTCTGTGTTCTTCCATCCGCTTTGATTACATACCTGAAGACACTAATTCGCTGCTTCTGTCTGATTGTTATGTAATTCTCGTTTTCTGTCGATTTGTTGCATTTGGGTGTTCATGTTTTCTTATTCAATCCGTCGGAAATGGCTGCTTAGAGTCTGAAATCTTTGATTTGGGTATCTTCATGTGTAGATTAGAAGCAGAAGAAGAAGAAGAACAAGAAGGTTTCTAGGCCAGAATCATATGCTGTTTCCGGATTTAATTTTTAATCCGGTCTAGCAGTCTTTGTTGGTGGGTCCCGGACTCGGTAGTCCTGGCCTTGTTTTTTGTGGGACCCACCATTGATGGGTGGGGGCTTGACAATCGGATGTTACATGGTTGGGCTGTGGGTGCATGTAGAAAAGGGGAAAAAGAACACCCCCAGCCCTGGATGAAAACACTAATGTTTTTTTTATTTTTTTTGGTTAGCTCTTTCATTCTAATTTCTACTGTGGGCTTCCATCTATTATTATTAATGCCCAATGCATGTTCTGGCAGCTTGGTTTGAGTACCATTTATAATAAAAATGAGTTGGGCAATACTAATGAAATAGGTGGTAGATTCTTGGGTGGAAACGATTGGTAGTTACAGTGAAATATAGTCTATCTGTCTAAGGAGCTAATGGAAATAACTTGTTATGCTGCAAGTTGCTGGCTGAATTTCAAGAATAGGTACACAATTGATATATTTTTTCTCTTTCTGTTTGAATTGTAATGTGACTAGAACCTGCAACCTCTTGTTTGCGGCATAGTTATCAATTTGGTTTCGGACCCCGTTTTGGTCTGGCTCCAAACTGAAATATTTGGTCAATTCGGAATTTTGGTAAAATATTTCGGAGTTTTGTTTTGGTAAAATATAGAGAAAAAAACATATATATGTACGGAAAAATATAAGTATTATCAATTATGGTATCCTGAAGCATGTTATTTCTACAAGCCAACTGAATATTTTTTAGTGATATAGATTTTTGTAAGTGGACCTATTCTAGGGTATAAGTAACTAAACATACCTGAATACTCAGATTCTCAGAGCATTGGACTGATGAGAATTTTGTAGTTGCCTGGGCCAAAGGATCTTTTTTTTTTCTTTCATTAAACAAATGTGACATCTAAAAGGCGTGAGGGCATGTGTGGTTTAGATATTAAATTTGGTAGGCCCCTTACTATTTCGTTAAGACCAACATAACAGGAGCGATAATGGGCATTTGATTTCTGTTTTGGTAAAGTCCAAAAGAATGAAATAAAAGAATAGAAGGGGCAAGGAGACGAAAGAAAAGGGAAGGAGAATAGAGAAAGAAAATGAAGCGGAAGGGGAAGACTCACTACGGTCTGCCAGGTGCGTATCCTCTCATCTCCCTTTTTCTTCTTCTTCTTCTTTTTTTTTTTTTTTTTAATTTCCCCCTCCAACCTATGATTTAGGGTTTCAGGTTTCTTAATTTCTACCATGATTCTCCCTTCCTCCCTCTCTATACTGCATGGAGTGCCCTCTCTCTCTCTCTCTGTGTGTGTGTGTGTGTTGTTGTTGTTGTTTCTTTTTCTTTTTTTTTTTTGTTGTGGAGAAATTTGGCTGAAATCCAGAATTTCAGTCCAGCGTGTTGGATTTCAGCCAAAATGTTACGGAATCCAGAATGATTTTTTTCCTAGGAGTTATTTGGTTCGGTTACTCACTGACAGGAAACTTTTCAGTGATTTCAGTTACTCCGAAATGATTTTGATAAGTATGGTTTACAGCATTGAGAACCTTCATACTCGTGGATGTTTGCATGAGTGCTTTTTAGATCCATGTTATTATTTAACAATTGTTTCATTTCTACTCTTTACCGTCTACTCTTTATTGAAGTGCCGCATGAAATATGAATATTTATGCAGTGCAACTTGCAAGTTTTATTTTTGCATGTTGTTTAAGGTAGTGTGGTGAACTAGTTTTGTGGGACTTGGTACTTGGTTGTATTGAACACTTATATATTGGGTTGCACTGTGTTATACAAAAAATTTCAGTTGGCTTCAACCTTTGAATTTATATTGGGTGTTTGGTCTCTACAAATGAAACAAATTGAGTCTAAAGAAGCCTCTTGTTTAAGCATCTCATAAAGTGAAGGACAATGATATTAAAGAAATATGGAGAGAATATTTTGACAAACTTTAAATGAAGATTCTATAGGAGTGATGCAAGCCCTAGGGTTAGGGCTCGCGTGGAGTGCTAAGGCATGTGTTTGGGGACACTTCAACACGTCTTCGCAGAGACTTCAACATGAGGATGCATGATGCAGGCCAGATCCATGATTGACCAGGCCATCATAATGGGCCCCGATTGAAAGTTTACACCCGCAGGCCCAAAACATAGTAACATTGTAGTAGGATTCTATTATAGTAATTGTTTGATATTTGGCAAGTCCAGTTGGATTTGATTCCAGTTGGATTTGATTTAGGATTTCTTACCTGTTTAGAATTAGGTATTTCCTTTTTTAGAGAATGTTTTAGTTATAAATAAGGTTGTAATCTCTTCAAGAGAAAAAAAATTTGATATTGAATAAAGCTTTGGGCATTGGTTCTCAGTTGAGAGTGTTATTTGTCTTTGGTGAGACACCTAGACAATTTATCCCTAAGCCTTTTGGCTTGGAGATTAGCCCGTTGGCTAATCTTCTTCCCCTGCGCTGCTTCAATTGGTATCAGAGACGAAGATCCAAGTTCGGATCGCCGTCTAGTCGCCGATTCGAGGTTCCGTGCGTGCGTGTGGTTCGTTTTTCGTTCATCTCTTCCACTGTCGTCAGTTCCCCTCTCCCTGTCACCCAGATCCCTTCACTCCCGCACTCCATACCCTCCACAGACCCCTTCCTATACCCCACCGCACAACCGAAACCCTCTTCCCCACCCACACCCCCCCTGGCCGACCCCAGACACCCCAAACCCACCACCACCGACCCGACCCTTTTCCCACCGAAACCCAGCCGAACCCTTTTCCCCTTCCCTTCATCATCATCATCATCCTCCCCGCCCCATCTTCCCTTCCTCATCATCACCGATTCCCCCCAACCCCTTGGTGGCTGTCCGCCATCCCCAACCCAGCATAAAACCAAAAAAAAAAAAAAACAAACAACCCAACAGCAATCGCTGTCCGAAGCAACAGACGACAGCAACTGCCTGCAGCAACAGACGACATCGAGCCAGCGAAGCAGAGGACGCGACAGCCAGCGCTTGCTGGCGTTCTCTCCCTCTCCATCGCCGGCTGGACGCGACCGCCTGCGCCTGCGCCTGCGCCTGCGCACTGCGACGCCGAGCCCTCGCCCGTGCCTGCTGGCGTCTCTTCCCCTCCATCGCCGGCTGAAAGCACCTTTCTCTCCCCCTCGCCGGCAGCAGACCACCATCGCCCGCGGTGCTCTCTCTCTCTCTCGCCGGCAGTCTCTACTTGCTTCTCTTCCGTCTCGTTCTGCTTCAGACCAGACAACGAATCCTCTGCTTCAGAGGCGACAGCGACCAAGCCATCGCCTGTCAGTTCTGTTCTGCTGCAGAGATCCCCATCGCTTTCTCTCCACTCTCTCTCTCCCTCGCCGGCAGACGACCGCCTTCTCCCGCGGCAGTTCTCTCTCTCCCACGCCGGCCGACGATCAGTCCCTTTCTTCTCTCTTTCTTTTCCGTTTTCTGCCAAAGGTCCGTTTCTGCAAACTCCTCTTTCCTTTTTATTCTTCTCCTGTCGTTCCTGTAGCAAGAGGCAGATCTTTTCAGCAGTTGGGCCGTACGCAGTTTGGGCCAACACTGCTGACCCGAATTTTCCCTAGTCCAATCCACCTTGCTTCAGTCTGGGTCTGATCTGACCCAGACCTGACCTGCCTGCCTGATTCAGCCCAGGCCCACAGCAGCTGCCCTGTTCAGCCCCGGCCCACGCCCACTGCAGCCCAGGCCCACTCCAACTGTTCAGCCCAGGCCCACTCCGGCCCAGGCCCACTCCAGCCCAGGCCCACTCCAAAAAAAAAAAAAAAAAAAAAAAAAAGAAATTCCAGTCTTTTTTGGATTGATTGATCTCAGCCATTGCTTCTCAAAATGATGATATTTTAGTCCGATTCACGCTCCATCTTCACTTGCGTCTTTTGTCAACAAGATCAAGCCATCAGGTTAGTCAATTTTGAGAAATCAAAATGCAAATCTTTGGACCATCTGATGAAATTCAAAGCATGTTATATGAGTATAAATATGGAGATTGGTATTTTGCAAATAAGGTCTACTTTGAGCAGTTCCTCAATCTTAGACAGGCAAATTCGACAGTTTATGAATATTTAAATCAATTTTCGAGATTGCACCAAGTTTGTGGCTTGGAACAGAATGAGCGGCATGATTTAACTCACTTTATCAGAGGTTTGAAGCCAGAGATTCTTGAGAAGATGAAACCATGTCACAGTGTTCATGAAGCATACAAAGAAGCAATTCATATTGAGCACATGCTTCAATGGTCTCACCTGCAACAAGTCAAGCCTAAGCAAGAACATCCTCCACAACAAATGAAATATCATCTGATGGGAACAAAATTTGAAGGTAAAGATACTCACGCCCTTGTCATTCGCAGACTTCTCACCACCAATGAACAGGAAGACAAAGAGTGGAAACAGACTATGATATTTCGGACGCGAGTAAGGTGTGAAGATCGATTAACTAATCTAGTTATTGATCATGACAGTACTATCAATTTTGTGGCACAATATGTTATTGATAAACTCAATTGGCCTACAGAGACTCTTCCAATGCCTTACGAAGTTACATGGTCTAATGCTTCTGTCATTACTGTCACTCACAGATGTTTAGTATCTTTCAAGATTGGTGTATATGAAGATAAGATTTGGTGTGATGTAATTCCCATGAATATCACTCATATTCTTTTGGGACAACCGTGGCTTCTTAATCGGAAAGTGCAATATCACAAAGAGAAGAATATCTATTCTTTCTATTGGAAAGGACAATATGTTGATCTTGTTCCATTGCAACCAGCAACATCTTCATCTACCTCATCACCATCAATTGAAGAGTCACAAGATGAACACAGGGAAGACACAAATTCCACCGACGATGTTGAAAAGCCCATTCATGGAAAAGAAGATCTTATTGTAACTTCAAATGAGAAGCAAGAGATAAAGCAAGATGATGTATAAGCAGACAGTAATCATCCAATGGATCTGATTGCCACATCGGGTGACAAATCAATTACCCTAGTGGTTTCGCAAGAAGATATGTCCACATTAATTGACGTGCACCACATTGACTTCATCTTCAGAGATCAACTAATGTCAATCAACAATTATGCTATCTTATTACAGAGTCTACTATTAAAACATATAATGGTCAGATCACACTGTCAATGCAACCATCAACAGACACATCACCTCCAACCTACTTCTGAGTGGAATAGAAGATTCGATCCAACTTTCAAGGCATATTATCAACCTGATGCTCAATCTGCAACACGGAAGTTTGTTCGAATGATTTTCGACCCAGGTGGATATTTACAGAACTCGAGGACGAGTTCTCCTCCAAGCGGGGGAGAACTGATGCAGGCCAGATCCATGATTGACCAGGCCATCATAATGGGCCCCGATTGAAAGTTTACACCCGCAGGCCCAAAACATAGTAACATTGTAGTAGGATTCTATTATAGTAATTGTTTGATATTTGGCAAGTCCAGTTGGATTTGATTCCAGTTGGATTTGATTTAGGATTTCTTACCTGTTTAGAATTAGGTATTTCCTTTTTTAGAGAATGTTTTAGTTATAAATAAGGTTGTAATCTCTTCAAGAGATATAAAATTTGATATTGAATAAAGCTTTGGGCATTGGTTCTCAGTTGAGAGTGTTATTTGTCTTTGGTGAGACACCTAGACAATTTATCCCTAAGCCTTTTGGCTTGGAGATTAGCCCGTTGGCTAATCTTCTTCCCCTGCGCTGCTTCAATGCACCTCCAAGGGATAAAAAAACTTTGATAATTCTATTCAATAATCTAGTATGAGAATTCCATCTCTTACAATGCATATAAGTAGGAGGATAAAACTTGGTTGCTAAGAAACCTAAGCACACTAGGAAAGTAAATAAAACTAACTTTGGGAATAAGAAATCTAATCCTACTTACAATTGGAAACCTGCTAACTAATAATTAGGAAAATAAAAATATATCCCTAAACTATCTTGGGTGGGATTACTTGTTGGCCTTTCTGCATCAGCGATTAATGAAAAAAAATTCCAAGAGAAGATAAAAAAATTTTTCATATGGTCTTTCATTAGATAGAGCCTATACAAAGTACCTAAAGCTCTGTTTTGGTGGTTTTAAATAAAAAGAGCGTCTTAAGATATTATATTGACATCATTAAAGACATGCATGAGAGAGTGGTAATGAGTGGGAACTATTTGTGGAGAGAGGGAGGTGAGTTTCCAGTGTCCATTGGTTTGCATCAGGGTTTAGCTTTAAGCTTGCATCTTTTTGTACTAATTATAGATGAGTTAACTGTGCTTATAATTAAGAGGAACTACCTTAGTGCATGCTATGTGTAGATGATATAGTTTGGTGGATGAATTGAGTGATGGCATGAATGTGAAACTTTAAAGATGACAGGAGGCTTTAGAATCGAAAGGCGCTTTAAAATAAGTCATACAAAGATGGAGAATACGAATTCCAGTTTTGGTGGGGATGTTCGTGGCATGGCTCTTGGAGGATTTTGTGGAGATCAGCCTTTTCGTTAGTTTTATGGATAATTTGGAAGGCAATGAATTCAGGATATTTTGAGGATTCCATCTCTTTTGTTAAAGGTCTTGCTCGTAGGCACAAGTTAACCATTGCCTTGTGGGTGTCATTCCTTCCTCAATTTCAAGGGATTCCTATTGACCTTTTTTTAAGGAATTGGAAGGAGGTGGCCTATCCTTTCAGGGTTTAACGATGGGGTCGTTTTAGTCCCTCTCTCTTGTGTGTTTTGTTTTCTAGGGAGATTGAGGTTCTGGTTTTTGTTTATGGTGGTGTTTTCTTCTTTTTTTTTTTTTTTTTGGCCTTTTAGTCTAGCCCTTGTATTATAGAGTCTTTTCAGTGAACGTTAATATTAAAAAAAAAAACAAAACTTTAGTGGGGATATGCAAAGAGCTGTAACTCCTATGAGAGTGGAAGCTTAAGAGATGCCACAAATAGATTCATTTTGATACCTTAGCTCAATAATTGGTTAGGATGAAAAGATCGAGAAAGATGTCTAACATAGGATAAAAGTGTGATGGTTGAAGTAGAGACTTGCTTTTAGACTCATTCTGATTGGAAAATACAAAAGAGATTGAAGGGAAAATTATATAGGAAAACAATTAGGCCAACCATCATCAATGGAGTAGATTGGTGGAGGCCTATCAAGAAGCAACATGTGCACAAAATGAGTGTAGTAGAGATGATAATGTTGAGAACTATGTGTGATAAAATTAGGAACGATGGACTTACGAAAGAGTTCTTTGTGAGCATTTAGGGGATGACATTGATATGCGATAATTAAGAGGGATTCATTTGAGATGGTTTAGACATGTCCAATGTAGGCCAACAGCAATGTTGTTGAAGAAAGGTTTTTCTATGTAGGTTGATTGCCCACCAAGAAAAAAGGACAATCCGAGGAGCATGTGGATGAAAGTGGTAATGATAGATCTGAAGGTGCAACCTATCTGATGATTTGGCTTCAGATATATTGGAATGGTGAAGCAAAATTTGGGACTAGGCTTTGATGATGATGGGTTTGGTGGTCACTGTTGTTTTCTCACATTGTCATCTGTAAATTATTATATATGGTGGGAATTGGAGTGCACTCTAGGAAGCATGGACACCTTTTTTGGGCCAGTGTGTTAGTGTTTGACACATCTGGGGCATGAACACTTGTCAAACACGTTAAAAAAAGTGTCCTTTTTTTTATTTTATTTCAAATTTCAAACATAGCTCGGACATGCGAAAAAAGGGTCCTATATTTTTTTTTTGTTTTTTTTAAACTACAAACACGCTTGGACATCTGTTGCTCGATGAGTTAGAGTTGGAGACCATGGTTTTTAAGGATGATGTTGATCATGATCAAATTGATGGTGATGATGAGGCAATTGAAGTTGCATCAAATGAGTGAAATTAAGACTAAAATTGGCTTCTTTTTGCTTTCTGCTTTTTTTTTTTTGGAGGGAGAGGAAAGGAATGATCTTCCCTTTTTATTTGTATTGATTTTAGAGAACTATGGATATTTACTGTTTAATGATTATGAATTATGTTCTATTGTTGTTTTGATATTTGATAATTTGATATGTTTATTAGTTGGTACTTAATTTTTTTTATTGCTAAATTGATTAATAAGTTAAAATGATATTATTTTTTTTAGTTTATGATTATATATATAAATATATATATTATTAACGTGTCCGTGTCTCACTTTTTTGAGAAATGCCATGTTAGTGTGTCAGTGTCGTGTCGTATCCTTGTCCATGCCTGTGTTTCTTAGAGTACACTACTTGTGGGTATTTGCTTTACCCATCTCCATCTGAAGCCATATGGTCTTGTAGTCATGAACTCTTCTGGTGCTGCTATTGCTTTTGGACTGGAACATTCTATATTACAGAGTTCAGCCTATATATCCTAGACAATAAATACCTTGTTTTGTCAAATAAATGAGGCTTGGATCTTTCAATTGTAATTTTATGGGGTTCCTCAAGCCATTTAGGTTGAGGGTCCCATGAGTTTAACGGTATGGGTTACAGAATAATGGGTGTCATGTATATGGAAATTGTCATTCGGGGCTATGAGGCCTCTTGTTAACCCATTGCTTTCAAATTCTATACACTTAATTTTGTTGTTCTTGTGCTTTGTGTTATCAGATAGTTTTTAATGGCTGGGAGGAATCAAATGCCTCGATATGTTATTGATGATCGGCGTGGTTATCCTAACATGCCTGAGGGTCCTCCATTGATTCGTGGTCCTGGACCACGGCCACCTCATCCTGCACTGTTGGAGGAAGAGCTTGAAATTCAGCATGGTGAAATTCGAAGGCTTCTGGCTGAAAACAGGAGGTTGGCTGAGGATCGTTTGGGTTTACACCGGGAACTAGGCATGGCCAAGGAGGAGCTTCACCGCATGAATATTGCCCTTGCTGATGTTCGCGCAGGGAAGGATGCCCATTCTAGGGAGTTGATTGAGAAGGGCTTGAAGCTAGAGGCTGACTTACGGGCAACTGAGCCCTTAAGAAATGAGGTTGTACAGTTACGGGCAGAAACTCAGAAGTTGACTACCATGAGACAAGATCTTAATGGTCAAATCCAAAATCTTTCACAAGAAATAGCGAAGCTACGGTCTGATAATCAACAAATTCCTCACATGAGGACAGAGATAGATGGTCTAAGCCAGGAGCTTATGCGTACTAGGTGATGTTTAATGTTCATTTCAACGCATTTCTTAGTGTTCTTCTAAACTGCACCATAGAAAACACAACCCTTGTTTGTTGTAATTGCATTTTTCCCTAAAATCAATTGCAATGAGGGAGCCTTGCTTGGTCAGACTCAAAACTAGCAGTATGGACAGGGAGCCTAGGGTCTTCAGCTGTTGATTCTTCCATGAATTACTCATGATAAAAAGGTCGCAATGGCTACACAATATCTCTCCAAATTCCAGTTCTCACACTAAATGTGAGGACAAAAATGGTTGGCACTCAGCAACCCCCATTTAACAGAGAGGATTCCATTAATCAGGTGGTTAGGACTCAGGATTCTCCAATTATTATTGTTGTTACACTATTGACCATCCATAGTAGGGCAGCTAGATGGGCAATGTAGATTCACCAACCATGTAGCAATGCTTCTGTTAGACTCATTGTACGAACATGAGTTCATTGCAACGTATCCTAAAACTCCTCTCCATAAAACACATCAAGGCATGCCCAAAATTCATTGATGTTGAAAATCTTAAATTTGTTGATGTTTTTCTCTCTCTCTCTCTCTTTGTTTTTTGTTTGTTATAGGACTGCCTTTGAGTTTGAGAAGAAAGCAAATACTGAGCTTTTGGAACAGAGGCAGGCCATGGAGAAAAATTTGGTTTCCATGGCTCGTGAAGTTGAGAAGCTACGTGCAGACTTAGCAAGTGTCGATGGTAGACCATGGGGTGCTGGTACTTCTCTTCTAACTTATTTAAAGAAAATTAGAATTATTATATGTGGTCCCTGATTTGTTAGCAATGTTGTGATCTCTCTCTCTCTCTCTCTATATATATATATATTTTGAAGTCTCAATATTGTGGGATGATTTGAGCAGTGCAGAATAAGTAATACATGCTCTGTCCATGCTTTCTATGTAAAATGGGATGCAACCTTTTCAAGTAGCACTGTAGATTCCGTCTTTTAGTATTTTCTTAAGGTTTGCTAGAGTCATGTCTCTTGTATGGGATTACATTGGATGATGGACATGTCCTTTCTCTGATTGGCAGTTAAACAAGTGAAACAGCTTCACATGATTATTTCTCAGATATTTGGATGACTATTGAAGAGATCTTAAATAATGAAGCTGTTCCATTACTGCTTTTTTAAGGATTATTCGCATAGCAGCACCTGCTTTTGAGGACTCATCCTTTTTTTTTTTTTTTTTGAATAATCATTGCTAACAATAAAAATAGTTAAAAAGATAGCCAACAGGCCCTACACTCATGGTTGAGTGGTATTAGTACTTGGTTTTGCACACATGCCTCGGGATCGATCCCTGGGTTTTCAAGTTGAAAGTCTCACTGTTGACCAGTTGCCAATACAGAAAAAGGAGTGAAATAGATAATGAATATTCAGTCACATCTCATACTATAGTGCTGCTTCTGTTAGCTATGTCTTTTATTACTATGTAATACTTCTATACTTTCTTTTGTGAACCATTTTAAAATTATCAAACACATGTCAAATTACAAAATCATTTTTTAATGGTAAAATGACCTTTATTTTCTGTATCTATAACTAACTGTGGTCAGTTGTTATTTCAATTTTTTTTTTCTAATGTTACCTGTTGATGGATCGGTGGCTGAAGGTGGACCTCTTGGGATGAAATTTGGTAGCCCTGAAGGAGTCTTTCCTGCTTCTTACGGGGATGGATATGGGCTTCACTCTGTATGACTTCATTGCTTAAATTGTCTATTTGGAAGTAATCTTTTGTGGGATCTTTGCAGCTGTCATCTTAATAGTCTCATTATATCTTTTTTTATGGTTCCTTTGTTGCTTACCAGGTTGGTCTTGACAAGAGTCCTTTGTATGGAACTGGCTCTGGTTCACTGGGAGCATATGACAAGGCTCGTTTTGGACGGCGCTGAATTTCAGTCGATATACTACCTTACATGTTGCAAGCATGTCTCTTTCTGATAGTATTGATGCTGCCATATTGAAAGGGTTAGAAGTTTTGAATTTGTTGCTGGGTGCATGATGCGATGTTATCTTTCTACAGAATATTGCAAATCAAACTTATTACAGGGATTGTGATGTAGCTTAATCTAATATTGGGTTAAAACGTAGTATCTTTTTTATTATCATAGAATGTTTAAAACTTTATGATGGCCAGTGAAATTAATCAAAGAAGTTTCCTCTTACAGTTGGTGCTCCTCACATGAGTTTATGATGCTTAATTGAATCCACCTGGCTGCACTTATTGAAAGGTGCATCCTTTCAGTGAAGCCACCTGACTACATGACGGACGTGGAAAAAGGAGGGTGGGCCCTTTTTTTTTTTTTGTTTTGGATGGGAGGGGTTGGTGGAGAGCGTCATGAAGGAAAGGTCTCAATTTCTAGTAGGGAGAGGCTAGATGCGAGACAAATCAGGTGATCATAGTGATTTTAGGTCTGCATAATTTAGTGTTTTAGAGATAATTGTCAAATCAGTGTAAAGATTGGATGAGTGCCAAATCTGTAGGAAGGTATCAAGTGTGTTTGGGGAAGAGGGGGCTGGGGGGGCCATGTAGGAAAGGTCTCGATTTCTATTAGGGATAGGCCAGATACAATAGAAATCACGTGATCATAGTGAGTATTTTAGGGCGGCAGAATTTTGTAGTTTAGACATTTAGTACAAGCAGTATTTTTATTGCTTCAGTCCTATTGTGTATAACTTTTTTGTTTTGGGTACAAACTATGGTGTATAACTGTTGAATCAGTGTAAAGATTGGATGAGTGCCAATCTGTAGGAAGGTATCGAGCGTGGTTAGATTGGATTGATCGTTAGTGGCTCCAACTTTCTAATATAAGAAGGCAGAGCTGTCGTGTTTCTGTCCTTTTTTTTTGGGAGAATTTGCAACATATATTGGGGTGCTCAGGATCTTCTAAATTCTCCTGATTTAGAGGTTCAATAAACTAGATGCTGTATTTCAGGTTGCAGAATATGTCTGTGCTTTGCTCCCAGATGATTTATAAGTTTTCTTGTACGGAAGATATATGTGTCATCGACTTTTTTTCTGATACCTACTGAATATTGATTCACTGAATCACAACTGTGTAGGCTGACTTTAGTTCTTTTCCACTGGTATATGGAGGTTGTATATTGGATTACCAGATATTGGAGTTAACAAGGGTATACAATATCATTATGCATGATCTGTCCCTGGATCCAAGCTTTTGTAATTACATTATATTGTTTTGGTTCCTAAATTTTTTTAGGAATGATGTGCTTCATGCTCTCCACATTTACAGTTGGTGCTTCATTGCAAGTTGTGTCATGATAGGTGATATTTTCTATGTGAAAATACTTGGTACCGCTGTTATAAATTCTAAATAACAGCTAAGGGATTGTAATTCATAAATGTCAGTGATGTGTGTATCGAAGTTTTCAATTAGTGAAGAACACTTCAAAGGGGTGTCATGGATGTACAGTGACATTTAATCATATGGATCATGTTCTTATCACATTCTAGCATTAAATGAGTTGCCTCTAGTTGTTGCTTACTTGCACCTCATCATGTATGTTGGTCTTCAAAATTAACGAGTTTGCCCATTAAGAGCGTAATGAAGATAAAGATGATCATATGGCTTGATGGAAAGAGGACATTCCCTTGTTTATATCTTCTATCTAGCTTGGCTTTATATTTGATATTCTCATGATCTCATGGATTGTTGGGAATGTCACTCACAAGAGTATTTTATTATTGAGTATTTAGCTGCAATGGAATGTGCCATGGAGGAGATTTTTTGGACCTGATGAATTGTAAATTAATTGCTGTCTTCTTGTCCCCTTGTGGCATGTTAGCACTTGGCACTGCTGGTATTATCTGGCTAGATGGGAACATGTTTGGTTGGTGGCCGCAGCTGGTGATTCTTTCATTTCCTATTGGGGTATTATTTATGTCCTGTATTTGCAAGCCTATCAGAAGAATGGTCTCTGCAATTGGTGTTGCTAGTTTCTATTAAGGAACATTTTTATAGGTAATGACTCAAACTCACTGCCTTTTGGTTGTGAGAAAAGGGACTCTCTTTGTGTAACTGATACTGGTGCCCTTCAATGCTGCTGCTTAGCTGCAAATGCCTGTTTAGTAGTTCTGAAGAATGGATCTAAGGGAGAGTCTAATTCGATTGACTACAATAGTAGTTCTTAATTTCAACTCATTGTCTTAGTTTAGGTTGTTTGTTGGGTGTAAGATGCCTTTAGTGGATGTTGCCTGAAGAAACACACTATTTCCTGTGAATTTTAACATTCCTTATTGATACATGGTATACTGGAAGAGATGCATGTGGTGGATCTTTATTGGCATTCATCTAGCAGTCAATTGATGGTTTTGTTGCATTTTATTGGTCGGAATGAGCAGTCAACCTCTGAGATTGCATATCCAGCACAAGTATGGAAGAATTGCTAGACAATGTTTGCTTACATTGTCTGGCATTGTCCTCATCAAACTTCACTTGATTCTGTCTTTGTTTGTAAATTATTCTCTAGGTCAGAAGTTACAAAAATTCTGACAATGCTTTTGTAGCTTACCTTTCCTAGTTGATTATTTGAATTAGTTTGGTCACTGTTAGTGAGAAGCACCATCTTCCAGTGTGTATTGAGATGAAGAAATGAGGCATGCCATCTGGAGACAAATCGACTACTGTGCCCTCAACTATATAAGCAAGTACTTTTACTGGTATGGGTCTTCTTTTATGTATTTGTTAATTTACATTCTCCAGGTTATAATTTATGTATGTACTGTTCTCATTTGCATGGTGGTGTTCTCTGGTACTCTTCATCTTGGGTCTGGAATCTAGGTTGGTAGTGATTACTATTTTTTTGGATGATTTACACAATGTTGTCAATGCACTAATATGCATTTTTTTGTCAGTGTTCTTCCAGTAAACTTGCTTCCTTTAGTGCCATTCTGGCCAGGCAGGTGGTGTTGGTGATTCTTTTTACTTATATTTAGAGTTTGGGATAGTCTTACTTATAAAGAAGACACTACATGGGTTCCATTTCTATATCTTTAGTTGATACTATATTATTTTACTTTGGACAATGCGGCAAGTAGTCACTTATGCATTTGGCTCTTAAGCAGACTTTTTAGTTAGATTAATTAGAGTGGTTTTTGATAGGTTTGTTTAGGGCTATTCATTTTCTTTATAGTTCACTCAAGATTTGAGATGACTTGGGGGATGACTTGGAGCATCAGATGGATGCATAGTTGATTATTTCAGTTTTGTTGAATAATAAAGAGCCATTATTGAGGCACTGCAGTTGCTGGATTATCTTAGTGAAGGGACAGTAGATCATAGTCCATAACACTTGCTTTTGATCATTATCTATTACATAGATTACTGGGTTCTAGACATACTTTTGGTCCCTATTAGAGTTGGAAGGAGCAGTACCTCTTTAAAGTTCCACTAGGAAAATGAACAATTTCTATCGTTGCTTATGATTGAGTATATTGATGTGAATGTTTGGAAAATCTGGTTAGGCCTATGCGTAGTTAGTTTGACAATTTTAATTTTTCAACAGAAGGTTACTAGAGTTACTGTGCAAACTAACATGTTGATGGCAAGTTCTTTGGAGGATTTTGGTTGTTGAAAATTTGAAATAATTACTGAAGCTATCCTACATCTTAATTTGGTTAGCATTGACCCCTTTCTTAAGAATGAGTTAAATGCTTTAGATATTGATATGGTGACTGCGTAGGGAACTTGGACGGACAGTGATAAATAATTTTCTAGGGGAAATGGACTTAATTGGACTCATATGTGGCCAAGATAAAATATTGGTTCTTCTGCTGGGGCCTGAAGAGCAAAAGGATTTTGCGGTGTGATGAAAATAGACAGAAATTGATTTGCAATGGTGATTGGTCCTAGGAGCAATTTGTACAAGCCCATCCAAGTTTATTCAGTCCTACAGGCCACAACAAGAGCATGGAAGCTTGATACTCTTGGTAGCACTATAGCAGTCGGGGTCTTGATTGGCATGAAAGGTGATTTAGGGGGTTCTAGGACTCTCATTTATGGGTCATTGGCCTACTGGGTCTGAGATTTGATGAGGAGTTTGAATACCTTGGGATGGGTTCAAGCTTAATCTAGGCTTGGAGATTTTTTTCGGAAGGGCTTTCTTGAAACCTTCCCTGTGATGAATGAGATCAGGGAGATTCTAGGCCTTTACAAATTCCAAATGAGCTAAAATGAGGGGCAAATGCACTTATCAGCTAGTTCCAATTGGAAATTCATTAACATTATGGTATAAGTTTTTGAAAATCATTGGTTCTGTTTTGACTAGTTTTTGAGAAATTATTGATTCTGTTTTGACTATCGGAGAAATGCTTTTCTTCTGCATAGAATTTGTTCATTTGATGAAATGCCCTCGAGGAATATGTTTGAACTAAATATTGATAGAAGTGTGATTGGCAACCTGGGTCTAAATGGAAGTAGTGGCCAGCTTAGTTAGCTTTGGTTTCATTTATGTGAGTTTCTCTGATCCAGTTGACAGTGGTATTGTTGGGTTATTGGAGTGGTTATTAGGAGACTCTTGCTTCTTGTTGTTGAAGGCAACTCTTCATGTGCAATAATTGCACATCTTGTCAAAATGATCCCTCCTAGAAATTAGCCAAACATGATAAGAGGAGATTCCAGATATTCATAAGTCCTTTGGAGTTGGGCTTGTTCGTGTTAAATGAAGGCTGAATGGAGTTTGGGTAAAATTTTTGCAGTAAAAGGTTCTGGGAATCTTCTGTTTGTGTATTGAAATGCAGCATTATCCTGACATAATAGATTTTCTTTTCAAACTCACTTTTGTGGGTCTCCAAATTTGAACTTGAGGCATTTGCTCCTTAATGGACTTTATTTCTAATGCCAGCCCAATGGGGCTGAGTTGGCTGCTGTACAGGAACAAGAGTATTACATTTTCTGCAACTTGCAGAATTTAGGAAAAAATTGGGATTTTGGAATCGGGATTGAGGCTTCGGTTTAGGAAGCCCTTTGGGTGAAATTGAAGGGAATTTTATGGGGATAGTTAGGGTTCTTGGTGGGGTATGGGTGAAGATCGGTTTGGGACAGAAACTAAAAGGTTGATGGGGATTCAGGGGTTGGGTATTGGGGTTTTTTCTGGTGTTATGAAAATAGAAGGAAAACGATTTTTTTTTGAAAGGATGGAAACTTAATAAAATCAACTCACAAATTTGTTGACATAGAGCATGATCTACCAATGATATGGCTCTACAACCAATTGGAAATGGAGCGGCTCTGATGCTGGTGGTGTTGCTTAAGGATATTTTTCTTGTAATTTGTCCAACTATAGGTTTTAGAGCATCTATTTATTTATTTATTTATTTATTTATTTTTTTTTGAGATTTCCTCAAAGCTTGTAAGAAACCTAAAGCTTCTTGAGTAGATCATGAACTTGATTTCGTTAGTGTTTGTAGAAGAATAAAATAAATAAGGCTATGATGATGATGTTGAGTGTTCATAGAATAATGATGCAGCCAACTCCTACTCACAAATACCAAGGCCAGGCCTGCCGTTTTTCGAACTATCTTATCCCCTTCAACATACTAGTTGTATCCATACAGTGATTTGATTCCTAGACTGAACAGCCAATGCCCTCCCATCGGAATTTTAAGATTTTTTTTTCTCCCATTTCACTGTTTTATTTCAGGATATAAATCTTTATTTGAAATTTTGAAAACCCCACTCAGAGATTTAAAATTCTTAGCAATTACTCTAATATTCTCTTCATTTTTCTTGTAGGAAACTGAGGTTTGTAGATTTTCAAGTTCTCATTTATGTTTGAACAGACTTTGTGTCACTATTTACCGAAAGAACAAAGGGGATTTTGTGCCACTCTCAGACATCATGTCCCTTCTTTTTTGTCTATTGTAAACTCTTTTTTAAGTCTTCCTGCTACTTCCCTCATAACATAAACTAAGCTTTCTTCCACCAGCAGAATCTCTTTGGCTTGCAAAGCATAATGTACTTCACACCCTCTTCCTTTTGTTTTTCCTTTGTTTTGGATGATGAGGAACCCATCGACCCCCCTTGCGGTTGATCATTAGTAAAACCCCAGATACACAACATTACCTACTAGCACTGTGTATCAGGTGAGGCCCAAACGGTTCGAACCGAGGACCTCCAACTCATTACTAAACTTTCTATCCTCTCGAACAATTTTAAGTGTGGGTAACACTCTTACTTTTCATACCTAAACTTGAACTGTATAGTCTCTTTGCTTTAGGAGAATTGAGGTACTTGGATCTGCTGGAAAGTGCACAGAGTGAATGAACAGTGGAGTTGTCTCCTCTAAACACTCAACTTTCTGATTGGGGAATTGAGGCAATGAGCTTCCTGCTTCCATAGATTCTTCATAGTTTAAATCCTTAAGGGAGATAGAGCAACTATAAAATAAAATAAAATTATCCAAATCTGTTTTGACATGTCATTTTTTACCGGTAACTAGAATGCATTCATTAGACGAGGAAATACAAGGACTGCCAGTCAAAAAACCTAGAAAATCGGAACTATATACACGAGCCATACCCTCCTCAAAACAACAAAAGTTATAAAAAGAGAACAATGGAAGGAGAAAGACAATCCACACCTTGGCTTTTTCTAATTGCAAAATGAGTAAACTCCACGGCAGTTAAAGAAGACAAAGCCTTGATCTCATTTGAATAAAATGGTGGTTCCAAGGACCATCATTGGGAGCCGAAATCCGAGAGATAGCATTAGACCAGTTGCTTTCATAGTTGTGAAATTCATTTTATTTCGAACGAAGTTTTAGAGAAATTTTGTTTTGGTTATATTATCAAAACGAAACATCCATACAACTTTTTGGTTAAGATTTTGGCCAATTTTGGCTGATTTTGGTCAATTTTGGAAATTTCAGCCCATTTCGGCAAATTTGGGTCAATTTTGTTCAATTTAGGCAGATTTCGGAAATTTTGTCCAAATTATTAAGAAAGGGCTTGCTACAAATTTTTTCTTAAAAGCCCCAACCCCCTATCGAAAGCTCTATTTCGAATAAAAAGAAAGGAATAAATAAGTAGAAGAAGAGTAGTTCCACTTAAAATAAATTTTCTAATAAAATTCTACTTAAAATAAATCCCTAATCAAATTTCTACATGTAGATAAATATATATATATATATTTAAAACGTAAATCCAAAAAGTTTCACCGAAATTTCCGAATCGGCCAAAAATTTTCATTGGGAGGCCAAACTAAAACAGCATCCAAAGCGATATTCACAACTGTGGTTGCTTTCCACCAGACGCTTCGATCAATAAATGGATGCAAATGAACATACGAAGAGCCTCTAAAGTAGCCCATGATTCCGTCTCATTGGAATATTTAAGACCTAGAAGAATTTGGAGAACATCATCACCACCTCCCCTTTAACGTTTCGAACCATCCTCTCTCTCTCTCTCGCGCGTACCCAGTTTACTCCTAGCTGCACCATCCACGTTAAACTTTAAAAACTCCTCAAGCGGAAAAATCCAAACCCCCCCCCCCCCCCCCCCCTCGGGGCGCCCCGGAACCTGGTTTGCTCCTAGCTGCACCATCCACGTTAAACTTTAAAAACTCCTCAAGTGGAAGAATCCAACTCATCGATCTCTTGACTACATGAGGCCCACAATAAAGAGCAGCTTCCCAATTGTGCAACACATCATCAAACCTAATATAACTAAACTCTTTTCTTGTTGAAGGCCATTTAGCAATTTTTGAGAACTCTATGATGAAGTTCCTCAACTGGAGTTGATTTCCCCAAAAAATCCTTTCATTCTTTTGAATCCTAATAAACCACAAAATCCCATAGAGAACTAGCCGCTAGAGAGTAGCCCCACACTCATGAAAAGGAACCATGCTCCGATCCTCCACCAAGCTAAATAGTCTTGGCATACCTCAAGACGCCACATGTAAATTTCATTTTATGCCTATTAGGAACTTAAATGTTACCCATGAGTGATTCTTTTATGATTTTGTCACATTAATTGTCTCAGTATTCCAATGGAAGTCTTCCTGAAGACCACCTGCAAAATTCTTAATAGTGACTTCATGACTTCCCTCACCCTGTCGTCACTGTTGGTGATAATTTTGGCTATATCTTGCCATGGATAACTCTCTATTACCCTTACATATCCCCATAACAAAGGCTATCTGCTCTTAAGATTTCTTTGGCACAAGCTAGTAATGGATTACCAGAAAGGCTTATCTAAGATTGTCTTCCCCTTAATGACCTGTGCAACTAACCAGTGTCTTATGGAATGAAGCAACCTCATTTCTAGGATTCACTCTTTTGCTGTTACATCGGACTCTTTTTTGGTGTAAAGGGTAGTATTAATTTGTTTGTTGATCTTTGTTCCAGTCTTGTAATGTTCTAACTATCCTCATTCCAACCTGATCTGGTTGAGGGTCCGAACTATCAACTGCTCCCTAAATGCTTAAATTGTCCTGATCTAGTAACCCACCAGATTTCTTTTAAGCTGCACTTCTACTGCTACATTCTATATAATGCTACTTTATATGCCTCATATACTCATATTCACAGGACATAAAAACTGATAATTGGTAGTGTACAGACACTTCTTGGCTATAATTTTGGCCTATCCTGATAATTGGTAATGTACAGATACTTGTTGGCTACAATTTTGGCCCTGTTCTACTAAATTCATTATTGCATTAGGTTTTTGTTGGTTTTTGTATGTATCGACATTAAAAAAATTGTTAGAAGAACAACAAGAAGAAGATGGTGGTTTGTTTCACAGCTTTCACTCAAAACAATCCAAAATTGATAACTAGGTTTGAAAGGTAAGATTATGGAATGAGAAGATTAGTTGAATCATGTTTAATGTGTGATCTATCCTCTGAGGACTAAATAAATGAATGTATCCTCACCTCTTAAGCACTCAATGGAATACAATTATTCTCGCCGATAATGGTGTTGAGATGTGCAGATGTGATTTAAGCTTCAGCTTGGAGAGTAACATTCGTTGTGCTTCTCCTCTCTTACTGTGTCTGTTTTTGTGTTGGAGAGTAATCAATTCTATGATGTACAAACACTTCAAAAAGGGCAATGTATTGTGTGGTATCGTATCCGATACTTCACTTTTTGTGTGTAAAATTTGTGTCCTACCGTGTCCACGGTGTGTCCTTGCCATATCTGGGCACCATCCGTATCATTGGTTGCTCAAGCGCTCAATGGAACACAATTACAGTTGAAGGAGTATCTGTGTAAGTCAAATCATCTAAACCCTGATGGCAATCAGACCATGAAAACAACCAACCACCTCCCTTTATCATTGAATAGAGCTTCCCTGATATCGGCTGATCCAAGTTTTCTGCAGGCTACCCCATCCATCTTAAACCTAAAAGAACCCTGTGGTATCCTTAAGCTGCATACCTCTCCAATTATATACACATTCCAATTTTTGGAGAAGTCTTCCAACATATTGCCCCTAATCTCTGACCAAACTAACAGCTAGGTGCCGATGCTTGTCCGGAAAAATCAATCAATTCTTCATAGCCTCTCTTTTTGTTAAATATCCCATCATTTCTTGATTTCCATGAATGCCACAAGATAGCCACTGTAGAACACCTTCATGGTCACTTGTCATGAAAAGAGCTTTTTATTTTACTATATCGGTTCATTGGTACAGTACCATAGTAATGTTTTCACTTGATTATCTTTCTCCAAAGTTCTGACTTGTCATTTGCTTTGCTTTCTTCTGTGACTTATGAGTACCACATCATCTGCTAACAGCATATATCATTAACCTTCATCTTGGTTGTGCCATTAAGTTGCTCATAACAATGGTGAAATAGTAGGAACTCAGTGCACCCATGGTGTGATCCAATTCCAACTGGAAACTTTAAGGTTGCCCATGAGCGATTCTTTTCTGATTCTGTCAAATTAAGTGCCTCAGTATTCCAATGCAAGTCTTGCCTGATTTAATAAAGACCACCTGCAAATTTCTTCTCTTCTGTATTCGATGAGTAGTGTTAATATGAACATGGGGTCAATATTTAGACCTCCCTGACACAAAGTAGTTCTCTGAAGTATTTGATTCCAGTGGCAGGCATTCCTCGTTTACTTTCGTAATATTTACCATATGCATTGGTAGCTTTAATAGCTTTGTAGTTTTCTCAGTTTTGAATGTCTCCCTTGTCCATTCAACACACATGTTTCCTTTACTCGGAAAAATTTGTTTTTTGCCAATCACAATCCTTTTGATTCTTAGAATACCTTCTAGTCTTAATGCTCTATTTTTCCCTTTTTCCCCATTCCAAGGTATTCTTTACTTGTATTCTTTCTGTGCTATTGATCAGCTCGGCATAGCTCTAAATTATGAATTACTTCACTTCTATATTCCTTATGTAATAGGTCTTTGAAAACTTATCTATTTATAATCAACCTCATTTTCTTTTGTCAAGATTTTCCCCCCAATCTCTCTTGTTTTCCTTACTATAATCTTGGCAAGCTTACCCTTCTCCCTCTTCTTAGCTCTCAACTGCATGTACAAATTGTTTTATGGTTCAGACTTGATTTATGCCTTTCTTTGCAGCATTATTTGCATACTTATTCTTGTTTAAGTTTTCTTTAATTAAAAAATTTTCGCTTCCTACTGTTCTTGTTTTATTTTCATCACTGGCTTTTTGAATTTAAAATTTCGTCATCTATTTTTCTTTCATGTATGATTCCTTCGCCCTAGGCTTCTTACTTCTTTGGCAATCAATTTAATAGGACCCTTTGTTCGATCTCACACTTCATCAGAATTAATAACCCAATTCCGAATTTCCTATTCTATTGCTGCTATGCTCTCTGGATATTGTTTATACATTCTTTTTATTTGGTCACCTTCTTAGAGAATTCTTCATTTACTTATTTAACTATTCAACTAACAATGGCCAAACCTGATAACCTATATTGTGCTAAGACTCTTCTGTGATGACTTTACAACTGTTGCAGAATGGATATTCTTTGTAAAATTAGACTGTCGTCTTTAGTTGATTCTTAAATGTCAGAGTCTATTCGCCCTTCTCATATTCTGTGTTTCCTATTGCAGGTTCAGAAGTCATGACATAGTCGAGGATAGTTTCCCTCATATCGTTCTTTTGCCCATGATGATATATGACTTATCCATCTCTGTTCTTCCCTATATGACCATTACTCTCTTCCTCATCTATAATATTTTCCTTAATTTGTGTCTCTTAACACTAATTCAACCTTCAATTTTCCAAATATTCCTCTTATCACTCTCACTTAATTCTACCTCGTGTGCTCATGAGTATTATTGATGCTTAGGATATTTGTGGTATAAGAAAGTTCTATAAATTCAGGTACCTGGCTTGATATCCTAACTTTGAACCACAATATAGCAGACCAATCTATAAATAATGGTATAACAAAGTTCTTGAAACAAAAATGCTCTGAACATCAAAAGGTTCCAGTATAACAAAATGAGAACTCTGTACACTGAAAAACAGATAGATGCTAGAAAACCTTATTCAAACCCCTTAATGAAGACAACTTTCTCTAATGGTAAAAACTGTTAGTTTTCATTTATGTGTCAAAGGTTCCACTCCAGTTATGAAAGCCTTTTCAGAGAGAGAAAAAAAAAAAGGTCTCTTATATCACCCAATAGTTCACTTGGATTTTCACAGAATCGGTTGGACGTGCAAATTTCCAACAATTTTAATAGCCAATTAATTTATTAAAAGGAAACCCTAAAATGACAACCCTAAATGGAAACCAAATTAGGCAACCAATATATCCCTTAGAAAAAGCCCCTGGTATTTGTCTTCTAGGATAGTAGCTTGTTTTACATTTGGAATTTACATATTTGATAGATGGAGCAGGTGAATCCGAAATTTGTTGATCCCAACATCTAGTGGTTATCTGTTAATGTATTTGGATTTGGAATTTGGAATTGTAAGAACATGGATGAATTTGAAGCTGTTTGGTGCACTTTGGAATTTGATACAGGATTAGAAATAAGATTTTTTGGGAATTTTGGTCTAGATTTTCAGTTGGATGTTGAATGCCATTAGGGTTTCTTGTTTGATACCAAGATCTTGATATTAGTCACAAGAACTAAAACCAAAAACGAAGGTTTGGAGTGCTAATAGATTGGGTTTTCTAGAATCTGAGAATTTCAGGTCCTAGATTGAATTGTGGGGAATTGCTGAGCTAGAACTGTTCAAATTCAGATTGCAATGACTCAGAGATCAAAACGGCAAGAGGTTATTACGAGCCAAAATCTAAATTTGCTGTACTTAGATCAGCATGGAGAAGAAGACAATGATGCAGAGGTTGAGGAAAGAAAGAAAGAACTGGTAGGGCGGGGGGTGCAGGAGGAGAGATATTCTGGTTTTGGAGGAATACCTGCATATCTGCCTATAGTGACATTTCAAGCTAATCCATTACTTTCTTTGCTGTAACAGAACCATCTTGCATATGTTTTAAGGGCCACATGGTGTTTCCTGGCAATCTTTATTATTATTAGTATTATTTTTTTAAAAAGTAGCGGTAAACTTTGTTGAGACAAACACTAAAGAAACAACAACGTGAGTGTAAGAGACTTATACCCAAAATTAAACTTGCACAAGAATAACCTCCCATTGAGAAGATCTAAGGACCCCTTGTTTGGCTAAGGAATCTGCCAACCCACTAGCTGACCTAATTACATGAGAAAAAGCTATAGGAAGAATAGAAGCCAGCTCCTTGATCTCATTGAGAACAAATTGAAATTTCCAAGGCTTGACTGTTGTCCCTGTATCCCAAGAGATACCATTAGAAGAATCACTCTCCACTATCAGACGACACTGAAAAGAACGAGAGAAGATCCTTAGAGCCTCCAAAATAGCCAACACTTCCTCTTCATCGGAATCCCTCACTCCCAACACTTTTCAAGAACATACCTAGGGTCACCCCTTTATCGTCACACAATGCTCATCCAATACCCATTGGCCCCAACTTCCCTCTAGCTGCCCCATCAACGTTAAACTTCAACATTCCCATCGAAGGAGGAGACTAAGAGACCAACATCCTCTTCTTGGTCAAACCACACACCTTACAAGCCTCTCAATTAGAAAGAATGCCATTCATACTAAAGTTGGGGAATTCTTTCTTTGCTAAGGCTCACTTCACAATTATAGAAAGAATTGCTCCTTAAATTCCCTCCTTTGAAAAAGAGTCACTTATAAAGATTATTTTGTCCTTTTCCTTCCAAATAGACCCAAGGATAGCAAAAGGTTTGATCCTCTAAAGGTTAAATTAAGACCACACCTGAAGAAAGGACCACCTTCCCAAGATTCTACCATTTCCGAGATTAACTGAGGGATACGGTATGAGGCTACCTCACGATGCAAGAAAAAGTGATTTGTCGTTTCCTACGCTTTACTGCACATGATGCAAGTGTTTGGGAATGACCCTAAATGAATACCTCTCATTCTTAGGAAATCTATAGTGGACACTCTCCTTGCAATCACCAACCAACAAAAAGCCTCCACTGTGCGTGGAACGAAAGCAGCCCAAACAAAAGCGTATGTGGGAGGTGGTACTAGTGGTAATAGTGAGTTTGTCAAAGCTAGGTAGAAGGCTTGGTGGAAAACTCACAAAAGGAAGACGATTTCTAGATGCATTTATCCATTCATCCTTGCACTAAAAAACAAAAAAAAAAAAAGAAAGGTAGTCCTACAATTGAACTTCCTCCCCATGATGGAAATGTTAAACAGGCCCAAGGCCCAAGGCCGAAAGCCCATCAATGTTATATCTCACGTGGAATTGATTTGGTCAATATTGAGACAGCTGGAATTGATTTGGTCAAGTGGAATTGATTTGGTTAATATTGAGACAGCTGGAATTGATTTGGTCAAATTGAGACAGCTTTAGGTTTCCTTTCTTAGAATAACAATTGTTGTAATTAGTTGTTTTCTTAACTTAGATTAGTGATTGATACAGTTAGGTGATTTTCCTTTCTTAGAGCCTAGATTATAGGCATGTAAATACCTATATAATGATGTACAATTTCCATAGAAAAACACACAAAAATTATTGCATTCTCAAGAGTATATTCAAACTCTTTTTGTGATCGTGAATTTGTCATGGTATCAGAGCAAGGATCAAGGCAGTTTTGATCTTAGACATCTTCCAAAGCCTTGAGGGAATAGGGATAGAGAGAATAAGTCTCTCTCGTGCAACAAATAGATTCAGGATCTATTTTCAAGAAGTTTCCAGCAACACAGTGCCAGCGATACCTTTTTCCTGCGTCAAAGATATTCTGTTAGTGGTCCACTGTTGATCGATCAGATCAATTTCAGAAATCACCCACTCATGGTCGCCTCATATTTCTAAGGATATTCGTGATTTTTCATGAATTTTTTAGAGACTCAAGGTTGGTATTTTACTCATTCTCAAGATTTACTAGAAATTTATATTGTTTTCATCAGGACCGTTGCAATGGAAAAATCTGAGGTCACGTTGATTAAATTTACGGGAAAGAATTACCCTGCCTGGTCTTTCCAATTTCAAACATACCTCGAAGCCAAGGAATTGTGGGGATTTGTTTTTGGCATGGAACCTAAACCCACTGAGGATGAGAAAAAGATCTCTTCTTGGCATACTAAAGATGCCAAAATCAAATCCTGGATTCTGGGATCCGTTGAGCCCCATCTGATAATGAATCTCAAGCTTTACTCTACTTCTAAAGCCATGTGGGGCTATTTGAAGAAAGTATATCATTAAGATAACTCTGCACGTCAATTCCATCTTGAATGTGCAATTGCTGAATATAAACAAGGGACTTTGTCAGTACAAGATTATTATTCTGGATTCCGTACACTGTGGTCGGAATACGATAGTATTAAGTATGCGGATGTGGATGACAATATGTTGACAGTAATACAAGACCTTCAGGCTTCTAGTCAGCGGGATCAATTTTTGATGAAATTGCGTAATGAATATGAAAGTGTCCGCTCTGCCCTAATGGATCGGATGCCCTTACCTTCATTGGATGCCTGCTTGAATGAACTTTTATGAGAGGAACAACGCCTTACGACCTCGGCTCATATTGCTCAACAAAAGACTGAAACCTATTCAGTCACGTTCTCGGCCAATAAAACTTCTCAGCCTCAGCCTCGAGACTTGAGCAAAACCCAATGCTACAGCTGTCAGAAATTTGGGCATCTTGCATCTCAACGCAAACAGAAAGTCTGTAGTTACTGTAAAAAGTTAGGACATATCATCTTTGAATGTCGCCGCCGTCCACCCCGTCCGTCAACACAGTATCAGACTCCACAACATCCGGCTCCGCAGTATCAGAATTCACAGTCTCAGACTCCACACGCATATGTGGCTTCCTCGGTTATGCCTATTCTTACATCTGCACCCCCACAGCCTGGGCCCTCATCATCTCTCTCCTGAATTGGTTCAACAAATGATTATTAATGCCCTCTCTGCCTTTGATCTCTCCAGTAAGTCACCTTCATCTTCTACTTGGTTCCTTGATTCCGGGGCGTCTAATCATATGACGTATTCCCACACCCGTTTCTCCAATCTGACAAGTTACAATGGCCATCTTCAAATACAAACTGCTGACGGTGGCCATGTTCCCATTACTGCTATTGGAGATATCCCTAGTCACATCCCATTGAGAAATGTTTACCTCTGTCCTAATTTAACTTCCAATCTATTGTCAGTTGGACAACTTGTTGAAAATAATTGTAACATTTCTTTTTCTTCTTCTGGTTGTGTTGTGCAGGACTAGATGTCCGGGAAGGAGATCACGAGGGGGCCTAAGTGTGGACGCTTGTTTCCGCTGGATCTTTCTCAAATTTCTAGGAATCAATTTGACAATAATGTGTTTTTTTTTCTCTTAGAGATAACTGCCGGTTGTGGCATAATAGACTCGGACATCCTAATTCCAAGGCCTTGTCCCTTATGTTAAATTCTGGTTTATTAAATAAATCTCTTGGTTTATCTTCTTGTGTACCTTTTGATTGTGCTACTTGTAAAATGGGAAAGAGCAAAACTCTTCCATTTCCTCATTCCACTTCACACACTTTTCAGTGTTTTGAGTTAGTTCATAGTGATGTATGGGGAATTGCCCCAGCTCTTTCCCACGCTCACTATAAATATTTTGTAACCTTTATTGATGATTTTAGTCGGTTCACATGGGTCTACTTTTTGCATTCAAAATCTGATGTTTTTCATGTTTTTAAAATATTTTTGGCTTATGTTGAAAATCAATTTTCCACCTGCATTAAAATCTTGCGATCTGCTTCATGCGGGGAATATATATCCTCTGAGTTTCAGCAGTTTTTGCAAAACAAAGGCATTATTTCTCAAAGGTCTTGTCCTTATACTCCCTAGCAGAATGGAATCGCTGAAAGAAAAAAATAGACATCTCCTTGATGTCACTCGTTCCCTTCTTCTGGAATCATCGGTTCCTACTCGTTTTTGGGTTGAGGCACTGGCTACGGCTGCTCATCTTATCAATCGTATGCCATCCACCTCCATTGAAAATCAAAACCCATATTACTGTTTGTACAAAACCGCTCCATCTTATGATGATCTTCATGTTTTTGGCTCCATTTGTTTTGTGCACTTGCCTCCTTTTGAGAGGATAAAACTCACGGCACAATCAGCTCAGTTTGTGTTTTTAGGTTATGCACCCTTCCAGAAAGGGTTCCTTTGCTATGATCCTCACATTCGTCATTTTCGTACCTCTAGGAATGTCGTCTTCTTTGAACATCAGTATTTTTTTCAAACACACATTGATCCTCTTGACTTCTCTTTTGTGTCATTACCTGGTTTTTCTGAAGACTCGTCAGTTGTTCGTTTTAATCCTACCTTTGTGTATCACAGACGGCACAGCACAGCGCCTACTAGTGATCCCCCTCCAGATCTTCCTCCGGCATCCGGTTCTAGCCATACTTCACTGCGTCGCTCCACTCGGATTTCGGTCCCGCCAGACCGTTATGGGTTCTCACATACTTCCTTAATGGCCACTTTGTCTTCTTCTTCCATTCCACAATCATATTCTCAGGCTGTGCGGGATCCGTGTTGGAAGAAGGCTATGCAAGATGAATTGAATGCGTTAGCGCACAATCATACGTGGGATATTGTACTATCTCCTGTGGGTATCAAACCTATTGGCTATAAGTGGGTTTTTTCTCTCAAGTTGAAATCTGATGGCTCTTTAGATCGATATAAGGCGCGTCTTGTTGCTCTTGGAAATCGGCAGGAATATGGCATTGATTATGATGAGACTTTTGCTCCGGTTGCCAAGATGACCACCGTCCACACTATTCTTGCTGTTGCTGCATCTTAATCTTGGCCTCTCTATCAAATGGATGTCAAAAATGCGTTTCTCCATGGTGATCTCAAAGAAGCTGTTTATATGCGTTTGCCTCAGGGATGCTCATCTGGCACTGGTATGGTTGCTAAACTTCGTCGCTCCCTCTATGGTCTGAAACAAGCTCCTCGCGGATGGTTTGAGAAATTTCAAGCTGCTATTCTCCGCTTGGATTTTCATCCAAGCGCACATGATCCTTCTATATTTTTATATCATGCTCCATCCGGGATCACTATACTCCTTGTCTATGTTGATGACATCGTCATTACCGGTCCTAATGCCGGAATGATTCAGAAGCTTCAAGCGTTTCTTCGTGAGTCATTTCAAATGAAGGATCTTGGCCCTCTCCACTATTTCCTCGGTCTTGAAGTTCATCAATCGCCTACAGTTCTAGTTCTCAATCAGCACAAATACATTATTGATCTCATCCATCGCCTTGGCTGGTCTTACTGCTTTTGCTCCTGTTGATACGCCAGTCGAATCGAATGTCAAACTCAGTCGCGAAGAAGGTGATCTTTTTTCCGATCCTACTGCCTGTCGCCAGTTGGTTGGCAGCTTGATCTACCTCACGATCACTCGCCCCGATATCTCTTATGCAGTCAACCTAATGAGTCAGTTTATGACTGCTCCTCGTCACCTTCATCTGGCTGCTGTTTGTCGCATAATTCGGTACCTTATTCGCACACCGACTCGTGGGTTGTTTTTTCCATCCAACAATCCTCTGACTCTCAAAGCTTATTTCGATGCTGATTGGGCTAGTTGTCCAGATACTCGCAGATCGACGACTGGATGGTGCATGTTTTTGGGTGATAGTCTCATTTCTTGGAAATGCAAGAAACATGACAAAGTTTCCAAATCCTCTACCGAGGCAGAGTACCGCGCCATGTCTGCTGCATGCTCCGAAATTCTTTGGCTCCGTGGTTTGCTTTCTGACATTGGTTTTCCAGTAGCAGGAGCTACCCCACTCTATGCAGATAATACCAGTGCTATTCGGATTACTGAAAATCCGATTTTTCATGAACGTACTAAACACATCGAGGTTGATTGTCACTTCATCCGTGATGAGCTTAAACGTGATGTCATTAGCCTGCCACATGTCTCCACTGACCTTCAACTTGCTGATATTCTCACCAAAGGCCTTCTGCGCCCACGCCATCAGTTCTTGGTTGACAAATTGATGCTTGTTGATTCTCCCGCATCAATTTGAGGGGGGTGTTAAACAGGACCAAGGCCCAAAGCCCATCAATGTTATATCTCACGTGGAATTGATTTGGTCAATATTGAGACAGCTGGAATTGATTTGGTCAAGTGGAATTGATTTGGTCAATATTGAGACAGCTGGAATTGATTTGGTCAATATTGAGACAGCTTTAGCTTTCCTTTCTTAGAATAATAATTGTTGTAATTAGTTGCTTTCTTAACTTAGATTAGTGATTGATACAATTAGATGGTTTTCCTTTCTTAGAGTTTAGATTATAGGCATGTAAATACCTATATAATGATGTACAATCTCCATAGAAAAACACACAAAAATTATTGCATTCTCAAGAGTATATTCAAACTCTTTTTGTGATCGTGAATTTGTCAGGAAAGACCTCACAAAGGACAATTCCCAAAAAACCACATTTCTCCTCACCACATCCCAATCCTTAACCAAACCAAAGGCTCTTTGTTGGTCACAACTCTAAGGCCCTCTTTTTTTGCTAGAATTTCCCAGAATTCCTGTTTGGGGAATTCTGAAATTTCTAGACATGGTGGAATTCCTATATGCTCCCTTGTACTTGAGCATACAAAAATTTTAGAAAAAGGTGAAGGAGGTGAAATTCTAAAATTCCCAAGGGTTAAATGAGTCTTTTCAAGAGTTTGAATTCAGGAATTCCTGCAAATGAACATGGCATTTGGAAATGCCAGCAAACAAGCTATCATATCGTGTCCCACCAACCTCCAACACCTGGAATTCTTGGCAGAAATTCTTGTAGAAGAATAGGCACTAAAGACCTTAGGAAAACATGGATGTAAAGGACCCACCCCCAACCAATCACTCAACCAAAACCGGACCAAACAACCCTCCCCCACCAAGATTTCCACCCCTTAGTTTAGTAGCAATGGGACCCGATATACTCGACAATCTATACCTAGGGAATGGCTTTGGAACCCAACCCCAATTATCCACCCCATAGTTAGCAATAATCCTCCCGCAAAGAGCATCCTTCTCTTTCCCAAATCTTCACCACCATTTAGCTAAGGGGACCACTTATGAGTCTCCAACTCCCCAAGACCGAGACCCCCAGCTGATTTTGGCTTTACGACAACACTCCACTTTAATGGATGAGTTTTCCTTCTTTCACTTTTACCTTCCCACAAAGAAGCTCTCCTTATTTTGTCCAGCCTCGAGCACTCTACCTAAGGATTTTTGAATTAAGGACATGTGATAAATTTGCATACTGTAGAGACAAGCTTTAATCAAAGAAATTCTGCCTCCTAGAGAAAGATGTCTCCCTTTCCATGTAGATAATTTGCTAAAACTTCTTCACCACTGGATTCCAAAGAGACTACACTCTTGTCCTGGCAATCTTTATAGTTGAAGTGGTCAGTTGCAATGACCGAGTCATCATCTTTGTGAGCCCTGCCAGTCATTGATGGAGATGCAACTGCAAGATTCTTGAGAACCAAAGGAATGTTATCAGGGAATTTGAAAATTACCCTTTTTTTGATGTCTACATCCAAATTCAATATCTTTAGGCAAAATCCATGAATACTCTCCTAGCACCTCCACACATGGGGAAAAAGGAGAAAAAGAAAAAGAATGGGAGCCATTGTTGCTACTGTGTGCTTGTAATGTAGAGTTAAAAAAAAAAAAAAGGTAAATGAGGGTGTTCTACTTGTATTTATGAGATTTCTGGTTTCACTTGTTAATATATTGAAAAGTTAGTTGAGTTTCTGGCTGTTTATCAACCATCTTGATCTTACTGTAATCCAATTTTTTGAAATTTTTTTGTCCTATTATTTCTCTTTTCTAATTAAAGAACTCATGTTTTATTCATCTTCTTTGCAGAAGAAAGGTATGCAGAATTCTGTTTTAACACTGGAAAGGTCTTCAGGTATGGCTTGTTTCCTTGATCCTGGTTACCAAGCTTTGAACAGAAGGCAACCACCAGATGATGAATGGGCAGTCAAAATATTTCATAGATGAAATATCTTCATTGTGTCTTTCAGTCACTGGCTTTGCTTGCTTTGATTCGATGTGGTATTTGATGTGATCTGATTATAATGTTCTCTGCAATCAGTCATTCACGTTGGAGATAAATCCTCGCAAATAACCGCCGATGTTGTAGCAGGTTTTGTTAGATCTGGGTTACAGACTTACAGTAGACATGAAACCATGTAAGAAAATGGGGAGGATTCAGTGAGTGTTTTGACGCATGGAGCATTAATTTGGCATAAAAAAATGTGGGAAGGCTGGTATTGGCTCCATGATTCTGGGACATTACTTGTTTTGCTAACTATGTGGTTTCTTTTTTTTTTTTTTTTTTCCTGGAACCTGTAACTAAACAGTAGGCTTGTCAGTAGATTAGAAGCTTGATTTGCTTCTTACTTTTCCTGTTTGGGTCCTGGTTGCCTATGGTAGCTTTCCCTTAAACTGGAAAATGCACACTGGACGTGGGGTTGGGAAGCTTTAAGTGTAAATTTTTTTTATGTTTCTTCATACAGTGTTTGTCACTGAGTGCTGCTTTTTAAACACCAAAATCTCTCTCTTCAGACAAAAAAAATTAAAATCCTCAAAATAGCCTTGACATCTCTCTCCGTCCTCTCTCCTCCCCTTTGCCCTCCAGCCGGCAACGAGCTCCGGCTGGCAGGACAGGAGCTCTCCCTCCTCCCTCTCTCTCTTCCCCTCCCTCTCCCTCTTCCTCTTCCTCTACCTCCTATTCCTCTTCCTCTCCTCTCCGTCTCTCTTACTACTCCTCTCCCTCCTTTCCTCCCTCTTCCTCTCCCCTTCTCTCCACCCTGTTCGGCCTCGTAGGGCTGAAGAGGGTGGAGAGGAGAGGAGGAAAGGAAAAGGGCGAGGAAGGAGGGAGAGGAAGAGGGGGAGGGGCCAGTGAGGAGGAGAGGAAGAGGGAGGGAGAGGAGGGAGAGGGGGTGAGAGCTCTCCTCCCACCAGCTAGAGGGAAAGGGGGAGGGAGGGAAAGAGGTGTGGGGTTATTTTGGGGATTTTGATTTTTTTTAATTTTTTTGTTGAGAGATTTTTTGTGTTTAAATAGCAGCACTCTTTGTCATTTTATCATTCGTTGCATAGTTTTGATTGGCTTTCTTTCTCTGCAACAATGCTAATATGGTGTCAATCCCTAGCCAAGCCCAGAATCACAGTTGTGAGGTGCTCATTATTGTAAGGACAGTTGCAGGTTTGAGTTATCTCACCAATCAAAGGAAGGTGGTGTCATGTCTAATGTGACAATGCCCCTTCAACTGTTGATTTTATCCATTACTTGTCAGGTACAGGCCGTAAAAGAACATTGTGCATTGTACAATGGTGCCAAATTATATCTATTAATAGCATCTAATTCTAATTTTGCTTTGATTGAGACATTGATCTGATATAATTTATATGATTTAAGGAATCATATGATCCTCTATTTCACTAGCACTTGAATCACTTTTTATTTTAGTATTTTGTTAAAATTTTTAGACATGGGTGTTCTTGACGTCTCTGATTTTTGGTTCATTCTACTGTTGTACATGTAAATGAAAACTATATAAAATTATTATATGTGATAGTTTCTTAGTGTTCACACCGTCTTATGGTGAACTGTTGATTAAGTCATTAATCTGCTAAATCAGAACATAATACCCTTATTTTAAATTATAGGAAGAAGGTCTGTTGTATTTTTCCCACCTTTCGTCAACAATGGATTACTGAAGTTGGGGTTATGGACTGGTTTTCAGGGATCTCATTTGGTGCTCATTGCAAATTGCACCTGATCTATTGTGTCGATCCAACATGGTGGGAGTTAAGTTCTCAAACCTCATTCGGTGGCAAGCTGTTGGATTCATCGTTTGTGGAAAATGTGGTTTTATTTTCTACACTGAATCCAGCAGTGTCATATCCAGCTTGATGGGGATTTGATCCAACTCCTGTACAGCTTGGTGTACAAATGGGTTTTATCAAGCTAAGGTGGGTCCAACACTGGTTAAATGAGATGATCAGCTGTGGTCATACGCCAGGCACGTATAATTTGATGGGCTAAGGTTTGGCAGCTCTAAAGCATCATTGTATGCTGGGCCTCGTGTAAATGCGTGGACAAATTGATTTTGGATGGAGTTCCTGCACTCAATCCGGATGTCAAAAGGAGTCAGCCGGAACTCTTAATCAGATTATGTTCCAGTGAAAAAAGGGTTACTAGAAGACCCCTTAGGCTCTATGCTTTCCTCCTTTTAGGTCAACAATTTCAGAAAATTTTCCTGCAGGTCTTTGTATCGGAAGTAAGTCATACAAAAAGACTGAAATGCCTTCAATCTCCAATGTAACAGAAGTTTGCACAATTATGTAATATGACCCACACTTAACCATTCTCTCTTGCTGAGGAGGGTGGGCATTCATCCTGGTGTACCGCCAAGCCGTAACAATCAGTCCACGCCTCCACGGAGACCGACGGCTGACCTGGCAATATGGCTTTCTTCTTTACGGCAACTAAACTCTTATTTCCAAACTAAATGTTGCTCCTTTTAACTCTTCTTCGTCGTTGAGCTTTGATGGCTGTTGGAGCTAGGATGCCCTATTCTGTTTGGGCTATGAGAACTATTCAAAAGGCGTTTGAATTCTTCCAGGTGATTACTGGAGATGCGGATGCAGTGCAAGAGGTCTTGACTGAGATTTTGAGTGAAAATGCTATTGATGGAGAAATGTTCAAGTCAATCCTTGGGTCTTTAGGTTGACAGTATCACTTCTAATAGGCTAACCTAGCCACAAAAAATATATATCTGGGGGGAGGATCATCCTCTTCATATACGAGGAACTTGAGCCTAAGATCGAACGTATTCCTTTCGTGGAAGGTGGTGGAAAGGGGTTGAAAATGGTGTGAATTTATGAGATATTGCACTATCCCATATAATTCTATGATATCGCATAATTAAGGGCGTTTTAGTCATTTGTGGAGTCTATGGTCGTCCTGTTAAAAAATAGGAAAGGAAGGCTCAATGAACGGTTAGAAATTATAGATTATAGATTTTCACTACGAAGAGAGGAGAGAAGCCATAAAAAAAAAAAAGATGATTTCTTTGGAAATTCTTCTAGAACATCACTTATATATTAAAAAAAAAATGAAAAACTCATAAACCTATTAAACTCAGGCATGCTAAATGTACTGAGTGGACTTGCATACTTCAGAAGTAATTTTTCCAAACAACCTAAAATAGCTTTTTAATCGTAAAAAAAAAAGAAAAAAGATTTAAAATAACAAGTTTGACAAAAAAGAATAGAATTTGACCTTTAGAATGATGAAATTTTGCGAAGTCTGGATCCCCAAGGTGATTCTCACATGCTTCTCATTAGTGGATGTAGTGGGGGTAAACCTAGTGAAAATTGGAGCTCCTCCAAATGAATGTTCACAATGTCTAGAAGATGTCCCCGAGTTCTATATATAATAAGTTGGCCACTGTAGGATTAATAATGCAGGAGATTTTGTGAGTCATGCGACGTCATCCTCCCAAATCTTGTGTCTTTGGAGGGGTTGACATAAATTTTGAATGGTCCAAATTATCAATAGATGGGCCCCACAGTGGAGTTCCACTTCTTTCAGTCATGGAAAGTGTGTGCGAGATCACTGGGAGGTCCCATCTCAAATTTGCAACGTCAAAATGTCTTGGATATTTAGTCAAATTGCCGTGTTAAAGTACTTGTCCGAGAGCTGTTCAACGGTTTACTTTCTTGTAACAAGCTATTTCAAAGAATCAGCTTATGGAACCTCATGAACACTCATTCAAGCTTAAATCGAGTAACCTGCACTGAGGTTCTATCGAGAGTTGTATGGTTAGGAATAAGGGTGGGATGGATAGCGCAGTGGCTAGAGGCATCCCCTTCTCACCAGTGGCGGGGATTCTGGCTGGCACAGTGCAATGGGGAAGTGTCATGTGGCAGAGGAAAGCTGAAAGAACACTTGGGCAGAGCACTACGGCGGAGAGCACTGAGAAAGGAATGGAACAACCTAGGAATGATTCTTGGGCCAATAGATTAGGCTAGTTTAAGATTAGGATGGTTTACAATTCCTTACATATAATAGTGAAAAATAAATAAATAAGGGTGGGATGTAAATAGTACATCTCCAAATAGTTTTGCAATTTGGCCCAGGCCTGAATAGATGAATGTCAATTAAGAGAACTAGGACATGTGGTACCACAAGGAAAAGCAAAAAAGAAAGGGGTTTGACCGTAGCTCACCTATAGAGATGGATCTTCCCATACACTAACCAAGTTTTTAATATTTCCCCACAGCAATACTTACAATGCTTAAAACACCTGTGGGATATTAAATAAGAAAATGCATTCTTATGAATGGGTTTGGAGTTTTGGTCCGCGAAAACATTCAAACCTGTATTGTTGCATTTGTGGCCTGAAAATGCAAATCGAGCACAACATTTGTTAAGAAAGAATGTTTTAATTGATTTTGGCTCTCTAGCGTTCTCAAAATAGGAATTAAATTTGATTTGATGGGACTTTGTGGACGACATTACAACCACAACAATGCAAAAAGTGGGGGAAATCAGAAAATTTTAAAACCTAAATGGCAACACTATTATTGGCTGATAATGCAATGGGCCCCACACGCAAATATTCAAATAAAAGAAAACTCAAGGCATGGTTTATGCAGATCCAAAGGCATTTTTGTAACCTATTATTTTACTTACAAATAACTCACTGTCTACTTTGGCATGGAATTGCTAGTGTCACTAACCAATGTTAGGGTTTATTGAATTTTATGAACTCTATTTTTTATGGTTACTTTCCCAATAAAATCCAACTACGTAAACCCTAGAGCAAAAATAAAGAACATTGAAATCCAACCACATAAAGAACTTTGAAATGGTTTGAAGGGGCAAACACTTTTTGTGAGAGTGAAATCTTAAAAAGTTTTCTGTGCCCTCATTGAGAGGAACTGATTGGGAGCTCATAGGTTTTGGGATAAGGTGCGGAACACAGATCCTAAGAAGGCAGGGGCTTTGCGGCATTCTTTTATTTTGATCCCAACCATAAGTAGATGGGCTCTGCTGGAGCCCATTGTTAAAAACAAATGGAGTGATGGAATAACTAGAGAGTTTTAAGATAAGGATTTGAACCAACATCTTTCTGCTTAGGACAGTTTATATTGATTGCCCAAGTGATGGAGGGAATATAAAGTAGCAGAGTTTCTCCTAGGGTATGGCCTTGCACTCTTAAAGAAGGATTATCTAAATTTGTCCAAAACTGCAATGGCCATAATTCGGCCATAAATTTCTGCCCAAACCATCTTATGGACTTATCTCCATCCATCATGTATTAAAAGGTTACGAGTTCAAAAAACAAGCAGGGCATCAACGAGATTGAATGAAGAGAAAACCCATGAGGGACTGCCAAATTATGGAGAACACTAATTTAGATAGGGCTGAGTGAAAAAGTAGAATTCTAAAGCTGACTCTAGTTAAATGACATAAGACTGTAATATTATACTAGGATGATGATCTAAATGATTTATCAATTGGAACCTATGTAATATGTAGTTTGCCCATCCACTGATGGAAACATTGATTTAGGACCGTCCATGGGATCATGCAACATACCAAGGACAGTTTCCTAAGTGGGGGCCCAACAACTAGTGTGAAAGTGCTTCACTTTACGGGAAATGTTGTAAACTCGGGTATTTTTTTTCTTGGTATGTTTACCAAAGAAATTACTTTTCCTGTCTATTTGGATCTACTTGCATTTGTTGAGGTTTCCTGATGCTCCCGTGGCTTGTGATCACCAACTGTTTGGGCATCTCAGAGACAAATACCAGATAGGAAGATTTGTCATAAAGACCATTTAAAGCCTAAAATCAGTAAAATTATATTTCTTGTTGCAATTAAAGAAACGAAATGCAGCCATATGAACATTTCAATGTCTTTATCCACAGTCCAAAAACTCAAATCCACTTCCCAAGTTGACCTAATCGGCTCAACTCAAAGAAAACTGAGTTAAACAGCTCTGATACATGGTACATATTGTCATCTTCTTGAGTAAATAAGGATCAAGGAAATCATTTGTCATGGAAAAACCGTGACCATAAGGGCTCAAAAGACTACATATATCTAATTGTTATATTGTGTCCACTACCATATCCATATGTGGGCATCATAGTTGATTGAAAATTCAATGGGAATTCTGTCGCCCAAATGTTTCCATCCACATGTATAATATCACTTTCACTATAGCCTTAAACTCTCTTACCAATAACAAAACCTTATTAAAATGAAACCATATTTATATATAGCATCCACAATGAGCACATAAAAGACATCACAATGAATGCACGTTTTAATAGCTACATATGACGAGTGTAGATGAAAACAACAGAGAATGTCCCTCAATGAATGAAGGTAACGATGAAATTTTAAGGAAGCCTCAGTGTTTTTCACATAGGAACCATATGTAGTAATTACAAACTATTAGTAACTGAAACTCTTTCTCATTAAAGAGTTTCAGCCCATTATCATATAAAATAATAATACAGAATCATGGTTCAGCATTGCGTCTCTCTGCCTCCTTGATTAATATCACTGTCAAAGGAGCATTCATACCAGATAGAAAACCCCCCAATTATATAATAGCGGCACAAGAATTGTTCCATTTTATGACTCAAGGCAAAGGAAGCAAAGAGAAAGCTAGACACTATATCATGGAATATCAAAGTTTTGATTAATGGGACACCAACAGGAGAAATTTACCCTCAAAGAAGTTTGGGTCAAGGGGATCTATTATCCCCTTATTTATACATAATCTGTGGAGAGGCATTAACTAGAGCAATTTACATTTTAGGGCCTAGAAGGAAAATGTCCTAAATCACACTGAGAGAGCATCAAGGATGACCTCTTTATTTTTTTATTTAAGCATAAAAGAAATCAACTAAATGCATTCAAATTTTCCCGACCAATCTTCTAACAGAGGTTGGACAACAGATTTAATTTTAACAAGACCCATTTGATCTTTTAGACAAATGCCGAATCATGAATATGGCCATATCCATAGCATGTTCCTTCTGTACCCATGCCATATCTGGGCATCATTAAAAGTATGAATATTCTTTTCAAGTGAATCTTTTATATCCCATGGCTAATATAGGTAAAACCTGTAATGCAATACTTTCATGGAAGATGACGAGTCCCCAACCTGATGGTCTACTTCCAAGTAGATGGATTTCACCGCCAACGAGTTGGGGTGAACTAAATTTTCTATTGTTCCTATGATTTGTCTACAAGACGCAGATATGGGAGGGATTGTTAGAACCTCTGAAGGGGCATTGGTTGTGGCTTATTCCATTAAAGAATTCTCCAACCACCCTACAGAAGCAGAACTCCAGCCTTTATTATTAGAGATTGAACTAGTAAAGCAAATGTTCATCGATGATAATTATAAGAGATGCAATATCAATTGTAAAAAATCTACATGCAGATAAAAAAAAGTTCCATGGAATTTATTGAGGCTGTGGAAAGAAGTATAGACTCAATTACAGAAGTTTGCTCAGTGAAAGGTTCAGAAATGCAAGCGTAAGGGAAACTTGATAGCAGACTCAATTGGCTAGGATAATACCACGTCAACTTCTTATATTTAAAGATGCTTTGCCACTTATATCCATTATCTTGCTCTGCAGCAGTTGCACAGGAGCTTCCAAGGAATTACTTTCAGCAAAATGATGGAGACACATGACTTCGAAGATGGGAGATTCTACCATGGTTCATAGCACGTCTAGTCGGCTATTACAGCCCTTTGATTTTGTCTGTGAAGCGTTGTTCAGATATATTGTAGTAGATAATTAGTTTTAATGGTTTTTTATATAATTATTTTTAATGGTTTTTTATCTTATGTTAAGACTCTTAGTCAGATTGTTTTCTTGTTATGGAAATGCCTTATTTAGCCAAAAAATAAAGAAGACTTAACAAAAATGCATACATTAGAAGAAACACAGAATGATCAAGAAACTAGATGAGCAAAATCAGTGAGGCAAAATTGTTCTCTCTGAATAAATATGAATAACCATATGATATTCCAATCAGATATCTAGAAAGTAGAAACAGACTCACCATTTTGAAAACTTGAGTCCTTCACTACAAACCAGAGCATGGGTCCCACTCAACCTCTTGTGAATTGATGCAATCTGCATTCATTCCTAATCTAAACTAGTAAATGACTACAGATCAAGCAAATGAAAGAAAGATAACAATAAAACTGGTTGTGAGTCACGACCTCAATGGGGGATGTCATAATGGGCACAGAGAAGGAACATACTTCAAATAATCTCAGTTGAAATCCCTGAGTCTTTTTTTCAACATGTCCATTGACTTCTTACGAGCATTTTGCTTCGTGTTCCTGTTCGAAAGGCTGCCAAAGAGCGTATCGGCTGCATCCTTGAATTTATCACAAATGCTAGCAACCTTTTTGTAATCCAGAGCATTGTAGTATCTCTCCCTTATCACAGGATTCATGAAGTTCTCAGGCTGGTTGCTCAATAGAAGGTTGATCAGTTGCCGAGCTTCCACCAAGCAATCTTTGAAACTCGCTTCCTTATGCATGTCACTTAAACCAGTGCTATGAAATCTCTCATCAGCGAAAGACTCCAAGACCTTAAGGTCGCTATCTACGCCCATGATTGCACTGACAGTGAATCTTTTCACACTATCACTCAGAAGCGCTGTGACAATTGAATATGCAACATGATCTAGTGCCCCACTTCCTACCTTGTACAAGACATCCAAAGGTAGAATCTGCTGGGCTGTAGATAACAAAGTATCAAGGTAAATTATCAGCTCATTTATGTACTCATTTACGCTGGGTGGGGCTTCATCTGCTATCCAATTGATATTTTCTGTCAGTGCCATCACCTCATCCACCTTAGAATTCACCAGGTTCAAAAGCTCAATATAAGCAGCATCCCGTGATGTCTTTAGGACCACACGGGCAGTTAGACTAGCTTGTGGCCTCTCAGCCACACGAGCCGGGATGCCACAGAGCTTCGCTGCCTGTCGAAGGAAAAAATCACAAGCATGCTCAAGAACAGTTATGTTGGCTGCAATTTGCATTGCTTGGGACACACCAGTGGTACTGCTGTGGATCGATTTAAGCAGACATTCATTCAACACATCAATCAAAAGCTTGTCAAGATACTTTCTGACAACGTCATAGAAATTCATGCGACCTCCGTATGATAAATAGTTGACAGAGTCCTCTATAAATGAGCGCACAATGCGGCAGACATCCGGAACAGTGGAGGAGAAGGGTGCTATATATGGGAAAGCCGGCATTATGTCTGAAGTTTGAAGCTGGAATGCTAAAACATTCATATTGTATTCATACTCTTTCCTAAACACCATCTGTTCATATGTATCATTGGCAATAATGTCTGTAATCTGCTTCCGGCATTCGTCCAAAAGGAGCTCATGGTATTTGTCTCTGCTATTGTCAAGAATCTCAAGCAAAGGAGTTATTTGGTAGCCATAGCGTCGAAGAGTTGAACAAAGAAGAGTAACATAGTCTTTTATCAGGAGAAGATGGCTTGCAGCATCCACGCGAGAGAAGTTCTCCCCCAAAACAGAGGTCATTTTTGTAACAGCTGTTTCCCATATGGTCTCTACCTTACTTGATGACAACAAACCACCTGCAGTTCGAAGAACTCGATCTTCTACTATGAAGTAGCCAGCAATTTGTGAGAAAAAGGTCTGATGGGATTCAAGAAATGGTTGCATGGATGATATCTGCAAGTCCAAATTCAGCTGCATTAAGCGGTTTTGATAGTAGTATTGGCGGAATTGTGCTTGAACTCCGAGACAGGTGTGAATATGGTGCGCCCGATAAACAGGTGTGAGATCAAATTTCAAGACCAAATCTTCGTCAATATCTTCGATATCCAAAGCATACACACACTCCCCTAATCCTGAACGGGTTTGTTCCTCTGCTTCCTTTTGTCTAGCACGCATCTCCTCGTCTCTCTGACGTGCAGATGCTGCCTGTCCAATAGCTAATTGTCCAATCTCTCTTGCTTTGCTCCTTATATGAACAAGCCAGTCATTGAATTCACTGGTTACTTTCTTCTCAATATGTGTTTTAATTGCTGGTATCTGCTTCTCAATCACCTTTCGGAAAGCTTTAACTGGGACATCTTTCAAGTAGTCCTTCTCAATAAGGTCTAATGTCTTCAGTGCAGGGTAGAACTTACCTTCTGAGATGTGTTGGTTGCATTTCACACATAGGCCTGCGACCTTCTCGCAGATCTTTGACATGTGTATGGCCTCCGTGATGTTTCTCTTAATGGAGTATGAGACAAGGAGCTCTTCAAGTTTTAAGAGGAGGGAGCTCCCTATCTCCTGGAGCTGGAAATTTTCTGTCAACAGCGAATTCTTCAGCTCATCTGCATCAACTAGGACACCACGGAGCTCATCGACCGCCACAATGAAGTCCTCATAGTGGAGCTTGCAAAGCTCCTCAATCTCAATCTCTTTCTTCTTTGCAACACTCTTCAGCTGGTGCAACAGAGCATCTGGCTTCCCTCCCTCAAATGCGAGCCGGACGAGGGGTCCCAGATCCTCCCCATTCCTTACTGAAGTTGAGAGGGCTGATTCCTCTGGCCCATCCCCATTCTCTGTGATGATTTTTCTCCTTGGTTTTGCATTCATGTTTTGGTTTTATTAACAATTTCTGCAACATAACGAAAATAGAAATCAGTAAAATCTATTGCATCAAAACCCACCAAACAATTAAGCAAAATATTGAAAAGGTTGTAGGATGAGGCATCCTGTTTTGTGTGTCAACTACTGTCAAGTCTTGATCTGTTCTGTAATCCAGTAATTCTAGTTGAAACTCTTCATCATTATTATAGAACTCTTATCTCATCCAATTGTGTCCTAACTTTTGCACCCTAGATTTAATGGATTTCATCCAGTTCCATTTGAATTCAAATGGGCCTTCCTAAAACAAGATGACATGTTTGTACGATGGAAAATCATATTTTCCAAATAAAAACACAGTTTATTTTTCTATTACCATTCTCAAATCTATTAGACATCTTCCAAGTAAGTGCCATTAGAAAGTCTCTGAGATGAGGCTTTCTTTTTGTCAAAAGTAATTTGAAGCTCACATTCTCAAATCTATTAGACATTTTACAAGCCAAGTGCCATTAGAAAGTTTATGAGATGAGGCGTTCTTTCTGTGAATTAATTCGAAGCCTACAGTTTTCTTAATCCTGTAATTGTAGTTTAAACACATCATCCACATTGTCGAAGTCCAATGTAATTGTAGCACAAATTATTCACTTTAGATCTAATTAAATTTATATTATTAAACTTAAATTCAAATTAGATTCCTTGAAACAAGATGACATGTCCGTAGGCTGGAAAATAGACTTTTTCCTTATAAAAGTCTAGAGTACTATCTGAACTAGGGTTTCCTAATATAACAAACTCATTAGAGAAAGGCCCATGAATAAATGTATCCTATTTAACTAAAATGCTCAGGAATAAATGTCATCCTATATAACTAAAATTTCATGTTTCCGTTAAAATTATGTTCTTGAGAACTAATATTCAACATTTAACTGATCTCTAAATAAAAAGGAAATAACAATTAAAAAACCATTAATAAGGTAAACATTCAAAGATTTAACATAAGAAAAAAAAATGAAAAAGGGACCTTTTCTTCTTCCATTTTTTTAGATCTGACACAATCAATGCAACTGTTGTTAAATCAACCGCTCTATAATGAGAAAAGAGGAAATATACTCTTTGTCCCCCCAGAAAAGGAATTTTCCATAAGCACATGTATCCTATTTAAATGTTTGCTTTATTCAACAAACCTATCCAACAACCCAGTAATGACATAAACAATAAAAATAGTCCCTTTCATTTTCAAGATCACACATCAACCTCATGCATTCAAACCCATCACTCAAAATATGAGATAAAGCAAATAATGAAGAAAGCAGAAGAAAAGAAATCTCTCTTGCTCTATCCAACCATCATCCACAGAGAAAATATGTTCTATCCACATGAGTCATCAATCAAAATGCAATAAAATGAAAATAAATAAATAATATAAAGGAATAGAGCAAATGCAAGATTATGCAGAAGAGAAATACCTACAAGTTTCTTGTTTGAGTTTCTTCCTAGTTTTCAACCCACAGGCAAAAACAGGAGCAAACCATAAAACAGAGAGAGGTCCCCTTCATTCACCTGCTTCTCTCATGCAGATAGAGAGAGAATTGATATTAGCGAGAGAGAGAGAATTGGTTTTAGTTACAAGGGCCGGTTTAAGTCCATCAAGTAGGGACAGAAAACGGTCCATATCCGCTTACAAGGTGACCCACTTCATCATTTTGCTGGGATACATTTCTAATGGGCCCACACAATAGATGATGGCGGTGCCTCAAATTCAGGTTGATTAGATGATCCAAGCAATATGACCACTGCCTAATCATTAATGGGTCAGTGAAATCTACATCCATGGCCACTACAGCAAGGATGGTGTTGATCATCAAAAACAATAAAAAAAGTACAGATGATTTGCATCTACCCTGGACCCTAATAACCAATCTTTTTGTGGCCCACTGAATGAACGGTTTGGATTGTTGGAAAAGGATATGTACGTAGGGGTTAATGCTGGGCACGATTGGGTTTATGTCCATGCTAGATGACAGGAAAAGAAGCTATTTTAATGAGAATTTGAAATGTGCCAAGCGACTTGAACGAGGATGTCCGGCTATTTTTTTGGAAGCCGGATGAGGTGTCCAGAGTAGCTTGAGACTCCTTCAGCAAAGGCAGAATCAAACAAGAACATTCCCATTTCCTCAAATCCCACCATTCCACTGTGTGCATGTATGTGCATTTATTTAGGTGCAGGAAATTCCTGATACTCACGTATGACCCACCAACACAAGTCGAGGCCAACCTGATAAATCTGCAGTTGGGTTGATCTCCTTTCATATTTAGGTTGGATAAGGGTTTATATCTCTCACCCAATTAACAGAAGGGTTGAATTCGGGTTGATTTCATGCTTTCTATTCAACCAAAAATAATTTAGTTAGGCCCCAACAACACAGACTTAAGGGCACTGACTAAATGAGGATTTGGGTTGACATTTTCAACCCAATTAATAAACACAGTGAGTTTGAGTCGAGCCTATATATACATGTTACTCCAATATGTTACTCAATACAGTGATTTGATGCAAACTTACCTATACAGTTCATTGTTGCATTTTATTATATCTCTATAACGTATAAACGTTGCACCTCTCAAATTGAACTTTAGACCAGTCAAAATCATTAGTGCCCCCACATACTGTGTGTGAGCAAAATTTTAATCTAATTGAAGTTGCAACCACCATTGATCATTTTAAAAATGTGATTTTACTCCTTTCATTATTTTTTTTGTATTTTAATCTTCTTGTACATGAATATCTCTCAAGGGGTATCAAGCTCTAATTGAAAAGAGATTTGGCCTATTGTTAATATGAGTGAGTCCAGCTCTTTTTGAGAAATTTAGATTTTAGAGTTGGATTCCATCTATGGGGTTTTAGAATCACTATGAAAACAGGGTCCTAGACCATTCAATAGGCAGGCCCAATCAAGGACACTTTTCTGTGTTTAATGAGGTTGTAACTTGATTGTACGTCTATTGATTAGCTTCATGTGAATATTTTCCTTATAATATTGATTAGACAAAAACCTGAAATATAGTTAGTGTGAAATTTTCAGGTGCCTAGGAGCCTAGCACCTTTACATCTTATTTTCACTTGGACTGGCCTCATATGCTTTTCTTTCTTGAAATCAATATAGCAGGTTCTTTGCATGCGGCCTACAGGAGTCTCTAATAAGAGCGGTGCAAAATTTTCAATTTGTTCATCATCAGCTGAACTACCTAAATTAAAGCCAAGAATTGGAAATCCCACACTAATGTGATGTGGACTACCTAAATAAACTTATTTGAAGTGCAAACATGTGAAACCACTAGATTTTTAAAATGACTTTGGGAATGAGGGCACCCCTAAACTAACCCTTTTAAATAGTTAGGTAGATTATGTGGGTTGAGCATATTGACTCCTAACCTGATCCGTTTTTGTTAACCTGTGACTGACACAGTTATATATTGCACGGAGACTTATTCAGATTAAATATGGTTCGGGTTAGCGGGTCATCGCGACCCCCTACTGAAGGCTATCGTGGGCTTTGGCCTGCCTTGAGCTCAGCCCACATATGATAGCTGTAGGACAATGTTAGCCGTACGCGGCTACAGCCTTGGACAAACCCACCCAACCTTGTGATACGTGCAATTAGGTTGAGTTCTTAGTGAGTCTGGAGTGAGAAGAAATTTGTCTGGCTCCTCGATCGGGCCTACTTGCCGGTTGCATCGTACCCTTCAACTAGATTTCATTTCTACACAAGTTGGGCCTACCATCAGAGTCTTGATCCATCCAATTGTGGGCCGAATCCTCATCCTAGTTTCAAAGAATTGGTGACCCAGACAAGATGGGGCTAATTATTTAAGAAAGGATTATATTTTCATAAGTGGCCCCACTGAGTCATTATTAAGAAGAAGAATAAAAAAAAATCTTCTTTAAGCTAGAATGGGATCATGGGAGTCAGTCAATTTTTCTTTTGACTGAAATGGGCTTATACCTTAATCTGGTTGACGCAGTTGTTGATTCCCTTCTCTGTTTCCTTCACCTCACTGATCTCATCTCAGCTACTGGATCATGGAAGGAGGTGCAGCTTCAATGGTCGTAGAGGCTGCTTTAAGCGCACTTTTTCAAGTTCTCTTCGATAGATTAGCCCTCCCTTTCCTCAAAAGGCTAAGCCTTCCCTTGGGTGTTGAAAAGGAGGCGAAAAAGCTCTCATCCACCCTCTCAAGAATCCAATCTCTTCTCACTGATGCAGAAAACAGACAAATCAAAGAGGAATCCGTCCGTCTGTGGCTGAGCGACCTCAAGGAAGTCGCCTATGACGCCGAGGACATCCTCGATGAACTCGCATACATAGCCCTTCAATCCAAAATAGAAGAAGCCCCGCCAATGCAAACCAGAAAGAGGAAGCTGATGACCCACGTTAAGGTACCCCACTTCTTCTCTCACTTTAGTTCCAATTTCAACTTGGGTTCTCGAATTAAGGAGATTAGAGAGAGATTGGATGAGATTGAGCGAGAAAACAATCACCTCCATCTCAAAGTGATGCATGGGTCACAAAAGCTCAAACCCAGAAAGCGGCCTCCCACTAGCTCCATCATAGATGAGTCGATTGTATTCGGAAGAGAAACCGACAGAGAGAAGGTGGTTGGCTTGCTGGTACCGGACAATTCTTCGGCCCAAAATGGTATCTGGGTCGTTTCCATTTGTGGCATGGGTGGACTTGGGAAGACGACGCTGGCTCAATTGATCTACAATGATGAAAGGGTAGTGAAACATTTTCAGATAAGAGCCTGGGTTTATGTGTCGGAGGATTTCAATTTAATTAGGCTCGCAAAAGCCATTGCGGAGTCTGTTACTGGGAGCGCTTGTCATCTTACAAACCTGGATGCAATTCAAGCTAGTATTCAGAAGGCATTGAGTACGAAAAGGTTTTTGCTTGTGTTGGACGATGTTTGGAATGAGAATTGTAATGATTGGGATGCCTTGCGAGCTCCATTGATGGTTGGGGCAAGAGGAAGTAGAATTCTAGTAACCACTAGAAGCCAAAGAGTTTCCAGACTCATGGGAACAGTGCCCACTCACTTCTTGCAGGGTCTGTCAGATGAGGATTGTTGGTCTCTGTTTGAAAGACAAGCATTTGTAGAAGGGAATTCAGATGCACATCCAGACTTGGAGATGATAGGCAAGGAAATTGTCAAGAAGTGCAATGGGTTGCCTTTGTCAGTGAAGACACTTGGAGGCTTGTTACGCTCTAACATAGATGTTTTCGAGTGGGAAGTAATCTTAAAAAGCGAGATATGGGATCTGCTAGAAGAAAGAAATGACATTTTGCCTGCTCTAAGATTGAGTTATCATCACTTGCCAGCACATTTGAAGCGGTGCTTTGCTTACTGCTGCATATTTCCTAAGGGTTCCAAACTGGAAGGCAATCGGTTAGTTTTGATGTGGATGGCGCTAGGTTTTATTCAGTCTAAAGTTAGTAATCACATGGAAGACATAGGTGGTGAATATCTTGCTGATTTGGTTTCAAGGTCTTTACTTTATTGTCCAGTAGGTATGCCATCACATTACACAATACATGACCTCATCCATGACCTCGCAAGGTCTGTTTCAGGAGCTGATGTTATGGAAATAGAAGATGGGAAATCACATAGAAATGCTATAAAGGCTCGCTACATGCCGGATTGCGATACAGAATCATACAATTTTGAGGATTTCTATTGTTTGACAAGTTTGCGTACTCTTAGATTGTTTTGCACTAGGAATATCCCACCAGATTTGTTTGTAAATTTGAGGCACATACGCATTTTGCATTTGTGTGGATATCAAATCACTGAGTTGCCGGAATCAATTGGAAATTTGTTACAACTCCGGTTTTTTTACTTGTCTTGGACGAAAATTGAAAGGTTACCAAAATCAGTAACCAGACTCTACAATCTACAAGCCTTGATGTTAGAATATTGCTCTCAACTTGTAGAGCTACCCAGTGACTTGAGCAACCTAGACAACCTAAGATATCTGTCTCTACGTGGATGCGCAGTTTCTATCCCTCCCAGAATTGGTAGATTAACAAGCCTTCAAATGTTGGAGTTGGGGTTGTTTAATGTGCGAAAAGATATTGGATGTGGAATAAATGAGTTAAAGGACATTAAACACCTGGGAGGATCACTTCGTGTTTCGAAGCTTGAGAATGTGGTCAATGCGCAGGAAGCCAAAGAAGCTGAATTAGAAAAAAAGCAAAAGGTTCACAAGTTACTGTTGGAATGGAAATCCTACGATGTGGAATCACGACAGGAAGGCATTGAGGAGGAGGTACTCAAAGGTCTCCAACCTCACACCAACCTTAAAGAGCTAGAGATTGAAGGCTATTGTGGCATCACATTTCCAAAATGGTTGGCAGACTCTTCCTTCTCTAATCTAGTTTCCATCCGTTTGTCCAGATGCAAATGTCAACTGCTCCCGCCTTTTGGCCAGCTCCCCTCTCTTAAATTTCTATCTCTTTATGAAATATATGGACTGAAAAAGGTGGGTCGAGAGTTTTGTGGCAATGGCACGGTGAAGGGTTTCCCATCATTGGATTCATTATGTTTTCAGTCTATGCCTGATTTGGAGGAATGGTCTGGCCTAAAAGGTGATATTAGCCATGTTAGGGAAATTGATATTTTGGATTGCTCCAAGCTGAGGGTACTTCCTCACTTTCCTCTCACATTGATAAAAGTGAAAATAATGGGCTGTGACAGTTTGGCTACTCTTTCTAGGGTCTCAACCATTCAAGACTTACATTTCTCTGGATGCGATGAACAAATCTTGAGCTCATTGAAGTATCTTACCTCTCTTTCTTCTTTAAGCATTTCTAAATTGCCAACTCTAACATCACTGCCTAATGGATTGTTGCAGCCGCTCACAACACTTGAAAACTTAATGATTATTGATTGTGTTCAGCTCATGTCTTTGTCCGAGGAAGTAGGATTGCAACATCTCACCTCTCTACATTCTTTGAAAATTTTGCACTGTCCCCAACTCACATCCTTGGGCGATGAGGTTTTGCCCATCACTCTTCAAATCCTCCAATTCTCGTACTGCACCAATCTGAACTGCTTGCCAACAGGGCTGCAAAATCTTACTTCCCTTGTTGATCTGACACTGGATAATTGTCATAAGATCCATTCCTTGCCCAAGGAGCTACCAGCCTCCCTTCAGTCATTGCATATTAGTGGATGTTCCTTACTGAAGGAAAAGTGTCAGAATGGAGGTGAGTATTGGTCTCAAATATCACAAATCCCTAATATAACCATTGCTAACTAGACATTCCTCAAGGTAGAAAAAGATGCTCTCAAGTATCCAAACATGACCAATGATTGATGCGCTGCAGGTAAAACTTCTCTCAAAGGTCTTAGTTGTAAATTTTCCTGTCCTTTCTGTTTTTTTCTTCATTTTTCCTTTGTTCTTTTCCTCTATGAATATATTCATGACTGTACACACAGTTGCACATTTTGCAGGTCTTGAAATATTTATTTTGTAGATGCCAATTGTGCAAATCCTTATTGATCTAATCTGAAACCAACTATATATTGGCTTTCATCTTAGAGTGCGAAACATTCTTTTCTTTTGATGGCTTCTTGAGCAACATCATTGTAGAATGTGAGTATTGGATTGTTGCCTATTGAATTTGGAACCTTGTGGCAAGTTTCTTCAGATGGTCCATTCAGATTCACAACCTATAGAGCAACATGTACAGCAGTAGATAGTGATAAACCCGAAAGTTTTTATGCCCGGGATTTAATCTAGATTGCAGTTCGATTACTACTTCTATACAGTGGAAAAATAAAAGCAATCAACCACGCAAAGAAGACAACACAATATTTAACGTGGAAAACCAAACGGGAAAAAATCACTAATCCAAAGTGGACAAAATCAAACACTAACTTCCGCAGTTATAAGATATTCTCACAACGTTACAGGCAATCCCTCAATACAAGGCATTGTAATTGATCTTGCTAGATCCCCTAGACACGCAGTCCATCGGTGCCTCACTATTAGTTCTTTGATCTCTACCACGAATGAATCTCTACAGTGAGAGAACAATCTTCTATGAAGATGTAGAAGCCACAAATCTTCTACGATGAAGTAGAAACACCAACTCTATAACTTAAAACCTTCTGCCCAACCTCTCATAGAAGCTCTAGATAAAAACCCCAAAGTGAAATCTCAACTTATATCATGGAGATGACGTACTTGGAGTTGAGAGAAACACCTTTTTTATAGCCCACAATTCATGCCTTAGGGTTAGTGTCCAAGTTGGAACAAAATAGGCAACTCTAGCACAAAAAAGAAAGGTTTTCGTGCAAGTCGGTTAGTTTTCTCCATCGGTGTGCTCAAGCGCAGATAAATGGCTGGGCACTCAAGCATGCTAGCTACTATCTTGGGCGTTTAAGCCCAATCAGATGGGCACTCAAGTGCGCTTGAAATTCCCGCACGCATCTGCAAGCTTTCCGCGGCTATAACTTTTTTATTTTAGCTCCAATTTACACAATCTTGGGCTCCACGGATATTTACTTGCAACGAACTTTCCAATTATAGATAACTCGCTCATATCCAACGCTTGGTTTGTAAAATATGACCTTTTTAATCTATGTTATCCTTAGAAAAATACTTTAATTTGCGATATCTTCAATTCAGCTTATGCATGCAACCACTGTCCATTGTAAATATAAAATACAAATCAATTGACCTAAGTTTTGTCCAATCTATGGACTAGCCAATACAAAAATAATAACAAATCCTGAAACATTTATTTACTTGTAAATAAATAAGAACTGCAGATTTTCATTTTTGGGAAGCCTCCCTGCAGATGGTCTGTTGGGATTCACAACTATAGAGCAACATGTATAGTGCTAGCTAGTCAAGAACCCAAAACATCTATTTACCTCTAAATAAATCATAATGGTATATTGGAAAACCACTTTTTGAGCTATTAGTTTCTCTTGTTATTTCCCTGACTATTACTTGCCAGTTGTGCTTTGTTGCTAACTTGCACCTGCTCTTGCCATAGAAACTGAAGACAGAGGACCTTACCTTTTAGATCTGAGATGCTTATCAAGTGGATAGAACTTCCATAAGTTGGATTTGGGGAATAAAGAGAGAACTGCTTTTTGACAGCTTTAACAGTTGTTTAAAGATAGAACTATTAAAAAAACATTGCAGCCATTAGAAAAGATGTTACAGTCCAAATCTCAGATTCAGTTGTTAGGATTGTCAAGCCACGAATACTTAATGTAAGGTGTGTTATTGGTGGTAATGATTGTCTACCCAAGTGCCGGTTTGGGCTCCTTGTAATACAATTTACCATAAATGAAGGTTCATTCATTTGGACTACCTTTATAAGGCTTTTTCATTCTTTCTGCAAGTAATTACTTATTGTAACATAAGTTATCAGTAACCTAATGCATGACAGCTAAGTTTCAAGGATCCAAGTTGGGCCTGAAGTCTCATTATACAGAAGCAGAATTTTGATTATATACCAAAATATGTTGCCAGCAGTATGGTTATAGGCAATGAAATGATTAGTTTCGTATCATTTTGAGTTTGATGGCAACACCAAATAGGTTGGTTTTAGATACAGTTCTTTAACTGTTTGGGTACATCTGTAGGAGGTTGGATTGTAGACGAGCCACCTCAGCTTTTCCATGGATATTGTACACTTCCCTTGAAAGTTTGAATTCTACTAATTGGTTAAAAATAAGATTTCTTCATATCTTCTGTTTATGGAGCATTGAGAAGAAAATTTTCGAAAGATTAAAAATGATAGAATATGTTGAATTATAATTTTCAATATGGGATGTAACTCAAATGGTAGAGCACCCGCTTTGCATGTGAAAGGTACAGGGTTTGATCCCCTGCATCTCCATTTCAAAATCCCTTTTTATGTTCCACCTTATGCTCTCAAATTTTTGTATAATCAATCAAGACTTAGGTTATAGTTGTTTTCTTGCCTAATGTAGCCCTGCTCTTTTATTCAGATTTGGGATCAGCAGTAAAAACTGACACAACTATATTTTTACAATAAGATATGACTATCAACAATAGCTGGGCTTTGCACTCAACCCAGTTCGAAACACCATGAAACCAGATTCAGAACCCCCTGATCTAGAGTGACTTTTTTTCTGATTTGGGTCAAAGTCTAGAGTGACCTTTGTATGTGGCCCTGAGTCCATTTACAGTTGAGAAGTCCAAGTCTGGGTAAAACTTGACCCTTGTGCTTGATCTGCGTCTACCTATTTGCAAACAGGCAGACTCAAGCCTGTTGTTCAGAGCCCATTGGGACGCATGCATGTTACATGTCAAATCCGTTTCTAAAAAAAAGTAGAAAAAGAAAAATCATAAAATCCTTTTTTTAAGAGAAAATTTCAAAACAGGGCTCAAGTTTTTCCTAGATTTCAAAACAGAATTAAAAAAAAAACTTGCATTTCAAATCAAGTTTTAAGTTTTCCATTTAGATTTCAAATCAGGACAACTTGCGAGAAATTAAATTTTTCAGCGAGTTTTTTGTTTTATTTTTTTAAATACCCAAAATGCCCTTGCCATTTACACCTTCCGCCTGCCAACCACCAATTCAGCAGCAATGGAGCTGGCATGTCGTCGATGTCGCAAGGTCCCATAAAATTTCCCCATGGAACTCAGTGAAATGATTTATAGTAACCCACATAGATTAGAAGGGCTGCTGGACATGAATGAAGGAAATGGGACTAATTCAGCTGAGAGCACCAGATGGGGCGATATAGGCAGTTCGGTCTATCCTTCACCCCTCTCCTAATGCAAATGATAGAATGCCTTCTCACTTCCCAATGAGCCAGAGAGCATATGATTTAATGTTAGAAGTCTTAGAACTGTTTTTATAGGATCTGTACATGTAGAGGAATATTCTCCTGCGCACGGTTCATACGGAACTCTTGTTACATGTCAACGCTATATAATTTAATGTATGTGGTGTTCATAGAGTAGTACATATAAAATACAAATGGCTTAGTAATAGTTTGTGAGCTTAAGATCCTAGCCCCAGATCCATTGCATTATTGCTCTCATATTTTAAACATGGATGGAAGACTGTACTGTCAGACCCAAATGAGTGCTCTTTGAGAGAACCGTTGGCACTTGAAATCGATGCCTAACTTGCAGTTGGCCATGGTAAAGTCGATTGTGGGGGGGGGGGGGGGGGGGGGGGGGGGGGCGGGCGGGGGGCGAAAGTTGCAATCCAACTATTCAGGATAGGGTCATAATAACTGAAAAAAAGATAGATAGTATGACATTAAGATCCAGGAAGCAAACCCAAAAAAGAGAGACGGATGACCAATCGGGTTGCCCTTCCTATGGGTCCCACTTTGGAGAGAACAGTACACTTGAGTACGGAAATTGAACCAAATATCACTCCAGTTGTAACTTTAGGAAAGAAAATTTTTAAAAATTAAAAGATCTTTAAAGTGGTTTCTTAATTAAATCTGAGGTTAATAGTCAAATAATTCAGCTAGGGAGAGTGCAAAAATAGGAGGTAAATGAGTCTAAATGGCTTAGATTTATCAAAAGTGGCCCCATAGACAAGAAAGGAGGACATACCAGTGCGATGTGAGGATTCTACAATAGAAAGGAAAATTATTCTGATTTTCCCCTACAGCATACTGTTATATTGTTTAGTGAGACACATTTTTTTTGCGGAGAAAACAAGAAATTGAGGACTTGTTTGCCATCATTCTGGGAATGTCAGGCATTCTCTCCCTTTCTTCACATCTATGAAACCTCTCCATCTCCCACACATCAGCATCCTCTACCCAAACAAGGAATCTTACTGCTATGTTGACTGGTGCAACCTTCAGATTCAGCAGTGTCAATGGCATCAGCAAGATTTCATCATCAGGGTCTTTCACCTAAACAAGGAATCCTACTACCATGTTGAGCCTGAGGATTCAGCAGTGTCAATAACATCAGCAAGATTTCATCAATTACAGTCACAGGTAATATGAACTCAGGGAGCTTTAGTGATGAAGAAATCAAAGAATTACTTTACATGAAGAAGTAAGGGGAAAAAAAACTAAGATCACAATATTAAGGTGCAATAGTTCAAATTGGAGCACCTATCATACTCTGCAGATTTTAACCTCATAAATGGCATGTCTGATCTAAGAACTTAAAAAAAAAAAAAAAAAAATCAAAACTCAAACCATCTCCCTCAGATCATCTCCATACAGATAATAGCCATATACCCCAAACATTCTTTGATAGCCATGAAAAGCTCTTCACATCGCATCTTCCTCTTTCATTAACCAATCACGGATGATGAATAACCACAGCCATCAATAAGAGGAAGGGAATAAGATGAGGTAAAGGGTGAAGACACACTGACCTGATGATGAATGACTGATCTTTTCTTTTTCCTTTATCTTCTTTCCTTCATTTTCTCTGAGGAACCTTTAAAGAGAGATCACTTTTGCCTTTGGTCATGCATCTTTTCTTCTTGTAGAATGTTGATGGAATTTTCCTATCTTTGTTACTGCCCCTTCTCTCTATCCAGCTCAGGTTGGTGAAACATGACTGAAAGGCTTCAAGCGCTTTTGAATTGTCATGAGGATTTTTTTTACTTCAGTTAATCGGCAAACTCAGTGTTCTCCTTCAGTTAATTGGCAAACTCAGTGTTCTCCTTCATTCTTGAAAAATCACATACATTTATACACGATAAGAAAAGAAGTTACATTTATGTGTTGGCAATGTTCTCCAAGCAGGTGGGGTGTATGGAGTCTAATGAGAAAGAGGTTTAGTTATCTTACATGCTATTTGGATGTTTGTCTCTTCATCTTTTTAATCAAGGTTCATCATCATCATCATCAAAGCCTTATCCCAACCGTGTTGGGGTCGGCTACATGAATTCTATTTCTCCATTCCGTTCTATTTTGAGCTAAATCTTTCTATAAGTGCAACTTCTTCAAATCTAAATTAATGACTTCCATCCATGTTTTCTTCGGCCTATCCTTACCTCTTGATGGACCCTCCACTTGTATCTTTTTAATCAAGGTTAGTGGTGGAAAATGATTCTTTTAATGCTATTTCATGGGTGACATCCTCGGTGGTGCCCCCTTGGAGATTTTAGTTTTATTTGAACGAGATTAGAGCTTTGTTGTCTTCATTGCAAGTGTCTTTTCATCATGTTGGGAGGGAAGCCAACAGTTTTATAGATTCAATAGCTAAGCAAGGGGTGGATAGGTCTCGTAATTTGGTAGCTCTTACCATGTAGTTTGTTGTTTTTTTCCTTTGTGTTGGTTGCTTTTTCATTATGTTCCCCTTGGTATATTTCTCTTATACCTTGTGCCCTTGCTTCTTTTAGGGCCTTTTGTATCTTTCTTGTTTTCCTTTATATAATGTGCTGTTACCAATAAATAGAAAAAAAAGAAAAAGAACCTAGCTATTTTCCAATAATAAACTAGTGCATCCTTGGAATTCATCATGGAAAAACCAAATAAGGGCTTGTTTGAGTACGTGCAAAACAGAATATCTAAAAGGATATAGGATTTCATTTTCATATACACTTTTCTTTTTCCCTTTTTTTTCAAATTGTTTCATACAATAATATATATATGACTTTCCTCACATAGACACATCCACTTTAGCAAATGATAGAGAGGCAATATTTAAAAACCCACTCCCTCTATTTATAATCATAACTATCACAATCCTAATTGGAGTAGCCATTCAACAAAAATTGTTTGAAACTTAGAATTTCAAGCATACAGTAAACCTAACTAGTTTCATAAAAGAGTGAATAAAATAGTATTACATTATCCACACATACCATATAGTGGCTGGGAAGCAGAGAAGAGCCAGGGACTCGGAATTGTTGTCAATGGAAGCATTTTGAAGAAGCTACAAGACTGCCTTGTGGGCGGTCAAATGCTGGAAAATGGGGTGCACAGGAGAAAACATGCTGCATAATTTCATCCATATGTCAAAAGAGTAAGGATGGGAGAAGAATATGCATTCAAAGGATTCCAGCTCATTAGCACAAAGAACACAATTTACTTCATAGTGTGTTTTCCTTTCTTCTCAAGAAATCCCTTCTTTTCAGCTTTTTGTGGAAGGAAAACAAAGACAAGAAAGAATGCACGGGGATATGGCCCTTGAACCAAACCCATTTAGGCCACTGATGAGTGTTGTCAATAGAGGAAGAGATACAAGGCATAGCTGACATGACAGTAAACATCCCCTTCCTAGTACGCTTCAAAACAAGGATATCCTCTCTTTCAGGAAACAAACAATTATATTAATGTCTTCAACAGTATAAGGGATATGCAAATTAAAAATAGCATCCAAATTCCAACTACCGTTGGCAACAAACTCATCAACATTAGAATCGATCTTAAGCCAGAAAAAGCCAGAACAACAGAAAGTATTCTTCCTCAACCATTTTAACTATTCATAAAAATGCATTGTAGGCTAAAAGTTATTATCATAAAAGTTGCACTTCCTTAAACACAACTTATATTTAGTGTTCAGAGGTTGACAATCCTAACCACTAAATTTGAGATTAGATCTATATCATCTTTTCTAATGGTTACAACTGTTTTTAACCATTCTATCTTTTTCCCCCCAAATCCAGAGTGGGGGAACCAATCCACTTGATAAGCTACTCAGATCTCAGAAATAAAGTCCTCTGTCTTCAGTTGCTATGATTATATGGGCAGGTGCAAGTTAGCAACAAAGCACAATCGGGAAGCTAGAGTTGGTTAAGTAATAAGAGAAAATTACAGCTCAAAAAGTTATTACTCTTTAAACTACAATTATGATTATTGGACGTAAATAAACATTTCAGATTCATCACTGTTTGTCACTTGACAGGTTGTCTTGGGGCTGGGCTGTGGGATTTTTTGCAAGTCCGAGCAGTTTCCTCCGCTCCTCTCTGGGCTTCCTCTGTAACTATTTCATTTTGCTCCTCTCTTCGGATGGCCGATTTTCGCTTTCTATTTATTGTTCATGGCTTCTTTTGGGGCTTACTCTTAAACCTACTCTTTCATATTTGCCTTCAAGAGAAAGAGAAAAAAAAAAAAAAACTATTTATCACTGTACTTTTTGCTCTATAGTTTTGAATTGTTGCTCTATAGTTGTGAATCCAAACAAACCATCTAGAGGTACTTACAGCAAGGTTCCTGATTCAAATGATTCGAAAAGAACCAATCAAATAATACCATTCATTAATGATGTTCTTCAAGAGGCTGCCAAAGAAAAAAGATGGTCCACCCACACTCAATGATCAAAGTCAATAAATGGTTATTTTTCAATTGCATCATTATAGAATTGCAAAAGTAGCATACGAATTCAACATTTTAGGATCTGCAAGTCTGTGACAACCATGTGTGCAGTGCTGAGTAAATCCATACAGAGCAAAAAATAAATAAATAAAACAGACTGAAAAAATATATACAATTAGGACTTCTGGGAGAAATTTTACAAGCAGCACATCAATCATGCTTAGATACTCGGGAGTATCTTTCTCTAACTTGAAGAAATGTACATGCCATCAATGATTATGCAAGGGATGCGTGATATCTGACACCAATACTCGCCTCCATCCTGACACTTCTCCTTTAGTGAGGGACATTGTGACATATCAAACAAACGAAGCGTGGTTGGTAGCTCCCCAGGGAAGGAATGGATTTTAGGACAACCATAAAGTGTCAGATTGACAAGGGAAGTGAGATTTTGCAACCCGAGTGGCAAGCAGTTCAGATTGCTGCAATCTGAGATTTTGAGACTTTGAAGAGTGGCAGGCAAAACCTCATCATGCAGGGAGACGATCTTGGGACAGTAAGAAATTTGCAAAGAGCGTAGAGAGGTGAGATGTTGCAATTCCACTTCCTTTGACAAGAATGTAAGCTGAGCACAATCAAAAATGCTTAAGTGTTCAAGGACTGTAAGCGGCTTCAGAAAGCTAGTAGGTAGTGATGTTAGAGTTGAAAATAAAGAAATATTTAAAGAAGTAAGAGAGGTAAGATACTGCAATGAGCTCAAGATTCCTTCATCGCATCCAGACAAAGCTAAGTCGCGAATGGTTGAGAAGCTAGCAAGAGTAGACAGTCTCTCACACAATTGTATCAGTACTCTTTCCAATGTGAGAGGAAAGGGAGGAAGCCCCCTCAACTTGGAGCAATGGGAGATATAAATCTCACTAACATGGCTAATATCACCTTCTAGGCCAGCCCATTCCTCCAAATCAGGCATAAACAAAAAACCTAACTTCTGCAATGATGGGAAACCCTTCACTGTGCCATTGCTGTAGAACTCACGGCCGACCTTTTTTAGTCCGTAAAGTTTCTCAAGATGCAAATCCTTGAGAGAGGGAAGTTCGCCAAAAGATGGAAGAAGACGACATCTACAACTAGACAAGTTGATAGAAACTAGATTGGAGAGGGAAGAGTCCCCCAACCATGTTGGAAATGTGACGCCACAGTAGCCTTCAATCTCTAGCTCTTTAAGTTTGGTGGGAGGTTGAAGTGCTTTTAGTATGCGCTCCTCAATTCCTTCCTGTCGTGATTCCACATCATCGGATTTCCATTTGAAATGTAACTTTTGAATTTTTTGCTTTTTTTTCAACTCAGCCTCTTTGGCTTCCTGCACATTAACGACATTCTCAAGATTCGAAATGCAAAGTGGTCCTTGTAGGTGTATCATCTCCTTCAACTCACTTATTCCACATCCAATCTCTTTACCCACATTAAAGCCCCCCAGTGTTTGGAGACATGTCAACCTCCCTATTCTTGGTGCTATAGGAACTGAGCATCGCCATAAAGACAGATGTCTTAGGTTGACTAGGTTGCTCAAGTCACCAGGTAGCTCCACAAGCTTAAAGCAATATTCGAGCATCAAGGTTTGTAGATTGTAGAGTCTAGTTGTTGATTTTGGTAACCTTTCAATATCCGTCCAGGACAAGTCAAGACACCTGAGTTGTACCAAATTTCCAATTGATTCTGGCAACTCAATTATGGAAGCTTCCCTCAAAGTCAAGACACGCATATGCCTCAAATTTATGAAAAGATCAGATGGGATATTATTAATATAAGTTGCAAATATAGGACATGTAAGACTGCGCAGACTTTTCAAACAATAGAAATCCTTGAAAGTGAATGATTCCAAACCAAAGCTGGAAAGGCGACATGATACATGGCGAACCTTTTCAGCAATTTTATGAGACTTCCCATCTCCCACTTCCAAAATATCAGCTCCTGAAACAGACCGTCCAAGATCATGAGTGAGGTTGTGCATTGTGTAACGTGATGTAGATACACAATTAAGTAAAGACCTTGAAACCAAATCAGCAAGGTATTCCCTGCCTATGTCTTCCATTTGCTCACTTCCTTTAGACTGAATAAAACCTTGCACCATCCACATCAAAACTAATTGATTGCCTTCCACTGTGTAACCCTTAGGAAATATGCAGCAATACGCAAAACACTGCTTCAAATGTGCTGGCAAGTGATGATAACTCAATCTTAAAGCAGGCAAAATGTCATTTCTTTCTTCTAGCAGATCCCATATCTCGCTTTTTAAGATTACTTCCCACTCGAAAACATCTACGTTAGAGCGTAACAAGCCTCCCAGTGTCTTCACTGACAAAGGCAACCCATTGCACTTGTTTACAATTTCCTTGCCTATCATCTCCAAGTCTGGATGTGCATGTGAATTCCCTTCGACAAATGCTTGTCTTTCAAACAGAGACCAACAATCCTCATCTGACAGACCACGCAAGGAGTGAGTGGGCACTGTTCCCATGAGTGTGGAAACTCTTTGGCTTCTAGTGGTTACTAGAATTCTACTTCCTCTTGCCCCAACCATCAATGGAGCTCGCAAGGCATCCCAATCATTACAATTCTCATTCCAAACATCGTCCAACACAATCAAAAACCTTTTCGTACTCAATGCCTTCTGAATACTAGCTTGAATTGCATCCAGGTTTGTAAGATGACAAGCACTCCCAGTAACAGACTCCGCAATGGCTTTTGCGAGCCTAATTAAATCGAAATCCTCCGACACATAAACCCAGGCTCTTATCTGAAAATGTTTCACTACCCTTTCATCATTGTAGATCAATTGAGCCAGCGTCGTCTTCCCAAGTCCACCCATGCCACAAATGGAAACGACCCAGATACCATTTTGGGCCGAAGAATTGTCCGGTACCAGCAAGCCAACCACCTTCTCTCTGTCGGTTTCTCTTCCGAATACAATCGACTCATCTATGATGGAGCTAGTGGGAGGCCGCTTTCTGGGTTTGAGCTTTTGTGACCCATGCATCACTTTGAGATGGAGGTGATTGTTTTCTCGCTCAATCTCATCCAATCTCTCTCTAATCTCCTTAATTCGAGAACCCAAGTTGAAATTGGAACTAAACTGACAGAAGAAGTGGGGTACCTTAACGTGGGTCATCAGCTTTCTCTTTCTGGTTTGCATTGGTGGGGCTTCTTCTATTTTGGATTGAAGGGCTATGTATGCGAGTTCATCGAGGATGTCCTCGGCGTCATAGGCGACTTCCTTGAGGTCGCTCAGCCACAGACGGACGGATTCCTCTTTGATTTGTCTGTTTTCTGCATCAGTGAGAAGAGATTGGATTCTTGAGAGGGTGGATGAGAGCTTTTTCGCCTCCTTTTCAACACCCAAGGGAAGGCTTAGCCTTTTGAGGAAAGGGAGAGCTAATCTATCGAAGAGAACTTGAAAAAGTGCGCTTAAAGCAGCCTCTACGACCATTGAAGCTGCACCTCCTTCCATGATCCAGTAGCTGAGATGAGATCAGTGAGGTGAAGGAAACAGAGAAGGGAATCAACAACTGCGTCAACCAGGTTAAGGTATAAGCCCATTTCAGTCAAAAGAAAAATTGACTGACTCCCATGATCCCATTCTAGATTAAAGAAGATTTTTTTTTTTATTCTTCTTCTTAACAGTGGGGCCACTTATGAAAATATAATCCTCTCTTAAGTAATTAGCCCCATCTTGCATGGGTCACCAATTCTTTGAAACTAGGATAAGGATTCGGCCCACAATTGAATTGATCAAGACTCTGATGGTACGCCCAACTTGTGTAGAAATGAAATCTAGTTGAAGGGTCGATGCAAGGGACTCTTGAGATAGTGGATGAGAGCTTTTTAGCCTCTTATTCAACACCCAGGGGAAGGATCAGCCTTTTGAAGTAAGGGAGGGCTAATTTATCGAAGAGAACTTGAAAAGGCGCGCTTTAAGCAGCCTCACCAACATTGAAGCTGCAATTCCTTCCATGTTGCAGTAGCTGAGATGAAATGAGGGAAAGTTCAGAAGTGCAGGGACAGCGGACACGAGTCAAATGCACAAACAAGAATAGCTATTAAATCGTTATACATAAGCGGAAATTAAGAAGATTAAGAAAGTCATATTTATGTCTTTTTGACCCATTTTAATTTGAGTTATATACTCTTAATAAAAATCAGGCTTGAATCTAAGAAAAAAAATATATATTTCAAGTTCAACTATTAGGTTATCTAGAGTTGATCCTCTTAAATGAAAATCATGAAATGCTAAGGGCTTGTTTGGTAGGTCTAGACTTATTTTTATAGACAATCCAAAATAGAGCTATTAAAAAAAGAGTTATAAAAAAAGAGGCTACAATTAAAATATATGTTTGACAATGGAAGCATCTATTTTAAATAGACTATTTTAAATAAAAAGTTAAAAATTTTTCACAAATATATTGAGATCTACTAGGTATCAAGCCTTGAAATTTTACACCATAATTATCTTTGGCCTCCCAAAGAGATCTAACGGTTTAGATCTTGTGTTTGGGGCCCTTAATTTTTTTAAAAAATATTTAATAATTCACGTTTTACAAAAATATCTTAAGTTTGGTGATGATCCAATGGCTGAAATTTGATCTCATAGTGGTCATTGAGCTTCTACACATTCTCAATGGTTTGGATTGTTATTTATTTCCCAGAAATAATAATAATAAATAAATAAAAGTACTGTCTATGGACTAGTTTAAAATTGAGCATATTAAATCTATGGTTGAAAGTTTTTTACAAATTTTTCGAGATCCACAAGGAATCAATCCTTGAAAATTGACCCCATAACCGTTTTTAGTCTTTCCAACATTTCCAATGGTTTGGATCTTGTGTTTCGGCCCCACAGAATTCAAAAACTAATATCCAATGGCTCACACTTTTTTACACATATCTCGAAATTCATGATGATCCAACGGCTGAAATTTGGAGGGATGGCCATATTTGATCATATGAATAGTTTCAACAGTTTGGATTTAGATTTATCCTCTCGGATTTCGGGAAAAATTGAAAAAACTGAACTGGGTGTGATCCTCCTAAAACATTGTAGCAGCGCCTCTTCTTTTCTTCCTCTAATTTAGAAATGCATCATGAGGAAGGCTGTGGGAAATAGAGGTAAAGCCTCTACATATTTAAATTGGATGGATCACAAAAGCACATGCCAAACGCTATTATTTTTATAAATTCTATTAGGTTTAGACATTTAAACAAATAGAGCCTAAAATTAATAATGCCAAACATACACTAAGATCTATCTAATTCAAGCGACGTAACTTAATATAAACAAGGTCTACATTTGACTGAAAATGGCTTGAATTATGAGTTTAAATATTTTATATATATATATATATAGATTTGCTGATGAGTTTATCCCTTAGGTATTTGACCATATAGCAAATAGGATTAATTTCCTTAGTGCACTGGTTGAACTCACAAAAAAGCACACCAAAGAAATTTGGGATGGATTTCAAAAAACAAAAATTCACACCTTATTCACTCTATCAACTCTTATGTGAGAGTATATCTTTTCCTTAATTGAGAAGTGTAAAAGAATTTTTTTAAAAAATAATTTAATACATAATTTACACATCTAAGAAAGTGGGCCTAATGCGTAGAACACATGAATCTTTCCAATGTTTTACTCATATTTTATATAAGATGAGCTTATAGTGAGCCTACTTATTTAGATTAAAATAAAATTTTCCACATCCCATAAATAAGGAGAAAGTGCATTTGTTAGAAGCGCCTGTTTTAGCTTGTCGTGGAATAAGTTGTGTTTCCTCTTCGAAAGAAATGAAAATTCAAGGGGAGAGGGTTAGAAATGAGTTTCTCATCATGCGTAAAAAAAATTTCACAAAAATTGGAGTTTTCAACCGAGAGTCTGTGACTACAAAAATAAGAATCATAGGAAATAAGGCTTCCACTTTGGCCGAATCACCTTTCACAAATGTTCCCTTCGGGTCAATAAATAAGAGAAAAAAAATGGAAAGGACACTCTTGGAAATAAAGTGAAAAGAGATAGGAGAAAGGAACTATTGAAAATAAAGTAGGATAAAAGCAAAATTTCGATTTTGGAATCCCATCAAACTCTCATTACTACACCTGTCATAAAAAAAGAAGCTACTAGCCAGTAACCTTCCTTTGTTTCTTTCTTTTGAAAATCAGCTTCATCTCCCTAACACCACTCTTCAATCAATAACAATAAAATTATATTAAAAGATAAAGGTTCAGACAAAAGGCACAAAAAAAAATACAAGAAAACTAAATCGATAATATTAAAAATATAAAGCTTCAAACAACAGGCAAAAAAACATATAAGAAAACTAAATTTCAGTATAAGAGTATTTTACTAACCATAAACAGCTACAAAATAGATACTTCCAAAGAAACAAACTCTATCTGCTCCTTATTTTGCTAGTGCATCCCCCATTTCATTGAGACAATGGTGAACATGATGAAAATCCACCCAAAAAGATGAAAATGCAAACTTAAACACATTGAAGTAGAATTTAGATTTCTAAGGACTTGCCTTCATTGAATTAATCCAAGATATTACATTTAGTGAATCACTTTTCAAGATAAGCTCCTCTTAAGAAAGAACCTCAAAACACATGAAGATCTTCAAGAATGGCCAACAACTTCCCTTGAATATTATCTTCCAAATTCTCTCATTTCTTGTTCTATAATTGTCTGTATAACCTCGTAAATTTTTTATGTCTCTGTTCTTCCAAACGTCCGCCTTGGCCACATCTATTTTAGTTTCTTTTTTTTTTTTTTGCCCAACATTTATTATGTCTCTGTTCTTCCAAACCCTCTTTAGAGAATATTTTAGAGAAAATTGGATGAGTTCATCTTAGATTAGGTTGCATTACATTAGATTTTATTCAAATTATGCTAGGCTAGTGTCATTATTTGATTAAATTTTCCTTTATGATCAGATTGCTATGTTTGATGTGCTCTATAAATAGCCATTAGCTATTTTCAGTTAAATCACTGCATAGATTTGGCAAAGTAGTACTAGATTTTTCACAGACACTAGGTCATTTCAACTTTAATCAACTCAACTTCCCCGCAATTTGATCTACTAAACTTGTGCTCTATGCATTGGGTTGGGTTGGATTTGACCTCACAAAAGCTTCTCCAGGTTGAGTGCTGCCCAGGCCCTTAAGTTCTTTAAGTTCTCTAAAAAAAACCCAACCTGTTCTGTCTCTCCCAAACAGCCCCTCAAATGTTGTTTTCCCAAATATTTGCGGTACCGTTGAAGGCCCAATTTATCGCTTTGGCCCACCTACAACTGTGTCGAACCCCATAGTCTCGATCACAGGCTTCCAAGGATTTAAATAATTTATTTTCTTTAAACCCGTCAGTTGATGCAGATTGATCCTCATCACTCTGATGTTGCTTAATATATTTATATCAGGGTTGCTAGATGTTTCTTTTCCATCATGACTATTCAAACATTCCATATCTATCTATAATGGCACTCAGCACCCGAAGGTTTGGGTGAGATTCCTGACTCTTCTATTGAGGCAGATGTTAAACATGCAGTAATTGCTGGAGATAACAAGTGAGTAGTTCTGCAGTGCATCCCCGCAAATAGAATGGCCGATGTGGGAAAGCACTCGTGACCCGTCCCTTAAGAAGAGTCATTTATCTTAGCATAACTTTCTTTCCAGTCAACTCAATGGATCTCAAAAAGATTGTGATTTCCGTTAAATGGTAAGATCATAGTGTTGGGATTTGCAGCAATACAGATGACCATATTTCAAATTTTCACTTGATATACATCTTCTGATTTATGTTCTTTCATTAATCAGGTTGTCTGCCATTTCAAACAATGATCTCATGAGTCTTGTAAAGACCACGTCACTTAAAAACACTTTGAAAGAAACACTTGACTTTATTTGCACAGAATATGAAAATATAGCAGATGGTACTGTTCAGTGTGAATCTCAGTAATGATCACTATACTAATTGAAATCAAAATTATGGTCTTTGGAATGTATGTAATGCCCGGAACAAAAAACGAAGCTGTCTATAAGAAGTTGATTATTACTACAAGTTGCTTTTATGCCTATTGATATTTTGATGCCTATTCAACTTGAAACTAGTTCATTTGATTCTGAAAATGTGATGATTGTAATGTAGAAATTAGGGAGGAGCTTAATATGATGGTATGTTATGGTCATTGAGTCGCAGACGATTGAACCAGGTAATGTATACTGTTTTGAATATATTCCAATCCGTTCTATGTTCCTCTGGATGTTGTTGGCTGAATTACTACTTGTCATTCGTCTTTATCTTCTACTAAACTTCTTTTGCTAGTTGGTGATCTTCTTCCATCACCACCATCTGTGGAATGGCTAAAATCATCTTGGTTATGTGCGATCTTCCCATCATTTTAATGCTGGAAATAAAAATGAGTGTAAAAGAGCAGTAAAATCTTTCATGCAATTTCTTCTCCTTGCGGACTAATCAAGTCCAGATAACCCTTCTCAAAAATCAATATGGCCTATCTCTACTGCGTTGGTTGTTTGTCTAGCTGATTTTTAGGGGTTGTAAGACCTTAATAGAAAACGCAATTCACACTTCTTGTGCCCCACATTTCACATCACTCACGCTGGATCAGGTGCAACTTATTTTGGATTACTGGAACACCTCAATGAGGTCATCACTCATGGCCATTAGTTTCTGTAATAAACTTGGCCATGTATTTCATTCAAGCTTGAAATTCTAACTGCCTTTGTCACATTACTCTTTGTTATAGATTTGAATGAAACGTTGGAAGCAAACCAGATCAGCAAAGCATTGGGAGAAATTGCCAATGAGAAACAAGAGAAATTTGCGGATGAGTAGGCATCGATGAGATAGAACTTCCTTTTTTACCGAGAGAATGAAGGAAAAGCAATGATGTGAAATCTCTTGAGTGTTATTTTGTAACAAGATAGTTTAGGAGATGAAATTAAACCTCATTGTTGTATGGAATTGAACCTTGATAAACTACATTTGCTCTTTTCGTATGCTAATCTCGACTACAGTGGGAGATATGATCGCTTGATTCCAAATTGGTCACTCGAAATTTTGAAGTTACGCATCTTTAGTTTGCCTTTGACAATATGCATTGGTTTGAGATAGATTTCAGCCAAAAGGGCAAAAAGAAAAAATGAAAAAAAAAAAACACACTCTTCCTCTCTTTTATTACCAGACAAAAATCTAAGGAAGCCCAAGGCAAAAATCTAACAAAGCAATTCTGTCTTTATCCCATATCTCGCTTTTTACTGCTTCCCACTGGACAACATCAACCTTAGAGCGCAACAGACCTCCCAGTGTTTTCACTGCCAAAGGCAACCCTTTGCACTTGTTTGCAATTTCCTTGCCTATCGCCACCAAGTCTGGATGTGCATCTGAAATCCCCTCCGCATATGCTCGTGTTTGGAACAAAGTCCAGCATTCATCATCGGACAGACCCTGCAAAGAATGAGTGGGAACTGTTCCCATGATTGTGGAAACTCTTTGGCTTCTAGTGGTTACTAGAATTCTACTTCCAGTTCTTGCCCCAACCATCAACGGAGCTCGTAGAGCATCCCATTCATTAAAGTTGTCATTCCAAACATCGTCTAACACAAGCAAAAACCTCTTCTCTTGCAGAGCGTTCTGAATGCTAACTTGAACTGCATCCAAGTCCGTAGGATGAGGAGCACTCCCAGGAACTTTCTCTGCAATGGCGTTGGTTAGCCTAATTAAATCAAAGTCTTTTTCCGACACATAAACCCAGGCTCTTACCTCAAAATGTTCCACTACCCGCTCATCATTGTAAATCAATTGAGCAAGTGTGGTCTTCCCGAGTCCTCCCATGCCGCAAATGGGAACAACCTGCAGGATACTTGAGTGGGAGGCCGAAGAGTCTTCTGATGTCAACAAACCCACCACCTTCTCTCTGTCAGTTTCTCTTCCGAAAATAATCGACTCATCTACGACGGAGCCAGTGGGAGGACGCTTGCTGGGTATGAACCTTTCAGACTTCAGTATGACTTTGAGATTGAGGTGGTTGCTTTTGCTCTCAATCTCTTCTAGTCTCTCTCTAATCTCCTTAATTCGAGGACCCATGTTAAGATTGGAAACAGAGCAAGAGAATAAGTCGGATACCTGATCAGTCAACTTCCTCTTTCCTGTTTGCATTGGGGCTGCTTTTATTTTGGATTGAAGGACATCGATGATGTCCTTGGCGTCTTCAGCAGCATCTTGGAGTTCTTTCAGCCACAGTCGAACTGATTCCTCTTTGATTTGTTTGTCCTCTGCGTCGTTGAGAAGGGCTTGGATTCTGGAAATGGTTGATTTGAGCCTTTGGGCCTCTCCTTTGACACCGAAGAGAAAGCCTAGGCATTTGAGGAAAGGAGGAGGGGGCAAAGTATCAAACATCTTTTGGAAAAGGGAGTTTAAACCTGCGTCTACCACCTGTGAAGTTACAGAACCCATGGTAATTCCAGTAGCCGAGTGGGATAGATGCGATGAGAAGAAACGAGGGAGAGGTGAAGGAAGGAGGAGGAAGATCTGAATAATCTGATGGGACTTGGGAGGGAAACACATCACCAAGTGCGTCAATAAATAAGCCAGGTCAGTCAAGAAGAGATTCTGACATTAGGGGTTCACAAGAGAGGAAAGCTGGGCTTTGCAGCAGTCAATAGAGAAGTTTGAAGGAAGGTACAGAGCAGAATCCATGCATGTTCTAGCAGCTGATCATGAGACGAGACGAAAGATGCAGAAAGACCTACGAAGGAAGAGAGAAAGACAAGGTGCAGTTTCCTGTTCTGGTTTTTGAGCTGAGATAAATCACAGCATTTTTCACTTTAGTTGGGAGTTTGGCCCTGTCACATTCATATTTGTAAAACACCTAAATCTTTTTTAATAATATTGTTTAGAGAATTTTACGGATTATCCTTTTTTTTTAAAGGAAAGGAAGAGGGTTTTGCCGGAAAATTCCTATTAAAGTCACTTTTGACAAAAAATTATTCAAAAGATAAGCTTCCACTTTTGTGGGCCAAGAAATTCTATTCTTTTTTAACATTTTGAAATTTGAGTGTGCAAGATATCCCCGCGCACCACATACATGATTGGGGTATTCCCGCTCACTTTTTCTTTCTTCTTCTTTCTCATCTTCCCCTCCTTTCAACCATCTCTTCGATCACCATCATCTGTTTCTCTAATCTCTCATAATTCTTCAGTGCATCATACCTAAACTCAATAATCAAATAAGATCATCATCGCCTTTGACCCAAAACACATTATAGCCCCACCAACTCGCAACCAAAACTTAAACAATCTCTCACGTTCCGAGTCATCGAACCCAATCGATGGCCCACATCTCTCTACAAGTCACCATCTTTTGATCGACCTCTTTTTCTTTGCAACTTCCAGTAAATAAAATCATTTTCTCTCACCATCTCAATCTTTATTTCTCCTTCTGCCTCTGCTTCTCTTTCCCCTATAGAAAATCTGATCTGAGAGCTTTTCTTCAATTCCTCCAAGCAAAACCCAATGATTATCTCTTAACTGACTCAAGAAACCCTAGCTCTTGGGATTTATTTTGTATGGATTTAAAAAGGATTTGATATTGGCACGAGTTTGATATGATAGTTAGCTTTGGTATGATATGGTTAGATTTGAGATGGAATGAAATAATCATCATAAACAAAAAGAAAAAGAAGATGATGATGATAATGATGATGATGACGACATGGACAACAATATCACTGTCCATTTGCCCATGAGCAAGGATATCCCCACCTAAAAGAGTGTTTTAATTGTCCCCATCCAACATAATTAAAATCCTCTGTAAGTCATCACAGATTTTAACTAAGAAGGTGTTGTTTTTGTTTTTTTGGGTGTTTGGTCATTAGGAATTAGGATTTCTAGTTCAATTAATAGCTGATTGTCTAGAAAATGGAAGATTATGATGAAAAGGAAACGTGAAATATGGGTCTCATTTTATGTATGGGGCCAGTTGGAAGAATGATAAAAAAAAACTAAGTGCCTGTTTGGTAACTTCTACGAAAGAAGAAATGGGACAGAAGTCATGGTCTAACCTCATTAAGTAGGATCTCCAAATCCTATATGGAGAGGAATTCACACTCAAAATAATTGGTTTCCGCCATTTTCCCATCCCATTTTAGTGCTGCACCAAATGCTTCTGGCGCCTTGTGTGCGCCATTTCGGTGGAAACAAGAGCTGCACAAACAAACCGTAGAGAAAGAAGAGAGGAAAGGAAAATAGAGAGAGATGCTTCTGGCGCCTTGTCTGCGCCATTTCGGTGGAAACAAGAGCTGCACAAACAAACTGTAGAGAAAGAAGAGAGGAAGGGAAAATAGAGAGAGAGAGAGAGAGAGAGAGAGAGAGAGAGAGAAGTGACTTTTGTGAGATGGTTTCATGTGGGTTTGTTTAGATGTGCGCTTTGGCTCATAGGATTTCAAACCAATCTTGCCACGTTTTGAAAGGCATCATGTGAGGTTAATGCAGGCCACACTTACATATATTTAGAATAAGGATTTGCATGCTTCTGATGTGGGACTTATCCCCCACCCTCTCTCTAGGCAAATGCTCGCTAAACTCAACACCCTTCTATAAAGGGTCACAGATGTGAGACTAGGTTTGGGTAATATTATACTCTTTGGAAAGAGGGAGGAAAACCCATCTCACCATTGATTCTAGAGTAGTTAACTGATCTTTTCTGATAAACTTTAAATCAAAGAATATCCTTTCCTTGATCCCAAAAAACAAAAACATAGCAAAACAAAACAAAATTAAAGAAACGTATGTATTTTCAAGAGAAGGGCAGCGATCAGTAATTGTGTTCTCTTTGGCACGATCTACACTTGTTATAACATGTGAACCAAAGAGCAGAGAAGTCTGAAACCTTTCGAGTGCAAGACAGTTCGCACCTATAACATAAAAAAATAAAAAAGCAAAATAAATAAAATAAAATAAGCTCAAGAAAAAAAAAATGAAATTCTCAGCATGAACATCATGCTTATGCACTAAAGTCATCTGCAGGATATTATGTCCACGGTGAGTTCACTCTGTACGGGAAAAAACAGAAGAAGAAGAAGAAAAACACCATATGATGCCATCATTAATACACACCCTAGGACAATTTATCATAAAAGTGGAGATCTGGACAAAGGAAGGAGGATACGCTAGAAAGAATATGAAGCTTGAGTAAAAGTACGAAAATATGGAATGTGATCGACAAAGACAAATTGCGGGAAGTATATTATTTTTTATGAACAGGATCATAATAAATAAAACCCTTCTTAGTATGTCGTAGCCCCAAAAAGCAAATTTTGTTGTTTGTAAAGTTAATTTGGTGCACTTGTGAGTTCGAAAAAACATATAACAAATACAACCAAATCTATACAAAATGTGTGAATCAAGATGAGAGTTGTATTGATAGAATAAGGGAACTGATTATTCAAATCTGAGGAAAATTGTCTATTGATGAGGTAAACTGCTACGTGAACTGCCTCAGGCAAAAATATAGTAGGAATAAAGGAATATATGAGCAAAGCTCTTTAGAATAGTAAGTATACACTGTGTGTTAGGATTTTGAGTCTTAGTTAATTCATAAGTTATAGACAAAACTCGGGTCCAATATGTGTTGTAATTTTTATTTTTAAGCTTTGGACTATAACATATGCAACTAGATGTGCTGAAGTGAAAAAATTGAATAAAAAAAAAGACTCGAACAATAAAATTGGGATAGAAGGTGACCTTGGTCGACCAAGCCCAAACCCCGCTCGACCGAGCCTGTGCAAATTGCCCAAACAAAACATTAAATCACTAAATTGAACCTCGCTTGAGTGAGGCGAGCGACGAAAATTATCCAGCAAACTTGTTCGATTTCCTTTCATATTTCATCTACACTTACCTATTTGAGCCCTAATTGAATTCCATCTTTGAACCACGAATCCAAGGCTATTTAAAGCCTTGTGTTGTGAACACTAAGTACGCCTTCTATCCAATCTGGAGCAACCATTGAAGGGCTCTACTATGTCATAAAGCTTTTGTTTATAGAGTTTCTACTTCTACTGTTTTGTAGAAAATTGTGCATCTTGAGTGGCATCAATGCGGGTTGCGTCGAGCAGGGGAATGATAAAAGATATGTTCATCAATAAGAAAAATATAATCCTTAGGTTGAGTTCAACTAAGAAAAAGGGTTGTAAGTATAGCTTGTAACTGTTCAATTTTCGGGTAGTTGATTTTTCTTAAATCGAGGAGATTGGTCTTATAGTTTTTCCCATATTTGGGTTTTTTACTTGAAAAATCTTGATGACTTCCAGTGGAATGATTGATTTAGTTTAGTTCTTTTAATTTTCATTTATTTAAACTGCATACTGGGGACCTTGAACCTCATCTTGGTAGTTCTAAGAATAGGTTCAAATCCTATCTACTCCTTATTTTTGCTAGTGCAGCCCCTATTTCATTGATTTAATGGTAAAAATGATGAAAATCCACCCGAAAAGATGAAAATAGAAATTTAGATTTCCAAGGAATTGCCTCCATCGAATTAATCCAAGATATTACATAGTGGGAATCACTTTGCATGATAAGCTCCTCTAAGAAACAACCTCAAAACACATGAAGAGCTTCAAGAACCAACACCTTCCCTTGAATATTATCTTTCAAAAATTCTTTCATTTCTTGTTTCTATAATTGTCTCTATAATCTCCTAAATTTTATTTTATTTTAATTTTTTTTAATGTTAATCTCCAAAACTTTATTATGTCTCTGTTCTTCCAAACATCCGTCTTGGCCACATGTATTTTAGTTTCTTTTTTTTTTTTTCCTCTTGCCAACATTTGGCACTGTACAACATTGTGGGTCTATGCACAATTTCTATTCTAATGTGTTGCTGAAATCGAAGGTGCTCGTTGGCAGTCGTAAATACTACAGTGTCAATGAGGTCATCCCTCATGGCCATAAGTTTCCGTAATAAACTTGGCCATGCATCACTCAAGCTTGAAATTCTAACTGCGTTTGTCACATTACTCTTTGTTAGATTTGAATGAAATGTTGGAAGCAAACCAGATCAGCAAAGCATTGGGAGAGCTTGCCAATGAGAAACAAGAGAAATTTGCTGATTATATCGATGAGATAGAACTTCTTTTTTTTCCCAAGAGATTGAAGGAAAAGCAATGATGTGAAATCTCTGAGTGATATTTTGTAACAAGATAGTTTAGGAGATGAAATTAAACCTCATTGTTGCATGGAATTGAACCTCGATAACCTACATTTGCTCTTTTCGTGTGCTAATCTCGACTACAGTGGGAGATATGATCGCTTGATTCCAAATTGGTCACTCGAAATTTTGAAGTTACGCAGCTCTAGTTTGCCTGTGACAATGTGCATTGGTTTGAGCTAGGGGTGTACACGTTCGGATTAGATGGGATTGAGCCAAATTTGTCACCAAACCGTTACCTACAGATTAACGGTTTTATAATCCGTCACCGATCCGTTGCCCTTTAAAACCGTTCCGAACCGAACTATAGATCAACTGTTCGGATCATTTAAAACCACTCAATCAGTTGATAGAGCCCAAGATAGGAGTTTTTTTTGCAATAAAATAAAATAAAAATAGAAGTAAAAGTTGTAGGTGGCCTATTAGTAAAACTTGATTATATGTAGCATGTCTCTATCATTCCTACGTAACCATTCCCAAATTATTAGATGAATTCATTATTAAGATTAACACGTTAAACATGTTCATTTTATGAAATGTCTTAAAGAGACCAGATTTTGAAGATGTTCAAAAAGGACATATTTAATCATCCTATGAACTCCCGCAAGATGATTATAATATAAGACAAACAAGGTGATTATGGTTTAAAATAACTGTCACATCACCAGATATATATATATAATGCGGAATACACGTAATAATAGAAAGATATATATGTAGATACTCCAAATAAAATCTTTAAGCAAAAATCCTAAATTTTGAGTACTTCGAAAGCATAAATGACTTACTAGCATATATCAAATCAGTTTTTTTATTGAATCCCACTCTTCTTACTCAAAGAGAATTGTATTACCAATTTCATAAAGTTTTTAAAGGATCCTAATAGAAACTCATTAGGAAAATTTTAACAAAAGAATAAAACAAAATGCACAAAACACTTGAATCTTTTGAAAAATATTTTGCAATGAATACCACACAAAATACTTCAATCTTATGGAAGAAATCATTATCTTTTAATATTTTTATATAAAAATAAAAAATATAATTTTTTTTCTTTCAACGGATTGGATCGGTTTAAATCCACGAATTAAGGGTAAAATCCGCACCAATCCGTTACTAACGGATTAGGATTTTTTCAATCCGTCACTAATTCATTGACCATCGAATTGGTTAAAAAAAATCACAGATTGGATCGGTTTAACGGATCGACGGATTTTTTGTACACCCCTCGTTTGAGCTAGATTTCGGCTTAAAGATAAGTTGCTTAAATGATCTAAAGCATCCATGTTGACGATGTTCAGTTGGAAAATTTTTCATGCCTCTCCGTATGGAGGATAGGTCACCTTCCTTCAACATATCCTGGACTTCCTTTGCGTTAGTAAGACTGAAAAATCTATTTGGCATCCGGCTATAGAAAGATAAAAAAGGAAGTTGTCCACAAGGGAAAGCTCTCAACTTTGGTAATTGGATTACTCTATTGAAGTCCGCTTTGGTTAGCCTTCGCCTAAACATTTTATCCTCGTTTCGCCGTGTAGTAAAGAGAATGGAATCAGTTGCAAGTAATTTCCTTTTGTAATGACACAAATTAGAAGGATATTGGGTTGGAAACTTATTATCAGAGATACTTTGCAGCTTCAACTAAACAGCATTAAAAAACCACTGCACCAGAAAAGCAGAAGGAAAAATAAAACACTCTTCCTTTCTCTTTCATTACCAGACAAAAATTGAAGGAAGCCCGAGATTCTTTATGTTTTCTTTTTTTCTTAATTTTTTTCAATTCCACAAATAGATCTGGTTATGCTCTGTGGTGGGGTTTGTAACAGACACATCTCATGATATCGCAAAATAAGGTCAATTTTTTCACAAAAAAAAAAAAAAAAGATTTCTGGGTCAAAGCACTCTAATGTTGTTGGTCTTTAGCATTTGCATGCTCTGTGGTTGTTTTGCTATTTAAGGTGTATTTCCATGTAAAAGTCCCTTAAATAAATGTGAAATGCAGATATATCACAGGCTCATTTTTCATTATGTTGGCTCCCCTCTAGAATCCGCCTTCACATTTTTAATTTAGCAGCAATTGTCACTGTTTCTTGTTTAATGTCTACAAGAAAATCTGATCTAAAAAAAAAAACGGAATGTATGATAGGTGGCCCAAGATTTATTTTCAGAAAATGAAGAAGAAAGTAAAGAAAATTAGAAGCTTTAAAGTTTCCATTTCATTATCCACCTCCCCCTCCTTATCCCGCGGCCGTTTCATTAAATCTATTTTTTGCCAATAATTGACTGGGAAACAAAGGTCTTCCACCTGAAAACCTGCATCCCGTCCTCAGTGATGACTGAAACTAAATTCAATGGAACAGTGGGTGATAAAAATCACAATGGGACTGACTGCAGCCTATTCGAGCAGCATTGCCGGCTCAACCACTTGATGCTAAAAGCCAAGTGCTTCTAGTGGGCTTGAGCTTGCAACTGAGTTAGGCCTCAATAATTTATTCCAGAAGCATTCCCAGTTCCCACACTCAGCCAATTAAGGCTAAACTCCAAGTGCTTCTATTAGGTTTGAGCTTGCGACTGAACTAGAACTTCATAATTTACTTGTTGAAGGTGATTCTCTGATCTTAATAAATACCTCCCACAATCGTCCACCTTATCATGAACTTCAATGGAACTCTGTTAGAAAATCAGAGAGGAACCGAATTCCACAATGGACAGCCCACTGTCTATAAAAGTTCCAAACCGCATTATATCTTGATACTTGCTCTCAGGAAATAACCGTAGCCCAGATAGCACAACAAACTCTCTGCAACACCAACAGCACTGCCAGAAAAAAGCTCCTGATTATGGCTAGACAAAAGACATTTCCATATTTCATTTGCTGTGGAGGCACACATGACGTTTTGCTGACTTCTTCCTTTAGGCTTTGTTGGGTTTTGTAGATAACTTGCTGCTCTGTCATTACATTTTTATTAGTCTCTGTTCCCCAGCACTTTTAGCTTAATAAAATCCAATTTAGAGAGGGAAAGAAAAAGTGCAGCATATATAAGAGAAATAAGGGTTCTGAATGTATTGAATATATCTAAAACCACCACCTGTACTGTAGTGACCTATACTAAGCAATTTAATCAAGGAGAACCTCTCTCGCCTCGCGTGAACAGATTGCAAGGCACCCAGTTGAGTCCACTTCTGATCACTATACCCACGTTACAGTCAGCAGCCCGTTATGATATGAAACCAGTTCTAATTCCACTCGTCTAACTTTTACTCACTGTTAAAGTGAATCTCAAAAGTATGCACAGTTAGAAGACAATTAAAAACATTAAAGCTATTAAATCCCAAAAGAATGCTTAGTTTAAAACAAATTATAACTTGAAGGTAAGAACAGGTTTTTTCTCCTTAGTATCCATGAGTCCTTTTCATCTCCCAAGACCACCGTTTGGCATGCATCCACATCAGACCAAAAGCTGCACTGCATATATGGAAACTCCGCTCGGAGGTAGAAGTTACCTTCAATTAAGACCAGAACATCTCACATCACATTCCAATAAATAATTTTATTCACATAATAACTCCACCAAAACACATAATAAATCACATGGCTGCAAGTCATTTTCAAGTTCCTATTTTGGAAGTAAAAAAGTAAATTTAAGTTGTGTTGCATACACTAGCTACAACAAACATGCGTACAAACTAACGGTTTATTTGTCACATGATTTTAATCATGGTAGAAAGAAATTACAGTGTCCAAAATGTTCCTCTATCCCTTAAGCAGCTACTATGTGAGGACCAGAGCCTTTCAAAGGGAGGAAACAGAAGAAACATACTTGACACTGTCCAGAAGCACAATGATAAAGGATAATTACTATGGAGAAATTTCCACAGTGAACACCTCATTTTCCATAGTTTCAGCTTCTATTGTTTTATGCTGCAAAACATATTCAATGGTAAATTGTGCTTCTACCTCTTGCCTGAGACTGCATAAAATGGTTTTCTACCTCTTGGGTTGGAATTTGCTTTCTGCAAAAAATGCCAAAGATTTTTTCACATCAGAAATGAAAACCAAGGAAAATGCTAACACAGTGCAGGTTGAAAATTTCCAGCTGCAGATGTTAGCGTGAGGGAAACATTCAAAAAAAATTAGGCTGAAAGAGAATCTAGAAGTCCAGATCAGAGGAAGTTCTCTACAGTTGTTTCCTAGAAAGAGTCGATGGGTTTGAGTGGCTTCACATGCAAGTCATATTATCTACCTAAAATTAGATTAAGGAACTTGCACATTCGTAACCATCAAGCTTAAATAGATCAGACAGAAATAGTGTGATTTATGCCATGTGTCCTTGGACAAAAGTGCTCTTTTTCACTTGCAGGATGACCAGAAATGCTAATTCCAATCACTTATAGATTGCATGAAGTGTTTTTTTCACTTGCTGGATGCTGTGAGATTTTCAACTTTCATCATCTACAAAGGACCCCTTGAATTAAAGATGCTCACTGAGAATCCAGTACAATAGGACAAAATCACCTCTAAAGGAAAGATATGAGAGAAGGCTGTTGTGATCCATATATAATTTGTAGCTGCGCAAGGTTGTGAGTTACTGACCACCCACCTCATTCTATGGAGGAGAAAAACGGTTAGCCAATGTTATTACTTCTATCTTGGCTCATGAACTGTAATGCACCCATGGTGGGACCTAGTGGGAGACATGAATGATGGTGTCTGCATAGTTCTATCTGTCTCTCACTCCTTTTACATGGTCATGGATACCGATACGCTATAAAACAACAGAATATTATATTCTTTAAAGCCTTTTGTCACCTAACTTTATTGACTTTATGCGATGCAAGAGGGTTCTGATGCTAAGTCACCCGAATAATAGCCTCTGGATTGGCAGCAGAAGTAGGTGAGATTTCAAAGTAAAATGCTTCAGTGCACATGCCAGAACTCAGTACAGACCCTGCCAGAAAGTTCAATGAAGCAACATATGTTAACTTTACATAGGAAATCACAAGGTGAAAATTATCACAGAAAAATAGATGATGATGATTTAATAATACTAACAACAATACAATAGGAAACACGGTCAAACTAGTTAGGTGTGCATCCACAAGTTTTCCTGCAAATTATGTGTGCAGATTTTTTCCCATTCTGGCTGTGCATTTAACGACAGGCACAGTTTATACTTTATTTTCAAAGATGAGATGATGGTGCTGCAAATGGGCCATGTTCAAATTGTTTATCTCTGCCCACCTTTGCTTCTAGAGCAGTCGAATGATCTTTTACAACAAACCCCAAATCAAAGAATACTGTCTCCTCCAACCCCCCAACCCACCCACACACACACACAAAAAGAAAAAAAAAATCCTTTTCAAGTAGAGGGCAATGAATAACGATCACTCATTGAACTGTCCTTGGCACCATCTAAATGAAATCGCAGAAGAGCTGAACTTGGAGCCCAAAACTGTGCAACTGTAGCCTACATAAAAACAGTGCCAGAAAACAAAATGAAATTCTCAATATTGAGGCCATGTTTGTGCACTAAAGTCAACTGTAGGATTTTATTTGCACAGCAATTTCAGTATGGAAGGGGGAAAATGAACACTTTTTGTGGTTTCAGTTTCAACTGTCTGTGCAGTGTTTCCATGGTAAAAATGTGCTTCTACGTCTTGTGTTCGACTGCACAAAATGGTTTTATACCTCTTGGGAAATAATTTGATTTCCACTAAACTTGTGAAAAAAAATTTCACCTCAGATAATGAAAACCAAGGGAAATATTAACACGGAAAAACAGAAAGAAATCACTCAAAGAGAATCATTTTGATTTTCTATGGAAAATGATTTTTTATGCTAAAGTTTAAGTTGCATCTCCCTAAACACACCCAAGGATTTGACCCAAGATCAACCAGAATGGAGAAAGAGAATTCATTTGGCCAACCCCAACATAGTTGGGACAAGGCTCTAATGATAATGACCTCCCCGATGTAAAATATTCATAGGTTCACTCACGAAAGAAATTACAGTGTCCAAAATGTTCCTCTATCCCTTTCTCAAGCAGCTACTATGTGAGGACCAGAGCCTTTCAAAGGGAGGATACAAAAGAAACATACTTGACATGCACAAAGAACACAATTTACTTCATAGTGTATTTTCCTTTCTTGAAGGGCAGCTTGGCCCAACGGTAAAGGCTTACCAGTAGCGTCTTGGAGGACGAGAGTTCAAGTCATGGAAACAGCCTCTTCAAAATGAAGGTAAGGCTGCATACATCTTGCCCTCCCCAGACCCCACTATGCGGGAGCCTCGTGAACTGGGCAGCCCTTTTTTAGTGTATTTTCCTTTCTTCTCAAGAAATCCCTTCTTTTCAGCCTTTTGTGGAAGGAAAACAAAGACAATAAAGAATGCATGGAGATATGGCCCTTGAACCAAACCCATTTAGGCCGCTTACGAGTGTTATTAATAGAGGAAAGATACAAGACATAGCTGACATGACAGTAAACATCCCCTTCCTAGTAGGCTTCAAAACAAGGATATCCTCTCTTTCAGGAAACAATCAATTAAATTAATATCTTCAACAATATAAGGGATATGCAAATTAAAAATAGCATCCAAATTCCAACTGCCGTTGGTGACAAACTCAACAACATTAGAATTGATATTAAGCCAGAACAACAGCAAGCATTCTTCCCCAACCATTTTAACTTTTCATAGAAATGCACTATAAGCTAAAAGTTATTATCATAAAAGTTGCACTTCCTTAAGCACACCTGATATTAAGTGTTCATAGGTTGACAATCCTAACCACTAAATTTGAGATTTGAACTATACCATCTTTTCTAATGGTTGCAATTTTTTTTAACAGTTCCATCTTTTTTCCCCCAAATCCAGGTTGGGGAAACCAATCCACCTGATAAGCTACTAAGATCTCAAAAATAAAGTCCTCTTGTCTTCAATTGCTATGACTATATGAGCAGGTGCAAGTTAACAACAGAGCACAATCTGGAAGTTAGAGTTGGTTCAGTAATAAGAGAAAATTACAGCTCAAAAAGTGGTTACTCTTTAAAAATCTAAAATAATGATTTATTGGATGTAAATAAACATTTCAGATTCATCACTGTTTGTCACTTAACAGGCTGTGGGCTCCAAGCAGGTTCCTCTGCTCCTCTCCGGGCTTCCTTTGTTACTATTTCATTTTGCTCCTTTCTTGGGATGGCCCAATTTCCCTCTCTATTTATTGTTCATGGCTTCCTTGGGGCTTACTCTTAAGCCTACTCTTTCATATTTGCCTTCGAGAAAAAGAGAAAGAAAAAACTATATATCACCATACTTGTTTCAATTGTAATGACAATGCTTATTTCAATAAATTAAATTTCTCTTTGAGATTTATCAGTTATCGTGTTTACTCCTCTTGTGAGGGTGCCCTAGTGGCTGAATCCATTCTTAGATTCAATCAATCCTTCGGAAAACAAAATAAGATGAGGTAAAGGTGAAGACACACTGACCTGATGATAAATAACTGATCTTTTCTTTTCCTTTATCTTCTTTCCTTCATTTTCTCTAAGCAACCTTCCAAAGATCACTTTTGCCTTTGGTCATGCATCTTTTCTTCTTGTAGAATGTTGATGGAATTTTCCTTTGTAACTGCCCCTTTTCTCTATTTAGCTAAGGTTAGTGAAACATGTTTGAAAGGCTTCAAGTGCTTTTGAATTGTCATGAGGATTTTTTTCCATCAGTTAATCGGCGAACTCATTGTTCTCCTCATTCTTGAAATCACATACATTTATACATGGTAAGAAAAGAAGTTACATTTATATGATGTCATGAACCTAGCTATTTTCCAATAATAAACTTGTGCATCCTTGGAATTCATCATGGAAAAACCAAAATAAGGGCTTGTTTGAGTACGTGCAAAACAGAATATCTAAAAGGATATAGGATTTCATTTTCATATACACTTTTCTTTTTCCCTTTTTTTTTCAAATTGTTTCATACAATAATATATATATGACTTTCCTCACATAGACCACATCCACTTTAGCAAATGATAGAGAGGCAATATTTAAAAACCCACTCCCTCTATTTATAATCATAACTATCACAATCCTAATTGGAGTAGCCATTCAACAAAAATTGTTTGGAACTTAGAATTTCAAGCATACAGTAAACCTAACTAGCTTCATAAAAGAGTGAATAAAATAGTATTACATTATCCACACATATCATATAGTGGCTGGGCAGCAGAGAAGAGCCAGGGACTTGGAATTGTTGTCAATGGAAGCATTTTGAAGAAGCTACAAGACTGCCTTGTGAGCGGTCAAATGCTGGAAAATGGGGTGCACAGGAGAAAACATGCTGCATAATTTCATCCATATGTCAAAAGAGTAAGGACGGGAGAAGAATATGTGTTCAAAGGATTCCAGCCCATTAGCACAAAGAACACAATTTACTTCATAGTGTATTTTACTTTCTTCTCAAGAAATCCCTTCTTTTCAGCCTTTTGTGGAAGGAAAACAAATACAAGAAAGAATGCATGGGGATATGGCCCTTGAACCAAACCAGTTAGGCCATTGATGAGTGTTGTCAATAGAGGAAGAGATAAAAGTCATAGTTGACATGACAGTAAACATCCCCTTCCTAGTAGGCTTCGAAACAAGGATATCCTCTCTTTCAGGAAAAAATCAATTAAATTAATGTCTTCAACAATATAAGGGTTATGCAAATTAAAAATAGCATCCAAATTCCATTTTCCATTGGCAACAAACTCATCAACAATAGAATCGATATTAAGCCAGAAGAACCCAGAACAACAAAAAGCATTCTTCCTTAACCATTTTGACTTCTCATAGAAATGTACTGTAAGCTAAAAGTTATTATCATAAAAGTTGCACCTCCTTAAACACAACCTATATTAGAGTTGCACCTCCTTAAACACAACTTATATTAAGTGTTCATAGGTTGACAATCCTAACCACTAAATTGGAGATTTGATCTATATCATCTTTTCCAATGGTTACAATTTTTTATAACAGTTCTATCTTTTTTCCCCCAAATCCAAGTTGGGGAAACCAATCCACTTGATAAGCTACCCAGTTCTCAAAAATAAAGTCCTATGTCTTCAGCTGCTATGACTATATGAGCAGGTGCAAGTTAGCAACAAAGCACAGTCTGGAAGTTAGAGATGGTTAAACAGTCTGAAAGTTAGAGATGGTTAAGTAACAAGAGAAAATTACAGCTCAAAAAGTGGTAACTCTATAAAAATCTACAATTATGATTTATTGAGAATAAATAAACATTTCAGATTCATCACTGTTTGTAACTTAACAGGTTGTCTTGGGGCTGGGCTGTGGGATTTTTCGCAAGTCCAAGCAGGTTTCTCTGCTCCTCTTCGGGCTTCCCCTGTTACCATTTCATTTTGCTCCTCTCTTGGGATGGCCGATTTTCCTTCTCTATTTATTCTTCATGGCTTCTTTTAGGGCTTACTCTTAAGCAGACTCTTTCATACTTACCTTCAAGAAAAAGAGAAAAAAAAAAGATTTATCACCGTACTTGTTGCTCTATAGTTGTGAATCCAAACAAACCATCTAGAGGTACTGACAGCAAGGTTCCTGATTCAAATGATTCAAAAAGAACCGTACAAATTTAACATTTTAGGATCTGCAAGTCTGTGACAACCATGTGTGCAGTGCTGAGTATATCCATAGAGAGCAAAAAATAAATAATAAAACAGACTGAAAAAAAATACACAATTAGGACTTCTGAGAGAAATTTTACATGCAGCACATTAATCATGTTTAGATGCTCGGGAGTATCTTTCTCTAACTTGAAGAAATGCGCATGCCATTAATGATTATGCAAGGGATGCGTGATATCTGACACCAATACTCGCCTCCATCCTGACATTTCTCCTTTAGTGAGGGACATTGTGCCATATCAAACAAACAAAGCATGGTTGGTAGCTCCCCAGGTAAGGAATTGATTTTAGGACAACCATAAAGTGTTAGATTGACAAGGGAAGAGATATTTTGCAACCCGAGTGGCAAGCAGTTCAGATTGCTGCAATCTGAGATTTTGAGACTTTGAAGAGTGGCAGGCAAAACCTCATCATGCAGGGATTTGATCTGGGGACAGTAAGAAATTTGCAAAGAGCATAGAGAGGTGAGATGTTGCAATTCCACTTCCTTTGACAACAATGTAAGCTGAGCACAATCAAAAATGCCTTAGTGTTCAAGGACTGTAAGCAGCTTCAAAAAGCTAGTAGGTAGTGGTGTTAAGTTGGAAGTGAAGAAATACTTAAAGAAGAAAGAGAGGTAAGATACTGCAATGAGCTCAAGATCCCTTCATTGCATCCAGACAAAGTTAAGTCATGAATGGTTGAGAAGCTAGCAAGAGTAGACAATCTCTCACACAATTGTATCATTACTGTTTCCAATGTGAGAGGAAAGGGAGGAAGCCCCCTCAACTTGGAGCAATGGGAGATATAAATCACACTAACATGGCTAATATCACCTTCTAGGCCAGACCATTCCTCTAAATCAGGCATAGACAAAACACCTAACTTCTGCAATGATGGGAAACCCTTCACTGTGCCGTTGCTGTAGAACTCACGACCGACCTTTTTTAGTCCATGAAGTTTCTCAAGATGTAAATTTTTGAGAGAGGGAAGTTGGCCAAAAGATGGAAGAAGACGACATCTACAACTAGACAAGTTGATAGAAACTAGATCGGAGAGGGAAGAGTCCCCCAACCATGTTGGAAATGTGACGCCACAGTAGCCTTCAATCTCTAGCTCTTTAGGTTTGGTGGGAGGTTGAAGTGCTTTTAGTGTGTGCTCCTCAATTCCTTCCTGTCGTGATTCCACATCATCGGATTTCCATTTGAAATGTAACTTTTGAATTTTTTGCTTTTTTTTCAACTCAGCCTCTTTGGCTTCCTGCACATTAACAACATTCTCAAGATTCGAAATGCAAAGTGGTCCTTGTAGGTGTATCATCTCCTTCAACTCGTTTATTCCACATCCAATCTCTTTACCCACATTAAAGCCCCCCAGTGTTTGGAGACATGTCAACCTCCCTATTCTTGGTGCTATAGGAACTGAGCATCGCCATAAAGACAGATGTCTTAGGTTGACTAGGTTGCTCAAGTCACCGGGTAGCTCCACAAGCTTAAAGCAGTATTCAAGCATCAAGGTTTGTAGATTGTAGAGTCTAGTCCATGATTTTGGTAACCTTTCAATATCCGTCCAAGACAAGTCAAGACACCTGAGTTGAAACGAATATCCAATTTATTCTGGCAACTCAGTTATGGAGGCTTCCCTCAAAGTCAAGACGCATATATGCCTCGAATTTATGAAAAGATCAGATGGGATATTATTAATATAATTTGCAAATATAGGACATGTAAGAGTGAGCAGACTTTTTAAACAGTAGAGATCCTTGAAAGTAAATGATTCCATACTAAACCTGGACAGGCGACATGATACGTGGTGAACCTTTTCAGCATTTTTATGAGACTTCCCATCTCCTACTTCCAAAATATCAGCTCCCGAAACAGACTGCGCAAGATCATGAGTGAGGTCATGCATTGTGTAATGTGATGTAGATACACAATTAAGTAAAGACCTTGAAACCAAATCAGCAAGTACTCCCTGCCCACGTCTTCCATTTGCTTACTACCTTTAGACCGAATAAAACCTTGTGCCATCCACATCAAAATTAATTCACCCCCTTCCACAAGTAAACCTTTAGGAAATATGCAATAGTATGCAAAACAGTGCTTCAAATGTGCTGGCAAGTGATGATAACTGAATCTTAGAGCAGGCAAAATGTAATTCCTTTCTTCTGGCAAATCCCATATCTCAGTTTTTAAGATTGCTTCCCACTCATCAACATCTACTATAAAGCGTAACAAACCTCCAAGTGTCTTCACTGACAAAGGCAGCCCATTGCACTTCTTTATAATTTCCTTGCCCATCATCACCAAATCTGATGTGCATCTGAATTCCCTGATGCAAATGCCTGTCTTTTGAACAGAGACAAACAATCATCATCTGAAAGACCCTGCAAGGAGTGATTGGGAACTGTTCTCATCGTTGACAAAACTCTTTGGCTTCTCGTGGTTACCAAGATTCTACTTCCTCTTGCCCCAACCATCAATGGAGCTCGTAACACATCCCAATCATTACAATTCTCATTCCAAACACCGTCCAACACAAGCAAAAAAAATTTTCTGTTTCAGAGCTTTCTTAATACTATCTTGAATTGTATCCAAGTTTGTAAGATGACAAGCGTTCCCAGTAACAGACTCTACAATTGCTTTTGCAAGCTTAATTAAATCAAAATCTTCTGACACATAAGCCCAGGCTCTTACCACAAAATGTTTCACTACCCTTTCATCATTGTAGAGCAGTTGAGCAAGCGTCGTCTTCCCAAGTCCCCCCATAACACAAATGGGAACGACTCAGAAACTATTTCCAGCCGTGGGGTCGTCTGATGTCAACAAACTGACCATCTCCTCTCTTTCAGTTTCTATTCCGAATACAATCGACTCATCTACGGTGGAGCCACTGGGAGGCCGCACTCTGGGTTCGAGACTTTCAGACCCATGTATCACTTTGAGATGGAGGTGATTGTTTTCTCGCTCAATCTCTCTCTAATCTCCATAATTCGAGAACCCAAGTTGAAATTGGAACTAAACCGAGAGAAGAAGTGGGGTACCTTTACCTGGGTCAGCAGCTTCCTCTTTCTGGTTTGCATGGGCGCTTCTTCTAGTTTGGATTGAAGGGCTACGTATGCGAGTTCATCGAGGATGTCCTTCGCCGAAGGCGACATCCTTGAGCTCGCTCAGCCACAGACGGACTGATTCCCTTTTGATTTGTCTGTTTTCTACGTCGCTGAGAAGAGATGAAATGATATAAGCTGATGGGGAGAGAGGTAGAGGGAGGTAGTAAGAAATACAAAGTCAACAGCAGCCAGTTTTCAGCAACTCTATCATTGAAATGTGGGGCATGTTTGTTTGCATGAACTTATGTGAGAATTTTCCTCTCTCAAATATATTTCCGATGAAGTCAAAGTAAGCTCTGAGCCTATTGAAAATCAAGTCACTCAAATTCACGTCTCTCTTGTTTTGGATTATGGATAAATTTTACTTTGATATGTGTTGGCCCACCTTGAAATTAAACATGTAACAAACACATGAACGAAAGATGGAAAAGTGGATACAAATCTAATTTTCCAATTTAAGTCCTTTAAAATTAATGAATAATCATCCAATGAATATTGGACATGAACTTTTTTTAACCCCAATTATCTAAAACTAATGAATAACTGTCTATATGTATTTTGAAAATGTGTTGAATTAGATAGAAGGATAATTATACATTAATAATAAATAACTGAAATTACGAAGACTGAGAAATTCATATTTATGTTCAATTTTTTTACCCTAATTTTGGTTTTATGATTTGAACAAAATCATGCTTGGATTTGAATAAAAATCAGATTCAAAAATTTGAGAAATTAGATTTATGTCAGATATTTGGACCCACCTTTTATTTGAATTGTGTGATCTACATATTAAAAAAAAAAAAAAAGAAGCTTGCATTTGAATATAATTAGACTTGGTATAAGTAAAAGTCCAGTTTGAACATGACGAGCCCCACGAGGTAGATCCCATCCTTTTAATAACTTTTGTTTTTTTTCTGTTTCTTTTTTTTTTTTTTTTTGGTAGGGGTTGGGGGGATGGAATCCAACTGAAAAAGTGTAAAAATAACTGTTTTTAACATTTATACTTTCATTTGGTATTGCCTTCCAGTCTTTCAAGTTTTGAGCCCATGATGATTTCAACGTTTTGGATATAAGGCTTAAGGGATTTTTACAAAAAAAAAAAAACCTCAAATATCCTAATACTTTCAGAAACATCATCAAATACATATAATGTCTAAAAATATCTTATACGGTAAACTTTGAAATTTTTCGTGTAAAATTGCCCTTTTCTTTTTTTTTTTGACAATATCAAGAATCAAGAACCTTCATACATTGAATTTTTTTTCGACATTGCGACTTACCTGTATGTAACTAAAATTTTAATATTTTCGTTCCTTTTCATGATATAGAGAATCGACGACATTCATGCATTGAGTCTTCTCTCGATATTATCAATTACCTGTATCTAATTAAAATTTGTTATCGTCACTGATGAACATTTACCGTTGATAATCAACATTCTCCCACCATTTAGGTAATAAAGGCCCAAGTTACATTTGAGATTAAAATTGCAATCTCGAGACTTTAAATCTCCACCCAAAAAAGTTTTTACATGAGTACTCATGACTACTACTTCCACCTAGAGAATATTTTTATATGGGAAAGCACTATGAAGCAAAGACCATGTCAATAGCAATTTTTCCAATTTAATCTCAAATGTAAATTGAATCTTGATTACCTACATTGCTAGAGCATATTCATCAACAACGAGAAAATATTCAATAGTGATGGTAACAAAATTTTAATTAAATACAACTAAGTCGAAATGTCGAGAAAAGACTCAATATGCGAATGTCATCTATTTCAATATTGCAAAAAGAAAATGAGAGGACAAAATTTCAGTCAGATACAGGTTCATCGCAATATCGAAAAAAGACTCAATATGTAAATATTGTTGATTATCAATTTCGCGAAAAGGAAAGAAAATGGTAAAATTTTAGTAAGATACAAATAAGTTGTGATATCGAAAAAAGAATCAATGTGCGATTGTTGTCGATTCTCAATATCGTGAGAACAAAAGAAAATGATAAAATTTTAATTAGATACATGTAAGCCGCGATGTCATAAAAAGACTTAATATGTTAATGTTGTTGACTCTCCATATCGCGAGAAAGAAAGGAAAAGGTAAAATTTTAATCAAATACAAATAAGTCACAGTATCAAGAAAAGACTCAATGTATGAATATTGTCGATTCTCGATATCTCGAGAAGGAAAGAAAAGGATAATTTTGTTTGAAAATTTTCAAAGTCTACTATATAACATGCTTTTAGACATTATATGTATTTGAAGATGCTTTTAAAAGTATTAAAATATTTAAGATTTTTTTCGTAAAAATCCCTAAGCTTAATCTCACGGAACAACTCATAATCCAGTAAACTTGGGTCGTGCCATTCACATTCTCAGTAGGTACGAACCACAATAGAAGGATAATTCTGGACATTAAATAAAATAAAATAAAAACAGAAGATGGCAATTTTTAAAACACATGCATAGTGTCCCAGAAAATCTCTTTTAACTCATATCTCGTGAAAAGTAACAAACAGCCAATCAAGATTCTTCCTCTCTGTAGTACTAGTCTTGTTGGGGGGCATATAAGATACAGGCATTTCTTTTGAGCGATTTACATTTTTCGCTAAGTAATCCCCGTAGAGTGGCTATTTTATTCTTACTTTTTTTATTTTTTACTTTTTTTCATGAGTTCCAAGCCCCTGACAACTCAGCCCACTTGCATCCTCAATTGCATGTATGATACAAAGTTATCAAGTGTGTTACAGAGTCGGTCAAATATTAGGCCCTCAAAGTCATAGAAATGTATTTTTAAGTGTTAATTGATTGACCATGGACAAATTAGTGACATAGATGGATGTGTATAGGGTTTGAAATTTGAATATATAAAGTGTTGGTCTAATGGGTATTGGGATTTAACCTTCAATTCATTTTATTCTTTATTTTCCGGGAAGGGTGTTAATAGTAAGGGGCATTTGTCTGGAAGAGCCTCTAACAGATTTCCATGCAGTACAAATTCCTGACAGAGCAGTCCAATTTCATCGTTCAAACGTTGGAATCCAAAATCTCAGCCATTTGCAATATCTTTGTTGGGCTTTCAAAATCTCTAAATTCCAACATTCAAGAAGCTAGACTCAACTGTAAGTACTGGAAAAACTTGTTGGAGAAAATTCTCAACAGGAATTCACTGAATTCCAACAAACAAATATGTCCTTAGAATTATAGGATTAAGACAGGGAAACTAAGGGTGCACAAAATGGTTGGATAAATAGCATGAATGTCTACAATAGAAGGAGATGGAGCAGAGATCTCTTTGGTCTCATGTTGCATCATTTTGGCTCCCATTTAGAATCAACCTCCACATCTATTCTAGTCCAGTAGAAGCCGGTGTTTGTTTCTCTTCTAAGTATACCAAGAATAACCCCAAGGCGTAGCTCAGCTAACTGAAGACCATAATTTGCTCTCGGAAGTGGGGATTTCGAGTTGCGCTACCACACTGGGGCCACGGGAGATTTATCCGGCTCCCTTTATGTCAAAAGGGATTAATGCAGCACAGAGGATCAGGAAGGTTAGTAAAAAAAAAGTATATGAATAAAAGGAGATGGCCCAAATTTTTTTTTAGAAAATACAGGAAGGCAAAGCTTTAGTTTTTCATTTCATATGCCCTTGCCCTCTCACAAGCAGATTTCATATGAAAATTGCAACTTATGAGGCACACAGTTGGCCCCACCTTTGATCCATGTACCCCCTTAAAGGATGCATAGTTAAAGACAGTCAAAATGTATAAAACCATAAAATCTGTAATTTTTTTGCCAACCTATGATAAATCCTTTTCATTCCCTACACCCCAACACACACACACACAAGCTGGCATGTGAACAGTCTACAAGCTCAAGCGACTTTGGTAACAATTGCCTATCAATCAAGACCATAACATTTCTAACCACATTTTATTCACAGACAAGCTCCACCAAAACTCAGATATAAATGATACGGCTGTAAGGCATTCAAGTTGCTATTCCTGGTGTAGTAATAAAGAAAAATCCAAGTTGTGCTGCAGACACTTGGTCAGGTACTTCTGGGTGAAGCCTTATCCACATGGAATTTGGCTTGGCGAGAAAGCGCCATAGTGTTTGGCTCATTGCAGCCCTCTTCATGCCGGATAAGCTGCGGATGTCTACGCCACCAATCAAAATGGGCCTGGTGATTTTGGACCAGAGAATTGAGACCCATGATTCATCCTGATGTTCCCCTTTCCACAACAATCCTACAAAACCTAACACAAATCCCACCCATGGAAGACCCCAAAACCCCAAAAGAAGTAGATTTCCCTCTCGCAATATCATTGAGCCACATAGAAAGAAGGAAGAGGCAGATATATACATGGTTAGCATCGTCCAATGTATTAAGACTTAAAAGTATAGAGATTGATTGGTATGGTGCAGCAATGGACAAGTGTAAGGCACTTTGATGGGTAGGCCGTAGCAATGGGGAGGGATCTAACATGAGCAACAATGGATAGGGCGCTACAGAAGTAACAGGTACAGTACACTATAGGAATGATTGGAAGAAGCTGGACAGCAACTCTACGGTGTAATAATAGATATTGGTTTGGAAGAAGAAGATGGGCAGTGATGGTTATTGTGTTTGAAGAGGAAGAAGATGACAGATGGTATCAATGCTAATAGTAAAAGGGTGGATATTAGGCTGGAAATTTATCAGAGATCTTTTGCAACTTCACCTAAAAAGCAGACACAAATCTCTCTCTCACCAAACCATTGATAGATGAGTGGTAAGGCATGTTATAGCCTCCTTGATATATGAGTTGTAAGGCATGTTAGCCTCACAGAATCCATCCATGGTCCTCAAATTATATTAACACTACTTCTACCACTGCAGCAATCTAGCAGGGAAAAAAATGCTCCCTCTCTCCCATTACCACCATTACCAAACAAAAGACGAAGAAAGAAAGCCCGATGTCATGATGTTATTTTTTTTTTTCTTTTCTTTTCTTTTTTTTTATTAGAGATCTCAAAAGCTCATTTGGCATCATGTTGGCTCCCATGTAGAATTCGCCTTCAGATCAAGTCCAGCAGCTACGATCTCTGTTTCTTGTTTGATATAGATGGCCCAAGATTTATTTTCAGAAAACGAAGAAAGACAATTGGATGCTTTAATTTTTCATTTCAGTATCCACCTGTCCCCCACCCCTATCCAGCCCGTTTCCTTTAATCTACTTTGCCCATAATTGACTTAGAAACAAAGCTCTTCAACCTGAAACCCCTCCTCTCCTCGGCCGAAAGAATTGACTGGTAAACAAGGTCATCCACCACCTGAAACCTGAATCCCCTCCTTAGCAATGAGTGAAACTAAATTAAATGGAACAGTTAATGATGGAAATCACAATGAAACTCTGACTGCAGCCTATTCCAGAAGCATTCCCACACTCAGCCAATTAAGGATAATCTCCAACTTATTCTAATAGGCATGCGCTTGGGACTGAAATAGGGCATAATAATTTACTTGTTGAAGGTGATTCTCTGATCTTAATAAATTCCTCACACAGCCCACCACTTTATCCTGGACTTCAATCGAACTCTGTTAAAAAATCAAGCAGAACTGAATTCCACAATGGACCGCCCACTGTCTATAACAGTTCCAAACCACGAGTACTTGCTCAGAGGAAATACGAGTACCCCAGATGGCACAACCAACTCTCTGCAACACCAACAGCACTGCCAGAAAAAAGCCCCTGATCATGGCTAGACAAAAGACATTTCCATCCTTTATTTGCTGTGAAGGCACACAGGATGTTTTGCTAACTTCTTCCTCTAGGCTTTGTTGGGTTTTGTAGATAACTTGCTGCTCCGTCATTACATTTTTTAGTCTCTGTTTCCCAGTTCCTTTAGCTTAATAAAATCCAATTTAGAGAGGGAAAAAAAGGTGCAGCATATATAAGAGAAATAAAGGACGCTGCATATATTGAAGATATCTAAAACCACCATCTGTACTTCAGTGACTGATACTAAGCAATTTAATCAAGGAGAAGCTATCTCCTATTAACAGATTGCGAGGCACCGAGTTTGAGTCCACTTTTGATCACTGTATCCAAGTTACAGTCAGCACCCCCTTATGATATGACACCAGTTCTAATTCCACTCATCTAACAGTTTTTTTTTTTTTTTTTGAATGGTCAAATCTATCATTTACTCAAAGTGAATCTCGTAAGAATGCACAGTTAAAAGACAATTAAAACACTGAAACTGTTAAATCCCAAAAGAATGCTTAGTTTAAAACAAATTATAACTTGAATGCTTAGTTTAAAACAAATTATAACTTCAAGGTACGATCACGTTTTTTTTTCCTTGGTATCCATGAGGCCTTTTCATCTCCCAACACCACTGTTTGGCATGCATCCACATCAGACCAAAAGCTGAACTGCATATACGGAAACTCTGCTCAGAGGTAGAAGTTACCTTCACTTCAGACCAGACCAGAATATCTCACATCACATTCCAATAAATAATTTCATTCACACACTAGCTCCACCAAAACGCATTATAAATCACATGGTCACAGGTCATTCAAGTTCCTATTTTTGGAGTAAAACAGTAAACTTAAGTTGTGTTGCATGCACTAGCTACATTACAATATCAGGTCTGGAATCCCCTAACCAGAGCGTTTCTTGTTCCATGTGGGCTTTAAATGTTACCTTTGCAATCACAGAGCCTTCAAAATAATTGTTCCATGTTGCATGAAAATATCATTTCCACACAACAAACATGTATACAAACTGACGGTTTATTTGTCACATGATTTTAATCCTGGTAGAAAGAAATTACTGTGTCCAAAAAGGTCCTCTATCCTATTCTCTAGTAGCTACTATGTGAAGTCCAGAGCACATACTTGACACTGTCCAGAGGCAAAATAAGAAAGAACAATTACTATGGAGCAATTTCCACAGTGATTTTATTTTGCATGGAAAAAAAAATGAACACCTCATTTTCCATAGTTTCAGTTTCTATTGTTTTATGCTATGAAACATATTCGAAGGTAAATTGTGCTTCTACATCTTGCCTGAGACTGCATAAAATGGTTTTCTACCTCTTGGGTCAGAATTTGCTTTCCGCAACAAAAAATGCAGAAGATGTTTTCACATCAGAAATGAAAACCAAGGAAAATGCTAACACAGAACAGCAAGTTGAAAAATTCCAGCAGCAGATGTTAGGATGAGAGAAACATTCAAAAAATGTTAGGTTCAAAGAGAATCCAGAAGTCCAGATCTGTGGAAGTCCTCTACAGTTGTTTCCTAAAAAGAGTTGATAGGTTTGAGTGGCTTCACATGCAAGTCTTATATGGTTATCTACCTAAAATTAGATTCAAGAACTTACACATTTGCAACAATCAAGCTTAAATAGATCTGACAGAAGTAGTGTGATTTATGTCATGGCCATTAAATAGTGTGATTTAATGCTAAAACTTAAAACCACCTCTATTCTTGGGCACATAAAAATGTCATGTGTCCTCAGACAAAAGTGCTTTTTTCATTTGCAGGATGTCCAGAAATGCTAATTCCAATCTCTTCTAGACTGCATAAAGCGGCTTTTTTTTTTCACTAGCTGAACAGTGTTAGTTTTTCAATTTTCATCATCTACAAAAGCAGGACCCCTTGAATCCAGTACGATAGGACAAAATCGCCTCTAAAGAAAGGAAATGAGAGAAGGCTGTTGTGATTCATTTATAAAGGTGGTGACTGGCCACCCACCTCATTCTACAGAGGAGAAAAACAGTTAGCCAATGTTAGTACTTCTATCTTGGCTCATGAACTGTAATGCACCAATGGTGGGACCTAGTGGGAGATATGAATGATGGTGTCCGTGTACTTCTATCTGTCTCTCACTCCATTTACATGGCCTTGGCAAGAGGGATCTGATGCTAAGCCAATTAGAAATTCAACTCCATCAAAAAGAAGAAGCTGTATTAGTCACCTGAATAATGGCCTCTGGATTGGTGAGATTTCAAACTGAAATACTTCAGTACATGCCAGAACTCAGTACAGATCCTGCCAGAAAGTTCCAAAAAGCAACCTATGTTAACTTTACATAGGGAAACACAAGGTGAAAATCATCCCAGAATTAAATAGATGATGATGATTTAATAATACTAACTGTAACTTTCTCACCTAAAGGCACGAAGCCATGTAGTTTTGTAAGTAGCCTGGCGAAGCAAACCTGTTAATGAACCATGTACCAGGAAATCAAAATAACAAACAAATGCAACTTTCACATATATCAACCTTGTCATCCTTAGTCAACAAAAAGATAGGAGGATAGATCCAAGGCGTTTATATATAACTTAGTGTATCACGATTATGATTCAGTTTTATCAGTATATCAAAATATGTCACATCCCACCAAAAACATTAATTGAGCCCACATTTCATGAATCCAACTGGGGATCATCAAACACCCGCCTCATGATAGGTGATCTCCCAGAATGAAACTTTAAACAAAGTAACTTATACTATTGATTGCCTTGACAGAATAATGGATGAGTTTGATTTTTTTCTACTACCTATGATCGTAGCCTTCACCTATGATTGATTAAACTACCTTTTGGATTCTTCATTGGAAAAAGATGATAACTCATTGCCTTGCATTGACATTGAAGTAGAAAGTATTGATTGAAAAAAAAAAGAACACACTCACCTGATTACCTCAAGTTTCAAGTTCAAAAAAATGACAACTTTAACAACCAAAATTCCACAGAATAATCCCAGTATAAAAACCATCATAATTATAAATCACCCAAATGCAACTAGCCAAAAAGGGTGCATTCATTGCCTAAACAACTAATGGATTTTAACAAATACAGCGAAGGAAAGGAAAAAGAAAGAATGAAAAAAAAAAGAAAGAAAGAAACAGTGGTCGTGGAGATGAAGATGGGCCAAGGAGAGGATTCTCTTCCTAGGGTTGGAACAAGAAACTCCCCAAAGAAGAGGGATTGATTATTTAGACACCAAACCTGCATATGAATCAATTCAAAGCAAACCACCACACCACACCCCGTAGCCGAATATAATGGAATCAATCTCAAAGAAATCCCATCCCATACCATGAAATGAGATTAAAATAATAATAACATACTAGTAGTTCATCTAGCAGAAATCCCAACAGAGGGGAAGAAAAGAATAATAATAATAAAAGGAAAAGGGATGCAATGCATTTTGGATTTACTACTTACATGAGTGAAATCGACAAGAAGAATCAGGATCGTTCTTGGGATGTCGACGATGACTATCAGTCGTTCGTTGCAGATATTCCTTCTTACAGACGTTAGAAGCAATCGAGAACTGCTCCTCCTGCTCTTTTAACTCTTGTTTTTCTTCTTTCTTTCGAGTTCAAATCGTGGAGGGATGTATTTCTTCTCTCACGGGCACAGAAGACAACTAAAAACAACCATATCTTATTTTTGGGATGTGTGATATCTTACTCCAATACTCGCCTCCTTTCTTACACTTTTCCATTACCAAAGGACAATCGCAAAGCCCTAGTTCAACAAGCGTGGTTGGTAGCTCCTCGGGCAAGAAATGAATCTCAGGACAATACAAAACCTCCAGTTCAACAAGGGAAGTGAGATTTTTTAGCCCTGTTGGCAAACACTTCAGATTTCTGCATCCTGAAATTTTTAGCTTTTGAAGAGCAGTGGGGAGAACCACATCACCTAGGGATTTGAGCTGGGGACAATCACAAATTCTTAAATATTCAAGCGATCCAAGCGGCAACAGCAATCCATTAGATAGTGATGTTAGGTTTGGAAAGTCAGCTATTTGTAAAAAAGAAAGAGAGGTAAGATACTGCAATGAGCTCAAGATCTGTTCATCACATTTTTGCAAAACTAGTTGAAGAATGGTTGAGAATCGAGGAAGAGTAGCCAATTTGTTACATGTCCTTATTTCTAGATTTCTCAGTGTGAAAGGAAAATGAGGAAGCCCCCTCAGCCTGGAGCAATACGATATACGAATTTCACTGACATGGCTAAAATCTCCTTCTAGGTCAAACCATTCCTCCAAATCGGGCATAGAACCAAATTGAAATGTTTTCAATGATGGGAAAGCCTTCACTGTGCCATTGCCACCACAGATTTCACGCCCCATTTTTTTCACTCCATAAATCTCTATAAGATGCAGATATTTGAGGGAAGGGAGCTGGCCAAAAGGAGGGAGGAGATGGCATCTGCACCTGTACAAGTAGACAGAAACTAGATTGGAGTATAATGAGTCCCCCAACCATGTTGGAAATATAACACCACAGTAGCCTTTTATATATAGCCTCTCGAGGTTGGTGTGAGGTTGGAGGGCTTTGAGTACCTCCTCCTCAATGCTTATGCTTTTTCGTTGCAATGCCTCGACATCACATCTCCATTTCAACCGTAACGTGTCAATTTTTTTCTTATTATTCAGCTCAGCCTCTTTGACGTCTTTCACATTAACCACATTCTGAAGCTCTGAAATGCAAAGTGATCCTTGTAAGTGTATCATGTCCTTTAACTCGTTGACCCTATATCCAATCTCTTCTCCCACTTTAAACTTTTTCAACTCTTGGAGACTTGTTAATCTCCCAATTCTTGGCGGAATGGAAACTGGGCAGTAACATAAAGACAGATTTCTTAGGTTGACTAGGTTGGTAAAGTCACTGGGTAGCTCTCTAAGATTTTCACAAAAATAGAGCAACAAGGTTTGCAGATTATATAGTCTGGTAACTGATTTCGGTAACCTTTTAATCTTCATCCAGGATAAGTCAAGATACCTGAGTTGTAACAAATTTCCAATTGATTCTGGCAATTCAGTTATGTGATGACTTCTGCTCAAATCCAAAGTGCGTAGATGCCTCAAATATACCAACAAATCAGCTGGGATATTGTTGGTGCCAGACAATCTAAGAGTGCGCAGATTTTTAAAACAATATAAATCCTTGACATTGATTGATTCCATATTAGACATGCATGAATGCGATATATAACGAACCTTTTCACAATTTTCAAGTGAGTTCCCATCTACTCTTTCCAAAACATCAGCTCCTAAAACAGCACGTGCGAGATCATGAGTGAGGTCGTGCATGGTATATCCTGATTGAATGAAAACAGAACATACGCGATTAAGTAAAGACCTTGAAATCAAATCATCAAAATATTCTTTAGCTATGTCTTCCATTTGCTTGCCTCCTTTAGACAGAATAAAACCTTGTGCCATCCACTGCCAAATTAATTCACTCTGGTAGAAAGGACACCCTTTTTCAAATAAGCAAACACAATATGCAAAACACCGCTTCAAATGTGCTGGCAAGTAATGATAACTCAATTTTAGAGCAGGCAGGATGTCATTTCTTTCTTCTGGAAGATCCCATGTCTCGCTTTTTAAGATTGTTTCCCACTCGACAACATCTACTTTAGAGCGTAACAGACCTCCCAGTGTCTTCACTGCCAAAGGCAACCCATTGCACTTCTTTACAATCTCCTTGCCTAACTTCACCAACTCTGGATGTGTTTCTGAATTCCCTTCTACAAATGCTCGTCTTTCAAACAGAGACCAACAATCCTCATCGGACAGACCCTGCAAGGAGTGAGTGGGTACTGTTCCCATGATTGTGGAAACTCTTTGGCTTCTAGTGGTTACTAGAATTCTACTTCCAGTTCTTGCCCCAACCATCAACGGAGCTCGTAGAGCATCCCATTCATTAAAGTTGTCATTCCAAACATCGTCTAACACAAGCAAAAACCTCTTCTCTTGCAGAGCGCTCTGAATGCTAACTTGAACTGCATCCAAGTCCGTAGGATGAGAAGCACTCCCAGGAACTTTCTCTGCAATGGCGTTGGTTAGCCTAATTAAATCAAAGTATTTTTCCGGCACATAAACCCAGGCTCTTACCTCAAAATGTTCCACTACCCGCTCATCATTGTAGATCAATTGAGCAAGCGTCGTCTTTCCAAGTCCACCCATGCCGCAAATGGGAACAACCTGCAGGATACTTGAGTGGGAGGCCGAAGAGTCTTCTGATGTCAACAAACCCACCACCTTCTCTCTGTCAGTTTCTCTTCCGAATATATCCGACTCATCTACGATCGAGCTAGTGGGAGGCCGCTTGCTAGGTATGACCCTTTCAGACTTCAGTATGACTTTGGGATTGAGGTGATTGCTCCTGCTCTCAATCTCTTCTAGTCTCTCTCTAATCTCCTTAATTCGAGGACCCATGTTAAGATTGGAAACAGGGCTAGAGAATAAGTCGGATACCTGATCAATCCGCTTTCGCTTTCTTGTTTGCATCGGGGCTTCCGCTTCTACTTTGGATCGAAGGACTAGGTATTCGACTTCATCCAGGACGTCCTCGGCGTCGTAGGCAGCATCCTTGAGTTGTCTGAGCCACAGGCGAACTGATTCCTCTTTGATTTGTCTGTCCTCTGCGTCGTTGAGAAGGGCTTGGATTCTGGAAAAGGTTGATTTCAGCTTTTGGGCCTCTCCTTGAACAGCACCACCGAAGAGAAAGCGTAGGCTTTTGAGGAAAGGAAGAGCGGACAAAGTATCAAACATGGTTTGGAAAAGGGCACTTAAACCTGCATCTACCACCTTCGAAGCTGCAGAATCCATCTTCCGTTAACTGGATGAGACGAGACGAAATGAATAGAAAAAAATTTCAACAAGCGCTGGGGTTGGGGTTTGATGATGGCGTTTCCCATAATTAAAATATATATATATATAGGTATATAGGTTTATTTCCCAGAACTAGTTCTATTTTTCCATCTTAACAAAAATTAGAGTAATATGAGTGCAATTTTACTATAGTCATGTCGTCTACTGCTGGTATTAATAATAATAATAATAACAGTAAAAGGGTGTATCGGGATTTAGGAATCGACCCTTTTCTCCTGCTTGAGTGCTTTAATTTAAAAGAAGGCTAAAATCTATAATAATACTAGCAACAAATTTTGTTCCTCCATGCCTCGCTGCATCAAATGCTGGCTAATGGCTATTCCTTTACTGCTCCTAAATGTACTCTTGCAGCCGACAATGGAAAAATAATTTTTGTTAAGAACAAAAAGGTCCAAAGACTAAGCCGGCGAAAAATACCTTAAGTCATAAAAATTTATATATATATAGACAAATTGATGCTTTAATTTCATTTTATTTTATTTTATTTTTTTCACATCCCAGTGCCGCAGTGCCCCTTCCTTTTCTAGTCCAGTAAGAAAAACAAAAGAAGATGAATCATAGATATCGGAATGCCTAAACCATTATTGGTATGTTATGGTAGCTAGCAATTCAATCTAGAAATCGCATTGCATATAAACTGGAGCTTGAGGCACCTGCATTCCCTAGTTCCAATTTCAATAACCCCCATACTCATCCCATCTTTAGTAGGTTAAGGGAATCTTAAATGCATAGGTTAAATCAACTAAGAACTTTGAAGACTAGAATGCACAGTTAAAATCAATTAAGCACTTTGAAGACTAGATGGAGGATTGGGATAATATGATGGGACTTAAACCTTTTTCCCAACCCATCTATGAAGAGTCCTCTCCATTCTCCCACTCCCACCTGATAGACATCCAAATCTATATGGGCCCACAGGCTGGACTGTATATGGACAATCTGCTTGCAGAAGTTCGTGTGCAAAAGTCTTCAATCAATACAACAACATCTAAAACCACATCTCAAATCATTTATTTTATTCACACACTAGCTTCACAAAAACACAACATAAGCCAACCACAAGGATGTCGGTCATTCATGTTCCGATCTTTGATGGAGAAAAACACGAGCTACACTGCATACACTAGCTACGTTTCAATATTAGGACTAGGATGGCCTGCTCACATCATTTCCTGTTTGGCATGAGCATAAAAAGTTAGCTGCCCAACCACAGTGCTTTCTAGACGGTTCCATGCAGCATGAAAATATTTGTTTGGCTCATTTCCACACAACATGAATATGAATAGAAATTGAGGGTTGGCCAATAAGGCGGTTTCTATCCTGGCAGAAATAAGTAAAAAGCCACCAAAACGGTCCCTCATCTCATTCTCAAGCCGCAACAATGTGTGGACCAGAGCCCTTCAGAGGGAGGACGCATGAGTAGGTAACACATTTGACATTGTCCAGAAGCACAACAACAAAGATCTGAGACAAAGACTTCGGAGCAATCCCCATCTGATCACCATCCCTATCGCCAGCCTCTCTAGGATCAATCAGCACTGATTTTTCTTGGCCACAAAACCGAATCGGAATGGGTTTTTTACTTGCCTTTGTGAGGATAGTTTCATAATTTTTTTTTGAAAACTTTTCTATCCTAAAAAGTTATTAAAAACAGAATTTAAACTAATTAAACAAGTCCTAAAAGGCAGCAGAAAGAATTAAAAAGAAACACTTAAACTAGCTAACAATTAGGCAAGTTAACAAGGCACTTTCCACAAACGGACTAGATTTTTGCAAAAATCAGAGAACTTGATTTTTCAGATCTGAATTAGTCCAAAATTTAGTAAAAATCAGAGATGAAAATTTCCTTTTTAATGTTTTAGGGCTGGTCTAAACATTCCATACATGCACCACCTAAAACTAGAATGATGCCAACAATATCATTCCACACCCACAAGCAATAAAAAAAAAAAAAAGTTGGAAAAATACCTCTTGTGAAGGCGCTCCCCTGCAACGGCACCAAAAACTTGATCAACGTTGACCCCAAGTGCAAGGTCTCGATGTAATTTTACCCAATGAGTCTGAGATCGTATCCTCAAGGAGCTGGTATTCGCAGAAAACCTGTCATAATTGAAAAACTAAATCTATCTTAATAAAATATATAAAAATTACACACTACTACTTCTGAAAATTAAAATTAAATTACAACTCCAAATCTGAAAAATAATCACAAATTAAATCTAACCTAAAAATCCTAAGCTAAAAAAATCCTAAACTAGAAACTACAAAACAATAAACTATATCAAACCACCAATATAAATGAATAAATAAACATGCATTGAATAAATAAAAAAATAGAAATAAAAAATTCAGATATAATAAAAAAATAATGAAAAAAATGCTAGTCTCTCTTATTTGTGGAAGATTACTGTACTGCCAGAATAAAAAAAATCCATAAAAACACCGCACCAAGTGCGTGCTGTCACCACACACAAACACACGACGCCGACCTAAGGCGGAACACCTTGACCTCACTAATTGTGTGTTTATAATTAAACGAACCAATACAACCAATAAACTCCAAAAATAATTACAACTAGAAAAAGAAAATCTACCCTTATCCTAGATCAAGACATCAGGAGACTCCACGCACAATCCAAGCTTTTATCTTCAATCTTCACAGCAAGAATGATTAGATGAAAGGAGAAGATGGAATGAAAAGGATGTATCCAAGTGGGCTAGCCAACCCCACTTTGGATTATGATGAGATGGAGGGGAGAGATGAAGTGGTTGTAGAGTTGATGTGATATGAAGTGGTTGTAGAGTTGATGTGATACGGTGGAGTATGGAGAAGAAAAAAAAAAGAGAAAAAGGTGATGGGATTGAACGTGTGATGTGCAGAAGAAAAGAAAGAGAGAGAAAAAGAGAGAGAGATAGGCGTGAGGTATGGTATGAGTCTTATACTTTCTTCCCTTTTTTTATGTATATAATATATAATAGATGAGTGGGGAAAGAGGTGGGTAGGAATAGGAAGTTGACAATGAGTAGAATTATATGGATAATGACGTGGATCCTCTTGGACTTGGATTTTTGGACGTGCATACATGGAACGGAGAGAGAGTTGTTTGGTGACATGAATTCTAGAATGGGGAGAATTTGGAAAGGTTTGTGTCTTTCTTTTTTTTTTGGAAAGTATGTAATGGTATGGTGTCACACCACCTTTGGACTTTTTTTCTCCCATGAAAATAACTTTATAAAATTGGCTCCACCTTGGATTTCTTTCCAAATAATGTCTTAGCTTTTAATCTTTTATACGGGTCCCTTTTTTTCAATTTTCCTACACACAAAAGTAATTTTTTACATTAAAATAACAATTTTAATCGAAAGTCATAAATGCATTAATGCGGGCCCAATTTACATAAAATGACAACATCAATCCACATCATTGATCATGATTTAACTTTATTTGACTAATGATGATGAAAAATTTTATCATTCCATCTAAAATCATGAAATTGAAAAACACTTCTAAAAATGGAAAGTTCTATGATTTAATGAAAAATTGAGGATTTTCAATAATTTTTTCAAAAGAATTCTAAAATAAAATTTAAAATCATAAAAACATAATTCCAACAAAATGAAGAAATTTCTAATGAATAGGTCCTTAAAATTTTTAAAAATACACATAAAATAATACATTTTTAAGGACTTATCAAAATCTATATGGGCCCACACGCTGGACTGTATATGGACAATCTGCTTGCAGAAGTTCGTGTGCAAAAGTCTTCAATCAATACAATAACAACTAAAACCACATCTCAAATCATTTATTTTATTCACATACTAGCTTCACAACCAAGCATAAGGATGTCGGTCATTCATGTTCCGATCTTTGATGGAGAAAAACACGAGCTACACTGCATACACTAGCTACGTTTCAATATTAGGACTAGGATGGCCTGCTCACATCATTTCCTGTTTGGCATGAGCGTAAAAAGTTAGCTGCCCAACCACAGTGCTTTCTAGACGGTTCCATGCAGCATGAAAATATTTGTTTGGCTCGTTTCCACACAACATGAATATGAATAGAAATTGAGGGTTGGCCAATATTGCGGTTTCCATCCTGGCAGAAATAAGTTAAAAGGCCACCAAAACGGTTCCTCATCTCATTCTCAAGCCGCAACAATGTGTGGACCAGAGCCCTTCAGAGGGAGAACGCATGAGTAGGTAACACACTTGACATTGTCCAGAAGCACAACAACAAAGATCTGAGACAAAAGACTTCGGAGCAATCCCCATCTGATCACCATCCCCATCGCCAGCCTCTCTAGGATCAATCAGCACTGATAGAACCATCGATGATGAAATCAATTTATTTCCATGAAAACCATTGCCTTTTGGAGATTCTGCAGTGTGTTCTTCTGTACTAAGTGGAATTGGTCGACGGTAGAAAGTCCTTCTATTCTTCACTTTGCTACAGTGGCTAGAGCCAGGAGGATGCCCCTTAGAAGCATTGACAACTGAAGACGCTGGAATAATTGCCCCTGGATTGGCAGCAGATGTAGGTGAGATTTCAAACATTCTCTGTAGTTGGTGGGTCATTCAATGCAGGACATTAAAATCTGTCCCGATTTGAGGCATAAAACTCAGACTGAAATCATACTTCAACCTTCATATAACATGGATAGGTCATTATACTAACTTCATAACTCGAGATACATAGGGTAGTAAGAATCTGCAATGGCCTCCTCTAAGATGGAAACTGCAGTATCAAAAAGTGGAGGAATGCTGGACTGTAAAAACTTGAAAGCTTACATATCATCAATGGAGTTAAAAACAAATAAACTAAAATAATTGCAGTACAGCATTATTAACCAATGAACAATAGGAGTTCAAAACCATGAGAAAAAAGAGCTGTAGGATATAGATGTCAACACTGAGAACAAGATCAAATCGCGTAGGGTATCTCTGTATAATTTGGCCCATGTAGTCAACATTTCCCCATTCTAGCTTCTCAGCAACTAATCCTACAAGAATATTTTAAAGGAAATGTGTCCTCCAATTGACAGTGATGAGATTGGAGAAACAATCGAGCTGAAACACTTATGAACGGCAATTTACTCCAAAATACAGAAGCAGAATTGGCCATTGGGTGTGTTTGGTTCGGCTGTTTAAATGTGCTTTTTGGGCTTTTGAATTTTTGAAAACCCAAAAATCATGTTTGGTTACTCAAAACCTAAAAGCACTTAATTAAAAGCAAAAGCAGAAAACCCATTTTTTGAAGAAGCAGACATCCCTCGACTTCGCGTTGAAAGCTGAAGTCCTACTTTTGCTGGAAGTGGGAAACACCGTAAGGCAGGAAGTGGAAGAATGGCAGGAAGCGGAAGAAAGTCAGGATCCAATTTCTTCTCATTTTACTATTACATATGCTATTCTTATACTCCATCTAGAAATCTGTAGAGGGATTTTTGTTGCTCTAAGTTCTGCAATATCCAAATACCCACAGTATGCCTCTCCATATTTGTTTTATCATCTATCTCTATTTCTTTGTTGTTTCCTTTTTCTTTTTCCCTCATTGTTCTTCTAGTTGCATAATAATGTAGTAATGTGGGGAAAGGCAGTCTAGTGGCCTTTGACCACCATCTCTATTCAATTTCTCTTTTATTGCATTCATAGTTACATTTTTTTTAGAAAATATGTAAACATTTTTTTAATGAATTCAAAGCAATATTTGTATTAAAACACTAATCTTTTTACGTGTGGAACCATTTTATTCACCTATATAGTTTATTCATATTTTGTAATTATTTTATAAAAATTTGGATAATTTATCAGTCACTATATGCTAAAGTCATCTTTTTAAATGTTTAACCAAACAAATCTACATGCTGTACCATTAAAAAGCAAGGGTAGAAGTTGAGCTAACCAAACAATTTTTTTAAAGATCAGTTGCTACTAAGAAGTAGCTTTTTAACATTTCTTTCATAAAAAACACTTTCATATTTTGACAGGTCGAACCAAATAGGCTTTTATATGATTGACATTTTGATCCATGATTCGAACCCAATTCAAACTTCAAAGAAATGAAGCAAAGGTATTATGATGTAAACCAGATTACAATCACCTTGAATATTTTTGCAGAATGGATGATTATCAATTGTCACGAGTTTGGTACTGTGGAAATCAGAAACCAATTATGTATGCTACGGTTTTCCTTTACCAATCCAAATGAGGTGTTAGATTTTTTTTTTTCAAAAAGAAAAAAAAAATACGCACCAACATTTCCCATGCTTACCATGTTAGGTTTATGTCTTGTATTCCGGTTTAGCCGGATGAGTCCACTGGGTTAGCCAAGGACTGGTTTAAGGTCAAGGGTATTTTGGTAATTGTACCGGGGCTTTCTTGGTGGCCAAGAAAGCGGAGATTATATATTGTATAGTCTGTAACCCTAGACCTTGCGGCGGCAGTTGCCCGTGGTGCTCCCACACCACGTAGGAGAGATGAGGTGAGAGTGTGGGAATCTCTTGTATGCTTTACTTGTTATAGTGAAGATGTTCGTCCTCCTGTGCCCGTGGATGTAGCCCTGTTTGGGTGAACCACGTAAATCTCGGTGTCTCTTCTTGTGTGTGGTTGATTGTTTATCTTGTGATTCCGTGGATGCGCACAACGGGTGATTATTCAGAAAATCACAACAATTGGTATCAGAGCCACAACAATTGGTATCAGAGCCACAACAATTGGTATCAGAGCAATTACCAGTTGTGCGCATCCACGGAATCACAAGATCAAACATGAACAAGCCACACAAGAAGAGACACGAGATTTACGTGGTTCACCCAAACCGGGCTACATCCACGGGCACAGGAGGACGAACATCTTCACTATGACAAGTAAAGCATACAAGAGATTCCCACACTCTCACCTCATCTCTCCTACGTGGTGTGGGAACACCACGGGCAACTAATGCCGCCGCAAGGTCTAGGGTTACAGACTATACAATATATAATCTCCGCTTTCTTGGCCACCAAGAAAGCCCCGGTACAATTACCAAAATACCCTTGACCTTAAACCAGTCCCTGGCTAACCCAGTGACTCATCCGGCTAAACCGGAATACAAGACATAAACCTAACATACCAAAAAAAGGCAAGCACAATGATCACCCATAATATTCAAACCAAACACAAATGTAATTTGCTCATCCAAACAGATCATTAACCTGCAATTATGTTCACATATTAGTATTTCCTTGCAACAATGGTCACTAGTCTGTATTGCTTTCTGATCAAGGCATGGCCTACATGGAGTATATTAGTTGATTTATACTCCTTTGGAGAAACTTGCTGCAAAGACCAATTACTTAAATGGAGAAAGGACACAGACATGTATGGAAGTAGTTGTACCTTCCATGACTTGTGTTTGATTCCCCATCTGCACAAGCAATGGGAATCGAAGTACAACTAGTCTGCACACAACTGAAGAGGTCCTCTGAAAACTCCAGAACATAAGTAGGAGATTAATGTGTTACACTACATTCGTATTTCAGAAATAGACTATCATATGTTTCATAGGTTATTGAAAATAAGCAATATATCACATGTTGGCACAGATTCTCATGTTTGGTTCTTCTTCACAACGCTGAAGAATGAGTGGATGACTCTTCATGATTTTTTTTTAGTTTAACTGTTAAAATCATTAATCATTATGGTTTCGTCTTCTCAATATAAACTATATAATGTCAATTTTATTCCTTGAATTTTTAGAGTATGATTTGTGGTTTGGACATTACTTTAAATTTCTGCTACTATTTCTATAGAAGGATAAAAATTTAAATTATGGATTTTACGGATTAGTACCTCTTAAACTTAATTTTTATGAGCTAATGGCAAGACATAAAAATGTCACTAGCGTGCCTTGACCACAATTCTTTACGGTCTTAACCCTAACCTATGATGCCATCGGTCACAATGTCACATACATCACCTTCATTTTTCTTCCACCCCCCTGCTTTTCAGAATCAGCAGTCTTAGATATTTTTCAAGAAAAGAAGGAAGTTCTTTAACCAAAAAAATAAAAGAAGAGGAGTTCCCGAGCTTAAGGTTACAGTGCATGAACCATAAAAATTCCATTAATATGGTGTGGAAAAAAGTGCCGACAGCTGCAAGATCGAAAGAAATGTTCAATCCATACGAAAATTTATTGTTGATGCTTCTGTGAACGATGAGGAAAGGTTTTTTTTTTTTTTTTTTTTTGCATGACCCTTATACCTTTTGTCCATTATGAGTCACTAGCGTGTGCCCCAATCTAATCAAGATGTGATTTTTTAATTTTATTTTATTATTTTTGTGTGTGGGTGGGTGGGTCGTGGGGGCATCTGTTAGAATATTTCAGCAAAATGGATAGTTATTTCACCCTTGTGCACCTGAATCCATAGGGAAACTTGAAAAAGAAATTTCTTAAGCAGAACTGATATAAAGCATCAACAGAAAACTGATATAGTGCATCAACAGAAAAGCTAACAGAAGACATGTATCAACTTCAATCTACTATTATTGTCCCATCTTAGTCACATTGCAGAGCTAATAACCTCTATTTAACCCCAAAAGCCTAAACCAATTTCTATCTGGCATAAATCATCCTTAAGATAAAAATCTGCACCACCTGCCACTAAAACAAGAGTACAAACACCAATTGAAAGGAGTGTCTCCAAATGTTTATGTGAAGGTATCATCATCAATCACCCAATAAACAGACACAACCCTCAACAAGAAGAATAAAATCAGATAATTCGAACACTAATAGCATTTTTTTCAGAGACAATGAAAAAACAAAATCATAACAATAAGACATAAGTAAACACATTTCCTCTAGATCCCTATCACGAATACTACTACCCATGAAATGGGTTTTCTTCTATGATGCACGGATACTTCAAAATGAATAATATATCGTGCCATATCGTATCCAATACTTCACTTTTTATATTAAAATCCATATCCCTAATGTGTCCATGACGTGTCCCTGCCATATCAATGCCGTAGCTGAGCATCATAGGTTTTCTTGAAATTACACTAATTGCATCGTCCTGACACTAGAGATTTTCTATTTCATTTTTATTGGTTTCTAAAGAAGAGTGGGAATTTTCCTTTTTCTGAGAAAATCTTCTCCAATTTCGTCTACTAAGTGATGCTAAGTGTATTTTTGAAAAAAGTTACTCTTGCTAAATGGATTTTGTGTCTATCTGTGGGTCTGCAGGTATGAGTTCGCGTTTTGAGAAGAAACCTGTGTGTTTTTTCAGGTTTTTATCCTATTTGGTTGCATCGTTCATCAAATAGGAACTTTTTTGCTCGCAGTTGAGGTGGTTTTTTGGTGATTCTTCAATCCAAGCATTCTTATTCTCTCCATGTATAGTTTTCCAGCATAGTCCTTCTAAAAGTCTTCTTGTTATTGGGTTAGGGCCGCTTGAAAAACTATCAATTCGAGCTGAAGAGGATCTTAGAAAGAGCAATATTCAATGCGTTTAGGAGAAACTTATGAATGCATGTTCGATTAAATAGAGAAAATCCTAAAATGAAAGACTGCGCAAAGAAGGAAGAGATCGCAGAGGACCTTCCCACTGGGTTTCACAACTGGGTTTTCGCAAGCAGAAAGTTCCAATCGATTCAACAGAAGAAATGGGTTATAACAAACACCCAAATGCACAAACATCGTTAGGCCACACACACAGAGAGAAAGGAAGGTATTCGTTCCCGTGACTCTTCTTCTGACTGCGAGGAGAAGAGGGTAGGGAGAAGTTGGTTCCGATGGTGATCCCCGCTGATGGTGATGATCTCTGCTGGTGCCAGTTAAATGAGGGATTTTTTTTCAATTCATTTCAGAACAAGAGACCATCAGCCGTCTCCCAGTGCAATCTCTTAACCAACACGTTATAGCGGAGAATCGGTTCATTCACTGAATCGATATGTAAGGGATGTGTGATATCTTACACCAATGCTTGCCTCCTTCCTGATACTTCTCCTTTCGTAAAGGACAACGTCTGGTAAATTTCCAGTGAAGGGTGGTTGGTAGCTCCTCAAGCAACGAATTGCTTTCAGGACAATCCATAAGTTTCAGATTTTGCAGTCCTTTGGGCAAGGAAGTTGGATTGATGCAATTTGAGTTTCGGAGCCTATGATGAGTAGCAGGCAAAACTGCATCAGATAGGGATGAGAGCGGTGCACAGGTTGAAATTTGTAGAAAGGTGAGATGTTGCAATCCATGTGGTAATGATGTTAGGTTTTGAAAGTTATCAATTTTTAAAGAAGAAAGAGATGTAAGATACCGCAATGAGCTCAAGATCTGTTCATCACATTCAGAAAAACATAAATCACGAATGGTTGAGACGCTATGAAAAGTAGCCAATTTCTCACATTTCCTTATCATTACTCCTTCCAATATGCCAGGAAAGTGAGGAAGCCCCCTCAGCTTGGAGCAATTGGCAATTTCAATAAAAACCAACAAGGCTAATATCACCTTCTAGGCCAATTCCATTCTTCCGGATCAGGCATAGAGTAAAAATGTAACCACTCCAATGATGGGAAACCCTTGACGGTGTCATCACCATAGAACTCATGACCCACTTTGTTTAGTACATAACGTTCATCAAGATATAAATGTGTGGAAGAAGGGAGTTGGCCAAAAGGCAGGAGGAGACGACATCAGCATCTACGCAAACTGATATCAGTTAGTTTTGGAAGCTTGAGTCCCCCAACCATGTTGGAAATGTAACGCCACAGTAGCCTTCTATATATAGGTCTTGGAGGTTGGTGTGAGGTTGGAGGGCATTGAGTACCTCCTCCTCAATGCCTTCTTGTCGCAATTCTATGTTGTCATATTTCCATTCCAAATTTAACTTGTAAATTTTTAGCTTATTTTTCAACTCAGCCTCTTTGGCCTCCAAGACACTGACCACATTCTCAAGCTTTGAAAGGCAAAGATGTCCTCTTAGATGTATCATGTCCTTTAACTCGTTTATTCCACATCCAATCTCCTCTCCCACAGTTAACTCTCACAACGTTGGAAGGCTTGTTAATCTCCCAATTCTTGGCACCATTGAAACTGAGCATCCATCTAAAGACCGATGTCTTGGGTTGACTAGGTTGCCAAAGTCATTGGGTAGCTCTACAAGTCTGTTGCAGCAATACAATATCAAGGTTTGTAGATGGTAGAGTCTGGTTGTTGGTTTCGGTAACCTTTCAATGCTCATAAAAGACAAGATACCGCGGTTGTAACAAATTTCCAATTGATTCCAGCAATTCAGTTATGTGATCTCCATCCAAAAACAAAGCTCGTATATGCCTCAAATTTACAACCAAATCACCTAGGATATTCCAATGGGACATCCTTGGAAGAGTGCGCACACTTTTCAAATGGTAGAAATCCTCGATATTTAATGATTCAACGATAGACCGGGACAGGTGCCACTGTACATTGCAAATCTTTTCAACATTTTTTGTCACTTCCCTTCACCTATTTCTAAAAAATCAGTTCCTAAAACAAATACTGTGAGATTATGAGCAAGGTCACGCATTGACTAAACTTAAGAAAGGAATACAATCTCGTAGAGACCTTGAACACAAATCATCAAGGTATTCACTGCCAATGTCTTCCATTTGCTTACTTCCTTTATACCGCATCAAACATTATGCCATCGACATCAAAACTATTTGATTTTTTTCCCTCAGGGTAACCTTTACGAAATATGCAACCACAACATGCAAAGAACTGCTTCAAATGTGCTGGCAAGTGATGATAACTCAATCTTAGAGGGGGCAAAATGTCATTTCTTTCTTCCGGCAGATCCTATATCTTTTGCTTTTTAAGATTGTTTCCCACTCAACAACATCTACTTTAAAGCGCAAAACCCTTTGCACTTGTTTACAATTTCCTTGCCTATCGCCGCCAAGTCTGAATGTGCATCTGAAATCCCCTCTGCATATGCTCGTGTTTGGGACAAACTCCAACAATCGCCATTGGACAGACCCTGCAAATAATGAATGGGAATTGTTCCAGTGCACAAGGAAACGCTTTGGCTTCTTGTGGTTACTAGAATTCTACTTCCTCTTGCCCCAACCATTAATGGAGCTCGTGAAGCATCCCAATCATTACAGTTGTCATTCCAAACATCGTCCAACACAAGCTAAAACCTCTTCTCTTGCAGCGCGTTCTGAAGACTAACTTGAATTTCATTCAAGGTGGTAAGATCACAAGCTCTCCTAGTAACAGAGTCCGCAATAGCTTTGGTTAGCCTAATTAAATCAAAGTTTTCTCCCGACACATAAACCCAGGCTCGTACATCAAAATGTTTGTTTACCCGTTCATCATTGTAGATCAATTGAGCAAGTGTGGTCTTCCCGAGTCCTCCCATATCGCAAATGGGAACAACCAGCAGGATACTTGAGTGGGAGGCCGAAGAGTCTTCGGATGTCAACAAACCCACCACCTTCTCTCTGACAGTTTCTCGTCCGAATATAATCGACTCATCTACGACCGAGCCAGTGGGAGGCCGCTTGCTAGGTATGAACCTTTCAGACTTCAGTATGACTTTGAGATTGAGGTGATTGCTTGTGCTCTCAATCTCTTCTAGTCTCTCTCTAATCTCCTTAATTCGAGGACCCATGCTAAGATTGGAATCAGAACGAGGGAATAGCCCAGACAGCTTCCTCTTTCTTGTTTGCATTGGGGCTTCCGCTTCTATTTTGGATCGAAGGACTTCGTATTCGACTTCATCGAGGATGCCCTCGGCGTCGTAGGCAACACCCTAGAGTTGCCTGAGCCACAGGCGAAGTGATTCCTCATTGATTTGTCTGTCCTCTGCGTCGTTGAGAAGGGCTTTGATACTGGAAAAGGTTGATTTCAGCTTTTGGGCCCCTCCTTCGACGTCGACGCCACCGAAGAGAGGCTAGGCATTTGACGAAAGGAGGAGGGGACAAAGTATCAAACATGGCTTGGAAAAGGGAGCTTAAACCTGCATCTACACCTTTGAAGTTGCCGAATCCACAGTTCCAACAGCTGAGATAGATGACATGAACAAAGAGAGAGAAGAGCAAGGATGAACAGAGAAACACAAGTCTTAACAATCGTGTCTGTGCAACAACTGCACCTTCTCTTAAACATAAAAATAAAAATAGAAGTAAACTTGACACCGCGTGGGCCCACTGACGAAAAGAAGAGTTGAGTCCTCTGGAAAGGTAAAAATCGCTCAGCTGCGGTATTAAGTTTTGAGTTGGTTTCATTGCTGGACTCACCCGAGGTTTGTTCCGACGTAGAGACCGTTGTCTAGAGAATGACAGTAAAGGAACTTGAAATGCTTTGAGAGCTCTATTTTTGGCTAAAGATCTCATTTATATATTAAAGATCACAACTGCTTCATGAATATCTGTTCTTCCTCAATTTCATGAGATTACATTTAAAATTTTCTTAAGAAATTAGAAGGAGGTGGTCCATCTTTTTAGGGGTTAATTGTAGTTTACTCTTCTGTTCTTTTTTTTTTTTTGTAGGATATTTTTTTATTTTTTTTTTTTGTTTTGGCTTTTTTGTATGCCTCTCTTGTACTGTTAAATTTTTTATATCTGTTGAAAGTTAATATTAAAAAAAAGTAAAAAATTGCATGGGCACATTAATGGAAAAGAGTGCTGATCGTCAAATCAAACCCAACATCTAGACTAAACTTGAATATCATCTTGGTTTAAATTGTTGATGGCGTCATTGACAGGATCCTTGAGTTGTCTCAGCCACACGGGTGGACTAATCCCTCTTTGATTTGTCTATCCTCGTCGTTGTTGGAACGATGGCAGCCGCACTCCCCATCTCACAACCCAATTTACAACCTTTATCTTTACAATGTCTAAAATGTTATAAACGAGTGGAGTCCAAAACAAATAATGTTAGCCATACTCCCATCTCACAACACAACTCACAACCTTCATTTGTTTTGTTTTATTTTATTTATTTTTTTGTGATTTGCATCCTACTCATTTTTAATATTGTAGAGATGAGGGTTGTGAGTTAGGTTCTAAGATAAAAACTGTGGCTAGCACAAGTCTTGTTGAAAGGGCCTCAAATTCTCAAGAAAGTGCTACCACCACCTTAGTGCATGATAGGCTGCCCCATGGTGACGTGGGCATGATTACCACGGGCATTTTTTTTAGAGGATTTGGACTCTTTTGAAGAAGGCTAAAACCTAAGTTTTCTTCCTTGTTTTGTTGCTGCATCAAATGTTGGCCATTCCTTTACTACTCCTAAAGGCACGTTTGGCAAATATCCACAGTAAGGAGGATTCTTTCATTCTTCTTATACGGTGAGTTTCTCACTATGGATTTCTTAGTAAAAGGATCCATGTTTGGTAAAAAGGATTGATTTTGGATTGGGATATATTACATCCCACGGCCACAAGTATTTTGCTATTTTTTTCGTAATCCACAATGAATTTAGCACTAAAATTTGATCCCTTAGCTATTTTTTTGCCTTCTAGAAATGATGGACAGTTTGGATTTTTATTGTGGGTCCCACAAAAATTAAAAAATATTTTTTTAAGCTGTGGTACATATTTTGTAAATATCTCAAAATATATAAGAAATTAATGGTTGAAATTTTACACCTTAGCCGTCTTGAGCCTTTTTAGAAATGATGGACACTTCGGACTTTTATTTTGGGACCCATAAGGTATGTTCCCAAAAGCGAGCACATTAGAGCCATTTACAGCTAAGGAAACTATTCATGCACGCTTTTTTATTTTTTTTATTTTGTTTTTGTTAGAGATGTGACGACAGTGATTGTTTGATGATTTTCTCACAATCCATGATGAATTAGGCTCCCAAATTTGAACCCTTGTTGTTTCTTGCGTTCTAGAGATGATAAACGGTTTGAATTTTCATTGTAAGTCCCTCAAAAATTAAAAAATAGTTTTTAAAGTTATGGATGTTGGGGGCAAATATCTTAAAATATATAAAATATCAACAGTTGAAATTTGACACCTTGGCCATTTTGGGCCTTCTGGAGATGATGAACAGTTCAGGTTTTTATTTTGGAACCCACAAGGTATGTTTCCAAATGCCCAACATGTGATGGCCATTTACTGCCCATTTTCATTATTCACCCGCCTTTCCTCAAGTGCGCAGAAAATGGGAATCCAATGAGGGGTGGTCCAATTCCGACTTTCTGTGATCCAGCAGATTATTAAGTGTTTTGGAAAATCCTCTCATAAAGTCTACATGCCTTGTTTCCCAAACATGAGTTTTAGTAGAAGTTTGACCCATGTCAGATTAATCACCATCAAATACTTAAGTTTTTAATAATGTTAGTCATTAATAATTCAATGTTTTATTCGTGCATTTGATCAGTAATTAATCTAATGGTGGGTCCCTCTGTAATTAGAGTGTGTGAGATAATGCAAGATGCACATATCTACTTTTATCATTGTTTTAGTTTTCAGAAAAAATGTGTATTTCTCACGAGGCCCAGTCTACTTGCATGTATGATGACGAATAATGTGGATAATGGGAGTTGGCCAATGTTACGCCCCAAAGTATTACATTTGTCTTCTTCATGATGTGGGTCAGGTATAACAATTGTGCTCTTTTGAGTGTCACTTGATCCATCGGACAAATTAGTGACAGAGAAGGATGTTTACGGGTTAGAATATATCATTTGGGGCACCACCTGTTTAAATAAAAATGGAGTTTCATGGTTTATATGGAGGGCCAAAAATAGGGCAGCTGCACCATAAGCGGAATGACGGGCGCACCAGAAGGCAAAATGATTGTCAATAAATAAATGATACGTCTACAAGAGGTGGAGATGGGGAAGGTTAGACTCTAGCGGTCACTCCAGAGTCCCCGTTTCTTGTAGAAAGATCGTGGCCCAAGATCTATTAGCAGAAATTATAGACAAATGGATGCTTTAATTTTATTATTATTATTTGTTATTCACATCCCAGTGCCCCCTTTCCTTTCTAGTCCAGTAAGAAAAACAAAAGATAAATCATAGATACAGGAGATACCTAAACCAACATCAGTATGCTATGGCAGCCAGCAATTCAATCAAGAAATTGCATTGCATATACACTGCAGCTTGAGGCACCCAGTTGAGCCGACCTTTGATGAGCGTAGGCCCTTCTGCATTCCCTTGTTCCAATTTTTATAGCCCCCATATTCATCCCATCTTTAGTAGGTTGAGGGAATCTTAAAAGCACAGGTTAAATCAACTGGGAACTTTGAAGATTATAATGCACAGTTAAAACTTTTGAAGATTAGATGGAGGATTGTGATAATATGATGGGGCTTAGCATATTGCCCAACCCATCCATGAAAAGTCCTTTCCATTCTCCCACCCCCATCTGATAGACATGCATATCTATATGGTGACAATCTGCTTGCAGAAATCTTCAATCAAATACAATAACATCTAAAACCAAATCTCAATCATTTATTTTATTCACATACTAGCTCCACAAAAAAACAACATAAACCAACGACAGGGATGTCGGTCATTCACGTTCCTATCTTTGATGGAGAAAAACACTATTGTTATGCCGCATACACTAGCTACGTTTCAATATTAGGACTAGGATGGCCTGCTCACATCATTTCCTGTTTGGCATGAGCATAAAAAGTTAGATGCCCAACCACAGTGCTTTCTAGACTGTTCCATACTGCATGAAAATATTTGTTTAGCTCACTTCCATACAACATGAATATGAATAGAAATTGAGGGTTGGCCAATATGGCGGTTTCTATCCTGGCAGAAATAAGTTAAAAAGTGACCAAAACGGTTCCTCATCTCATTCTCAAGCTGCAACAATGTGCGGACCGGAGCTCTTCAGAGGGAGAACGCAGGAGTAGGTAACATACTTGACACTGTCCAGAAGCACAACAACAAAGATCCGAGACAGAGACTTTGGAGCAATCCCCATCTGATCACCATCTCCATCGCCAGCCTCTCTAGGATCAATCAGCACTGATACAACCATCGATGATGAAATCGACTTATTTCCATGTAAACCATTGCCTTTTGGAGCTTCTGCAGTGTGTTCTTCCGTACTATTGGGGCCTGACCCAACAAGTGGAATCGGTCGATGGTAAAGAATCCTTCTATTCTTCACTTTGCTAGAGTGGCTAGAGTCAGGAGGATGCCCATTAGAGGCATTGACAACCGAAGATACTGGAATAATTGCCCCTGGATTGGCAGCGGATGTAGGTGAGATTTCAAACTGAAACACTTCAGTGCACATGCCAGAATTTAATACAGGTCCTGCCAGAAAGTTCAAAAACAAACATACGTTAGCATAACATATCAATGCACAAGATGAAAATTGCTGCAAAATTAAAATAATAATCATGACAACATGACAGGAAACTTAGTGCATCAGTTAAACTACTTAAAAGCACATCCGCAATTTTTACCACAAGTAAACAGACTTTTTCCCTTCTTCTAGTTTGTGCATTTTAAACGGCAGGCATTTTCAATTGATACATTCTGTTGATAATGCTACAACTGGACCGTGTTTAAATTGTTTTCTTCTTCCATCCATATGATTGCACATCAATTAAATGATCGTTTCTAACAAATCAGAAATCAAATAACTTTTCCTTCAATAAAACGACAAACATAGAATATCTTTTACATAAAAGGATGGTGATTGATTATTAAGGCATGAAAAGCAAATTACCAGGAACAAAGGTTATCTTTTAAATAAAAGGGTAGTGATCGATCAATGAGGCATCAAGAGCAAATTGCTAGGCGGTAACCAAGCCCAATCATGTTCAGTTCTGCTCATCACAAAAACAGGCTGCTCGCCTTTTGTTGTCAGTGATGCCAAGCACTGATGCCAGCTGATTAATTCTCTATTATGACTACCATGCAAATTTAGTCAGTCTCTTAATTACTAGTGGACCAGTTAACCAGCATCTATTCTTCTTGAGCAAGATAACAATTTTTTAAATGGTGAAATCCAACAGTCCAAGACCAATTACAGGTTAACCAATGTAATCAGGGGCAATTTTCAAAAGAAAAGGAATGGGAGTCACCAGTCAGACCAGACCCAAGGAGAATTGTCCATCACCCAACATATGCAGTTAGTTAAAATCATCACCCAACATGTGCAGTTAGTTAAAATCATTCAGGGCCACTAGGAATGAACGTTGAGGCCATTGAAAACCACTGTTGTCAAAATTTTACAATTCGTCTCCTGCGTCCCAAGGAAAACTATTTGTATCTATCCAACAAGTAATATTTACAGCTGAATCTTAGGATTCAACTGTGGATTTTATAATTCAATACCCCTTTCATCGAATCTTACAATTCAAGCAATTGGGCTAAACAAGAATAACTACAACTAATAAGTTAAAACTAATAATCTTTTACCTTTCTTCTTTCTTTTTTTCATTCTTTCTTGCAGCGTTATGAGTATTACTGATAAGATTTAGTAGTTAACAGAACCTATTAAGAGTTTTTCAGAATTTGGGGAGGTTTCAGAGATGAATAAAGAGCATGCATTCGATTAAATGTATGGGGCTCATCTATATCTTCTTCTTTTATAAATCTTATTTGGTATTTCTTTTATCAACACTTTCTTAACTTCATGTAAGATTGATGGTATCAATTTTGTTTTACTTTTATATTTTGATTTAAAGCTTACAAAAAAATAAAATATACATTGATACTTTAAACTTATTTGACTATTCACACATATCAATAAATGACATTAATAAATGTCATGATGTTGAATGGAAAAATGGATGGATTATAAATAACAAACTCTTTTTTCCTTTTTAGTTTTCATGGTTTTTTTTCAATTTGAAAAATAAAACAATTTCTACGATTCATAATAGTATTTTCAATTCGATCCATGGGTATGAACAATTTTGCAATACAATTTTGATTTTCAAAACAATGCTGAAAACCAATGTTTTCAACCTATCTATTTTCATTTATGATGATGCATAAGATGACATGGTAGCACTATGACTTTGGACTGGTTGTCAGGTCAATTTAGGCCTAAACCCAATGCTTCAATGGTCAATCTCTAGTCATCATTATCAGCATCAAAGGACTGTGCCAACTTATTTTGGGATCAGCAGCATGAATTCTATTTCGCTCTATAAATTTGTGTTGTAGCTATGACAAAAGCTTCACGCCGGCAATCAAGCTACCTGATCCAACTAACCCCTTCAGTTATCCAAGCTTGGAACTGGCAGTTATAACAAACTACCAGAGTAAATTCAACCTCTAGTCATTTCAAATTTATTGAACTAAGGTGCATTGGGGAAAAATACAGTGACATTTAATTGAATACAACTGAAAAACAAGTTTATCAGCATGTCTAGGAGCATTGCAACTCTTCAGCCCTTCCTTTTTAAAAAAGGATATGCAAATATTATTGTTATTATTAGGGATTTTTATGAAAAGAAGCCCTCAAATATCCCTTCACCTTGAAATTGGTCCTCAAATACACATATTGCCCAAATCAATCCTCTCCCATAACGCCCTTTTTTTCTCAGACTAAATTGCCCTTCAAAATTTTTTTTTTTTTTTGAGTTAGCGAATGATGTCTTAAGCTCGTGATTTTCAACAAAATTGCCCCCCTTCACTTGTTTTTCCCCGACTTCGCAAGTGATATCTTGAGCACGCGATTAGGTCCATGTAGCAATTAAGATTGCACTGGCAGTCTCCAAGCATGTTATTCCCTTCACTTCCTTTGAGGTCTATGTTGGTCTTCCCCTTCTCTACTTTTTGAACTAGTATGCCTTCAATTTGACAAGAATCAAGCTCCACAAAGCTATGTATTTTTCTATTAGTTTTCTCAACTTAGAATGCAGAAATAACTACAAAATGATACAATCATGAGCTCGAGGGTATACTCATGAGTGCAAGAGTTAAACTTTCACCAAATAAAATGGACTACGTTGCATTATGTTGGATTTTTTTTTTTTCAAAATTAAGCTACAATTTATATCAAAATATTGGTCAAAGATACTCTGTGATTGTTGAACAGTTAAGAGGAATGGACTGTGCACTCTTTAGACGATCTAAGATATGTTGTCATTCACAGCCATAGTTATTTGCATTCACATGAGTACGTAGGATTTAAAATTTTAGAAAGGGAATTCAGTATGGCCTCCATTGAAATTTCCCGAGGGATGTGACTCACGAGTTCGAAAATCACACTTGTGAGCTCAAGCCATCACTTGCAAACTCGCCAATAAACAATTCGAGGGCAATTTTGTTGACATTCGAAACATCAAGACATTACTTGCAAAAACAATAAGAGAAGGCAATTAGGTCCGGGGAAAAGTTGATGTCCACCATATCACCATATAGAATCTTTTTGGAATTACATGTATTTGAGCACTGTTTTTGAGAAATAGGGATATTTGAGACTTTTTTTTTGTAAATGTCTCTTATAACCATCATATAGATGTTGTCAAAAACCTAAAAGGGTGGGCTGTCAGTAGTGTTGGATTCCCACTGCACCTATTGAAGAAGTATTGATCAGCATCTACCACATTATTTATGCAATGAATCCCTTGTTTCTAAGACACTTTAAGATTTAATCAATGTAGTGCCATTAGCGTTGCAAACGCTAGCTTGGACACACCACTCTATCTAAGGTCCAATGTATACAGGAGCCCTGCCCAGTTCAGTCAGACCAAAAGCATAATAAAAATTCACTCAAAATCAGCCAGATTGAAACTGTTAAATAATTGCACTGCATATATTACTTTTACATCAACGTCAACACAGCATAGAGTTCGAATTGCTATCAGACCAGTTTAAGCTAAACCATCATTTCAGCCTCTAGTCCAGTTTCGAGACATTGAACTTGGGCATTATTATCACCCAAAGCAGCAAATATACAAAGCAATTACATACTAAAGCAATGAACATAGGGAACAGAAAGAGTAAGACGTGTTTCATAGCAATGGCCGCGATTGCCTAAACTGTAGGATTGACTGAAGGAACTCAAATTTGATAGCATGATTTGTAATTATTAGGAAAATGAGGCAAATGCATTGCTCCACACCAAACAAAAATAAATAAATGAATACATTGTGTTTTCCCTATATTATCAATATCCATAACTGCATAAAATAGAATAGTTCTTTTTTTATTGCTTGCTGACAAGGAGTTCTTCAGGTTCTGATGATGCACATTCATTTGTTCAACAGTTAATGTCAGTTCAATAACAAGAACATTCCAGAGTGAGCTCCCAACAGGCTACCATAGTTTCTCCCTAATTGTGGAGCCCACTCCTAGTTTCTCCCTATATGTGGAATCCACTCCCACTTAAGCCACCAGTATATCCAGTTTACATTTGAACAATTGGGTCAACTGTGGATTGCCTGTGGTCCATTTGAATATTTAATCACCATCATTTGATTAACATATGATCACCATTATCAGGAATGGTAATCAGATCACAGTAACAAGATGGTTGGACCAAGTTTCATCAATTTTAGAGACCCATCATCAGATCACTGTTATCATCCAATCAGGCAAGTAATTGGAACCATTCAACCACAGCGCAGTCCTCTTACCCAGCAATTGAACTTGAATGAGGTGGGGGCATAAGTTGCTTCCACCACAGTATAAAAATGCAAGTGGGGTGTATTCATCATTCCTAGCAAATATGACTACAAATAACAAAAACAAGTAGTCTTTCTACTCATGAATGCATCAAAAACAGTTAGTTGACTTTCTATCTGCTGTGATTCACAAGAACACATTTACCCTTTTTCAAGGTTCACCTAAATCCTACTCAATGTTCCATGTTTATAAACATTCAACAGTATATAGATATCCTTCATGCATAGAAAGTAGTCCAGTAAATGTATGCATATGTGGACCCATATCATTATCAGTGAAGATCCATGTTCCTTACCTGCAAGCCCTTCACGGAACCATTGCTGTAGTGGCCCATCAGATGTAGTTGATTTCACTTTGTCACTGTAAGTATCCCCAGGACCAGATGAAAGTGCTTTTGGGTGCTCAGTTGGACTCCTGTACATATGGGAATGCCTTTCTAGATCCCTTCCTGATTTAGAGACAGCCAATGCCGAAGCCAGATTGCCAGCAATTGCCAGGCCATTTTTACCCACTTCCTTATCTGTAGACACAGTCGCCTTAGCACTCTTCCTTCCAGATGATTCTTGAGAAGATGCCATAGCTTTCTCACTAGCTAGAACAGAATGAATTATCAAGTTACCATCGATCTTCACAAGTCTGTCATTTCTTGGCACATAAAGTGAAGCAACAAGAGGCTCACTAGCGTTCCGTGAAAAACCAAACCCATCTGCACCATGCGGGGGCCGTGCACCTCGTCTATTTTGTAAGCCTTCGGGCTCCCTGATTATTCCTTCAGGATCATTTCTCTTATAACTTCGTTTCTGGGTGTATAACCCAGACCCACTTTTCTGATCTGTTGCATTTAGACGCCCACTAACCGCCAAAACCCTACCTCGTGACTTACCCCCATCAAACCCACCATTGACAAAACTCAATCTTCCAGATGCTGGGGTACTAATTCCAGAAAATTTAACGTTTACAAATGGAACTAAGCCTCCAAAAATCAGCAATAAGAACAACAAACCCATAAAACTCACACTAGCAACCTTCTTAGTCTTGGTCTCAGATTTCTTACTATCTGACTTCTTGGATTTCGATGTGGAAACAGGTTGCTGTGGCTTTAACCGAGGAATGGGAACTAAAGGCACTTGAGATCCCTGGGGTTTCAATGCATAGGAAGAACAAGGAACCCAAGGGAAATGCATGGGCGCCATCGCGGGCGCGGGATACATCCCCGGAGGAGGCGGGCAAACCCCACCTCCACCCAATTGCTGCCGTAAACTTGCATTTTCTGCCATAATAAAGGATATCTTACCGTTCAATTCGGCGATTGTAGAATGCATTGATCTTACCTTGTCTTCAAGCTCTTCCACATAGTGTTTTTTCCTCTGTCTAGAGAGCTGTGCGCTCTCCCTATTCCTCATTAACCTAGCTTGCTTCTTCTCGTCGTCGTCGTTTCCTGCGCGAAATGTAGAGGGCGAGTTCGCATCGGCTGGGGAAATCGAAATCGACCTGCGAAACTTACTCGACCGCGGTTCCGTATTGCCATCCTCATTCCCTTTCTTACGCTTGGACAACTGCCCTTTACTCCCATCTTCTAATTTCACCTTCTGCTCAACCGCCGCAGCAGCAGATGCATTGTTGCTAGAATCCAACGACGAAGATCCAGAAAACTCACGATCAGAGCCATTAGAATCTGGCGAAGGCGAATTCAAAACCGCAAACGCATCCGCGCGCTGAGCACCCGAACCTGAAAACCCTTGATCACGAGTTACCGAATCCGGAGACGGCACATTCAAAACCCTAGAGCTCCCATCATCAGATACCGATCCAGAAACCTCCCGATCAGGCGAATTCAAAACCCTAACAGCATCCAATCCAGAAACGTCTCGATCGGGACTATCGGATGAGCTCGACAGATTCAAAACCCCAGCAACAACATCCGAGCTCGGATCGCCGGATGCCGAGCCAGAAGAACAGCGATCCGAGCAGCATCGATCGGGAAAGCTCATCATCGCCGCATCATCGCCCGATCTTGGATCATACAAAGACGAGGCTGCGGATCCATGGTTGGGATTGGAATCGTCGTGAAATCCGAGGCAGTCGAAGGGCAGATCGGCATCTTCGGAGGAAGGGAAGGAGAGGAGATCTTCGATCGAGAAATCGAGGACGTGGTCGAAATCGAGATCGGCCATGAGCGGGAAGTCTTCGTCTGGGAGGGGGATTGAGTCGAGGCAGGTGGAGAAATTAGGGTTTAAGGGATCGAGATGCTGCGATTCGGAGGCCATTCCTCTCGTTGTTAGGGTTTTTTTTCTGCGGAAGCTTGCAGACGGAAATGGTGTTATAGAGGGAGAGAGAGAGAGAGAGAGGAAGTGGCAGAGGAGGACACGCGGCGTGGACTTAGGTCATGTCTGGAAACTTCCTTTTGCGTGCAGTCTCCGCTTGGGTGGCCTGTCAATCATGGAAAGGACTAGGATTTAGGGAAGAGAGGTCTTAAGTCATTTTAACATATGGACACCTGGGGTTTTATGAAATTTGTTCGATGCAGATTTGATCATTGGAGAGTCGATCAAAACGGTCGGCAGTCGAACTTTTAGGTGTGTATGATTGACGAGAGGAATTCGCATAAGAGTTGAATTGATTTTTTCATATGGGTGCAACACATTAACTAGCAAGAGAAAAAAAATTTTTGAGTTGATTTTCCCAATAAAGATTATTTTATTATAACATGTAAGGTATAGGACGGTAAGGTTGCAAGATCCTTCTCTCTTGTAGAAATGAGAATTCATAGATAAATAATTGTCTCATTGCATAAACACATTCATGTGCATGTTTCTTTGTTATAATCAGTATTGCAATTGCCTAAAAAGTTACTTTTAACCTCTCAAATTTTCAAGTCACGCTTTCCTTAAGTATATTATTTTGCACAGGAGGATTTGAGAATTTTAAAGAGGGGGACAATATTTGGAGAATTCTCAGTTCTTATGTCTCCAAAATTCCACTAAATGAGCAAGCCCTTACATTTCAAAACCTGTAATCATAAAGACTCTTTGAAACTAGAGGATTTTACAAAAATAAAAAATAAAAAAAAACCTAAGAGCACCACAAAACAAAAAAGCTCAGCCTCAGTGTAGGTGCACCAGAGTGGTCACCTGGTGACAATTCCGATGTCCCTTTTATATCTAATGGAGAGCATCGAATTTAATAAGCATCGAATTCAACCCTCATTAAAATGGACAAAAGTCGAATTCGACACTGAAAATAAGGAGAGTGAATAATATGTTGGGTTTTGGCTTAAAGCCTCGCACTGATTCTCCTCTTACTCACTGGCCTGGATGTGACAACTAGCGGCGACGAAAGAGGCGGCGACCTGCAAGAGCTTCCTCAATGACAATAGCCCTGTTTATGGCATTCTTCTTTGGTCTCTACAACAGGGACGGTAAAGCTCCCATGCTTCTCTTTGATCATTTTCCTTGGTAAAGCAATAGTGGCATTCGGTGGGAGCAATCGCTGTCGATGACGAGGAACCAATCAACCTTCTCTGGCACAAGCAATAACTCAACTAGCCTTTTCTCTTCTTCAATTTTTGTAATAGAGAACTTCAACTTGTTTTTTCTACTGTCAAAAATTGGATCCCGAGCATCGCTTTCCTCCTTGTAGATCATCTTCTTCAAGTCCGGTGATTGGAGCCCTCTTTTTGCAACCAAAAACTCCTCATAACACAGCAAAGATCTACCTAACTCTCAGCAATCACAAAATCCTTTTGCGTAGCCAAACCCATACACAAAACCCTATGCTCTACAGCCAAACCCATACACCAAACTTAAAAAAAAAAAAAAACTCACTGAAAGAGTTGTTGAAATTCTTGTTGTTGCCACCTTGTAGGTCACCGTTGCTAGGGAATCTTTTGCAGGTCACTACCTCTTTCGCTAATGGTCGTCACTTCTGGACCAATGAAGTAGAAGGAGAGCCAGTGCAAAGTCTCAAGCCAAAACCCAACTTATTATTAACTCTCTCATTATTCTCAATGTCGAATTCAACCTTTATTTATGTTAATGAGAGTTGAATTTGACACTCATCTTTGGATGTCAAAAAAAAAAAAAAACGCCAGAGTAGTCACTAGACTACTCCAAGGCACCCACACCTAGGCTAAGTTTTTGTGTTTTAAGGCTCCCACTTAGATGATTTTTTTAGTAAAATCCTCTAAAAAATAAATATTTGATTGAAGCAATGACAATGAAAAGAAAAAGGTCCAGATAGCATGGTAGGTCTTAGACAAGGCAAGCTTAATAGATGATCAGTTGGCTACAAATTTCACGTGTTAATGGGCATGACTATAAGGCTTGAGTTTTTAAAAGGATGTGATATAATATATAAATAAAGAAGATAAATTAGAAGAAAAAGAGGGGTAATGGATTGGATCCAGCTTTAAAACAAATACAGTTTTATGATATTGATATTAGCATGTAGGTGCACATGCTAGTGGCACTCAAATCACATTGTTCATAAGCCCTACATTTGCGCAGCCTTACTGGTTGTAGTTCAGTTTAAATTTTTATTTAAAATGAGATTTAAAATATTTGAACTTCAAGAAGTTTAAGTTCACCCATAGTAAGTCAATTGACTTAGCTTAAGTTATATTGAATGAGGAAATATTATGGAGGGTCTCCTCTAATTGAAGGAAGTCCAGTTAAGATTTATGTACTGCGGGGTAAGAAGTAAGAGACAGATTTTACAAAATAGTAATAGTAATATTAGTCAGTTGAAACAGAAAGAAGGCTGTCTATATTTTGCAATTTTTAAAAATGGCACTAGTAGTAGTAAAAATGGAAGAAGGCCGGCTGTTATATGTAAGCTTTATAAAATATTTGTGGTCATATTATAAATGTGAAAACTTTGTTTACCGATTGAACAGATCAATGTGGCCCATGTCAAATCTGTTGTTTACAAGTCGAATGGATCAAAGGAGGACCTCTTCGTCGAAGAATGCCTCCTTACCCAATAGGTACTTACCTAATTACTAAGGTTTCGAGCCCTGCATAGGTCACTATTCATTTTTATATTTTTTTTACCTGTGTGTAGGCTTAAAAACACAGGCCTTTTACCTACCAAATTTGTCATTGTCGCGTTGAACATACCATCCCTACACCACTTACCTAGCCAAAAAATCCGAAAAAGGTCGATGTCAAAAGTGACTACACCACTTACTTGCAGTCCGTGAGGAATCTAGCAAGAAACCGGGAAAGAAAAAATATATTATAGTAAAGGTTAATCCTGACATTAAACATGATTGTTCAAAATTGAACTAGTGATTGGGCTAGTCAGGCTCCCTGGCTTTCCAACCTAAACCTGTAGCTGTCCCAATTTGAAATTCATCTGATTTTAAACTAATTAGAGGTTTGAGTTCCTAACAACCGCCCTTAAGTATACTGATGATAACAAGTGTGTGCGCATATAGTTAGAGTAAATTCTTATTTGGATCAAAGCTTGCAAATTGGTCTAAGTTTGAATTCAAGTATTTCATTTTAAAACCTGCATGAGAATAAATAGTGTTTTCTAGGCCTAATTTTGATTGCACACAATTACCTGACGGCGTACAATATAAACGAACCCGATCCATTTTGATCCTGAAAATCTTAAGTTGCTTTCAGCAACATTAAAAAAAAAATCTTAAGTTGTAGCTCATATTCTATCAAAAATGAGAATTTGCCATGTCACAACTATTATTATTATTATTATTATTATTATATAAAGCATCCCTTTTTGTGGGAGAGCAACACATGACGTACTCCCATTTTAAGAATTTTTCTAAAATTTATTGATGCAAATTTCTTATTTCTCTAATATCTCTTCCTAATTTCTCTCTTATTAGTTCTATTATAGGAGTTTTTTCACTACTTTTTCAATATGTAGAAATTGCGGCCCACTTATAGATCACAGCCACTACATCTTTGTAGTTTTTATCAACCGTGGGGCCAATTATTTTTTCTTTTTTATTCCAATTTTGAATAATTTATGGGTCCTATTGTGAAAGTCACAACTTTTTTCTTTCTAATCTCACAATTTATGGGGAGCCACTTTCATATTACTCTTTAATTTTTTTTCCATTTTTTACTCATTATTTTATGTAATTGAGCCATCTTCCAATACCACGTACTCCAATTTCATGAAATCTCCAATACTTTATAACAAACCTATTCTAATACTCTTTTAAGATTGTAGTTTTCTAAAATCTCTCAATGGAAACAAGTTTCCAATGTAATTTCACTTCCTAATTTCTTTATTTCACTTAGGGTTGCAAACAGGGCAGTTCGAGACGGGGGAATGTGTTTTTTAAAAAGCGAAAAATGTGTTTTTTAAAAAGCGAAAAATAATATGGGCAAATGTGTTTTTTAAAAAGCACATTACTATTTACCATCAAGAAAAAATAGTAAAGGTGAACTCGCCATATTATAAAAATAATATGGGCAAATGTGTTTTTTAAAAAGCGAAAAATGAGCTCTTTAGACGTTCGTTTTTATTTTAACGAGCAGCATTTTGTCCCTTCTTGAAAAATAGGCAAAACATATTAATGTTGAGTAAATCAAAATATCCATGTGCACTTTTTTCAACTGCATGAAGTATTCAAATGTCTATTTGAATAAATTTTGAGGTTTGTTTGGCAAGTATAGGTCAAATAGATATAAAAAGTAGATTTAATAAAACGACACCCATAAGTCCACATGTGAGCTGCTCAAACTGATTATCATGTGCGTACCAAATATGACATTAATATGCATGTAGGTGGTTGATGCCCAGATGCACCCATTGTGAGACACAAGTCCAAATTTAATGTTCATCTAACTCGTGCATGTGTCAACCATTAACTCGAGAGCTCAAGGGCTAGGATTGTCAAATGGAGTTGGATTTTTTTACAATATTGCAGTTTACAGATTCTGATCATTCACCTCCCCATATTAGTGTGACTTTAGGTGTGCCCCACAAGGGGAGCTACACAAGGGGCACATGTGCACACCCCGCTGGTGATCAGCATAGGATTATGCATAGGGTTGGGGGTTAGTTAACAATTTTCTTAATAGACCACACGACATGATCCCCAATCGAGGTCCCGGGGGATCAAAGTCCACGATGAGGCATAAGTATTTCCTTGGTTAATCTAAAACATACTAAAAGCCTCATATAACAGATGTTAAAATAAACAATCATTAGAGTAAGTACATCAAATGATTACTAATGTTGAGCTATATGGAAATGTAACACAATTATTTTTAATCACACGACACTACAAAAACCTAGGCCAACTAAAAGAATACAAAAGATCTATCTCCAAAATATGAAGGCAATCACAGGCTGGTCACGACGACTAAGTAGATGTCATTAGCATGCCACTTGTGGTCATAACGCTAATTTGCTTAAAGTGCCTCCTCCATTTCATCCTCTTTGGGATACATAGACTCAGTATTTATGATCAACTCTAGCATCATCAGATTACGAACAATCGACAAATAGATAGACATAGATAATAAAATATACACATTTCAAATCAATACAAATAGAATGTAAACATGTGAAAAGTATAATAATAAGAGTTTATGCATAAAGCTCGAATAACAATAACAATGCACACTAAAAAGACAAGGCTTGTAACAATAGGCAGTATACAATAGCTAAATCACTACGAGATATTATGTAGTTGCCCTCCCGTTTTATACGAAGTGTAATCGGAAAATAGCCAAGCCAATCAATACATTAGGAGATACTCCGGAATGATACATCGGGTGATCAACCCAGAGTGGGCTAGCTGTGTTGAGCTCAGGGCAATCTGATCCATGATCGCCCCACCTTGATAAGGATTAAGGAATTCAAATCATATATGACACTTTTTTATTGGAAAATCTATAAAGTCACACTTATTAAAGACTAGGAGTTCAATTGAACAATCAAATTCCAAATGAATCCTAATTTCCAAATCAAATGGCTCGAAAATCATATATAATTGGTTGGGTAGTAGGTTCGTCAAAGCTTGCATAGTATAAGTGGCAGTTTATGAAGTTTCCCTATATATAAACCTGATTCAAATTGTCATGGGGCATATTTGAAATCACAAACCAGGAAACCCAGGTGAAGTCGAGTAGGGGATCAAACGTCAATCACACCACACCTTACAGCTAACTTGACCATGAGCCTAGATTCCAATGCATGTGCAGCATGGACTTGATTCAAACAAGATCCACTTAAATCCGTGCATGAAAGTCCCAACTTGTAGCCCTTTTTCCACAAAGACTTGACTAATTATACAAGGGATGTGTATGATGTGCATCCATTCGTGGATCCTCATTAATTTCTTATTTGCCCGAGCCTGTCTCAACCCCTACTTTACTATGGGGCCCTTGCTCAATGCACATGGGAAGTTAGTACTTGGCTGGCCCATCTCCTTGGACCTCACCAATTAGGGTGTGGTCCAAAAGCCAAATCCAAACCCTTTTTCCTGTTCCTTCACATGTGAAATCAAATCAATAGTAGTTAGATTGGGTCCCTTTCGGGCTTCAAAATTTCCGTGTATTATCTACCGCCTATTGACTAATGTTATATGGTTTGATGTGGAGGAGGGTAGAAGCTGCTCTTTATCCCTTTCCGTGAGAGGGTTAGGGTCGGCCACCACGTAATCGAGGGATCGAATCGATCTGCGCAGAAGGGCGGGCAGGGAAGTGAAATTCATCGCCTTCATTTTTGAGATGGATTCTCCGCCCAACTGCTTAGCCTCTATCCCCGCTGCCCACGACAGCGTTGACCCCTTCTTGAAGGAGGCGCTTCAGAACCCTCGCCATCGCCTCACTGGTCAGTCTCCTCTCTCTCTCTCTCTGATTGGATTTCTGGGTCTTTTTCTCCATGTGGGATTTGTTCTGATTGATGGGTTTTCTTTAGATCTCATTGGGTTTGGGTGTTTTGTTTTGTTTTGGATGAACTCGTGAAAATGATCTATTTTTGGTGTCTTTTAGGGTTTATGTTGAATCGTTTTCTGATTCTTAGATGTCGGTGTCTTTATTTTTTATTTTTGTTCTTCTTAGTTTTTCGGGGTTGGATTTGATTTGCTTTTTGGGTTTAGATCTGTTTCAGTTGTTTCTTTGTTAGGGTTGGTAACTACTTGATTTGTTAAGGTTTATCGAGATTAATTCTGTTTTGGATGAATTAGGGTTGGATCTGTTGGCGCTTTATAGGGTTGTTTTGTGGGTTAGTTTTAAATTGCTTGTAGTTTATTGCAGATGCAAGTAATTTGGTGGGTTTTTAATTTTACGTTTAAGAAAAAAAACCCTTTTTTTTCTTTTTCTTGGTTGTTATTGGGAGATGGTGGTTTTTTTGTATCTTTCTTGGGTCATTAGATCTATTTGAGTAGTCTGGTTCATGTGCTGACTGGCTATTGGATGCTGTTGGGTCTGTTAAGATTTTTTTTTTTAATGGAGATGGATTTGTTCCCTTGGCTTCTTGTTTTTAGTTTGTTGTAGACAGGTTACATTTGATGGGCTATATCATTTTCATGTAGGTTTTCACCTTTTCCTGGTAACTAGAAGATGGGTTTAGTTGGTCCCTGGTATCCTTCTAGGGCTTCAGATCTGTTCAAGTTGTTTCTTCCTTGGTGTTAGTATCTATTAGGTAATTTATATGTGGGTAATCTTCTAACTTAGTGAGGCATTCCATTTAAATAATGGGGTGCATTGCACTTAAATTGGAATTTATTTGCACTAGCTGAGAGGAGGAGTTTGTTTGGATGAGAGAAGGGTTTAAGGGAGATCGATGTTCTCGTATCCACTCCATTCATTATATAACACTGGCAACAAAGAATTTAAGTTTAGTGATCATTCTGATCTGATTGATGAACCTTTTGTTGTTCAGTGTTAGCATTGCCAATATTCTCATGTCTGTGAGAGCCATCCGAGAGCTTTTGTGATCGTAGGTGATTAAGCTAGCGGTGAAGCAGATATATTTAACTAAGGAATAATTTTTTACCTTTTTATGGGTAAGAGGCTAGGTCAAGTGTGGGTTCCTTCAGCTTGTTGTTTGGGGCGTTGGATCCGGATTCAGGAATAAAATTCATTATGCAAAGTGTAGAAGGTTTTTTGTTTTGTTTTGTTGTTTTTTTTTTTTTTTGGTTTGCGGGGCCGGGGGGGTGCTGTGGGGATCATGTTATTGGATAATCAGGCAACAGAGGTTATCTTCAAAATATTCCACATATAAGGTTTTGATTCATGGCTATCTATCTATTTTATTATTTATGTTGAGAGAAAGGGGAATGTTATAATAGATTATCAGCCAACAGAAGTTAGCTTCAAACTATTCTGATTTTGAGAAGGTTTGATTTGTGGTTGTGAGACTCAGGTTTACAATTTGGAATATGCCCTTTAGTCCTTTTTATTAGATATCTCTGTTTTCCGACACTTGAATCCCTGATCATTCTAGGGCTTCCGGCACTTGATGTCTTTCCTATTTACAACTAAGAATGGGCACAACTAAGAAGGCTACAATCCAACTTGTGAATGTTGATCTACAATCCAACAGGTGTGGAACCCGTATATTTGACGGTTCCTCACTGCCACAGATTTGATTAAAACCTGCCACACCAAGGCACAAGTAGTGCTATGTTGGGGGTGATCCCTTAGGAGCTAAATAAAAAGCCTCCACCGAGCTGCCCCCGCCGCAGGCGAAGAGGAGGGCTTCCATATCCAATTCCTTGTCTTTCCTGCAAATAAAAACTCTAGTAAGCAAGCACAACAACTCCCCATATTGGTCCTCCTTGGATTGCCAAACAGGTCTCCTAAAGGGCACTATTGAAAATAAACTCCCCCCCTCCATGTAGCACTCTCACTGAGGTCTCTTTACCGAGACAATTTTAAATGCCATATTATTTTTCTCCTCCACGTATCACTCTCTCACCGAGGGCTTTTTATTGGAGACAACTTTCAGTGCCTTGGAAACAACCCAAGTAATTGACCCACCCCCACCCAATCATCTTCATAACATTTTCTCAACTATGTTGGGATTGGATACGCGAGTTATGTTTCTCTATTTTAATCTATCCTATTCCAAATCCTCGTTTAGGTTGCACTTCTTAAGATTTATCCATACCACTCCCATTTACGACCTCTTGGGCTTATCCCTTTTCCTTGGTGCGACATCAACCTACAAAGAAAAATTGTTTCCTCAACGTCATCATTACTAGCTTGTGTTGGACATGTCCAATCATCTTAAATGACTCTCTTTTTACTTATCAAACCAATCATCAAACTAAAATCTAACATACCTCTCCCCTACAATAAAACCCACCTCTTGTGAAAAGACCCTTTTTGTCATCATGTTAGGCATTTCCCCTATAGGTGCAATGCCACCCCAAAGGCTCAGTATGATACCTTGGAACCAATTTAGGCACCCAACCCTCATTTTTGTCCCATCATTAATAGCTATGAGCCTTTTCCTCAAGGCTCTTCTTCGAACCTCCACTATTTTGAGCCTTCTCCACGAGGCTCTTCTTTGAACCTCTACTATTTTGCAAAAAGACCCCAACACCTCTTATCAAGATCTCTGAGCCCCAAGCCCCAAAGCTCCCATGCTTTTTGGGCAATACAACCTCATTCTAACTCATTAAATACAACTTTCTTCTTTCATTCCTTCCAGCCTGCGAGCAGTTTCTTCTAATATGGTCTAGCCTGGCTCCCACCACTTTAGTCTTTCTAAATAATGATATTTTCAGAAAATTTGACATGGTAGCCTTAATCAAGGTGGTCTTCCCCCCTAACGAGAGCTACTGCCTTTTCCACATAGATAACTTCTTTTCAAACTTTTCAATCATTCGTTGATCTCAGCCTGACATCGATAGGAAGCCCAAGGTACGTGATTGGAAGCCTTCCCACCTTGCAATATATACTCTCCGCAAGGTTGGATAATTGCTTCTGCACATCCCACCCCCACCGGATAGCTCTTGGACATTCTAATGTTTAATCCCGATGCCTTTTGAAATCACACACATTCATTTTCAAAGTAAAAACTCTGTATTTGCGAACAAAATAGAATGGTGTCATCCGCAACCCTTTGGAAGCCTTGAACAATCTTGAAGTGTCTTACTATGGATTTTGAATCTTGATTTGTGAAAACCATTGCTAGGCTCATCTTTCAGTTGGTTTAATGTTTATTTTACTGGTTATGGATTTTGAACTTCTCTCTCTCTCTCTCTCTCTCTCTCTCTCTCTCTCTCTCTCTCTCTCACACACACACACACACACACACACACACAAAAGGGCATCCCTGTGGCATATAAACAAGACTAATCCCCTGGGTGCACATACACCCTGCAACACACATGCACCAAGTAACTCTGTGCTGTATTGAACACATGACGTGGGGAGCAAACCCATGACTTATGCCAACAAAACCAACGTGCCCAGTCTTTTGGCTTTCTACCATTCAAAAGAAGAAGGAGAAGAAAATATTTCCAGAAATGTCCTCTATAGTTGAGTAAAGTTGGATCTTTTTGTTGCCCTGCATGATGAACCAAACCATTCACAAACACATACCCCACATGACCTCAGCATAGTCCAAACCGTTTGCAAACACATACCCCACATGAACTCCAAATTCAGCTCTTACTGGAATGATATTTATTTAATCAGTTTGGAAAGCAATGATGCAAGCTTATTATTCTCTGTTGCGACCGTTATGGAAATATTGTCAAAAGCCCAAAGATATCAATATCAATTTAGCAGTCTCTCTAGTGAACCAGCACCTATCCTTTGTGGCACCAAAAAAAACCCATAATTAATGCAATATAATCAAGACTTTTTACAGGCTAATCAATGCAATTCACACAATTTTCCCAAAATAGAAAACAAAAATGGGGAATGAACAGACTGGTCAGACCACTACAATCTGAAAAGTGCCCTTTCATGTCCCTTCAGACTCTAAATGTGCAGTTGGTCAAAATCATTCGGAGCCAGTAAGAATCAGCATTGAGGCCACTGAAAACTGATGTTTTCAACCTTTGTTATTTTTTATGGTTTACAAAATGATGTTAAGGTAGCACTGATTGGACTGGCTGTCAGGCCAGTTTTTATCAGACCCCAAATGAGCATGTTTTACAAATGCAACAATAAATGTTTTGGCCAAACGAGTGGTAGATAGAGAGATTGACTTTGTTGTTTGTCATCTCATTTTCCCAAAACTTGGTTGATATGTTCAATTTTTAGGGCTTTATGCTTTTTGGGCTATAGTTGGCGAAGTAGAATTCACAAGCCAGCCATTAGATATATGGTACAAGGCTTCAATTAGTTCAGTTTATTGAGGGACAGAATTTATTTTTGTGTCTGTTTGCATTAGACCCCTTATGCTGTGGATCACCATCTGTCCCTTTCTCATTTATTATGGCTCCCATTTTTTCTTTTAGATGTTGTATGGCAGATGCTATTGTTCTGTTGTTCTATTTTGTAGTTTAAATAATCTCATTGAAATGGCATGGATGGAACTCTGGAATACCATTCATGCGCTTGAAAAAGTTGACCAGCATAACAGATTCTACTAATATCCCTGTCTGTAGTATACAAAATATTACCAACTCTGATTTGAATTACAAAAGCAACTTTTTTACATTGAATAAATGCATTGATCCCATTGAGTCTTTGTGAGATTAGTAGAAATGAATTTTAAAGGTGTTCATCCATTGTCTTTGGTGAGATTTTCATTACATTTCGTTCAGACTTCAGAGGAAATGTTTTAGTTCTTTGTTAGTTTTATGTTCTCTGATATATAAGCTGTATATAGATTGACCCCCTCTGTCCCCCATTTGATGTTCTAAGTCCATTCATCTGCTCTCTCTCTCTCTCTCTCTCTCTCTCTCTCTCTAATTCGATAGGTGCTAACATCTTCCAACCGTGTTAGTGGCCTTAGCATTTTAATTTTGGTGCATTATATAACTTTTTACAACTAGGGCTGCAAATGGGTTGGATGCGGTTTTACATCACGGCAGTTGCAAACAATTAAGTTTTGGAGGCACTTACATGACCCAATTATTTGAAAAGCCCATAGTTGTGGACCAAATTTGAACCCCATTTTTAAATTGGCACTAAATATGGTACAGTATTAGTTTTTTTTTTTTTTCATATTGGGTCCTGCGGATAGTCTGGTAATCAGGGGTGTATAGTGAGTTTATTCCCATCCATACTGTTTCTTATCTTCCAAAATGGTTGTGCCCATGTTTTACTACATTAATCACAAGCCCAGTTGGATTTTTTTTGTATTTAGGAATGGACCAGATTGGTCTCTAGTCTCTACATTCATTTTCATTAGGCCATGAGTGGTTTCCATTTCATGATGGTAGTAGAGCCTGAAATTCCTGGAAGCGTGCTACAAAATTGATGGACATCCAAAATTGATAGTTCTCCGATTATTTCAATAATGCATCATTTGCTGTTGTATTAATTATGCATATTCTTCGAGTTAACCCTTTTCCCCCTCCTTTCTTTTTTTTTGTCCATGTGTTTGAACTTAGTTTTACGGATGGAGTTGGATATTAAAAGGTTCATGCTGAACTCTGATCAACATCAGTTTGAATTTCAACATTTTCCAACTTCGTACCTTCGGCTTGCCGCCCACCGTGTTGCTCAACACTATGGTCTACAGTCTATGGTATTGGACACTGGTGTAGATGGTGTAGGAAGCAGAATTGTAGTGAGGAAGACACCTGAAAGCAGATGTCCAACTGTCTGTTTATCAGAGATCTCCCCAAAACAACCAGAAAATGACATACCTGAACAAGTTAAGATAGCTATTAGGCCAAGGCCAAATAAAGCTTCCCAGCATGATATGAATGAAATAGGAAACAAAAAAAGTACAGTTAGAACTGTTGAAGAGAGGAAGGAGGACTATGACAGAGCACGGGCTCGTATCTTCAGTAGCTCAAGCAATTATGGCATGGAAGGTTTATCTTCTCAGAGTTCAACTGATGGAAGGAGTTTGTGTTTCAGCAGAGTGGAGAATGTTGCTTACAGGAACACCACAGATGAGCCTGAGAAAAGTTCCACCAAGGACAACACATCCCGAGTTGCCATTTTCAGGGATAGGGAAAAGGACCGTAGTGACCCTGATTATGATCGTAGTTATGATAGGTACACACTCACTAATTCGGCATTCTTGTTTTTCTTATGTTGAGGAATGATATAGTTGGAACCTCAGAAGTTGTATATTTTGCTGTGGCATTTGATTCTATAGTTGTGGAGTATGTAGTCTTTGGACTGTTGATTTGATGAGTCTCATTGTGAATCTGGTCATTGTCATCATTGCATATTCATTATGCCCCAGAAATCAGAAATTGAAACAGAAGGTTCAATTTTTGTATATAGCAATGTTGGAAGACTTTCTGTTCTACATTATTTATTGCAACAGTTGTCATATTAATGGTCTGGATCACTAGCCAATGGTCCCACAATGTCTGGAATTGGGTGCCTCAGCAAAACTGTGTGGTTAGGCTAACAACAGTTGGAAGAATTTTATTTTTATAATTATAATTTTGAGTTCTTTTTAATTTTTATTTTTTAAAGAAGACAGGAGGGAAGAGTTTGCTTCATTGATCAGCCCAACTGATGCCATTTATTGTAAATCCTTGTAGGTATGTTAGGAGCCTCACGCCTAATCAGAGTGTAAGCTTGGGGCCATATACCTTGCTCCAGCCTCCATTTATTCAATATGAAAGTAGTTTTCCTCCAGTGGGTCAGTTGCCGAGGGCCCAAATGCCCATGAACTACAGGCCTTCCAATACAGTCATGAACCCCTTTTGTGCAGTTGGACCAAATCAAACTTCCAGGGATGCAGTCTATTTCCAATGGCCTAGCCCAGCCGTGATGTATGCACACTCCTATGATCATTTCAGACATACTGTTGCCCAGGTATGTATGCTCTTTTTGTGTTTTATATTGAGGAAATATATAAAGTCTTTCCCTTTGCATATGTAAGTTTTCAGTTAGCTTTCAGGAAAAAAAAAATGGAAATCGCCTATGCCAATTTCTTGTTCATATAAACTGTACATTAGTACCCACCTTTTGATGATCTAGAATTGTTCATGTCATGGGCCCTATTAAGAAGAGGGGTGGCAATTGTTGACTCAGCCTGCCTACTGGACCTGAATCATCATCATCACCACAAAAACCTTGTTCCTACTATGTTAGGGTTGGCTACATGAATTCTGTTTTTCCATTTTAATCTATTTCGAACCAAATCCTTAGATAAGTTGCTCTTTTTCAGATGTATTTTTATTACCTTTATCTATATCTTTTTCAGCCTACCCCTTTCCTTTGGTGGATCAACTTGCGTAGCAAAACTTTTCCTTATTGGCTATTGTTGCTGGCCTGCATTAGACATGCCCAAATCATCTCAAGCAAGTTTCTGCTACATCCATTTTGAGCACATGCTGTTTTTTTGATTGGCCAACATTATGCTCCATGGGTCATAGCTAGTTTATTCATTGTCCTGTAAAATTCTTCATTCAATCTTGTTGGCACTCGCAGTTAAGAAAACACTGCAAAAGCAGATCTCCACTTGAACCATCCCGTTTTAATTCTATGTTCAACATCTTCTTCAATCTCCCAGTCCTTACTAAGTATCGAGTCAGGCAGCAGAAATAATCTCTTATGTGGTATCTCCTGGGCTTCAATTCTCACATAAGCTTCAGCTTTTTGTCAACTAAAATTGCAATCCATATATTTTATTTTTGTACAGCTTATTTTGAAGCCTTCAGATTCTAAAACCTCCTGCTATTTCTCGAGTTTTATGTCCACATCTTGATTCATCCACCAATATTATATCTTCTATAACAAGTTGACTGGTCTTGAACTTGATCTAGAATTTCAGTATATTGGCTGACCCTTTACATTTCTGGATTGGGTTCATGTTGACATTTCAGATATGAGTAATAAATGTGCTGGGTTTGAGTTTTGTCCTTTCTCATTTTACCTATCAAGTATCAACCCAACGCAAACCTGCCTCACCCTACTCATTGCATTATGACTCACCAACTCGACTTGAATCATACTTGTTACTTGACCATTTGGGTTGGATTTGGTTGACATTTTCAAACCAATTAATAAATCAGTCCGGATCAAGTGGAGCGCGTACAAGTAAGTTGCTCAACCCAACCTGCACCTGACCTGACCAGACCAGACCCATTTCCACCCTTTATTGAGGATGGAGATGCCACATGTATGTCAGCGGCTTGATTTTTACAGTCCACTTTTTCCCTAATTGAGCTTGCAGCTGATTGAATTGCTAGGATCATAGGATTAAGCTATGGCTTTTATCATATGAATAGCTTAAGTGACCAAAAGGTGGATCATCTTTTCCTCTGTTGTTTGAGAAGTTAATGTTGTCCTGATGGAGCATCATATGCATGGTCTTATTTTTTTCATTGACTCCTGCAGGCTCCCTACCAACAACCTCTAAGCTTTGACTATTTGCAGAACCATTAGAAGACAGTAGAAGGGTAATGTAACCATTTGAGGTTCTGTAGAGTAGGTAAACTGTTCAGACTGTTTGCAGTTGTGTTTCTATTATTAGGTTTCTAGGAGTTGTTATTCCTGTCTTGACCTTTCAGTACTTTGGTTTATGGAACACTTTTACTGGCAGTGATGTTGTAATTCTTTTATGTTATGTTGTACTGGTGTCTTTCGTTATCGCCCAGCAGTTTATTTTTTTATTATTCTTTTCTCCCTTTATTTTTATGATGCACACTTCCCACGGTTCTGTGGAATACCCCTCGTTCTTCTATACAATAGAAGCAAGGTACATCAATGATGGTCTTTGGAGATTAAAGGTTGATTAAATGAAATTGAATGAGACAAAGGAATACCCTAAAACCTTTACCCTAAAACCTTTGACGTTTGGGGCCGCTGTGTATTGATCATTGCAATGTATTGGTCCCAAGCCCAGATAAAAGAAGATTGCATTGCATTGTGGCTATGAAGACTCGCTGCATTCACAGATTTTACACTTGTATTTCTATGGTTTCATAGTAGAATTCTTCATGTTGACATCAAATAAATGGGATAGAGAAATGACGATGATATGTGAATGGAAACCTAAAATATGTGATGTGTCATGTGTTCTAGAATATTTGGGGCATGAGCTATGTTTACATCCATTAAGCACCTGAAGCCAAATATAAGACAGTGATCCAGTCCTCTTTATTAATCGTCACATGAATGTTCAGGGATGGAGGGAAGTCAATGCTGAAGGCCCTGAGTTGTTACGTATATTTAGCCTTAAAGATATTAATTCAATACCAATTGCCTGAGAAGTAAGTAAAAAAAAAGGAAAATTTTTAGGTAAGGCCTTAAGTTTTTACCTTATTTTAAAAAAGCACAAATTTAAAAATCTTTACATTAATCCCTAAGTTTTCAATTTAGGACATCCATCAATTTAAAATTATTTTTTGGCGACTTTTTCATGGGTATTTTTTAACTACCCAAAGTAACATTTATTAAAATAGAGCCCTTGTTCACCTTTTCTATATTCTTCTGTATATTCTCTTGGTAAATGTGGATAATTCAGCATCTCTAGTCCACAGCGATCAGCTGCATGTAATGCCAGGTAAAACCCTCTCATGACTTTAAAAGAAGGGTAATTTGGGCTTTTTCAAAAAATTGAGGTAAAAAGTTGCTGAAAAGTACATTTAAGTGGCTAGATGTCTTTAATTGAAAACTTATTAAAATATGTAGGGACTAATTTGAGAAGTTTTGAAATTGATACTTTTTATTGAAAAAAAGTAAAGCTTAAGTGCTTATTTGAATTTTTTTTTTAAAAAAGACGATGTTTGTGTGCTTCTTGATGATTTTTTTTCTTCATCTATTACTTGGCTAGTTAGGGACGTGTATATCTGTTTGAGTGCATGAGTTGAGTTCCAGATGCATCTAAAATAACTTATAGTAATGACCTTTCTATTTTGTAATTAAGGAGAAATAAGAAGCCATTGGATGGATTGAGTGGTATCATTTGCAGGTCTATAAGAAATAAGAATGTTTTGTTATGTATGACTAAGTTGTATTTCTTGTGGTTGGAAAACTCTCCAAGTTGACTCTTAACTCTTTTCAGTCATCTTATTTTGACAAATGATTGAGTTAAATACATGGGAGATTAGGCTAAGTCATCTCATCTTAGGAAATTGTTTGTGTTATGAACCATTTGATAGGCAAATTTATTTTTGAACAATTAAAATTTATTTTTAAGTAACTTTGCATAAGGTTTGGGATTAGTGATTTAAAAATAATGACTATAATGAAATTTGGAACTTATATTTATTAGAATGAAATTTGGAACTTATATTTACTCTTTTACACTTGATATTTGGACTAACAAATTATCTAATATGCAAAATTTTTTTTGTTTTATTCTTGTTATAACACTGCTTTACTTGCATATATAAATTTATTAATTTGAATTGACTATTATGAATGCATGTAAATAAATGTATATCTATGTTTTATAAGCAATAAAATAACTCTTGGATATTTTGTAATTATTTGAAAAAAAAGAAGACTCTCCCAAGTCTCCGTGTTAACTTTTTTTATTTTTCAATCTTTATTTTATTTTTTTGCATTGGATGATTCGATTTTGAGTTACTAGTTTTGCTACCTTGGTATTTCTTCAACTGATTATCTTTCCTTGAATTTTGTATTTTTATTTTATTTCATTTTTATGTCGAGGAGCCCGCGAACCCTTGTCTTGTAGGGCCTACCAACCTGCCTTATGACCCATCCAAACCTCACGAATTAGTGCCACCAGGGATGTGACACATTCAAGTGTTAAAGCATCTCCAAGAGAGATGTCAATTTAGAAATGCCAAATTTAATTTAATGGCTTATGTGGCATTTTGAAGGTTTTAGATTTGGCAGGCTTGAAAAGTGGGAACTTCAACCAATATGTCAAATTATTATCTTATTATAAGTTTATATTTTTACGGGACCCACATTATAAGAAACTTTACAAAATTTTTACATTATTGTATGGCCTATGTAATAAATAATTCAAAAGTAAAATTAACATGTGACTTTATGGTATGTTAAATTTAACATTCCAAACTCATATGCCAAATGCCACATTACATTTGACATTTTTCTTGAAGAGACTGACATACGTGTTTTTACCTAGGAGGAAATGCCACATCACATTTGACATAAGGGTGAGAGATGCTCTTATAAGCTTTTTCTTTCTACACTAAAAATTTGTATAGGCCCTTTGAAGTGATTATGTGAATATAACACTCAATTCAGATTTTTTTTATTGACTATTATTTGAACTATATTAAGGCCCTCGTTGGTGTAGCACTTATAATCAAAACATTGTTACAAGTTTTTAGACTGGAGCTTTCATTTGACCTGACATGATCTATCCCCGCAATACCTAGATTTTATGATCCAATATCCAGATTGCACTTGAACCTTGTAAAAGTAAGGTTTACCTTTAAGTCTTTGAAGACTAAGCCCCCGACTGCTGGGGCTTGTTTATTAAAGTCATTTATGTATGTAAATAATTTTTATGTATAATAGTTATGCATCATCACGCTTGTATATGCTCATTTACACTAGTGGTGTGAAATTAGGTGTGGAAAATGGTGTAAATGAGACCCTGTACCTAGAAAATTTTCACGCCTATATGAGGCTGAAAGTGGTTTGCACCACTTGCAAATAGGTGGGTAGTAAAATCTCTTACAATGTGATTACATTCTTGTGGGCTAATCAACCACTTTTACTTTTTTTTTATTATTCATGTGGGCCCTACCTTTGTAATTCAAATAATTTACTTTGTTTATTGAGCTAAGAAACTTAGGACCCTGTAGTTATCTTAAGGTCATGTTGGCAACAAAATCATTGAGGATTCCTCACCGATTCTACTCAAGGATTAGGAAAATATACTCAAGGATTTGGGCCAATAAGAAGTTCTCATTTGTGAGGTTTTTAAGCCTGACCTTACCCCCATAAGATTTGGAAATGCTCAATTTGTGGATTTAAATATCGATGCCACACTCTGAATCATGCAAATCGATATACATCAATACTAATTTGAAATCCTCAGTGATCGCACTTGAAAAATAAGTGAAAATGTGTAATAGATTCGAGTTCAACACTCACGAACTTCAAGTGTTTAAGAACAATGGAAATTAACTACGGTTCATTATTAACTTCCTTTTTATTTACATGGGTTCAAATGCCCTGACCGTGGGAATGCATGTTGTTTACAGAGTTTTGAAAAGTTTACAACCCCTCCCTCAAGTCTCAAATGTGATCCAAATTTGAAAAATATAAGAAAATATATAAAAAGTGGAAAAAATGCAAAAAAGAATAAAAAATGGAGAGTGACCGTGGCCCACGGTCACTGACAGACAGTGATCATAAGGCTACTGTTTTGCCCACTGTTTTGTACTGTTTTCTCTCTGTAACTTCTCCAACGTGCTGAAGCTTGCTTATTTTGATCTTTAGGGTGTTGAATGACCATCGAGAGGATTAAATTCAACTGTGGAATTGATCGAAACCTTTGTTGATCATCACTGTTGTTTACAGACCATTTTTTGTACAAATTCGAAAATGGTACTGTATGAAGCCAAAGTTGTGTCATTCTGAACCTATGGTTTTTAAGGGATATAATGAAGCCTAAAGAAATTTGTTCACAATTTCTATGATGGCTCGAAAACCCCAAAGTGAGAAAAACAAAGAAAACAATGTCATCCTTCGAAGACTTGCCAATACTTGAACATAGCTTTTTTTTTAAAATAATACCAACACTCTCCCTCTTTCTCTGAACCATTCTTCACCTTAAGTGACTGAGAAGAAGAAGAAGAAGTGGGTTGGGGTTTCTGAAGATGGTTTGCTTAAAGCTTTTTGTAGCAATTCTCTTGCTTTTTTTTTTTTGTGTCTCTTCCCTCTATTTGATTGTAATCCCTTTTATAGACTGCCTAGGTGGTTTTTGAGAGTTATAGGGGGTTAAAGGGAGGTTGTGGGAAGCTGATTTTTGAAGAGAAGTGGGAGAAACTGCTTGTAACCACCAGAATCGTTCGGTGGAAGTTATTGACCCATAAAATTTTGCAAACAATGCAGCAAAGGTATTACAAGCTTTGGATTATAAAGTTCTAAAATTTTCAAAACACTTGGACCTTATCTCAGATGAAATCAGCTTCAGAAACTCTTTGCTAGCTCATTGGGAATCACTGCGGGACCTGGCACTTCCACATGTTGAAGCAAGCTCCTATTTAACGAAATACTTTCAAGTATATTTAAAGACCATTCCTCAAGGATTCAGAGCATTTAGACATCTTTTGAATCCAAACTTGGTCCAGATGATCATATACTATGCTCTGTGGGTCCCTGTGCAGAGTGACATCCCATGAAGATCAAATTAGCTGAAACTCTTAGAGGAAGCTCAAATGATGCCCAAGACAGGTCCTACAAAATTTCGGGTTGAACAGACATCATCGAACCCAAAAGCCACAAGCATGTCAACTTGGGGTCAGTCCCCCCCCCCCCACCCCACGCGCAAGCATGGGGTCACTGACCTAAGTCCTGCTTCCTGATATCCAAAATTGATGAAATTTGGGTGCGAATCTTCAGTTATACTCAGAAGATGTTCTGCAAATTTTTAAGTTAAAAGGACTCCGTTTGGTATGAATTTCACTGCATGTCGGCTTAGAGGACAGTGACACCGAGTTATGAAGGTCACTAGCTAAAATCTTACTTCTAAGAGGCCAAAGCTGATGAAATTCAGAACAAATGCTCAAAGAATGCTCAAAGTTACTCTTCCAAATTTTCAAGTCAATTGGATGTTGTTCAGGTAGAAAACAAGCTAACTACCTACAATGTGGAGTGAATAGTGACTTAACACATGCAATGAATAGGCCACTGCTTGAAATCCTACTTCCTCAAATTCAAACTACATGAAATTTGGCTGAATACTCCAAGATATCCCTGATGTCAGTTCCTCCAAGTTTCGAACCAAACTGAAGTCATTTGGGTCTCAAACAGCTGAGACAAGGGCCCACTTTCATAAAAAGTCAACTGGAGAGTTGACCGACTCTCGAAAGTCAAAACAGGTTGAAACTTCTATGACATGCTCAAAATAGTGTCAAGAAGCCAACCCTCTAAGTTCCGTGGTGATCATACAACGTTCGGGCCCTAAACTGGCAAAAACGGGTCACATATACAAAAGTCTGAAAATGGGCATTGTCCGTGACCGCTGCCTGTTCATCAAGGGAGTTGACCAAATTTAGATGGTCAAAATGATCTGAAACTTCTGTGACACACTTAAAATAGTGTCAAGAGGCATCCCACCAAGTTTCGTGAAGATTAGACTTCGTTCGGACCCCAAACAGGTGAGAACGGATCACAAATGCAAAAGTTCAAAAAATGGGCTTTCGGAGTGACTGCGGCCTGTTCATCAAGGGAGTTGACCAACTTTAAGTGGTCAAAACAAGCTAAAAATTCATGACACACTCAAAATAATGTGAAGAAGCATCTTTCCAAGTTTCATCAAGATTGGACTTCGTTCGGACCCCAAACAGGTGAAAATGGGTCACAAATGCAAAAACCCGAAATTGGGCCTTATCCGTGACCACGGCTGCGGTCACGGACCCCCAAAGGACACTTTCTGCGATTTTGGGCAGTTTTTTCCACTCCCTTTCAAAATCCAACTTCCCACAACTCTCCTCAACTCCCTGAAACTGCCAAAAACCACATGGGGCCTCTATAAAAAGGACAGTGTTTGAAGGAATAGAGAGACAGAGAGAGAGAGAAAAAACTTCAAGAAGAAAAGCATTCAAAAGGCATCCAAAGGAAGAGATATAGCAACATTTCATGACCCTTCCCTCCCTTTTTCTCAGTCACTAAGGTGAGCAAGAAGGTTTAGAGGAAGAGGAGAAGGGAAGGGTAACTACAGAACAAGCTCTGTTCATGCAGTAACGACTATTCGAAGGATGACGTGTCATCTTTGTTTTTCTCATTCGGGGGGATTTCTTGGCCATCACAAAGGTTGTGAACGAGCCCCTTTGGGTCTCATTTTGTTCCTTGAAAATCATAGGTTCCAAATGACACAACTTTGGCTTCCTATGATACCCTCTTCGGACTTGAACAAAAGACAGTTCGTAAACATGAATGATGAATTACAAAGTTTTCAATCGATTCCATAGTCGAATTCGATCTTCTCAATGGTCATTCAACACCCCAAGATGTCATAAAATGGAGTTTCAACACTTGAAAAATGTTTGGAAGAAGAACTAGCACGAACAGTACAAAAAACGGAGGCAAACAGTGACCACACGGTCACTGTCTGTTAGTGACTGTGGTCCACGGTCACTAGCCTGGGGTAGTGACCGTGGGTCACGGTCACCCCCCTTTTTTTCCTTCTTTTTTTTTTGGTTTTGCATTTTCCTACTCTGTGTACATTTTTCTTGCAATTTCCAAATTGAGATCACATCTAAGACTTTAGGGAGCGGTTGTAAACTTGGTAAACTTGTGTAAACAACCTGCATCCACGCGGTCAGGGCATTAGAACCCATGTAAACAAAGGGAAATTAATGATGAACTGTAGTTAATTCTCATTCTTCGTAACGCTTGAAGTGCGTGAATGTTAGACATTAAATCCATTACACATTTCTTTATTGCATTTTAAGCACGATCAGAAGTTAGTGACCGCAGCTGTGGTCATTACCAGGGTTTCTTTTTTGGACTTTTGTGTATGCGACCCGTTTTTGCTTGTTTGGGGTTCAAACGATGTTCGATCTTCAAGAAACTTGGAATGATGCTTTTTGACACTATTTTGAGTGTGTCATAGAAATTTTAGCTTGTTTTGACCTTCTAAACTCGGTCAACCTTCCTGTTGACTTTTCATGAATTTAGCCCTTGCTTTGGCTGTTTGAGGCCCAAATGACTTCGATTTAATTTGAAATTTGGAGGGACTGATGTTAGGGGTATCTTGGATTATTCACCCAAATTTCATACATTTTGGATTTGGAGAAGTAGGACTTCGAACAGTGATCTATTTGTTGCATGTTCCAAGTCACTATTCACTCCACATTGTAGGTAGTTAGCTTGTTTTCTACCCGAATGATGTTCAATTGACTTCAAACTTTGAGAAAATAACTTTGAACATATTTTGAGCATTTATTCCAAATTTCATCAGCTTTGCCTCCCTGGAAGTAGGATTTTGGCTAGTGACCTTCATGGTTCGTGGGTTACTGTCTTTTAAGTTGACATGCAATGGAAGTTAGACAAAACGAAGTCCTTCTGACTTGAAAAATTGTAGAATATCTTTTGAGTATAATTGAAGCTATGTGTCCAAACTTCATCAATTTTGAACATCGGGAAGCAGGACTTTGGTAAGTGACCCCATGGCCTGGGGGTCACTGATTCAAAGTTGACATGCTTATAGATTTTGGGTCAATTGATGTCCACTTGACTTGAAATTTTGTAGAGGCTCCCTTGAGCATAATTTGAGCTTCCTCTGAGAGTTTCGGCTAATTTGATCTTCACGAGGTGTCGCTTTGCACAGTGGCCCCACAAAGCATATTATGTAATCGTCTAGACTGAGTTTGAATCCAAATGATATCCAAATGCTTTGAAATTTTAAATGATAGTCTTTGGGTGCATTTGAAGGCATTCCCTTGAGTTTGAAGTTATTTTGACATGTAGCAGTATCAATATCCACAGTAACCCCCAATGAGCTGGCAAACAGTTATCGAAACATGGTTTGAGCCGAGATGAAGTCCAAACACCTTAAAACTTTGAAACATCATTCCCAAGCATGAGTTAGAGTTGCCATGTGACTTTCATCCACATTGGTGATCCATAACCTTAGTGTGTCCAATAATCCATAGTTTTTGAGTCAATGAACCTTGAATTTAGTATTTGGTGAGTTGAAACAAAGTCCACTAACCTTGAAGTTTAAAATGCTGCATTCTGAGTTCTTCTAAAGTCTTTTGAATGGATTACACCAACTCTGAACATCTAGATACAATAATTGCTTGCCATTCCACAATCCCAAGGTTCATGTATCCTTGGTATGGAATTTTGCTTGTAATGTCTTTGTTGCAATATTTGTTATTTTTTTATGGGTCAACACTCGACTATACAAATCATCGGTGAGGAATCCTCGAATCTCTAATAGCAAAAAATCCTCATGTCTGTGACGGTGAGGAATCTTGAATCTATTGTTCCTCGTCTATGTCCATGCACGTCCTAAGTCTTCATAAATTTTGACTAATTTTGTGAAAAAAAGTCCCAACTTGTAGATATAATTTTTTGCACTTTTATGAACCGCACATGAATTGCACGAAGAAGACAAGGGCTCCAAATAAAGTGGAAACAAAACCTTTTTTTTAATATGAGGGAAATTTAAATCCGGAACATTCAGATTCAAAATTTAATATTATTTTCATTTTGATCTCAAGAATTGGGTTCAAGATGATAGATCCATATATTACAAATATTTATGGGTTTGAAGGGCCTACATAACTTGAGTTATACTCATATTTGATCACATGCCTTTTTTTTTTTTTACCCACCCGAGGGGTTGGGACCCATATACAAATACTAACTCATCTATGTGAGGTAATGGAAACTCATACATATAAGGACACGGATACTAACTCATATTTGATAATATACTTAGATTTAATTGTAATACCATTTAATGACCCCAGTTGAATATTAAAAAAATATTTATAAGTTATTTTATTCAATTGTGGTAATGTACTATCATCTTTATTTTGGATCTGAATCCAAAATCAGGTTAAATTTTTTTAAGTTGATGCTCGATCCGGATATAACAAAGAAGCTCCAAGTCAGATTGATTCCAGATCTAAATCTATAAAGGTGGAGCCAAGTCCAAATGCAATATACTTTTGCTTCAGATTCCACTAGTTTGCATCCCTAAAGGACTATGCTATTTTTTTGTTTCCATTTATAGAACTCTGTGTCGCATTGCATATAAATTAAATGTGTCATCTCGCAAGTCTTTTTTTTTTTTTTCCATATAGGCTTGACTTAAAACATATTTAAACGGATATTTAAATGCTTTAGAATGTTGGAAAAAGCTTATATCACTGTCTTATCTAATAAATTTTAAAGCCTTTCTTCTTTTTAACAAGACTAAACCAAATGGTAACTTTTTCAAATTGAGCAAATAGACGGTTTTTGTTTTTTTTATAAGTTAATTTGAAAGATAAAATAAGTTTGGCTATACTACTGCTTATTGTATGATAAGTTTTCCTATATTAGTTTTATGATGTGTTAGCTTTGCTCATGAAGTTTTAAACATACGAAAAGTTTACTTATTTTACACTAAATTAAAAATACAAAAAATAGTTTAGTGGTGAGGCACCTCTCTTATACAAAATATCATTAAGAATTTATCCTAGTCTGTTATTACAATGCTAATAATGAGGGACTTACATAGTGTGTATTTATTATTATTTTTTTATGACTTAGGGCCTGTTTGGATGGAAAAGAAAACACAAGAAAATAATATTTTGTATAAAAAATCTTTCATTTTTTAAAGGAAAAATCTTTTACGTTTCATAATTCAAGAAAAATGCTAAGAAAATGTCATTTTCTTTCAAAAACCTCAATATTTTTTCTTATAGCTCTCCCATGTAGAAATTTTTTTACAAGATAAAAATCTTTTAAAATGGTAATTACCAAGGAGTAAAGTAAAGTGAAGCTTTTACTTCATTAAATTTATCATGACATATTTGTTTACATATATGGTAAAGTAAAGTAAAGGTAAATATCACATCATATAAAGATGAGGTAAAGTAAAAGTTGGATAATGTATATGGTGAAGTAAAGTGGTAGGAATGGTAAAATAGTTTCTTTTTGTTTGACTTTACTTTTTAATATTTTTTTGTAATTTTATATGGTAAATAAAAAATGACTTGTTTACATGTGTGGTAAAGTAAAATAAATATTACTATCACATCATGGTAAATGGTGAGGTAAAATAAGTCAGATAAAGTGGTAGAGTAAAGTAAAGATTTTGCTTCACTAAATCTGCCATGATGTATTTGTTTACATATATGGTAAAGTAAAGTAAAGCTAAATATCACATCATGGTAAAGATGGGGTAAAGTAAAAGTTGAATATGGTATATAGTGAAGTAAGATAGGGGGAAAACGGTAAAGTAGCTTTTTTTTATTTATCTTTACTTTATCACATTTTACAGTAGTTGTGTATGGTAAATAGAAAGTGACTTATTTATATACGTGGTAAAGTGAAATAAAGATTAATATCATATCATGGTAAAAGATAATGTAAAATAAGTTAAATAAACTAGTAGAGTAAAGTAAAGACTTTATTTCACTAAATCTATCATGATGTATTTTACATATATGGTAAAATAAAGTGAAGATAAATGTCAAATTATGATAAAGATGGGGTCAAGTAAAGGTTAAATAAAGTATATGGTGAAGTAAAGTGGGAGGAAATGGTAAAGTAGGTTTTTTTTGTCTTTACTTTATTATATTTTATCTTAGTTTTATGTAGTAAATAGAAAGTGACTTGCGATAAAGTGACTTATTTACATGTGATAAAGTAAAATAAATATTAATATTACATCATAGCAAAAGCCGAAATAAAATAAGGTCAGATGAAGTATGTGGTACAGTAAAGTGAAAAGAGAGTTGTAAAGGTATTATTTTTTATATTTACTTTAATCATAGCACATTCCAAACAACTAAACTTTTAATATATAATATTATTAAAAAGTTATCAAACAACAAAAATATTATGATATTTTAATATTACACTATTCTATTTTGTACTATTTTATTTTTATAATATTTACATTTATAAATATTTTATTTTGTAAACATCCAAACGGGCCCTTAGGATATCATTCATTTCCAACATAACCTTTGGACCTTTGACCTCTGGCTTGGAGGGTTATCTAATTTTGACGTGCAATAACTTATATGGAGTGTGTGTATACATGAGAATATTTACCATAACAAAATAAAAGAGCCTTGTATTGAAGAGTTTAATTTCATCAAGGTTCACAAATCGTACTAGTCAAACAGACGCTTTTTATTGAGAAACAACTACCTAACAATGACTAATTGAGCCCTTACTATCTGACTTTTTTCTCGTCAGCACTTGAGTAACCAAATCGTTGAAAGTAAAATAATATATTTATTTTTTATTAAATGAAAATGTCTAACGTTCCCCCGTCATGTGAGCACTGTTTCTTATGGGGCCCTCAACTTGGGATGGGACCCCTAGACCTAATTATGTATGGTGATAAAAGCTCTAATTATTATCCCAATCGCTTAATCACTGCTAATGAGTTTTCACCATCCAAAGCGAGTACACTGTACCCCTCACCCGGATAGATCACTGATTGGGTTTGATTCCATTAAGTATTTTGGTATGTAGTGCTCACCTCACTTGAGGTTTTTCCCCTCAGTAAAATCTATGGTGCTACGGAAAACCACTATTTTTGAGGCAGACTATGTTTAGGGCAGAAATGCTACTGAAGATATTAGCAAAAGCTAACTTATTGAGGATCACTCTTGATAGTCTATGCTCTGAAAAATTATATTTAATTTAAAAGAAATGTAATACATTTATTCTTAAATTTAAGTTGGTTAAATTAAAACACGATGATAATGAGTAATTAATTTTTTAGCCTCGTATATCTAGTGGGTCCCAAGAGTTAAGCCACACTAAACAATTAGGCAAAAATTTCCCCACATCCAACCATGAGCACTGGATGGATTAGATTTTCCTGCAATTAGTAACGGCAGGATCCATTACCAGGGGCCCACACATTACTACGGTGTGGATTTAGCCACACACACTTCTACGGCCTGGATTACCAAAGCTCGTTCTCTTCACTTTGGCAAACACGGGCTGCATTATAGTTGGAAATGCTCGATCGAGGATGACAATATTTCTCTACTTCAAATCTCGATTAGAAATTCAAAAACAACCCTTTTTGAATTAAATGACCATACTACCCTTATCCCAGTGCTTGTTTTCCCGGGTTGTTTGGTGTGCGTTTTACACAAAACCAAGCAAGGATTCAAGCCTTCAAGCTGAGTAGCCGACCATAAAATGAAGACCATCTAAACAGTGGGCCCCCAACCAGCAATTTTATGACAACCTTTGTTTTCTTTCCCTCTCTCTTGCTTGGATGGGATAGTGGTAAACTACTTGTGAAGCAGCCTACACACCCAATGATTAGTCCCTTGGTGCCTGAGTAAGATGAGATGTCCTTTTCCACTAGTCCCATCATGTTTCTAAATGGCTCAAATTTCATTCTAGCTGAAGATGAACATTATTGAATTACACAGATGTGATATATATACATCTTATCAATTCAATTGTATATATTTTTGAAGTTGAGAGTTAAATTTAGGCCATTGCCTGCTAATAATTTAGTTGTACAATATGCATTGTCAAATCAATTGCAGGTAAAGCACACAAGGCCACATTTAGTAGTGAGCCTAGAATTTTCTCTTGAACAAAACAATGGCCATAATGTTACTTTTTTTTTTTATCATTTTTAATTTTTGAAGGGCCGATTTTGGGCAATGCTGCACGAACGTGCACTGAGAAGGTCGAAAAAGGAGAAGCCTAATCACCTCCATGCACTGATCACAACGTTAGATCATGTTTCAAAATTTTACATATATATAAATACATGCCACTAGCTCCATGTGGGCCCACTTTCTTTGATTACATTCACATAAGACCATGATATAAATGGCTCATATCAAGCTGCAGTGTGGACTACAGTACTCAGCCAACGAATCCATGCAATAACCCCATCCCTTCTTTGGGGTGCAAATCCGATTTGAAACTTGAGAGCACCCATCTAAAATTTGATTTGTGAGAGACGCACATAAATGCCCAGCCAAGCTTTCGCGCATGCGGACAGCACGTGTTACAGTCATACAAAATACAAAAGACCTCTTTCTCTCCCTTACTCTCTTTCCTCATCTCTTCCCCGCCAAAGCCCTCTCCCTCTCTCTTGCTCTCTCTCTCTCTTTCTCTCTCTCTCTATATCTCTCTCGATCGATCCTCTTCGTCCCAATCTCAGAAATCAGGGTTTTGTTCTTCCTTCTGCAGCTGCCGAATCTTCCATTGGAGATTTCTCGGTAAGCTGGAAAAGCCCCTGCAATTCAATTTTTCTCTTTGCCGAATCTCTGTTTCGGGTTTCTTTCTTCAGTTCACGACATTCGCTTCTCTTCTTGTTCGAATCGGAGATTCAAGATTATGGTCTTATGGTTTTGTGTCTGAGGAGGTGCTTTTGTGACTAATTGGCTGTGATTGGTTGGGTTCAGCTGTAGATTCTTCAATAGGGTGGAATTGAGTTTGGGTGGGTTTTCGCGTCTTTGTCGATGGGGTTTTGGGGGTTTTGGCTGCTTGATTTGGTTCGTTTGAAATTGGGTTTGTGTCTTTTTTCTTGATGAGTTTGTGGTTTTCGAGATTGTGGATTTGAAAATTTGAATGGGAGTGTGAGCGTGGAGATTCTAGTTCTCTTTTTGATCTTCTTTTTTCCTTCGATGCTTTTACTTTTGTTTTTTACTTCGGTGTGAGGGATTTGCTGTTTTGTTCTTGTTGTTGGGGTTTTTGATTTGACGATTTGGCTGTTGGTTGGGGTTTGAATCGGGAAATCTGGAAAAGCTTTTGTTTTTTGGGTGGTGTTTGCATGTTCTCTGAATAGCGATTGGGTTCTGATATCTTGAAAGATAGGATTTTTATGCGTTAGGGGTGATGTGGAAGTCAGAAACCTCATTGGGTGGGATTTATTTTCTTGGAATGGAGACTGTACATCCCTTCTCAGTCCAATGGAATGCAGTCTAAAGTGATGCTCCAATGTGTTTTGCTTTGTATGTTGTGGGTGAGCCCAGGTTTAACTTCTGATCCAACCAAGAAATTGGTGCCTAGGACACAATCTTGGCCCTGATAATGTAATTTGGTTAATCTTGGCTGATGTTTAACTGTCCTGAACGCGAACCATTGCTGCCTCTGTTTAGGACTGCCAAATATAGGAAATATTTTTCACTGGGTTGTCAAAGTTGTGGTTCACCTATCAAATGTCTCAGGTTAATGAAGGTGCTAGTTACCCACCTATTCATAGAAAAGTTTCTTAGTGGTTTTCTATAATAACTAAAAATTATCTTCTTTTATGGAGTGTAGTTATTTCTTGTCATATTCAATATTATCTCTCTTTTTTGTTGGCTTTATTATTCAATTAATTTGTTTGACTCCTCAGTTGTTTGTTTTATTCTCATAAATCTTTTGCAAACTCTCTTCAGTTTTCCTTTTCAATTATTCACTTCCATTTACTTGCAATTTCATTTAGATTGTTTGTAGATAAAAATTGCGAATAATGGGTCTTTAATATTCTGAGGTACTGACAACCAACGTCAGAGAGGTGGATAGCTGGCCTAAAATCTTTGTCAAACTACATTATGAATTCTGAGATTCTAACATTCTGTGATGAAGGATAGATTTAATTGCAAAACAAAATTCGTGTAGCTGACCCCAACATAGATGGGACAAGGCTACAATGATGATGGTCTTTGTAGATATTAACCTTTCTTTTTGGTTGGGTTCTCATTCATGTTGTTCACAAAAACTGGTACTCACTACCTTCAAGGAAGTGATGCCTTTACCAATGCACCGTTGGCATGAAATGAGAATAGTTGGCGACGTAAAGAAAGGATATCAACGTGAGGATATGAAAATATTGTATCCTCAAAAGCAGTATCACCAAAAAAGTTTACTTTGAAAATACTTTACATATCAGAAAACCTAAGATTGATGCAATGTTCTGCGCTGCATGTGGATTGAGGATATCTCCCATCTCATTAGTTCCCTGGAAGGTGTAAGCAAAAGACACCCGTTGACCACTAAAAAGATCCCTAAGCTCATCCATAATGTTTACAAGTCTACTAGCTCTTGTAGCTTTTGGAAAAAAAAAAACAGTGTCTTTTGGCAGGTTTAATTGTCAAATCGCATGCTTTGTACTAAGCTCATCCATAATGTTTACAAGGCTACCAAGCTCATCCCTAGCTTGTAGCTCGCATGCCTTTCAAGTTACTAATCGTCAAATCCATGTTGCCTGTTTTACTGTTTTTTGAATGTAATGATTTGTACTGGTGTTTGGATTTCAGGCCAATAACTTTATGAAACATAGATGAATTGCCTCCCTAGATAATTTTTATGCCTGATGTTCTAATAACCTAGTGGGCCTTTGTTTGGTTTTGGAACTGGCTTGGAAATTGATTTGTTAATCTTGTGATCTGTTTGATGATTTGTTCCAGAATTCTGTTAAATAGCTCCTAATGACTTCAACCAGAAAGAATAGAATTGCAAATAAGCGGTTCTCGAAAGTCAATGATGAGTCTCCTGACAAAGATGCAGGCAATGCAAGCAAAAATAGGCTTCGGGTGAGTAGTGGTTGGCTTTGCTAAACTTGAGATTTCTGTCCTGAGATTGCCCAGATGGGTAATGCCGTGTTCCCAATCTAAATAAAGTTCAACTGTGAGGAAGAGAAAAAGCTTGCAAATTTTGTATCTACTAATACTAAACTTGATGGGTTTATAACAGCTGTGATGAGTGATTGAAGGGTCATCAGCCATAAGATAATATATTGACCATCACACTTATTTATGCAGAAGAGGAAGTTGTTAGACATGTCGGGATCTCAATGGAGCAAGGAGGAACTTCAGCGTTTTTATGAAGCTTATCGCAAGCATGGGAAAGATTGGAAGAAGGTTTGCCCTAACAGTTCTCTTGGTTTGAAGACATGAGCATAAGTCATATGTTGTTCAATACGATATGGCATACACTTTATCTGCAGATATTTACTCTCCTTTTGCTGGTGGTGTTATTTATTTAATTGAATCTCATAAACTGTGAATATTTGCATAAGAAAAGGCTGTTCGTCTTCTATGATTTATCATTTTCCTTTATTGGAGAGCTTGTTTTCAAGAATTTTGTTCTATTGTTGTCATTGTTTTGATTATTGCGTTTATTGATTTCCAGGTGGCTAGTGTGCTACGTAACAGATCGGCAGAAATGGTGGAGTCCCTTTACAATATGAATAGGGTAAGCATGGTCCTTGATTTCTATGCTGAATAATAAGCTCATCTCTTCAATGTTTCTTCAGGATTCCTGTAACATCTGGGGATAGTGAGTTCTAGATCTTCCGAGTACCGTGTGAAATATTATATTTATTTATTTTTGAAGCACGAAAGCCTAACGCCACCATTAGCTATTAATGTATGACTAATTAGTTAATTAGAAGTTTTTGCTCTCTCTCTCTCTCTCTCTCTCTCTAATGAGTAGTCATCACAGAAGCTACAGCATTGAAAGTTGCGAAAGTGAAATATTATATTTAATTATTTGTAATAGTGCATTCCTCATTTGTGGGGGATAAGCAAATATATAGTTTTCAAAATTGTCACAAATTACAACTGAGTCCTTGCATATCAGGGAACTACTAAGAAAGGTCATAAATGGAAAAGAAATAATTATAAACATGTCTTCCAACAATAGTATTCAATTGAGTCCTTACATACAAAGGAACTACTAAGAGAGGACATAAATGGAAAAGAAATAATTATAAACATTTCTTCCAACAATAGTATGAAGTTATGAAGGCTGTTGCTTTCAATATTATGTGGCTAGCATTTTGATTGAATCTCAATACAACTTAAGGAACACTCCAAAATGGAACGAATTTCTATAGAATATAGTTTTTTGCCTTCATAATGTGCATGCAGAATCTCATATTTTTCTAAAGCTGCCATGAGAACTAGGCAATCAGTGAAAGATATGTTGAACATAGCGACCAGCAAAGGAATAGAAGTTTGCATTCATGTGGTTTGAAACACCCTAAAAAATAACGAGCAGCATATGGCAATCACTGATAATCCTGTCCTTAATTGGACTGTTTTAGTTACTTAAACAATAATTTGTCGGTGATCAAAGAAGGTCGAAATTGTGATAAACTAAAAAAATCTCAGCTTGAAGATGGCTTCTGTGGCCACCATTGTAAGATGTGTTAAGATGTGTAGTTCAAGCCCTTCCCCTCCCTCAACCACACATTAAAAAGAGAGTAACAGTCTAGAAGACTAGCAGAACACTCATTAGCGGGTTTCAACTAGCGAAAACTAACAAGGTCTAAAGAATCAAAACAGAAAAATTGTTTAGAGGGCTCAACATAGACCAAACTGCTTCTCTGATTGCAGAATTTGGCAAGATGGTATTGGTTCAGGTGTCCAATTTGTCCAGGACTAGAACTGACACACAGACTGGACCTGTTTTTCTCAATCTGATTTTGAGCCAGATGTTTCCTCTAGAAAACTTCAACTGTACTGCCTGATTTTTGGAGACTAAACCTGAAAATTTTTTTATGACTTAGGTTCAAAAAAATTTGGAGGACCACTGATATTGAGGGTCATGAAATTCCCCAAATTCTCTAAAATCACCTAAATAAGAATGTCTAGTGGGCTGAATTGCATTAGATTGGTCTTGATTGGTATGCCCCATGTCAATTGTGCACATTATAGCATTCGAGCAAATAGTTGTGGAGGGAAGATATCAAAGCATTCGGTAGTTCTCGATTGTTCTTTTTATTTGAATATGCTTTGGTCGATCCATTTGGTGGGCCACTTGTGGTACCTAAATTCATAATGCCACTAGTGCATCATTTCTCTGGGTTGAAAGCAATTTGACCTAGATTCTGTAGTTGATGCCACCGTGCACCGTGGCATTCGTGTCCATTGGTAGTGCTGCTAAATCTTTTGCTGTCACACTAATGGAAGTAATCCTTAATATTTTTTAATTGGATCAAGTTGTAGGCCCCATTAAGTGGTAGAATCGCTCCCCTCATCAGACCTTATGATTTGGTATTTTCTGCCTGCGTTTGAATCTTTTGCATCACCTGTTGTACCCTTTGAACTGCTACGCCCAGCAATAACAGTGCTCTGGTTGTCTATGGACTATTAAATTGCCACTTCTAGTTCCTTTGGGATCTTTTTAATATGCGCGGTCAAATTGGAAAGTGCTGATTTAGTGGTTTATCATCACATGCTGAAATTCCTGTGGATATGTTGTCAATCACAGGAGTTCCTGCAGAATTCTCTTTTGGGCCCTATATGAGAAGATATGATATATCTATCACGTGGTATCTCCTGTGATGATCTTATTACCACAAGCAGTAAGATATTCTTGTGTAAAATCCATTGTCGACAGAGCTTCCTCTAAGCTGTATTGAGCTATTAGACTTTTCCTGAAGTATTGGTCCTATTGTCTCATGATCATTTTACCCTTCCTAAATCATAGATTGAACCACTTGTGGCTGAAATGCAATCGGGTTTCTGGTTTCAATCTTCAAATATCTTTGGTGCTAATATTAATCACAATTTCTTTCGAAGCGTCGTCATATGCAAGGATCAAAATATTGGCTGTATCAGTCATTTGCTGATCCGATAAATATAGAAATTTCCGCTGACATGCCTATAGGCCCTTATCAGCCGATAAATAGGTGTAAGCATGGGCTAGCTTCAGTCAGGAGATATTGGAGGGCAACAAGCAACAATGTGGAGCCATGGGTACGATGATCCTTATGGAGGGTATTATTCATTGGGCGATCCAAGACAAGGGTAGTACTTCTATTCTTCTTGTCAGAATTTGACAATTCGTATCTCAAATCCTACGATTTGTATCAAATTCTAAGGAAGAAGATTTTCATCTATGTAACAAACCCCATTTACTAGTGAATCTTTTGATATAGGCATGAATCTTACAATTCGATACTTGTTCTATTGATTATTATGACTCAAGTGATTCGTTTGAACAGGAATGGCCAACTCTTATCGATGTAAACGAATCCCATTTACTGATGAATCTTGGGATACGTGAATTTTATGATTCTATACTTATTTTATTGTATCTTGCGATTCAAGTGATTCATCTTAGCATTAATAGCCACAGCTGAGTGGTTCATGTTATTATTATTTTACTTCCTTTCTTTTTCATTTTTTTGTTAAAATTCTACAGTGATTAGAAACCTCTTAAGGATTTTTTTGCAATCTAAGGGAGGTTTTAGAGATAAGTGAGGAACAAACATATGACTAGAGTGGTTGTCTATATGTATAAAATTTGTTTATTCATTTTTATCTTTTTTTGTTAAATTTTCTTCATGAATACTTTTTTTAGTGTAAGAGACTTGCTAGCTATGTAAGGTTGATGATTTATATTTTATTTTATCTTTTGATTTAGATATAAAATAAAGAAGAAAAAAACCACCACAATTTTTTTTTCTTGTTTTTTGCTGGTAATGTAGATATCTTTTATGCTTTAACCATTCACACTTATCATTTATAATATATTATTTTGTCATGTGGTTCTTCAGATCATTGTATTGTGGTGTCATTTGTGATTCTACTTATGTTTCCATTGATGGAAAATGGATGGATTGAATAGCAATGTTTTTTTTTAATTTTATTGTTTCTTCATTTTTATAAGAAAATAAAAAAATCCCCACCATTCATGATAAGAATTTTGATATGATTTGATTCGATTCATTGCCTTGAATAATTTGTGATAGGATTTCGATTTTCAAAACAATGGATAGAATTTCTAGTGTTGCTATTTTATTTAAGGGTGTCTCACGTTCACGACAATTTCCATTGAATGTTGAAGTGTTTCCACTTATGCAATTAGGTGCCCTAAGGACGAAGGTTCTATAGATATGTGAACAAATAGATCAATATTGTTATTTTATTATTATGCAACGATATATGACCAATATGACAATGAGGGTTCCAAAACACACCTACCTTTGTTATTAATGGAAAATAAATTATTTTCTAACATTTTCCAATAGTCAGGCTTTGTGGGATATTTTTGAACTCTTTGAACCTCATTTTCAATTTACACTGATATCTGATGTCTTTTGCCGGCACCGCAACTGATGCATATCACTTTGGCTGCTGGTTAATATGCACACAAGAACCGATGTTTTGATCCTTGGTCCCATGTCTCATTTAGAGAATTGAGGATCCACATTCATTTGTGTTCCCAAATTGGAGCGTCCTCTTCTTGGTTTCCTATGAGATCAGAACTTGCAAGTGGCTTGTGATTGGGGAACATGTAATAAATGAGAGAGGTGAGAGCCTTTGTTTTGTCTAATCCTAGAATGGGTTCCAAGATTATTTTAAGTAAGTGTCTAATTACACTCAGTGAAATTACAAAAGTACCCTTGCATGAGATACATAATTTTGATTGAAACTATGATTTACTGCATTACACCATGAAAGAGTATAATTTCTTTTTCCAAAACTGATCTTCAATGTTCATCCCACTGTTCCATTATGTGATCTTTTATGTGTGTGAGAGAGAGAGAGAGAGAGAGAGAGAGAGAGAGAGAGAGAGAGAGAGAGAGGCCCACATTGCCAGACTCACTAGGTCTCTATATTTGTGCATGTTTTGTACTGTCATAAGTCTTTTTCCTTTGATCAGGGCGCAATATAACTCAATGATGTACAATTAAATGTTTTCTTTTTGAATGAGACAATTAAACATCTTACTATGCACATATATAAGCATGTAAATATGGGCGGGCAGCCTAGGCCTAGCGGGCCGTGGGGGGCATGTTGACCGCGGTCAATGTGCCGGCACAACACGGCAAGGCATGAGCCCAGTGCTGGGCCAGGGGGCCCTGGGCTGTGGTCTAGCATGGCCCGGCATGGCATATATATTAAAATAATAATAATTTTTTTAATATAAATTAAATATAAAACTTTAAATAATTAAAAAATTTCTCTTCATTTGTAGATTAGTGTCCATATTTGTGCATTTATTCTACTAATTTCAACTTTATTTCAAGTTGGAAACTCTAAAAATCCATCATCAGCTTCAATTTATATAAAAAAGTATCAAAAATTAAAAAAAAATTAGAAAAGGGGATGTGGGCTGGCCTGTGGGTGGCATGCCAAGCCGATTTGCGGCACGACTGGGGCCGTGCTAGGTTGGCCCCTGTGCCTGGCAGTGGGCATGGTATGGCACGGCCCACATTTACATGCTTACATATATATATATTCTCTGAATATATTCTAATGTTCTAGAGGATGGACAAGGTAAATTGTTGAATGGTGTCCTGCATGCATATGAGCCGTTCTAGCATGGTAGTCTGCTGGACTATCATTTCAGACTTACATTACTAAGATATTCCATTATTAAAGTCTAATGATGTTGAAAATATTGAAAAGAATGGGAAAGGAGCTCATAGTTTAGATAGAGAGAGATGGCCATAACTAGGTCTCTCTAATCTTATGTCTTGAAGAGAATCAAATAATTCAATCAGTTCTTTTTGCTGATATGAACTGTGGTTACAATGCATGGGCACATTTCCTTTTTTTTTTTTTTTTAGATCAACACAATTTGTTGCCCACCTTGTGCTGCATATCGGCCTCTTTCTTTGAACCATGATCGACGAAGTATGAATTACATTTAGTGCACTCATCTTAATACTCATGGTTTGAACAAGATCATACCTGTAATGTCTAAGTATGAATTACATTTAGTGCACTCATCTTAATACTCATGGTTTGAACAAGATCATACCTGTAATGTCTTTGCTGCTTTTAATATATTTCATTCTGATCATGACTTGTAGTTTCATTTTCCCCTTTTTTATGTGGATTGTCATGATTCTGAGAGCTTGGACTTGTCTTTTGATTACTTTTTCATTGGACGAAATAGTTCCTCATTAATATTATATTTTCCAGCTACATCTTCTTATCGAAAGTCAAGTGTGATGCATGTGTTCCTGGTTTAAAACAGCCTTTTCAGTTATCATATTGTTGAGTCCAATTAATATATGTACACATTATTCTTTTTTATAAATATCACTTAGGATTAATAGATATATTACCCGCTTACTTGCTGAAACTTGATTGTTTGAATTATGTAATATGCTCCCAGGCTTACTTATCGCTACCAGAGGGGTTGTCATCTGTTGCTGGACTAATTGCAATGATGACCGATCACTATAATATGCTGGTGAGATTATAATTTCTGTTTTACATTGTCTTAACATTGTTTTTTGCTTTTGGTGTTAGTGGGTGGTCTCTTTGGTGCTGATGTTGGTTCTAATATTTGTTCATTCTTACTGGCTTCAATGGTCTTGGAGTCTAGTGACTGATTGTTAGCATGCTTAATGATAATCTTTTGTGTTCTAAACTGAATTGCAGGCATTGTTTTCTAGATTACAATTTTAATAATTTTTTTGGGCACTTCAATATAAATAAAAAATATGGTGTTTGGAATAAAGGTCTAGGTCAATGGTCTTCTAACCACTTACACCATTTGTCATGGCCTGATGCAGCCCAACAGGGGCTTCCGCAAAATGTTTTCTTGGATCATGGTCAGATCCATATCGAGGCTTATTGTGTCAAAGCCCATTGTACCCAACACTTCATTGAAAGAGGCTCAAATTCAGTTAGTTGGGGAAAATTTCTCCTACGAGCATGCTGCATACTGTTCATATGCAGTCTAGCACATGGCCTTAGTTAGATGCATGCCTATCAGTGGCGGTGTTTGTTATCTCTCTCTCTCTCTCTCTCTATGTATATATATCTATATATATAGATGAAAGATTTCTTATAGATAAGTGAGAGATATATATATATATATATAGATGACAGATTTCTTTATAGATAAGTGATTAACGGTCAGTGTTCATGGTGATGACCTATATAATAAGTTGGGTTCAAGAGCAGGGGCGATTTTTTCAAGCTTGCAAAAATGAGTGAAAGGAAAAGTGTGGACTTTGATCTTGTCAGATGTATAAAGAGTGACGACCTAAAGGTTTTAGTGAAGGACAATTAAAGAAAAGTGAAGAGAATATTTTAAGGGAAAATTTCAGAACAGGGTCAAATTTTGCCTAGATTTCAAAAAAAGGACAAAAAAAAATTTACATTTCAAATCAGGACTTAAATTTTTTCTTTACATATCAAATGAGGACAACCAGCAAGAAATTGAGTTTTCCGGTGAGCTGTTCTTCCATTTTCTTCAAAATACCAAATATGCTCTTTTGGCCTTTTCCTGTTCCTCCTCTAACATCTTCTGCCTTCTGACATCCAACATGACACGAGAATACTGCGGGGAGGTGGGGCTGATGGGCTTGAGCTTGGGCTCCATGGGTTTGATGGTGTCATCTTCCAACTCAATGTCCTCTTCTTCTTGGATGGTCTTAGCCGGTTTTGAGTTGGATTTGGAGATGGTCATTTCAAGCATGCTCAAGGAGCGGGCGAGGGGCTTACACTTGCAGTTTTCGGACATTCTTGAGCTATGGCAAAACATTGCATGTCCTTCAGATGTTGTAGCCTTGCACAATTCTTTTATTTTTTTTTTAAATTTTTTTTATGTTTTTTTATTTTTTATTTATAAATTTTATCTTGTGAGCGATTTTGAGAGCATTTAGGGGTAGCACCAATAAGGAAAAAGATTAGAGAAACCCGTTTAAGATGGTTTTGGCATGTTGAGCGTAGGCTGGTAATGGCACCGGTAAGAAAAAGTTTGGCTATACAGGTGGATAGCCCATCAAGAGGTAGGGGTAGGCCGAAGAAAACATGAATGGAGTTCATTGATTCATATTTGAAGAAGTTTAACTTTTCGAAGGATTTGGCTCAAAATAGAACGGAATGGAAAAATAGGATTCATGTAGCCGACCCCAACATGGTTGAGATAAGACTTTGATGATGATGATGGTGATTATGTTTTTTTTATTTTTTATTTATAAATTTTGTCTTGTGGGTGTTGGGCTGCGAATTAATAAATATTCTTAAATGCACAAGAAAGCTAGGAAATACCCAACATTATACATCCTCTCTCCTAGGCATTTATTTGGCAAATCCAGGCAGCATCCATCCTAAATTCCTAGTTGAAAATTGAAATACAACTAGATGGGGGCATATGGAGTCGCCACCACAACTCTTTACCCCTCTGTTGGTATCCATGCTTAGGATCATAGCAATGGCTCTAGCTTTAACCATCTATCCTCTGATGGTGTCAAAATTCTGCACGCCCAAGGACATGCCACCACTCACATTTCTAGGCCCATGACATCGCAGATAGGGTCGACTAGGAGGTCCTTAACTCCATCCCAATCCAATCTTACACTCAAAGCAAAGAACGCTGCATAGTGTGGATCAATGTGAATGCTTTGTTCGCTCAGGTGAGTTTGATGAAGGTGGTCCACTTCGAATTTTTTCCCATGCCACTTGTTTTTCATGTTCAATGCATGGAGGAATGTCTCATTTCTCATTCCATTTGCTCGCTTTGTTGATCACTGATAGCCACCTACACATCTTAAGAAGTTTTGCCCTGATTTCAAAATAGGCCTTGGTGGTGGCTGGAGTTGTAGAGCCATGTTCCTCAACCTCGCTGGGGCCATAGTCGTTGAGGGAGGCTCTGGTGTTCTTGAGCGCCATGGTGTCGGCAGCATGCGTTGTCGTGAATAGGTTCCGTGCTGTGATGGTCTCTTTCGTGTTCATTTTCCATTCCTTGTAGCAGCTGACGGCCTACTCATTCTCAAATTTGATTTTGTGCATCCAATCCCTTAGAATTAGCTTTAGGATTAGGGATCCTTAATGAAACTAAAAGATGTCCAATAAGAAGATAAAAGGTATGAATTAAGTGAGAAAGACGGATTCTTCTTCTTCTTTTGGAAATGATCAACAGAGAGATGTGGAGCAGAAGAGAAAAGGGCCAAAAAGGGCATTTTGGAAAAAAAATGGAAAAACAACTCGCTGGAGAAGTCAATTTCGCGCTGGTTTTTCTTATTTGAAATGTAAATGGAAAACTTAAGCTTTAATTTGAAATGGAAAATTCTTTTTGTCCTGTGTTAAAAACTGGGGCAAAACTTGCGCCTTGTTTTGAAAATTTCCCATATTTTAACAAACTTTTAAATGAAAATTCTATAGGAGGCTTAAAAATGTGAAATGATACTGTGTTAGTAGTGGACATACTTTTATTGCAGAGTTAGGGTAGAATAAGTGATGAAAGCATTTACATGAGTGAATATAGGAAAGGCTATGAGTCTGGATGTTTTGATAGAAGCTTGGAAATAGTTAGGAGAAATTGGATGGATTTGGTTAGCTAGGCTCTTGATCAATTCTTGCGGGCCCTCTTGGGATGCTTGATTTGCTCCATAGAGGCTTCAGCCATTACAAAAATTGGATTAAAGATCCATTATGCGTCATTCTCCAATTCTTGTTAGGTCTCTTGCGGGCCTTGTGGGATGCTCGATTTGCTCCATATAGGCTTCAGCCATTACAAAAATTGGATCACCGATCAATTATTCATCATGGCTGCAGGTGTTGTCCTTGTATCGGACTGCACACTACAAAATGATGATTTATGTAGATGAGGAACTCGAGAGTAGTTGTGAACTCGAGAGATTGCTGCACTTATTTAGGTAGAAACCCTAGATGAAATGAGGTGCTCACAAGCTTGCAACTCTAGCAAAGTCCGACACAACAGAGTCGTCCTTGGATGAAGATGCTGAAATCGACATGATTAGATGCGACTGGAATCCTCTTGACAAAAGCCCTCGGTAACGGACTGAAGAGAATGGTCATGCCAAAAAAGGTTATGTAACAAAACCCTAGACTCAAATATTATGCTCTCCGACCATAACAAGAGAGAACAACTAAAGAAATTATCGATGAATTGAGTGATCGATCAAGCTCTTTCCTCTTTCTTATAGTTTTTGAGTTTCTTCGATATAGTAAATATACAATTGTTTATCCCTTGATTTTAGGGTTATAATTTATATACATGGAGATATGCACATGTGGATGCAATCACTCATGGGACCCAATCATAGTTAATTAGTTGCACCAACTATTGTTGGATTAAAATTATGAGTCACTCTATGAAACTATGAGAGAGAGTAATGGAGCTAAGATTTAGGTAAGAGACCAAGATATCTGAAAATCAATTAGGTTTCATGTTGGGGAGGTCAACTAAGAAAGTTATCTTCTCACGTAGTAATGAATGGAAAAGTATTGAGAGAAAGGAAAAATCTCCATATAATCTTTTTTGAATTAGAGAAAGCCTACAATAGGATACCTAGAGATACATTTGTTAGGTATTAGATAATTGGAGTGTCCTAAGATGTTATATTGACATCATGAAAGATATACATGAGGGAGCATCAGGGAGAGAGGTGACTTTTAGTGACCATAGATTTGCATTGGGGGTCAAAAGTGAAGAGTAAATGAAAATGCCTATGATGAGCACTCCTAATGTTTGCTCCTTTTGAAGGTTAAGTGAAGGCTCCTTCTATAATTTCTATTGGCACAAGATAAAAGAGTTGACTTTTCTGTTCAGTCCTTTTGTGATGGAAGGAGGGAAGGCTCTTATGATTTTACATTCTTGTGGAAAACCAGGGCCTTCTAATAGGTTTTGATCATTTGTTGGACCACATTTTTCGCAAATCAATGTTTTAGGTCATGTTTGCAATATTGCTTGCAATGGCAAGGGCCTTTTGTGAACGGCGTGTAGATTTTAGACATGTTGGTGGCTAATGAATTTATTTACTCTAAGTAGAAGGATAGAATCTCATGTTTAATTTGTTAATTGTTCTTGGAGAAGATAAATTGGATTGATAGTTTCATCACTAATGCTACATAGAATGGGCTTGGGGAGTAGATGGTTGTGGGAATGGTTGTTTTCATCTCTTGTTTGTAATAATCTAGATTCTAATCCTGATCAACGGTACCCTAAGGGCTAAGGCTCTCTTTGGAGCTTCTAGTGGTGGAAATAGTGGGGACCCATATCTTATTTCCTTTTCGTAATAGCAAGTGAAGTGCTTAGGAAGCATCTAGAGAGATCCTTAGAGGCGGATATGATTGGACGTTTTAGTTATGAAAGACATAGCGTACTTGTGATTGTAAGCCATTTATGGTATTCTAATGGCACGTGTCTTTTGTGAGACTATTAAGCAGGGAAAAAGTCTGAAATTGATCTTTGATGCTTTGAAGTCTTTTCAGGTCTTCACATTATTTTCCATAAGCGTGAAATTATTGAGTGCTGAGTCCTGGACAGTTGAATTCAAGACCTGGCTTCATTGCTTAGGTGTAGGACGGTGGCTCTTTTGACTACCATATGGGTAGCTTTGTGTGTGAGGATTGCCTCAATTTCAAAGAGCTTGTAGGATTTATTTGTGGAAAAGGGTTGAAGAAAGATTTTTGGTTTGTAATAGGAAAAAAATATGATTTCATTTAGTCTTGGTGAACATCCTCCTCTATTACATGTGTATTTTCAAATGGTTGGCTGCGGTGATCAAGCGCTTGGAGCACTTAAATACATTTTTCAAAAAGGATTTCATTTATTGGAATGGTAGAATGTTTGTAAACCACTCAAGCAAAGGAGGGTTAGGAACTTGTTTAATTTTCCAAGTAATATTGATATCTTAAACATATTTGACTTTTCACAGATATAATTTATGATATATTATCTGTCAATAATGTTCTTCATATGATTGTATTGTAGTCTTATCTGTATTAATGCTGCCAGGGATGAAAAATAGATGGATTATGAATAACTATAATTTTTTCTTTTTTTAAAAAAATTATTCTTAATTGTTTCATTTTTTGTATAAAAATGAAAAAATTTCTACCATTCATGATGTGATTAACGATAGGATTCAATTCATCCACTTGAATGATTTGCAATATGGTTTTGTTAGGTTGGGCTATCGGTTCACAAGTGATGCTTTTAATAGTTAACATGAGCACCCACAGATGGAGCACTGTGCCAGTGTGTGAAACTAAGGTGTTAACACCACTCATTCATGAGTGAGATAGCATTTGTGATATGATTTTGATTTGTTAGTGGGCTTTGACAAAATGCAACCTAGGTAGGGCCTTGATTGCTTTAATCTGGAAGGTGAAGGCACCCCTAGGGCAGTGGACTTTGTGTGATTAGCCGTCCAGGAAAACATTCTTATGATGAACAACTAAGGAAACAGCAGAATATATGATTGCTGTATGGCGCATGTGCCTTAGGGCTGATGAATCTACAAGTCACCTGTTAATTTTGTGCCCTTTTGCCAGGGGTTTGGAGTGAAGATTCATCATAGATTGGATGTGTTTGGGTTATTTCCTAATAATTTTAAGGCCGTATCTGACCTGTGATGCCCTAACATGCATAAGGAGTCATGGTCAAGGATATGACTCAACACTTTTGAAAATCTAGGACATGGATGTAGATGAGTTCCCTAATTTTTCATCAGAACACTTCTGAATTAATGACATTATCATTATTTACATTTTTTTTTTGGAAAACAAGTTTATGTTTCTTTCTAATATCTATTATGTTAGTAATAATACTAAAAGAAGGATATAAAATAATGCGCTTGGTGAGTAGGATATGCTGAAGTTGTAACATGGGAGTATAGGTGCAATATTTAGTTCTGGTATGAGTGTCGTTTCGGTTCTGCATGGATCTGCTGCAACAGGTATCTGAGTATCACAGCATTTGAGGTGTGGATGCTTGGTTATAAAATATAAATAAGGCAACCGTGGTTACTCTCTGCTGTGCAGTCTTATGGTGTTTATGGTAGGAGGCAGATCTTACTGTTTTGAGTTGGTACAACCATGAGGAGAGTAGTCATTCATTAGGGTTGAATCTTTGGTATCTCCAGGATTCCCCTTTCTTCATGATTGACAGGTGCTGGATGCATACATTTGAGGATAGCGGGCCCAACAAATAATTTGTGCATTTTGCTACATCGCTGCAGGGCTTCTTCAGGTTACATTTTGATTCTAATGCTTGGGGCCAGGCCTGAAGGAAGAGGGGGATTTTGTGTAGGTTGGTTGTTGGTTGGTTCTATTACTCAAGCCCTTGGTAATATGTTTTCTAGGGTCCGCTGGGCTTTAGATTGTTTAACAAGGCCAAGACAATGGTGCTGCTGATAGGTTTGAAATAGGAAGGCAATATGGTTCTTGTCCTTTGTAGTGGAGGGGTATGCCCTTGTGCATGATTTCATGTGCTTCGGATTTTGGAAGATTCTGAAGCTCCATGGGAGTTGTGGTGGTTCGAGATGACTCTGTTCTTCGATCATGTTCTGAGAAGAGCAAATGGTGAAGCCAACTATCTAGCCAAACAGGGAATATCTCTTGCACCTCCCATGATTTGGTGTATGTTCCTTTCTAAGTCTCTAGTTCTTTCACTCGCTTTCTTGAGGTTGTTTTTTTGTTGTCCATTGCTTGGGGGTATATGCACTTTGTATGCATCAATAGAATACAACCTTTCACAACAACAACAACAACAACAACAACAACAACAACAACAAAAAAAGAAGAAAAAAGGGAAAATGGTTTTTTTCATCTCTGCTAGTGACGACTGTACTTTGAAGTTTCAATTACTTTTCTTAAGGCTGTTTTAGTTGCTTGGGGGCTTTTCTTGTTTGGGTGCATGCTCCCATATATACACTTTGTATGCATCAATAAAAAACAACCATTCACAACAAAAAAAAAAAAAAGAGGAAAAAATAAAAAAAAAGAGAAAAAAGAAAATAAGATTATTCATCTCTGCAAGTGACACCCGTAAATTGTGTGTTGTCAATGCTTGCATCTTATTTCTTTGGGAGGTGGAGCATGGTTCTCATTTTTTTGTACATATATCCCTTCGCTAGCTAGTTTGGGCCTATTTCCTTAGTAGTTTTGGAGTCATTGGGTGATTTGGTAGTTGATTCTCTCTCTTTTGGAATCTTGGAGGCATGATTTCATTCATGCCATGGTTCTGTTTTATGAATTTCTCTTTAGTTGCTTTTATGTTATCAATTTGGCTAGTGGAACAAATTGACTTTCCAAAATCATTTGGATATGGCAGAAGCTGGTTCTACTAAGGCTTGGATAAGAATGATTTTATGAGCTATCTGTACTAGAGATTTGCTTGAATACCAGTGCGGGTTGGGTGGAGTGCAGTGTTATCATTCTGGATTGATTAGGCTTGTATTTGTTTTGTGTGTGGCCTTTTTAGGCATGTACTTTATTGCCATTGTGGATTTCTGTATTTTTTTTTCTCATCAAGTATTATTGGCATTCTATTGAAAAAAAAAAAAAATCTCTCATTGCTTATAAAGTTATAATTCTGATCTGTGCTGCGAGTGTATTTGGTCTAGATATTTGTACTGTTTGAGCATTTCTTTTGAATAGCTGACAATTTTGGCTTTTATCTGAAAATATGCGATTCAATGTTCCATGATTCAATATTCCCTGATTACTCTTTATTCCGTGTTACTGTGTCCTGTTTCACAGCAATTGTTATACTACACATGCATTAATATTTAGCATGGACATGCTTTAAAATTGAGTATGCCAGTTAGCCTTTCATCGTATTTATTAAATAATTTGATGCTTATTCTGGTCTCCTGTCATTGACATGCTTTTAAATTGTTGACTTCTAGTATAACTTTTCATAGTGACACTTGCTACTTGGAATGGTTATGCATGAGTCTGAAGCCAAATGGATTGTGACTGACAGGAAGGGACTCATGGGAGTGAGAGTGAACGAGAAAGCAATGATGGAGTATCTACCTCACACAAGCCTCAGAGGCGTCAGGGAAAATTACAAATGAGTGTCTCAAAAGGATTGAATGGGCCTTTTCTTGACTTGTTGCAGTGCCCACCAGCTCCTTCTTATGGATGCCTTTCGTTACTAAAGAAGAGGCGTTCCGGTGGTAAAATCTTGATTGTACAAATAGTGTTATCTCTTGTCATTCCCTTTTGATTATTGTACATTATTATTATCATACTACCTTCATGATATGACTTTTCATTTGCTGGTAATAATTCATGTTATAACTATAAGTACATGAGACTATGTCTTTATGTAATTATATACTTATTGTAAGAATTGCTTGATAGACATAATCTGACAGCTTTTGTTAATAAAAATTGTTTCATTTTTGTTGTTGTTGGTAACTTGTATATATCCCATATGCAAGGGCATGGGTGGAATAATTCTAAATGCTTGAAACATGTCTTTCAAGGCTTTTTAGATGCTGACTTAAACTTCTCTGCAGGTAGCCGACCAATTCCTGTTGGGAAAAGAACTCCTCGCTTCCCTGTTTCATATCCATACAGTAAAGATGAGAGGGAAAAGATTGTTTCGGCTAGCAAACGAAGTTTAAAAACAGATAAAGATGCTTCAGATGATGATGTTGCCCATGGGGCGGCATTAGCATTGGCAGAGGCTTTACAACGTGGAGGCTCGCCTCAGGTTTCTCGAACACCAAGCAGATCAGAGCACACGAGACCCTCACCTGTTCAGAATGGTGAGAGGAAGGTAATTATCTTGATAATTTATATAGATTGAAACACTGGTTCAGCCCTGTTCATTGAACATGTGCAGCCCATCTTTTTTGGTGATTGAAACTGTCATATGGTAGGCCCTATCGCTGAAGAGAAAATACTTCCAAATCTTCCATCTCCGATGATCCTATCTTTCCACCGTCTTCCTCTTTGAAGGCAGAATGGTGGAGATATTTGCCTATTTCGCAAACCACAAATTGGATAGCTGGATCACTTAATATGGTTGACGTTAGAAAATGGCCCATCCCATTGTGGGTCCCACTAGACGAAGCAATTAAATTACTGTAAGGTGCATGCCATCTGTTTTGTACGGGTTCAATAACAGATGTCTTTATACCTAACTGAGCATCACATGATATCTAATTATATCTTGCTTGTCTTGCTATTATTTCTTAGATAATGTCATATAATAAAATCTAATTGTATTTTTTTTCTTGGAATTTAGCATGATGAATCAGAGGTGGCCAGTACCAAGGTCATTGGTTCTGCAATATATGAAGAAAGGTTTGAAGGTAGTTTAGGGAGTAGGGAAGCTGATAGTGGAGATTTTTCCAGAGAAGCTACAGAAGGTGCTGGTAGAGTTGAAATTGAAAAGCAGGTGAAGAAGGTTCAAAGAAAAAGGCCAAAAGTCCAAGCGATGGGAAATGATCACTTCGATGACGTAAGGGAAGCGTGTAGTGGTACTGAAGAAGGGCTTGCCTTGAGAACTGTGAAAGACGAAACAGAGGTTACAACTGGAAATGTTGCACGGTCCTCTCCTAAGGGCCCCAGGAAAAGAAGCCGACAATTGTTCTCCCGAGGTATATATTGCATTCATTTTTTTTTTTTTTTGCTTTCCTATTCCATTCTCATCATGAATATTTTTCATTTCTGGGGAAGTAATTAATTGATTAATTTGTTTATTCTTTTGCTTCTGTTTGTCTTGTCTCGTGTATTTCTTTGGTTCTCCTTGAGAGATCGTAATCAAGAGCCCTTTCGTTGTCTTATTATGGGTTTTGATTGGAATTAGTCTTGTATCTGCTTCGGTTTATATATATCTGTGGGGTCCACTTTTGTTCCATCTAAATGGACCACAAATGGGGACCCCTCGTCCCCCTGAATTACAGTGGATCCATGGGGTTAACACCAATCCAAATGGACTAGGCCCACAGATCGATTGCACACCCATGTCAATGGATTGTGAAGCCATTTAACTTGTGGGGCCCGATGAAGATGGTAGGATGATCAAATGGACCCCAAACTTGTTTTGGCTTTGGATCAATGGGTTCTTCGTCTACTTGGGACAAACCTTGACAACTGAAAACTGAAGTAATAGGGAAAGGAGAAAAGAATGAGAAAGAAAAGGGGGGAAAAGAGAGAGAAAACCCTAAACCTCTGATACCTAGTGTAATTTAGGAATTACATTTTGGTTAATTCCATGTGAAATGCCAATTGCTAGTTATAGAGTTCAACCAAAGATATTGACCTAAGGCAGGAAACCTAATTACATCATAATAGGAATCCTAATCATATTAAAAATTTAGAATAGGATACCTAATCACGTCATGACTGTAACATGAAATAAAACATTATATTCAATGATAATCTAAGAAAAACTAATCCTTACAATAACTATTTCATATCTCAGGAAATTATGAATTAGTCCCTAATTGTTTCTCAACAAAACACAAACTCAAAGTAGCAAGGACGTGTTTGGGAGACCGAAGAAGGAAAGATGGGTAGGTGATGCAGGCCAGATCCATGATCCGGCCTAGCATTGATGGGCCACTTTGATGGGAGGGATCCCTATCCTTAGTTAGATAGTTTTTAATTAATTATCTATTTCCTATTTTAGGTTGAGTTGAGTATGACTTAATTTGATTTAGTAAGCCATAATTGTTTAGGATAGGTATTTCTTAATTTAGAATTAGCCCTTCTTATATAAGAAAGAGCATCCCATTGTAGAAGACATGCTTTATTTAATTATAATTCAGTTTTCAAGAGATTTTCTCTCCCTATGGTTTTGATCATGAGTTTCATTGTGCCCTAAGGTTGGAATCCATCTCTGGATTCGAACAATCTTCCGGGATATTGTTCTACACTGGATTGGAGATCTGGGGCTGTGCCAGTAAGAAGCAAGATTGAAGGGTGGGATTAGATAAAGGTAGGTAGTGATTCAATGCCATGGGAGTAAAGGGAAAGAGGAACTTGAAAAAAGTGTTTAAGTTACAATAATGGATAGAATTAGGAATGAGTTCATGACAGGAAGTCTATGGGTAGTTTCAATTGAAAGAAAAGAAGGAATGCCAATCGATCATTTGGAATGGTTTGGGCATGTACACAATGCTTGAATCAGCTCTTTGTGTATCAAAGGATTGCTACGTGCTTAAGGAACTAGTAGACGTGAGAGGCCAATTGTGACCTTGAACAAAGGAGTGAGGAAAGACATGTTAAGACTTTGGCGTTAGGTAATAATGGCCTCAAATAAGATGAATTGGAAAACAGAAATTACATAATTGTCATTGAATATATGGGTTTAGGCCATGGTGACGACAATGTTCATCTCTTTACAGGATTTTCTCATCATTAATTTATTATCATACCATTCCAAAAAGAAAGAAAGAAAAATAAGCCCTCACACTCTTCCACACACATGAATGTGAGAGAGAGGTTCTTTAGTGTGAGCTTGTTTTTCTATGAATAAAATGTGTTGAGCTATCTCAGATTGGGACATGACTATTCTTGCCCTTTTTATATGTATTTTCTATGCTTGTCCTTATTCTAGCTTTCTTATTGCTTCATAAGGGTCTATTACAATTGAGTACTCCCTTTTAGTTTTCTGTGTTGTGTATGCATTTTTGTCTGCATTTCTGTAGTTATAAGGTAGCATTTTTCTTCTAGCATTCACTGTGATATTATCTGATTTATGCTCAACTTATTTCTTAGTTTTATATTGGCTTGACTACAGTTGATATTGTATCCATTTTGCACTTTAATAAACTTTCTAGTGTCGTTAATTGAAACTTTTGTATATATATGTATGTATAAATGATTTACTCTGAAATGCTTTTAGGGCATTTTTTTTATTAAATATCTTTAGTCTTACCCTATTTTTTTTAAAAGATAGGAAGTGATTTTATGATCGCCCGTTCTTATTACTCATATTGTTTGTATTGTAGATGAAAGCTCTGCTCTAGATGCCTTGCAAACTTTGGCAGATATATCTTTAAATTACCATGTGCCATTGTCTGCTGGTGATTCTGGTAAGGTTTTATGTTTCTTATCTTTTATTTAGTTTAAACGGAGGGCTCTGTAAAACGAACCAATGGCTTATGACTTCTGAATCAATGTCATAACTTGGATTTGGTCTTTTTTGGCTCTTTCCCCTTTCTTTTTGTGTCTGCTAATGTTCTGCAATGTCTTGCTTTATAACTTAGATGGGCATTTCTGTCATTTGTCTTATTCCTGGTTGTTCATTACTTCAATCTCTCTCTCTCTCTCTATATATATATGTATATACATTACCCATTTAATGTCATTGACCCTGTGAATTGTTAGGCTTGCAGGTGTGCCCTACTTAATTCATTGCACTAGGTCCCTACTCTCCGCATGTGTTATAGTGAATTATTGGGAATTGCTAGGCTGTAAGGCCCACTTAAGCACCACAAACCGTCACCCAACATTTGGTCCCATTGGATTGTTCATGCAAAATATTGAAAACAATCCATTTTAACTATTGACAATGAAAGTTTCAACTCTGATAGCTTTAACACCATGGTTAGAAAGATCATATGATCCCTACTCCTTGTATGGCTCAGTTCGGTGTAGACTTTTCCTGTTACCCTTATGGTTAGCATGCATCTAGGTGGGCCCCAGAAGTGAAGGCCTTTACATCATATGTGGAGCCCTAAAAAATGGCCTGGCATTTAGGGCAAACATTGCTGTTAATGGAATCCACCAAGGTGCATGATAAGCATGGAAGGCCATTGGATAGAAAGATTTGGATGAGACCTAGCAGTCTGAGAAATTTCGACTCCTTTGGATCATCCTAACCCCTTGATCCTTCGCCCTTAAGTCAGTGGTTTTAGAGGCTTCATTTTCTTAGGATTTCAATCCAATGGTGAGTAAAAATTGGATGCAATGGTTGGGGTGGTTGTGAAGTGATTGGATTGGGTCAAGGTGGGCCCATGCCCAAAAAAATAGGGTCGTTTTTAAGAAGGGGTGTTTATTTATTTATTGAATTGCCCTATATATAGAAGAGAGAGAAGGGTGGGAGGGAGTGGAATTTTTGGATTGGATCATGCTAATGACCCAAGGAATGGTTCGATCCAGTTGTTAAAGTCATACCAATCTATGGAAATGATCTTAGGTCCATTGTCGAGATTAAGGTAAATTGTTGTCTGATGGTTTCAGACTTTCAGCCTTTGACAGTGGGCTCTTATTTATGGATTTCACCTGAATGTATTACACTGATGGCACACTTGATTGTATATTATCATTCCTTGAGTGTTTTCCCGTTCTCAGCCTCGATTGCATTTCTCCTCTTCCAAATCTTTCCTTCTTGTCAATTAATATTTCTGTCCTCTTTTATAGTCTTTGAGACTGTCTTTTCTTCTGCATGTTTCTCTAGAATCATCGGTCAGGATCAAGGAAGAAAAAAAAGAAAATAATATTTACGTGAAGTCTAATGCTTCTGAAGCTTTGTCCGCAAACCTCCGAAGAGAGAAGCCTAAAGCATCCAAAAATAAAGTGAAGGGCCATTCCTCTATGGTTGAAGTTGACATCAATGCTCCAAAAGAAGTGGACAAGGAATCTTCGCTCAATTTGTCTGCTACTGCCGAAGGAAAGCAGCAACATTACCAGGCTACTAGTAGAATACAGAAAAGGAAACGGAAGTCTTCGACTGCAAAAGTAAGATCTTAGAGAAGTTATTACCAGGAGGCCTTAAATGTTATCACATTCACAGGCAATTTGTGAGGAGAATTCCTGTGAACGTTAACCTGGGGATACTCATTGATCCTCAGGCTTTTTTAATAATCATATTCAAGCATGGTAGTGTTTTAGTGGTCTAAGACTATTGTTTAAGGGTCAGGGCTCATTGTCACAATGCATGACTAGAATTTTCATGAGGAAGAAACTGAGTCCTTCAATCTACAACCTGTAAATAGATGGTTAAATACAATTAAGAAAAAATGGTTAATACGGTGGATGTTTGTAGTTGGCATTCAACATTTCGTATGGCTCCAATCTTCCAACTTTGGCTTGTGTCTGGCATGATTTATCGATAGTGACCAAATTGGTCAATGGTCTATATAACAGAAATATGCTTTATTCATCCTGTCATTAAAGAATTTGTTGTGATGCATCCAATTGATATATTTACCAATTGCAGATGTTGAAGGCTGAAGATTATGGTGATTCTATTCTGAGCGAATCTCAGAGGGCTGAGGTAAGCATCCCTTGGTACAATTTTTTACCGGAGGCATGACTATTCCTATGCTGGATCAAGTGCATCTTATGTTCTTGAATAATTGATGTCATGATCACTGCAGTCGCTATATTGTTGCATGGATTCTTTGTAATGGGCAAATATATTGCATATGAACACGCATCAACTTGGGTCCAGGTTCAATTGGATCCAACTGTCTGACAATGTGCACGGTCCATTTTTAGGGGCCTATTTGGCTCTTATGAAACCTTTTGGGCTTGATTAGATGGACCATTCCTAACAAGGTTCTGATCTGTGTCCCCATTAAATTCTGACGGTTTATTTTCAAATTTGAGTTCCACTGTCAATCTATCTTGACCATCGAGAACTAGATTTGAGCAGTTTTTCTTGATTGGGGCCCGATTGGGATGGACGGAAAATACTTGTGACTGATCAATTTGATCCGTATAATTGAGGGCTTGATCAATCACATGATCAATCGGATCTAGGCCATACCTTCCTCCTTCAGAAGGAGCATATGATTGTGGTTGCTAGGTTTGGGTGATCACGACCATATATGTACTTAATTGTATTTTTCGGTAATTACAAAAACAAGACCTTTTGTTGGATCAAAATTACATTTAGGTCCTTAAGTTCTCTCACAAATAAGCCCATTCTCTGTTTCTTAACACCTCACTAGTTAATTATCGAATGAACCTACTTTTTAATATCATCTAGCTGCCTTGCACTGGCTCTCAACAGTATGGGTTTGCTGCTTTTGTCTAGTTCCTGCACATGAGAATTCATTATTGCTTTTCTTCATACATTCCACTGTATATTTTATATATAATTTACATGCGTGTCAGTATCAGATGTTTATGCATGTTTCTTAATCTAGATATGTAGAGGAATGTATGATGGCCGTGGTGCTGCTGCTGCTGATGAGTTGGCCTGTCTCTGAAAGATTTGACAACTGCAACCAGCTTTCTAATGCTTTTTTGCTGTTGCTGTTGTCATGTATTCTAAAATTGTACACCAAGGATGATCCTATGAGAAGACTTGTAACAAAATGATGCAGGCCCTAGGGTTAGGGCTTGCGTAGGGGTGCCGAAGCACGTGTCCAAAGACACTTTGAATTGTTAAGAAGACTTTAACACACGAGGATGCACCGCTCAAAGATAAAACCCAATTCTATTAATCAATCAAGTTTGAAAATAATCTACTACAATGCCCATATAAATAAGAAAGCAAACTTAGGGCCTAAGAAAACCTAATCAAATAATAGAAACTAAATAAACTGGAAACAAAGAAGTTAATGATATAAATAAATTTCTAAAACTAAGAAGGCCTTACACGTGGCCATTGAGGTCAATGCTGCATCATTCTCCCCGGCTTGGAAAGAACTCAACCTCGAGTTCGGTAAATATTTGCTTGGATCAAGATCATTCGGACGGACTTTCGATTAGTTGGTTGAGTTTGAGCTTGTGGGCACATTTGGAAAATTCTGAGCATGACACACCATATGATTTGACAAACAAAGTGTGTGCGCATACACAATGGAACTATTGGAGACCTCCTCTTTGACAAGTGCACAATCAAATCACAATCTTTGACTAGTTGATCTTCATCTCCCAACATCTGACAAAATCAATGTGAGAATTTTTGGGGGACAGTAACAACATGTTTGTCTTGCATTGCGTGCACTTCTTGATCATTATTACTCATAGGAGAAATTTCGAGGCTAAGTGTAGAGGTAGAAACTTTTGCTTCTTTCTCTGGCTGCTTGGTTTGCATATCCGCAGTCACTGGTCCATCAACATAGTTTACCGTTATTTGTGGATTCTTGTTTCCAAAGGCATAACTTTCATCAAACGATACCCTTTGAGCATCTGTTCCACACGAATTGCTTCCCAATATGCTTCATGGATGTTCTTGCAATCATTCATTTTCTTCACTATTTTTGGTCTCAAACCTCTAATGAAACTAATCAAGTCATGTTCTTCCTCATCTTCGAATTCACACTTGTCTTGGAGCCATGAAAACATATCACCATAATCAAGAATAGACATGTCTCCTTGTTTCAAATTAAGAAATGACCGAAAATAGACTTGATTTTTAAAATACCATGAGCCATATTTTTCTTCATATTTATATCTTTGAAGTATGTTGAAGATGGTAGTATCACAAAATTTCATTTTGAAGTGAAAATGGATGAACCTGATATGTATATCTACTGTCCACGAGGATAGAGGTGAAGACGGATCGGAAATCGAGCTTCAGATGGTTTTTTTGAAATCGTAAAAATAATTTTTGGCCGTTGTATTTGATTAATATGTGCTTTGATTGCTCAGTTGTAGTAAGGATGACCCAGCAATACCACTGCTTGTGTTGTGCTGATGTGATGCAAATATTAGTTGTAAAGTGGGTCAAGACCACTTGACCTGAACTCAACCCTGACTTATTTGGGCCCACTAGTTGTTAGGTTTATGTCTTGTATTCCGGTTTAGCCGGATGAGTCACTGGGTTAGCCAGGGACTGGTTTAAGGTCAAGGGTATTTTGGTAATTGTACCGGGGCTTTCTTGGTGGCCAAGAAAGTGGAGATTATATATATGTATAGTCTGTAACCCTAGATCTTGCGGCGGCGGCAGTAGTTGCCCGTAGTGCTCCCACACCACGTAGGAGAGATGAGGTGAGAGTGTGGGAATCTCTTGTATGCTTTACTTGTCATAGTGAAGATGTTCGTCCTCCTGTGCCCGTGGATGTAGCCCTGTTTGGGTGAACTACGTAAATCTCGGTGTCTCTTCTTGTGTGGCTTGTTATTGTTGATCTTGTGATTCCGTGAATGCGCACAACGGGTGATTGTCAGAAAATCACAACAATTGGTATCAAAGCGAGGTTTGTTAAGATCGTGGGATCGTGAAGTTTTTGTTTACAGAAACTTGGATCCGGCCTCGATCGTCGCCGTTGCACGCCGTCACCGGAGGAGACGGCCGGAAGAAGAAGAAGAAAAAAAAAAAAAAAAAAAAAAAAAACGCACCTCTGTTCTTCTCTCTCCTCCTGGCCTGCCGCCACCGCTGCTTCCTCATCGTCACCGCTGCTAAGCCGGAGCGCCACCACCGACCTCACTGCGTCGCTGCTGCCCCAACCTCCTCATCGCGCCGCTGCTGCTTCGCCCGGATCAGACGGCTGCCTGACTGCACAGACGATCCGAAAATCGCGTGCATCTCGGTCACCACCGAGATCATCGCCGGGATCCTCGCCGTCCTTGTCGCCGGAGAAGATGCCCTCAACCGCTGCCACCCCCGCTGCCGTCGCCGAGGACGAAGACGGTCGGTCACAAACGGCCCCTGTTGCAGACGGCAGAACAGAGGAAGAAGAAGAAGACAGGGGATTCGGGTTCGGGTTAGGTCAGGTACGACCCGACTCGAGTGCAGCGCAGCCCAGAGCAGCAACAACAGGCTACGGGTCAGGTCAGGTCAGGTTAGACCCGACCCGATCGCACAGAAGCCCAGCAGTTCAGAGGCGGTTTGGTTCTGGGTCAGGTCAGGTCTGACCCGACCCGTTATCAGAAGGTCCAGCCCAGCAAAGCAGGTTCAGGCCGGGTCAGGTCAGGTTTGACCCGACCTGTTAGCAGACGGTCCAGCCCAGCGCAAAAAGGCAGTTCAGTTCCGGGTCAGGCGAACCGGACCCGGGTCCGCTCCAGAAGCCCAGCCGACTGCGCAGCGACGTCAGCAGTGACGTCATCAACGGTCAACAGGCAGATTTGACCAGATTTGCGGCTGAAATTGTTTCTGCGATATCTTGATCGTCCGATGTCCGATCGGAGATCCGTTTGCGCCTACGGACTCGTTTCGAGCAGATCTACGCAGTGGAAGAGGTTGATTGGCTGTTTGACAGTCAAGGAGGAGGTTTGATCGATTGGAGCATAGAAACTTGTTTCTACGTTATCGGAGCCATCCTGAGTCGGATTTCAGATCCGTTTCTTCCAGCGTGCTCGTGTTGACGAGATCTATAGTTTGATGCAGAAATCTGGAGGAGATCTGAACAGATGTGGATTCAGGCTAGAATCAGGTCTACTCGACCTGGTTGTTGTTGCAAACCCAATAATAGGAGTCGCCGGCCTAGTTGCAAAGGGTTTGCTGATTCAAACGAAGTTGTTCGTTTGGGGTTCACATGATCGCATGTGGTGATATTCATCTTGCCAGAGCTAAGCCGGAAAAGCAGCAAGGAGGAGTTGATGTATCAGCAGTTGATCGGAGGCCAGGTCAAATGGAGTTTTTGACCGCTCGGAGGCAGAGGTTGTTCTGCAATGGAGTCATCTGGACTTGTATTCCCGATCTGTTTTGCTTGCATGCTTGTGGTGATTGGATCTTCACAGTGATGTTGAAGATGATGCAGGATGGTGAGTGATTCAGATATCACTCAGATTCGTCAATGGATTCGAGCTTTTAGTTCGAGGTGGAGTTTGACGAGGGTATGAACTTTGCTCAAAGTTCATGTGCTGGTTCAACATGTCAAAGTGTTGAAGAAGACTGCATCCCTGGTGTAGTGACGTGCCATTCAGCAAGGTACGTGAAGACATTGCCGGTTTTATCTCCTAGTAGCTCGAGTTGTACGGAGTTGTACGGAATTCAAGCCAAGGTGGAGATTGTTAGGTTTATGTCTTGTATTCCGGTTTAGCCGGATGAGTCACTGTGTTAGCCATGGACTGGTTTAAGGTCAAGGGTATTTTGGTAATTGTACCGGGGCTTTCTTGGTGGCCAAGAAAGCGGAGATTATATATATGTATAGTCTGTAACCCTAGATCTTGCGGCGGCGGCAGTAGTTGCCCGTGGTGCTCCCACACCACGTAGGAGAGATGAGGTGAGAGTGTGGGAATCTCTTGTATGCTTTACTTGTCATAGTGAAGATGTTCGTCCTCCTGTGCCCGTGGATGTAGCCCTGTTTGGGTGAACCACGTAAATCTCGGTGTCTCTTCTTGTGTGGCTTGTTATTGTTGATCTTGTGATTCCGTGAATGCGCACAACGGGTGATTGTCAGAAAATCACAACACTAGTGACATGCGAGCACTTGTGAAAGAAAATCCCAATGTTGTCTCCCTCCCTTTCCTTTTGTCACGACATAAATGTGCATGAAAAAGGTAAAATGAGAGGGACTGGCCATTTTGAATTAGATGAAAAGGGTTTGCATCAAAGAGGATGGCGACGATCACTTTGGTAGATGGATGGCGATCGCAAGTGGCTGCTAGGAGTTGTTGGGCTAGGCTGGGAGTCGAAGCATCAAGCGTCACAAAAGGGAATGTGTGGGTTCTCTTGCCCTAGTTTGAATTCCAATCTTGCAACAAAAGAGAAAGGGGCCAAACCCCTTAGCCGATTGTTTGCTTTCTTGGATGCGACGGTGATGATTGAGAGTGAAGACGGTGAGCGGTGGCTTGCGGCTGCAAACTTCCAACGATGACGGCTGCTGCTGGTGGTCAGAGATAAAAACTAGGTACGCCTTTCTCCCTTCTTGTATGCTTTTCTCCTCTTCTGCTTCTCTCTTCTTTTTTGTTTTTTTCTACTATTACCGGGTCGGAAATTAACGACAGAGGAGAGTCGACTTGACGGGAGGGGTAGTGTGGTTGGCCGGTGGGACGAGGATGGGATGGGACGGATTTCAGGGATCTAGGTTTTTGGAAGTGGGGATTTAGGATTTGACCCTTTTTTTTTTTTGTGTGGATGGTTAGGTCAATGGGAAGGGCAGGGATAAAAGGCAGAGGACGGTGATGGGAGTGGTTTTGGATAGTGGGTGAGTCTCTAACGATGATGTTGATGAGTTCACACGAATGGATGGGGGTTTCTGTGACGAGGGCCGTTGGGAATGACGATGGTGAGCGAAAGTGGGGATGAGGATAGAGGGTAACACACCAATCTATCCAAGGATTGGCTTTGATAGCAAACTGATGCAGGCCCTGGGGTTAGGGCTTGCGTAGGGGTGCCGAAGCACGTGTTCAAAGATACTTCCAATTGTTAAGAAGAATTTAACACACGAGGATGCGCCTCTCTAGGATAAAATTCAATTCTATTAATCAATCAAGTTTGAAAATAATCTACTACAATGCCCATATTAATAAGAAAGCAAACTTAAGACCTAAGAAAACCTAATCTAATAATAGAAACTAAATAAACTGGAAACAAAGAAGTTAATGGTATAAAATAAATTTCTAAAACTAAGACGGCCTTACACATGTGGCCATTGAAGTCAATGCTGCATCATTAAGTTTAGCTCCAATGCCTTTCTTTTTTTTTTTTTTCCAATATCGATATATATTTATATTTATATTGTGAATATTTTTTTGCAGGGCGTATCTTTGTCGGATATTCTAGTTACTTTTATGGTGCCTATTTACATAGTTAATAGAGAACTCTACCAGTCATGTTGAATCTTAGAAGATTTAAACTATACCTGTGTTTTCTTGACTATCATTCCCATATTCTTTTTTCATCTAGTAGGTACTTGTACTCTCAGATTATGTTAGGACAGAATCTTGATCATGTTAGTAGATAATAAGATTCTGTCTTATCTTCATAAGTTCTTTTTAACCCCTTTGCATCCACTTCCTCCTGTTTGATTTATGTCAAATAATGACTCTTTAAGTAAAGAGTATCTCTCCAATGTGACCGGCATGAGTCTTTGGTGATAACATTGCTTCTCACGGGTCAGTCTTCTTTTTAGAAGCAATGTTCTAATTTCTTTGATTCTTCCTTTAATCACGTGTCACTTCTCGATGTCTACTCGATCTCGTTGTCTAAAATCTGGAATTTGCTGATGTAGTACGTGTATTTAGATTATTGCTTTTTCTTTAGTTATTGTATATTGAAAATATTTCTTTTGTTATATTGTACATATTGCAGTCTGGACTTTGCATATCAATTCATATCATGTCTTCCTTTGTTACAATGAATGCTTCTTGGCTGGATGCTTTTTAGGCCTCAACTGAAGAAGGGAAGAGATTAACCAGTAAGGCCAAACGCATCACTCAGACTGTTCCACAACCAAAACAGGGAGCATCAATAAGACAACCTGAGTTTTCTTCAGATTCTGATGCAAGAAGAACTGGGGCTCCTTTAACTGAATCAACTGCACATGCATCTGGAATTAATCAAATCTCATCACAAACCAAATACAGGAGTAGGCGTAAGATGGGTCTCCAAAAAATATTCCAGGAGCCCAGGTCTTCTGAGAATGGTGGAAATGTTCGCCCTCCTAAATTGTCACGTTCGGTCAATGACAAAGTGCTTGATCTCAAGGTCAGAGGCATCCAAGATGGTTTCCATTAGCAGAAACTATGATCTCTTGAAGTTCTAACAAATTTGAGTTTAATATTGCAGAATGAGCTTTCTCATTGCTTGTTATCACAATTGCTACGTCGCTGGTGTGTTTTTGAATGGTTCTACAGTGCAATTGACTATCCATGGTTTGCTAGAAGTGAATTTGTGGAGTACTTGAACCATGTTGGACTGGGCCATGTTCCAAGGTTGACTCGTGTTGAATGGGGTGTCATACGGAGGTATTTTTCCTTTGACAGACTCCAGTATTAGCTACATTAGGTGACATCAAATGTACTTTATGTTCATTTTTTCTTTCCTTTTGTAGTTCTCTTGGCAAACCACGGAGATTCTCCAAACAGTTTTTACAGGAAGAAAGGGAAAAACTCGAACAATATCGTGAATCAGTTAGAACACATTATGCAGAACTGCGTGCTGGTACTAGAGAGGGTCTCGCAACTGATCTAGCTCGGCCTTTATCAGTGGGACAGCGTGTTATTGCTTGTCATCCCAGGACAAGAGAGATCCATGATGGCAGTGTCCTCACTGTTGATCGGAACAGGTGCAGGGTTCAGTTTGACTGGCCAGAATTAGGGGTTGAATTTGTTAAGGTGATATATATTTTTTTACTTTGTACTTCTCAATGTGCCCATATTCTATGTTTCATATCTAAGGAGTTAATAATGTTCTTTTTCACTTCTGAACCTTGGAGTTGGTAAAGTTCGACCTTTTCAACAGAGAAGGCTAGTAACTCTAGTGAACACATGAACATAAGCCTCAATCTAGAGCGATGCTTTAAACATACTATTTTTGCAGGGAGGAATGTTCTTGACCAAGTTGGTCATGACTTCTCTGGCCCTATCCTAACTTAGTCTGAGAATTCCTATGTACCAGATTGTCTGATATCCAGAATCTATGCAGTCATTGATCAGGAGTTTTGATACCTTGATTACAATGCCTCAATGTGGTTGACCAAGTTGGTCATGACTTCTCTGGCCTTTTCCTAACCTAGCCTGAGAATTCCTACGTACCAGATTGTATGATAGCCAGAATCAATGCAGTCATTGATCAGGATTTGTGTTACCTTGATTAAAGTGCCTCCACTTGTTGGTTGTGAGTTCAAAAATGCATCAGACAACCCCAACAGTGTTGCAGTTTACAACCTGAAATCCCTCCAAAAAGAGGAGGTCCAGCCTCCAAATAATATCAACAAAGGAGACTATCGATGCAAGATGATTTCCAGTAACTCAACCCATTAACTTGCACCTAGATGATACCAGTCCACACAAGTCTATACACTCAGAATTTGATCCAAGAGAACTGACTCATCTGTGGAACGGCGATCCTACCAAAACTAGGGTTTTCTAACTCCATTCTAGGGTTTAAGAAAAACTTCACAAAACTAGCATGACTAAGGTAGGCATTCTAAGACATGATATGATACATGCAAATCAATTCATGTAGACAAAAGATCATATTTACGAATCATGTGTCGATTTACAAAATGTCAAACCTTCGTTCTTGGACCATCTTCCACATGCAAGTATCTATGCTAACGTACCCTTATGATATTATAGAACTCTAAACGCTCCTAGATTGTCCTAAACCATGTTTGAATGGCTACAATGATCTGGACATTAGGTTTATGTCAATCGCTTATTGGCACTATTTTTTTTCACAACATGTGGGAAGCAAAACATGCCTTTTGCCACTCCACCAACTTTCGATGGTATTTGGCGTTTAAAAGTCCCATGACATCATATCCGTAGTTTAACATAGTTCTATGCATGTTTTCCAGAGATCTATAGGTGAATGTCAAGCCCAAAATCGTCACCTACTGCTGATCTCATCTTTATTAATCATTAATCTAGTTACAAAACCCTAACCCGAGTCCAAACCCTCAATTTCTACAAATTCAAGCAATCGCACGTTGGAGAAATAGAAATTCAACTCCTCATGATGCGCTTAAGTCAAAACCTCACAAAGCATTCCTAAGTGGTTCAGCCAGCATGGTTATCCCAATGGATTTCATGGTCAATGCTTCAAAGCCAAATTCTTGTAAATAACATGTGTCTAGGGTTCCTTCTACCATGGGTTATTGGGTTCCTATTACATCTCACAAATTTACATACATAACATGAAAACCAATCTCAAAGCCATTACCTGCTATTCATACCAATCTGAAATTCTAAAAATGCCAAAGAAACATAATAATGAAGTCCAACATCAAGGAATACCAGACCCTAGGAATCCAAGTACCTCCAATCCCCAAACTCATAAGGAGCCAAGGTCCCTTGATCTCCTACCCTCTTGGCTCATGGCTATTAGTGCAAGTCATATCTTGGGCATATCATGCTCTCTTGGGTCATGATGGCCCATTCTTTTCGATTTTAGTGTTTGGGAGTCCGTAGGCATGCATACTTGATCCAAATTGTACATTAGGCTTACATTGGGTATCTAGAATTGAATAAAAGTTAGAATCAAAGAAGAAATCGCATATGTAAAGTAATGCCTAGGTTTGTTTACTTGCCTTATGGTTGAATCTGACAATTATCCTTGCATTTGGTTGAAGCCCTAGGTCAATTCCTTCTTCCTCTTGATTTTCTCCAAATCTAGGCTATCTAGGATTTCTAGTTGCCCTAACTTGAGAGAGAGGTATTGGGTGTTTGGAGACAGAGGAACTAGAGAGGGAAAAAACCTAGAGGGAGTGTGTGGAGGGTGAGAGCTGTGGGAGAGGAGAGAGAAAGTGTTGAGAGTGTGAGAGGAATTCTAGTGCGTGTGGGTTTTTGTGAAGCATAAGGGGGTGCAAGCAGTGGCGGACCTAGGATTTTCGTTTGGGAGGGGTAGACTTTCATTGCAGAAGATGGTCAATTGAAAAATTCAATTGTTCTTCTGCTATACTCCTTGCATTAGCCCTCCCACATAAGCCTCTTGTGAGGCTGCTGGACTTGCAAGTTGTGGATTACTATGACCACCTCCCTGTCTAGTGGTGAAAACAGCCCAGCTCAAAAAGAAACAGGCTCCGCTTGGGCCTTTAATCAGTGACCCCTTCTTGACCGTGGCCCTTTTTTTTTCTTTAATCCTTTCTGTCTCATGAGCCTCACCCAAAAAGAAAAGGACAAGTGTCACAAACCTGACAAAGCTTTTCTCTCCATGCGATATGTCCTTTCACATTGCATCCTCAGTCTTATGGTAAATAAGAGTGTCTTTTACCTATGGCCAAGAGAAATAGAAGAACCCTAATGGGTAAAAGGTGTAGAGAGAGGAGTCTTATTTGATTCTTTCTTCTTCCACAAACAGTTAGTTGTAGAAGAAAAACACCATGATAAAACTGAGAGCAATGCTAGCAAGAGACCGCACTGGCTCAAAGGGTGTGGTGGGATCCATTTTGAAGGTGGGTTTGGGCCATATGGCGAATAGCCCATCATGGGCATTTTTCAAATTACATGGCTGTGACTGCGCCCACATGCTACAATTTGGGTCTGCCCCTGGGTGCACCACCCCTTTTTATTCATGTTGTGGGCCCCTTCTGAGTTGTATCACAACTTTTAATCTGAATTGCTTTTGGTTTCCCTATTGGAGTTGTTTTAAATCTCCTAGTTTTAATCAGGACTCTTCTCCTAATTGATTGTGGTATCCTAACCATTGATCATCTCCTTGTGGTCCTCAACTTACAGTTCTACCAAAGATGGCACGGTGTCAAGCCATCAACGATCCATTGGTACGTCTCAACTTAAATGGCCTAGCCAACAACAGAGTTCATCGTCCCAACTCAGATGGGTTCTCTTATGGGTCCCATAAAACCCTATTTAGTGAATTAACAAATCAACATCAATGTTTAGTTTCCTTAATTAATTAAGTAATTATGCCCTAATTGCACCCTAATTCCCAAATGTTGGTCATTTTCTCTTAATTGGATTAATTTCATTATCTAAGTCACAGAATTTATTAAATAATTTTAAGTATTCTAAATTCTAGTTGGGTCCTTACAATCCTGCTTGACAATCCACGACATTTTCCAGTTAATGTTATATTTGTAACTTGTACGATTTTTTTAATAAAAAAAATTTAATATAGTGCTGTATGCTCGAGTCCTACTTTTTTGGGTTTCCTGATTTGGACACCCTGTATTTAGTCAGATTCTTCATTTGTAAAATTTTGAATTTATAACAAAATTACTATTGTATAGTTGCTTTTGTAGCTAACCAAAAACCAGAAGAAAAATATTGTAGGCAAGTTCTTTATGGTTTGCTGAGAGCCTGAAGCAGGCATCGGAAGATGCTCATGTGATTGTGTTTGAGTCTTGTTACCAATTAAAAAAAATTGTTTAGTGTTGGTTTGTGCTTACAACTCCTGTTGTACTTAGTAGTAACGTGGTACTTCATGTATATATGCTAAAGATAGTGCACATGGGTTGACGTCCAGATGATTGGTTCTGTTAAAATGAATTATGATTGGTTATTTCAGCATTTTGAAGGTAGTTTCTTTTATGATTGTGTGCCTAATGCTTCTCCTCAGGATATCGACTGTATGCCTTTAAATCCACTGGAAAATATGCCGGAAGCTCTTAGAAGGCAGAACACTGCAGTTGATAGATTCCGAGAGAACATTAATGGGATAAAAGCAGATAGTGAATCTGAGGAGTGGAGAAGTGGGGGGTCTATAAAATTACATCAAAGTGAGAACTTGGAGAAAGTAGATGGGTTCTGTCAGGTTACTTCATCAAATTATCCCATGAATACCTTGCTGAGTCAGGCTAAGGTTTGTATCCAGGTCTACTTATTTCTATTTGAGTGTGCACCTCAGTTTCAATTATCTGAACAAAAGCTGTTTTATGCAGGGAGACACAATTGATGAAGTGTTACAGGCAAAAGCCGCTGCAAATGAAGTTGCTTCTGTGCAAGCAACATTTAGCCAGCCTTATACTTTCGCACAGATCCAAGCAAGGGAGGCTGATATAAAAGCTCTCTCTGAGCTGAATCGTGCTCTTGATAAAAAGGTAGGCCATTTAATGCTTTACCATGCATCAAGCCAAATACTGTGAATTGGCAACGTGTAAACGGCAATATTTTCTGGCAATGGTAGCACTTTTGATGTCATTTCTTCTTCTTGATGCATAATTATTGTGTTTATAATATGTTGATGTGTTGATTTAGGCAACCTTCAAATTTTTGGATGTTTCTATACATGTGATTCAATGGCAGTGGAATTCATGCCATTGAGATATTATATTTCATTGCATCGCTTGAATCATATGTAAATCCAAGAGCTCCTTTTCTTCTAAATTGAATTTTTTTTTTCTTGTAGCTGCACCATGGTGGACTGTTCCTTATTTAAAAAATATTCCTTTGTGGTGGAACTGGCTCAACTTTCCTTCTCAACAAAGTGGGTCCATTTAAAATTGCATTAAAGTGGAGTTAATCATGTTAAAAAATGAATTTAGTCATGTTAAAATGAATTTAGCCAAACTCTTAATTATGCTTTTCTAATACTTTTCTCGTCACTTTGTAATGACCGAGATCTTAGGTCTCTTCGGATTCTGCGTCGAGACTTATAAAAGTATCATATCCATACATGTTTCAAATCCACTTCGATAATAAAATTGTAGGCATTGACCTTCTAAGAACTCTTTATTTAGGGTTTAAAATCTGAATAACAATGTCAATCTGACATAATTAAAGCCTTTGGAAATCAATTTGTAACAAACCAAATAAAATAATGAAAACTAGTTTTTCATCTTTGTCCTCTGTGTCTTCTGTGCAATTCCTTCTCTCAAGTGCACGTGTCGAATCCTATCTCTTGATCATCATGGTAATCCTTAGACTCTAAATCCTGGTTACCTTGATTGGGGCAACAAAAACAACTGTCAGTGAAACTGAGTGAATGGAAATTCTAATCTATGTGAGAGCACAATTTTTACGTTAACTGAAATAATGATGATGCATTAATAGCAGGAATGCAATTACTAAGGTCCCATCAACGTTTCCTAAAACTAACTTCCAGACAATCTCCTAACCACCTGACAGCACCACCCCATAAAATCCCTCATGGATACCTCATCTCACGTAAAAAGGCTGACCTACAGTCAGCGAAAATAGCTGACCTATAGTCAGGTGATTTCGCTTCACTGACCTGGGAGTCAAGGAATACATCTGAACCATGGGTTAGGGAATAACATATCTAACCTATGAGTTAGGGAATCCGGTATATCTGACCTGAGTTAGGAGTAACATCTATGTCATGGCCTTGGTATGTGCTAATGGTGTAGGGGAGGTCCAATGGGCTGGTCTTGGTTGATGATGTTATACAAAAGACATTTTATTACTGAAAATCATATAAACGTGATTCATACTTGAACAAAATTTTAACTATTCTCAACTCCTACTTTAAGGTAGCTTGAGATTCGCCACATACACCGTTTCGGATTTATTATGCCCTACACACCCTGTCATTATTGGTAGCCGATTGTGTAAAAGTAATCGCATAACTAACCTCTTATAGCTTTGGAATGTAACCAAAATTTCAGAAAGTCTAACCATATAAATCATATGCTGTAGGGATTTGAAAAATTAAGTACAAGACAAAATAGTCACTATAAACATTAAATAATTAACCAAAGATCAAACAGCATGGAGTATTACCATATTCAAATTCCAACTCCCTAATCACATCATCGTGTAGATTTTAGATGAACTTTATCTTTGACTTGGGAAAACAGCATGCGTTCAAAGGACACTATGAGATATGTATAAAATAACCCAATCCATAAAAAAGTCTCAAAACATGATTCTAAAGTCTCCACAACATGAGGGGAGTTTCAGTCTACCTGAAGCTTTATATGGTTTTTCGGTCATACACTAAGAACCCATACTATGGTTGGCCAATTCAATTCTATCACTGAGGAATTTCATCATACTCCTAAAGTGTGTCAGCTGATCCTTAATTTACCGACTAGAATTCCATGATTCAACTCAAAGACTAGAATCATTAGTAACAGAAAACAATATGTACTTAGGAGGTAACCTATTAGAGCTAGTATGTAATTCACGCAATTGAGCCAAACAGTCCCATACATGAACCAACCAGCTTACTTATAAAATATTGGCTGAATTTTGACCAGCCAGAAACTTCATGTTCAGGTTCGGCCGGCCCTTATTTACAAATTGGTCAACAAAGTGCATTAGTACCCTTTAAATCCGTTACTAATCAATGAAGCTGGAGTTCAGACCTCTTTTTCACAATTCTAGAATGTAGTTAAGCTATTATAATATATTACAGAGAAGGGTTTTTAGATTCAATTTTGACCAGGTTCCTTTCAATTTTGACTTTTTTATTGAGCATTTATAGAAATTCTGAATAATATATAGGTCAGGGATTTGAACTCATGACCTCTCACTCTTTTAGATAAAGAACCTCACCACTACAACACACAAATATGTATGTATAACTCTTTACTGAAAAAATCTTAAAACTAATTATATGGAGCATGGATCCTAGTCATGTGGGTCATGTCCGTGCTATGCACGGGTTATTAGGCTAGTCTCCTTTGTACAGCACATAAATTATCCACAAATCGCACATACTGCATATGAAAACTCAGGAAAACACCATACGTGTAGTGCAGCGAGCCCCAACACCCAGTTTGGGCGGTTCTGCCAACACCAAATCCCTATATTGTGTTCGGCCATAGGGTTTAATGCTGTAGATTCAATCCAGCTATATAAAATATATCAATATAAACTACCCTCTATGTCAATCACGTAAAGAAATCAACATCTGCCATCATGCATTCATCAAGACCCTAAGTTTCAACTAGAAAGACGCTAATCTGCAAGAGAATCAAGTAGATTAGAACATCTACTCACCTGTTATCTATTATAGGCAATGGTTACTTCAGGCTATCCGCATCAGCTCTAAGCTTCCTTGCAAGAGTTCTCTCTTTCTCTTCTAGTTTCCTACTCCTATTTGGGAACGTTGGCAAGTCTCGTCTTTGAGACATGGGTGTTGAGTAATCATGGTTGTGAAGGAGCTGGGCCCTATCTCTTATAACTTAAGGTGCCACCAAACCTTATTCAAGGGTTCTGCTATTGTCTAAATTAACTATAGTTGAAATGCAGAGGGTCCCACCACTGACATTGAAAGTCTAATGTTAAGCCATTATATCCAAAATTAAAAATCCAGTGGGTCCCTCGGGGTCCTTACTCAAAGCCCTTATAAAATTTACCCCACAATTGTCATTGCCTCGTCGGTCACTGATCAAAAATTAAAACAAAAGTCATTGGTCCCACAATTTTACTAATATATATTATTCACAAAATAATAAGTATAATTATTCAAGACAAACCATAAATCTGGAATTCAGAAAGTAAATATAAAAGTAATATATGATATTTAGAGAGAGATGAAATACAGAACATAAGAGAGATGAATGTCGTGCCTCCTTTGAGGATCGACTGTTCTTATATAAGGGTTTAATTCCCTAATTACAATCAATTACAAATCTTAGATCCTAAACTGAAGCCACAAATTAAGTCCCTAATTACAATCAATTACAAATCTTAGATCCTAAACTGAAGCCACAAATTAAGTCCCTAATTACAATCAATTACAAATCTTAGATCCTAAACTAAAGCCACAAATTAAGTAACAACCTTTGACTAATTACAACGTAACAAAAAGGTACAATAAATGAGCCTAATGGATTTGGGCTTGCTTGACATGAAATGAGCCTAATGGACTTGGGCTTGCTTGACACCCCCCCTCAAATTGATGCTGGGGAGTCATAAAGCAGCAATTTGGAAACAAGAAATTGATGACGAGGACGAGGAAGTCCCTTTGTGAAGATATCGGCAAACTGAAATGCTGTAGGAACATGAGGAAGAGTAATGACACCACGCTTATATTCATCGCGAATAAAGTGGCAGTCAACTTCGATATGTTTGGTGCGTTCATGGAAGACAGGATTTTCAGTGATTCGGATAGCCCCAGTATTATCGGCATGCAATGGAGTAGGAGAGGTTTGAGAAAACCCGAGTTCCGAAAGAAGTCCCCGTAACCATAAGATCTCAGAACAAGCAGAAGACATAGCCCTATATTCAGCTTCCGTGGAAGAGCGGGACACCCGTTCTTGTTTCTTGCATTTCCAAGAAACGAGAGATGTTCCAAGGTACATGCACCAACCAGTAGTAGAACGGCGTGTGTCTTGACAGCCAGCCCAGTCAGCATCTGCATAAGCGGTCAGATGAAGAGGATTATCCTTTGGATAATATAAACCACGAGGGACAGTTTTGAGCAAATAACGGATAATGCGCTTCACAGCTGTCAAATGAAGGTGTCGAGGAGCTGTCATGAATTGGCTCACAAGATGAACAGCATATGAGATGTCAGGTCTAGTGATGGTGAGATAGACAAGACTTTCCACCAGACGCCGGTAGGTATGAGGATCAGGAAGAAGATCGCCATCATCTTTACTCAACTTGAGATTGACCTCTACAGGCGTATCAACAGGTGAAGAATCATTGAGGTCAGCCAACTCGATAAGATCTGATGTGTATTTGTGCTGATTAACAAATAAACCTTTTGGAGATTGATGCACCTCGAGGCCCAAGAAATAATGCAAAGGACCCAAATCCTTCATACGGAAGGAATCCCTGAGAGAAGCTTGGAGAGATTTGATCATACGATCATCCGTGCCAGTGATAATAATATCGTCAACATAGACGAGAAGCACAGTAACACCAGTAGATGTGTGGCATAAAAAGAGAGATGGATCAGAAGGACTCTGGGTAAAGCCACTCTCGCATAAGCGAGCCTTGAAGGTTTCAAACCAAGCGCGAGGAGCTTGCTTTAAACCATAAAGCGATTTGCGCAGGCGACAGACAGACCTCTTGAAGGGAGAGGAGACGCCTTGTGGTATCCGCATATAGACTTCTTCGTGCAGGTCCCCATGGAGAAATGCATTTTTGATATCCATTTGGTATAAAGGCCAGGATTGAGAGGCAGCAATGGCGAGAAGTAACCGAACAGATGTCATTTTTGCCACAGGTGCAAACGTTTCCTCATAGTCAATGCCATACTCTTGTCTGTTTCCGAGTGCTACAAGTCTAGCTTTGTGTCTATCCAATGACCCATCAGATTTAAGCTTGATCGAGTAGATCCATTTGTAACCGATGGGTTTAACTCCGGAAGGACAATCCACAATATCCCATGTGTGATTCTGATCCAATGCATCCAATTCCTCCTTCATAGCCTGGTTTCAGCAATCGTGTTGGACAGCCTGCAAATAAGAACTTGGGATAGAGATAGAAGAGAGAGTGGTCATCAAGGAAGTATGGGTAAATCCATACCTATCAGGCGGTCTAGAAGTTCTGGAGGAGCGACGTAAGGGAGGAGTAGGTGTGGAACCATGTGTCGGTGGAGGATCAGGGGGAGGACCATCCGCAGTGGGAGGTTTCTCCTGACGGTGGTATACAAAAGCAGGATTAAACCGAGTAACAGAGGTTTGATCCGAAAAACCTGGTAAGAGAGCTGGGGAAGAGGGATGAGGACTGTCCATGTGAGTGGGGAAGAAATATTGATTTTCAAAGAAAATAACATTCCGAGAAACCCTGATACGACGACCAATGGGATCATAACAAACAAAACCTTTTTGATTAGTGGCATAACCCAAAAAAGCACACCTGCGAGATTGTGCTGTTAGTTTCGTTCTTTCTGTGGGAGGTAAATGAACAAAGCAAACACAGCCAAAGGTATGTAAGTGATTAAACACAGGATGATGACCAAACAATTTAAAATGAGGCGTTAAATGAGCAATGGTATGTGATGGAAGGCGGTTTATGAGATAGACAGCTGTGGTGAGAGCTTCAGTCCAAAAACGAGGGGGAACGGATGCTTCAATCAGAAGAGTTCTAGTGACAGCAAGAAGATGTCTGTTTTTCCGTTCCGCGACTCCATTTTGTTGTTGAGTATATGGACAGGTACGTTGGGAAATGATTCCATTATTGTTTAAAAATGATTGAAAATCCTTGGAAACATACTCCCCCCCTGAGTCTGAGCGCAAAGTTTTAATGCATTTAGAGAATTGGTTTTTAACATATTGAACAAAAAATTTAAATGCATTAAGAACATCAGACTTTGAATGTAATAAATAAATCCAAGTAAATCTGCTGTAGTCATCAATGAATGTTACAAAGTACTTGAAATGACTATGTAAAATGGTCGGAGCAATGCCCCAAACATCACTGTGAATTAAGTCAAAACATGTAGTGCTCCGTGTGTTAGAAGTTGGAAAGGGTAAAGTTTGACTCTTCCCTAATTTACAAGCATCACAGTCAAAAGAAGCAGAATCAACAGGTTTATTTATTAATCCAGATTGAAATAAAGTAGACATTGTAGAAGCAGTCGGATGACCTAGTCTATTATGCCACAACCGAGAATTATTCTTAATGAAAAAACAAAATAACTGATGTAAAGTTTTATCATGAATAAATGAAGACACTGGTAAGGAAAAAAGTCTTCCACGCTTAGGCCCCCTCGCGATCACTTCCCCCGACTCCCGGTCCTGCACAACACAACCAGAAGGAGAAAACAAAACATTGCAGTTATTTTCAACAAGTTGACCCACAGAAACCAAATTGGTAGCAAGATGAGGAGAAACTAAAACATTGGTTAATGGTAAGGGGCTAGGGATATCACCAACAGAGGTGATAGGAAGATGATCTCCATTGGCAGCTTGGACAGTAAGATGACCAGTGTAAGGAACAACATTGTGTAATTTTAGGGCTGAAGTGGTCATATGGTTACTTGCACCAGAATCTAAGTACCAGGTATTGGAAAGAGAGGAAGCAGTACCTGCGATGTGCATGGAAGCTAAGGCATTGATGATCATTTGGTTTACCATCTCAAGGGTGAGAGGAGTTGTTGACGTAGATTGGGAGGAACCAGGTTGGGATGAAGAATCAGACTGCAGAGAACCACTGAAGTCAGGTGAAGCATATGGTGGAGTAGTCACAGTGTAAGCACTAGGAGCTGACTGCACGCTGTAAGTACCAGGGGCTGGCTGCACATAGTTGCGGGAAAGAGAAGTGCGATTCTTCTTCCTGCACTTTTCAAGAACATGACCAGTGGCCTTACAATATCGGCAGATTTTTTGCCGTACATTGATTTGCATAGTGACCATATTTCTTGCAGGTATGGCACTGAACTTTACTGATGTCCCTAGAAGGTGGTCTAGTTGTAGCAACATAGGCAAGGGGAGTCTCAACAGATCTCTGTTGTTCCAGTGTAGTTTGAGTGACCCGACGTTGTTCTTCCCGTAGAAGTTCCTGAAGACAATCATCCAAGCTAGGAAGAGAAGCCCTGCTCATTAAGTTAGATCGAACTGTCTCAAACTCGAGACGAAGTTTCATAAGAAACTGATCCCGATGACTACATTGCTGTAATGGAAGTAATTCCTGGAGAAGAGCTGCAGATACCGAGGCAAACTTAATCGCATCATATTCGGACCACAGTCTGCGGAAGCCATTATAATACTCCTGAATAGACTGGGTGCCTTGAGTGAATTGTGAGATTTCAAGTTCTAATTGAAACTGGCGAGCAGCATTGCCCTGTTGGTAAATTTTCTGAAGATACTCCCACATTGCACGGGCAGTGTGGCAGGGTTTGAGGTTGAGAATAAAATGTGACTCAACAGAGCCCAGCAACCAGGTCTTGATTTTAGCATCCTTTGTTTTCCAAGCTAAAATTTTCTTATCATCTTCTGCAGGTTGAGGTTCAGATCCATCAATGTGTCCCCAGAGTTCTTTTCCTTCCAAATAAATTTGAAATTGGAAGGCCCAGGAGGTATAATTTGTACCATCAAAGCGAATCAGGGCAATCTCATGTTTGTCCATGACTAAAGAGAAGGAAGAAACCCGCACAAAGCAGTCCGGAAAGGATATTGGCAAAACAATATCTTTTGGATGGCCGAGATGAAAAGAAATGGACAAAACAGAATTTCTACAATAAAGGGTAGATGGCCTACCTCAGATGATCCATAAATGGTGAGAAAATCTTCAAAAAAAATGTAGAAATCCAGACGACCCAGATGGGCTGGTCCAGCTGAATGGCGATGATGATCGCAGGTGGGCCACTTCAGATCTGAGATGAACAGGGATGATCAAGGCTTCCAGATCTTGGAAGATGACTCTGATGATCAATAAATCAGAAACAAATTCTTCATAAATCCTGGAAGCTTCAGGCGACCAAGATGGTAGGATTCCGCTAATGAGTTGGTGAGAATCACAGGTGGGCCACGTCGGATCTGAGATGATCAGGATGATCTGGCTGAAGAGAATGATCACAGATGATCATATACTGGCTTCCAATGTTTGGAAGGTGATGTAGGAGAAGATCACAGATGATCGAGCTCTGATACCATGATATTTAGAGAGAGATGAAATACAGAACATAAGAGAGATGAATGTCGTGCCTCCTTTGAGGATCGACTGTTCTTATATAAGGGTTTAATTCCCTAATTACAATCAATTACAAATCTTAGATCCTAAACTGAAGCCACAAATTAAGTCCCTAATTACAATCAATTACAAATCTTAGATCCTAAACTGAAGCCACAAATTAAGTCCCTAATTACAATCAATTACAAATCTTAGATCCTAAACTAAAGCCACAAATTAAGTAACAACCTTTGACTAATTACAACGTAACAAAAAGGTACAATAAATGAGCCTAATGGATTTGGGCTTGCTTGACATGAAATGAGCCTAATGGACTTGGGCTTGCTTGACAATATAGCCCCTGAAACAGGTTCTAGGGTATTACACACTTGTAGTCTGCTCGTGGGATGATGTTTAGTTGATATATTGTTAAATTATGCTAAGAGTAGCTACTGAGTTCTGATTCAGAAAAGTTTTCAGTGAGGTGCCAAACTCAATACATATGAGGCCATAGTTTGACGACCATAGTTTGACGACCCTAATTCTTGCTCCTAGCGGCTTCACTTCTGAGTGGAATATCGGAAAATCTTTGAAATTGAAAGATGCTAACATTCAATTTTTGGTTTCATTTTCAATTTAATTTGGACTTTGTTGAGTTTCTTGGCCATCTATATTTTAGCCAGCAATCAAAGGTCAGTATCTCCAATTGGGGATTATTTTCTGGATCTTCCATCCATGGTGGCCTATCAAGTTAATGGAGACCTTGGGGCCATAATGTTATCAGATACATGGTAGAAACACAGTTGTCAAATCATGAATCATATTGTGAATTGTTCAAAGGGGTGAATCAGATCAAATTGTGAATCAAATTACGAATCGTAGGATATTTTCTATTTTTCTCAATATAGATGGAAAAATATTACTATATACAGATATAAAAATAGAGAAAATTATAAATGTCCATAATCTGTTTATTTTTCATCATGTCCACATTAATACATGACAATTATAATCATCTTAATATACTACTACCAAAACTGGTGAGCATTATTAAGATATAAAAAAAGTAACATATTTATCATATCAAAACAAAAAATATACACGTAGTCTGTAGAATCAAAGTGCCCAAGTGTTTAGAAGGAAAGAAATTAGACTTGCATTAGAATTGTTCTATTGGCCCCTTGCATTCCCTGGTTTTTTTTTTTTTTTTTCACGGTGCCATAACTCCAAGATACTCTTTCCATTAATAGTCCATGCAAAAACAAAAATTGAAAATTCAAATATTCATTAGTTAATGAATGACAAAAGTACTAAAATTAAAAAATCACCAATAAATGGGCCCCATTAGTTGATGAAAAGGAAAATTTTGGATTCCATCACCATACAGGCCTGACAAGTTGATGGAGAAAAAATGGAGATGCAAAAGAACATATAGGGGAAAAAAACCAAACACTGGATTCCAAACAACAAGATTGATTTAGGTCCATTAGTGAGGCTCAAACATCAATTGCATTTAAAAAAAAACAGTAAAGTTGACAAAAAATAAAGATTCAGATCTGCCTAGGTGTAATTCAGGTCTTGGTTGTTGAAATTAATGGTAGATCCATCGTGGGTCCTAATTTGGGAATAAATAAAAAAAGGGAGGGACTTAGAGGGAAATGGGAAAAAAGTGAAAAAAAAAGTTTGTAAGAATACTAAAATAAGCTGTTAGACTTTTCAAATTCTCGCTTTTTTGAAATGACCGAATTGTGAATCGAATCGTATCTAATTGCACGATATTCAATCCAATACAATCCATGGTGCAATACAAATAATTTTTCCACTGATACAATACTAATCGTATGATTTGAGTAGCAAATTGTACGATATTGACAACTATGGGTAGAAGGGAGCTTGCACAATGCCTATTCGGTCTGGTCTAGCACTCTGATTAGTTATTAGTTGTTGTAAAATTACAAACTCTACTAGAGCATAGTTAGAGAGAGGGGCATAAGAGTCGAAAAATGAAGTGAAAAAAAGATTATATTGCACTCATGAGCATAAACAAACAATGCTTCCCTTGTATTCCAACGCAGGTCCGCATACTTGGTATTTGATGCCTCACCTCTGTGCACATTCTCTCTTGCTGTTCCTATGAATGCACTTTCATGCATGTACATCAAGTTGTCCAAAAAGCACCTTCATCTTTCTGGCAATTTTTTCTTCCTAAATTATAAGTTGCAAGTAGAACCACTCTGTGAAGATTGGTCTTAAAGTGTCGGCAGTTAGCAGTTGTGTTCTTTTTATTTTATAGGAAGCTTTGGTAGTAGAGTTGAAGCACATGAATGAGGAAGTGGAGTCAAAGCACAAGAATGAGGAAGGAATGGGAAGCCAGAAAGGTGGAGATTCTTTTACGGATATTGATCACCATTTCAAGCAGCAATATGCAATGGTGCTCCTACAGCTGAAGGAAGCTAATGATCAGGCAGGCTGTGCTTTGATTGAAGATTTAAATCAGTCCCACCTTTCTTCTCAGATCTTACGTTAGGTTGTAATTAATTTTGATATCTTGTAGGTTTCTTCTGCTCTGGTCTGCTTGAGACAACGCAATACCTTCCATGGAAACTCCATGCCTCAATGGCTTAACAGACCGATGCCCAATTCAGGTGGGTGTGGTGTGCCACCGAGCTCTTTTGACCGCCCTACTTTCATCACTCAAGATTTAGGATCTCATGTAATTGGAATTGTTGAGAGCTCAAGAAGGAAAGCAAGGACAATGGTACATGAAGCAATGGAGGTAGTATGCAGTAACAGTGTGCAATTCAGTCTTGCATGGGAGATGTTCTTGACCAGCCAAGTCTAATGTTACTTTGCCTAATTAAAAATTTTAGGTTGTGTCCTCTTCGAAAGAAGCAGAAGATGCGTTTGCTAGAGTTGGAGAGGCAGATTCCACAAATAGTCAGCACCCAGGAGCTGATTCTGGTTTGCCAGCTGTAAGGTCTTGCACTCCAGATGCAATCCATGGCACTGCAGCTTACCAAGACCAACCGACATGCTTGTTGGAGACAACAGCAGTTCATGCACCCAGTTTGAAGCAGAACAATTCTGATGGGAATGAACTGCAGCCCCCTTCAGAGCTTATATCAGCATGTGTTGCAACTCTCCTCATGATTCAGGTAATGTGAATGATATCTTCCCGAAGCACCTCCCTTTTGTTTAAATAAATAGAACATCTCTTTTTTCTTTGCAGTATCTGAATTTATTCACCAGTGTGCTATGTGGTTATCATTTGGTAATCCAAGTCATCCATATACTAGCAAACCCTGTATAAACCTCATCCAGTTCTATGCCAATGGAACTAGTAAGCATGTGTATTATATGTGTCTAATATGACTATGGCCATCTTTTTAGCTGTTCTTTTTCCTTTTTAATAATCCCTCTGCACCATTCAGTTCAGAAAAATGTAATTTGTATGTTAGCCCTCTCATATTATGTGCATTTAATACATTTACATAAAAATTTAAAAAATTGTATGTGCAAACTGAGCAAATTACTATGGTGGCAACTAATCAGCTCTGGTTAATTTGGGGTTGGCTTTTGATGGTCATGGAGTAGGGCCAGGTAAGAACATTTAACCATAACCTTACGTGTCGATATATGGATCAACCCAACACTTGTAACTTTTTTTTCCCTTTACTTTTCATTTCTTTCTTGTTCTTGTTCTTGTTCTCTTGTTTTTTCCTTCTTCTTCTTCTGAAATGCTTTTTGATGGCTCCGGAAGTGCTTTAAATATATCTGTTCTCCAGTTCAAATTAAAATTCTCCATAAGCTCATAAAATGTTCAATTGCCAGCATTGTTTTAGAAAATTGTTTCTCTGAACCCTAATTCGGCAAATCCTTCAATCTTTAGTTTTATAGGCCTCTACACAATCATTTTGTGGAACAAATTAAAATTCCTAAGACAATCAATTGATATCAGTTTAAGGATAGTTACCAATCGTGGAGGCCGTAGTACCCTAGGTTAGGGTCTGCGTCTTGGTTCAAAATAGCTTTGTAGTGCCTGCTGTGGTTCAAAATAGCAGCTGCTACATAGCGTAGCAGCTGCATTATCAGCCCTAGCGGTTGAGGCTGCTACAAAAAAATTTTTTTTATTGAAAATAGTGATTTTATTGATTGCTTAAAGAGAACTTTTACAGTATAAAAAAGCTATACTGAAAAAAAAAAGGTGGTTGAGGCTGCTACATTATTTTGAAAATAACAGCGCCACGGTCTAAAACCTAAAAGAGCCAAGCATTTTTAATTTATAACACCGTTTTTCGTATTTCTTCTCCTCAATAGTCTTTCATATGGTGGTATCTGCCCTTATATGGTTTCAAATCACTTAAAAAACACAAGATTGATTGCTACACAAGATTCAAAAATATTTTACACTTAAAAAATTCATACTACTATGCTGCTATGTATTGCTTGCTACATAGTGTTTTGGTCACTGACTGGTTTGCTTGTTGCATTCGCTGTTTTTATCCTTGGCGGCTGCATTATCTGCCATAGTGGTTGAAGTTGCTTTCTATTTTGAAAATAACGTTGCTACAGTCTAAAACCTATTAGAACCACTCAATTTTAATTTAAAAAATATAGATTTTTAGTTCTTCTCCTCAATAGCCTTTCATAAACTTGTCTCTACCGTATCCATGCCGTATTGGGGCATCATAGGTTGAGATGTGCTTTCTTCTGTTTTTACTTCTCTATTTCTCTTCAAATATCCATTTCATCCGAACTGACAAAAATTGTGTCCCAGTCAGTGCAGCTTGTTAGTAAGGTTTGGAGAATATCTATCATTTGCTCTTCTTTTAAAAAAATTTTTTGGTCTTGGTTTACTTTCCAGTTACCCACTATTTACCAACATGTCATAGATACTGCTAGGACATGCCACAGATATGATAGAGACAGAGATTTTCACATAAAGGGTCAAGCATTGGATATGATATGGCACAACACGTGGTCTATCCTGAAGTATTTGGGTGTGATAGGCTATCAATCTTACTCGCTGGGGACCAAGGGGTGGAACCTATGACCTCATAGCCCATTCGGGGATAAGTACAACAAAAGAGCAAAAAATAAACATAAAAAAAAAACTCTTTTCTATTTTAAAACAAAAAAGGAAAATGCTCCTTCAAAATTTGAGATGATTGAACAGGGCACGGCTCTTTAGCTTCAGTTTGTGGGATCAAGGAGATTGAACTTAAGTCTACATTTTAATAGTCCATATTAATCAAGACACGAGAAGAACACTATGAACTTTGGCAGTTAATGATTAGTCAAAGGTACATTTTAGCTTGAATTAATTATTGGTATCAAATAGAAGCTTCTGCAGTTTTTACATAGTAGCAGTAGCAGTATACTGACCAAACGTTTAGCAATGTAATTGAAGGTTGAAAAATGAAAAATGAAGGGCAAATCTCTCAGTTGGTAGTTTAAAATGCATTCTACAGACTTGCATATTTGGAAGCCTAGCCCTTTCAGGAGGTTTTTAATGATGCCTTTTTCTATTGTGTTGGAGACCTCTTATGTAGTTCGCCCTCCATCCAGCCTGGTTTGGCTGGGTTAGGCTCCCTTAGACTGGAAGCTCTTTCCTAGTTAGTGGTAGCTGGTTAGGTTTGTACCACAGATATTTTGATTCCCTCAGATAATATCTCCATGGGGTACTCCTTGCATAGATAGGAGAGAAACATAGTTGATTGCCTTCATTGTGATTGTCTGTGTGGAATTGCTGTCATTTCTAAGTTGTGCAGTTTGTTTTGGTGTATGCTGGCTATGATAAGTGTGTGGTTGAAGCTGGCTATGTCAAGTGTGTGGTTCAAGCTTGATAGTGGCTCCTTTTCATGAGTGTAGACCAGCATTGGAAGCTTATCCCATCCACTTTCATTTGACCCATTTGGCAAAGAAAGAAATGGCAGGTTTTTTAGAGGTATATCTGTGTCGTCAGGTACCTTTGTGTAATGGTTTTAAGGATAGCTAAGTGAGTGATAACAATTTTAGCATAGGTAATGTTCTCCCTAATTGGTTTATCAAAAAAAAAAAAACCTCTCTAATTGGTAATCTTGAAAGGTTTGGTTCTTCTAAGGTCAAGGTTGTGAAGTCCATGTTGTTTCTTGAAATTCAATGTAGATGTGTGGCAAAAGGGAAGCGCTACAGGTATAGGTGGCGTTCTTTGGAATAACAATGGAGAAGTGTTATTCATGTTCTCTAAGTGTTTGGCCCTCAAGGAGTTGAGCAAGGAAGATGTTGTGGTCGTTCTTGAACCTCGTAAGGTTTTTTTTTTCACCCTCATTTTATTGCAACAGAATTGTGGAAATTGATTCTGCTATTGCCATTCCTCGGTGGATATTGGTGGATGGGGGGCCCCATGAAAATCCATTTTTTATTTCAATGATATGATGTTCCTCTTGTCATCAATTTATGTGGATTTTAAGTATCCAATGAGAGACCAGTGAACGGCATGGTTGATGCTTTGGCTAAAGATGGGGTGGAAAGGGTTGTTAGTTTTAGCGCTCCTTGTAGATTTCTGTTTTTCATTAGAGAAGGTATCTCTCTTACAATTTGCTTGCTCTCTTTGGGCTTGTATTGTATTCCTTCATATAAGTTGTTACCAATTAGAAAAAGAGCGACTAGAGACATAGTGACTACCATTCGGAAAATCTCTAAATTTGTTAGTAAGGGAAAAGAGTCTATTTTTTTCTTGCACACAGAAAATAGTGTTGTAAATGGTCAGGTTCAACTTTTTGGTACATCTCTATCCATTTTCTAGTGGTCTTCCATGGCTAAATCACTATTGAGTGTCTGTAAAATCATCATTTCATTTGTATTTGACTTGTTTTTGGGTTATGTCATATTGGGTTTTGTTTGTCTCTCTGGGTATTTTGTGGTCACATGTTTTCGATTAAGATTAATTTTATTTGTTGAGTTTTCAGTGTCTGTACTTTTTGAGAAACCCATGCTATATCTTAATGCCTTAATTAGTAGCTTACCCAACATCATTTGTTTTTGGTAAATGCCCTAACATAGTTGAGACAAGCTTTGATGATGATGGTGATGATAACTTTATGCATCTGACTCTGATATTTGGTGTTTCATTTGTTGTGGCCAAACTTGTAGTAGCATTTTTTTCCTAAACTGAATTGTACCTGAATGTATCCTGTTGTTTTTGCCATGGCAATGAATCACTGAATATGATTGAGGCAATATTAACTCTGTGGCCAAACCCTTCAAATAGATATTTAAGAAAGAAACAGAATAGTGGACCTGCATTGGTGCTTGGCCTCAAATTGTTAAAACTTTGATAAGTTGTGTGTGCATGTGTGTGGGTGGGTGGGTGGAGTGCATGTGTGCCCATGGTGTGTGTGTGTGTCTGGGTGGGGGGTGGGGGTTGTGTATGTATTCCTGTCTCAATCATGGATAAAACATGATCCTCATGTGCAGTTGAATTAACTGTCTCTGGGTTAGGATTGAGCAAAAAATTGATCCTATCAAATTCTTCGAACCTATGGTTGACTTTAATGTCTATGCAAATGTCTCATCATGGAGTAGGATCGAGCAAAAAATCAAATCCCTTAAAATTATTGTGGTTGAAGGGCCTTATAGTGTAGTGGTTAAGTCTCAACTATGCATTAGGTACACCTATAATCCAAACCCTCACACACACCAAGCCTCATGAATCGGCACTTAGCCAAATTTGAAAATTATATTAGTGTTATTGTCTGTAGGATTAAACTACTTCAACATTGCATATGAAAAATCATTAATATGACCATAAAACCAAGGGCTTGGAATGTAGAATAATCTAGTTAGTTATCAGAGTGATATTTGGCCTATCCCCTATGTTACATGGACTCGGCATTAGTATTGGGTGTGTATCGGATGTGGGTGCGCCTCAAGAAAGTATGTCAAATACCTTAGAAATGAAATATCGGCACTAGTATCAGGTGTGGGTGTGCATGTGTCGGGTGCCAATTTGTTATGGTTTTAGGCGAGTCCGTGTATCATAGCCTATCCCTATTCCCTAGTCCACATCATACCGTTCCCATCTTGTTTTATCCCTTAGCATGCATCTAGGTGGGCTTCACAAAATTGTGTGCACTTTTCAAATTCCCATTGCACCAGATATAGCTCATGAATATTTTTTATTAGTATGATTGTATCTGCTTTAGAAGAAGGGTGGCTTGGCCTGATGGTAAAGGCTTACTTACCGGTAGCGTCTTGGAGGACGTGGGTTCAAGTTACAGAAATAGCCTCTTCAAAATGAAGGTAAGGCTGCATACATCTTGCCCTCCCCAGACCTCGCTATGTGGGAGCCTCGTGCACGGGGCCGGCCTTTTATTTATTTATTTATTTATTTATTTATGATTGTATCTGCTCCAGACCTTTCAAAATGGTTTTTCAGGGCCCATTCACCTCAACAAATACTGGAGAGTTTCTTAGCTTAGCTATTTGCCAAGATTCAAATCCCTCAGGCTTCTGTAACCATCCGATCAACTGTTCATTTCATGATATTAGATCCAATGGTTATTGAAATCGAAGGGTGCTGAGTGATACTGGTAATCCCTCGGGTTTTTCAGGGCCCATCCGATCAACTGTTCATTTCATGATATTAGATCCAATGGTTATTGAAATCGAAGGTGCTGAGTGATGTGGCTAATCTAAGCAAATTTCCTATATTTGATGGGGCCAGTGGGCCTAAAAAACTTGCCACATGTTCTATTCTAAAGGATTAATTGGATAGCAACATAAAGCTGTACACGACCTGTACTACTCATAAAATTTAGCAACCTTGTGCGCCTATGATCCAACCCCTCAGAAAATCTGTTCTGAGTCCCATGTCTGCCGTCTCCACTTCTTGTTTGAAGGAGGGGTTGGAGGAAGAAGATAATGGAAAGAAGGCAAGGAGAGGAAGAATGGGAGAAGCAGCATTTAGCATTTATGTGACCATGAGATACAATCATAACATTGGCATGACAATGTCATAAAAAATGGTTATGTATAATATATATATATATATGGGTTACCAAAAAAAAAAGACAATGTCATAAAAATCTATTTCATCCTTGAACCCCTTGATGGATTGAAAAAAAAGGCTTTATTTCTGCAGAGAACTGCATAATGGCACCTTTGGCCGCATGGTACTGTGGCTGATGCTTAGTAAATCAGCCGAAACTTATGTGTATCTTGTGTGGTGGATCATCTGTCCCAAATGCAGGCTAGGGCTTAGACTTGAGTCTCTGCATTTTTGAGAGACATTGAGGCATGTTTCTATTTTATTCTGTGGTCCATTGATTTTATGCATTTGTGTGGTTCCTCTTTTGTTTTCTTTTACTGCCAAATGCAATTAGGACTACATTTAATTGATTTGAAACCTGCCTGCATTCTTTCTAGTATATTCACTATATATTGTTTTCAACATCAGACGTGCACGGAACGTCCTCCAGATGAGGTGGTCCAGATATTAGATATGGCAGTCACAAGCTTGCAGCCTTGCTGTCCTCAGAACCTTGATATTTACATAGAGATCCAGAAATGCATGGGGCGTGTCAAGCACCAGATACTAGCACGTATACCAACCCAGACTGGCATCCTTACTACAGAGCTCCAATCCATATAAGAATGGCTGCGAGGAGAGAAGTCTTGTTTGTCTCACTTTCTCTTCTTTGCTTAATTTTTTCTTTCTCTTACGTTCTGAGGAATTCCAGTTCCACATTAATAATAGAAAAATGAGCATCTGCTTCTGCTTTCATCTACTCTGCCTGACTGTTGTTGATAGAAAAATGTACAGGGTTGCCGTTGCACAACGTTCTGCTTGGTTGTGCTCACTTTTTTCTCTCTTAATTTTTCTATATAATAATTGAATTGTGAAAGCATTTTGAAAAGCTTCTCTACTTAAGTGCAGAATAGTTTTCAAATGTGGAAGAATTTCTCTTTACCAGTCACTGATTCTAGATTGAAAAGAGTGCTGTGGTAGATGCATGTTTGCCATTTTTAGCGCAGGATTTTATTGGTCTGGTGATTGGGGGTCATATGTTCCTGCTGTCATCGTTTCCCCCCATCATCCATCATCATTGCTATCGTTGTTGAAGCATTATACCACCACCACCACCACCACTATTGCTGCTGCTGCTGTCCAACCAATTCTGGATGCTGAGTTTGTAAAGCAGCTTCATGTTGGTAGATTAGAATGAACAAATGCGCATGTTGACATTATGTGATCATTGAGTTGTTTTTCATTATCTTTCATTTATTTTTGTAATCGTGCCAGCCGCTACGGGGACATTGGATAAAACTAATGTTATCTTAAATATCTATATATTATTTTTTTAAATGTGTACCCATTGAGGTGGAATGCTCTATTTACTATGTATATTTAACTATTTCTGCTTTCTTCTGATTATGAGGAGCTTTAATGTTGGGTTTTTATTTATTTTTATTATTATTGGTTGGGCGCCGAGAGAGGAAGAGATTTACCTCTCCTAGATTGGAAAGTTGTTTCCAATCCGGGAGAGAAAAATTGATTGCTAGTGTAGTGCTGTTACTTTTCTGTGTAAATCTTTCATATAATACAGTACAGAAGCAAAAGGAGGGACGAGAAATTCCTCCCCTTTAAACATTAGGTAGGGGAAGGTGTGTGGCGAGGTTAGAAAGTTGTTTCCAATCTGGGACAGATAAATTGATTGCTATTTTAGTGCTGTTACTTTTCCGTGTAAATCTTTCATATTTTACGGTACTCAAGCAAAAGGAGGGACGAGAAATTGCGCCCCTTAAAACATTAGGTAGGCCCTACTGTAAAAAGTTGAGTGGGTCCCAGCTAATAGCCAGCAAAAGGTGTGATATATGATTTTTTTAATTAGATGTTTCTTATCTCCATCACCAGTATTAAATTACTTCACCGAGGGGGTCCTACATTACATACTTTGTTTGGTACTCAGTTTGGGGAGTGAGGGAAGGAGACCTCAAGGTGAGGAAGCCCTCGGGTGATGGAAATAGACTCGACTTCGGATGAGTTAAGATAGCTCTCAGGCGAGAGAAGGTGGGATGCCCAAACATGTAAATATGGGCAGCCGCTCGGGCTCGACATGGTCCAGACAGCAAAAATGTTGGCTGGCATGGCACGGTCCCAGCAGTGGGGCAGTGCTAGGCTAAGGGGCCTTGGGCCGCGGCCGGCAAAACACAATGCATGCCTTGGCAGGTCAGGGTGTTTAAGGCTTGGCACGACATGTCATTGCCTGGCATAGCCTAGTACGACATTTATATTATTTATATATTTATTTTTACATAAATTAAGTATAAAATTTAAAATAATTAAAGATTTTCTCTTCATTTGTGAGTAGCGTCCATATTTGTGTATTTATTCTACTAGTTGCAATTTTATTTCGAGTTGGAAACCTTGAAATTGCATAATCTCTTTTTCAATTTATATGAAAAGTTTTAAAGAAATTTAAAAAAATTAGAAGGGGCATGTGGGTTGGCCCATGGGCGGTATGGCCTAGCTCGACTGCGGCATGACACTGCCTAAGCATGGCATGACTAGCACCTTGTGGGCTGTGTCGGCCTTGCATGACCCACATTTAGATGCTTGGGCATTTCCAAGGTTCAAAATTTAGGCAGTAAGGTAAGAATGGATGCCTCTTACCACTAAGGTAGAGGCCACTTTTACACATTAGGTCAATCATCTCTATTTCTCTCTCCATTTCTTATTTGTTATATCCTCTAGTGAAATCTCATGATATTAAAATTTCTTGATATTATGTTCTACATTTATCCAAAAACACCCTAAAATTGTTTTATACAACATATCTTTGAATAATATAATACGAAAGCTTTTGTATGGAGGAAAGATATTGTAGGATACATTCTAAGTTATCCAAATATTTATTTTCTAGGCATGTGTAGATTATATTTTAAATTAGTACATAATATAGCAAAATCTTGAAAAATATATTGTTTTCTAGCAACCCTTTTGTTTTCTTGAAATATCAATGATATATTTTAAAGATATTATGGTAGAAACTTGATTTATTCATAAAACACCGTAGTATGTTAATATTTTTCCTTTTATCAATTATTTGCAGATTGAGTAGTTTTGTTTCCTTTTTTTTTTTTTTTTTTTGACCTAGGGTATCCTTCGTCAGCTCAGCATTTAGACCTTTTGGCCTTTAGTTTGAGGGTTACCGGATTCTGACGAGCAAGGACTATTTTCTAAAGGTACATACATGGCTGCACACATAGTACCCCAATATAGATTGACTAGTTTGGATAGAGAACTCTATAGAACTATTTTGTTGTTGATTGGTGCCCTATGATAGGTCTTTTTAGGCGTATTTGACTTTAAAGTGATTATTTTGTCATGTTTGCGTATCAAAATATGTGCTAGCGCCGCTTTTATTGTGTGTCAAGTCTACCCTTTTTCCATTAAATTATATATCCAAAACAATCTACTTGTAAAAGAGTCTAATTGAAATAGCTATGTTTTAACTGGTAAAAAATGGTAAAAGTTATCAAACAATCCCTAATTACCATGTATATCGTGTTAATAACAAAACATTATTATAAGTTTCTATAGCATTTTAAAATATTGTAGTAAAAATGTGTTCTGTTTGTGACACATATACATTAATGTTATGGTTTTTTCGTATGATTAGCATCCAACAAGGTATTCTATGTATTAATAGGTTATTGTCTACTTTGCATAAAAAAGCTGAACATCACTATGTATTAGCAAAAGGTGCCCGGTCTGGGCATGACCGAAGTATCGTCCTCAAATAAAAAATCGAGACAATAGATAATTGAATCAGTCATGGGTGATGTCAATGGAAAACACAAGGGAAGTCCTTTAAAACTATTCGAACAACTTCTAAACATCCCACAACAATTAGAAGATTTCTTAGAGTCATTTTATCAAATAACTCTTAAATATTCAAGAACACCATATCAATTGAAACAAAATGTAAATGTATTGCATTAGAATGCAAAAAATAAAAATAAAAAATAAAAAAAATAAAAAAAATGAAAGGAGCTAACATGCGTCACATGTATGAGATAATTAATGGAGACAACACTTCTACAAAATTACACAGGCTTTTGATGGGGGATCTTTATAGACGAACTTGCCCAATTGAAGGCCTAATCAACAAAATTTTCAGTACATTAGAAGAATGAATTGTTCTTGTTCAAGGCAATAAAATCCTAAGTCAAATTCTGTGGAATACTGATCTTCTAACTTTCTCACCTCAAAACAACATTATAAAACTTGTAAGGATTTGAGGAAAGAGAGGGGAAAGGAAAATACCATCTTTCTTATTTTGTTATGAGCAGGATAAGAGTCGTTTCCTCTGCTTAAATAGCCTAACCATTAATGAATTTGGGTGCATTTGAATCCACCGATGATTATAAAAAAAAGAAAAAGATCATACTGTAAACTAAGTTAGAGAATCCATGTCAGGGACATCAACTTCTACATGATAACAGTCGATGAAACAGGGGAGATGAGGAAGTGAGAGAGAATGAGGTATCATGGGAGAGAAAAAAATAATTTTTTTTTCTCTCTCTGAGATGGGCTCGAGAGGAAGGGTCGTCCTCCATGTGTTTAAAGAAATGAGCAACTCATGGGGTATTGAAGAAAGTGAAGAGTCAAATCAATTGGAAAATTAAAGAGTATAGAGGAACGTGAAGGGTCTTTCTTTAGGATGGGAAGGCAGAAGTTACATAATAAATTTGAGATTAGTCAAAAAAAAATTATAACAGTAAATTTTATTGCTACACAAAAAGAGAAGGACTCAAAAGCATAGACCAACTCTAAAACAAACAACTTAATAAAAAAAAAAAGACAAACAAAAAAGAAGAGAAAAGAAAAAAAGACAACAAAAACAAGAGAATCAAACTACATTAGACCGCAAAAGAAATAGATGCAACAGACACTCCCTCCTTGACAAGCCCATTTGCAACTCCATTAGCCTCTTGGAGAATATGTTGAGAAGAAATATGAGGCACCTCCTCCACCCAATTAGCCAATCTCTAAGGAAAAGTAGTCTTTCCTAAACCCCATTGGATCGTTGAAAAAGAATCTCCTTCAATGATTGACAAAAGACCACCCGACATAAGTAATTCCCGACAACCAACTAGTGAGACATGGATTTCCGCTTCATTTGCAATCAAAACTTCCATAGGGCCACAAAACTTGCTAAGAACATTACCTGAAGAATCCCTTATAGCACCTCCCATACCACCCCTTCTAAGAGACTGCTGATAACTACCATCAAAATTAAGTTTAAGAATACCTTAAGGAGTGGGTATCCTAAAACTTTGATGAACAGAAGTAGTCTTCCATACTCCATCTATGATAGCTGCCTAAGAGCTATTGAGGTCATTCAAAAGAATTCCATCACATTCAGTCCGTTTACTAGCCAATTCCAAGATTGTCCTGATAATATCATCAATAATCTCTTCCACCAATTGAGGTTTATTATTGAATATTCTGTTATTCCTCTTTAACCATATCTTCCAACAAGCCACATACAACAAAAACTTCCATATGATTCTTCCAAAAACAAATTGGCATCGAAAGGACTATTATGATCATGAAATTACATCATTTTAGCATGAATTAGTGTGAATTAGGCACTTAATTATGTTTTTGCATAAATTTTCAGTTGTTTTTATCATTTTAAGCATTTTCACATATGCATTGAAATTCTCACAAATTTTACACATCTTCTGCATTAATTTAGAAATTTATAACCTTTCTCCGAAGAGTCTTAATTAAAATAAAACTCTGTTCGGACGGATTCCGCTTCAATGTGGGTTCTTTAATATTTTATGGGTTTACTTAGAATGTGTAGGAAGATATGAACAGATTATGTGGGGCACATTATATAAGAAGTTTGAAAGATTAGTTTCATGAGGACCCTACACACATGTGCATACATGCTTGGATGGTCATAGAGGGTTCCACTCTCAAGTTGTTAAAAGAATTCAAATTTGAATCAAGAAAAGAAAGCTAAGGTGGACAGAATTCAAGAAAAGGAAAGTCAAAGAAGAGGAATTCAAAAATGGAAAGTTAATTTCATTTTTTTTTTGGACAGCATAAATTAAAATGGTCATAACTCTTAAATTGAGCATTAGAATTGGATAATCTACTCACTGTCGGAAAGCTCTTTTCGAGTAAATATCTGTAGGATCAAAGACTGCATCAATCGGAGTTGAAACGACAAAGTCATGGCCTCGGGAAGTTGGTTATATATTTTTAGACATGACTGCAAAAAGTTTAAAAATTTTCTACATGTTACATACTTTTGAGTGGGGTCCATTTCTCCTCAAGTGAAGTACATTGAAGATCAAAGTTGGGTTTACAATCCGTGCATTATTCTTTTTAAGATAGTCTAAGAAGATTTGAAGAAAATCCTCAAGAAATTAAGGAAAGAAAGTTTATTTAGAAAGTTTACTTGCATGTGAGAAAAAAATCTTCTAAAATGAAAAGTTTGTGTAGAGATTGATTTCCAAAGGAAAGCAAGAAGAATCTCTCCAAAGTTGCTAAGTCTTTACTAACTTAGAGGTCAAAGCCAAGAGACTTTTCCAAAAGAAGACTTTACAAACTATAAAAGAGGGAAAAAAAAAAAAAGAAAACAAGGGGCTCCAAACCCTATAAAACCATGCCTTGGACATCCATGCAAAGAGGCCACTCCATCTCTCTCTCTCTCCACTTATGTCTTCTCTCTCTCTCTCTTCCTCCTCTCTCTAGTGTAGAAAAAAATAGAGATTAATTTGGGTATTCTAGAGCCCTGTTTCAAAACTAGGTTAGAAGAGTGTTGAGAGAATCCTTGTACTTACAATGATAACATCAATGAAGTTTACTTTCTTTGCAAAGGAAAGTAGATTTTCGGATCGGAGCACAATGATGAAGTTAAGTGATTTTGCTTTTAATTTATGTTTTTAATTTATTCTTTTAATGTCTCTATAATGCATGCTTAGAATAATAGATTTATCATCGAGCCTTAGGTAGATCTCCATTTTATGTTCATAATAAATTATTTTATGATCAGTTATTCTTATCTTAATAAAATATGCTTAAGCTTATATACTTTTGATATTTTATTCTTAATTTGATAAATAATGCTTGAAATAATTTTTACTTTAATGAGGTGATGGAGATCTTGGGATCTTTTTGTTAAAACTTGGTTTAAAAAAAAAAAGAAAAATCCTCCGGATAAAAAACATTGAGTTGTTTTTTATCCGAGTTATTTTCGAGAGTAAAGATTAAATTAAATTGCATGGATTGGTTATAAAATTTATTTAGTGGATTCTTTGTTGCTTTGATCTACTTTTGTCATCATTGTCATGAGTTTATTTGCATAGCAGTTTTATTTTGATTTTTTATTCATATTTTGATTTACTTTGATTCATATTTATTTTATTGTTATTTATAAAAAAACCAGATTAAAAAAAAGGAGAAATTTCAAAAAGTACTCCCTGTGGTGTCGACCTATATTTGCCGCTATCTCAACAGGACAACTGTGCACTTGCAGTTTTAAGTAGATTAATTAAATTCACAATAAAGACCACTATTGAAAAAGCTCTGCAACCGACCAAGGCATAACCCACTGTAAATCAAATGTAGTCAAAATAGCCATCCAAACATTATATGCAAACTTACAATGAATGAATAAATGGTTAACTTTTTCCTCATCCCTTTGGCGCATAGGACAACCATTAATGATAAAATGATTATGCTGCCTCAAATTGTCTATAGTCAAGATTTTTTTCTCTCCTATGTAGCTAACAAAACACCAAAGCTATAGGCAGAATGCAGTGATACCAAAACCAATGCCAATTATCAAAAGTACCAGTAGAATCAATTAAGACAATATAAACAAACTTAATGGAAAACTTTCCCTTCACATCTGGTTTCATATTCTAACATTTGGTTTGCCCATAGACAAATAAACTTTGTCTAACAATTCAAGCATTCCGCAAAAAATTGACATTTCAACATCCATCAAGTTTCATTTGAAGCAGATGTTCCAAACTACAAAACAACCCACAAATTGCTCAACTACAAAAGCATTTTGTCGCCTATCAAGAAGATAGAGATTAGGAAATTGTTGACATAAAGTTTGCTGTCCACACCACTCATTATGCCAAAATTTGATTTGCCGCCCATCATGAACCTTATACCGAACCACTGATCAAAAGCACCCTTCACAGAAAGAATTAACCTCCAAATACTTGAAGCTTTATAAACTCTTTTTGGCACAAACCATCCATCCCTTTGCAACTTATAATTTTGTATTAGAATACGTCACCACAAGCAGTCACCGCTTTTGCCCACTCTCCACAACCAGTTTCCGATAAAGCCTTATTAACCTTCTTAATGGAATGAAATTTCAAGCCACCATTAGCAATAGGCTGACAGACAAGGTCCCACTTTGCCAAATGGAATTTTCTATGGCCAATGGAATCATTCCAAAGAAAACCTCATTGAAGTTTCTCAATTCTTCTCATCAAGCTTTTAGGACACCCGAAACGGAATAGAAAACAAATTGGTAGACTCGACAACACGGATTTAAAAAGAGTAAGCCGACCACCCTAAGATAAGTATCTACTTTTCCAAGAGCTCAATCTACTTTCAATCTGCTCCACCACTAGATCCCATAGAGATTTCTTAGGCCAACCCAAACACAAAGGCAATCCCAAGAGCTCAATCTACTTTCAATGTGCTACACCACCGGATCCCATAGGGATTTCTTATGCAAACCCAAACACAAAGGCAATCCCAAATATTTAGTTGGAAGCTTCCCAATTTTACAACCAAATTGTTGAGCCAACGAGGCAAGCAGATTAGCTTTAAGCTTCCCAATTTTAGATCTAGATGAACTCCCATAAATTCACACTTGTAAGTTATCTTTAAGCTCGAAAGTATTTCAAACAATCTCAAAATAAGCTTCAAATTATCTGCTTGTACCATTTCAACATCACAAAAGAGGACAATATCATCTACAAACTGCAAATGAGTTACTTTGATAACAGCATTATCACAAGAGAAACCCTTAATTAATCTTAATTGATTGGCTTTATCCAACAAGGAATTCAAAGCTTCAACCATAATAACAAAAGGCAATGGTGATAAAGGATTCCGTTGCTTGATTCCTCTAGAACTCTTAAAATAACCTTTTGGTGACACATTCACCAAAATAGAAACACAACTATCAATTTTCTTACACCATTTCTGCCCAAATTTCATTCTCCCTTTGGTATACTGAAGAAGGCTCCAGTCCACCATGTCATAAGCTTTTTCAAAATCCAACTTGCAAATTAATCCAGGGTGTTTCTTCCGAATCCTCGAATCAATACACTAATGCGCTGCAAGCACACTATCCAAGATTTGACAACCATCAACAAAAGCACCTTATGTATCAAAAATAATATCTAAAAGAACTTTCCTTAGACGGTTAGCTAAAAATTTAGCTAGAATCTTATAAACCAATCAAACTTATGAGTAGTCAAAATAAATTGGGCAATAGTCAATATCTATTGGGGATTTCTCAATTGGATTTAGTTTGCTTCATATATTATAATTGTCAAAGAATTTTAATTGACTCGTGTATTGTGTAAAAAATATATTTAGACTTTTCAAAATATTACATTAAGACAACGTTTTATTGTTAAAATATTAATTATAGGGGTTTTTCTTGGAAAAATCCCCTTGGAGTCTTTGAGAAGCAAAAAGGACCTATGAATTTGTCATGTCATGAGTAGCGATATCTATGCTTAAGCATAACCCTTTTTCCATTCCTTTTTTCTCTTCCTTATCTTTTCTTCCATATGTTCTGTTTGGGTCCTGTCTGGGGCTAGGAGGGGAAAATCAAGAAGAAAAAAAGAGAAAGAGAAAACAAAAACAAAAGAACAACAGAAAACAAGGAAGTGTATGAAGGAAGCAGAAAAGAGAAGAAGAAGAACCAAGAAGAAGAAGAAATGTTGGGAGGAGAAAGATGATAGGAGTGGTTAATGAAAGGTGGAAGAAGAAGAGAAAATAAAGAAGAGAGAGAAGTAGAACAGATAGGGAAGCAGAAAATAGGGAACCAGAAGAAGGAACTAAAACAAGAAGAAAAAGGAGATGAAGAACCAATCTCTGTCTGTAGTGAGCATAAGTATCGTTGCACATTAAAAAAAAACCATGATTCTACTTTGGGTATATTATGCTATTGATTCTTAAGTGTAATATACTGAGTCTGCCTTTGGGCAATTGTAATATAACCGAAATAGATTGCAGACAAAATGAGTTCTTCTTCTCCATTTTCTTATTATTTTAGTTATTTCTTCTGATTTCCTTTCTTTTTTATTTCCCCATCTGTTTTCTTTCTTTCCTTTCTTTATTTTCTCTTCTTTTTCCACCTTTCATTAAACCACTCTTATCCTTTCTCCTCCCAACATTTTTTTTTCTTCTCCCCTGTTCTCCTTATTCTCTTTTGTTCTTCCTTCCTCTTTTTCCTTGTTTTCTCCTTTTCTTTTGTTTTTGTTTTTTGTTTTTTTTTCACTTTTTCTTCTTCTTCGTTTTTACCCTCCTCACCCAGATAGAACTCAAACAGAGCATGGGAGGGAGAGATGATGAAGAGAAAAAATGAATGGGGAAAAGGTTACGCTTGAACATGAATATCGCTGCTTATGAATACTATTGAAAAAAAAAAATGAAAAGGGTGTAGGGGACCATTCCATGCTACAAAAACTCATGGGTCCTTTTTGCTCCACAAAGACTCTAAGGGAATTTTTTCGATTAATTATAAGTTAATATTCCACTCTTCACTTGCCATAGCAGACAAATGAGTCGGTCCCATGGTTTAGATGCTAGCTGATTGGACACTCTAGATAAAAAAATTCAATATAATTTTCTTGTTTTGACGACTATGATTGTCACCTGTACGGTAAGAATTTGGCTAAGGTAAGAATTTTATTTTTGAAAGTATTTAAGATTGAAGAAACAAAGGTGAGTGACCAAAAATTGCCATCAATAATTTTCCTTTTTGGTGGAAATGAGTCAAAGAAAGATCGGAAATGAATAGTATCATATAAGTAATTCAAATATTAGGCAAGTCAAGGTCCCATCTACATTTCCACTTCATATTGCTCACCTCTTTAAATAATTCTTTGTTGTAGTTTATTTAACAATGACTTTTTATGTATTTAGTTCCATGTAGACAAATGGAAACTTATTCTTATAAATATTATGGTGAAAATAAGTTTGTTCCTCGCAAATTCATATTATGAGAAATTGAAAAACTATCATAAATATGAAAAAATTTTGCTCTTAATGTGATTCATCGCAATAGTTTTTGTGATACTTCCAAAATCTCTGTATATCTTGTTTATATAATTCTTGATAATTTATATATACTACTCAAATTTAAATTATACTATTTATACATTATTAATCATTAATAAAATTAATGTGCCAATCCTCTTATAACTTAAAGTGCATTTGGCATCGTGCCATTAAGATATTTTCATGTTCTCATGGGATGGAGGCTACGGAAAACATGCTTGATAAGTTTAAATCACTGTTCAAAATTTTGTTCTCATTGGAAAAATCCTAAAATCTTTAATAGGGCGGCACAAGAAAGTTGAAAAAAAAAACGCTTTGTTCTTTTAAGAAATACTTATTGGCACAGTTGTTTTTAACTTATTTCTTGCCTTTTAAAAAAGGTCATTTAAAAACTGTAAACCTTCTCACTTATCTTAAAATATAGGCATCATGTTCAAAATTTCAAAGAAAGTGGCCCCACTTTGTAATTCCTAATGGGGTCAGATCGTCACAATCACAAAGGACGGCTTATATTATAACAACTCCTATAATGGTGAGACTACTTCATATAGCTCCATGTTCTAATTTCCAAAGTAGACATCACCCAACTTCTAAACAGTGGTCTTATGTCCACAATCATAGAAAAGGGGGCCCCATCTTATAATTTCTAAAGGTAGGTACCACGTTGTAATTTTTAAAGGTGAGACATTTGTTCACAATAAAAAAATATGCCTCATATTATAATTCCTATAAAGGTGGGCCCACATTGTAACTTTTATGAATGTGCCCACATTGTAAGGCTTCACTTTATAATTTCTAAACGTAGTGTAACACTCCGACCGAACTTAAGCCGAACTAGTGGGTAATTAAGTGTAGTCTTGTTGCTAAGAGTGTTTTGGTTTTGCTTTTCTTTGGTTTGAGCAATGGATAGGTAGTTTGGTTGAGTTTGACCTGGTTTAGGTAGTTCGAGCCCTTTTTCGTAATTTCTATTTTTGTTAGACCTTATCAGTTTTGCATCATTTTGATGTTAACGCGTGTATTTCGTTGAGCTTGTTAATCTTCGTAATTGTTTTGGATCAAAATGACTTCGTTTGCTCTCGTTGGACCGTTAATTGACTCGAACTGTAAATAGAGCAAATGCTGGACTTGGTTGCAAATTTGACTTCTTTTATCTTATAAATATCCTACCTACCACCGTTTCTCTCTCTTTTCTTCAACGACCTCTCTCTCATTCAGCTCTCTTTCTCCTTTTTTCTCGTTGCTGTCTTGTTTACTAGAGGAAGGGAGCTGTAATCGTGATCTTCATGTGTCTCCAGCAGAGTGAGCCAAGTCAACGACCGTAGTGTGTGTGATTTCCACTTGTGAGGCAAGTATAAGCACAAGTAGCTTGAACACTTATTGGTAATGCTTTGATTGTGTGTATATTTTACTTTTCTTATATGAATCATGGTTAGACAGCCCTATTGAGTGAGTTTTGTTAGTATCCTTCTGTATTCAGTCGAGAGTTAACCATTCTGTATTTCTGTAATTGTTTCAGGAAACTGACTCAGTGCACTCACGGCTAAACCGTGAATTGTGCTACGGTTGAGCCGTGAACTGTCTTACGGCTACACCGTGACCCAGCCATGACCTTAACCGTAGATCAATACAGGGTGACATCTGAAATATCTGAAAGTTGGCACATTTGCTGCTCTTCTACGGCCCAGCCAGATCCAAGCCGTCTGTTGTGCTACGGCTAAGCCGTGGAGCAAGATACAGCAGCGCCGTAGAGCAAATTACGGTTGAGCCGTAAATGTGGATGCATAGTTTGGGGAACCTCGGCTTCGCCGCAGTGCAGATTATGGCTACGCTGTAAGATGCCTACGGCTAAGCCGTATGTTCACCTACGGCTACACCGTGTGACCCTGAGAAATGAATAAAAAGATGAGGTTTAAGGAAGAGACCTGATATGACTCTCATGCTAGAATGTAGGCAACCTGACTATGTCCAATGGAATGTAAGAATGGCATGAATGATCTCGAGGGCTGCGTCTCATTCATGTTTAGCACCTTCCCATGGGTGTTGGTTTAAGGGACTTTGGTACACTTTCGTCATGAAATGCAACACTCCTTGATGGAACAACTGTGTATCGAATACCTTAAAACTACATCAGCATGCACGATTAGAAACATTGGACAACTAGGTTAGAATTGGCTAGTAAACACCTTGATTCGCCATAGTAAATCTGATTTGCACTGCATATTGATTTCGGTTTTGCCCTCTTGTGTTCTGCGCTGGACCTCTCGAGTCTGTGTGAGATAGAGCAGCATCTCCAGAGCAAAGCCCGGGCAGGCACAATCCACTACTGTGTATTTATTAGTGTTCATGTGGAGTGGAGTACTTGAGTTCAGTGATTATTTGTTATTTGTACTCATTCGTCAGTGCTTATTCGCATTCGTTATTCGTATTGTTTATCGATATGAGTCGTATTGCTTATCAGTGTGTGATGCACTACTATTGTTCGTTTATTGTGATAGACTGTGATATGCGATCCATATGTGATATTGATTGATGTGCATCATCTGATTTAATTGTGATTGAGATTGTCTATATATGGCACTACTCAGCCTCAGCCTCAGGATACCCGACGGGGTTGACTTTGGTTTAGTATGTGTGATCGCCTCTGCAGAGTACTCGTGTCTTGGGCTTCCGGACCCCGAGAATTAGAGACCCATTCGTACCTTGGCTCGGTCGATGGTGTTCTCATATTTGTGTGCTCTCGAAAGGGAGAAGATGGCAAATGTAGTAGCCAGCTTGAGTGTGTATTTCTATTGATGATTCTGACAGCATATTTATTCCTATGCACGATTTGCCTAGTATACGAACATGCTTACTATGGATATTTGCATTACTACTTTTGCTCATTGATAGATACAATTTGTGTTATCTTCTTGTGGCTTATATTTTGCTGAGTCGTTGTACTTATGAGTTGTTCTTGGTGTTGCAGGCTCAAATCCCTTTTCCGATCCTGCGTCGGTCAACCCGACTCCAGGAGAGGCTCACGAGGCCCCCTCTGGCCTAGAGGAGTGGACTTGATCCATTCTTCTGAGAGCGGTGTGCATCCTTTTGTTCTCTCCCCCCTATTGTGTTTGATCTTATCTGGGAGATTTTTCTACAGATTGTATTTTTGGGTCTGATTTACATCTGTATTTTGATTTTGTTGACTCGTCTCTCTATTTTGTTGTAATTAGTTCAATCTTTTGTAGTCATTGTGTATTTTATTACCTTGTGGTATGCCTTGATACTTACAGCTTCCGCGTATACTTGTTTGCACGTGTGATTGATCCCTTGTGTGTGTACATTTGGGCGAGGTCTAGGTGTACATGCACGGGAGTACGTGTTTCACTGGTTAGGTTTTCTCTAACCCCCGATTTTTGGGCTCGGGTTGTGACACGTAGGTTACATGGTTATAATCATAAAAGGTCCACATTGTAAATCGTATGAAAGTGGGCCTCATATTTTAATTTTAAAAGGTATGTAGCATGTTGTAATTATAAAGGTAGATTTCATATTTATATTTATACAAAGTTATCCCCACATTAAATTTTTTTATAAAGGTAGGTCTACACTATAAATCGTATGAATATGAGCTCCATGTTCTAATTTAAAGGTTGATACCACATTATAATTTCTATAAGTGGGTCTCATGTACGATAATAGTAGAGTGCAAACAATAAAATGTGGGTCCCACAATGTAAATCCAATGATTCACAAAACTTTTATTATGTGATGAAATAAGTTTTGTACAACATATTTTGAGCAAAGTGATTTAGTATAATATTGTCAAACAAGTTCTGCAAAATATATTGTTAGCAATCCAATCTGAATAGAATCTGATCTACAAAATTCATCAGTCACAAAACTGATATCTAAGGAGTCATGTTACACTCCACTTGGACATTTATCTTGAAAAAAAAAATTATGATGCAGAATAAGTAAAGGAAACACAACCAATGAATACATTTGAATGCAGCTTACATGGACATAAATATTAAACTAACCAAATTATCCCACCCCTTACCTTTTTAAGTCCTCACAGTTTATTAACTACAAACAATAGAAACTCATTACAATAAGATTCGGAGCAGTAACTAATGTGTCTTTTGGTTAACATCAAATTAAAATCAATGCCAATCCGAAATAGTTTCATACATGCAGAGACGTTAAATTGAATCATAGATTCACCCCACTAATAAAAATGACAAAAACAAGAAGAAAAGAGAAAAAAAAACCAAAAATGGAACCTCTTTAAATTTGTTCTACTCAATAGATGCACATGCAGACAAACAAATCCTCTGGCATAGAGTCTTCAGTCCCTACACTATCAGCAAAGGATTCCAACTCAGTCATTTCATTCCCTATCTCCCTGATTTCCCCCAAAAGATTCCCTATCCAAAGCATCTTTCCTCAGCCAAAACAGTAATAAAAGGGAATAAAGCCAAAACCAAAGAAATCCACCTCGAACATCTCTCCCTTTGTCTGAAATGCTCTTTCTTCAAACCCCAACAGCAACAGCAGCAACAACAGGAAAAGAAGAGCAGAAGAGGGAGAAGGAGGAGGAGGAGGAGGAGGAGATGAGAGAAGATGAGGACCACACCAATTGGTTCTCCCGCTGGGAAGAGCAACTCCCAACCCCAGAAGAACTCACCCCTCTGACCCAATCCCTCATCCCCCCCGACCTCGCCCTGGCCTTCGACATCACCCCAAACCGTAGTCCCCCACCCCCTCCGTCCTCCAACCCACCTCCCTCCTCCTCCTCCGAGTTCGCCGACTCGGCCGGCCCCGACGAGCCGGCCCGGACCCTGAAGCGGCCCCGCCTCGTCTGGACCCCGCAGCTCCACAAGCGGTTCGTCGACGCCGTGGCCCACCTCGGGATCAAGAACGCCGTACCCAAGACGATCATGCAGCTGATGAGCGTCGACGGCCTCACCAGAGAGAACGTCGCCAGCCATCTGCAGAAGTATCGGCTCTACCTGAAGCGGCTGCAGGGGCTCTCCTCCGGCGGAGGCTCCGCCGATGCCGCCGCGGACCGCCTCTTCGCCAGCGCGCCCGTCCCCCACCATTTCCTCCGCGGGCAGCCGCCTGGGGGCGGCGAGCATTACCTTCCATTGGTGCCGGTCGCGGCGCTGCAGCACCACCACCATCAGATGGCCGTGGCGGCAGCGGCGCAGCAGCAGCAGAGGCATATGGGGCACTTTGGGTCGCCGCCGGGAGGGCAGTTCGAGCATGGGTTCTTGGCAAGGGGAGCGCAGGCGGTGCATCGGATGGTGCCGGGAGTGGCGTCTGGGCCGGCCTATGTGGAGGACTTGGAGGTGGGTGGAGGAGGGAGGAAGGTGCTTACGCTTTTTCCGACTGGAGAGGAGTGAATTCTGGTATTTTTTCCAGTTTTCTGTTTGCGAATTCGGGTGTTTGGGTGTGGAGGAAATTGGATTTGGGGAACTGGGTTGGATTAGTTTTGTTGTGGGTTGTGTTGTTTTTAGCTGTTTCGGTGATGGGAGGAATTGAGTTGGGTTTAGTTAAGGGTTTATTGCTTTTGGGAAGTTCAGGTATTTGGGGAATTTGAATTTGAAAAATGGGGATTCGTCTGGGAGGAACTCTAGTAAGGGACAACTGGGCAAGGCTTGCGTTCCCAATTGGAGGAATTTGGATTGGGGGGATTAGGCTGTTGTGTCTATCTGAGTATCTGGTTGTTTGCGGAAGTGGGGCTGTTTAAGTTTCTGTGTTTTTCGCGTCATACTGATAGTGAAATGGGCGAATTGGGTTGGAATGCTTGAGGGTGTCAAGGGGCATAGCGGTGCTATAGAAACTGGGATTTCTACTTTTTGTAGGTCCTGTTTAAATATTTTCTACCCCTGGTTTGTGTTAAGAGTTTGTGCCTTGTGAAGTGGAGTTGTTTCTTGTGACTAGACGGTGGTGTCTCTTAAGAGTGGTGCAGTCTCCGGGTCTAGAAATTGTTCTTTCAGGGCTGAGCTCTGCACTTTTGTGGTTCTGTTTAATTTGTCATCTGTCGTTGGGGTTCCAATGGTCCTAATGCTTTGTGTTGGTTTTTTGTTTGTAGCTGTTGGTGGGGATTACAATGTTAATTTTTCGTTCTTGGGATTGGTGGTGAGGTTGGTGTTGGAGGACATTTCTTCATGTGATACTTGGATGCTTGTTCACATTCAGTGGCAAGTTTTAGTGTCATACATGGGCAACATAAGTTACCAGTGTTCTTCTTTTGTGCGCATCATGACCATTTATGTATGCAGATAAAGTTGTTGTTTTATCTGTTGTTTGGGTGGGTGGTGGGTGTTGAGTTAGAGTGATGGGGTTGTTTCTCGTTGATGTTGTAAATTAGTGGCTTAATTCTGTTATGTGGGTAGGCCAGTGGCATTCCCTGTTATTGAGGAATTCATAAGAAAACTTTGATGTTGTTAGAAAGTTGTATGCGATCTTTATTCTTAATGCTGTCAAGAACATCAATGTACTTCGACTTTCTAAAAGTAATCAGTTAGTTATTCATGACTAATCTGTGTTTTACCATTTTCATTTTCTCTTCTTTCATTATTGGAACCACATTTGTTGATTCTCCTTTTGCATGACTAAACTTCATTGTAAGGTTTACATGTCAATTTATTGAGTTACATTGAATTACTTTCTATCCTGTGCATTGAGAAGTGGTCCTATCTTGGCCTCAGTACTGTTGTGCACTGTGCGAAAGTGCATAACCTGCGATCGAACAAGCAAGCCACACATAAGAAGAGTACACAGAGGATTTACGTGGTTCACCCAAACGGGGATATATCCATGGGCAAAGAGACGATACCATCTTCAATATCACAGGCAACGAAATACAAAGACCCTCTTCATGTGGTGTTTAGAATAGCATAGCAAGAGAGAGCACTTTCTTTAGTGCAACATCTAGGGTTGCAATCTATATCAATATATAGTCCACTTTTTTGGCCCCAAGAAAGGCCTGGTACAATTACCAAAATATCCTTGACCTTAATCCCTGACTTTGGCTAACCTAATGGACCCATCCAGCTAAACTGGAATAGAAGACACAAACCCAAAAAGTACATTATTGAACTTCTCCTTACCACTTGACTTGACTCATATTGCAGCCATATCTACTTGATTTAACCATTTAATTGACCCATTTTGACATATATACATACATGCATGCATACATACATACACATGTATATGTGTATATATGTATAAAGTGGCCCAGATTTAGGTCCACTGCGTATTTTGGGCATGTAAATCTAATGGTGTATGAACTTCCCATTTTTAAGTTTAATGCATATTTTATGCCACCCAAAAAAAAAAGTTTAATGCATATTTTAGGCATATAAATCTGACGGTTTATGTCATTGCTGCTGGAGTGAGATTTGGGCTAGTTTCCTATACATGTTTTAGTGTTGGTTATGTACGTGTAGAGGAGGGGAGAATGGGTGGGTTGGGTGGTGGGGGCAGAGTTGGATGAAGCAAAGTTGGCCCACAGGTCAAACTATTAGTGAGTTGGTTACTGACGTCATGTTAGGTTCCTTTCTCCATGTGAGTTGTTAGAAGGATGTTTTAGCTTTATGTTTTTTTTTTTTTTGTTAAAATTTCATTGGAAACGTTAAGTTGATTGAATAGTTTGGCAAATGCATGGTCAGCTGTTCCATATGTGTTGTGTGGTTGGATACTAGTTTCTCCCTTCTCATCTAATTTTTTTTTATTGCTACTAATTGCCATGTTTTAGGATGGAAAAGTGTGGAAATAGTACCTACCTAATGGTGTTCTCTATTTGCTCGCTGCACTTATTACTTGCTGGCATTTAAGCTTTTATTATGCCAAGATTTTGAACAAGCATCCAAAAGGCACACGTAGTAAGTGGATATCAATATTCATTTATGGCATATTTTATATTAGGAAATAAATGCAATATGAACTGTTCATTTTTTGTTGATTCAATTTGTTTGGTTGCCGCATAACCTCGGTTAAGGCAATTATATGTTCTGCCTTCTTCCATCTTTACACCAGTTAATCTAGGAAGGCCAATGCACACTGTTAACGGGAATTTACACAGCTTATTTAATGCCAAATCCAAAGCGCACAAGTTGCTATGGTCATGTACAAAGACGGTGCGATGGAGCCCCTATCAGAGTCTTGAAGATTTACATGTTCAAGTTACTAGGAAAAGACAAAGACAACTGAAGGCTTCAATGAAGTGGTGTGAAAAGACATGATGGAGACTAGAGTTACTAGAAATATGGCTGTAAATAGGGTTTAGTGGAAAATAGAACTCAAAAGGCTGACCCAAAATAGATGGGATGAGGCTTAAATGATGATGATGATGGCAACGATGACTAAAGACACCCTTTCAGTTTGGTAAGTTTAGTTGGTTTCTTACCAATGGAGTAAGCTGAGAGAATTAGTCATTTTCACACTTGAAAATATATATGGAGTTCGTAAACAGGTCTTCTAGCTATCAATCATACTGAATAGATGAACCATGTATCTCAATTGCAAGAGGCTATATTCCATTTTACTTTATTACTGTCCTGGCATTTGAATGATTTTTTAACAACCTTTCTTCTGTTTCGTGGAATCAGCTCTCCCAACTGCACTCAGCTAGTAAAGTTTTGACTCTGGTATGTTCAGCTTGGCATCATAATTCATAAACTTACTGCATGTGAAAATTTATTGTTGATTTTTTTCAGAAGCTCTGTAATATTTCGTTTTTAGATACAACAAGCACGATCAATGCCTCTTTCTTCTTTCTTCTGCTGGAATGGTCTTGACCTATCACGCTGGAAAGATTTTATATGTTTTAATTAATTTTCTTCTCCATGGAATAGGAGTAACCCATTCTCAATCTTTGTTAGATGTGGTTGACTAATAATCCTCTGAACAAATTGCTACTCTTTTTGTTTTTTTTTTTCCTCTGGCAATGCTTCTGTATGCATTTCGAGAAGAGAATTATCTCTTCCGACAAAGTAAGTCAACTGTCCATCGTTACTGGGCTGCATCAGCTAAAAGGGTGTCTTCCACCAAATTTCTGGAATCTTTTGTGCTAAAAGGTGACCTTTTTTATTTACTTGATTTATGGAGCAAATCAACCAATTTTCTGATGTGGCAGGCACTCTGATAATGGTTCTAGAGGGTCATTGTGAGAGATTATGCTTGGGGAAGCTCTCCTTCTAAGGTAGAAAACTGAATCTCTCATTTATTTATTCATTTAATTTTTATTTATTTGAATATATTTATAATTTATTATTTGGTTTTGATTTTGGAGATAGTTCAATAATTAAGGGGTGTGTTGGAGATGGGTGCAAAGTGGTAATCTGTTTGAATATTTTCCTATAGTGGATGATCATATCTGCTGGCATTGTACTCATGAATGCATTAGGTTTGGGTTTTGATTTTCCAACTTTGCCCAAGTATTTTCAATTTCACCTACCAAAGCCTAATCAATAATTATGGAGCTTTTAAGTTGGAAAACAGTGCATGCCTGCCATACCAAAGGCATAACAGAATGGACAATCACCCGTTCTTCCAAAATATCCCAATTGATTATGATTAGGGGTACTTCCAAGTTCTCACTAAAAACATTCAAACGCATGTTAAGGGCTTATGGCCTTCAATAGATGCTGGAGACAATTACCTATCAGAGACCTGTACTCCAGCTACTATGCCATGAGTTTATATGGCCTTCAAGAGGTGCTGAATAAAATTACCTATCAGAGACCTGTATTGCAGCTGCCATGCGGGGTGTGACATAAGTAGCTGGCTCTGGAGTCTTGTTTCTCTCCCCCACTCTAAGTTGCTGGTGCTGGAGCCTATTTTAAGTGTGTCCAATTGTTTGCTTATATTTTCTTTCTGTAAGTTTTGTTCGTTCCATATAATTTAGTTCTGTTTGACTAACAAGGAAGAATAAGAAATAGGGCACGTTACTTGTCAATGAAGAAGAAGAAATAGGATCAATATTTAGTTTTAGGGAATTGTTGGATAAACAGCAATTCCATCTCTCTACACACAAGAGAAAAAAAAATTAAAAAAAATAAAATCCCCATTTTACTCCCCACACGTCTCTCTCCCTCCCTCCTCTCTCCTCCCTTTTCTCTCCGGCCGGTGACCCAGCAGGGGGGGGGGGGGGGGGGGGGGGGGGGGCGCTCTCCCTCCCTCTTCCTCTCCTCCTCTTATTCCTCCTCTCCCCCCCTCTTCCTCTCCTCTCCTTCCTTTCTCTCCTCCTCTCCCTCCTCTCCCCGCTTTCCTCTCCTCCTCTCATCTCCTCTCCGCCCAGTTTGGCCTTGTGGGGCTAAACATCACACTGATGTTCAGCTTCACAGGGCTGAACAAGAGAGGAGAGGAAGAGGAGGAATAATGGGGAGAGGAAGATGGAGAGGAAGGGGGAGGGAAAGCCCCCCCTCCTGCCGGCCGGACTTCATTGCCGGCATGAGGGAAAGGGGAGGAGAGAGGAGGGAGGGAGAGAGGTGTGTCGGGGGTAAAATGGAAATTTTAATTTTAAAATTTTTTCCCCTGTGTGTAGGGAGTTTATTTTTTGTGTTGAAATAGCAGCTCTCTTAGTTTTATTATTGCAAGGATCGTCTTTTGTTAGAAAATCTTTCATTCAGTCTAGGGCATAGGTATTTGCATCCTTTCTGTGATGCCTAGATAAAGGAGGCACAGTGATGGATTGATTTAAACAGGAATTAGGGGTGTGCAAAATACTAGGCTGATTAAATGATCCTATCCCTTAGTTTAGACCCTCAAATGATGCAGGACAATATGAGATCTATCCTAACATGAAGAGATCATATCTGAATGAACAATTAAAATTCAGTTATAAGCAATCCAAATAAATTAAAACATTGAATTTCTAGTAAATAATAGATCCACGGTCCAAGGTGATCTCACAAATCCCGCAGTAAACCCTTTCTTGGTATAGAAAATAGTAGGATCTTAATAGAAGATAGAACTTCCAGGTTGCTTAGGGCCAGTAATGCACATCCAATGATTTGGACAATGGTCTAGATGAAAGATCTATAATAACAAAATTCGGATCTAATATTTTCAGACCTAGCAATAGTTCAGATCTAATAAAACTCAGATCTAGGATGGGTTTGATAATAAGTTTCAGATCTGAAGTTGGTAACAAGGAAAGTCTAGATTTGCAGGGCTCAAGTCTAGGGTAGTTTAAATTTGATGGAGATACGAGGATGGCTCTAGATCTAAGTAGTAATACCCAAAAGTGCTCTTGGAAAGAGAAAAAGTGAAAGAGATATGGATACCTTTGTTGGGCTCTCACCAAACTCCGATCCGGAGGCGTTAGAAGAGATCTCAAGAGAAAGGTAGACCCTAGAGGCTCAAGGAAGAAGAAGAAGTTTTTCTTTCATTCAATATCATCGCATAACATAGCCAAGATAATACAAGAGAAGTCCTTTTAATAATACCCTAAAGATGACATCATACAAACAAAGAAAACAAAATAAAATAATAAAGAAAACAAACTTGCGCCAACTGCCTTGGGTTTCGTGCGCATGGGATGTGTGCACGAATCCCAAGGTAACCTTTATTTACTTTAAGTTATGGGCCCCTCACTACTTATGCATTTAACAAAAGAAAAAAAAAACATGGGTCCCTTTCTTCTACTAAAACGCTTTTAATTATTTGGGCCCCTCCAAACTTTAAAAGCTCTTTTATTTCTTCTCAATTCTCATGTGGCACTTCCCAGCGTGGGGCCTTAAAGACAATTACACTCATAGGGTCTTCCTCGAAACCCAGCCGTCGAATGTCCTCGCGATGATGGATCAACGGTGGATTTATAATTTTTTTGCGATCAAAACTTGAGTAATGCTCATCCATCCAAATTAAAGTTTGATCCATTATTCTGCGCTCTTTTCTTTGATACACCTAATAAAAATGAGAGGGATCAGATCTGATGTCCCCATCATCAAAGGTGACTGATGTCTGGATTAGTTTCAAAATAAGACCAATGCCAATGTCGATTTAAGGGGAATAAGCGTGTGAGAGGGATTGAATTGATCATAAGCAAGCCCCCAAGAGAAATTGGGAGCGCTAGTAAAAGAGGCATTTTAGAAAATTTAGTATTTCTGAAGGGTAGAGTTGAACTCAATAAATGTAAGTGGTTGAGCTTGAGGGCATTAGTTGTTACTTGCTATAAAGTTGATGACACATGTAGATACAAACATATTGAGACTAACAAACCACATCGGCCAGGCAAGAGTCATGAGGCACAATGAAGGACATAACTGCAATTGGGTCTCATCTGATGCTTAATGAGTTATTCTGCTCCCCTGATCTTATCTTCTCACCCACAAAATGATCCCCTCAAAGCATCTTACATCAGCAAAACAGTCTCGTGAAGGAAACAAAACCATGAGAAAGCAATCCACCTCAAATATATATATATATCTCAAGCGCTCTTTCTCTAGTCCCGCTCTTCTCCAGTCCCATACACCAGAAGAAGAAAAGAAGAAGAAGATGATGAGAGAAGAGGACCACAGGAATTGGTTTCCCTATTGGGAAGACCAACTCCCATCTACAGAAGAGCTTACCCCTCTCACCCAAACTCTCATCACCTGTCACAACCCGAGCCCAGGGACCGGGGGTCAGAGGAAGCCTAACCAATGACACACGTACTCCCGTGCACGCACACCTGGACCCCGTCCAAGCATACACACACAAGGGATCATTCACACGTGCAAACAACTGTACGCGGAAGCTGTACGTATCAAGGCATATAGCAACACACTCAACTCAAAAGATACAATGGATTACACAAAAGATCATGAACTGATAATAAGAATCTATTACAAGAACGTATGACAGTAGAGCGGGCTTACAATAATCAAAATCAAAGACACGTATCACTCAAAGCCCACGCTACAAGTACAGAAAAATCCCCTCAATACAATAGACTCCAACTCAAGGAATGGGGAAACCAAAATGATGCAAACCGTACTCTTTAGGAGGGATCAAGTCCACTCCTCTAGGCCGGAAGGGGCCTCGCGAGCCTCTCCTGCAGTCGGGTCGACCGACGCAGGATCGGGAGAGGGATCTGAGCCTGCAACACACAAGACAAATGCGTAAGTACAACGACTTAGCAAAGTATAAGCCAACAAGAAGATAACACGAATTGCGTCTAAGACTGAAGAATACTGAACAATAGTCGTAATGCAATATCCATAGAAATTTTGATTGTATACTAAACAATTATGCAATGAATAAGCATGCTATCAGAATCATAAACAGATAACAATCAAGTGGCTACTACATTGGCCATTTTCTCCCTTACGAGAGCAATCAGGATGAGAACACCAGCGACCGGGCCAGGGTACACATGGGTCTCTAGTTCCCGGGGTCCGGAAGCCCAGGACAATCACTCTGCAGAGGTAAACACTTAAACTAAACCAAAGTTAACCCCGTCGGGTATCCTAAGGCTGAGGCTCAGTAGTGCCAATACCAGTCACAATCAAATCAGATGATGCACCTCACTCAATCAATCATATCATATCACATACAGATCTCACATAGCGCGCTGAATACACAATAGGAAGTGCATCGAACATGATACTGATACTGAATGTACACAAACAGGTACATAAACACATACAAGAAGTGTTAACAATGAGTATCAATTACAATCACTGACTCATAACTGATGCAAGTACTCCAATAGAGTAACGGTAAATACAATACACGATGAAAATGGTTCCGCCCGGGCTTCGCTCTGGGGTTGCTGCATTTCCCACAGAATCGAGAGGTCCAGCGCAGAACACATAAGAGGGCATAACCGAAATCAATATGCTGTACAAATCAATAAATCAAGTACTTATACGAATCAAGGATCAATTACAAGCCAATCCTACATTAATTATCCAGTGTTTCTAACCGTGCATGTTGATGTAGTTTTAAGTTGTTCGATGCACCATTGTCTAGTGTTGCAGTGTCTCGAGTGTGCATCGAAGTCCCTTAAACCAACACCCATGGGGAGGTGCTAAACAACTGGATAACAAGCATGAATGATTCACAGCCCATGAGATCATTCATGTCACTCAACATTCCATTGGGCATGTCCAGGTTAACTACATTCTAACATGAAAGTCATCTACGGTCTTTTACTTAAACCTAGTCCCTTTTCATTCAATTCTCAGGGTCTCACGGTGTAGCCGTAGGTAACCTTACGGCTTAGCCGTGGCATCTTACGGCTTAGCCGTACTATGCACTGCGGCTGAGCTGAGGTTCCCCAAATATCCCTTCGGATTTACGGCTTAACCGTATTTTGCTCTACGGCTCAGCCGTATCCTGGTCCACGGCTTAGCCGTAAGACAATGTACGGCGTAGATCAGGCTGGGCCGTAGAAGAATGTCAAATTGCCAACATCCAGTTATTTTCAGCTAACAGTCTGTACTGTTCTACGGTTTGGGTTACGGTTGGGTCTCGGCTTAGCCGTAAGCCATTTTACGGCTTAGCCGTAGCACATTTCACGGCTTAGCCGTGAGTGCACGGAGTCATTTTTCCTGGAATCATTACAGACATACAGAAACTGAACAAAACGGCTGCAAACAACAAAATAACAGTGAAACAAACTCAATGGGGCTGTCTAGCACTGAAGAACACACTGAAGAACAAGAACACAACAATCAAATCACTATCAATCGATGTTCATACAACTTGGGCTTATACTTGCCTCACGGATGGAATCACTTTGTTGCTTGGCTCAGTCCACCGGAAAACACACACAAAGTGCTCCTTTCTTCCCCCCTCAAGCAAGCAACCGATCAAAGAAAAAGGAGGAGAGAAAGAGAGAGCTGCACCGAGAGAGAGAAACGAGCTGAGAGAGAGACAGAGGCGATCGAAAGAAAGAGAAGGGAGTTGGTGGGATATTTATAACTTAATTTGAGTCCAAATTGCACTTAAGTCCAACCAGTTTATATCAATAGCAGTTTGAGTCAAATGACGGTCCAACAAGAGCAAACGAACTCATTCGAAGCCAAGACAGTTACGAACATTGACAAGCTCAACGAAATACACGCGCTGACGTCAAAATGACGCAAAACTGACAAGGTCAATCAAAAGCCAAAATTACGAAAAAGGGCTCGATCTACTTAGACCAAGTCAAACTCAACCCAAACGATCTCTCTACAACTCAAAGCCAAAAACAAACCAAATCAAAACACACTTAGCGATAAAAACACACGCAATTACCCACTAATCCGGGTCAACTCGGGTCGGAGTGTTACATCACCCCTGACCTTGCCATGGCATTCGATATCACTATACATCGTAGTCCTCCTTCCTCCAACCCACCTCTTCCACCTCCCTCCTTTGAGATCACTGGCATGGGCAAATCAGACGAGCAAGCCCGATCCCTCAAGCGGCCTCGGCTCATGTGGACCCCAGAGCTCCACAAGCGGTTTTTAGATGCCCTGACTCAGTTGGGGATGGAGAATGCTGTGCCTAAGAAGATATTGCAGCACATGAGGGTTGATGGGCTTACCAGGGAGAATGTCTCCAGCCATCTGCAGAAATACAGGCTCTACTTGAAGCGGATGCAAGGCCTGTTAAGTGGCGAAGGCGGTAATGCCTCGCTGGATGCTAGGATGCCTGCCTCACATCATTTCCTTGACTGGGGTGGCCAGCCATTGTTTCAAGGAGAGAGTGGGGAGAACCACCTGCCATCCATGCGACCTGGGTACCATCAAAGGGCTACTGTTGCCGTGGAAACACCAGCGCAACAGCAGCAGTCCCAGCAGCACCTGGAGCAGATGGGGCCTTTTGTGTTGTCTCCAGGAGGGAAATTCAATCACAAGTGTTTGGTCCAGCAGCAGGAGGCAGTCCGCCGGATGGTGCCAGATCCAGAGCTACCTGGGCTGGTGTATATGGAGGATTTGGATCCAGGTGAGGTTGGAGGAAGGAGATAGGAGCTGAAGCCTTTTCCAGCTGGGGATGATTGAATTCTGGTATTTTTTTCCCATGGCTGTACTTCGGGTTGGGTGTTGAGGAAATTGGATTTGGGGAACTGTTTTATGTTTTTTTTTTTTTTTTTTTGAAATTCTGGTTGATTGTGCTGTTTTTAGGTGTTCTCATTCTGGAGTGGTAGGGTTTGGTGTAATTTTGGGTTTCTATAGTTTGGGTGTTCAGTAATTTGGAGGAGTTTGGATTTGGGGATTTTGTGATTCCAATGTGTCTGGAGGAATTTTTCACTGTGAAAATTGGGCAGGGTATGAACTTAGTAGGTTTTTGTGTTTAGGAGTCTTTGACTTGGGAGGAATTTTATAAAAAGAGAAATTAGGTTTTGTATTTTGCTTCCCTGTGTGTTTTGAGGAAATTGAATCATGTAGGCAATTAGGATTCTGTGTTTTGTGTTTTTGGCTTTTTGCACCTTACCGATATTGAAATGAGCAATTCAGGTCTTGTTTGGCAATGTTTTCTGTTTTGGAAATGCTCGGCATGGTGGTGGGCATAATGGAGTAATGGAAACTGGGATTTCTATTTTTTTTTCTTGATTCTATGTGCGTACTTCATAACTTTGGCTGCTGATTTGTGCTTCGTCTGAAATAGTTGTTTCTTCTGACAAAGGTGGATGGTGGTCTCACATCGAGCGCTACAGGCTTAAGGTCTTGATTGTATCCAGCTTCTGATTGTCTTCTGCGGTCTCAGCTCTGGTAATCTCATTGCTTCATGTTGGTCTTTTAAGTTTGGGTTTTGGTCATGGTAATGGTGGATGCAATGACAATTTGTAATTTCCTTGTTCTTGTGGTTGATGCTTTGGGTTGCCCTTGAGGGCTTTGTTTACTTGACAACTGAATGTTGGTATTCTCCTGTTTACATCTGGTGCCCAGTTTCAGGCTGTATCCGGGTGATATAGGACAGTGGCATCATCCTCTTCTGTGTGCATGCGTGCGCACACTTCATTATATTTTTTAGTATTTGAATGGTATCCAGTACATCATTTTTATTTGTAAAACTCATGCCCCTGCAGTATCCATGGGGGACCCTGCAGTATCCATCCTGTCCTGGGAATCATAGTGAAATGCTGTATGATTTTCTAAAATTATAGTAGTATTCATGACTAATTGGTGTATTTCCATTTTAATTTCTCTTGTTTTAGCAATGAAACAACATTTGCAGATTCTCTCTTTTGTCAAGAATTTAATCTTATTTAAAGATTTTTATGGTGAAGTTAAATGATATTGAGCTGATCATATCCTGCTGTCAGTTCTGTGTTAAACTTTCTCTAACTACTTGATTAACCCATCTTGGGCCCACCATTACTCAATATAACCTGCTCTTATTGAATGGCAGCGTGTTTTTGGAATGAGATTTGGGTAGTTCCTACTCACTTCTTTTGTGGATGTGGAAAAGTTTGATATAAGCAGGCTGGATGATGCAAACGGGCCTTGCAAGTTAAACAGGTGGTCGTACGGGACTGACATTACAGTAGGATATTTTCACCAATAAAATAATTAAAGGGGTATAATATACTTTTTAATTTTTTGAATTCAAGGTTCATTTTGATGCACAACCAATTAACTTGAATATTTTTGGTAAATTGATGGTTAATTTTTCCGACCACAAGATTGTGAGTTTGAGTCATGCTCCTATATGAAAAAAAATGATGGTGACGGACTCTGGTTTCCTCCCTTCTCTGCCTTGATTTATTACTGCCATTTATTGGATGTTTAGAATGGAAAAGCTGCGGAATTAGTATCTACCTAATCTGGTTCTTTATCTTCATGCTGAAATAATTAATTGCTAGCCCTTGAGCATTTATTATTCTAGCATCTTGAACCATTGAAAGTTTAAACACACCTAATATATAGAAATCAATATTCATTAGTAGTGTATTCCATATTATGAAAGAAGTGCAGTAGAAGCCGTTCACCCTTGTTTTTTTATTGAAATTCTTTGGTTGGTGCATAAACCTTGGTTTGGGAAGACATATCTTCTGACTTTCTTCACCTTTACATTAGTTAAGCTAGTAGGGTAAATGTAAAATGCCTAAGAATGTTTACCCAACCTATTTAGTGCCATTCAAAACATGCCCTTACAGTTTGATAGCTAAAGTCACTTTCTTGGAAATGTATTATGCAAAAAATCATTTATTTTGCTATGGTTTAATAAATTCTAGAGTTCTCAAACAGGTCCTATAACTATTAGTAATTTTGAATGGCTGGGGCATGCGCCCATCTGTCTTAGTTGTAAAGGTCTAGTGTCTACTTCATTACCTTTTTGGAATTTGATTGGTCTTTTAACCATCTTCCTTCTGTTTGGGGGGATCGGCTCTCCCAGATGCACACAGATATGAAAGGCAGCTCTGGTATGTTCAGATAAGCATTGTAAACTTACTACATCTTGATTCTTCAAACCAGCTTAATAATTAATAATTATTTCTTTTCTTAGATACAACGAGCAGAAGTTGATGCCTTGTTTATCTTTTTGACAATTAATTTGAATATCTGTTGGCATGGTCTTGACATGTCTCACTACAAAGAGCTCGTGTTTATATTAATTTTCTCCTCCATAGAAAACTATTAGAACCATTCTTGTGAAGGGCCATAGTGCAAGGATTAAAAATCGAACTTGGAACTTGACTTGCCCAGGGCTGAGTCTGAGTTGATTCGATTAACTCACATGGGACTTAGTTGAGTCAGGTTTGTTAATTATATTGTTTGCCACAATTTTAACATCTAGGCATTTTGGTTGCAATGGTTGGCAATTCTTGACATGGTATTAGAGCCACCATAGGCCCCGGGTTCAAATCTACGCTGCATTGTCCTTGGTATTATGTTAACGGTAGACCTGGCAAATGGGTCGGGTCAACCTGAATCCGAATTTGTTGATTCCAACCCTACCGCGACTCGTTTTTAAAATAGGTTGGAAACCTTCAACCTACACCCATGGTGGGTCAACCTGACCTGACCCGCCTAACTAGAATTTGATGTGGGTTGGGTCAGGTTGACCCGACCTAAAATATTTAATTCCTATTTTGTGTGTGATTTAACTCATTTTAGGTGGCTCAATTTCATTTGTAAAGCTTTCTTTACATCTAGATTCATTTAAAATGTTACATTGAGCATAAATTTATAATTTATCAATTTTCAAGGTATAAAAAATGGAGAATCTATAAATATTTTTTAGCCCATTTATTGAGATAATTCATTTTCAATTTTTGTTCAATTTTATAATTTCATATTTGAGTATGAGTATAAGACTCATCAACGATATTATATTTCATTCATATCCATATTTTAGAGGCAAATTTATATACTAACATAAAAATAAAAAATATATATTAATATTTCAATTACAAAAAACATCATATTGTCAAATAAAAAAATAAGGTTTATATTCTAAGGCTTGATCCAACGGTAAAGGCTTACCGGTAGCGCCTTGGAGGACGCGGGCCAAGTCACGAAAACAGCCTCTTCAAAATAAAGGTAAAGCTGTGTATATCTTGCCTTCCCTAAATTCCGCTATGCGGGAGCCTTGTATACTGGGCTGCCCCTTTTTTTTTTTTCTAAATTTTAAAATTTTACATAACTCTTCTACAAAGATTAAAAATACATAGTTTATGGCCCACATGAATAAGAAAAATCACATGAAAACTGAAAATCATGATAACTAGTAAAATCTAAACAGGTCAAATGAGTTAGCGCAGGTTAGGCGGGTCAACCCTAACTCGACCATTTTTTATATGGGTTGGTAAACCCTAACCTGAACCCGACCCGTATTTCAAATGGGTCGGGTTAGGCAGGTCAGAAACGGGTTGAAGTGGGGTGGGTTGGATTTTGTTAGCTCTAATTGACGGGTGTGTGCTTTGAGTCCAGGTGGTGTCCTGCCGGATGGGGGGGAGGTGTTTAAGTATATTGTTTGCCACAACTCTAACATTTGGGTATTTTGGTTGCAATGGTTTTCAACTCTTGACAGGGTTGAGTTCTGATTAATTGCACAATTTTTTAAAAAAAGGTACTAAAAAATAAAAAGGTTGTTAAAAGACCACTACAGTAAAATATCTAATTTTTTGGGTCCATTGATATCCCTATTGAAACCCCAGCTAAATAAGCAATAATAGGCCCATTGACATCCCCATATGTAACTATAGAACTCTCAACAATTATATGCACACCAAGATAAAATTGTATTTTCTGGGGCCACTACAGGCAAACATCTAATTTATGGGGTCAAGTATAGCTATAGCATAGATATGAGGTATCCATGGATTAAACTGTAAACATCAAAATAGACCAAAAATTTTTGTTAAAATTGTAAAAGGGTTGTAGGTATTGTTGTTTTTTTAAACAAATTTACATTAACGTTAACTACAGTTAAAGAGTTCGAAAAATTTTCAAATAAAAATATGATATAGTTGGCTGAGTCTGTTTCTGTGCTGACTCAGCTGATCGGGTGAGTCCTATGTTTTGAGTCCGAGTCCCATGGGACCCAACTTGTTTATGCGTGGACTCGGACTCAATTTTTTTAATCCATGGCATAGCCATCTCACTGCTCTTCCTTAGGTGTGTGAATTGCATTGATTCTGTGAACTAATGATTACTTGCAGAACTTGTTGGTGCTCTGAATTCTGATGCCACTCGTAGGAAAATTGGATCGGCTTACACTCAAAACACCATGCAGCTCATGAGGCACTGAATACAGGGGACATAATTTTATTTTGAACATTTCATTCAACTGCGCTCCTACACTCACTGCATGACACATGTCATAGAACTAGCACAGATGCATCGTCGTTTCAATTGACTGATCTGAACTTTACTCCCATATATAGCTTTTTGGAATTGGGCTGGTGAAAATCAGGTGATGGAGAAACTGTCCACATATCTCGATTTCTAACCTGGTGATAGAGTCAATTTGACTCCAATTATTGAGAAATGGCTCTCATCATCTTTTATTAATAGGATCGACCAGTGAGAGATGTGGCTCTCTCCTTGTCACTTAGATAGGTCGGTTGGGGTATATGTGAGAGGGATGAGGAAGGCGAGAGAGGCGGTGAAGAAAAGAGAGGTGATGTGGGAGCTTCTGTGTCTACAGCCTCCGTCGGTTGAGAGGTGGGGGTTGACAAAAGGCAGTGTTGTCTATCAGTACTGTCTTTTTGAATGAAAAGTATGTTGGAGACTTGTCTCTTTGTGACAAAGTCAGCTACCTGTCATTACTGTGCCACATCATTAGAAAACATGTTCGTTGACATTTTGGATGCAGAATTGTTACTGCATCTAATCATGAATGTCTTTTTATCGAAAGGGAGGTGGGGTGGGGTGTGTTTGCTAAGTATGTAGGAGACAACTGCAATAGAACCAAACCAGGTTTTCAACTTGTTAAGGAGCAAGACAACTGAGACTACAATATATCATCATTATCAGTTAAATTAGGTCCAAACCAGTACGAGGGGTTGCATAATTTTATTGTGACAAATGTGGAAGATTTCATCAGCTGCATTACTGCAAGGACCTAGCTATGAGTCACCACTACCAGGTATGAGTTTAAGAAGAGCACTAAGGTTTTCTTGTTCAGGAAGTCAGATGGTTGCTCGATTCTTTTTCTGAAGTTTACTTCTTCATTTACTCTTGTGGTCTGGAAAGTGGAAAGCTTCTATTTGGCTATTTATTTTGGCATTTGGAATTGAACTATGCAGAAATCAATTTTAGGGCATGTTTGTTCAATCAGTATTGAAGTCTTAGGTTTCTAAGTAATGGCTTTCTAAGTGGCTAAAAGGGAGTAAATGTGAAGATCCTCAAGGAGCCATCACATAATGTCCCTTTGAATAGGATTTGATTACCGAACCATCACCCTAGTAGATTAATACTATTACTAAGGCAGTGATTGCTTCATCTAGATCTCCACCTTGGCCCCTTCATCTCTTTAATCTTCCTTCAATAAAGGTGTTTTGCTATGAATCTGATGCAAACCTAAAAGGGTTTGGATCAAAGCTTTTGCAACATGTTGAAGTCCCGAAGAATGTTGCCAATAGACTCTCATAAAGAGGAACGGGCCTCGAAGGGAAAACTCAGACCACGAAGAAGAACTTTATTAATTTCAAAAATTGCCTTTAATGTCCTACAGTGCTTGTATATACAGGAAAACAAAATCCCACAATCTAAGACTCCTAATAAAATTAGAAATCAATAATTGTTACAACTCATTAAAGATATAAATAATGAAATTAAATTCCAGATGAAGAAGTAATCCTAATTCCTTGAAAGTAGTTATAGACCTCCTCTGGTTCCAAAATGTGGGTCACTGGCCTGGCTGAGTCGACCCACAGACCTTGTATGGGTTGCACAAGAGCTCAGCATCAAATTTTAGTCCTATTTGAAGTATCGTGGTAGATGCCGTTACTTAAAGAGGTTGCTTCATTACTCTTGACCTTGAACCTCTCTTTGTTGTCGATGATGAACAAATATGTATTTATTGTTCGATCATCCAATGGATTCCATTCTTGTCGTACATTCACGGTCTAAGAAGCACAGACACGGATATGGGACACGGTATTTCTCAAAAAGTAAGACATGGATATGTAGGGGGACACGTTAATAATATATTTATATATATATAATCATATACTAAAAAAATAATATTATTTTAACCTTTTAATCAATTTAACAAGCAAAAAATAAAAATTTAAGTACTAACTAACAAACATATCGAATTATCAAATATCAATATAACACTAAAACATAATTTATAATCATTAAACATGAAGTATCGATAGTTGCATAAAATTTATACAAAGAAAAGAGAGAATCATCCCCACCCCACCAAAAGAAAAAAAAGCTAATTTCATGTCCTTGTGTGCTTGTGCTTGAAACGTGTCTGAAATTTGAAAAAATAAAAAAATTACAGGACACTTTTTTCAAGTGTCCGTATTCCAGACGTGTCAGACATTAACACACCACCTCGGAGAGGTGTCCGCACTTCCTCATTCACGGTCTTCTAAGTAGAATATCCCTAGTATCTATTGACATTGTAAAAATAGTTAAATATAAGGGCATGTTTGTGAGGCACTGCAGAAAATCAGTTCTACTTAAAACCTCTTCCTCTTTTCACTAAAAACCCATTCCCACCCCCATCCCAGGGGAAATGCATTTATGTGGAATTGCAAAAAACTTAATTTATTATTTTGCTTTAACTTGAGGAGAAGCGGCCACACAAAAAGTGAAACCTTTTTCAATACAGAAAAGCATTTTCACTTTCCATAATCTTTTTATGGAAAAGTGGCCATACAAATGTGCTCAAAAAGATCTCCAGTTTTGTTTTTGTTTTTTTTTCCCCCTTAAAAGAGAAAAGACCTCTAAGAATATGGTTAGAGGAACTAAGAGAAAGGAGATATTTGAATTAAATGGTAGTTGCTGGTGTGTCCCTTTAGGCTAGGCAACACCACCACTATATAGATTTCTACATTTTGAGCATTTGCAAACCCCAATGTTTTGATTATTTACAAAACAATCCACAACATCTCAATAAAGGCAAATAAATCCTCAGTCACAGTGTAGCTTTTTACATGCCCCTCAAGCTGGCGCATAAATAGCTACTATGCCGAGCATGGATAATGCTCATGATAACCCCTCAAGCTGCTGAGCAGCCAGATTGGTGGAGGGATAATAAGCACTACCATGAACACACAAATATTCAAGGGTTACACCCAAAGAGGAGGAATCCTGAATATTGTTGAAGTACCTTTTCTTAATACATAAGAGGTCTTTTATAGGCCTATTGAGAACAAGGTTGGACAACTTGTGACTTGGACTCAACTCTTCCAACTCTAAAAAATTGACTCAGAGAGAGTCAACTCGTTGACTCTGGATGTCATGCTTGTTTTAAAAAATAAAAATAAAAATTGTAAACATGGATCAAATGCTTATAAAATTTAGATATATATGTATTTACATGTGCTAATGGTAATAAATTCAAATTAGTAAATTGATTACATTTCAATCAATCATATTACAACTGCGAACTCCAAACCTCAGGCATTAATTTCTTATGTTTGACTTGGCTGAGTTTGCTCTATTTGTGACTTGGTCTTTTGTCAAAATGAGGTGATTCCGTAGAGTCATGAGTCAACTCACAAAGTTTTCCAAACCTTGATTGACAATCCCAAAGAACATAGTTTCTTTACACTATACGGATCTCTTTTCCTTGAAGTGAAATACATTGAATCTAAACTCTACTAAACTAGGAAATTTATAAAGAGGAATACCTGGAAAGTTAATTATTCTAGTAGGGATATTCAAACATGTATGATTTATTGCCTTATTGGCCCGTCAACTTTCTGCCCATAGTTAGGATGGGCCTGCTAGATCAGTTTGGTTCTGGGCTGATGTTTATTCTATTAAGATAGCCAGGCACATATGATTTATTGCCTTACTGGTCCTGTTGACGTTCTGTCATAGTTGTCAATTCCATTTCAGTCCCCATTCCGGTTTGACCTTGTAGTGATACATTTCGGCATTCTAGTTAATTCCGGTGTCCCATTCTGGAAATGATGTTATTTAAAAATGAAGAGAATATTAAAGAAAACATAAAATTGGAAAAATAGTTGAACGCTAAACTAATACTAAAAATGCAAACTTACATCATTTAAATTAAACAACACTCAACTTGTAAAAAAAAGTTTTAACGCTAAACTAATACTAAAAATGCACACTTACATCATTTAAATTAAATGCACTCTACAATTGACCATGTTCTAGTTTTCATAGCATATGAATGGAAATATGAAACATGGACGAGAATTGGACCAGATTGGACCAAAACAACTGAAATGGACTGGAATTAGACCCAAAAACTTTTTACGTGGGGCATTCCATTCCGCCCAAGGCCAATTCCGGTATGTTCTAGTTGGGCTAGAATGGAATGGAATTGACAACTATGCATTCTGTCCACAGTTGGGTGGGCTTGCTAGATCAGTTTCGGTCCGGGCTTGGGTGCAATGGAGATGGGCCTGGCCTATGAGTCTTGGGCTCACATGCAGACAAGGCATTGATTTTGTGAAAAATATAATGGGAAAATTATCTGCTAACAAGTGATGTCCCTTTTCGGGCCGAAGACTACTTTAGGACTGCCAATCTAGCAATCAAATGCAAGAGATGATGATGGAAAGCATTTCATATCACTGTTATGGTATTTATACATGAGTGAAACGAATGCAGGAAACTGAAATTAATTGTCTGCCAGTGGAAACTGGAATGCAAGGAAAAATTGATGGTTAAACACTTTATTTTTTTTTAGAAGATTCCATGTTGATTGTATTAAGCATGTGCTCTCTCTCTCTCTCTCTCTCTATGATGAAGGTTTCTCCTCCCTTCTGAAGTTGGTGGATGATGCAGTAGAATCTCAAGAATTATATTGGCCAATGACACTGAAGTTTGTGGAAAGCCGGATAGTGCTAGATACGAAACAGCAGTTAGAGATTGCTGGCACGAAGCGGAGACTCTAAGGCTCGTAGAACCGTAATTGCTCTGCAGTCAGTTTACCTGTAAATTTAATTTCCCGCAACTTTGGTTACGAATAATTGGTTGAGTAAGAACAGAAGAATTATTACTTGTAGTAACTCAGTCCATCCAAATGCATGAACTCTGATTTACATGTAGACCAAAGTACATTCACTAGTTGGAAGGTAAAGAACCATCTGATGGTTGATTGAGGCCAATTTTGGACTCTGTTAGCTTGATTTGAAATCGTCATGTGCCTGGGTATGCTGAAGGTTTTTTTTTTTTCTTCTTGTCCTTCTATTACTACATATTTTTATTAACTCTTGAAACAAATCTTTCTCTATCAATTTATATTTGTTTGGTTGAGTCAGTGTAAGGTTTTCCAGGCTTCCTAAATTTTTGGCCTTCGTAAATTATGTATAGTTGTATCAAGTGAGAACGTTTCCTGAAGCACACTGTTCAAGAAGAGAATGAAGCTGCTCTTGGTTCGGAGTGAGTTGTTATTTTAGGAAATTGTATGGCCCGCATGCCACGGGTCTCATGTCAAATCAAGCAGAGTAGATGCCAACAGGGATTGTAATCCCACTTTAGTGTAAGACTTGGTCTGGGCCCCATAATAAGACTCCCAATAGGATCGGTGGATGTGGGCTTCTGGTGGAAGATGTCTCTAGTAAGTGTAATTCTTTGGGACTTGTCTATATAAGGATAAAGGAGCCCTAGGGTTTAGATTATTATTAGAGGAAAGATAAGAGGCGAAGAGATTCACGGAGCTTTCTATTACCGGAACGCACAAAGATCTCCGGCCGTGTGACGGAATCTCCTCATCCGGATCCATTAGTTATGTGTTGCTCTTGGATAGAAGTCATTAGATAATCAACCATCTTGTATCAAGTCTTTCTCAATTGCTATTGATACCAATTGCCATTTGAAAGAGACTCTTTCAACACATTCAAGCATCCACAGTTTTGGTCATGTCTACTTGATCCAGTTGTTGGCATCCCTGATCATGTGTAATTCAGGAAAGTCATTTTAGCATATATTTCTTCTGCAAGGATGGGGTGAGAAAAAGGGTTCAAACTTTGAAGATGGCAGCTACTGAGGTCCGTGACGATTTTTGAACTCTCTTCTTTCGACGGGATCTAGTCTTTCTACAGGATTACTGGATAAAACCATATGAGATTCCATTGATGGTTAGGGGCATGATGATTTCTATGTCAAGGTCATGTTAGCATATTTGGTGGGTCCATGTGCACTGTCATGTTGGTGGACACCAAAAGTGGCAAACCTCTTATTTGTGCTCATTTTTCTTCCTAGAAAGCTCCCCACTACCTCCCTCCCCCACCTGGAAATGTGAGAGGGAACTCACTATAGATCCTTTTATAGCAGGACTCACGTACAGTCCCTCGTGTTAAAAAATTGTGTTTGAAGCCAGCTGAGTTATGAAGAGGCAGCTGGGTTTTGTTAGTGAAAGACTCACTGAGTTGAGTGAAGTTAGTTATAGCTGTAGGGTATCTCATTGTTACTTGGTTAAAACAGTGAAGTCATGTTCTGTTCATGAGATGTTTTCCTGTCTTTAGTTCGATGTTAATCTGAGACTCTGTCTGTATAAATAGAGTCCTGTCCCTCTGTAAAAAGTTAATGAAATACAATCTCTGATTTCATATCTATTTTCTCTGTCCCGTGGAGTGTTCATCTCATCTGAGATTTCACCTGTAGCTCCTATTCTGTTGTGTTTTCTATCCTAGCAAAGAAGAGATTATCCAAGGAGTTGACTGTAAGGAAGAGGCTGTTCTAGGAGATTCATTTAGTTAATTGTGGTGTTCTAGGATCAGTGTAGGTATTCAGAAAATCTGGATTCCATGGAAGTCCAGTGATGCTTAAACATGCAGAGGGCTTAGATCTGAGGATTTGATTAGACCTTGGAACCGCATGATATTTTTTAAGTGATCAGATTTCTTAATCCAAATTCATGCAATAGATTGGTAACCTCCTGTGATGAAATGTTATCTTTAGATATTTGTTGAGTTTTTGAATTCCCAAGGGCACGTTTGTGTGGTGCTTCCAAAATCTAGTGCTGCAGACAATTTTTTCAATTTCCCATGAAAATTTGTTTTGAACTCCCCCATCAAAAATGATTTTCTGTGTGATTGTGAAAAAAATTAATTTTTTCGGTTTTTCTTGAGCAAAAGTGGCTGTGCCAAATATGGAATTTTAAACATTGCAAAAATTATTATTATTATTATTATTATTATTATTATTATTTACTTTCCCTACTTTTCCCTAGACAAGTGGTTGCTGCCTTCACAGCCAGGCTAAACTTTTGTTTTGTTTTTTGGTTTTTGGTTGGATATAAGTTGAGATTCTGTTTGATTCTTTATATACGCTATTACTTCTATGAATCGTGAAATTTGTTTACATTGTAAATGGATCTAACATGTATTAGTTCGAACTTCAAATTTGCTAATGCGGACCTGATTAATGTTTGTTTCTGAACCTACCCCCGAACCTTAATCTAACCCTATTTATTATATCTATTTCGTCCCCAACTCTAATGGAACTGACTGCAACCTTATTGGATTTTGGACCCCGGCTGTAGTAGTAGATAAAAAAAAAAATGTTAATCTACTATTAGGATATAGATGTGTTTAGGTCCATTATGGACTCGGGCCCAATCAGGTGAAAGAGGTGTCGGGGATGGACCTGAATGGGCCCAGTCGATTTTTTTGGGTTGGTTCGTTTGTGTAACTAGGCAGTTGGGGACCTATTGACATCCCTGTATACGATATAGTCATAATGTGTATGTATCTTATAATGTAAGATAACAGTCATAACGTATAATTTCATATAATGTAAAATAATATTATATGCCATGGATCTGGGAATGGATATTTGGAATAACTGTTTAAAGTAAGAAATTGTATGGGACTCTAAATCTGAGATTAGATTTGGCTCTGTGAAAAGGCACATAGATGTCTACCCAAACGTGAGAATACTAGGCATAACTATATATGAATATAGTGTAGGCAATTTACGAAATTCTCTCATCCAAATAGGCTTTAGTAGTTAGATTGTGTAAGGCACATGAAATCTTATAGAATTTCTAAGATTCTATTTCTGTTAGTGGCTGAAAATGAAAATTCAAAGTTGAATATCTAATGTAAACAGGGAAGATAGGAAATGAAAGCCATTTATCAACCTAAAGGTAAGTCAAGATCTTATCCAGTTGTCACCTCCTATACTTCACCCCTCACCTTTTAAATAGGATTTAAAATGGGTACCCGACTCCCTGATTATCTAGAGGTTTTGACCCATGAAAAACCGGTTTGACACCTTTTATAGGTTCCGATTGATAAATAGGTAAGGGTCCGGAATTCAATTTAGGTTCTTGATTAATACATAGGTTTGGTTCCACGTCCATATAAGTTCCAACTGTGGACTCGGGACCTGGCACAAGGGTCTTTAATATTGCAAATTGTAGCTCAAGATCAACTTTGGCTCGATATTTTTATATTTAATCTTAAAGATAATAGATTTGACGCATTGTTATAAGTTGAGTGATATCCTTATTTTAAATTAAAAAATTCAAAGAAGTTGGAACTAGTTTTTGAAGAAGATTCCAATTCTCTAGTAAGACCCGGTTCTGGAATTGAATTGAAGTCTTCTTATCAGAATCAGGTCGGAAACCGACAAAAAAGGTTCGGAGTCAAAACTAGTTTTGGGATTGGAACTATAATTTAGAAATGGGTCCAGTATGGTTCTAGCCCAGAACTGACCCATTTGCATCCCTACTCTTTTTTATTGTCTCCTTTTTTTTTTAATGGAAAAGCTTCTCAGACTATTATTTAAAGAGAAAGCATAGAGTCAAACTATTACATTTTGCATAATAAAATCAGGAGTATGTTCTACGATACCTCTATATCATCAATAAATTGTGTCTACAAAACTAGCTTATGAGCTGCTGCATTTCTTTCTCTTCCTATATGAACCACTTCATAACTATTTAAAGCCTTTAACAGCTCTTTGACAAATTAAACTGTTCATATAACTGGATTTGGTTGAGGTTTTTGTTGAACCCGACTGAATTTGTGGTTCATTCAATTCAAACCATGTCATCAGCATACTCATGATTACAAAATAAGTGAATTAAAAATAAAAAACCTTTAAAATACCTCAAGGACAATAATCATGTGCATATGTCCCTTACTATTTTTTTAGTAAGAATTCTAGCTGGGGTATGTCTATCATGCAATCCAAACCTTGCAACACACAAGGGATCCCGTGATAGACATACGTCCAAAGTTTCGATTAGATCCGAATTTATTGGACCATTGGATCCACTGTACACCGATTCGAACTGAATGAATTTGTGGGTCACAGATGGAGATGTTAGGTACATGTGGTTGGGGCCAAACTTGATATGTGGGGTAGTTCCATATAGATCTTTTCATCCCCCTTGGTCTCATCCTTTGGTGGGCTCCACAATGGCCCCCATGGAGGAGTATGTACTACCTCTCATGAAGGCAATATGCATACGAAGATTTCCCAGTAAACCAGGCTCTTGGCGAAGCCCAAAGATCAACTGGGCTAGCCAATGGGCCCATTAAGGAAAACCCGACTGGCCCATGAACCTAATTGGGTCTCAATACATAAGGAGGCCTAAATAGAAGGTCTGCCATTTCTAGGCCCACTTGGAGTAGAGGTGGAACAAAGTGGCCTGACCCGTCTATATGTCAATTTCCAAAAATGAGTAATAAATTATCGTTTCTTTTATGAAAAAAAATCAAAGGAAGATGAGAAATGACTATTCGGCCACCCTACGTACTCATTTCCAATCATTTTTTGATTTAATTTTCATAAAAGGAAATGTTATTTGATGCTCATTTTTTTTAATTTACCATTGGTCTTTATTATTAACTTCTAATAGAATAAATTACATGCATTCCATTCCTTTGTATTCAAATGAAAATAAATAGGGCTTAGTAAATTTTCAGCCAAGTTAGGTATGCCTACCATCATATTTCATGGCTACCATTACTTGGATTTAATGTCCTAAATCATCACGTAATTCTGAAGCCAATGTATAGAGTAAAAAAAAAAGGGAGAAAGGTGAGCTGAAGGCATCTCATTCCTAAAAAAGAAAGCAAGAAAAAAGCACTCTTACAATCGATGCGATTCTTACACTTCCTTGCTTTGAAAGTTAAGCCAATTAAGTATTAAAAAACCCAAAGCAAGAAAGTGGCCAACCTTGATGCTTCGCCATAAAGAAAGCTAAAATAATAAATAAAAGTATCTATAGATACGATCAAGTGGTTGAGCCCGTCTGTTTTGATTTATGAATTTTTAGAATGAAATTGTCTTCTATTATGATAAATTGGAAATGTATGTTGAAGTGAGCTTTTCATTGCATATATTAGGTTGATAAAATGAAATTCACGGTACTTCAAATCGAAATATTAGTTGGCTCAAGGTTTGTTACGGGGGTTGCCTTAAACCCAAACCTGGTCCACCAAAGGATGGACCACTAGTCTGTGATTCTAAACCTGCTCGAGGATGAGTTTGGGTCTGGTCTGTTTTTAAATCTTAAAAACTTTAAAATATACAAAAACATGTGAAAATGAGTGGGAAAGAGGTCCAGGTACTTAAAACACACCATCTTCATCTTCACATATGACATTTTTTTGTGTGAGTTCAAAAACTCATGCCCACCCAAACCTGATAAAATTACTAAATTGCTAAGTCCCACATCAACTGCTCACATATTTTTTTTTTGTGTGAGTGAGACACTGATAAGCTATGCGGGGCTTACCCATTGAAAATCTATACTGCTAAATAAATTCACTTATTCATATGAAATATATAGTCAAATTTGTTGAAGTGAAATTGATCATGTCTCAATCACATACATTATAAGAACATGGAGTTTGAGCAGTTGATGTTTTTAAATAGATGAGTGAAAGTTTTAAAACCCAAGTTTCCAGGGAAGGTCTCAAATTAGATTCTAATATCGAGTGTAATTAAAATAGATTTTAACCTAATCTAGAATTAAATAAACACACAACACAGTAGACACACAGATATTTTATGCAGAAAACTCTACTTGAAAAAAACCACGGGGTCATCTAGATCGAGAATAACAAGCACTATGTAAAACGAAAGTTACGAGAAGTACTTGCAAACCCTCCCCAGTTGCAACTTAATTTAAGGACTGCAACGATCTTGCCAACTTAAAGTTAAGCAAGTTAATCATGGGTTCCATCTTTAGTTGATTTAATGGCGGCCATCTCATTAATTTGAATGATAATTTATAATTTGATCACCACAATGGGTGCTTGGGCTAATGAGAGTTTTAAATTTTTCAAAAGGTGGGCCCCACCGATGTATTTAACATGGGCCTTGTACCATGCCACAATGCAGCACAATGACACTGCATGGTAGTTTTGACCATCAAATGATGTGATACAGTTTGAAACAAGTTTATAAATAACCAAGTTGAAGGTAAGTCCCACTTCAACTCAAGATAAAATGATTACATAAAAAGAATATAATTTGAAAATTTTTTTATTAAAAAATATTAATTTAAAAGATTCTATTAGAGAGGTGAGAATGGCGGCTATTTTGAAGGCATTGGCTTCAAGAGACGGCAATTGGTACTGGTAGGGCAAAAAGGTCCAAAAATACAACCACGGTCTCCAGGGAGCAGCAACCGACCCTTCAAATTCTGCATTCACGTGTGATCCTGTCATTGGATAGACGCGACGGGTCTAGAAAACTCCGTCCGAGGTTACTGGCTTTCGTGGGACGCTATCGACTCAGCATCGAGCTGTCATTCTTACCAGCTTGCGTGCCTCCCAAGCAAAAACGATTCGCCTCGCTCTAAAATCTCACCTTGTACCTATTTCTTATGGCACGTCTCTTGTCAATCTCTTCTTCTCTTCTCTTGTTTAGCTGTTGCACTACATTCACCGAAACAAAACAATGGCCGATGTAGTCATCTCTGTCATTGTGCAAATGCTGCTGGAAAAGCTGACCACTTCTCTCATGCAAGAAGCTGCCTCCATATGGGGCTTCAAGAAAGACGTAAACAAACTCTCCAACACATTAACCACAATTGAATCCGTTCTCTACGATGCAGAACAAAGGCAGATTAGAGAGGAGTCTCTGAAAAATTGGCTAACTCAGCTCAAAGATATCTCCTACGACCTGGAAGATGTTCTTGATGAGTTCTCTTACCAAGTTCAACGGTTGCAAATCGAGAACAAGGAAAGAAATAAGGTATGTGGCTGCCTCTTATCTTGTGTTCAATCAGACCCAGTTTTTTCTCGACGAGATATGGGACGTAGGGTCAAATATCTTAGAGAGAGATTAGATGAGCTTGCCAAAAGCCGAGCTGACTTCCTTTTGAGAGAGAGTGTTGATGGGGATGTGGAGAAGGTGGAGAGGCCACCGACTAGTTCCTTAATAGATGAGAATGATGTAATTGGGAGAGAGGAGGATAAGATGAAGATGATAGACATCATGATGTCTGATGATGCTTTATCGATTATTCCCGTAGTGGGCATGGGAGGCATTGGGAAGACGTCGCTTGTGCAGCTTGTATACAATGATGAAATTGTAAAACAGCATTTTGAGATGAGAATGTGGGTGTGTGTAGGAGACGATTTTGATGTGAGAAGGATCACAAGGGCCATTATAGAATCAGCTACCAAAAGAGCTCCTGACGTCACGGAGCTGGACCCCCTCCAAATGAAACTCAAAGAAGCCCTCAGTGGAAGGAGATTTTTGCTTGTGTTGGATGATGTGTGGAGTGAGAATTCCAACCAGTGGGATGTTTTAAGGCAACCCTTTAAAGTTGGGGGAAAAGGAAGTAGGATTATAATAACAACTAGAAGTGAAAAGGTTTCTTTAATTGTGGGGACAGTTCCCTCATACACTCTCAGTCGTTTGTGTGATGAGGATTGTTGGTCATTGTTCAAAAGATGCTCTTCACTTGAAAGAAGATTGGGTTTCAATGAAAACTAGGAGGCACTAGGTAGAGAACTTGTAAAGAAATGTGGGGGTTTGCCTTTGGCAATAACGGCAATTGGAAGCCTCCTGCGCTTTAAAGAGGAGGAAACAGAATGGGTTCTTGTTTTGAAAAGTGAAATGTGGAATTTGCCTACGACAGCTGACATTTTGCCAGTTCTAAGATTGAGTTATCATCATCTTCCTCGACATTTGAAGCAGTGTTTTGCATATTGCTCCATATTTCCTAAGGATTATGGATTTGAGAAGGATAAATTAGTGCAGCTGTGGATGGCGGAGGGATTTGTCCAGCCCAAGGGATGGAAACAAATGGAAGATGTTGGCAGCGAGTACTTTGATGAATTATTGTCAAGGTCGTTCTTTCAATACTCACATAATGATTGGGAAGATCGGCCCATATATGAGATGCACGACCTCATTCATGATCTAGCACAATCTATCTCAGGCAAAGAATGTTTTAGAATGGAGAATTTAGAGTCATCCAATATCTCTGAAAAGGATCGTCATTTGTCCTTGCGTTGTGAAATCGATTGACCACCATGTTTTCAAGCCCTTCATAAAGCTCATGGATTACGCACGTTTTTGTTTCTTGGTGCGATTAATTCTCTTCCTTACACTACTAATCCACCATTTGTTGTTCCACTTGATATGTTCCCAACACTAAAATGCTTGCGTGTCTTGGACTTGAGTTGCGTTTCCATCAAGGAGTTGCCAGGTTCAATCGGCAATTTGAAACATCTAAGGTATCTTGACATATCTCGAGCTACTGTCAAACATTTGCCTAGTTCAGTAGTTTATCTTTACAATCTACAAACATTGAGACTAGAAAATTGCTCGGAGCTCATCAAGTTACCAAAAGACATGAACAAACTAATTAATCTGAGGCACATATACATGCATACTCGATCAATCAATTTCTCCCCTAGATTCACCTCCATGCCACCAAGAATCGGAAAGTTGACTGACCTTCAGACATTATCTTTGTTTGTTGTGGGTAGAGAGAGTGGGTGTGGGATAGAAGAGCTGAAGGGTATGTGGAGCCTCAGAGGATCCATTTGTATTTCTAAACTTGAAAATGTGACGAATGAGGAAGAGGCCAAGGCAGCAAATTTAAAGGGAAAAGAGTTGCTTTGTGAGATCGAGTTGCATTGGAGCCCTTACGCTCCGCAACATGAGAAAGTTGGGGAGGTACTTTTGGGCCTTGAACCCCATGTCAACATTAAATTGCTTGGGATATTTCACTACAGTGGCAAAGAATTTCCAACCTGGACGACAGACAAATCATTTTCCAAACTAGAAACTGTTTATCTAACCAACTGCAGGAACTGCAACATCCTCCCTCCACTTGGTAAGCTACCATCACTTAAGGTTCTCCACATACGTGGAATGTGTGAAGTTGAGCGAGTTGGTCAAGAGTTTTGTGGAATTGCTAATGGGTTTCAAAGGCTAGAAACACTAGCAATAGAGGACATGCCTGCTTTTGAGGTATGGGATGATGTGGAGGAAGGGGACTTCAATTGCCTCAAAGAATTAGAACTTATTGATTGCCCCAAGTTAAGCACATTTCCAGAGCTTCATTCTCTAACAAGCTTGTCGATAGCGAATTGCAAGGAACTATGTGCTATTCCAAATCTCTCATGTCTCCGTGATTTAGAGTTGAATGGATGCCATCAATCAATATTAGGTGACTTATCTCGTCTTACCTCCCTTCATTCCATAAGTATTACTGGATTTCCAATCCTACAATCCCTTCCAAAAGGAATGCTGCGGTCCTTAACTACACTGAAGCACTTGAATATAGGGAATTTCAGTGATCTTACATCTTTTCCTGAGGAAATAGGTTTGGGTGACCTTTCCATGCTCGAAAGATTGGTGATATCTAATTGTCCCCAACTCACTTCCCTACCAGATGTGGGACTGCCAGTTACACTTAGATCTCTCCAAATCAATCAACTTGATAGTCTCAAGTGCCTTCCCAAGAAGCTGTGTTACATCACCTCCCTCCAAATTTTAGAGATTCGCAACTGCAGAAAACTCCATTCATTGCCAGAGGACGGTCTGCCCCCTATACTTCAAAATTTACATATACATTGCTGTCCGTTGTTAAAGGAACAATACCAAAGGGAGGGAGGCAAAGATTGGTGCAAGATCGCACATGTTCCCTACATATGCATTGATGGCCAACAAATTTCATTATTTTGAAGATGTTCTTAGCATCTTTAAAAGCACAGGAGGAAGGCAGAGAACATATCAGGTACTTTACTAATTTCTGCCTTTTTTATGATATGTTCAGACAGGCCAAAATTTAATCACTTATCATCAACAGATGAGACTAGCAAGGGACTTATATATGTGCTTAGATTGAGTCAAGATATGCAGTGGTGGTCCCATAGTGTATTGGTCTCTGTAATAATACCCATGGTCTGTTAAGAATTTTCCTAAAAGAAGTTGATGTTAATTTCATATATGAAATACAGATGATACATTCATAGATATCAATTTTGGGTCGGACCCATTTTAATTTCAGTCTAGACTGATATAATTGGCCGGTTGGACATTTTTGTTTTACATCTTGCAGTTCCATTTTTGTAACAAATTAAAAATTTTAATAGACATAATTATAAATATGAGAAATAGTATATCTTACTTCTGCATGTGAATAAATAATTTATAAGCCATGTTTGTGACATCAATTCTTAGTTCTTATAGTCATATCCCATTTATCAATGTTATAGCCTGAACTAATATAAAATAAATACATTCACATGATCACCTCGCTAATGGGGTGTAAAAACCTGAAACCCGGATTCCCAAAGAAATCTGCATTTTAAGCCGTAATTTTTTTTCTACATTTGTGAGATTAGGTCACATAGAAATGCAGTGGAAATCTTATACACCTCATCACTCCTATTTGTCCATATCTTATATTTCCCATGAGACAACCTCATTATGTTGGCAACAACTTTTTTTTTTCTTTTTTCACATACGGAGGGTGTCCCGGCCCTTTGGGCCAAGACTAATTGCTTTGAGCCTAGGGGGACCCAGGTAAATTCTCTATGGCCCTAATGTGGTAGCACAGAAATTGTGGTCCTAGGCCAACAACTTCACACACACACACACACACACACACAAAAAGTGAGATAACTAGTTGTATGCGTCCACCTTACACAATTTGGTGAAAGGCAGCTTCATGGGTCATTTAGGGTCGCCAGTAATCCTTGTATATAAGTAGCTGAAAAGGTAAAAAGAAGAGAGAGAACCTGAAAACTCTCTTCCACTCCTCCATTCTTCACTCCCATCTTGCTCCTCTCCACACTCCACCTGTTCTTTCCCTAGCTACAGGCAAGATCCATTGTGTCTCTCCCTGACTCTATCTCTCTCTATCTCATCACAATCCGACCTTGGCTGTGACCAGCCCCCCAACCAATTTTAGGGTTTGGTTTGGGTTGACATGATTTATATATGCATGATAGTGTGGCTAAATGTGTGTTCATATTTTGCAAGAACCATAACTACATAGGGTGGAAACCAGTAAACAGAGTAGTGAATACCCATTTTGCAATAATGAGTTTCGAGATTAACTGTGGATAGCGTGGCAATGAGTACACTGAATTTCCATTTTGAAATAATCAGTGTCAAAATCAAATATAGATGGGGTGCCAAAATGGGTTGTTATGATTCAAAATAGTTATAGGATTTGATTTGATGAGTTCCATTAGTCCTAACACTTTTGGCATATTGGTTACAGCCATAACATTTAGTGTCATAGCCGGTCTCCAAGTCTCGAGTTCGAGTCACATAAAGGGCTACTTGGAGAAAAGTGAGAGTCATCTAAAAAAATAGAGAAAAAGAGCTATCTACCAATAGAGTGAGTGCTGCCATAGAGAGTATTACCTATAGTGGAGTGAGCAATCCCAAGAAGTGAAAAGGGTACCTACCACTAAAGTAAGAGTCACCGTGGACGTCGGATGCAAAAACATGGTAGTCTATTACGATCCTAAATAGTTATAGGATTTGATTTGATGTTTTCCATCAGTCCTAAGGCTTTTGGTGTATTCGTTAGGTCCATAACATGGGTATTCATTTTAACATTGGTTTTATATGTAATCTAGCCCCTCTCATACTTTATCAATGGGCCTGGTTTGGTATCACACAAATGTCTAACTTTGTACAACAACATGAATACCCATATGCTTGATATTGTCTATTGAATGGTTTTGTTCTATGACTCAATGGATGAGAAATTGCTATTTGTTGGTTCTTTAGAGTTTGGCATCCATAAATTCAATTGTCATCAGCATTTCATTTTTATGTTTAGAAGTTAAACGTTTGTAATTAAATCTAACTGCCCATTGCATTGTTCATTAATCCACTGCACTGTATTCTGTGATGTGAACCTAGTAAAGTCAACTGATAGTCTGATAGACAATCTGCTATAAATTGATTTACAAGTTGTGGGAGTTCTTAATTCACTTATCACCCTTAAGGTTATTTTCAATACTATGTAAGTTAATCCAAATTTGAGGAGATGTTGTCCCAAAAGTCATTCTGAACTCTAAGATTTTTAGAAGTAAATTAGTTGAGATGGGGGATATATTGGGGTGACATCTGTTTATACTTGTGCTTGATCAATTTAGGATTTTTCTTTTTTTCAGTTGTATATGTATATGCTACATCTCTATGTTAAAAACAACTATTTCTTAGATAAATGATATATGTATGCTTTCATTTTGTATGTACCTGGTGATGATTATCTTGTATTTGATAAATAATTGTCATGTACTATTAAAAAAAGTAAACTTCCTGTTATTTATTCATATTTTAATATATTTCTATTTATTAATTCTTTGATTAAATAATTACTAATTGCATGTTTTTATTTCAGAAGCACCATCCCAAATTCCTCTGACTCTCCAAGTAGATCAATCGACAACTCTGACTCATTTGGTTTCGGTGATGCTTCAAACAAGTCTGCTTCCGGTGATGAATTATTGACACAATTCTACGCATACTTTTTTTTGTTATTATTTTTTATGTATTATGCGATTTTCTTATATGTGACGTGTTTTTCTTGTTCTGAATTCCTCGGGGCCTGATCAATTGTGATGGAATGGATCTTTTGTTGTTGTAGTTTTGTGTAATGTGATGTTGGCTAATATAATTGGGTATAATAATAGATTTAGGATGTTGGAATGTGATGTGGATTCCAGATGTTGCAATGTTCTTCAGAATGTTGCATCGGGTTCATATTCTGTTCATGACATTTGCACCATTTGTATTGATTGAATGCTTGAGGAGAATCAAGTCAATTGTTGTGAATATAGGGATTACAGATATTACATGTGCTTGTCCCATTTGTACCAGATGAAGGTACATATGTATTGTTGTGTTAAGTTACGGAGATTACAAACATTGGGCCATTGGCTATCTTCAGATCTGTGGTCAGCCTCCCAGCTAAACCTAATAGGAATTTGGTTTTTCCAGGAAAGTGAAAATTCATGTTACCAATAGGAATTTGGTTTTTCTAGGAAAGTAAAAATTCATGTTACCATTGTGTGGTGAGGGATTGATATGCTAGTACTTCTTTGATGGGACTTTGGATCTTTCTTCTGATCTCAAGCTTATATCCAACAAAAGCCCAGGTATAACTGTCATTGCAGATGGCTCCTTTCTTCTAGATGGGGCACACCATCTGTGATTGGAAAAGTGTCCACCATCAAGATCCAGCAAGAACCCATCGGCTGCTGTTATCTCACTAATGGCCTTTAATCGAACTGTTAAACTCATTAGTTATTCGTTCGTCATTCTCTAATGGCCCACCCTATAGAGTGGTTTTGTCATTTGTAGCTTTTAGGAAAAGAACCATGATTAGTCAGGCTATGTGAGGTTGTGGTTGGATGTAATTGAGTGGCAACCTCAGGTTATGTAAGATTATTGAAACTCCAGGTTTTGTAGATATAAGGAACTGCACCTGTTGTTTACCCTTAAACAGAGCCAAATTGAAATTATCATGGGAATTTTATGTAACATGGTATTACCTTTTTGGATCTGTGTCTCTGAACTTCTGTGAGAAGACGACTTAGAAGACAAATTTTCAGAGCCAAATGTATCTTTGGAGACTGATGATTACAGTAAAACAACTGATATCAGAATTTGGTTAAACAGCTAATATCAGGTTTAACAGATACAACCTTCTGATTGGCACCGTCATAGATTCAACCGACTTAGAATTTGGTAAATCAAGTGATAGCAAGGAATGGTATCTTTGTAACTCTCAACGTTCAACCTTTGTCAATTTAGATCCCTCTCATTCAATTACATTCCAGTAAAATAGATACATTCAACATTAACTCATCCTATGAAATTCTGAACAGGAAAGCAAACAAATGATTCATTAATAATTCTGGACTGCAAAACTACAAAACTAATCAATTAAAATCAAATAATTTGCATAACGTAACTCACAATTAAATATTAAAGTAAAGCATCTAGTCTGAGTGCAAGGATGTTTCTGGGCTTCTGCATGAGATGCAAATCCCTGTCTGCATCTCCCATATTCATGAATGATATGCAAGATGTTGGGTTTATATTTTGTATTCCGGTTTAACTGGGTTGCTTCATTGGGTTGGCCGATGACAATGTTCAAGGTCATGGGTATTTTGGTAATTGTATCAAGACTATCTTTCTATTGTTGTTGTAGTTTTTTTTTCTTTTTCCTTTTCTTTTAAGCCGGGCTTAGGGGGGCTGGGACCCCTAGCCCTCTCTGGTGAGGGTGTAAACCCCTAGGTGAGGTTGGGAGCCTTCTAGCGATGGGAATTGACCTCGGGTGAGCCAGTACAAGCCTCAGGTGAGAAAAGGTGCCTGTTCAGGCTCGAATTCTGGGCAAATAGGTAAGAGGATGTTCTTGTACTAAGAAAGTGAGAGGTAAGAGCTCTTTCCCGTAGGATGTTCTTGCCAAAGTAGAGATTATATTTATATATTGATGCAATGCATCACCAAAGACTTTCTATGAGAGAGGTGAGAGCTCTCTTCCCCTTGGGTTTCTAAGATTTTTGAACCACATGTGGCTAAGGAAAGTTGAGTTTATTCCATGGGTGTAGCCACACAAAATCTATGTGTGTGAGCTCTCCCCCTTGGGTTTCTAAGATTTTTGAAACACATATGGCTAAGGAAAGTTGAGTTTATTCCATGGACATAGCCACGCAAAATCTATGTGTGTGATTTTATCTTCTTATGTGGCTTGATTGACCGCTGATTGTGGTTGATTTCACACTACCACCCACACGCGCACGACAAGTGGTATTTGAGGCGTAACACAAAAATCATATATTTCATATATCATATGTTGTGATTTTCTGACAGTCACCCGTTGTGCGCATTCACGGAATCACAAGATCAACACGAACAAGCCACACAAAGAAGAGACACGAGATTTACGTGGTTCACCCAAACAGGGCTACATCCACGGGCACAGGAGGACGAACATCTTTACTATGACAAGTAAAGCGTACAAGAGATTCCCACACTCTCACCTCATCTCTCCTACGTGGTGTGGGAGCACCATGGGCAACTACTGCCGCCGCCGCAAGGTCTAGGGTTACAGACTATACAATATATAATATCCGCTTTCTTGGCCACCAAGAAAGCCCCGGTACAATTACCAAAATACCCTTGACCTTAAACCAGTCCCTGGCTAACCCAATGGACTCATCCGGTTAAACCGGAATACAAGACATAAACCTAACAATCTCCACCTTGGCTTGAATTCCGTACAACTCCGTACAAAGCTTTTGCAACATTTTGAAGTCCCGAAGAATGTTGCCAATAGACTCTCATAAAGAGGAACGGGCCTTGAAGGGTAAACTCAGACCACTAAGAAAAACATTTTTAATCTCAAAAATTGCCTTTAATGTCCTACAGTGCTTATATATACAGGAAAACAAAATCCTACAATCTAAGACTCCTAATAAAATTAGAAATCAATAATTATTACAACTCATGAAAGATATAAATAATGAAATTAAATTCCAGATGAAGAAGTAATCCTAATTCCTTGAAAGTAGTTATAGACCTCCTCTGGTTCCAAAATGTGGGTCACTGGCCTGGCTGACTCAGCCCGCAGACCTTGTATGGGTTGCGCAAGAGCTCAGCATCAAATTTTAGTCCTAAGTACCGTGGTAGATGCCGTTACTTAAAGAGGTTGCTACGTTACTGTTGACCCTGAACCTCTCTTTATTGATTCCGGCTTCATAGGATATAGTGTGATGGTTCTTCCACAATGAACAAATATGTATTTATTGTTTGGCATCCCATGGATTCCGTTCTTTTCGTACATTCACGGTCTAAGAAGTACAGACACGGACACGGGACAAAGATACGATATGACGCGGACACGCCAACAAGGTATTTCTAAAAAAAGTAAGACACGAACACATAAGGGGACACGTTAATAATATATTTATTTATATATAATTATATACTAAAAAATAATATTATTTTAACTTTTTAATTAATTTAGCAATCAAAAAATAAAAATTTAAGTACCAACTAACAAACATATCAAATTATTAAATATCAATACAACATTAAAACATAATTTATAATCATTAAACATGAAGTATTCATAGTTGCATAAAATTCATACAAAGAAAAGAAAAGATCATCCCCCCCCCCCCCCCCCGCCAAAAAAAAAAGCCAATTTCATGTCCTTGTGTGCTCGTGTTTGAAACGTGTCTGAAATTTAAAAAAATAAAAAAAATTATAGGACACTTTTTTCAAGTGTTCGTATCTCAGACGTGTTAGACATTGACATAGCAGCCTCAGCCTCAGAGAGGTGTCTGTACTTCCTCGTGCACGGTCTTCTAAGTAGAATATCCCTAGTATCTATTGACATTGTAAAAAAAGTTAAATATAAGGGCACGTTTGTGAGGCACTGCAGAAAATCAATTCTACTTAAAACCTCTTCCACTTTTCACTAAAAACCCATTCCCACCCCCATCCCATGGGAAATGCTTTTATTTGGAATTGCAAAAAATTTAGTTTATTTTTCTGCTTTAACTTGAAGAGAAGCGGCCACCAAAAAAGTGGAACCTTTCCAATGCAGAAAAGCATTTTCACTTTCCATGATCTTTTTTTGGAAAAGTAGCTACACGAAAGTGCCTAAAAAGATCTCCAGGTTTTTTTTTTCCTTAGAAGGTAAAAAGACCTCTAAGAATATGGTTAGAAGAACTAAGAGAAAGGAGATATTTGAATTAAATGGTAGTTGCTGGTGTGTCCCTTAGGGCTAGGCAACACCACGACTATACAGATTTCTACATTTTGAGCATTTACAAACCCCAATGTTTTGATTATTTACAAAACAATCCACAACATATCAATAATTGCAATTAAATCCTCAGTCACAGTGTAGCTTTTTACATGCCCCTCAAGTTGGCGCATAAATAGCAACTATGCTGAGCATGGATAACGCGCATGATAACCGCTCAAGCTGCTGAGCAGCCAGATTGGTGGAGGGATACAACCAAGTATAAGCACTACCATGAACATACAAATATTCAAGGGTTACACCCAAAGAGGAGGAATCCTGAATGTTGGTGAAGTACCTTTTCTTAATACATAAGAGGTCTTTTATAGGCCTATTGAGAACAAGGTTGGACAACTTGTGACTTGGACTCAACTCTTACTACTCTAAAATATTGACTCAAAGAGAGTCAACTCATTGACTCGGGATGTCATGCTTGTTTTAAAAAATAAAAGTAAAATTTTAAAAATGGATCAAATGCTTATAAAATTTAGATATATATGTATTTACATGTGCTAATAGTAATAAATTCAAATTAGTAAATTGATTACATTTCAATCAATCATATTTAAATTGCTAACTCCAAACCTCAGGCATTAATTTCTCATATTTGACTTGGCCGAGTTTGCCCTATTTGTGACTTGGTCTTTTGTCAAAATGAGGTGATTCGGTAGAGTCATGAGTCAACTCGCCAAGTTTTCCAAACCTTGATTGACAATCCCAAAGAACATAGTTTCTTTACACTATACGGATCTCTTTTCCTTGAAGTGAAATACATTGAATCTAAACTCTACTAAACTAGGAAACTTATAAAGAGAAATACCTAGAAAGTTAGTTATTCTAGTAGGGATATCCAGACATGTATGATTTATTGCCTTATTGGCCCCGTCAACTTTCTGCCCATAGTTAGGATGGGCCTGGTGGATCAATTTGGTTCTGGGCTGATAATTATTCTATTAAGATAGCCAGGCACATATGATTTATTGCCTTACTAGTCCTGTTGACTTTCTGTCATAGTTGTCAATTCCATTTCAGTCCCCATTCTAGTTTGACCTTGTAGTGATATATTTTAGCATTCTAGTTAATTCCGGTGTTCCATTCTGGAAATGATGTTATTTAAAAATGAAGAGAATATAAAAGAAAACGTAAGATTGGAAAAAAAAAGTTGAACTCTAAACTAATACTAAAAATGCATACTTACATCATTTAAATTAAACAACACTCAACTTGTAAAAAAAAGTTCAAACGCTAAACTAATACTAAAAATGCATACTTAACATCATTTAAATTAAATACACTCTAGAATTGACCATGTTCTAGTTTTCATAGCATATGAATGGAAATATGAAACATGGACGAGAATTGGACCAGATTGGACCAAAACAACTGGAATGGACTGGAATTAGACCCAAAAACCTTTTAGGTGGGGCATGCCGTTCCGCCCAAGGCCAATTCCGGTTTGTTCAAGCTGGGCTAAAACGGAATGGAATTGACAACTATGCATTTTGCCCATAGTTGGGTGGGCTTGCTAGATCAGTTTGGGTCCGGGCTTGGGTCCAACGGAGATGGGCCTGGCCAATGAGTCTTGGGCTCACATGCAGACAAGGCATTGATTTTGTGAAAAATTCAATGGGAAAATTATCTGCTAACAAGTGATGTCCCTTTTCAGGCCAAAGACTACTTTAGGAGTGCCAATCTAGCAATCAAATGCAAGGGATGATGATGGAAAGCATTTCATATCACTGTTATGGTATTTATACATGAGTGACAAATGCAGGAAACTGAAATTAATTGTCTGCTAGCGGAAACTGGAATGCAAGGAAAAATTGATGGTTATACACTTTTTTTTTTTTTTGAAGATTCCATGTTGCTTGTATTAAGCATGTGGTCTCTCTCTCTCTCTCTCTCCAATGATAAAGGTTTCTCTTCCCTTCTGAAGTTGGTGGATGATGCAGTAGAATCTCAAGAATTATATTGGCCAATGACACTGAAGCTTGTGGAAAGCCTGATAGTGCTAGATACAAATCAGCAGTTAGAGATTGCTGGCACAAAGCGGAGACTCTAAGGCTCATAGAACCGTAATTGCTCTGCAGTCAGTTTACCTGTAAATTTAAGTTCCTGTAACTTTGGTTACCAATAATTGGTTGAGTAAGAACAGAAGAATTATTACTTACAGTAACTCAGTCCATCCAAATGTATGAACTCTGATTTAAATGTAGACCAAATTACATTCACTAGTTGGAAGGTTAAGAACCATCTGATGGTTGATTGAGGCCAATTTTGGACTCTGTTAGCTTGATTTGAAATCGCCATGTGCCTGGGTACAGTGAAGGTCTTTTTTTTTTTTTTTTCTTTTTCTTGTCCTTCTATTACTACATATTTTTATTTAACTCTTGAAACAAATCTTTCTCTATCAATTTATATATGTTTGGTTGAGTCAGTGTAAGGTTTTCCAGGCCTCCTAAATCTTTTGCCTTTGTAAATTATGTATAGTTGTATCAAGTGAGAATGTTTCCTGAAGCACACTGTTCAAGAAGAGAATGAAGCTGCTCTTGGTTCGGAGTGAGTTGTTATGTGTTGCTCTTGGATAGCAGTCATTGGATAATCAACCATCTCGTATCAAGTCTTTATCAATTGCTATTGATACTGATTGCCATTTGAATGAGACTCTTTCAACACATTCAAGCATCCACAGTGTAGGCCATGTCTACTTGATCCAGTTGTTGGCATCCCTGATCATGTGTAATTCAGGAAAGTCATTTTAGCATATATTTCTTCTGCAAGGATGCCTACGGCAGGCTGGGGTGAGAAAAAGGGTTCAAACTTTGAAGATGGCAGCTACTGAGGTCCATGACGATTTTTGAACTCTCTTCTTTCTCAGGGATCTAGTCTTTCTACAGGATTACTAGATAAAACCATATAAGATTCCATTGATGGTTAGGGGCTTGATGATTTCTTTGTTAAGATCATGTTAGCATATTTGGTGGGTCCATGTGCACTGTCATGTTGGTGGACACCAAAAGTGGCAAACCTCTTGCTTGTGTTAATTTTTCTTCCTAGAAAGCTCCCCCCCACATCCCTCCCCCACCTGGAAATGTGAGAGGGAACTCACTATAGATCCTTTTATAGGAGGACTTACGTACAGTCCCTCGTGTTAACAAACTGAGTTATGAAAGAGGCAGCTGGGTTATGAAGAGGCAGCTGGGTTTGGTCAGTGAAAGACTCCCTGAGTTGAGTGGAGTTAGTTATAACTGTAGGGTATCCCATTGTTACTTGGTTAAAACAGTGAAGTCATGTTCTGTTCATGACATGTTTTCTTGTCTGTAGTTCGATGTTAATCTGAGACTGTCTCTATAAATAGAGTCCTGTCCCTCTGTAAAAAGTTAATGAAATACAATCTCTGATTTCATATCTATTCTCTGTTCTGTGGAGTGTTCATCTCATCTGAGATTTCACCTCTAGGTCCCATTCTGTTGTGTTTTCTATCCTAGCAAAGAAGAGATTATCCAAGGAGTTGACTGTAAGGAAGAGGCTGTTCTAGGCGATTCATTTGGTTAATTGTGGTGATCTAGGATCAGTGTAGGTATTCAGAAAATCTTGATTCCATGGAAGTCAAGTGATGCATAAACATGCAGAGGGCTTAGATCTGAGGATTTGATTAGACCTTGGAGCCGCATGATATTTTTCAAGTGATCAGATTTCTTAATCCAAGTTCATGCAATAGATTGGTAACCTCCTCTGATGAAACGTTTTCTTTAGATATTTGTTGAGTTTTTGAATTCCCAAGGGCATGTTTGTGTGGTGCTTAGAAAATTCAGTGCTGCGGACAATTTTTTCAATTTTCCATGAAAATTTGTTTTGAACTTCCCCATTGAAAATGGTTATCTGTGTGATTGTGAAAAAAAATTAATTTTTTTGGTTTTTCTTGAGCAAAAGTGGCTGCGCCAAATATGAAAATTTAAATATGAAAATTTAAATATTAAACAAGTTATTATTATTATTATTATTATTTGACTTTCCTTACTTTTTTCCGGAAAAGTGGCTGCTGCCTGCACAGCCATGCTAGACGTTTGTTTTGTTTTTTGGTATTTGGTTGGATATAAGTTGAGATTCTGTTTGATTCTTTATATATGCTATTACTTCTATGAATGGTGAACTTAGTTTTCATTGTAAATGGATCTAACATGTATTAGTTTGAACTTCAAATTTGGTAATGCGGACCCGATTAATATTTGTTTCTGACCCTACCCCCGAACCTTAATCTAACCCTATTTATTATATCTATTTCGTCCCCAACTCTAATGGAACTGACTGCACCCTTATTTGATTTTGGACCCCGGCTGTAGTAATAGGAAAAAATGTTAATCTACTATTAGGATATAGATGTGTTTAGGTCCATTATGGACTCGGGCCCAATCAGGTGAAAGAGGTGTCGGGCATTGACATGAATGGAACCAGTCGATTTTTTTTGAGTTGGTTCGTTTGTGTAACTAGGTAATTGGGAACCTATTGACATCCCTATAAACGATATAGCTATAAGGTGTATGTATCTTATAGTGTAAGATAACAGTCATAACGTATAATTTCATATAAAGTAAAATAATATTATATGCCACGGATCTGGAAATGGATATTTGGATTTTGGAATAACTGTTAAGTAAGAAATTGTATGGGACTCCAAATCTGAGATTAGATTTGGCTCTGTGAAAAGGCACAGATGTCTACCCAAACGTGAGAATAGTAGGCATAATTATATATGAATATAGTTTAGGCAATTTACGAAATTCTCTCATCCAAACCGGCTTTAGTTGTTAGATTGTGTAAGGCACATGAAATCTTATTGAATTTCTAAGATTCTATTTCTGTTAGTGGCTGAAAATGAAAATTCAAAGTTGAATATCTAATGTAAACTGGGAAGATAGGAAATGAAACCCAATCATCAACCTAAAAGGTAAGTCAAGATCTCATCCAGATGTCACCTCCTATACTTACCCCTCACCTATTAAATAGGATTGCAATTGAGTATCCGACTCTCTGATTATCCGGAGGTTTTGACCCATGAAAAACCGGTTTGACACCTTTTATGGGTTCCTGTTTATCAATCGGTAAGAGTCCGGAATTCAATTTAGATTTTGAATAATAAATGGGTCTGGTTCTAGGTCCATAAAAGTTCCGACCTTGGACTTGGGACCCGGCACAAGGGTCTTTAATATTGCAAATTGTAGCTCAAGAACAATTTTGGTTTGACATTTTTATATTTAATCTTAAAGATAATAGAGTTGATGCATTGCTAAAAGTTGAACAATATCCTTATTTTGAATAAAAAAATTAAACGAAGTTGGAACTAGTTTTTGAAGTAGATTCCAATTCTTTAGTGAGACTTGGTTCCGGAATCAAATCTAAGTCTTCTTAATGGAATCAGGGCTGGAACCGACAAAAGGGGTTTTGAGTCAAAACCAGTTCTAGGATTGGGACTATAATTTAGAAACGGGTCTAGTATGGTTCTAGCCCGAAACTGACCTATTTGCATCCCTACACTTTTTTAGTCTTTTTTTTTTTTTGATAGAAAGCTTCTTAGACTATTATTAAAGAGAAAGCATAGAGTCAAACTATTACATTTTGCGTAATGAAATCAGGCGTATTGTATTGCAATACCTTTATATCATCAATAAATTATGCATGCCAAGCTAGCTTTTGAGTTAGTGCATTTCCTTTTCTACCTATATAAAGCACTTCACAAATATTTAAAGTCTTCAACAGCTCTTTGAAAAATTAAACTATTCATATAATTGGATTTGGTTGAGGTTTTTGTTGAACTCGACTGAATTTGTGGTTCATTCAATTCAAACCGTGACATTAGCATGCTCATGATTACAAAATAAGTGAATTAAAAATAAAAAACCTTTAAAATACTTCAAGGACAATATTCATGTACATATGTCATTTACTGTTTTTTTTAGTAAGAATTCTAGATGGGGCATATCTATCACCCAATTCAAATCTTGCAATACACAGGAAACCCTCGTGATAAACACACATCCCAAGTTTCAATTATATCCGAATTTATTGGACCATTAGATCCACCGTAAATTGATCCGAACAGAATGAAGGAGTTAGGGACATGTGGTTGGAGTCAAACTTAATATGTGGGGTGGTCCCACATAGATCTTTCCATCCCTCATGTCTCATCCTTTAGTGGGATCCACAATGGGCCCCATGGATGAGTATTGACTGCCCCTCATGAGGGCAAAATGCACACGAAGATTCTCTTGTAAACTAGGCTCTTGGCCGAGTCCAAAGATCAACTGGCCAGCCAATGGGCCCATCAAGAGAAACCCAACTGGCCCATGAACCTAATTGGGTCTCAATACATGAGGAGGCCTAAATAGAAGGTCTGCCATTTCTTGGCCCACTTGGAGTAGAGGTGGAACAAAGTGGGCCAACCCGTCTATATGTCGATTTTCAAAAATGAGCAATAAATTATCTTTTCTTTTATGAAAAAAGAATCAAAAAGAAGATGAGAAATGACTATTCAGCCACCCTATTTACTCATTTCTAATCATCTTTTGATTTAATTTTCATAAAAGGAAAGGTTATTTGATGTTCATTTTTTTTAATTTACCATTGGTCATTATTATTAACTTCTTATAGAATAAATTACATGTATTCCATTCCTTTGTATTCAAATGAAAATAAATAGGCCTTAGTAAATTTTCAGCCAAGTTGGGTATGCCTACCATCATATTTCATGGCTAAACTACTTGGATTTAATGTCCTAAATCGTCATGTAATTCTGAAGCCAATGTATGGAGTAATAAAAAATGGGAGAAAGAGAAGCTGAAGGCATCTCATTCCTCAAAAAGAAAGCAAGAAAACAACACTCTCACAATCGATGCGATTCTTACACTTCCTTGCTTTAAAAGTAATGCCAATTAACTATTAAGAAACCCAGATAAAGAAACTGGCCAACCTTGATGCTTCGCCATAAAGAGAGCTAAAATAATAAATAAAAGTATCTATAGATACGATCAAGTGGTTGAGCCCGTCTGTTTTGATTTATGAATATTTAGACTGAAATTGTCTTCTATTATGATAAATTGGAAATGTATGTTGAAGTGAACTTTTCATTGCATATATTTGGTTGATAAAATGAAATTCACGGTACTTCAAATCGAAATATTAGTTGGCTCAAGGTTTGGTACGGTTTGCGTTAAACCCAAACCTGCTCCACCAAAGGATGGATCACTAGCCTGTGATTCCAAACCTGCTCGAGGTTGAGTTTGGGCCTGGTCTATTTTCAAATCTTAAAAACTTTAAAATATATAAAAACATGTGAAAATGAGTGTGAAAGCGGTCCAGGTATTTAAAACACACCATCTTCCACCCCAAACCTGGGAAAACTACTAACAAAACTGCTATTAATAGGAGCGGACAAGAATTGGGTAACCCTCGGGTTGAAGGCAAAAGGTCTGATAGCTGGGCTGGTGACGGATAGCTTAGGTCATAAAAAAGAAAAAAAAAAAAAAGAAGAGGAGCGAGTCAATGCATATCCCATTAGTTGCCGACCCATGGCCCTCCATACTGTGAGTGAGACACTAATAAGCTATGTGGGGCTTATCCATTGAAAATCTAAATTGCTATAAATAAATTCACTTATTCATATGAAATACATAGTTAAATTTGTTGAAGTGAAATTGATCATGTCTAAATCTCATACATTATAAGAACATGTAGTTTGAGCAATTGAAGTTTTTAAATAGATGAGTGAAAGTTTTGAAACCCTACTTTCCGGTAAAGGTCCCAAATCAAATTCTAATATCGAGTTTAATTAAAATAGATTTTAACCTAAACTAGAATTAAATAAACACACAACAGAGTAGACACGGATTTTTATGTGGGAAACTCTACTCGAAAAAAACCACGGGTCATATAGACCGAGAGTAGCAAGCACTATGTAAAACGAAAGTTACCAAAAGTACTTGCAAACCCTCTCTAGTTGCAACTCAACCTGATGACTACAACGATCTTGTTAGCTACTTGCCGTGTACCTTCACTGCACTTGAAATAACCACCTTAAATGCCTCTTCAAGATGAAACTACTACGAGAGACTAGATGAGAAGAATTAGAGCTGTAACTTTAGCACAACAGATGAAAATTCACAAGTTTGCTCTAAAGAGGATGCAAAGATCTCGAAAGGATACTAAGTTATTCTCAAGGGGGATGGATGGCCTAAAGAGAGAGAACATGAGTTTATATAATCCCCAGTTTGTAGGGCAAATCCTTGTTGAGCAGGAATCAAATTTACTAGAGAATAGGCATACAACAAGGAAAGTTTTAATTCAGGAAGCCTAAACTTGTCATCAAGCGCTCGAGTGCGTGTGAGAGCCCACTCAAGAGTGCCTTGAGAACTTACGCATACGGAGAACCATGCACAAGGGAGAGGATACGAAGCTTGAGCACAATTGCTTCTGGAATGGGTGCACAAGAGTGTGTCAAGTGGTGCTCAAGAGCACTCAATTTTGGATTGGGCGCACGAGCATGATCTACACTACGCTTGAGCATAGTCTATGATTTTGCATGTACTTGATTTTCTTCAATACTGATCAAACGCTGTAATTAATCTATAAAATACATAGATACATCATGAAACCCAGTTTTGTCCAGTTTCTAATGAATTAGCCAACACTCAAAATTCTTAACAATCTCTCCTTTTGTCAATTCATGGACAAAATAACCTAAATACATGAAAATCTACCCAAACAAAAAATCCCAATCCAAGAAACAAGCAATCCAATTTCCAATTTCTTCAAATCAGCATCAGCTTATAATCCCTGTAAATCATGTCACGAAAACTTGACAAAAAATCAAGTGAAAAAAATCATGAAATTAAATCATCCATCATCACCCACCATACTCTCCCTTTTTGTTCAGAATTCACAAAGGGAATTCGAAGAAGATGCATTTTAATAATGAAAAGACCATTAACGCTAAAGAATAAGTTCGGACAGTAACAAGTCAACATAAATAGAACTACTCTAAACATTAAGCTATTTTTAAAATTTTGTAAACTTTGTTCACTGTAGGACAAAGTGATCCAAGTATCCATTACAATTTAAAAAAAAAAATTAATGAACCTTTGTAAGTGAGATCTTCTATTAAATTTGTATATAATAGTGCTGAGTCTATTTTCATCTAATAATAATTATCATATTTATTTTAAGAATCAGATGCAATGAAGAAAGTAATTTCGACCAATGTCTTAATTGTTAACACAGGTATAGTTAATATTGAATATAAAGAGGTTGATCTTTATTTTTATAATTTAAAAATTAATGAATTACTATGTTTATGATTTGAAGGAACCTACAATATTTGAAAAGAAAAAACGATCCAAAATTTTATTTGATTGATCTTGTGTCAAATGAGAAATCATGATAGGAGCTAAAGATATTGGTTTGAAATCTATATTGGCAAATTTTCTGGGGTTAATATTAGTAATTTATTACTATGTTGTGATCTTTTTTTTAGTCAAGTTCAGAAACATGTTTTAAAAATTAAGAAATGACTTATCATAGTAGGTGTAATCATCATTGCTTTTCTTTAGAAAATCATCTTATTAAGAGGAGGATTTTACCGAAAAATCTCCCTTAGATGTACACCAATCATGATCAAGCCTTAATTTTTAGTTTGCACTGATTGGGTCCAGAGGGCCTAATTGTGTGCAAAAAAAAAAAAAAAGAATTTTAATGTGTGGCTAAGTAATGCTAGCGTCACTCAGTTCTACATTCGAAAAAAAAAGTGCAAAGAAAAAAAGGAAGAAGAGAGGAGAAAAAAAAGGAAGAAAAGAGGAAGAAGAGAGGAGAAATAAGAGAAGAAATGAGGAGAAATAAGAGAAAAAAGGAAAAAAGAAATTAATCCCTTCCTTCCTTCCTCTCATCTTCTTCTTTTATTCCTTCTTTTCTTCCTCTCTTATTCTTCCTTTTTTTTTTCTCCTCTTCTTCCTTTCTTCTTTGCATTTTTTTTCGTACCATCACTCAGTCACTAATTCAAAAAAAAAAAAAAAGAAAAAAGAAAAAATTGAATACGATTAGGCCCCATGGACTCGATCAGTTCACACTAAAAATAGGGCCTGATCGTGATTAGTGTACATCTAAGGGGTCTTTTCCGGTAAAATCCTTTATTAAGGAAGAAAATAATTTTTATTAGAGTTTACACTTTAATTATAGAATTGTCTTTTATGAAGTGAAGATATTATTTTATTAACATGGAGGTTAATGACAGTCAAAATAGGTCGACTATTGCTTGATTATCTTGGAATCTTAGGCATTTTTTAGAATTTTGGATCTAGATCTTCGATGGTTCACAACTGTACTAGGGTTCATCACACCAATTCTTGGCTGGTGGCTCATAGTAAATTTAATTATGTTTGGATTACGTACGCAAATTGAAAATCAACAGCATATGCATTGCAATACATGTGGAAAAGTACATGTGGCATTCGAATACCGTGGTTCTAGAATATATTGAAGACTGCATGCTGGCCTAGGTCCAAATCCTTAAAAAGTAATTTCTTGTACCTGCGAATGTAACAAGAATTCACTATGATGGGAACTAGGTTAGTGGCTTTCGTGGGACTCCACCGACTCAGCATCGAGCTGTCATGTCTATCTAGATTGCGTGCTTCCAAAAAAATAAACGATTCTTGCTTGCGTGCTTCCAAAGAATAAACGATATTCTCCCCTTCTGCCTATTTCTGACGGCACGCCTCTTGTCAATCTCTTCTTCTCTTCTCTGTTTTAGCTGTTGCACTACATTCACTGAAACAAAACAATGGCCGATGTGGTGATCTCTGTCATCGTGCAAATGGTGCTGGAAAAGCTGACCACTCCTCTCATGGAAGAAGCTGCCTTCATTGGGGGCTTAAAGAAAGAGATAAACAAACTCTCCAACACTTTAACCACAATTCAATCCGTTCTCTACGATGCAGAAGAAAGGCAGATTAGAGAAGAGTCTGTGAAAGCTTGGCTAACTCAGCTCAAAGATGTCTCCTACGACCTAGATGATGTTCTTGATGAGTTCTCTTACCGAGTTCAGCTGTTGGAAACCGAGAATAAGGAAAGAAATAAGGTATGTGGCTCCTTCATATCTTGTATTCAATCAAACCCAGTTGTTTTTCGACGAGATATGGGAAGTAGGGTCAAATATCTTAGAGAGAGATTAGATGAGCTTGCCAAAAGCCGAGCTGACTTCCTTTTGAGAGAGAGTGTTGATGGGGATGTGGAGAAGGTGGAGAGGCCACCGACTAGTTCCTTAATAGATGAGAACGATGTAATTGGGAGAGAGGAGGATAAGATGAAGATGATCGACATCTTGATGTCTGATGATGCTTTATCGGTTATTCCCGTAGTGGGTATGGGAGGCATTGGGAAGACGTCGCTTGTGCAGCTGGTATACAATGATGAAATTGTAAAACCACATTTTGAGATGAGAATGTGGGTGTGTGTAGGAGACGATTTTGATGTGAGAAGGATCACAAGGGCCATTATAGAATCAGCTACCAAAAGAGCTCCTGACGTTACGGAGCTGGACCCCCTCCAAATGAAACTCAAAGAAGCCCTCAGTGGGAGGAGATTTTTGCTTGTGTTGGATGATGTGTGGAGTGAGAATTCCAACCAATGGGATGTTTTAAGACAACCCTTTAAAGTTGGGGGAAAAGGAAGTAGGATTATAATAACAACTAGAAGTGAAAAGGTTTCTTTAATTGTGGGGACAGTTCCCTCATACACTCTCAGTCGTTTGTGTGATGAGGATTGTTGGTCATTGTTCAAAAGATGCTCTTCACTTGAAAGAAGATTGGGTGGCAATGCAAACTTGGAGGCACTAGGTAGAGAACTTGTAAAGAAATGTGGGGGTTTGCCTTTGGCAATAACGGCAATTGGAAGCCTCCTGCGCTTTAAAGAGGAGGAAACAGAATGGGTTCTTGTTTTGAAAAGTGAAATGTGGAATTTGCCTACGACAGCTGACATTTTGCCAGTTCTAAGATTGAGTTATCATCATCTTCCTCGACATTTGAAGCAGTGTTTTGCATATTGCTCCATATTTCCTAAGGATTATGGATTTGAGAAGGATAAATTAGTGCAGCTGTGGATGGCGGAGGGATTTGTCCAGCCCAAGGGATGGAAACAAATGGAAGATGTTGGCAGCGAGTACTTTGATGAATTATTGTCAAGGTCATTCTTTCAATACTCACATAATGATTGGGAAGATCGGCCCATATATGAGATGCACGACCTCATTCATGATCTAGCACAATCTATCTCAGGCAAAGAATGTTTTAGAATGGAGAATTTAGAGTCATCCAATATCTCTGAAAAGGTTCGTCATTTATCCTTGCGTTGTGAAATCGATTGGCCACCATGTTTTCAAGCCCTTCATAAAGCTCATGGATTACGCACGTTTTTGTTTCTTGGTGCGATTAATTCTCTTCCTTACACTACTAATCCACCATTTGTTGTTCCACTTGATATGTTCCCAACACTAAAATGCTTGCGTGTCTTGGACTTGAGTTGCGTTTCCATCAAGGAGTTGCCAGGTTCAATCGGCAATTTGAAACATCTAAGGTATCTTGACATATCTCGAGCTACTGTCAAACATTTGCCTAGTTCAGTAGTTTATCTTTACAATCTACAAACATTGAGACTAGAAAATTGCTCGGAGCTCATCAAGTTACCAAAAGACATGAACAAACTAATTAATCTGAGGCACATATACATGCATACTCGATCAATCAATTTCTCCCCTAGATTCACCTCCATGCCACCAAGAATTGGAAAGTTGACTGACCTTCAGACATTATCTTTGTTTGTTGTGGGTAGAGAGAGTGGGTGTGGGATAGAAGAGCTGAAGGGTATGTGGAGCCTCAGAGGATCCATTTGTATTTCTAAACTTGAAAATGTGACGAATGAGGAAGAGGCCAAGGCAGCAAATTTAAAGGGAAAAGAGTTGCTTTGTGAGATCGACTTGCATTGGAGCCCTTACGCTCCGCAACATGAGAAAGTTGGGGAGGTACTTTTGGGCCTTGAACCCCATGTCAACATTAGATTGCTTGGGATATTTCACTACAGTGGCAAGGAATTTCCAACCTGGATGACGGACAAATCATTTTCCAAGCTGGAAACTGTTTATCTAACCAACTGCAGGAACTGCAACATCCTCCCTCCACTTGGTAAGCTACCATCACTTAAGGTTCTCCACATACGTGGAATGTGTGAAGTTGAGCGAGTTGGTCAAGAGTTTTGTGGAATTGCTAATGGGTTTCAAAGGCTAGAAACACTAGCAATAGAGGACATGCCTGCTTTTGAGGTATGGGATGATGTGGAGGAAGGGGACTTCAATTGCCTCAAAGAATTAGAACTTATTGATTGCCCCAAGTTAAGCACATTTCCAGAGCTTCATTCTCTAACAAGCTTGTCGACAACAAATTGCAAGGAACTATGTGCTATTCCAAATCTCTCATGTCTCCGTGATTTAGATTTGAATGGATGCCATCAATCAATATTAGGTGACTTATCTCATCTTACCTCCCTTCATTCCATAAGTATTACTGGATTTCCAATCCTACAATCCCTTCCAAAAGGAATGCTGCGGTCCTTAACTACACTGAAGCACTTGAATATAGGGAATTTCAGTGATCTTACATCTTTTCCTGAGGAAATTGGTTTGGGTGACCTTTCCATGCTTGAAAGATTGGTGATATCTAATTGTCCCCAACTCACTTCCCTACCAGATGTGGGACTGCCACTTACACTTAGATCTCTCCAAATCAATCAACTTGGTAGTCTCAAGTGCCTTCCCAAGAAGCTGTGTTACATCACCTCCCTCCAAATTTTAGAGATTAGCAACTGCAGCAAACTCCATTCATTGCCAGAGGATGGTCTGCCCCCTACACTTCAAAATTTACATATACATAGCTGTCCGTTGTTAAAGGAACAATACCAAAGGGAGGGAGGCAAAGATTGGTGCAAGATTGCACATGTTCCTTACATATACATCGATGGCCAACAAATTTCATTATTTTGAAGATGTTAGCATTTTTAAAAGCACAGGAGGAGGGCAGAGAACATATCAGGTACTTTACTAATTTCTGCCTTTTTTATGATATGTTCAGATAGGCCAAAATTTAATCACTTATCATCAACAGATGAGACTAGCAAGGGACTTATATATGTGCTTAGATTGAGTCAAGATATGCAATGGTGGTCCCGTAGTGTATTGGTCTCTGTAATAATACCCATGGTCTGTTAAGAATTTTCCTAAAAGAAGTTGATGTTAATTTCATATATGAAATTCAGATGATACATTCATAGATATCAATTTTGGGTCGGACCCATTTTAATTTCAGTCTAGACTGAGATATTTTGGCCGGTTGGACATTTTTGTTTTACATCTTGCAGTTCCATTTTTGTAACAAATTAAAAATTTTAATAGACATAATTATAAATATGAGAAATAGTATATCTTACTTCTGCATGTGAATAAATAATTTATAAGCCATGTTTATGACATCAATTCTTAGTTCACATAGTCATATCCCACTTATCAATGTTATAGCCCGAACTAACATAAATAAATACATTCACATGATCACTTTGCTAATGGGGTGTAACGACCTGAAACCTGGATTCCCAAAGAAGACCGCATTTTGAGCTGTAATTCTTTTTTTCCACATTTGTGAGATTAGGTCACATAGAAATGCAGTGGATATCTTATCTCAACATCAAATAGAAGACATTTAATAACAAAGCACAAGTAATTAAATTCTATTTTATTATTACCATCAACTGTGTGACCAAAAAAAAAAAAAAGAAGAACTAAATCCAAAATCCATATAAATCTTGGCCCAATCTTAGGCCTTAAGACAACAACTCAACATTTAAATAAGATGAAAACAAATCTAAATATCTCTCGAATTAATCTTGACATCTCTAGACTATGTCATCCAGGCTCTATTCTTTATTTTTCCAAGTTTTCCCTTTTGTATGTATCATCCTCGTGATCCATTGTTACCTCTTCACCTAGAAGTGTTAGGGTGGGTTAGATTTATAAAAATCCAGCAAGTAAACAAGCGTATGTAAACATTGCATACAATCATGCAAAATAGAATAAGGATGGGTAGAAGATCTCATGAGATCAAAGTTAATATAACATAATAAGGCAAGATTGTGCAAGATAGAGTTATCAAGATTCCAAAATGATTATGAGTGCAGGATTGAAGTTGAAAGATTTCAGGACAATTATAAATGCAAGATCTGAACTTATTTTATACAATCATTCTGGCTTATAATTCAAAAAGGCACACCACATCGGCCAAGTTATTACAAGCAAGGTTTTCCAGAGGGAACAAGAGCCATTGGGAAATTTCAAAGTTTGTTGGACGGAACAAGAATTGCGGAAAAAATAGCAACTGGTACCCAAAAATCCCTTTCGGTAAACAAGAGCCATGAAAGGGGTTTCTTTTTGGGAACAAGAGCCATCAAGGGAGTACCATTCATTTCAGACAGAGCTAGACTACAGCTAGTAAACATATCTAGATCAAAATAGCTTAGTGGTGAGGGTCGATATCAAAATTCCATATTTAACAGATAGGGAGTTTCCAACAAGTTCATTTAAACTTAAAAATACATCAAGGATCTAGGTTCAGGCCAAACAAGATAATCTTAAAGTCTCTAGATCAAATATTCATGTGTAAACTTAGGCTTTTTAGACCAGGACTAGGTTCTTTCAATTCCATAGATCTAGACTACTATTTAGTGCAAGTAAAATAATAAGACTAAAATTCAGAATTGTAACCTTTGATTTGTAAGTATTCAATAATAGAGATTAAGCCTCAAGTCATAAGATACACTAAAGTACCTTCATAAACAGGTGAACATGGTTGATGACAAGGATACGCCATTCCAATTCCCCTATGGTTCAGTCAAGGCTTTATACAATCCATAGTGTCAAGATATTTCAGTTTTGGTTCAGGTTTGATGAAAGATGAACCAACCCCAATACAACCTGTAAATCCTTATGGCTGTTGAAAGATGGCCCAATCTGCATTCAACTGACATTTATATTAGTTGGTGTAAACTGTTATATAAACATCCCACAGTAGTGGGTTTCGATAAAGCCTAGCAAAACCTGGCCCGACCCGCCAACCCGACCTCTTTTAAGTACGAGTCGGTCACGGGTTAGGGTTTTCCAACCCGTATAAAAATGGGTCGGGTTAGGGTTGACTTGCCTACCCCGATTGACCCGTTTGGGTTTTACTTATTTATCATAACTTCTAAATTTTCATGTAACTTTTTTTTATTTTTGTAGGCCATAAACCATGTTGCTCTTAATTTTATGCAGAGGAGTTATACAATCGTTTGCCTCTTTTATTTTTATGTTATATGGTTAAATATTTTGACACTTAGAATATGAAACCTATTTGTTTATTTGACAATATAATGTTTTTGTACTTGAAATATTGATTTATGCCTTTTATTTTTATGTTGGGTAGTTAAGCATAAAAATTTACCATTAAAATATGGACATTAGTGGAATACAATAACATTGATGAGCTTTATATTCATGCTCAAATATGACATTATAAAATTTTAAAAAAAAATTAGGAAGGGATTGCCTCAATAAATGGGTTAGAAATTGGTAATGGATTTTGGCCACATTTTTTACACCTTAATATTTGGGAGATTATAAATTCATGCTTGATTCAATACTTAAAATGAATTTAGACCTAAGAAAAGCTTTACAAATGAAATTTGACCACACAAAATGAGTTGGATTATACACAAAAATAGGAATGAAACAGGTTAGGTCGGGTCAACCCAACCCAACCCGCAATAAATTCTGGTTAGGCTAGTCGGGTCAGGTCTCAGGTCAAGTTAGGGTTGGCCTGACCCAAATTTGCTCAACCTAACCCGTTTGCCAGGTCTAGTTTCATACCCAATTTTTCATCTTATACGAATTTACATAGTCAACAACATACATGAACTTGCACGGTTGAAGTCCATATTACATTAACCCTTAGGATACATAAACTGTACAACATACCCTAAGTTGAGTTGGCTCAGCAAGCAGAAAATCCTTTATAGGGTAACATAATGTTTTCGAGACTTCTTGTTAAGCATTGGAGTAGTGGTATCTAAGAAGAATTATATTGGTGAACTTAAATCCCATTCAGAAATTCCATCAAACACCCAGTGGGCAGTATTTATTGGCTAATCTAATTAAACAAGATACTAATAGTAGATTTCAGATTTTCTACAAATCATATTATCAACGTAGGAAATACCAAAACAGATCATCCCCCAAAGAGGTGTATACAAAAATCATCCCAAAAATCCCAACATAGAATCTAGTTGAATGATAGGATTAGTTGAATGAGTAGTAGGAATATGGAGACAAGAAGAGAATCATGCATTAGCAGGAAAATGGAGACAAGAAGAGAATCATGAATGGTTTGTAAATTTCAGATTGTCTACTTGCTTCTTAAGTTGAAAAACACACAAATTCCTGCGCACTAATCCAAAACTCTATGTTGATTCCGCTAATTCAGCGCTCTTCACCCAATTTTCTAGCCCTAATTAGGATCCCCAAATAGGAAGTTTCTCCTTATTTTACTTATAACACAAACAATAGCCCACTGATCCCATCTCCTTTTTGCTCACATTCTCCACATGTGACTCCACCTTTTTACAAACATGGCTTAAACCTATAAATCTTTCTCCGGAGCACTAAATCAACCTAGATGGGTTCGCACATTAGGGGGAAGTTTCATAATTAATTATTCTCTATTCAACGAGCTCCATATTGACTATGTTTCAGATTTACAAAAAAATCCTCATAATTAGTTATTCTCTATTCAACGAGCTCCATATTGACTATGTTTCAGATTTATGAAAAAATCCTCATATTTTCTAAAAATTACAAATAGGTTCTATTATTCCCAAATCATTCCCTAATTGTTCAATTCATCTATTTGGGACAGAAATCCTAGGAAACCTAACAATTGGGTATTTTTGGGTTCGGGTCCTTACCTAGGGTGAACTAATACTTAAATCAAATGAAGAGCTTTTTATTTAAAAAAGAAATTTCTCTATTTTTTTCCTTTCTCAACTGAAATTTGGTTGATCAGAATTACTGGGCAGAGCCTAAAAGGTTCAAAATCTGAATTGTAATTTTGGACTGGCTTGTTTGGTCCAAACAGTTTTCCTCCCGTTCGGTCAAAACAAAACCTATATTAATTGCTAAGAATGAATTATGTTTAAAGACACAAAATGCTATTAATTCCAAGCAATTTAAGCAATGTATGGGCACTTTTAAAGAGCTTGTAATTTAGTTGGTATTTGAAGTGAGAGTATAGGAGGTATTATAGAAACTTTGATACTTGATTGGGGCCTACAGGAGCAGAGCCTTGCATGGCAGCTGTATGGGATTTTTGATTTGGCACCTTTAAATCAAGGGGATCTTGCTTTATGGATGGTGGGGATTGAAAATCCTACATCGCTCTTGTCATTGAGATGAGTAGCTTAGGTGACTTTAGGCAAGCATTAGATTCATTTGACTCGTGTATGTTAAAATTTAAAGTGCATTTTCTAGAAATTAATTAGTTTTATTTTCTTTATTTTAAAATTTATTTTGAGCGTTGTAGTGTGAGGATTTTAATGTGATTTCGTGTGTTTGGGAGTTCGGTCTTTTGTAAATAGACCCCTTGCACATGTGTGGATTACCCATCACCTCCCTCTCGTTAACTTCCTCCACCTAACCGCCTTACATTTTCTCTTGTTCCCTCATAAAACCTTTCGTGGAAACCACAATAAGACATTAATTAAATCCACTTCTCCATACACCGAGCTTACACTGTCCATACACCTCATTACTCCTATTTAAACAAAGTTATATTTCTCATTGTCCATTAATTGTCTTGTTTTCTCATACACCTCATTCCTCATATTTGTCCATATCTTATATTTCTCATGAGACAACCTCATTATGCTAGCAACAACTTTTTTTTTCTTTTTTCGCAGACCAAGGGTGTCTCGGCCCCTTGGGCCAAGACTAATTGCTTCGGGCCCACGGGGACCCAGGTAAATCCCCGGTGGCCCCCAATGTGGTAGCGCAGAAACCGTAATCCTAGGCCAACAGCTTCACACACACACAAAGTGAGATAACTAGTTGTACCGTCCATCTTACACAATTTGGTGAAAGGCAGCTTCATGGGTCATTTAGGGTCGCCAGTAATCATTGTATATAAGTAGCTGAAAACGTAAAAAGAAGAGAGAGAACCTGAAAACTCTCTTCCACTCCTCTATTCTTCACTCCCATCTCGCTCCTCTCCACACTCCAGCTGTTCTTTCCTTGGCTACAAGCAAGACCCATTGTGTCTCTCCCTGTCTCTATCTCTCTCTATCTCAGCACAGTCTGATCCTGGCTATGACCACCCCCCAACCGATTGTAGAGTTTGGTTTGGGTTGACATGATTTATATATGCATGATAGTGTGGCTAAATGCATGTTCATATTGCAAGAACCATAACTACATAGGGTGGAAACCAGTAAACTAAGTAGTGTGTATCCATTTTGCAATAATGAGTTTCAAGATTAACTATGGATAGTGTGGCAATGAGTACACTGAATTTCCATTTTGCAATAATCTGTGTCAAAATCAAATATAGATAGGGTGCCAAAATGGGTTGTTATGATTCTAAATAGTTATAGGATTTGATTTGATGAGTTCGATTAGTCCCCTAACACTTTTGGCGTATTGGTTACGGCCATAACATTTGGTGTCATAGCCGGTCTCCAAGTCTCGAGTTCATGTCACGGGAAGGGCTGCTTGAAGTAGAGTGGGAGTTATCTTAAAAAATAAAGAAAAAGGGCTATCTACGAGTAGAGTTAATGCCACGGAGAGAATTACCTAGAGCAAAGTGTGAGCGATCCCAATAAGTGAAAAGGGTACCTACCACTAGAGTAAGAGTCACTGTGGATGCTGGTTGCAAAAACATCGTGTTCTATTACGATCCTAAATAGTTATAGGATTCGATTTGATGTTTTCCATCAGTCCTAAGGCTTTTGGTGTATTGGTTAGGTCCATAACATGGGTATTCATTTTAACATTGGTTTTATGTGTAATCTAACCCCTCTCATGCTCAATCAATGGGCCTGGTTTGGTATCACACCAACGTCAAACTTTGTACAACAACATGAATACCCATTTGCTTGATATTGTCTATTGACTGGTTTTGTTTTATGACTCGATGGATGAGAAATTGCTATTAGTTGGTTCTTTAGAGCTTGGATCCATCAATTCAATTGTCATCAGCATTTCAATTTTATGTTTAGAAGTTAAACTTTTGCAATTAAATCTGACCGCCCATTGCATTCTTGATGAATCCACCGCACTATATTTTGTGATGTGAACCTAGTAAACTCAACTGGTAGTCTGACACACAATCTGCTATAAATTGATTTACAAGTTGTGGGAGTTCTTAATTCATTTATCACCCTTAAAGTTATTGTCAATACTATGTAAGTTAATCCAAATTTGAGTAGATATTGTCCCAAAAGTCATTCTAAACTCTAAGATTTTTAGAAGTAAAGAAGTTGAGATGGAGGATATATTGGGGTGTACATCTGTATATACTTGGGCTTGATCAATTTAGGTTTTTTTTTGTTTTTTTTGCTGCAGTTGTATTATGTATATGCTACATCTCTATGTTAAAAACAACTATTTCTTAGATAAATTATATATTTTTGCTTTCATTTTATATGTATCTGGTGATGATTATCTTGTATTTGATAAATAATTGCCATGAACTATTAAAAAGGTAAACTTCCTGTTATTTATTCATATTTTAATATATTTCTATTTATTAATTCTTTGATTAAATAATTACTAATTGCATGTTTTTATTTCAGATGCACCATCCAAAATTCCTCTAACTCTCCAAGTAGATCAATCAACAACTCTGACTCATCTGGTTTAGGTGATGCTTCAAACAAGTCCGCTTCTGACGATGAATCATTGACACAATTCTAGATATACATTTTTTTTTCTGTTATTATTTTTTATGTATTAATTATATGAGATTGTCTTATATGTGACGTGTTTATGTGACGTGTTTTTCTGTTCTGAATTCCTCAAGGCTTGATCGATTGTGATGGAATGGATCTTTTGTTCTTGTAATTTTGTGCAATGTGATGTTGGCTAATATAATTGGATATAGTAATAGATTTATGATGTTGTAATGTGATGTGGATTCGGTTGTGTCGTGTGAATATAGGTATGAGAGATTACATGTGCTTGTACCATTTGTACCATCTGAAGGTACATGTGTATTGTTGTGTTAAGTTACAGAGATTACAAACATTGGCTATCTTCAGATCTGCAGTCAACTTCCCAGCTAAACCTAATAGGAATTTGGTTTTTCCAGGAAAGTGAAAATTCATGTTACCATTATGTGGTGAGGGATTGATATGCTAGTACTTCTCTGAATGGGACTTTGGATCTTTCTTCGGATCCGAAGCTTATATCCAACAAAAGCCCAGGTAAAACTGTCATTGCAGATGGCTCCTTTTGTCTAGATGGAGCAAACCATTTGTGATGGGAAAAGTGTCCACCATCAAGATCTAGCAAGAAACCATGCAGCTGATGATGCTGTATCTCACTAATGGCCTTTAATCAAACTTTAAACTCATTAGTTATTCATTCATCATTCTCTAATGGCCCATCCTGTAGAGTGGTTTTGTAATTAGTAGCTTTTAGGAAAAGGAACCATGATTAGTCAGGCTATGTGAGGGTGTGGGTGGATGTAATTGCGTGGCAACTTCAGGTTCTGTGAGACTATTGTGAACTCCAGGTTTTGAAGATTTAAGGAACTGCACCTATTTTTTACCCTCAAACAGAGCCAAATTGAAACTATCATGGGAATTTTATGAAAAATGGTATTTCCTTGTTGGATATGTGTCTCTAAACTTCTGTGAGCAGACAACTTAGAAGACGAATTTTCAGAGCTTGGAGACTGATGATTACAGTAAAACAACTGATATCAGAATCTGGTAAAACAGCTAATATCAGGTATAACAGATACAACCTTAATGGTACAACCTTCTGATTGGCACCATCATAGATTCAACCAACCTAGAATTTGGTAAAACAAGTGATAGAAAGAAACGGTATCTTTTTAACTCTCAACATTCAACCTTTGTCAATTTAGATACATCCCAGTCAATTACATTCTAGTAAAATAGATACATTCAATATTAACTCACCCTACGAAATTCTGGACAGGAAAAGCACACGTAAAAGAATATGGACAAACAAATGATTCATTAATAATTCTGGACTACAAAACTACAAAACTAATCAATTAAAATCAAGTAATTCGCATGACGTACCTCACAATTAAATCTGAAAATAAAGCATCTAGTCTGAGTGCAAGGATGTTTCCAGGCTTCTGCGCGAGATGCAAATCCCTGTCTGCATCTCCTATATTCATGAATGATATGCAAGATGTTGGGTTTATGTCTCGTATTCCGGTTTGACTGGGTTGGTTCATTGAGTTGGCTAATGACCAAGTTTAAGGTCATGGGTATTTTGGTAATTGTACCAGGACTTTTTTTTTTATTGTTGTTGTTGCTTTTTTTTTTTTTTTGTTTAAGCCCGGATTAGGGTGGCTGGGACCCTTAGCCCTCTGGTGAGGGAGTAAACCCCATGTGAGGTTGGGAAGCTTCTGGTGAGAGGAATTGACCTTGGGTGAGCTAGTACAAGCTTCAGGTGAGGGAAGGTGCCTGTCTAAGCTCGAATCCTAGGCAAACAGGTAAAAACAGGTGCCCTTTACCACTAGGGTAAGAGGATGTTTTTGTACTAAGAAAGGGAAAGAGGTGAGGGCTCTCTCCCCCATAGGATGTTCTTGCCAAATAGAGATTATATATTGATGCAATGTTTAACCAAAGACTCTCTACGAGAGAGGTGAGAGCTCTCTCCCCCGTGAGTTTCATAGATTTTCCAACCACATGTGGCTAAAGAAAGTTGAGTTTCTTTCCATGGACGTAGCCACGTAGGTGAGTTTGCCGAACCACATAAAATCTTTGTGTGTGATTTTCTTTTCTTGTGTGGCTTGATTGACTGCTGATTGTGGTTGATTTCACTCTTCCTCACACACACGCACAATAAGTGGTATCAGAGCCGCAACACAAAAATCATATATATCATATATCATATCAGTTGTATCCTTTCTCATGGTGCGTGAATGCTACATTTATTCATAGTATTGCAGTCACAATTTGATTTCGTAAGCTTTTATCTCCTGAAAGTCCGTCTAATACTAACCCTCTTCTTTGAGACTTGAGGTTGCTCAGTTGGTTGACAACCTTTGTTTCTCACCCATTTGCCATAGTTGAACCCTGGGTCAAGCTAGCCCTAAGGCTTCTACAAGCTCAGGAGCTAGAATTGTATCCAGCTTATGGGCCTTAAAGTTCATGCATAAGAAATAAGAACGAATAGCAAAATCAAGATGGTATACCGGAAGCTGTAACGATGTCATCGTATGTGGCAGGCCTAGCGATGAATAGGGGAGGGAGTGTTGTCGCACCCAGCTGCCCGAAAGATGATGGAGGAAGAAAGCACCCCCGTGTTGAAAGCACGAAGAAGACGATGTCGCACAATCACCGAGAAGCTAACTATTGGCCAATAGAATACTGAGAAATTGGAACCAAGAATGGTTTCCACCTCATTTAGGAATGATTTTTTATATTTTTTGATGTATCAGGTAAATGTGGGAAACGGAAACTAAGATATGCATGTAAATTTGAGCTAACTAGGTTGGCTTTGTTATTACTATAAATACTTTTCAATACTTTCACTCTAATACAAGACACTCATCAACAATATAGTCGATCATTGATGTACTCTTCAACAATACGGTTAATCCTTGATGAATGGAGATCTATCCTTATTGAAGGTATTTTTACCATTTTGAAGTGTTTTGAAAGTAAGTTGCTGGCATTGGTGGAAACGAAAAAGGATTCGATAGAAACAAATGTCAAAAAAAAAAAAAAAATGCCCATATACTAGTTTGCAATAGCCAACTCTTGGTACACTATTTTGAAAATTAGTCAAAAGATCTATATATAGTTTTTTAGAGTTTATCCCAGTATTGGATCTTTTAAGGATTAGTAACTTTTACATATGCAAATTTATCTTAAAAGGGCACGTTTGAATACATGCAGAATATAATATTTTTAAATCAATATAGTAGTAGAATCAAATATTGTACAATACAGTACCGCATTATTATAATATTGCAGCATTGTTATTGTTTAGTATATTTTGAAGGATTCAATATATTTTAAAATGAGTCGTTTGACAGTTGCTGAAGATTATATTATATGCTAAAATAAAATTGTCAAATATTTAAAGTCAAATAACAATGATATGCAAATTGTTATTGCTTTCCATCGAGGTTAAAGAAAGGAATTAAGATGACCACTACAATCACTGTTACATTTTATTAATGTCCATGCCAATCTCTTTCAAGTGACTAATCAAAATTTTAACTTTAAAACCTAAAGTAAAACAATTTATATAATATACTGACCAAAATAGTTTGATAGGGCTGATTTTTCACATGGGCTGTGCACATGATCAGACCCCTTCCCATATTAAAAATGGGTGGATGATAAATGAGGGTAAACATTACATTCTTCTCCTCTGACTAAAGCAGGCCATTTGTGTATGGAGGACAATGATTGGATCCAGATCCATGATGGATCCAATATGCCAGATTGGACCACCCGGATCCAACATAATAAAAAAATCAAAGTTCCATCTCAACTGCTCAACTGCATATCAGAATAGGACCAAGATCTGAAGGCCTCAGGCTGAATTCAAGTTTTAACCGTGTCCTATTCTCTGTCTCCATTACTACCATCTGATGGCAAGGCCATGTGAACGGTGATAAATAGCTAGTAAAAAATGATTTGTGATGAACTCCTCATACTTTCTACCACTAAATCCATTGTAATAAAGTAGAAAGTAGAAACTACATTACATGAAAATGTTTAATGAGATAGAGGGGAAGAAAGACTTGGGCAATAGTGAGTAAAAGGTTTCTAGGATGCTTGGTCTTCTCCCACCTTCTGCTGTTGCACCTTCAATGTATTGAAGAACGTCATAGGTGATTAGTTCCCCAAGGAAGAAAAGAAGAGAATAGAATATTTTTAAAAAAGTAAATATTCTTTTAATTTATTAACTTACCAAACAATCTCATTTTGAATGCTAAGATAACCTTCTTAAAAATATAAAAAACTTGCACGTTGGCTCTCTCACATGGATCTTTGTCTGAAAGATGTTTGTGGTGCAATGCAAATGGTGTGCGCACCTTGAAGATGGTTCAACCCTTAAGGAAAATCAATATTTTTAGGAGCCACTTGTACTTCTTTTTTCAGTTAATTTAGATTTTATTTTGCTAGAACAGTGAATGTAGATTGATGACTTCTCCAACCTCACTTATTTTTCCCAAGCGGCGTAAGGTTGGCACAATGGTTTCTCGCCACACACCCATGCAATCAGGTAATTCAGGCCCAGGTTAACCCGTTCTATTCCCCGGGTTGACAATGCTACGCCGTTAACATGTGGGTGGGTTTCATTTTAGGTCTATCTTTCTACCGACCTGCCAATACGGTGTGCACCTGAGTCAACCGTTCAACTGCACCATAATGATGGATGCCAGTTGACTCCCGGTTGCCTAACTACAGTGACTACCCAAAGGATCAGATTAAAAACATCTGGGTATGGACCTTCTTAGACCCAAAATACCTGACTATATCTTACATTCGTTAATAATAGTACTATATAACATAATCATATCCAACACAATCAACTTATTTGTGACCCTTGATGATGATGCTGATGATGCAATTGATGATATCAATGTTAGGACCCATGCCTAGATGTCTACTTTAGGTTTTAGATCCATGGGTCTAAAACTATATGGACCCAGGCCTGCACCTAACCCAAGGACCAAATACCATCAGATCCAATTCAACGGAGTCAAATTTCTTATCCAAGTGGCAAGGACCTGGGGAGTGGTAGTTCTCACCAGGTTGCCAAGGACCCTCTATATGCTACCTTTCTCGAGTGTACAGGCTTCCTTTTGCACATGTGGGCTTTTTTTATGCATGTATGGGCTCTCACTTGGGCGTGCCCCTTTCGTTGGATTAAAAAGAAATAATAAAAGAATAAAACCAAGTCAAACTCAGACACCAAAAGTAATGTGTTCAAAGTATGTACCCAAACCCTAATTTCATGCGTAGGTGGGTCGGGGTTGGGTAAATGGGTACTATTGCTATCTCCATTTCCAGTACAAAAGACCAGTAATTTAAACTGCCTGTGGATGTATTGTGCTGGGACTCAAAGAACTACAAATGTTTATTTGGTTTAGCACGTGCTACTCAAAATAAAAGTTCCATCTTTCTACTAAGCTAAAGTCATAATAATAGTAATAATAATAATAATAATAATAATAATATTATTATTATTATTATTAAGTTAAAAGTTATTATTATTATTATTATTATTATTAAGTTAAAAGTCATCAACAAAGTTGAAGTCAAGGTTAGTACTACGATGAAATTTTTCAGGGATATTTTTCTAAGCCTTAAGTATGAAATGGCTTAGGTCTTCATGTCCATCTTGCATGCCATATGATTAATCTAAAACCCTCACACTTATTATACCTCATAAATTTATAGCTCACCATATGTGTTTTTTTTTAAGCCTTTAGAGTGATCATGCAAACTTCGCAGTTGGCACCAAGGGTGGAACCCCACACTCCACTAATGTTTTTTTTTTTTTTTAGAACGGCCCCCAATACCTCTATGGCTATATCTTGGTTCTGCCCATGTTGGATGCTGGCGCCCAACAAACTTCATGAAATTACTAGGATTTTATAAACTTTTGAGACGTCATGATTTATTGAAAATGATTTTATATTAAATTTATTCTCAATACATAGGTCAATGACCCCTTGACCCTTAAATAAAAGTTAATATTGAATCCTTGCCACATCAAGTGAGTCTTTAGTTTCATGCGAATGCTTTAGATTGAAATGTGGCCACACATGATGGATGGCATTAAGCTTACTTGACCTTGTTGATCATTTCTACAAAGTCTCTCATTGGATTGGATTGAAAACAAATGGATACATATATGCTTTCTAGGAAAAAAAATTGAGTATACATTCTTTAATAGAAGGATAATCAGACAGAAAAACAGACAGAGTGCACAGATATAGCCGTTTGATGGGCATTGACCACGAGTGAAATCCTGACCCTCTGTGGGAAGGATTCTTAGAATTGTACGAGTCTATCGCCATAAATCCATCAATACGACCAATATTAGGGATCCCAGCCGTCCAAAACTACTTCCCTACTATTCCTTACGTATGATTAAAGTTCCAATATGATCAGTACTACAATCACCATCAGATTGATCACATTTAAGAAAACATAATTAAGCAAGAAAAAATAAAACAATAAAATAACTTGTTCAAATCAGGATTAATCTGACGGTAACAGTAAATCCAGATAAATTGAAATTTAACCCAAGAACATATAAAACGTAGAAAAGTGGTTTCAATGGTTTCGATTTCATTGATGGGCTCCAATAATGACTTACTGAGGCCCACATGTTAGGCCTAGGTAAGCCATATAAGCATTTGCAATTTCCGACCGTTGGGAGGCAACATGACAGGGCTGCGTAGTCCTGGCGCGTTACGACTTTTCGACCGTTGGAATTGTACCGTTATCACAAACGCCTCTTCGGAAGCCAAAAAAAACACGAAGAAAAAGCCCATCTCTCTCTCACATCTCATTCTCTACTCTCACCGCAATCGCCTCTTTTTCACTTCACTTCTTCCCCAACTCATCTTCTTCCTCCATTGAAGTTGCTCTGGCATTGTTTGATAATCATGACAACCACCTTCGATTCGAATGGAGCAGAACCCCTGCAAATTGCTTGCCAGATTGATGAGAACTACGAGTTCTCGGCGCCCAAATTCTTCGACTTCATCAATGGTGAATCCAAGGATGAGATCAAGAAGGCCGAGCTCTGGTTCGAAACCGCCCTCTCTCACGCCCCCTCTCCCTTCATGCCAAGAATCAAGGCGGGTCGAACCGCCGTCAATCTCGAAGGCGTCTGCAATTTCAGCCCCCCCAAACAAGTTCAGAAAGAATCTCATACGCACCCAGAAGCCCCACATGATCCAACCCCAGATGTAGTCTCTGCAAATGCGAATACTGGGTCTTCCTCTGTGGCTGCCCCAAATGACTGCAATGCTGATAAAGGAACCCATCTTGATGAGAATTGCATTGTTAGCCTCGTTTCTGAGGCTAATTCTTGCAAGGATGCTGGTGAAGCGTGCACGCCGAAAGCCCAGATGATCTCTGCAAAGGGATCAACAAGACCCCCCACCAGCTCGAAAGATCAGACGGAGTTGAAGAAGATGGCTAATCCATCTGTATCCAGGTCAAAGAATCAGAAACAGCCGCTGAGGGTGAAATCTTCGAATATCTCTGCGAAGAAGACCATTGGTTCGACTGACTTCGCTCAAACGAACCAAGCAATTAAGAAGCAGAAGCTGGAAGGCGGGAGATCGAGACCAATACTAGACATCAAGAACAAAGTTCTACCCCACAAATCGAAACCCAATTCAGCAAACGGCGGTGATTTATCAGTATCTGCTCTTAAAGGTACCAAGGAGGAGAGAAATGGCATCCTGTCGCGGAGGAAGGTCTATGTTCGAGAGCCATTCGTTTCAATGGCAGAAATGGTGAAGAAATTTCAATCCAAGACGAGGGAGTTGGAGCTTTCTCATGATGATGCCTCTTCTATGATGCAGGGCAAACAGAGACTAACTTTGACGCGGCCCCAGCAGCCCCAATTCGAGACGGCCTTGCGGGCTCGTCCTGTCAAGGCGAAGAGCACAGCAGAATTAGAAGAAGAGATGTTAGCAAATTTGCCCAAATTCAAAGCTCGCCCATTGAACAGAAAGATCCTGGAAGCGCCTTCATTGCCGACTCTTCCCAGAAGCACTCCTCAGAGACCAGATTTTCAGGAATTCCACTTGAAGACGATGGAGAGAGCTCATCAGCATTCTTCAGTTCCATCCTCTACAGATTCGTCTTCAAGTCAGAGTAATACTAATCAAGGAAAATTCCCCAAGCTCACTGAAGCAAGGACTCCTCGTCTCGAAACAGCGCTGCGATCCCGTCCAACAAAGCTTAAGAGCTCTCAAGAATTAGAGCAGGAGGAGCTGGAGAAAGTGCCCAAATTCAAGGCCAGGCCGCTCAACAGAAAGATATTTGAGAGCAGAGGAGAAATTGGGGTGTTCTGTAATCAAAAGCGCCAATTGACAGTACCCCAGGAGTTCCATTTTGCAACAGATGAAAGGAAACCACCAGAAAAGGAAGTCTTTCACATCTTCGACAAGCTCTCGCTGAATTCGGAGGCTAGTCGGGAGAAACCGCTTCCAAGAATCACAACCCCAAACCCTTTTCATCTCCATACCGAGGTGAGGGGGCAGGAGAAAGAGAAGAAGTTTGTAGAGGAGCTTATGAGGAAAGAATGGGAGGAGGAGAAGGCTAGGATTCCAAAGGCTAAACCATATCCTTACACAACTGACTACCCTGTAATACCTCCGAAGCCAGAGCCTAAGGAATGGACAAAGCCAGAGGCTTTTCAATTAGAAAGCCTAGTGAGGCATGAAGAGGAAATGCAGAGGAAGATGGCCGAAAAAGAAAGGATGGGGAGAGAAGAAGCCGAGATGAGGTTGTTTAGAGCACAACCCATCTTGAAAGACGACCCAATTCCTCTTCCTGAGAAGATGAGGGTTCCACTCACGCAAGTTCAGGAGTTCAAACTCCAAGTGGACCGTCGAGCAGTTGATAGGGAAGAGTTTGATAAAAAGATCAAGGAGAAAGAGATGGTGTACAAGCGGCTGAGAGAAGAGTATGAATCTGCAAAGATGGAGGAGGAAGAAAAGGCAGTGAAGCAGATGAGGAGAACAATGGTGCCTCATGCAAGACCCCTCCCTAGCTTTGATAATCCATTCGTTCCACAGAAGTCATCAAAGGAAACAACAATAGGCAAGTCTCCAAACTTGTTAGTGGTCAAGAGAAATGAGAGAAGGCTAGCTTCTGCTTCTGCTGCTTCCCATATGAGATGAATGATGGGGTGCTGTAACAGCTCTTGAACCCAAATGTATTGTTATGTAATGTAGTCTTTCCTTCAATCTTTTGGCCATGATAGAACTTCTGTAACCATGTTCAACAGCTCTTGAACCCGATGCAAGAGATTTGATTACTTCTTTGTTTCATTTTCTTATCCTAGTGAATGCAAGGTCTTGTTCATGCTTTGGAATTTAATTGGTCTGTCCATCTGTTCATGTGATAGTTTAGTTGTCCATTTTTTGCTATTGTTTCTTAATGAACAAATGAAATATTTTATTAGACACATTGGATCATTCCACAAAAGTCATCAAAGGAAACAACAAGTCTCCACACAAAGAGTCTGTTCATGTGACAGTTTAGTTGTCCATTTTTTGCTATTGTTTCTTAATGAACAAATGAAATATTTTATTAGACACATTGGATCATTCCACAAAAGTCATCAAAGGAAACAACAAGTCTCCCAACTTGTTAGTGGTCAAAAGAAATGAGAGAAGGCTAGCTGCTGCCCTCAAGAAAAGAATGATGGCATGCTGTTCAACAGCTCTTCAACCCAAATGTGTTATTATGAAATGTAGTCTTCTTGAGTTTAATGGTCCATCTATCTTCTGTTCATGTTCTACTTTTTAAGAGATTTTCGGTTTGATTTTTTTCTTATTAAAAAATGAAAATTTTATTAGCCACAATGGATCATGTAGTGCTTTTGATGATATTTTTAGTTTTCACTTCAAATACACTTCAGACATTTGTTTCTTCAAATTTCTCGCAAGAAGTCGTCCTGGCTTAGAGTTGAAAAAACATCCTTAATTCAAATTTGTAATGCAAACAGTTTCCTAAACTTGTTTTTTTCCATCTGTTTTCCTCTTCATCCAGATGACCTCATAGAAGGGCTTACCCTCCCCCCACACCCACCCCCACCCCCCACCCCCCCCCCCCCCCCCCCCCCCCCCCACCCAAAACACCCTCTCCAACCCAACCCCACCCTACAACAATGCTTGGCTGACAGGGAAACTTGATTCAGGGCACGAATAGGGAAAACAGACAAGACCTTCACTTGAATACATCAAATGGTCCTACTTTGACTATACCCACTATTATAAATACTCGTGCTCAATTTGTTTTGAGAAGGCTTGAACTATAAGATATTCTACGCAACTAAGACTTCCCACATCTACTTAATAACCTAGTCGGTGTGTTAAGGGTTTTTCTACTAGAAGTCTCTTGATATGTTGGGATTCACTAATAGGATTATTATTACCGGAAACCTGGTGGGTCGTTGCCTTGACTATCACACTATGACATGGTCAGATCCTTCTTGGTCATTATTACTGGCAACTTCGGAATTACTAAGCAATGGCCCCTAGACTTGATATTGAATAAACTAGTCAGTGTGTTCTTTGGCGGCGCCCTGAAGAAAAAATTCATGTTGCTTCAGCTGATAAACAATGCCTTTTCACTGTGAAATGGGTTTAGAGACTAGGCATGAGTATTTGGAATAAGCCTCTGATGTGATGCGAGATGGGTGTCAGGATTTTGATTGGAACTGACGCCGCCATTTCAGTGCCTATACTATTAGCTAACAAACAAAAAATGGGTTTCTTAATCACTTCAGTCACCTCCCCTGCCAGGTACTACGTCCATGTTCTTTTCTTGGTATTCCTCTAATTGAGGGTTTCATTCCATACAGCTAAGACAATTATCCGCTGTTATGAGTATATTATATAAAAAACACTACCAAACTGCAACCTTCTCGTGATTTCCCTGATCACTCACCAATTGTGTGTCTCTATGAAGGACAACTTGTTCGAAAATCCACTCTTGGATGTGTGCATCACTCAATGCAATGTCTGGCTTTTGTACTAGGACAAGAAATGGCTCTCCTGAACCAAAATCCGATACAAGACAGTCCGCCACTGAGCACCCTACTTTCTGCCTGCAATGGCTCAAAACAGAGAATTTTTATTCTGTGACCCCAGATAGATCCTTTTCTAACATGCACTAATGATTACAAGTGATATAAAAAGTTAAGGCTCTAGGATGATGAGAAAGGGAGGAAATATGGTAAATAATGTTTTGTAAAACTACACTAATCTACATGTTTGTCTCAAGAATATTCTATATTAGAAAGGTTACAAATGTTTTTATTTAATAACAATTATTTGGTAAGATTTGATTTATGACGTGATTAGGTTGTCTTTCTTATCTTAAGAGTTGATTTGGTTTTAAATAAGTGACCCTCATTGTACTCTATAATTAGCCATGCTTTACTCAATAAAATAAAATAAAATAAAAATAGCAGAGACATCTTTGAAAATCTAGTCTCCAATTTCATGGCTTATGGCATATTTGTGTTGAAATTTCTTCTTTTTCTCACATTCTTTAACATTCATGACTCCTAGACAAGTCCAAGCACTAATCCATATAGTAGGACCACGAAAACTTAATGATCCCAACCAGATTTTTATTATATTTCTTTTTTCACATGCAAGCTACCCTACAAATGTATGGAAACAGCCCAACCCAAATCCAGCTCTGGGACCAGATGTAAGGTTAAACCAGAATTGTGCTAAGCTCAAGTTTATCCATGGTTCCATGTACAGAAAAAACCCGATCAGTGAGCCAAGTTAAGGCCCTAGAAGTTATATGCATAAAGGGCCAAGTCATAGATTGACATAGACCCGTAGGCACTATTAAAAGTCAGGATGCAGCTCCAGATCCATTCTGAACCATGTACATGGATGAAGAGAGATCTGGATCAGTATCAAGTAGAAGATTGTTTCAGTTTCCTTCATTTTTTTTTTTTTTGTCTCTAAAAACTTCATGCATGAACAGGCTTTTAATGTGTCCTAGACTTCGATGCAGCCTCAGTTCACACTAAAGCAGCACAATCTATCACAAAATATACTCTCGAACAGAATGATTTTATTCAAATTCAGACCTTGTATCACATGCATATTTGTCCATATGACCGCCAAATATTTGTTCATTTATTGACTAGGCTCATAAGATTAAGGTTCATGGGCAGATCAGATCTGTTTCAGCCTGAGTACAGTTCCTTCACAAGTCAGGCATATGCAATACACTGTTTTCAGGCCAAGTGTGGATGAGAAAAATATTTAAATGCATGAGGTGGCTACCTGGTCTCTCTTTTGGGTGTGTTTGTGCAGTGAGAGGATTCCATGATAGAGAGGAAACTATTCTAATTTCCTTGGGGCTCATTGTTCCATGGCTTTTTTGTGAGATACTTGTTTCCTTGCAGAAAAGGAGAACATCCTCATTAGAGAGGATTTTCATTTCCCATGGAGGAGATAAGAATTCAGGATTCCTCTCTTCCATGGAAATAGAAACCTGCAAAAGTACAAATCCTCTCATCGCACAAACGAACTCTCATCACGCAGGGATGAAACATGAGCATTCTTCTGTCATTTACTTCCTTCTCCACTTACTGACTCGTAGGGTTTTGGGGCTATTAGGAACTGAAACTTTTCAGAGATCAAACATTTTTATGAAGTTAACTTTCAGATACATAAAAGTGAAGAAATAATTCTGAGTTAGAAATGAGTTACAAAAAATATAACCAGGATTTCAGAGAGCTTCCGCTAGCCAATGGCAACATGCCTAACAAAATGCTTCTAGAGCATAATTCATGTGATGGCTATAGCCATAAACTCTATAAAAGCCATTCTTAAGATCTTCTTAATTATGGGCACCTCATGTTCCTTGGAGTATTCTAAAGAAGTTAAAATGAATTAGAGTTGCCTCAAGTTCTTGCTCCCTTTTAATCATTTTGTCTTCTGTTCCCTGTACCTTTAGTCGTAATCAGGTCGGCCCTGAAAATAGTCTCTGATCAGGGGTGAAATATCTATTACTTGCAAAAAAAAGAGCTGGGTCTTTGACTTTGGAAAAACTAAAAATTTTTCATATATAAAAAAAGGCAATTAACCAGTGCAGGTTCCGCCAAACTGTTTCATATTGTGCACAGGACTCGAACCTGCGTTACACAAGACTTTATTGTGCACTTTATATGAAATCTAAATTTGTTTCATGTATGATCCCAAAAAGTTAAGGGTGGCATTGGCATACAATAATTATGGATTACAAAAACTGTTTTTGAATACCTCCACATGAAGGATAACAACTTTACAGGAACCATTCCCTCATCTTTGAGTACTTTGAGAAGCATTCAAAAACTTGGGTCTTTCAAGCAATGAATTCTGTGGACAGGTTCCTAACTACTTCAGCAACTTTCCTTTTCTGCCACATCTAAATCTTTCTTTCAATGATCTTGTGGGTGAAGCTCCAAAAGAAGGGGTCTTCAAAAATGCAAGTACCATTTCATTCCTCAGAAATAAAAGGCTTTGCGGTGGTATCTCAGAATTACAACTGCCAAATTGCCCTTTGAATGCCTCGGACACAGGGAATGACTCCTTTTTCGTCAAACTAATTGTTCCAACAGTTAGTGTTGCTTTTTTTTCAACAATAATTCTAACTGTCATTTGTTGTTATTGGAAACTAAATTCAAATGAGAAATCATCTTCTAGCTCTTCAATGCAAAATCAGTTTGTGAAGGTATCCTACCGAGAAGCACAAGAAGCAACTAAAGGATTTTCCTCAGATAGTTTGATTGGTTTAGGAAGTTATGGTTCTGTGTATAAAGGAATTCTGGATGAGGGTGAAAATTTTGTTGCTGTGAAGGTTCTTAACCTGGAAAAAAGAGGAGCCTGAAAGAGCAGTGTGGTGGAGTGCAAGACCCTGAGAAATGTACACCGAATTCTCATAATGGTCATACCTGTCTGCTCAAGTTTGGATTTTAAAGGCAATGACTTTAGAGCTTTAGTTTTTGAGTACATGCCTAATGGGAATCTTGACAAATGGCTGCATTTACAAGAGGATGCACAAAATCATTTGCAAAGGTTGAGCTTTACCCGGAGATTAAACATAGCCCTAGAGGTAGCTTCCGCTTTGGAATACCTCACCACCATTGTCAAATGCCAATTGTTCATTGTGATCTAAAGCCAAGTAATATTCTCCTTGACAATGACATGACTGCCCATGTTGGCAACTTTGGATTGGCAAAGTAACTTTGTGAAATCGGCTATAGTTTCTCTCACGATCAAGTAGCTCAATTGCAATAAAGGGGTCTGTTGGATATGTTCCTCCAGATATTGCTCTCGCTTAACATTTTTTTCTTTAGCATACAAATTTTTTAATCTAATGTAAATGTGATCCTTACATATTACAAATATCTTTTTGTATTTTAGAATATGGATTGGGAGGTCAAATATCTACACAGGGAGATATATATAGTTATGGATGGAATTCTCTTGTTGGAGATGTTCACTTGGAGAAGGCCAACAGATGATTTGTTCAAAGATGTTTTAAATCTACATGAATTTTCTAAGATGGCTTTGAGCACCCAATTGATAGAGATTATTGATCCACGACTACTTTTGATAGAAGGGAATGTATATTTAAGCAATGCCAATGACAGTTATGATAGGACATCCAGAATTCTTGAGTGCTTGTTTTCAATAGTTAGAGTGGGAATTACCTGCTCTTTACGGTCATTGGGAGAATGAATGGAGATAGTAGATGTGGTCAAGAAATTCCAAGTGGTTAAGGACAAGTTTATTGGGTTAAATCCATTGTAAACATTGTATCATACCTTTCAATTTTCTTAATGAAGTCACAGAGTTTCAACCAGATTCTTAAAATTTATTCACTTCTAATTAGTGAAACAAATAAATGCACAATTTTGTGAGAAATAAATATCTTTTTTCCTCAGGGAGTTCACACGAATTTTCATACCGGAGCACTTTGCAAGTGCTCATTTGGAAAGATCTTCTTTTTTTTTTTTTTGTGTTTGTGTTTTTTTTGGCGCGGGGGGGGGGGGGGGGGGGTGGGGGGTGCTAGAAACAAAAGATCATGTCGTTTTGCTCATTAGATGGGCATGAAACACCGTGAGGGGTTAATTCAATGTCTTGGAATGATAAATTAACAAGGATTTTACAAAAAAAAAATCCTCTTAGACTCCTTGTAGATAAAAAGGACCTAACATATATGTATTTACCACAGTGGTCTTAGAGGCCGTTTGTTATTTTTATTTATTTTTGTTGCTTTGCCGAGCGGTGATATCCCCACTCGCCTTCCCTTCTTCTTCCCCATTCTCCTTCCTCCTCATCCTCCTCCTTTTTCATCTAACTCTTTTCACCTCTACCAACTAACCCTTACCCACACAACATTTTCCTTTATGATATGGTGAGCTTTTGGTCTTGTACTTGGGTGCAAGTGGGAGCTTATTATTAGAACACCCCATTATCACATATGGTCATTTAAAATTCATCATCTTCCACATTCCTTTTTCTCCCACAACCTAAACAAACTCATTTAAACCCATTCATCTTCTTCGAGCCAAACGAATGGAACTTCACCCCCATCTCATATAACTCAATTTTCTCTTTTCTTTCTTTTATTTTCTTTTTCCTCTTTTCATTATCTCTTTATTCCTTAAACATATCTTTTCTTTCTTCTTTCTTTCATTTTCCTTTTTCTCTTTCCATTTTTACTCTCTGCAACCTCCTCAAGGTCACATTTCTTTGAGTAGCCAACACTCAAAGTGCCCTACAAACAAGTGTCCTTCTCAGTCATTTCATCAAATACCTTGTGGGCATTGCTCAAGCTGTCACACTTTCTATACATGTCACCCAAGTGTTTTACAGACAGGCATCCCTTTCAGTTATTTCATCAAACACCTTGCGGGTATCGCCCAAGCTATCACATTTTCCATACATGTCGCCTAATTGTTCTACAAACAAGCATCCTTCTCTGCCATTTCTTCAAACAACCTGCGAGCATCGCTCAAGTGTTCTACCCCATCATCATCTCATTTCATTCCCTCTGTATCTCCATTCCCTACCTATCCAGTTCACAATATTTAAACCAACATACATACGACCAAGAATCTCTAACAATTTTCTTTCACCATCATCTTCAAATTTACCCATCGCCATCCAAGCTCCATTACCTGGCATCCACCATAAAAAAACAAAGTTGTTGTTATTGTTGTTGTTGTTTTTATTCTTCTTCTTCTTTTTTTTAAATCTAACTTGAGCGGCAATATCTCCGCATAATTGTGAAGAAAAAGAAAATATAAGCAGGAATATTCATGCTCATGTACGCAGGTGAGCGGAGATATCGCCGCTGGGCAAAACAACAAAAAAAATGTTCTAAATTAATTGCGGCAAAGAAATTCCAATTTGCAATTTATGAAAAGCTTGAAGGGAGAGATATATAAGAACGGCTCCTTGCCTTACTAGTAAGGAGTGAAAGTTCTTACTGTGCTATCCAAGGTTTGAACTTTCGATATGCCCCCTTTCTTCCTACGTGTGTGTAGGCTGCCTTCCTAGTTATGTAAGCTTTCTTCCTAGGTGTGTTAGGCTATCTCTTGGGCCAGCCCCTTGCTAGGTTACTGAAAAAAACAAAAAGAGATATATATATAGGTTAGCCAGATAAAGGATTTGTTTAGTCTAAAACTAATTACTTCCATGTTATAGATGTCATGAAATAATTGTAATATGTATGGAAGTGTCTATGGGGCCACAATCACATAGCACTAGAGATGCAAACGGGTTGGATCTAGGCAGCTGATTCTGACCTAAATCCGATGAAACTCAAAATAAGATTTAGAATGCATTAGTATAACTGGATATGGATAAAAGGGATTCAAAATATTTTTTTTATATATACAAGTGTTGCTATTAAATGATAAATGATTAAAGCTAATTAAATTGTCAATAATTTTTGTTACATATGTATTTTTTCGATTTCATTAACGACAAATTGACTTGCACACAGCCAATTGGCGCGAAGTCCTTCACTGCGTATTTATTTATTTGTATGAAACACTTTGCACATTGCCAATTGGTTGGGCTAGAAATGACCATGTCTGTGAATCTAGTTGCACTATAATTCTAGAGTACTCCTGCAATTCCAACCGGTAAATGCTCAAGAACATCATCTTTTATACAATATAATTTACACTTCACTTTCTTCACTAAGCAGAAAAAACAATGCCCTGTTAATGAGAAAATGGTTTTCAGATGGCCTGTATTTCCAATTAACTGAAGCATATTTTCAAATGTGGTGATCCTGTATATAATAAACACAAGCCGATCACAAGCATTGCTATACCAAAAAGCCAACGGTAGGCCATTAGGCCCCAACAAACTAAACCACTTATTCAAGCTGTCCATTGTTAAAGTCATATGACCAGAAAGCCTCCAAATGCTTTTTGAAATAGAGCATATGACAAAATTTGTGTGGCCTATTAATCTTATCACTTACAGTACGCTTTGGAATATAGTCATTTAAAAGATCAGGTTAGTTACCGAAAAAATAAAGACCAAGTTAATGGGATTCTTTCCACTGCCTAATCTAAAGCCATGCTGATTGAAACTATACTTTTAGCAGATAGCCCTATCCTACCTACTAAAATAAAATGCATGACAGGAGTTTGTTGGAAGGTAAATGATAACCTTATGAAATTAGAGTCCTCCAATGAAAAAAGTGTCTGAACGGCCAAAATTTTCCTAATACTGAGATTTTGCATGGACTATCTTCAATCAGCTTATTAATTTTCCAATTTTAATTGCATAATTTTGGATTTGTATGTACAACCTCAGCTTTTTTGAAACTTTCTTATATAACTGGATAATAACAATGTTATGACTAACAATCATTGAGGTCCCCACATGGATTTGGAAATTTACATTTTTTTAAGAACCCCCTATAAATTCTGAAAATTAATGTGTTTTTTCTGTTACATTTTTCCTTTCCCCAAAATTTCTTTTCCTGGTTCTGCCCATACAAGGCCCTACAAATTACAATCTTTTGTTAGGTTTAGATCTAGTGGCAGGTCAAGGTAAAAGAGCCCAGTTGAGTCGAATTGGCGGTTGGCGTTGGTGAATAAAATTGGGGATGGACAAAATTTTCTTTAGAGGAGCCACCGTGTAAGCCCTACCCCACACCGAGTAGACTATGTGGCCTAAATCCGAATTTAACCTATCTATAAATACATTGGACTTTTAGCTTGAGCTCATAAGTACTGAGTAGCTTTTGATTGACTTGGCGGGTGGGCTCAGAAATTGCCACACTAACTAGTGGATGCATCAAAGAAAACTTTGTCTTTGTTTGGGTTTTGAGAACAAATCCAAATTGGAGCGTACTTTGCTCACTTTCTTGTTTTGCATGCCATCTGTAATTGTGTCTCATCCAAAAGAATCAATAATAGCCACTAATTTGAAAGGACCCTAGATTGTGTTTTTAGGGTGGCCCACTTCCCTGATCTTCATTTCAGTGATTCCATTCAAGAAGAAACTAAAAGTGGGTGGTTGTGGCTCCTTCAACTAAGATTGTGGTAGAATTCTTGTTATCCTATGCTTTCTCCCTTCCAGCCCCACACTTACATGCATTCTTATCTACCACCTAGAACCATGTTGGCCCTACCTATCATTTTAAGTTTCACGTATAAATACACTTCAGGGGATCTTCTACAACTTTTGGTGTAGATTCTCTGTGAGCTTTTGGAATTGGGACAAAATATTCTCCAGCAAGTGACAAATAGTGCGGTCCAACTCTATAGGGCCCATTTCGTCCCACCTTTGATCAATTCATGTCATTTTGCACTCCCATCCCCACATGATGTTCTATGGGGCTCAATTTCACTCTCATCAACTCCTTGGTCACTGTTAGACTGAACCTAAAAAAATTTATGATTGAAAAGGCCACTTTATTTCAACTCTGTTAAATCAAGATTTAGGATGATCTTAGGGGTGATTTGTTTTAAGACCCTTATTGATGGAGAAACTTATATCTATCCAATCCTCGTGCTCAAAGAAGACATCTAACTGGGCCCCATCAACTAGACATAGGATGCTCAGTAAAAGACTTGCAAGAGGCCACGTTTCATTTTTTTGAAATATATTAATTTGAGGATTCTACAGCTGATCAGGTTGCAAAGAACCTGGACTCTCTTATAAATGCCTCTTTTTGGGGCGTTTTGATTTTAATTTCCTCCACTAAAGTTGGGAGGCTCTGTTATCTATAGCTTGGTCAGAGGGAATTGTGGGTCTAGGCTAAGGTATTGAAAAACCTCATATTTTTCAGTGTCTCTTCTCTGAAATTTCAGAAAATCTTTTTTGTTTTGCTATTTTCATAGAGTGGGTTTTCTGGGTATGTTGGGTTCTATTTTGTTCTGTTCATCTCTTTCAGTCATCCTATCTTACTCCATGTTCCTGTCTGTAGCTTTACCAAAAAGATAAAAATGTTCCTGTTTGTAGTATAATCAGCAATCAGTGCACAACAAGGGGCTACCTACTTTTCTCTTGAGAAACCACCTTTTTGCATTTTGGATTTTTGTTTACTAGAGGAACTCAAAAAGCAGGAGAAAAAGTTTTCTCCTTTGAAGGGTGGAGAGACCACCCTTTACTCAGATGAAAATGGTTGTCTATGCATGTTTTCTTCGGTCAAATCCAAGCACAAAGGATAGTCACTATTAGAGAAACTTTGATGAGTCTCTGGTTGGAAGAGAAAGGTGGAGGAAACCATCTGTACTTTAATTTAATATGTACCAAGTACAGTATACTCCATTTCCATTGCCTCCTATTCTGATTTTCAAAGAGTTAAAGCTTCAGCTATGCAAGTTGGGGGCCACTTTTGTTTGATCTAATCTATTCATATCACACTCCCAACTATGTGTAAACTTCAATGGAGCCATGTAGCGTTAAATTTCACTGCAGCTGGAGTGATATACACCATTATATGCTTAAGCTTCAAATTGGATTGATCAATATATGAAAAAGGAGAGTGACTTGATCCTATTTGCCATTCTAATTGGAGGCAAATTTGGACCAAAGCATTTCATGGTGGGGCACATGATTTTATAAGATTGGATCAAGAAATGACGTGGGTTAACTCAATTCATCTACATAGAAACTTCCATAAGGTTTTACTTCAGTTGATCACACAGGAATTTCTAGGTGGTCTGCTTCATTTCATCTATGTGATTCTCCACTTTTCTTAATTCAATTCATTGATTTCACATATGCCCTACATTGAAAGGCTATGGTCCAAACTTTCACTCCAATATGAGTGTACTCTTGGATTGATCACTATGTCAAAAGACATGACTAACTCTTGACCAACTATTTAGTTAATTAGATATTTCAAAAAGGAAAATATTTTGTTTATTTATGTTTTTCACACATAGATCAATTCAACTGTGCATTTCACTCCCATAGGGCTGAAATTCAAATTGTGCCTATTCATGGTGGGACATGTGACATGAGTCCATTGGATCTCAAAAATGCAGACTCATAGCAGTTAGCAGTTAGTTGAAGTCATTTTCATGGAAACTTGAATGCGGTCAACATTTTTATTTCTAGATGTGAGGTTCTTTATATTTTTTATGTAATTTTAGGTTCACGTGAAATTAATATTTTGTGAGGCCTTGCATCAATGTTTCTGAAATGTGATTTGATACACCATCACATAAGTTCCAAGTCAAATAGTTTCCTTCAAAAAGGATTCAATTTTGGTCCATTATAGTTCTCTATCTACTAAGTTAAGGAAGCGAATTTACTTTCTCATGCTGTGAGAATCTATTACTATGGTAGAAGAGCTGATTCCCAACGGTCAACTTGATATCCTTCTAGGTAGAGTGAGAAAGAAAGCAGTTTATTTGTCTGAACTATCAAAGAAAAGATGGACTACGTTTATGGACTGGGGAGGAACCATCACTTTGTTCTGGGGCCAGTAAATATCCCAGAGCTAGTTATACGGGCGATGAACAAAACAAATTAATTGGTGAAGGAGTGTCTTTTTTTTATTTTATTTGTAACAGTTGTTGTCATTTGTAACTTAAAAAGGAATATACAGCAAAGTTAAGTAGAAGGCATAGCATTATTTTTTGAGGTTTGTTTAATAACAGAGGCAGTGATTTTAGCAGAAACAGGAAATTCATCATGGTGATATGGAATTGTTTCTTTATATTTTTTCTGTTTGTTTATATGTACTTCCTTTTTGTTTTGTTTTGGTTCAGGTACGGGTGCATGGGAGAGTGAGCTTACAAACACGTTATGTAGAGGGTTTTTGGGGTCTCTACTTTGTAATGATTGGAAAATCTTTATCTTATGTATGTTGGAATTTTCAGTTATGGACTGTTCATAGTGTGATACTATCTGTGTTATGCGCGTGTGCACGTAAGCAACCAAGATCAACAATCACCACACAAGAAGATAAGCGATTTACGTGGTTCGGCAAAGATGCCTACATCCACGGGAAACCAATTTCCACTAGGTTCTCCTTCAATCTGTGAAACCACAGCCTTGGAATCTCAGCCTCTCTCAGCCTTCATTAGTAGCTTTGTATTCTGCTTCAGTTGTAGACTGTGCTGTACACTTCTGCAACTTTGATTGCCAGGAGATAGCTCCCCCTACGAAAGTAAACAAATAACCAGAAATCGACAACCGACGATCAAGATCACCCGCAAAATCAGCATCAATATAACCTTCTACCACTGGTTTTGAACCTCCGAAACACAAGCACACTTTGGAAGTACCTCTCAAATACCTAAAGATCCACTTAACTGCTTCCCAATGCTCTTTTCCAGGGTTAGAGAGAAATCTACTCACTAAACTCACAGCATGAGCAATGTCTGGCCGTGTACAAACCATGGCATATATAAGACTCCCCACAGCAGAGGAGTAAGGAACACACGCCATCCGTTCCTTTTCATCATCTGTAATAGGACACAAGCGCTTGCTTAGTTTGAAGTGACTGGCTAGAGGTATGCTAACTGGCTTAGCATTCTTCATGTTGAACCGCTCGAGTACTCATTCAACATATTTCTCCTGTGACAACCACAGCTGCTTGGAACTCCTATCACGACGTATTTGCATGCCCAATATCGTTCGTGCAAGACGCAAGTCTTTCATGTCAAACAACTTTGACATCTCCTCTTTTAACTTGCCAATCAACTTGTTATCCTGTCCAACTATCAGCATATCATCTACACATAAAAGAAGGATGATGAACCTGCCGTCAATAAATCGACGAACATAAACACAATGATCTGCAGCTGTCCTCCGGTACCCATGACTCGACAGGAATGAATCAAACTTTTTGTACTACTGTCTCGGTGCTTGTTTCAGCCCGTAGAGACTCTTTTTCAACTTGCAAACCATCTGTTTTTTTCCTTCTTAATCAGAAAGCTTGTGAACATGAAATTCAAGGATGGTGGTCAGATCGAAGATCACATCAATGAGTTCCAAAGTGTGGTAAATCAGTTAGCCACTATGAAAATGGTCCTTGATGATGAGATGCAAGCTTTGTTGCTTCTGAGTTCTTTGCCGGATACATGGGAGACATTGGTTGTTTCCTTAAGCAACTCTACTCCAGATGGTGTATTATCTATGAGTCAGGTTACCAATAGTCTACAAAATGAAGACACTAGAAGGAAATCTGCAGGGAAAGATAATACACAGGCCTTTGTTACTGAGAAACAGGGAGAGAGATGCTTTGGTTGAAGAGACTCCTTCAAGAACTAGGTTTGAAGCAAGAAGAATATGTAGTTTACTGTGATAGTCAGAGTGCTATGGATTACAGTGAGAATGCTACATATCATGGTCGCATGAAGCACGTTGACAGCACAGTCTACAACTGAAGCGGAATACATAGCTGCTAATGAAGGCTGAGAGAGGCTGTAAGAGGCTGAGATTCCAAGGCTATGGTTTCACAGATTGAAGGAGAACCTAGTGGAAATTGATTTCCCGAGGACGTAGGCATCTTTGCCGAACCACGTAAATCGCTTGTCTTCTTGTGTGGTAATTGTTGATCTTGGTTGTTTACGCGCACACGCGCACAACAAGTGGTATCAGAGCAGAGGTGGTGTTCTTTGGATTTCTGAGCGAGGTGGAGATCGCTCAGTGGCTTGGATTGATGTATGTGCACAACGGGTAACGTTCAAATTCACAACAATCTGGATATATTGAACAGGTGATTATACAGATTCCCTTGTTTGGGTAATTCCCCAGGTGTGACACATTATCACCTGGTGCTCAGATTGTATCATTCTTGATTGGACAATTCAGCCTCCTCTAGATTGATTCAACAGCAGCGCCTCAACTTCAATGTTGATGTTGTTGAAAATGAGTGGGGACATGGTGCTAATCTTGATGTTCTAGCATCAAAATTAGCAGTTTGATGTTTTGGGAGCCTCCATTGGAGAAAAAAGTCTTGGTATTTTGGGTTCTCAATTTTTCTCAATTTTGTAGAGTAGAGTTCTCACACTTCTCATGTTATTTGGTTAAAAGATACTATGTCGCTCAGGGACTGGGCACCCCAATTATTTAAAAAAAGACTTTGCACCAAAAATGATTCAAAGCCCAAAGGGCCTTTTATGTGCAATAGGAACCATAGGGTCATTTACAGTGTAGGTCCCAACTAAGTGGTTTTTTCATGAAAAATCCTCAAAAAGCAATCAACATTGAAAGTGTAGCAAAAGAATTTGCAAATTGCAAATGAAAAGCCATTTGGCAAGACCTGGCAAAACCATGAGATAGAGATTCTACTAGGAACACATACAGTCCAAAGGCTAGCTCAAGTGCCCTACGTATGAGGGCACCACTCAATGTCATAACATCTCACTCTAAAAATAGAATGATGATGTTAGATTTCCTCATGGCTGACATATGGTATCAAATGTTAATGGTGTATATCTTTTGTTGGATGTTTTTTGGATGAAGTGATGCACACGAATGGTCATTTATAAAAAAGCAAGAGGGTTTTACAAGAAAAATCACTTTAGGTGGGCACGAAACCAAAAAGGGCCCCTTGCCTTTATAGGCACCAAAGTGGTCACCTGGGACTACTTTGGTCCTTTTTTTTAGAATAGTGGGACGAGCGTACAGAAGAGAAAGGCCAAATTCAACGCTTATGTTAAAAAGAGCATTGAGTTTGATGCTCATTCCCACTATTCTAAAAAACAAACTTTGATTTTTGTTTGAGTTTTGAGAACAAATCCAAATTGGAGCAGAAAATAGGGTACTTTCCTCACCTTCTTGTTTTGCATGCCATCTGCAATGATGTCTCATCCAAATGGTTAAAAAAAGAATCAATAATAGCCATCGATTTGAAAGGACCCCATATTGTGTTTTCATGGTGGCCCACTTCCCTAATCTTCTTTTTGGTGATTCGATTCACGAAAATAAATGAGGCCGGTTGCAACTCCTATTGAGGTTGTGGTAGAAATCTCATTATCCCATGCTCTCTCCCTTGGAGCCGCACGATTTTAGGGTCTTTCTTTTATGCATTCTTATATGTCACATAGAGCCTTGTTGGCCCTACCCTTTTTAAGTTGCAAGTACACTTCAGGGATCCTCTTCAACTTTTGGAATTGGGACAAACTATTCTCCTGCAAGTGACAAATTGTGTGGTCCAACTCTACAGGCCCCAACCCATTTGGGCCCACCTTCGATCATTTCATGCCCTTTCACACTTTCATTCCCACATGATGTTCTATGGGCCCAATTCCACTCTCATCAACTCCTTACTCACCGTGGACTGAATCTCAAAGAAATTTATGATTGAAAAGGCACTTTACTTTGAGGCAGTTAAATCAATAGCTAGGGTGATCTCAGGGTGATTTTTTAAGACCTAATATGGAGAAACTTATATCTACCCATTCTACCCTCTTAAAGAAGACATCTAACTGGGCCAATGAACTAGACATTCGATGGCCTATAAAATACTTGCAAGAGACCATGAGTCAATTTTTTTTAAATATTTAAATTTGAGGATTGTACAGTTGATCAAGTTGCTGGAACTCAGAACATGGTTTGGATGCTACAAAACATCACTTGTAACATGAACATAATTAATAGAATCTCATTCTATTGCATATATGGTTCACAATATGATGAGCACCTTAAACAACATAGATACCAGCAAAGATTCAGATCAATCCAATCACAATTGGGCCATAGATGATCAAAATGCAACATTCTACACAAAAGTAGAAAATTATGTGATTTTCCTAACGGGAGGGTTGACTTTGAAAATACACAAAAAAATCCAATATAAATGCGATTGAGTTGATTCAGTAGAAAGGTACAGAATCTAGTATTTTACTGCAAATGCTATTAGTTAAATTCTACCAGTTAGCGGGCTTCATTGCACGGTAAAATAAAGTGAAATTCGGATCACCTGTAGTTAGGCAGATTTGACCTTATAACTTGATCAGGTCATAAATCAGTCATCTGATCTCGAGATCATGTAATCTACGAATTGATTTTGTAGTACTGGATGAGAAGAATGTAACGGTATAGTTGGATCATGATTATCAGATCGTATGACTGAAGAAAATGATCAGATATGATCTTTCTCAACCACATGTGTTCCAAATCTCAATTAGAATATAAACACTTCATTTTACTCTAATCAAACAAGCCATGGAATCACTCGACACTCACAAATACATTTTAAAGTGCGTGCAATAAGATAAAGGTGTAGAATACAACAAGATCATGGAGATTATAAGTAGGACATCAAGATAGATAACAAAACCATAGAATTAGAAATGACTGGCCAAAATTCTAAAATAGATTATAGATAATCTAAACCATTTAAAATAAATATTGAGAGTCCTAAAACATACTAGAAACGTAGATCTCACTCTTATAGTAAGCATTATTGAATTAGAACACAAAGATGGTACAACAAAATCGTAAAATTTGTTGAGATTTTAATATAGTCATCCACTGTTTAGCTTTTCTCCAATTACATCCATGGAAGTACCATTTTTCATAACAAAAAACAATAAACAAAACACATAGGCTACAAAAATCTTCCTGTCCAGACAAAATATTTTAAAAGATTTTAGAGACTAAGAGGCTCTAACATTTCAGAATACCGATCTTGGTTTTAGATTTTGTTTCCAACAAAAAGAAAAGCCACTAAAAAGCAGAGAAGATACAATGCGAATAGAGCGAGCAACATTTGAGAGAGAGGCATTTGTGGACAAAGATTGGGCAGCGAAGATGAGAGATTGAGAGAGAGAGAGTGAGGCATTGTGGGATAGGATTTTGGATTTTGGATTTTGAAGTTAATTGAGGGAGAAATTGATGAGAGAACTATTACATTTGATTTGGGCGCATTATTTGGAAGGGCATTTCTTTGGAAGGTAGAGGGAAGATGAAGAGGGGAGCTGAGAAAGAGTTATTGATGGGAGAGTATAACCTATATTACATTGGGAGGGAGAAGGAAGATGGAGAGAAAGAGAATACTTGCATTCTAAAGAGAGGCATCTTGCATTCACAATTTTAAGGAGAGGAGGGAACGTATAGAAGAATAGGATATCAAACTAAATTGAAAAGGGTCAAAATTAATTGAGCAAATTGGGGATAATTTCTCAATTAGAATCACTTTGCTTATGAAATGGAACAAGAACCCTTAGCCCAGAAAGGCTGGCCCGCCCGGCACAGTCAATCCAGTCAATGGGTTGTACCGGCCCATGGAATGACAAAAATCGTGCAGGGCCATGCCGTGTTGGGCAGCTAGGCTCAATTTTACACCCTATACAGTCCAAATGCATTGACTTTGGCCAGACAACTTACTTGGAAATTCCCTAAAATCAGATGAATCTAGGCTTCTCCTTTCAATGGGACCCATTCTAGAATTTCTATCTAGAAAGCGTCCATCATATAACCGATCAACCCATGGTAAGGCCATATCATATCAATGGCTTGGGCAATCTGAAAATTTTTCCCTATTGAGATTGAAAGTCGAGTTTGAGTGAAGTTGGATTTAAGCTTGGATTGTTAGGATTGCTCAAGCCTTATCTAGTGTTTTGAAACCTAATAGTTTTGCAGTCCAAACTGTTTTTTTTTTTTTTTTTTTTGCTTGGCTGGCTCACTGGCCAGCAGGGAGTAGATTTAAAGCATCCACCAAGGATCAATCCCTGGTGAGTGATACGGGAAATGAGATGCCAACCACCAAGGCATCCCTCAAGTCCCGCAGTCCAAATTGTTGGTTGTGGCTTTTCTTCTTAATGTTAATTCTATTACTAATCAAGAAAAAATTTTCTTTTGATTGGTGGAGGGACCTAATGTATGTTCTGTACCCTTGATTCCTCTTTCCATTGTTCTCCTCATTGGTTGGCCATAAATTTTGTTCATCGTACATCTTATTGTCTACCAGTTGGTGGTGATATTTATGTGGTTGAATCCATTGAGTCAAACTAAATATTAGAGCCCATCTATTGAAAATCTTGAATGTTAAAAATGAATGCATTACTTTTATACGAAAAGCTGCCAAGTTTCACTCCAACGTAAGTTGCCCCATCTATAAAACATTTCAACAAAGTATTAAAAATCTTTTTTTTTAATGCATCATTTATTATATACTTAAAAATTTTATTTTTTTAATGCATCATTGATCAACTACTCAATCTTAGCTAATAAATTCTAACAACCAATTTAAGACACGTTTATAGGACCACTTTTCAGTGGAAAAATCATGGAAAGTGAAAATGCTTTTCCATACATTCAAAATTTTCCATGTGGTGAGGATGTTTTTTCTCAAGAAAAATTTATAAAAAAAAAATGAACTAACCCTTTCACAATTCTATGGAAAACCTTTTCTAATGGGAGGATGTAAAAAAAAGAAAAAAGGCTTTTCTGTAAAAAAATGAATAAAGTTTTCCACAGCATTGCACAAACGAGCCCTAAAAAATATGAACCAAATGCTCCTCAAAGCAAGTCATGAGAGAAGCGCAATAAGATGTGAGATGCAATTCCAAACACAATGTCAAGGAGAACTATATTCACACAAATAGGTTGAGTCATGTGCATTAATTTGGACTCTTATATCTTTAAACCTTGAAATGTTATCACTGGTTTGGAATAAATAAAAAAATATTAAGAATACTATTTTTGTAATTTTAAAATATATATTACTTTTTTTCACTCGGATAACATTTGCATAGCAATAGGCTTAAGTAAACCTTGAACCCTATCCCAGCCCTTATGAAAGAATACCCTAGTGGTAAGAAGTGTTGGTTCTCATTGGGAGGTCTCATGTTCAATCCCCCCCCCCCCCCCCCCCCCCCCACTCCTCTTTGCAGATGTTAGCTTTATCACCTTACATGTGTGAGTTTTGATATTAAAAATAAGAGGATTTTACTGGAAAAATCATCATAGGTCATCCCTTAACCAAAAAACTCATAGTAGCAGTGGGTGAACCGAAGTGGTCATATTTGACTACTCCGATATTATTTTTTGAATGCTGTGGGGAAGCCTCAGATCTGAAACTCACTTTCTTTTTCCAACATCGTATCCGATGCTTCCCCCTTAAAAAAAAAAACCATGATGAAACTGTCTTTCGTTATCTTCATCCTCTTCTTCGACTTGTTATAGGGTTTTGATTTTTTTTTATGATGATGATGATTTTGCTGATTTGTTGTTTTGTTTTTATATTTGGATTCAAGCCCATGAGATGGGCAGAGGTCTCACACATTGGGCTTGATGTAACAAAAGAGAGAGGTTTTCCCTTTTCATTGCTATTAGACGAGAATAGATGAGAAGAAATAAGGTCTTCCAAAGAGGACCATTTCCGCTTTGAGATGACTACGATGAGGAGGAGATGGAGTGGGAGGTGCTGCTGGTAGACGATGATGATGCTGAAGGACCCAACAATTAGTACTTTCTCTCTTTGTGTGGAACCATCTATTCAATTATTCTACCCACCCACAAGAAGAAGAGGAAAAAGTATTGCTTGCCTGTTCTGTTAGGAAGAAGAAAAGAAACCATAGCTTCTCCATCCACCCACTTAAAAAAAAGGAGAAAGCTTCTCTTCTCTCTGCCCCTGGCTGGAAGGCAAAAGAAAGGAGGTGGGGGGTCTCCAGTTATTCATGATAGATGCTCTATCACCTTTAAAATTGATTTTTTTTTTGTTTAGTTAGGTTTTGCTGTGAGTTCACTCTCCTATGGTTGGCTCCATGGATAGTGGAGATCTCTATAAGGTAAGTAGCTTGAGGAAAATAAGCAATTCCATATGGCTGGACAATAGAGTTGATGCTTTCTCTCAATCCCATCGATCTGAAGATGATGAAGGAGCTGCCAAGTGGGCTACTCTTGAGAAACTGCCTACCTATGATCGGTTAAGGAAAAGGGTGTTAGCAGTAGCTGAAGGAAATCTCAAGGAGGTTGATGTAAAGAAGCTTGGTATCAGGAGAAGAAGATCTTGTTAATTAGAATTTTTTTAATAGGGGAGCATCGGATCCGATACTGGGGTAAAAACGGTCAATTTTATTTTTTTTACATATTCTGAAAAACAAAAAATATTAAAATTCCTCAATATTGTACATTTGTACTAATCTTTTTTGTTGCAGTCATCTTTGATAGTATTTAAATATGTGAATTTTATTTTATTCATGTAACTAAACGAGCCATAATTTCTCCATTATTGACGAGCATATCTTGGTAAAGTACAATATCAAGTAGAGAGGTATCTCCCTATCCATAGATTTAACCAGCATCTCCTTAGCCCCATTGAATAGGGACTTGGGTAGTGCGATTATGCGCATGCGTGAGTATATGCACCGAGAGAAAAAAAAGACCCTCAAACGTCTGCTTACACATTTCATTGTCATCAATTGGCCAATATCTATATGAAGAGTAATTTCTTCTTTTTTTTCTCAAGGTAATTGTGGCTATGATAGCATTTGTTGTGCATGTGTATACGAAAGCGTGAACAAATCATGATTAACAATAAAAAAGCCATAAAAGTGGAGAAAGTCACACATAGAGATTTACATGATTCAGCAACTCGCCTACATCCATGGGAAAATGGCTACAGGAGTATATCGAACTTTGGCCGAATAACTGACTTGGTGATTCCCTAAAATCATATGAATTGAGGCTTTTCCTTTCATGTAGTGTTAGTTAAATATTTGATGGGGAACAATTTATTAAATAAAAATTTTTTGATAATGCTAGGTGTTATAATTACATAATTTTCATTAAGCCTGCTGTTTAAATATTATCAATAATTTTGAAGCAGTAACAATATTTCATTAAAGGAAAAAAGAGGAAAATCATAAAAAAGAATGGAACAAAAGGAAAGAGAAGTGCACCAACCCAATCTCAATTATAATAACACACCCACCCAAAGAAAAAATCTATCAACCCCTTGCTTGGCTAACCCCGTTTAAATATTGTGAATGTATTCTACAACTGTATATGTCTCTACCCAACGTTAAAACTCCACATGGATATACATCTTAACTAATGTTTTATCTAATGTGAGTTAGGATCTTTTGTGGTTCATTATAGCCCTAGTCATTCCCCATGGAAAGTTTGACATCTATGGTTATAGCTGCTGCTTAACTGGTGACTTGAGATTGTGCATGCCATGATCATCGAGCTGTGGTAAATAGGTTTAAAGTTCATAAGCAGGTATCTATCACATGTGAGAAGGTTTATGGGCCATTCTACAATGGCCTAATCCGATCCCCACTCTGATGAATGGAGGTAATTTCTCCAAAGAAAATTGAGATGTGAACTTCATCATGATATTTGGAGTATAATTGCATACTTTCAATTAAGCCAATAATGTATACATATATTGAGGTACTAAGGGGGAGTTTTGAAGATGTTTTAGGGGCTGGAGATGTATTCTGATAGTATAGAGAGTTGTTCTTTAAAAAACAATTGGTTGCAAAGCTGATGATATATATATTTTTTCAATTTCAATTTACTCGATATAATGTAATTTTTTGAGTTATTTTGAGTAGATAGAATGTATAGGAAGTTTTGTCTATAAATTGCAAGGGCAAATATGACATGAATGAATCTCAATCTAGGCTGTCCAAATAAAGGAACCCAATCTAGTTATGGACCATCATCAAAATGAGGCACCGATTTAGTGTAGGCCAAATTTGTATGGTTCAGATTGAGATGTTCATTGCCTATATTGATTTAATAGAGCATTAACACCCACCAATTTGGTATCTAGAGCCAACATCACAAGTGGATTTTGGGACACATGATCTCATCACATGTGGAGTCAGGATTTGGACAGTTGAGATTGAGATTGAGCAATTCCAGTCTTCGCTGGCTGCATGCATGTGCATGAAATCTCGCTCTTTGATGGAGTGAGGAAAGAAAGAAGAAAAGTGAAAGAGCATTTCTCATATTCTTTCCGAAACCCTAACCTAGTGAGGATTGAAAAGGTAATATCAAGGGAATATATAGTTTGTGCAACCGTTTATTAGGCAAGGTGTGAAGGCCCAGGTCAATATGGGCTTTACTGGGCTGAGTTAGGGCTACGCTAGTTGTAGGTCCATGTCAATCACCAGTCATTGGGTCCACAATGGTGCATTGAAAATGATCTTTAAAAAAAATATCTAAAGATTAGTGGTTAAGGCAAGCGAGACTAGTTCTGAGCGAAAATACATGGGGTCAAGAGGAAGAGAAGTCACACATTATGGGTGGTCGGACAAAATCCGTGTGGAAAAAGTTGGCTTGTCGTGGAAAATCTTACACACCATTAAATACACGGGATTCCTGCCGTGTGATTTCAGAGCAATGGACCATCGCTGCCACTTTCCTGGAACTGCTACTTGATAATTTCATGGCACTCAATTAATGAGAGTTGGCTTATCCAGAAAATCTCCCGTATGTATCTTGCTCTTTCGATTTGTATGTATCTTGCTCTTTCTATTTATATATATCTGCACTTCCCCAGAAAATCTGGGCTTTACTGGGTTGGAATGGGGCTATCCTAGTTGTAGGCCCGTGTGACTCTCCAGTCAATGGATCCAACGGTGCATCGAAAATGATCTTGTCAAAAAAAATCTAAAGTTGAGTGGTTAACAGTGAGACTAGTTTTGAAAACAGGCAGAGAAGCAGACTAGAACCTGTGAAAAAAGTTTTGAGTGGTTAAGTGAGACTAGCTTTGAGTGAAAATACACCAGGCAGAGAAGCGGACTACATCCTGTGGAAAAAGTTGGGTCGTCGGACACAAACGTGTGGAAAAAGTTGGGCGTCGTGGAAAATCTTGTACACGGGATTCCTGCCCTGCGATTTCAGAGCAATGGACCATCGCGGCCAATTTCCTGGAATCTGCTACTTGATAATTTCATGGCGCTCAATTAATGAGAGTTGGCTTATCCAGAAAATCTCTTGTATAAATCTTGCTCTCTCTCTATATATATCTGCACTTCCCCAAACCCTCGTAGCATCTCATCTCACACATCATTGGTTTTCTTCTTGTTTGTTTAGAGGAGTACTACTATTATCAATCATGTTTCTTTCAAAGTCAATTCCATTTCTTCTTCATTTTTGGGTTGGGTTTCTAATTCTATGCATTGGATCCTTGAAACTCAATTCCTGTCTTGAAGATACAACACCCAGTACCAATACCAGTAGTCGTTGTTTCCGAAGGGAGAGACAAGCTCTGATCCACTTTAAGCAAGGTCTCAAGGACCCTAGCAACCGACTCTCTTCTTGGGTGGGAGACTCAGACGACTGCTGTAGATGGGCAGGCATTTCCTGCGACAACAAAACAGGGCATGTTGTCAAGCTCATCCTCCCAGGCCCATCGCATATGCAATCTTCATCACCAATTGCAACATCCTATGATTTAGAGGCACAAATCAAGAGGTCAAGAATATCTGGTGAGATAAATCCATCTTTGCTTGAGTTGAAATATTTGAAACACTTGGACCTAAGCATGAACTTCTTTAAAGGAAGAGTCATCCCAAAATTCATCGGTTCATTCAAGAATTTGATATACCTTAACCTCTCTGGCTCGGGCTTTGGTGGAAGGGTTCCTCACGAGCTAGGAAATCTCTCTGCCTTGAGTTCTCTTGACCTGAATGATTACCGTGAAATAAGGGTATATCAGAGTGATGATGGTATTTTCGGTCTCTTTGTTCGGAGTTATGATTTGCATGTCGACAAACTTGATTGGCTCTCTCGCCTTTCTTCTTTGCAGTACCTTGACATGACATCGGTGAACCTCAGCATGGCAGTTGATTGGCAGCTATCAATAATTATGCTTCCCTCTCTTTTGATCTTACGTTTGTCCTCTTGCCAACTTCCCAACACTTCTACTACATCTTTTCCTCATGTGAATTTGACATCTCTTTCTGGCGTTGATCTTTCTGAGAACTCGCTTGGTCCTGAGATTCCTAGTTGGCTGTTTAATAACAGTAGATTGGCGTCGCTTGGTCTTGGTGAAAATGATTTCACACATCCCATTCCAACTGCCCTGGGGACTCTTTGCAACCTACAGATCTTGAATTTGCAGGGGAATAATTTCAAGGGAGAAATAGACAAGTTTAAAGGGTCTTGCAAAGGATGCATTAAGAGCAGTTTAGAGGACTTGAATTTGCTAGGAAGTGGACTCAATGGGCATCTTCCTGATTGGTTGGGGCAATTCATTAATATGAAGTCTCTCTCTCTTTCTTTTAACTCTCTTTCTAGTCCAATTCCTCCATCTCTTGGAAGATTGTCATCTTTGACAAAATTGGATCTTTCTAAAAACTCTTTTTCTGGTTCCATTCCTCCATCTCTAGGATCTATGTCATCTTTAAAATATTTAGATCTTAGTGAAAATTCTTTTTCTGGTTCCATTCCTCCATCTCTAGGGTCTATGTCATCTTTAGAATATTTATATCTTAGTTACAATTCTCTTTCAGGTTCCATTCCTCCATCTCTAGGGTCTTTGTCATCTTTAGAATATTTAGATCTTAGTTACAATTCTCTTTCTGGTTCCATTCCTCCATCTTTAGGGTCTATGTCATCTTTGAAATTTTTAAATCTTGGTGAAAATTCTCTTTTTGGTTCCATTCCTCTATCTTTAGGAAGCTTGTCATTCTTGGAAGAACTATTTCTTTATAGTAATAATTTAAATGGGTTTATTCCTGAAAGCTTTGGACAACTTTCAAATCTAGTGTATTTATTTCTGTTTAACAATTCTTTTGAAGGTGTCTTGTCAGAAGCTCACTTTTCCAATCTCATAAAATTGAAAAACCTAGACATTTCTTCAACATCATTAGTTTTCAATGTGAGCTTTAATTGGGTTCCTCCATTTCAACTAATATATATGATATTGGATGATTGCAAATTAGGGCCCCAATTTCCACCATGGCTTAAAACTCAAAAGCAATTACATCAATTGTCTTTGTTAAATACAAGTATTTCAGATGCCATCTCCCACATTTTTTGGAATCTATCACCAAACCTCAAACATCTAGATCTCTCCAACAACTTAATTTTTGATTCTATCATCAACAGTAATATAGTAAGGACAACCAATCTGCGTTATCTATCACTTTCTTCCAACCGTTTGAATGGAAGCATTCCGCTGTCAATATGCCAAATGAAGGATTTAACATATTTAAGTCTCTCAAATAATCAATTGGCACACGCAATTCCACGGTGTCTAGGGGATTTGCGGTTTTTGTATACATTACATTTGGATAATAATGATCTGTTTGGAGGTATTCCGAGCTCAATAAGTCATTTATCTGAGCTTACTTCATTGCACTTGAGCAAAAACAAGCTCTCAGGTGAGCTCCCTCCATCCATGAAGAATTGCACAAGTTTAGTGACACTTGATCTCGGAGAAAATGGTTTCTCAGGACAGATACCAAAATGGATTGGTGAAAGATTGTCACATCTTGAATTCCTCATCCTACGATCAAATAAGTTTGATGGTAGCCTTCCTCCACAGTTGTCACAACTTTCTAAACTTCAAGTACTGGACCTTTCTCAAAATAATCTGTCAGGAACAATACCCAAGTCCTTTGGAAACTTCAGAGCAATGGTGGTAGCTAACAAGACAAATGAAATTCTTGACATTGGTGGTATGTTTGATCGTCTAGAGAGTATTTGGGTGGTTTGGAAAGGAGTTCAATATGAATATAGTCATACACTTTCACTCGTGATAAATATAAATCTATTCGGCAATGATCTCCATGGAGAAATTCCTAACGAGATTACTCATCTTTTTGGATTGCAAAGTTTGAATTTATCGAATAATCAATTGACGGGAAAAATCCCAGAAAATATTAGTGGCTTGCAACGGCTAGAATCTCTAGATCTCTCATGGAATCAACTTTCAGGAGCAATTCCACAAAGCTTGTCATACTTGACTTTTTTAAGTCACTTGAATTTGTCACATAATAACTTTTCAGGAAGAATTCCATCTGGCAACCAACTTGATACTATCAGTGATTCATCCATCTACATGGGAAACCCTTTCTTATGTGGGCTGCCACTTTTGAACCAATGCCCACGAGATTCACAACTAATTTTTGATGGAGACAAAGAAGCTAAAGATGAGTTGGGAATACAACTATTTTATATTAGCATGGCGCCTGGATTTGTTGTAGGATTTTGGGTTATATGTGGCATTCTGTTATTCAAGAGATCTTGGAGGATTGCATACTACCGCTTTTTTGATGACATGGGAAATCGATTATATGTCATGACAGTAAGACAGGTGGTTAAATTCAAGAAGAATGAAGGATTCCCAGGTAATAGAGAAATTCTATTACATCATAAGCATGTGCATCCAACTGCATTGCATCAACATCAACCGCATTTCTTTATTTAATTTTATTTTTCTAAATATTGAAAAAGAATTTTCTTACTGCCAAAAACATTGTTAATACTATCCAATTATGCATTTTTGGAAATTCACCTTTGCCCTTCATTTTTAATAGCATATAAAAATGATATGTATTAAATTCCTATGTATTATAGTGCAGACAAATAGGTCCTAAATGTTATAGCCTAGCTGATTTTAAGAAGTTATGTATTGATGCAAGAGAATGCATGACTAAGTTGGGGATGAAAATGAATTAGTTTAATGGGTCCCATAATATACTTAGGCGTGAACCTGAATTACTTGAACCTATACCTTAACCTAGACCCAAATAGGGTCTAATAACCAATTCAAAATTAAGGCCCAAACTCAGAAGTAATTGAATCCTCGCTTTAAGCTAAATATTTCCTTTTTTCTTCTTTACTTGCAAAAAGGCAAATTCTAACTATTGCTACTTCTTAAGAATTGCTCGATACCCTTGTGGTAAGGAGTGCAGTTCTCACTTGGTTAGTCAGGACTTTGAACCCTCCATATGCCACATTTTTTACATGTACGGACTTTCTATCCTATATGTGTAGACTTCTATTCTCTGTGTTCCGGTTTTTCTTTTTTCCATGTGTGGATTCTGTTTCCGTGTGTGCGAGGCTGTCTCTTGCATCTCAACCCCCTTTCTAGGGTTAAAAAAATATTAAAAAAAAAACCCCTAATGCCACTTCTTTATTTTTTAGAAGAGACTCACCTGTGCCATGAGCCTATTACTATCCCAATTACACTAAATTTAAGTCAATAATTAACATTGGCGGACAAAAAGCAATTTCAGCGGCCATGATGTGAGAAGATTGATATCTTCTCAAGGTCCAATGTCCACATCTAAAAACCATTTAAGGTTTAATTTTTTTGGAGCCATTATTAAATCTTGCTACATAACATTTAACGGCCAGAATCATTCTACATCCGGTCCTCGTTCTTCTTTGACAGCCATGGTGGGCCCCACATTTAGAAGATTAAGAACATGCTTCAAACAAACTAAAAAAAAGGGCGGCCCAACGCATGAGGCTCCCGCACAGCGGGGTCTGGGGAGGGCAAGATGTTCGCAGCCTTAATTTCATTTTGAAGAGGTCGTTTCCATGACTTGAACCTGCGTCTTGTAGGATGCTATTAGTAAGCCTTTACCGTTGGGCTAAGCCGCCCTTCTGCTTCAAACAAACTACAACAAAAATTCAAATGCCTGATGGCGGTTTGGTCATTTGCATAATGCTGGAGGCTGCTAGCACATAGCATCATTAATAGTTTATCAATTGACCTAAGGTTGAATGAAGTTTAGCAGTCACCTCTCTTTGCAAAATATGAACTCCAAAGCACAAAACAAGAAATTTCGTTTTATTGTTTTCTCTATTTCTCACTTTTATTTTATTAGTTTTTACACATTTCCATTTTTTTAATGTAGGGCAATAATGGTGGAGTGAAAAGTAAAGCAGCACTATTGTCGGTTATGGATGAGTGATTCCCTTTGAAGAAGCTTTGTTGTCAGCTATGTATCAATGTTTCTATTTGCTTTGTTATTTTAGTCAATGGTAGTAGTCTAGTGGGAAGAATCCTTTTGTTCATGTGAAAAATAATGTAAGAACCCTTTTGGTTTATGTAAAAAGGTAATGTAAGTACTTTTGAATATAAACTTGTTTGCTTGTAAAATAAGTGAAGAACGAAGGTTTAGGCTAATTATTCAGAATGACTTGGTATCTTGTTTTATTCAGGATGCTTTCAAAACTATTTGCAAAGATTAAGCATTGGAATAACCCATTCTATATTGTGTGAAAGTGCAGGAACTATGATGAACTTTGATTTTTGTGTGCCTTCCTTTGCAAGAATGGACCAGATAATTGTAGAATGGTTGAGATTCACACACGGATATGAATATAGTAAACAATTGTTAAGGCGCTTTTGGAAATTTCCTATTGAAAATAGGAATTCTTAGATGAGGGAATGCTATGAAAGTTATGAAGAACCTGATCATAAAGATTTGATGAGGACTATTATGTTCCTTTTTTGTTTTCATTTTTCCAACAGATGACAAGAAGAACTAGTAGTGTCACTTAACAATTTAGATATCAATGGATTGCACCACATATCATCAGACTTTTTTCTGATGTGTTAGTCTTGAGATATCATGGGACTTGGCTTGAGAGTGTAGGATCCTAAATTGTCTCGAGAAACTATAGGATACTGAATATTGGTATCCTGCATATTCAATTTTGGTCTTCTAGTTACTGTAGAGATAGTGTATATGAGCATGCCTCTATAAGCCTCTTAAACTTAATTGAATGAGATTTTCAAAATATGATTATTGATGCTATAGTTGAAGGATCTTTTAAAAGACAGAGAGAGAAAAAAAAAGGAAAAGTAAAAAATGGTGTAGTTTAACAAAATGTGGCATTTTTGTGCATGACTTCCACTAATGCTTTTGTGTATATTGTATGCATATCTGCTAGGTATGCTATATCATTTGCTTAATGAGGATGCAACTTTTTCTTTGGCAGCTATCTTTCTGAGTTGCTGGCAGTGCGCCGCACGCTCAGTCCTTTTATGCAGGTTTTTCCCCACTGGTATTGGCTGCTGAACCTGGGTGAGTTTAAAAAACAAGAAGATAAGGTCTCTTTACTTTTTTCTGGTAATGTTATAATTAGAGAATTAAATACAAGAGTTCCATTTGTTAGCATTTTCTGCTTGTAGTAATATTATCGAGTCAGTTTTTTATGATGCTCGTATTTGTGTTGTAGAGTGTTCTAACAATGATGCAGATTTGGAATTCTGATTTCCAATCTGATGATTTAACCTGATTCATTGATTGTGCTTTCTAATATTGTTTAGTGGTTTTGGAGATTTATAGAAAGGTTGGTGGTCTATGAGAATCTTGCATCTGGTATTTGATTCTTATCGTCAAATTGATTATGGGGATGCTTTGGACATGTGATGAGAAGGGGATGGTTTGATTTCAAAAGTGGATGGTGTTATGATTATTAAATTCCCTCACTGTGCTTTGCTTGGAATGATATTTGAGAGTATTTGAGCATGCCTCTAAATGATATTTGGTCATTTACAGTGATCAGGAACGCTCATTTAAAATATTTCTAGCTATATCCAATCACAGCCACCTGATTTTTGGATAGTAGCTGATACTAAAAGAAAATATAATTACTGATTCATTCTTCAATTAAATAAATCCACAGATCCAGCTCTCTTCATATATTTCCTTTACATTACTCAAACATTTTTCCTTTTCTTTTTTGCCCCCATTGCCTGTTGTTTTGGGTCCCAACAGTTTGACTAATTTGAATCACTGAACATGGAATGAGTTATATATAAGAAATGCTTGACCCCAGAGGACTATGGATGATCCTAAAGATATTGTTCTAAGATGTGTTTCATGTGATTGATTCTACGAATCTATTGTCTCTGTTCCATGTCCCCCTCTTCCCTTTTCCTTTCTGTTTCTATACCCCCAGGAAGACCATAGCTGCACGTTCACAATACAACATTAGGTGATCAGCTGTACCTTTAGTTGAAGAACATTTTGTAAGTGACTTCCTCTTTAATGGAGTATAATTCCTTGTTGCCAAGTAAAATGGAATAACTGGAGGCATCATATTCTAATATTTTAATGAGTATCATCTTCTCTCTGGTGTCATATTTGGATTGACATTGGATGGTTAGGGTTTTATTTGTTGGTTCTATTCTTTTCTTTGATGTCGTATTTGGTTTGACATGATTGGCTATATGGGATGTTGGGGTTTTATTTGTTAGGGTTTTGTTTCTTAAACTTGCTACTCATTATAGCCCATGTGCAGGCAATGCTCTTAAGTAGTATTTCATTGGAAAGTTGGTTGTTGGTTTATAGATAGATGGTTGAAATGAAAAGGTTGCCCATGGTCCAAGTTCAAGTGTAGTAACCCCCACAGATTGAATGGTTGAATTATGCAGCTGGTTTTGTTTTTCACTTCATGGTGGTTTATGTAAGAAACCATGTATCAACTTAAAAGCTTAAGCTGATGGGTGAACGGCCCAAACAGGTATATGAAGTCATGCCAAACCTAGTACTTAGGCGATGTGGGATGTGGGTCTTTTTTCCAACACTCTCCCTCATGTGCAAGCCTAACATATTTCATGGACGGGCTTGCAACGTGGGTTACATAAGAACGATTCCCGCTCTGATACCATGTAAGAAGCCATATACCAACCCAAAAGCTTTTGTTGATGGGTGGAAGGCCCAAACAGGTATATGAAGTCATGTCTAACCTAGTATTTAATTGATGTGGGACTTTGGTCTTTTTTCCAACGGTTTAGTCAGGTGAACAATTTGAATATAAGTCCTAATCCATATCATTTTGAGGCCTTGATGAAAATACGCAGTATGGTTGAAAGAATGTAGTGTATAAACCATCTTGTGGATATAGTGTTATTGGTCTAATTGTGGAATAGCAAGCTGTGGATTATTTTTTCTGTTTATAGTTAATCATTTACTAATCTTTACAATAACCATTAACACATTGTTACTTTTGTTTTGTTGTGGCTGCTAATGAATATAGTGTTGTTGTGTTAAAATTTAGGGAGCACGGACACACGCCCAAGGTTCGCGTGTCCATGTCAAAAACGGACATGGCTCGAGCACGATTGGACACGTGTCCAACATGCCACGAAATGTGTTTGTTATTTGTTTTTTCATTTTTTAAATTTGGACATGGCGAGGACAGGACAAGGACACTACAGGATATGGCAGGGTTATTTTAAAGTTTTAAATCCCTCTTTTTTTTTTTATTTTATTGTTGAGTGTAACCAAAGCCTGTTATTAAAAAAAGTGTTAAATAAAGTTTTAAAAGTTCATAAATAATTCAGGAACAATTTCAGACCAAATATGAAATTTACCAAACAATTTTTTTTTTTTGCTACCCTCTGTTCTAACTCTTTTTTTTTTGTTGGCTAGCTCCATCTTTTTTTTACTTTTCCAATGTTAGTTTTGTTTTTATTTTCTATTAATTGTGACATTATGCTTCTTAATTTGGCTAAAAATATAACTATTCTTTAATTTTATGATTATATATAAAAAAACAGGACCGATTGGCTTGTAAAGATTGTAAGATTATCCCAGGAGAGAGTTTGACTACGCAACATAGGCTTGGAGTTTTAGATATTTGCATTAGAAGTAAAAAGAGAGCAGTAGTAAACAAAATGGACCCTAAAACAAGGTGGAGAGATTTGAAGGGGGAAAGAGCAGATATATTTAAGGACAAAATGATTGAGAAAGGAGAATGGAATATTGAAGGAGAAACTACAGTAATGTGGAATCAAATGGCTAATTGCATTAGGAATGTTACAAAGGAGGTACTTGGAGAATCAAAAGGGAAGAGACATATTAATAAAGAAACATGGTGGTGGAGTATGGAGGTTCAGGAAGTTATTCGACAAAAAAAACATTGCTACAAAGTTTGGCAGGGGACTAAGAGTATAGAAAATTTTGAGTTGTATATGAAGGCAAAGAAAAAAGCTAAGAAAGTAGTAAGTAGTGCAATGTTCAAAGCATACGATGACCTCTATAATAGGTTGGGAACAAGAGAAAGAGAAAAGGACATTTTTAAGCTTGCAAAAATAAGAGAAAAGAAAAGTAAGGACTTAGATCATGTCAAATGTATCAAGGACAATGAGGAAAATATTTTGGTGAAGGACAACGATATTATAGAAAGGTGGAAAGAATATTTTAGTAAACTTTTAAATGAAGAATATTTGGGCGATACAAGAGTGGAGGAGGATACTTTATTACAAGAGTATACTTTTTTCCGTAGAATTAGAGGGGTGGAAGTGAAGGAAGCATTGAAGCGAATGAAGACAGGAAAGGCAACAGGCCCAGATGGTATTCCGATAGAGGTATGGAAATGCTTAGGAGAGGTTGGAGTAAGTTGGTTATGTAGACTATTCAATAAGATACTTGTGACAAAGAAAATGCCGGATGAATGGAGATGAAGCATTGTAGTACCTATATATAAGAATAAAGGAGATATACAAAATTGTACCAACTATCGAGGGATTAAACTTATGAGTCACACTATGAAGTTATGGGAGAGAATAATAGAGCAAAGACTGAGAAAAAAGACTAAGATTTCGGAAAATCAATTTGGTTTTATGCTAGGGAGATCAACTATGGAAGCTATCTTTTCACTTAGGCAATTAATGAAAAAATATCGAGCAAAGAGGAAAAATCTACATATGGTCTTTATCGATTTGGAAAAAGCCTATGATAACGTACCGAGGAATTTAATTTGGTGGGTCTTAAAGAAAAAGAATGTCCCAAGAGGTTACATTGAAATTTTAAAGGATATGTACGAAGGTGCAATAACAAATGTGAAAACCACATGTGGAGAAACGGGCGGATTTCCTGTGACTATAGGCTTACATCAGGGATCATCCTTAAGCCCTTATCTCTTTGCATTAATTATGGATGAGTTAACTGTGCATATTCAAGAAGAAGTACCATGGTATATGTTGTTCGCAGATGATATAGTATTGGCGGATGAATCAAGAGAGGGTGTAAATGTAAAGCTTGAGAGATGGCGGAGGGCATTAGAATCTAGAGGCTTTAAAATAAGTCGTACAAAGACAGAATATATGGATTGCAATTTCAGTGGATATATACAAAGTGTTGAAACCACTGTCAAAATTGAAACCCATGAGATACCACGTAAAGATTCTTTTCGGTACCTAGGCTCGATGATTAGTAAGGATGGGGAGATTGACGAAGATGTGGAGCATAGGATAAGAGCTGGATGGCTGAAGTGGAGACTAGCTTCGGGAGTACTTTGTGATAGACAAATGCCAACAAAATTGAAGGAAAAATTTTACAAGATAGTGGTTAGACCAGCTATGACATATGGAGCAGAATGTTGGCCAATTAAGAAGACACATATTCATAAGATGGATGTAGCGGAAATGAGAATGCTTAGGTGGATGTGTGGTAAAAATAGGAAAGATAAAATTAGAAATGAGCGCTTTCGAGAACATTTAGGGGTAGCACCAATAGGAGATAAGATTAGAGAAACTCGTTAAGATGGTTTGGGCATGTTGAGCGTAGGCCAGTAATGGCACCGGTGAGAAAAAGTTTGGATATACAGGTGGATGGTCCATCAAGAGGTAGGGGTAGGCCGAAGAAAACATGGATGTAAGTCATTAATTCAGATTTGAAGAAGTTGCACTTATCGAAAAATTTATCTCAAAATAGAACGGAATGGAGAAATAGAATTCATGTAGCCGACCCCAACATGGTTGGGATAAGGCTTTGATGATGATGATATATAAAAAATATATATTTATTATTTGTCGTATCCTAATTGTGTCTATATCCTACTTTTTTAGGATATGCTATATTGTTGTGTCTGTATCGTGTCGTATCTATCCCATGTCCGTATCTGTGCTTAGGTTACAATTGAACGTGAAAGTTTTTGTAGTGGATGCAAATTTCCATCTTTTAAGGTATCTTATACTAATATTCCATGGAACACACGAAAAGAAAAGTGGAAAAAGTTTCTGTTTAACACTATTAGGTACTCTATTTTTTCCCATTGCATGCTTCAGTGATACATGCTTAACTAAAAGTTTCTAAATTACATATGTTTTCTGTTAAGCTAAACTTTGGCCTCTAGGGTTAAAATCCAAAACTGGTATAGTTTTGATTTTTTTTTTATAATTTTTGAGAAGTTATTTCAGATTTTACAATTTCCCTCCCTAGGACAACGCTTGAATTTCAAATAAGGCCTATTTGGTTGCATAAAATACCTAGGAATTAAGTACATATGAATTTATGGCGAAAATAACTCTACTAAAGGACTATTAAATAGATGAGAAGTGAAGGATATGGGTGAGGAAGGAAGGATACATGGTGGAAATATAGATGAGACCTTGACTTTCCTTGGTATTGAATTATTGGGATTATAGCTGTATATACATTCCTTATCCTCCCTTGATTCAGTTTAAATTAAAGGGAAGATTATTTGATGGTCATTTTTTGGATATTCCCCTTTGGTTCTTTCCTTTTAACCACTTATTGAAATAAATCCTCGGTATTCAATTACATGAAATAGACAGGCCCTAAAATAAACCTTGTTGAGGGAGCAATTGAAAAATGCAAGTAGAAGTGGAGGGTAGACATCCTTGAGAATAGCCTCTCTTTTAACTCCCAGTATGATATGTTTTTATTCCTTTACAAATATGATAGGACCAGTTGGTTCAAAGATTGGTGAGTAAAAGGATTTATGTTCTTTTACTTTCCCACTATGTAGACTGGAATTAAGGCAGGGTGATTGGACTAAGTAGCCATCCAACAAATCCAGTTTTGTATACGTTGAAGATAATGACACTTGAAATATATGGCGGTTACAAAAATAATAAAATCACTTCAATTGCACTTAAATTCCAATAGGTTCTACTTGTGGACCTAGACTTTTATGTAACCTTGTCTTCTTAATGCCTGTAGTTGGATAACCCTTTATGTTTGTGCCAATTACTCCACTTTAACATTATCTAACTATGGACTATGGAAATGTTGGTTTGAACTATAGTAGCTGATTTTCAGATGCTGACCCTAAGTAGATTGCTTTTGCATTGGTGTAGATGTGTACATTTACTATTTTCTAGCTAAAGGGGTATCAATAGTTAACACATATCCCTTTTAGGATAAGCGTTTTTTTTTGTTTTTCATCTTTATGTGGTTGCATGGCACGAACCTTTGGGTTTTTGTGTGTGTGTGTGTGGTATGACCATTCTTTGCTTTCTGCTGAGCACAGAACCACACGAGCAATGAACATCACTTTATTTTTTTTTGCTAAAAAACAATTTGTATTGCAACATAAAACATTGAACAGGGTTTGCTGAAAACCAATTCTTGAACAGGTGAACCTTTGAATTGAACTTTTTGTTTTTTCTTTCTCTTTCACAAGAGCTCAACAGCAAGCTTATACGTATAGTCCAGGAAAAACCAAATACATCTCAGTGACTAGTTCCACAGACGAAGAGCACCATTACCACTTAGAGGGACTTAATACATCTCCAACATCCTACCTCAAGTATGACTTTAGCTTTCGTCACCTCTTTCACAGGTCCAATGATGAAGACCTTATCTGGGGGTCCTTTAGCACCACCAATGGGAATCTCCACATTGCATGATTCCTTGATTGTCCTGATAGATGCTCCTCTTCTAATAGCCTGTCCCATTTTTCCTGAAGGAACATTTAGCATAGACAGGATCTCCTCTTTAGGAACGTCTCCTTTAGCAATCAGGTTATTTGGGATGAGGGGCGCTGGTGGCCAATTAGTATTATTATTATGATAGATGCAGAAACATCAACAATATAGTGTTCCTCGAACCACGAGATACCACAATTGGTGATTCAACTTTACCATCATTTTATGATATATGTAGAGGAGAAACAAAACATCATCGGCAACTGCGGGGATCATCAAATCAGACAAAGGTCTATATGTCCAAAAACTAGGATCCTGTCTTAAAAGGATGCACACTTTTTCCTTCTCAAGATATGATATAGCACGGTAGCGGGTATCTGTAAGGAGTCCAACAAATGATATGTAATCATTAGGTGATTGTCTCTGCCTTTCTTGCTTCTCTATGAGAGAATATGCAATTTAGATGTCTACCACATTGTGTAATTTCAATCCATATTGAAAATACAATGCCTCACTATCCCATTTGCAATCATGAATAACTTTTGTGATGTAACTAGACTCAAGTTCAGGATTACAGGCTTGCATAAGTGTATCTCCACCTTGAACTACATAAACCAAGTACACAACATCTGGGAAGGCAATTTGCATGATGCAGACAGTTCCATGTCGACAAAGGTCAACCCCCTCACAATCAAAACCAATTATCAATTGCTTTTCAAGAGAGGGTTGGAGAAACTCAGTTGGTAGTTGTGAATACTTGTGATGGATTGGTGACAATATGGATGGGAACTGGTGGCCATTGGGCAAGAAGATCTAGTTGCTTTTCCCCTGATTGGGAGGGAACAGGGATGTTTTTTCTCATGAGGAGGAGTGGAATCCATGTGATCAAACTCCAAATGGGATTAAACAAATTATGAAAATGTGATTCTTTAGACTTCCCTGTGATACCCCAATGGGTATATACTCTTCCTAGATGTGTTGGAATTGAAATCTCTCTATCTCTCTCTCTCTTGTAGTCCTGTGAAATGCTTGTGTAGAGAAAGAGAGGCTTTTGGCATTAGGAACACAGACTTTCCTTAGCAGTGAACATCACATTATGCCTCCATTAACTGCAGTTTACCCTTATCTGACTCTTGCAGGCATGGACTAATGGTATGTACAAAAGCATTGAGCACAAGGCCATCACGATCCTTTTAATAATTTTCAATTCATGAGAATTTAATTGGATTTGAAAATTTAGAACTAAGGATGCACATCACCGAAGCAGCAAACACAACCACTGTGTAAATTGTAATCCACTGAGAATAAAGGCACCATTTTATCAAACATGCCTAGTTTTACTTAACAACCAATAAAAAAGATGTGTCAAATAACTTTAACAAATTTGTTAACCAATAGTATCTCAATATTAGAGAGAGCCAATAGTGGATTTTTTTTTCGTCTTTTCCTTACCACTTGGTCTAGTGGCCAAGGGGGGACCTCCATATCATTATTGGGAGAGCAGGAGTCCTATCCACATAGACACCCCTATATTCTTGAGTCAATAGTGGATATAAATTTGTTCACAAGAGATGCAATTTGAGCTTTTTCTGATTATTCTTAGCTTTTTATATAGTTCATCTTTTTGGATTCATGCTTTGGATTTGCATTAAAATAAATTAGAGGTGTTTCTCCTTTATGCAGATTCTAAAACATATAAATGTATGATTTCTTGTGGTGCAGGGGATTGGTGTTAGAACCCTCAGGTGCCAAAATCAAAACAAATACTAGTAAGATTGAAGTCCTGTGTATCCAAAAAGTTGATTATAGCCACCTGAACTATGAATAGCGCTTTTATGTTGAGTTTTCAGTATTTTAAAAGCATTGAGTACAACACTTTTATCGAAAATTCAATATTTTAATAATGTTCTTGAAGTGGTTTACTCATTTTAAGCATTCAAGTTAGAATTATTGGATTTGTATTGAAGATTGTGATCTGCTGCTATCATTCAACTGGCTACATTTATGAGTTTGCAACTTTCTAAAGATTAAAAGAAAGGTAAAAAAGAAAGCTTTGAAGGATCCTAATATAAAACGGAAGGTAAGCCATATATTTTATTTGCGTTCTTGTCTACTTTCTCAATGATCAGGAAATGAGGATTTGTCTTCTTTTAGAATTCGCTCACGGACATGTGATACATTTTAATACCTTCACCATATCCTTAATCATGGTCTAGATCTATTTATGATCACATAACATGCGTCCTAACATGAATTCCCAATCGTTCCTTGCTATAGATACAACTTCATTGCTGGATTCAGACATGGCCAGACTTCATAATATGGTAGGACTTGACATAGGAATTGCAAGGGGAGTTTTTCTTGCTAGTTTTTTCCTTGCTATGTAATTGAAGAGGCCATCTATAGTTGGAGACAGCCGGCCTATAATGGCAGCACCTATGAGAGTAAGGGACATACATCCTGCCTAGCAAGGTCATATGATCGTAGACGACTAGGTAACTTTTATGGTCCAATTTGTTGTGACAATTGTGATACTTGGGTTTGACATAACTGCTTGTTTGTTGTTGATCTGATGCCATCCATGTCCTATTTGACAGTTCCTTCTTATCCTAAGAGCAGTTCAAAGATTTATTTTCGTAGGTGTGTTCTACATTATCACCACTTCAGGCCCATGATATATTTTTTTTGTTAAAAAAAATGTTATATGAGGGGAATGTAACAGCAAATTTTAATGATTGTGTTTCTATGAATGTGAACAACACAATTATTTTTCTTTTATTTTCTAAATATGCAATTAGTAGAGGTTTTGATAAAAACTATGATTTTTTTTAAAAACGTTATTAAATTTTGGAACCTTTATGAATCTTTCCACACAAAATTCGGAAAAATGGAAAGATTATATTTAATATTAATATGGAACAGTTTTAGCCATTCCAAATAATAAAAAATTGGAATTCGTTCCAACTATAAAAAATTAGAAACAGTTCAGACCTAATAAAAAAATAGCAACACCCTTTTTTAGAACAGTTTTGAACAGTTCCAAAACGTTTAGGAATCACTCAAAACCGTTCCTAATGGCCTTTTTTGGTGTAGTGTTGGTTAAAAATCAGTGGAGGCTTCTAACTTCTGATAGTAAAGACCTGCAAGAATCGTGCCATAGGTAGAAGGTTGAAGGAATACTTGAAAAGATAAGATACTATAAAGAAATCATTTGTGTGCAACTGAGAAAGAGGACTAGAAATGGTTTTTTTTTTTTTTATTCGCGGGAGGAGGTTGGACTCAAAAATCCAAAGGAAGCATGGATTTAGTAGCTGTTTATTTGTGATTTACCGCGGCAACTTAAGTTACACCAAACAAAGCTATTTTTTATTTATTTTTTTGTTTTTTTACATAAATGGAAAGGAGATGAAAAACCTAATCTCGCAAAAAACAATTTTAGTATACAGTGCAAATGCTTTTTTTTAGAATGGAAAAGCATCAATGCAGGGCAAGTTTTTTGCAAATTAGAAAAGTGTTTTGGATGGTGGCCTGCACAATACATGTAGAGGCATGCCCTACTATTGGATAGAAGAAAAGGTATAGAAAAAAGCAATTAACAATGAAAGTGTAACAAAAGATTTTGCAAATGAAAAGCCAGAATTAAAGAAAAGGTTTATAGGGAAAAAAAAAAACAATCAACAATGAAAGTGTAACAAAATAATTTGTAAATGAAAAACCATTTAGAAAAAACCTGATAATACTATGAGGTAGGCATTCTACTGGGAACATATACAATCCAAAGGCTGGCTCAAGCGCCCTAGGTATAAGTAGACATAAGGGCACTACTCACTGTCATAACATTTCACACTAAAAATAGAATGGCGATGTCAAATTTCATCATAGCTTACATAAGGTATCAAACGTTAATGGATTATGGAGCATTTCTTATGTTGTATGCTTTTTGGTTGAAGTGAAGCATATGAAATGTCATTTATAAGTTATATTTTAGATAAAAGAAAAAGACAAAATGCTCTTGTGTTCTGAAAGTTCCATTATAAAAGGGAAAAAATGGTTGATGAGATGCAAACAAAAATAAAAAATAAAAAAATTGAACTAGGCAAATAGCATCATACCAAATTTCAGATTTCCTTCTAGCAGAATGGGGAAAAAAAATAGAAAAAAAGAAAGAAAGAAAGTTGAGCGGGCAACTTGACCCTAGTTGGCTTTGTCCTGGGTCTACCCCTTTTACCTAGGCCCTATCAATTTGTATGGTGTTCGGTTTTGGCAAAAGTTCAACACCGGCTGGTAACTTACCTGACATGACCTCCTCTTTTTCACTTGGGAATGGCAGTTAAAACAACCATGTGCGTAAAATGCCAACCAAAAGTTCAAGGCCTCAGGGGCAGACCCAGGTACTAGGATTTTGGGGATGTGTCCACCCTTGGGGATGTTGAAGTTGAAGTAGTTGGCTCTTCCATCTTATGAATATTACTTATTAAAAGTTCTTTGACCGGTTGCATACGCATTGCTACAATCTTTAGCTTATTTTTCAACTTCAAAGCTTGCATTTTTCTTGTCACTCTATTTTATTGATTTAGGATTTCTTTTTAACATGTCTAAGGTGAATGCTCCCTCTCTTGGACGTTTAGAAGAAATGTCCTTATTCTCATTTTAAAATCTAATTTATGGTTTGTTGCTCTATATCTAAAGGAATCTATACTTGCTTAGGATTTTTACTAGACATTATGACATGCAGAGTATGGTATGGGTTGTGATGTGTCGACCCTTGGGGATGTATATAGTTATGGGATCCTTCTATTAGAGTTATTTACGGGAAGAAGGCCCACAGAAAACATGTTTATGAATGGTCTAAGCCTTCATGAGTTCATAAAGATGGCTTTCCCTGATTGAGTGATGGAGATAGTAGATCCAATTTTATTGGAAGAAAATAGTTGAACTGACATTTGCAAAAATGTTGAAGGTGAAAGGCAGAGGGTGCTAGAATGCTTTGCCTTGGTGCTTCTAATCGGAATTGCATGCTCCATGAAAGAACTAAGAGATCAAATGCAAATGAAAGAAGTTGTTGTGGTAATGCTTGTGATAAGGGATAAATTTCTAAGGGCTGGAATCTACAAACAGAGATGAAAGTTTTCTCTTTACGCTAACGTCAGGTATGCTTCTTTTAATTATATTATTAGAGTTTGATCCATTTCTTGATGATCTATTAGGAGTACACAGATTGCTGGAATGTTTGATCACAATTTGTCATGATTGGTTACCTCATATTACATTTTTCTAGTCTTTAATGGGCCCCTGCATCTACATTTTGCTTCTTTTGCCTATAAGCACTGAGATATTTTTGACCTGCTACTTTGTACATATACCTGTAGCATGTCATATGTACTCCTATAAATTGGTTCTTGACAAAGGTTACATGTACGTGGAGTGTTGTTGCATACATATACATTAAAGAAAAACTTGTACTAATTGAGCCCATTATATTGTTTGTGAATTATTTTTCTTCTTTCATTTTTTTTATTCCTCTCTTCCTCATTTCATTTTCAACAAGTTCCATTACTCTATTAGATCATTCATTCATGCCGACCATGGGGGAAAGGATGAAACACCTCAATTAGACCAAGCGGTGTGTAAAATAATTGCCTCAATGGGACAAGGTTGGATGAGTGTCAAATTTAGGCCCCATGGCAATACATGACATGGCCCTGTGGATCACACCTTTCCTGCGAAGAGATGATATAAATTGGAGGGTTTGATGTTAATAGTCAAATAAATCTGAGATCAGCATATAGAACAACCATCCATACTTGCATTCACCTTATGTATGTTCTGTATAATTGAGGGTGTGATAGATATGAAAATGATCAGCATACACAACAACCATAAAAAATGGTAGCTATGAAAAGGATTAGTTCAGGATCAGATTATATTTGGATTATATTAGGCAAGTGTTATTATGTGATTATATTCTTTGTTTATTATGTAATTTGGTTTCTCATTACTGTTGCAATTAGGTTTCCTATTTTGAATACTTGTATTCTTTTAAATAGCCATTGACTATTCTGGATAAAACTATCATAGAAAATTTGTTGAGATGTTGTCGATAATTTTGTACAACATACTTTTTTACGGGGCTGGTGGGTCTCATTATGAATTATGCAACTGAGACTATAAATGTTGGTGCTCATAATAAACTAATTCTTGCGAGAACCTAAATGATGGTGCTCATAAGAAACTAGTTTTTGTGAGAACCATCTTCATATAGCATCATGTGAACTCTTCTCTACTCTTCTTCGTGACTCTCACTTGAAGCCATGATAATCAGAGGGGAAGAGGATGGAGATCTCAATGAGACCTTGGGATATGCAAAATATGAGCAGATTAAAATATTCTAACCCCTTGATCTACAACCCTCAAGTATAATGTTCTTAAAATATATTATTTTTAATCCAATGGTTAGTAATGCTTGAATGTATGTCAAATTCGGGTTTGTGCCAGTACAAAAGAGGGACGGGCGTGTAAGGAGGGCAGCTTGATTGTAGGTGGACAACATGGCCCAAAATTTAGGTTGGCGGGAGAAAAAAAAAAAAAACATCCAGAGTTCTCACTTGTATATTTCTGTGTGTGTGCATATATGACCTTAAGCAACATTTGTGGTATTTCAGAATTACAACTGCCAAATTTCCCTTTGAATGCCTCGGAAGAAGGGAATGACTCCTTTTTTGTCAAAGTAATGGTTCCAACAGTTAGTGTGGCTTTTTGCTCAACTATAATTCTAACTGCCCTTGTTTGTTATTAGAAACTAAATTCAAATGAGAAAACATCTTCTAGCTCTTCAATGCAAAATCAGTACATGAAGGTATCCTACCAAGAAGTGCATGAAGCAACTAAAGGATTTTCCTCAGATAATTTGAATGGTATAGGAAGTTATGGTTCTGTGTATAAAGGAATTCTAGGTAAAGGTGAAAATTTTGTTGCTGTGAAGGTTCTTAACCTGGAAAAACGAGGAGCTTGAAAGAGTTTTGTGGTGGAGTGCAAGACCTTGAGAAATGTACGACATCGAAATCTCGTCACGGTCGTAACTGTCTGCTCAAGTTTGGATTTTAAAGGCAATGATTTCAAAGCTTTAGTTTTTTAGTACATGTCTAATGGGAATCTTGACAAATGGCTGCATTTAGAAGAGGATGTACAAAATCATTTGCAGAGCATGTGCTTTACCTGGAGATTAAACATAGCCATAGAGGCAACTTTCGCTTTAGAATTCCTTTACAACTGTTGTCAAATGCCAATTGTTCATTGTCACGACCTGGGCCCGAGAATCTGTAGCTCCCGAAACGTGATATGCATACTCCCGTGAAATTCCCACTTGCATTTAAGTCCAGACAGAATTCCACTAGTGATATTCACATTCTAACTCGTGAGGAACACTAATGGACATCTATCCGAGTATTTAACACGTGGCAACCTGTAATATCACCGATACTTTTCAACTTTCAAAAAACATATAATAGTATCAATCAATCCACAACTAGACATGAAAATACAAAAAAGACATACTAAAACTATCAAAAACCTGTACATTCATGCTTTAAACACGTATGCATACCCATATGCAAGCTACATGCAACTAGATACGAAAACGAACACCTATATAGGTAAACAAAAGTGTGAGGACACTATGAACAGGAATGACTAATGTACAAGTCTAAGTCCAACTCTACAATATGAACAAGCCCCAAAAACTCAAAATATAAATCCCTAGATATGTTATATGTTCTTGGCACTCTCTGGTCACTGGGCAGTCAAAGGGCCTTTACCATCCACTCATCTAGACCTGAAGGAACCAATGCGTTCTCCTTCATTACCTTCTTGGTCTTTGTGGGACCAGAGTTGAGATTTGAGCATGCAACACCAACAGATAGATGTGAATAAGACTATTCCGCAAAGCATAAGCATGATTAAGGTAATACAATCTATATGTAATAAAAGTAGAAAACATTATAATTAATGGAAATTAATTATAGTCTACTAGGCAATATTGTGCATAGAATAATCATATTGTATGAATTAATAACGAAACAATTAATTCGGCTACTACATGTTGCTATGTCCTCCCAACAGGGATCCTGTCATTGGGTACACCAATGCCCGTGTCCAGTTACACTTAGGTCCCGAGTTTCTGGATTCCGGTTCCTAGATGTCAATTGCAGTGACTATCATTCCAAACTCTCCTTTTTTTACCCCGTTGAGTCTCATAAGTGCGAAGTTAAGTAGAATCAGACGAAAATGAATCATCATCATCTTTATGATCATCATCATCATTAAAGTCTTATTTTAACCATGTTGGGGTTGGCGACATGAATTTTGTTTCTCCATTTCATTCTATTTTGATCCAAATCCTTAGATAAGTTAAACTTCTTCAAATCTAATTCAATGACCTCCATCAATGTTTTCTTCGGCTTATCCTTACTTTTTGATGGGCCATCCACCTGTATAGCTAAACTTTTTCTCACTGGTGCTATTACCAGCCTACGCTCAACATGCCCAAACCATCTTAAACGGGTTTATTTAATCTTATCCCCTATTAGTACGACTCCTAAATGCTTTCGAAAGTGATCATTTTTAATTTTATCTTTTCTAGTTTTATGACACATTCACCTAAGCATTCTTATCTGCACCACATCCATCTTATGTATATGCATCTTCTTAATTGGCCAACATTCTGCTCCATATGTCATAGCTGGTCTTACCACTGTCCTGTAAAATTTGCCTTTTAATTTCATTGGCATTTGTCTGTCACAAAGCACTCCAGAAGCTAGTCTCCACTTTAGCCATCTAGCTTTTATCTTATACTCTACATCTTCATGAATTTCTTCATCCTTATTAATCATCGAGCTTAGATACCAAAAAGAATCTCTACGTGGTATCTCATGGGTTTCAATCTTGACAGTGGTTTCAACACTTTATATATATCCACTGAAGTTGGAATCCATATATTCTATCTTTGTACGACTTATTTTAAAGCCTTTACCTAATGCCCCCGCGTCATCTCTGAGTTTTGCATTTACACCATCTTTTAATTCATCCATCAATGCTATATCTAAAAACAACATACACCATAGTACTTCTTCTTGAATATGCGTAGTTAACTCATCTATAATTAATGCAATGAGATAAGTACTTAAGGCTGATCCCTGATACAAACCTATAATCACTAACAACCCACTTGTTTCTCCACGTGTGGTTCGCACATTTGTTATTACTTCTTCATACATATCTTTAAAATTTTTAATGTAACATTTGAGGACATTCATTTTCTTTAAAACCTACCAAATTAAATCCCTTAGTACCCTATCATAGACTTTTCTAAATCGATAATGTGTAGATTTTTCCTCTTTGCTCGATATTTTTTCATTAATTACCTAAGTGAAAAGATAACTTCCATAGTCGACCTCCCTGGCATAAAACCATATTAATTTTCAGCGATCTTGGTCTTCTATATAAGTCTTTACTCCATTATTATCTCCCATAATTTCATAGTATGACTCATAAGTTTAATCCCTCAATAGTTGGTACAATTTTGTATATCCTATTTATTTTATATATAGGTACTATAATGCTTCTTCTCCCATAACTCTGCGAGTTTTTGCTGCCAGTCCTAATCCTAAGTAAAGGAAGAGGGTTGAGTCAGGTAGGTTGACAGCCAGCGTAGAACTTTGTCACAACCGAAATATGAATTCTCAGATAACAATATTTCGCAATAAGGCTAGGGTGTTTCCCGCTTTAAGCAACGTATTGCAACGTCACCTAGCTGCAGTGAAAAGTGTACAAGGGCTACCGCATGACTCTGGGCTACTGTGCTTGAAGATGCTAATCCATGCGAAGAAGAGGAGGAATAGGAAAATTAGACTTGCTATTTTGAATATAGGAAACTTAACAGGGAAGAGCATAGAATTGGTCAAGGTAATGAAAAGAAGAAGAATTAGTGTGGCTTGTATACAGGAGACAAGGTGGAAAGGGAATAAAGCTAAGGAGCTTATGGATGGGTATAAGCTTTTCTATGGATAAAAGAGTAATATAAGAAATGAAGCAGGTATAGTTGTAGATAAGGATTTGAAAGAGAAAATTGTGGGGGTAAAGAGGTATAGTGATAGAATTATAGCAATTAAACTAGTACTAGAGGAAGACATAATCCATATCCTTAGTGCATATACTCCCTAAATAGGACTAGAGGAAAGTGTGAAAAGATAATTTTGGGAGGAGATGGATGATTTAATGCGAGAAATACCAAATAGTGATAAGATTTTCCTTGGAAGGGATTTAAATGGGCATATAGGAAGAAATAATAGAGGATATGAGAGAGTGCATGGAGGGCAAGGATTTGGAGAAATTAATGAATTCGAAAACACTATATTAGACTTTGCAGTGGCATTTGATCTTGTAGTAGCAAATACTTACTTTAAAAAGAGAGATGAGCATTTAATTACATATAAAAGTGGGAGTAATAGGAGTCAGATAGACATTTTTCTAGTTTGAAAACAGGACCGATTGGCTTGTAAAGATTGCAAGATTATCCCAGGAGAAAGTTTGACCACGTAACATAAGTTCGGAGTTTTAGATATTTGCATTAGAAGTAAAAAGAGAGCGGTGGTAAACAAAATGAGCCCTAAAACAAGGTGAAGAGATTTGAAGGGGGAAAGAGCAAATATTTTTAAGGACAAAATGATTGGGAAGGGAGAATGGAATCTTGAAGGAGAAAGTACAGTAATGTGGAATCAAATGGCTAATTACATTAGGAAGGCATCAAAGGAGGTACTTGGAGAATCAAAAGGAAAGAGACATGTTAATAAAGAAACATGGTGGTGGAGTGTAGAGATTCAGGAAGTTTTTTGAGAAAAAAGACATTACTATAAAGTTTAGTAAGGGACTAAGAGTATGGAAAATTTTGAGCTATATAAGAAGGCAAAGAAAGAAGTTAAGAAAGGAGTAAGTAGTGCAAAGTTTAAAGCATACGATGACCTCTATAATAGGTTGTGAACAAGAGAAGGAGAAAATAATATTTTTAAGCTCACAAAAATAAGAGAAAAGAGAAATAGGGACTTAGATCATGTCAAATGTATCAAGGACAATGAGGAAAATATTCTAGTGAAGGACAACGATATTAAAGAAAGGTGGACTAAATATTTTAGCAAACTTTTAAATAAAGAACATATGGAGGATACAAGAATTAGGGAGGATACTTCATTAGCAGAGCATACTTTTCTCTGTAGAATTAAAGGGGTGGAAGTGAATGAATTATTGAATCAAATGAACACAGGAAAGGCTACAAGCCTAGATATCATTCCAATAAAGGTATGAAAACGCTTAGGAGAGGTTGGGGTGAGTTGGTTATGTAGATGAAAACGAATCAATCAATATAAATTAAGTAAGGTTTCAATCTAATTTAGTCAAGATCCCATCCAATCTAGCTCAATCAATCTTTCTCAATTTGAAATATGATTTCAATATCAATGAAATGCTGGTAACTTATAAATTTAATACCATTGAGATAATGATTCAATATCAATTAAACAATAGTAAAGTCAATCCATTCAATATAACTATGATTCAGTGCAATTTGAGAGATCAATATTTTCGTATTTGCAATATGCAGTGTAATATTAGTTTAGGGAGTTAAGGAATTTACTAGCCAACCCTAAACTAATCACCCATAGCCTCTAACCGTTCATTTTGATGTAATTTTAAGTTATTCGATATATTACTATCTTTGCTTGGTGTTATAGTGTATAAAACGTGTATCAAAGTCCCCTAAACCAACACCTATGGTTAAGTGCTTGACATACGAGTGATAATACATGAATAATCCCAGCCAAGACTGTTCATGCATATTTATTTAGCGTTGGGCCATTTGTCAAGGTTTAAAGGTTTCAAACTAAGGCACTATTAGGTCTTTTGTTGCCCTACAATGCTAAAGTTTGCAGTTTGCATCATCATCAGCTCTTAGGTCATCATTAAGCAGCATTAAGGTTATTTGGAATAACATAGGACCCTAATTAACACTCCATTCTAATTTTTAAGTAATAAACATATATGGGAATACATAAGGTACCCAATCGATCGGGCATGGGCCTGATCGATCGGACACCATCCAGTGGTGGAATTCGATCGATCAGACCTTTGTCTGATCGATCGGCCCTGGAGTGAAATTCACTCCAAGCCAAATTAGTTATAACTGATTTGTTTCTTCCCTTTTGCTTTTCCTATATCAAAAGCAACAATCCTCAACCTTTCTATACCTCAATATTCCCGTTGAATTCCTTCAAAACCATTCCATTCATTCTATTCATAAGTAAATCAATTTTTGTAATTTGTTCTCCCATTACTGTTGCCATTAGGTTTCTTATTTTGAGTACTTGTATTCTTTAAAACAGCCATGACTATTCTTGATAAAACTATCATAGAAAATTTGTTGAGATGTAGTCGATAATTTTCCACGATAAACTTTTTTAGAGGGCTGGTGGGTCTCAATATGAATTATGCAACTAAGACTATAAATGATGGTGCTCATCATAAATTAATTCTTGTGAGAACCTAAATGATGGTGCTCACAATAAATTAGTTTCTTATGAGAACCATTTGCGCATAGCATCACGTGAACTCTTCTTCGTGACTTACTTGAGGCCATGTTAATTAGAGAGGAAGAGGATGGAGATCTCAATGAGACCTTGGGATATGTAAACTATGAGTAGATTAAATTATTCTAACCCCTTGATTAGTTTTATCCAATGTTTAGTAATGGATGTCTGCCAAATTAAGGTTTATGACCTATGATGCACGGATACTTCGAAATAGGTAATGTATCGTGTTGTATCGTATTCGATACTTTCCCTTTTTATGTAAAATCCATGTTCCTTCCGTATCCATGCCGTGTCCCTATCGTATCTAAGCCGTATCTAGGCATTACAGTTTGTGACAATACAAAAAGGGGGACGTGCTTGTGAGGAGGGCAGCTTGATCACAGGTGGACAACATGGCCCATAATTTAGGGTGTGGGCACCAAAAAAAAAAGTCCAGATGTTCTCACTTGTATATTTCTGTGTGTGTATATGACCTTAAGCAACATTTTTATTTTAAATATTTTTTAGAAAATCACTCAAAAATGTACTATACTAAATCTATTCATATATTATAAAATCATACTTAATGTTCATTGAAACCCTTTTGAAAGTGATACACTGTAATGCATTGCTAAGTGCTTGATTGATGTAGAAGAATATAGGGAGAGCCCAGTGGTTAGCAGTTATGTTCTCATCCAACGGCCCAATTTTCTATCCTTGAGTTGTCCCCCTTGCGTGTGCAAGTGGTTTTCTCCCCTGGTGGTCTTCTCCCAAGTGGGGTGATGCCCTTCACTGAGGGGATCTATCTCAGTGCGGGTAAGTTTTCTTGTATATACTGTACAGTGACCAAATCTATCTAGTAAAAAGAAATTAAGTGAAATGATAGTTCACATATGGCAGTATTGGTTTATATCAGCCTTTATTAGCTCATATATAAGTGTCAGCTGTGTACTGCTACTATAAGCATTGAATATCATACCAAAATTTTGAATTGATTTGTTGAGGTCTGGTATCTAAAATTTTTCAGTTCATTCCAAAGTGGTCTAGACTTGAGCAGTGAGTGGCCCAACAGACTGGGAGTTGCTCTAGCATGGCCCTTTTTTGAGCAAAGTAATGACTGTTTATCTATTTATTTGTCAGATACTCCTGGGACATAGCAAATTGGCTCCAAGTCTGGACTGTATATTTATTGATCTGAAGCTCTACCCACATTGCCAACTGGCATGTTGCATTGGGAATAATCATGTTTGCGAATCTGACATATATGAGTTGCAATTTGGACTCCATTTCCTTTGTTGAACAGATAACATAAATGCCATCTTAAGGGCAGCCAGCTAGAAAAACAAACACCCTCTTAGCCAAGCCCTGCATTTCCAACTAACTGAAGCGGCATATAGCTATCACGTACACTTGGCCTGCATCTAGCTGACTTGGACAAACTTGGGTGCTGCAGGCTCTGAACCTGGCTGTTCTTCTTGGACACAAGAAAGAGACTCTTGATGTAAATTAGAGCATTTGGACTAAGGCTTGATAACAAACAAGCATTCTAAGTAGGCAGTGGGCCACACATTCATAAAATGTTTAGTTAGTCTCATCAACTGCTAATAAACTAGTCGTCGTTGCAATAATATCATAATCCTTCAAACTTAATAATGATGGGTGCCTCTAGTTTCTTTATGTATTAGGCGTCATGCACATGCTATTTTGCCCATTGGCTTTCTCTTCATATCTGCTGTGTGTTGATCTTCTTCTCCCGCATCTGAAGTTGCAAGCAGTTGAATGTGCCTCTGCTTTAGGAAATGAGACCAATTGAGCGGCATTGCTCGCCATTAAGGATCAGATAACATCAGATCCGCAAGGTGCCTTGAGTTTATGGAATGATTCTCTTTATTTCTGCATGTGGCTAGGAGTCGTATGCAGCTCTCGTCATCAAAGGGTCATGACCTTGGACTTATCGTCACTGGACTTGAAAGGTTCCCTTTCTTCTTATATAGGGAACCACTCCTTCCTAAGAAGTGTCGAGTTTCAAGAGAACAGCTTCCATGGAGAGATCCCTCCAGCAATCAGCAGCTTGTTCCACCTACGATCTCTTGATCTTGGGTTCAATTCCCTGCAAGGTGATGAAATCTTAACAGACCTCACAACTTGCTCAGAACTTAAGAGTTATGAATTTGGATAATAACGATTTCACGGGGAACAATCTGGTTGGCCTTGATTCTCTTTCAAAGCTCAAAATTTCGTTGCTTGATAAAAACAGTTTTGTGGGAACCATCCCTCCTCCACTTGGGAATTTGTCATCACTTATTGTTCTCTCTTTATTATATAATGGTCTTGAGGGAAGCATTCTGAACAATCTAGGCCAACTCTCAAGCCTAAAAGTATTTCAAGTGTCTGTAAATAACCTGTCAGGTGAAGTTCCTCACTCTTTTTATAACATTACTTCCTTCACTAATTTCAGTGTTTCCATTAACCAACGCCATGGAAGCCTGCCTTGGGATATGGGTATCACTCTTCCTAACTTGGAAAGCTTTTTGTTCGGGGCCAACCAGTTTACAGGACCAATACTTATTACATTGTCAAATGCTTCCAAATTAGAAATTTTTGATGTCAGTTTCAGTGATATTGTGGAACCAGTTCTTTTTAATTTGAAAGACCTTAAAAGTCTAAAATGGCTAAGCTTAGGCCATAATCAACTTGGAATAGGGTCAGCCAATGACTTGAGCTTTTTAACTTCTCTGAGTAATTCCAGTCGATTGGAAGGATTAGGTGTACATGATAATACTTTTGGAGGCACATTCCCTAATTGTATAGCCAATCTCACTGCTAATCCTAGATATCTTTCCATGGGGCGGAACAAATTGATAAGAAATATCCCTTATGGCATTGAAAATCTTGTGAACTTAACTTTACTGTCCCTGGCAAGTAATTTTCTCACGGGCACTATTCCTTTCAGTATTGGGGAATGCTCAAAGCTGCAAGCACTGAATTTCTATAATAACAGATTAGCAGGAGAAATTCGAATATCGATTGGCAACGTTTTTCTGCTGAATGATCTCCATCTACGCAATAATAGTTTATGGGGAAGAATCCCTGAAAGTCTTGGTAAATGTTGGCGTCTTAGTGCTCTGGACCTTTCTTGGAATCATCTAAATGGGACCATACCCAAACAAGTTCTTGGTGTCTCTTCCTCTCACAAACTCTCACTTTAGATCATAATATGCTGACTGGGCCCCTACCATTAGAAGTGGGTAGCCCTAATCAACCTTGGATAATTGGATGTATCAGGGAATAAATTATCTGGTGAAATTCCTGGGACGCTTGGCACTTGCGTGCTATTGGACTACCTCCACACCACATGAAGTATTACAGGAACCATTCCCTCATCTTTGAGTACTTTGAGAAGCATTCGAAAAATTGGTCTTTCAAGCAATGAATTATGTGGACAGGTTCCTAACTACTTCAGCAACTTTCCTTTTCTGCAACATCTAAATCTTTCTTTCAATGATCTTGAGGGTGAAGTTCCAAAAGAAGGGGTCTTCAAAAATGCAAGTGCCATTTCATTCCTTGGAAATAAAAAGCTTTGCAGTGGTATCTCAGAATTACAACTGCCAAATTGCCCTTTGAATGCCTCGGACGAAGGGAATGACTCCTCCTTCATCAAACTAATTGCTCCAATAGTTAGGGTGGCTTTTTTTTAAACAATAATTTTAACTGTCATTTGTTGTTATTGGAAACTAAATTCAAATGAGAAATCATCTTCTATCTCTTCAATGCAAAATCAGTTCGTGGAAGTATCCTACCGAGAAGCGCATGAAGTAACTAAAGGATTTTCCTCAGATAGTTTGGTTGGTATAGGATGTTATGGTTCTGTGTATAAAGGAATTCTGGATAAGGGTGAAAATTTTGTTGCTGTGAATGTTCTTAACCTGGAAAAAAGAGTAGCCTGAAAGAGTTTGGTGGTGGAGTGCAAGACCTTGAGAAATGTACATCGAAATCTCATAAAGGTCATAACTGTCTGCTCAAGTTTGGATTTTAAAGGCAATGGCTTTAGCGCTTTAGTTTTTGAGTACATGCCTAATGGAAATCTTGACAAATGGCTGCATTTACAAAAGGATGCACAAAATCATTTGCAATCATTTGCAAAGGTTGAGCTTTACCCGGAGATTAAACATAGCCATAGAGGTAGATTCCGCTTTGGAATACTTTCACCACCGTTGTCAAATTCCAATCGTTCATTGTGATCTAAAGCCAAGTAATATTCTCCTTGACAATGACATGACTGCCCATGTTGGCAACTTTGGATTGGCAAAGTAACTTTGTGAAATCGGCTATAGTTTCTCTTGTGATCAAAGTAGCTCAATTGCAATAAAGGGGTCTGTTCAATATGTTCCTCCAGGTATTGCTCTCGCTTAACATTTGTTTTCTTTAGCATACAAATTTTTTCATCTAATGTAAATGTGTTCCTTACATATTACAAATATCTTTTTGTATTTCAGAATATGGATTGGGAGGTCAAATATCTACGCAGCGAGATATCTATAGTTTGGATTTCTGTTTACTGGAGGAACTCAAAATGCAGGAGAAAAAGTTTTCTCCTTCAAAGGGTGGAGAGACCACCCTTTACTCAGATGAAAATGTTGTCTATGCATGTTTTCTTCAGTCAAATCCAAGCACAAAGGATAGTCACTATTAGAGAAACTTTGATGAATCTCTGTTTGGAAGAGGAAGGTGGAGGAAACTATCTGTACTTTAAATTAATATGTACCAAGTACAGTTTACTCCATTTCCATTGCCTCCTATTGTGATTTTCAAAGAGTTAAAGCTTCAGCTGTGCAAGTTGGGGGCCACTTTTGTTTGATCTAATCTATTCATATCGCACTCCCAACTATGTGTAAACTTCAATGGTGCCATGTAGAGTTAAATTTCACTACAGCTGGAGTGATATACACAATTATGCTTAAGCTTCAAGTTGGATTGATCAATATATGAAAAAGGAGAGTGACTTGATCCTGTCTGCCATTCTAATTGGAGGCAAATTTGGACCAAAGCATTTCATGGTGAGGCACATGATTTTATAAGATTGGATCAAGAAATGACGTGGGTTAACTCAATTCATCTACATCGAAACTTCCATAAGGTTTTACTTCAGTTGATCACACAGGAATTTCTAGGTAGTCTGCTTCATGTCATCTATGTGATTCTCCACTTTTCTTAATTCAATTCATTGATTTCGCATATGCCCTACATTAAGAGGCTATGGTCCAACTTTCACTCCAATATGAGTGAACTCTTGGATTGATCACTATGTCAAGAGACATGGCTAACTCTTGACCAACTTTTTAGTTAATCAGCAATTTCAAAAAGAAAAATATTTTGCTTATTTATGTTTTTCACACTTAGATCAATCCAACTGTGTATTTCAGTCCTATAGGAGTGAAATACAAGTTGTGCCTATTCATGGTGGGACATGTGATATGAGTCCATTGGATCTCAGAAATGTAGACTCATAGCAGTGAGCTAAAGTCATTTTCATGGAAACTTGAATGCGGTCAACATTTTTATTTCTAGATGTGAGGTTCTTTATATTTTTTTATGTAATTTTAGGTGCACATGAAATTAATATTTTGTGAGGCCATGCATCAATATTTCTGAAATATGTTTTGATACACCATCACATAAGTTCCAATTCAATCAGTTTCCTTCAAAAAGGATTCAATTTTGGTCCATTATAGTTCTCTATCTACTAAGTTAAGGAAGTGAATTTACTTTTCTCATGATATGAGAATCTGTTACTGTGGTAGAAGAGCTGATTCCCAATGGTGAACTTGATATCCTTTTAGGTAGAGTGAGAAAAAAAAGCGGATTATTTGCCTGAACTTTTAAAGAAAAGATGGACTACATTTATGGACTTGGGAGGAACCATCATTTTGGTCTGGGGCCAGTAAATATCCCAAAACCAGTTATATGGGCGATGAACAGAAACAAATTAATTGATGGAGAAGTGTTTTTTTTTTAATTTGTAACAGTTTTTGTCATTTGTAACTTAAAAGAAATATACGGCAAAGTTAAGTAGAAGGGATAGCACTATTTTCCAAGGTTGGTTTAATAACAGAGGCAGTGATTGTAGCAGTAACAGGAAATTTGTCATGGTGATATGGAATTGTTTCTTTTTTATTTTTTCTGTTTGTTTATATGTACTTTCTTTTTATTTTGTTTTGGTTCAAGTACTGGTGCATGGGAGAGTGAGCTTACAAACACATTATGTAGAGGGTTTTTGGGGTCTCTACTTTATAATGAATGGATAATCTTTGTCTTATGTATGTTGGAATTTTAAGTTATGGACTATTTATAGTGTGATACCATTTGGATATATTGAACAGGTGATTATACAGATTCCCTTGATTTGTGTAATTCCCCAGGTGTGAAACATTATCACCATGATCGGATTGTATCATTCCTGATTGGGCAATTCATCCTTCTCTGGATTGATCAACAGCAGTGCCTCAACTTCAATGTTGATGTTGTTGAAAGTGAGTGGGGACAAGGTGCTACTGATTGGGCAATTCAGCCTTCTCCGGATTGATCAACAGCAGCGCCTCAACTTCAATGTTGATGTTGTTGAAAGTGAGTGGGGACAAGGTGCTAATCTTGATGTTCTAGGATCAAAATTAGCAGTTTGATGTGTTGGGGAGTCTCCACCAAAGAAAAAAGTCTGGTATTTTGGGTTCTCGGTTTTTCTCAATTTTGTAGAATAGAGTTCCCACACTTCTCATGTTATTTGTTTAAAAGATATTACGTCACTCAGGGACTGGGGACCTTGCTTATTTAAAAAAAAGGACTTTCTAACAAAAACGATTCAAAGCCCGAAGGACCTTTCATGTGCAGTAAGAACTATAGGGTCTTTTTCAGTGTAGGTCCCAACTAAGTGGTTTTTTCACGAAAAATCCTCAAAAAGCAATCAACATTGAAAGTGTAACAAAAGAATTTGCAACTTGCAAATGAAAAGCCATTTGGCAAGACCTGGCAAAACCATGAGATAGAGATTCTACTAGGAACATATACAGTCCAACGGCCAGCTCAGATTCTACTGGGAACATATACAATCCAACGGCTTGCTCAAGTGCCCTACGTATAAGGGTACTACTCAATGTCATAACATTTTACACTAAAAATAGAATGACAATGTCAGATTTCCTCATGGCTAACATATGGTATCAAATGTAAATGGAGTATATCTTTTGTTGGATGCTTTTGGTTGAAGTGATGCACACGAATGGTCATTTATAAAAAAAGCAAGAGGATTTTACGTGAAAAATCACTTTAGGTGGGCACGAAACCAAAAAGGGCCCTTTACCTTTATAGGCACCAAAGTGATCACTTGGGACTATTGCGGCCTTTTTTTTTTAGAGTAGTGGGAATGAGTGTATAGAAGAGAAAGGCCAAATTCAACGCTTATGTTAAAAAGAGTGTTGAGTTTGACGCTCATTCCCACTATTCTAAAAAACAAACTTTGATTTTTGTTTGGGTTTTGAGAACAAATCCAAATTGGAGCATAAAAAGGGTACTTTCCTCACCACCTTGTTTTACATGCCATCTACAATGTTGTCTCATCCAAATGGTTAAAGAAAGAATCAATAATAGCCATCAATATGAAAGGACCCCATATTGCGCTTTCAGGGTGGCCCACTTCCCTGATTTTCTCTTCGGTGATTCCATTCAAGAAAAGAAATGCGGCTGGTTGCAGCTCCTATTGAGGTTGTAGTAGAAATCTTATTATCTCTCCCTTGGAGTTGCTCGATTTTAGGGTCTTTCTTATATGCATTCTTATTTGCCATGCAAAACCACGTTGGCCCTATCCTTTTTAAGTTGCAACTACACTTCAAGGATCCTCTTCAACTTTGGAATTGGAACAAAATATTCTCTTGAAAATTGTGTGGTCCAACTCTACAGGCCCCGGCCCATTTGGGCCCACCTTTGATCAATTCATGCCCTTTCACACTTTCATTCCCACATAATGTTCTATGGGCCCAATTCCACTCTCATCAACTCCTTACCATGGATTGAATCTCAAAGAAATTTATGATTGAAAAGGCACTTTACTTTGAGACAATTAAATCAATAACTAGGGTGATCTCAGGGTGATTTTTTAAGACCTAATATGGAGAAACTTATATCTACCCATTTTGCCCTCTTAAAGAAGACATCTAATTGGGCCCATGAACTAGAAATTCGATGGCCTATAAAATATTCGCAAGAGGCCACGTGTCAATTTTTTTGAAGTTTTAGATAATTGCATTAGAAGTAAAAAGAGAGCAGTAGTAAACAAAATGGACCCTAAAACAAGGTGGAGAGATTTGAAGGGGGAAAGAGCAAATATATTTAAGGACAAAATGATTGAGAAAGGAGAATGGAATATTGAAGGAGAAACTACAGTACTGTGGAATCAAATGGCTAATTGCATTAGGAATGTTGCAAAGGAGGTACTTGGAGAATCAAAAGGGAAGAGACATATTAATAAAGAAATATGGTAGTGGAGTATGGAGGTTCAGGAAGTTATTCGACAAAAAAAACATTGCTACAAAGTTTGGCAGGGGACTAAGAGTATAGAAAATTTTGAGTTGTATAAGAAGGCAAAGAAAGAAGCTAAGAAAGTAATAAATAGTGCAAAGTTCAAAGCATACGATGACCTCTATAATAGGTTGGGAACAAGAGAAAGAGAAAAGGATATTTTTAAGCTTGCAAAAATAAGAGAAAAGAAAAGTAGGGACGTAGATCATGTCAAATGTATCAAGGACAAGAAAATATTTTGGTGAAGGACAACGATATTATAGAAAGGTGGAAAGAATATTTTAGTAAACTTTTAAATGAAGAATATTTGGGCGATACAAGAGTGGAGGAGGATACTTCATTACAAGAGTATACTTTTCTCCGTAGAATTAGAGGGGTGGAAATGAAGGAAGCATTGAAGCTAATGAAGACAGGAAAGGCAACAGGCCCAGATGGTATTCCGATAGAGGTATGGAATTGCTTAGGAGAGGTTGGAGTAAGTTGGTTATGTAGACTATTCAATAAGATACTTGTGACAAAGAAAATGCCGGATGAATGGAGAAGAAGCATTGTAGTACCTATATATAAGAATAAAGGAGATATACAAAATTGTACCAACTATCGAGAGATTAAACTTATGAGTCACACTATGAAGTTATGGGAGAGAATAATAGAGCAAAGACTGAGAAAAAAGACTAAGATTTCGGAAAATCAATTTGGTTTTATGCCAGGGAGATCAACTATGGAAGCTATCTTTTCACGTAGGCAATTAATGGAAAAATACCGAGCAAAGAGGAAATTCTACATATGGTCTTTATCGATTTGAAAAAAGCCTATGATAGGGTACCGAGGAATTTAATTTGGTGGGTCTTAAAGAAAAGGAATGTCCCAAGAGGTTACATTGAAATTTTAAAGGATATGTACGAAGGTGCAATAACAAATGTGAAAACCACATGTGAAGAAACGGGCGGATTTCCCGTGACTATAGGCTTACATCAGGGATCATCCTTAAGCCCTTATCTCTTTGCATTAATTATGGATGAGTTAACTGTGCATATTCAAGAAGAAGTACCATGGTGTATGTTGTTCGCAGATGATATAGTATTGGTGGATGAATCAAGAGAGGGTCTAAATGCAAAGCTTGAGAGATGGCGGAGGGCATTAGAATCTAAAGGCTTTAAAATAAGTCGTACAAAAACAGAATATATGGATTGCAATTTCAGTGGACATATACAAAGTGTTGAAACCACTGTCAAAATTGAAACCCATGAGATACCACGTAAAGATTCTTTTCAGTACCTAGGCTTAATGATTAGTAAGGATGGGGAGATCGACGAAGATGTGGAGCATAGGATAAGAGCTGGATGGCTAAAGTGGAGACTAGCTTCGGGAGTACTTTGTGATAGACAAATGCCAACAAAATTGAAGGAAAAATTTTACAGGACAGTGGTTAGACCAGCTATGACATATGGAGCAGAATGTTGGCCAATTAAGAAGACACATATTCATAAGATGGATATAGCGGAAATGGGAATGCTTAGGTGGATGTGTGGTAAACTAGGAAAGACAAAATTAGAAATGAGCGCTTTCGAGAACATTTAGGGGTAACACCAATAGGAGATAAGATTAGAGAAACTCGTTTAAGATGGTTTGGGCATGTTGAGCGTAGGCCAGTAATGACACCGGTGAGAAAAAGTTTGGATATACAGGTGGAGGGTCCATCAAGAGGTAAGGGTAGGCCGAAGAAAACATGGATGGAAGTCATTAATTCAGATTTGAAGAAGTTGCACTTATCGAAAGACTTAGCTCAAAATAGAACGGAATAGAGAAATAGAATTCATGTAGCCGACCCCAACATGGTTGGGATAAGGCTTTCATGATGATGATGATGATGATGATATAAATTTGAGGATTGTACGGCTACTCAAGTTGCTGGAACTCAAAATATGGTTTGGATGGTACAAAACATCACTTGTAACATGAACATAATTAATAGGATCTCATTCTATTACGTATATGGTTCACAATATGATGAGCACCTTAAACAACATAGATCCAAGCAAAGATTTAGATCAAGCCGATCACAATTGGGCCTTAGATGATCAAAATGCAACATTCTACATACAAGTAGAAAATTTTGTGATTTTCCTATCGGGAGGGTTGAGTTTGAAAATACACAAAAAAATCCAATATAAATGTGATTGAGTTGATTCTACATTTAGTAGAAAGGTACAGAATCTAGTCTTTTACTGCAAAAGCTATTAGTTAAATTCTACCAGTAAGTGGGCTTCATTGCACGGTAAAATAAAGTGAAATTCGGATCACCTGCAGTTAGGCAAATTTGACCTTATAACTTGATCAGGTCATAAATCAGTCATCCGATCTCAAGATCAAGCAATCTACCAATCGATTTTGTAGTACTTGACGAGAAGAATGTAACGGTATAGTTGGATCATGATTATCAAATCGTATGACTGAATAAAAGGATCAGATATGATCTTTCTCAACTACTTGTGTTCCAAATCTCAATTTGAATATAAACACATCATTTTGCTCTAATCAAACAAGTCATGGAATCACTCGACACTCACAAATACATTAAGTTAAAGTGCGTGCAATAAGATAAAGGTGTAAAATACAACAAGATCATAGAGATTATAAGTAGGACATCAAGATAGATAACAAAACCATAGAATTAGAAACTACCGGCCAATATTCTAAAATAGAATATAGATAATCTAAACTATTTAAAATAAATATCGAAAGTCCTAAAACATACTAGAAACATAGATCTCACTCTTAGAGTAAGCATTATTGAATTAGAATACAATGATCATACAACAAAATTGTAAAATTTGTTGAGATTTTAATATAGTCATCCACTGTTTTAGCCATTCTCCAATTACATCCAAGGAAGTACTGTCACAACCCGAGCCCAGAAATCAGGGGTTAGCGAAAAGCCAAACCAGTGACACACGTACTCCCATGCACGTGCATCCAAACCCAATCCAGATGCACGCACACAAGGGATCCAACACGTGCGAACCAAACGTATGTGGAAGCCGTCAATATCATAGTAAGCAAAAGAAAAGAGAACGAGCGGAAAGCCAAATATGAAAAAGGAAAAGACGAAGATAACATACACAAGTATAAAACCCAATACAAGCCTGAGTACACAGCAAAATCATGATGTACAAAATAATACAGAGGTGAGGAACAAAGTCCGAAGTATCAAAATACAAGATCTCCAAAACCAAAACAAAAAGACCACTGATGATATACAGGTACGCACTCGGCAGAAGTGATCAAGCCCACTCCGCCAAACCAGAGGGCATCTCTAAGCTCTGCCTTGCAGCCTCCTCGATCGCCGGGGAGCTAGGCAAGGGATCTATGCCTGCAACACCACAGACAACACCATGAATACGACAATCCAGCAAATATAAGTAACATGGACGAAACACTCATAGTATCAAAGTGAATAATGACAGAAGATTAAATACAGAGTTTCATATTAGTATGCGAAGCAAATCGTGCATAGAAGTAAAACATGATAAGTGAATCAAAGCATAGAATACTGAACTAGGCGGCTACTACATTAACCATATTCTCTCACATAGAGAGCAGACAGAGCAGACAGATGAGAACACCACCGACCTGGCCATGGGAACAAGTGGGTCTCTGTTTCCTGGGTTCCGGGGTCCCAAGACAAAGCGACACTGCGGTGATACAGAGAACAGAGAACCAAGCCAGAGGTAACCCCGTTGGGCATCCTAAGGCTGAGGCTGAGTAGAGCCAGACTAATACCAATCAAATCGAATCCAAAAGAAGGGAGATTATCCGCTTTGGACTCACCAACGGCAAAGGCTAGATCTTATCCTCATGTATTAATCTTTGGGCAGAGCCACTTGGGAATACCCAATGAATCAGAGATTTACAAAGCCAGAGATATACAAAGCATAGCGTAATATAAGTCAAAGCATAGCGTAGATCAAAGCATAGTACAGACTGAAGAATAAAACAATTATACAGAACGAAAGCAAAATGATCTCGTAATGCATAAACATAGATCAGCAGAACAGAGGGCAAAACTGTAATCAATATGCAATGCATCTCAGATTAACACGGAATCAAGGTTAATTACAAGCCAACTCTAATCTAGTTGTTCACTGTCACTAACCGTGCATGATGATGTAGTTTTAAGTTATTCGATGCACCGTTACTAGCAAAGTGTTGCAATGTAATCCTCACGTGCACCGAAGTCCCTTAAACCAACACCCATGGGGAGGTACTTAACAGTAATTCAATGCTCACATGAATGACTCACAGCCTAACAAACTATTCATGCAGTCCAAAGAATCCATTGGGCCGGTTTACATTAGTGGTTACCTGTATATAAGCCCTACAAAGTCACACCATTAGCCTACGTTTAATCTCAGATTTTTCTAGGTTTTACGGCTTAGCCGTGGGTGACTTATGGCTTAGCCGTATGCATCTTACGGCCTAGCCGTAACATGCATGACGGCTTAGCCGTGGTTCTCTACAAAACACGACCAACCCTGTCATCTTCCACCTCTGATCTAATACCTTTTTACGGCTGAACTACGGTTGAGTATACGGCTTAGCCGTAGACCAGTCCACGGCTTAGCCGTAGCCACACCGTAAGAGTACTGTGTTTGGAAAGTTTCGATTGATCAGAGTAGTAATTCACGGTTGGGTCACGGCTAGCTTACGGCTCGGCCGTAGAACAATTTACGGCTTAGCCGTAGCCTAGTCGAAGAACAAAATGCAATATCGAGTCTCTGGAATATGAGCCGTACGGAATTACGGCTTAGCCGTACATTACAGAAAACGAATTTGAGATAGTTACAGCAACCGCAATTTCACGTGCAAATTGAGCAAAACAAGCTCCAAGGAATTCAAAGTGATAGTTATAGGCTGTAGATCATACTAAGCATCTAAGAACAAGAGAATCACAGCAATCAAACAATAAACCCATATGTGTTACACAATCCTGTACTTATACTTGCCTTAAAGCTTTGCCAATCCATGGAAGTCAAGCTCAGATCCAAGCTACAACCCACACAAACTAGAGAAACCACACATGCATGAGATGCATGAGATATAGAGCTTGGAGAAGAAATCAAATTGGAGGGAAAAATCCAAAACCCACTTATCTGAAGGCACAGACAGAGAGAAGAGAGAGAGAAAGCCCAATCGAAATTGGTGTAAGACCCAATCACCAACCAAGAAAGCAAGAGAAGTGAAGAAGAGAGACTGAAGACGTGGAGCTCTCCCTGGGGTTGAGCATGCACGTTGAAGGAAACGAGCAAGAATAAAGACATCTGTATGATGACTCATATATATATAGTTTTGGAGTTTAAAACAAAGTCCGATGGGTTTAAACTATTTACAATTCAAGTCACACAAAGATCCAACTCCTCCAATTGACTCCGAATGGGTCCGAGACAGTTACGGAAAATAACGAGCTCAATAAAATACACGTGTTGACACCAAGATGATGCGAATATGATGCACTCAAAGCAAAAGCAAAATTATGAAAAAAGGGCTTAGAACTACATATACCAGGTCAAAGGTTACCCAACTACCTATCCAAGATCCGAAACCAAATCCAAAAAAAATAAACAACACAAAAACACACTAATGAGCCACTAAACTGGCTCAAAGGGGATTGGAGTGTTACAAGTACCATTTTTCATAACAAAAAACAATAAACAAAACACAAAGGCTACAAAAATCTTCCTGTCTAGACAAAATATTTTAAAAGATTTTAGAGACTAAGAGGCTCTAACATTTCAGAATACCGATCTTGGTTTTAGATTTTGTTTCCAATAAAAACAAAAGTTTCCAAAAAGAAGAGAAGAAACAATAACATTTGAGAGAGAGGCATTTGTGGACAAAGATTGGGGTAGCGAAGATGAGAGATTAAGATAGAGAGAGTGAGGCATTGTGGGATAGGATTTTGGATTTTGGATTTTGAAGTTGATTGAGGGAAGAATTGATGAGAGAACTATTACATTTAATTTGGGCGTATTATTTGGAAGCGCACTTCTTTGGGAGGTAGAAGGAAGATGAAGAGGGGAGCTGAGGAAGAGTTATTGATAGGAGAGTATAACCTACATTACATTGGGAGGGAGAAGGAAGATGAAGAGAAAGAGAATACTTGCATTATAAAGAGAGGCATCTTGCATTCACAATTTTAGAGAGAGGAGGGAACATGTAGAGGAATAGGATGTCAAACTAAATTGAAAAGGATCAAAATTAATTGAGCAAATCGGGGATAATTTCTCAATTGGAATCACTTCGCTTATGAAATGGAATAGGAACCCTTGGCCCGGAAAGGCCAGCCCGCCCGGCACAGTCAACCCAGTCCATGGGTTGTACTGGCCCATGGAATGACAAAAATCTTGCCGTGCCGTGCCGTGTTGGGCAGCTAGGCTCAATTTTACACCCCATACAATCCAAATGCATTGACTTTGGCCACACGACTTACTTGGAAATTCCCTAAAATTAGATGAATCCAGGCTTCTCCTTTCAATGGGCCCCATTCTAGAATTTCCGTCTAAAGAGGGTCTATCATATAACCGATCAACCATTGGTAAGGCCATATCATATCAATGGCTTGGGTAATCTGAAAAATTTTCCCTATTGAGATTGAAAATCAAGTTTCAATGGAGTTGGATTCGAGCTTGGATCGTTAGGATTGCTCAAGCCCTATCCAGTGTTTTGAAACCTAATAGTTTTGTAGTCCAAATTGTCTTTTTTTTTTTTTTTTTTGCTTGGCTGGGTCACTGGCCAGCAGGGAGTAGATTTAAAGCACCCACTAGGGATCGATCCCCAGTGAGTGGTATGGGAAATGAGATGCCTACCATTAGGCTATCCCTCAAGTCGTGGAGTCTAAATTGTCTGGTTGCGGCTTTCCTTTTTAATGTTAATTCTATTATTGATCAAGAAAAAAATTTCCTTTTGATTGGTGGAGGGACCTAATGTATGTTCCGGACCCTTGATTCCTCTTACCATTGTTCTCCTCATTGGTTGGCCTTAAATTCTCTTCATCGTACATCTTATTGTCTACCATTTGGTGGTGATATTTATGTGGTTGCATCCACCAAGTCAAACTGAGTAGTAGAGCCTATCTATCGAAAATCTTGAGTGTTAAGAATAAATGCATTACTTTTATACGAAAAGTTTCCAAGTTTCACTCCAACATAAGTTGCCCCATCTATAAAACATTTCAACAAAGTATTAAAAATTGTATTTTTTAATGCATCATTGATTAATTACTCAATCTTAGCTGATAACTTCTAAGAAACAATTTAAGGGCATGTTTATAGGACCACTTTTCAGTGGAAAAATCATAGAAAGTGAAAATGCATTTCCATACATTCAAAATTTTCCATGTGGTGCGGATGCTTTTCTTTGAGAAAAATTTAGAAAAAAATGAACTAACTCTTTTACAATTCTATGGAAAATCTTTTCTAATGGGAGGATGTAAAAAAAAAAGGCTTTCTATAAAAAAATGAATAAAGTTTTCCACGGCACTGCACAAACGTGCCTAAAAAATATGAACTAGATGCTTCTTAAAGCAAGTCATGAGAGAAGCGCAATAAGATGTGAGAAGCAATTCCAAATACAATGTCAAGGAGAACTATGTTCACACAAATAGGTTGAGTCATGTGCATTAATTTGGACTCTTATATCTTTAAACCTTGAAATGCTATAACTATTTTGGAAAAAAAATATTAAGAATATTATTTTTATAGTTTTAAAATATATATTACTTTTTTTACTCGGATAACATTTGCATAGCAATAGGCTTAAGTGTACCTTGAACCCTATATTAGCCCTTATGAAAGAATACCCTAGTGGTAAGGAGTGTTGGTTCTTATTGGGAGGTCTCTTGTTCAAAAATCCTCACCTCTCCCCCCCTTTTTGCATATGTTAGCTTTATCACCTCACATGTTTGAGTTTGTGGTGTTTTCTCACATGCAAGTTTTGTTGTTTATTTTATATTAAAAATATAAGGATTTTACTAGAAAAATCATCATAGGTCATCCTTTAACCAAAAAAACTCATATTAGCAGTGGGTGCACCGAAGTGGTCATATTCAACTACTCCGGTTTAATTTTTTTAATGCTATGGGCGCGCCTTAGATCCAAAACTCACTTTCTTCTTCCAGCATTGGATCCAATGCTTCCCTCTTGAAAAAAAGACCATGATGAAACCGTCTTTCTTTATCTTCATCTTCTTCTTCAACTTCTTCTAAGGTTTTGGTTTTTTTTTTAATGATGATGATGATCTTGCTTATTTGTTGTTTTGTTTTTGGATTTGGATCAAGCCCACAAGATGGGCAGAGGTCTCACACATCGGGCTTGATGCAACTAAAGAAAGAGGTTTTCCCTTTTCATTGCTATTAGATGAGAATAGATGAGAAGAAATGAGGAGGAGATGGAGAGGGAGGTGCTGTTGGCAGACAATGATGACGTTGAAAGACCTAATAATTAGTACTTTCTCTCTGTGTGTGGAACCATCTTTTCTATTATTCTACCCACCCACAAGAAGAAGAGGAAAAGTATTGCTTGCCTCTTCTGCTAGGAAGAAGAAAAGAAATCATAGGTTTTCCATCCACCCACTTAAAAAAAAAAGGGAGAAAGCTTCTCTTCTTTCTGCAACTAGTTGGAAGCCAAAAGAAAGGAGGTGGGGGTGTCTAGATCTTCATGATAGATGCTCTATCACCTTCAAAATTGATTTTTTTTTTTTGGGTTTAGTTGGTTTTTGCTGTGAGTTCACCCTCCTATGGTTGGCTCCATGGATAGTGGTGATCTCTATAAGGTCCGTAGCATGAGGAAAATCAATAGTTCCATATGGCTGGACAATAAAGTTGATGCTTTCTCTCAATCCCATCAATTTGAAGATGATGAAGAAGCTGCCAAGTGGGCTGCTCTTGAGAAATTGTGCACCTATGATCGGTTAAGGAAAAGGGTGTTAACAGCAGCTGAAGGAAATCTCAAGGAGGTTGACGCTTGGGTATCAGGAGCAGAAGATCTTGTTAATTAGAATTTTTTTTGATAGGGGAGCATTGGATCCGATGCTAGGGTAAAAACATGAGCATCTGATCCGTGCTCCCCCATAGTGTAAAAAAAATACTAGAGTGGTCACATGGTGCACCGACTGTTAATATGAGTTTTTTTTGTTAAGGGGTGACCTATGATGATTTTTTCGGTAAAATCCTCTAAAAATAAAGTCCAATTGGATTTTAGTATTTCTTAAACTCTGTACAATTATTAGTCAATTTTATTTTTTTATACATTGTGAAAAATAGAAAATAGTAAAATTCCTCAATAGTATACATTTGTACTAATCTAATCTATTGCAGTCAACTTTGATAGTACTTAAATTTGTGAATTTTATTTTATCCATGTAACTGAACGAGCCATAATTTCTCCATTACTGAAGAGAATATCTTGGTAAAGTCCAATATCAAGTAGAGAGGTATCTCTCCATTCATAGATATAACCAGCATCTCCTTAGCCCTGTTAAATAGGGAGTTGGGTAGTGCCATTATGTGCATGTGTGAGTATATGCAACGGGAGAAAAAAAAGACCCTTAAATGTCTGCTTACACATTTCATTGTCATCAACTGGCCAATATCTATACGAAGAGTAATTTCTTCTTTTTTTCTCAAGGTAATTGTGGCTATGATACTATTTGTTGTGCATGTGTATGCAAAAGCGTGAACAAATTATGATTGACAATCAAAAAGAGAAAGTTACACATAGAGATTTACATGATTTAGCAACTCACCTACATCCATGGGAAAAAGGCTATAGGAGTGCATCAAACTTTGGCCGGATGACTGACTTGGTAATTCCCTAAAATCATATGAATCCAGGGTTCTCCTTTCATATATCATCATTTAAATATTCGATGGGGAACAATTTATTAAATCAAAATTTTTAGATAATGCTAGGTGTTATAATTACATAATTTTCATTAAGCCTGTTGTTTAAATATTATTAATATTTTTGAAGCGGTAGCAAGATTTCATTAAAGAAAATAGAGGAAAAGCATAAAAAACAATGGAACCAAGGAAAGAGAAGGTGTAAGAGAAGTGCACCAACCCAATCTCAATTATAATAACACACCCACCCAAAGAAACAATCTATCAACCATTGGCTTGGCTAACCTCGTTTAAATATTGTGAATGTATTCTACAACTATATATGTCTCTACCCAACGTTAAATCTCCACGTGGATGTACATCTCAACTAATGTTTTATCCAATGTGAGTTAGAATCTTTTGTGGTTCATTATAGCCCTAGTCATTCCCAAAGGAAAGTTTGGCATCTATGGTTATAGCTGCTGCTTAACTCATGACTCGAGATTGTGCATGCCATGATCACCAACCTGTCGTAAATAGGTTTGAAGTTCATAAGTAGTTATCTATCATGTGTGAGAAGGTTTATGGGCCATGCTACAATGGCCTGGTCCGATCCCCATTGTGCTAAATGGAGGTAATTGCTTCAAAGAAAATCGAGCTGTGAACTTCATTATGATATTTGGAGTATAATTGCATGCTTTCAATTAAGCTAATAATTTATACATTTATTGAGGTACTAAGGGGGAGTTTGGAAGATGTTTTAGGAGCTGAAGATGTATTCTAATAGTATAGAGAGTTGTTCTTTGTTGACCCATAAAAATTTACAAAAGTTGCAGCGAAGATTTATAAATGTTACAATGAAGTCTTTGAAAACTTTACAACTAGATTCCAAATCAAGGGCACATAAACCTTGGGATTGTGGAATGTCAAGTCAATTACTGCATCCAAATATTCAGAACTGGCTTAAAATCTCAAAACAACTCCAAAACATGCTTAAGAATGATGTTTCAAAATTTCAAAACATTTGGATTTCATCTCAGCTCAAATTGCTTCATTGACTATCTGTTAGTTCCTTGGGGATCACTGTGGAAAGTGACACTTCTAAATGTCAAAACAAGCTCAAACTTGAAGGAATGCCATCAAATACATTTAAAAACTATCATTCAAAGTCTCAAAGCATTTGGACATCATTTGAACCCAAACTTAGTTCGGATGGTCGTCTACTAAGCACTATGGGGTCACTATGCAAAGTGACACCTCATGAAGATCAAATCAGCTAAAACTCTTAGGGAAAGCTCAAATTATGCTCAAGAGAGGCTCTACAAAATTTCAGGTCAAACGGACATCATTTGACCCAAAGTCTATAAATATGTCAACTTTGGGTTGTGACCCCTAAGTCATGGGGTCACTGATGAAAGTCCTGTTTCCCGATGTTTAAAATTGGTGAAATTTGGGCACGAAGTTTCAATCATGCTCAAGAGAGATTTTACAAATTTTCAATTCAAGAGGACTTCATTTGGTCCCACTTCCACTATATGTCAGCTTAGAAGTCAATGACCCCTAAGCCATGGAGGTCTCTAGTTAAAATCCTACTTCTAAGGAGCCAAAGCCGATGACATTCAGAAAAAAGATTCAAAATATATTTAAAATGAATTTTTCAAAGTTTCAAGTCAATCGAACGCCGTTCAGGTAGAAAACAAGCTAACTACCTATAGTGTGAGGTGAATGGTGACTTAGAACATGCAACAAGTGGGTTATTGTTCGAAATCCTACTTTCATAAATTCAAACAGTATGAAATTTGGATGGACACTCCAAGCTATCCTTGACATCAGTCCTTCCAAGTTTCAAATCAAACTGAGGTCATTTTGGCCACAAACAGTTAAAAGAAGGGCCCATTTTCATGAAAAGTCAATGGGGCAGTTGACCAAATTTAGAAGGTCAAAACGAACTGAAATTTCTATAACACACTCAAAATCGTGTCAAAAAGCATCCCTCTAAGTTTTGTGAAGATTAGACATCGTTTGAGTCCCAAACAAGAGAAAATGGTTCACATGTGCAAAAATCCCAAAACGGGCCTTGGGAGTTACAACAGGCCCCGGTCACTCCCACCTGTGACTTGGTTCCAGATGGTTTATAGGAGTTATTTCACTTTATTTTGAAGTGTAACTCACTTAAAATTGCTGGAAACCATCCCAACTTCTTCTGAAGCTTATAAAAGGCACACTTGGGCTCTGAAGAAAGGGGGAAACAACGGAAGCAAGGTTGAAGTAAGTTCCAATTAATTACATACTAAGTTCAACAAGTCACAAGCCCAGTTCTAAGCAACCACAAGACTTCCAAAGAACTTCCAGCACTTCAAGCCTACTTCTTCTTCTCCCCTCTCACTAATTTAAGGTGAAAAATAGTTCACAGAAGAAGAAAAAGCATGCATCTCACTTAGAGAAAGCAAATGCAAGGGCCACTTGGATGAAGGCTTCTTCCTTTGATTTTCTCACTTGGGAGGGTTTTTGGGCCATCCCAAAAATTATAAACAAGCCTCTCTAGGCTTCATTTTGTTATTTGAAAATTATAAGTTCAGAATGACACAACTTTGGCTCCATTTTTACTTGTTTAAGCACCCTTTTCAGATTTGTACAAAAACAGTCCGTAACTAAAAGGTGATGATTATCAAAGGTTTAAGTCAATTTCATAGCCAAATCAAACACTTTTGGTGGTCATTCAACACTCCAAGAATTAAAGGAAGCAAGTTCCAGCACTCTGAAGAAATCATAGGAGTGAAACAGAGAAAAATAGAAGCAAACTGTGGCTTTTCAACCATTGTCTACCAATGACCGTGGCTCACAATCACTCTCTCGTAGTCACTACTAGGCGATTTTCTCTTTTTTTCGATTTTTGCTATTTTTCATGCATTTTCTTGTAAAACTCAAGTTCAGATCACATGTAAGACTAGAGGGAGGGGTTGTAAATATTTCAAAACTTGTAAACAACGTGCATCCCCACGGTCAGAGCATTTAAATCCCTATTAACGAAAGGGAAAATGATGATGAACTGTAATTATTTCTCATTCTTTTTAACGCTTGAAGTGTGTGAATGTTGGACTCGAATCCATTGCATTTCACTTCAGATCTTCAAGCACGATCATTCTTCAAAGAGCAATTGGTTGCAAAGATGATAATCTATATATTTTTTTTCAATTTCAATTTACTCCATAGAATGTAATTTTTAGATTTATTTTGAGTAGTTTGAATATATAGGAAGTTTTGTATATAAATTGCAAAAGCAAATATGACATGAATGAATCTCAATCTAGGTTATCCAAACAGAGGAACCCAATCTAGTTATGGACCATCATCAAAATGAGGCACCAATATAGTGTGCCAAATTTGTATGATTCGGATTGAGATGTTCATTGCCTATATTGATTTAGTAGAGCATTAACATCCACCAATCTGGTATCTAGAGCCATCATCACAAATGGATTTTGGGACATATGATCTCATCACATTTAGAGTCAGGATCTGGACAGTTGAGATTCAGATTGAGCAATTCCAGTCTTCGCTGGCTGCATGCATGTGCACGAAATCTCGTGTTCTGTTGGAGCGATGAAAGAAAGAAGAAAAGTAAAAGATCAACTCTCATATTCCTTCCGAAACCCTAACCCTAGCAAGGATTGAAAAGGTAATATCAAGGGAATACATAGTTTGTGTAACCATTTATGAGGCAAGGTGTCAAGGCCCAGCCCAATTTGGACTTTATTGAGCTGGATTGGGGCTATGCTAGTTGTAGGTCCATGCGAATCACTAATCAAATGGGTCCAACAGTGCACTGACAATAATCTTTGTCAAAATATCTAAAGATGAGTGGTTAAGGAAAGTGAGACTATTTTTGAGTGAAAATACAAATGGATCAAAACTCAAGAGGATGAGAAGCCGGAAAAAAATGTGTGGAAAAAGTTGGGTCGGACAAACAAAAACGTGTGGAAAAACTTGGGGTCGTCGTGGAAAATCTTGTACACCAATAAATGGAATTCCAGCCATGCAATTGCAGAGCAATGGCCCATCGCTGTTGGTTTAGTTCAGACAAAAACATCATGGAATGTCAAAACTCAAGAGGATGAGAAGCCGGACAAAAATGTGTGGAAAAAGTTGGGTCGGACAAACAAAAATGTGTGGAAAAAGTTAGGTCTTCATGGAATATCTTATACACCAATAAATGGGATTCCAGCCATGTAATTACAGAGCAATGGCCCATCGCTGTTGATTTGGGTTGGACAAAAACGTCATGGAAAAGGTTGGGTCTATCAAAACTCAAGAGGATGAGAAGTCGGACAAAAATGTGTGGAAAAAGTTGGGTCGGACAAACAAAAACATGTGGAAAAAGTTGGGTTGTCGTGGAAAATCTTGTACACCAATAAATGGGATTCTAACCATGTAATTACAGAGCAATGGCCCATCACTGTTGGTTTGGGTCAGACAAAAACGTCATGGAAAAAGTTGGGTCCATTGCAATTACAAAGAATTTCATGGAATCTACTACTAACATTTTCTATTGCAATCAACTTTGATAGTATTTAAATTTTCTAATTTTGTTTTATCCATGTAATTGAATGAGCCATGATTTATCTATTATTGAAGAAAATATCTTGATAAAGTCCAATACCAAGTAGAGAGGTATCTCCCTATCCATAGACATAACATGCCATCTCCTTAGCCCCGTTGAATAGGGACTTGGGTAGTGCAATTATGTGTGTGTGTGTGTGTGTGCGCGCGCGCGCGCGCGAGTATATGCAAAGGGAAAAAAAGACCCTCAAATGTCTGCCTACACATTTCATTGTCATCAATTGGCTAATATCTATACTAAGAGTAATGTTTTCTTTCTCAAGGTAAATACCGTTGTCACTCTAATACCACTTATTATGCATGTGTGTGCAGAAGCATGAACAAGTCACGATTGACAATCAACAAGCCATAGAAGAAGAGAAAGTCACACAGAGAGATTTACATGATTTGGCAACTCGCCTACATCCATGGGAAAATGGCTATAGGAGTGCATCAAACTTTGGCTGGATTACTAACTTGGTAATTCCCCAAAATCATATGAATCCTAGCTTCTCCTTCTATGTAGTGCCATTTAAATATTTGATGGAGCCCAATTTATTAAATCAAAATTTCTAAATAATACTTGGTGTTATAATTACATAATTTTCATTAAGCTTGCCGCTTAAATATTGTGAATGTATTCCACAACTATATATATCTCTACCCAACATTAAAACTTTGTGTGGATGTATGCGTTATCTAATGTTTTATCCAGAGTTGGGATCTTTTGTGGTGCATAATAGCCCTAGTCATTTCCCGTGGAAAGTTTGGCACCTTTGGTTGTAACTTCTGCTTAACCGGTGACTCGAGATTGTGCATGCCATAATCATTGAGCCATTGTAAAATTGCTTGAAGTTGACAAGCAGGTATCTGTCAGGTGTGAGAAGGTTTATGGGCCATGCTACAATGGCTTGGTCCTATCCCCACTGTGATAAATGGAGGCAATTGCTCCAAAGAAAATTGAGCTGTGATTATGGTATTTGGAGTATAATTGCATACTTTCAATTAAGCTAATAATGTATATATATATAGATATGTTAACCAATATCTAATCTGGGGTTGCAATTCAATCAAACTCGAGCTCTGTTTGTGTGGTTTCAGGAATCCATAGTTCCTGTAACCATTTATGGGACAAGGTGTGAAGGCCCACCCAATCTGGGCTTTACTGGGCTGGATTGGGGCTATCCTAGCTGTAGGCCCGTGTGACTCTCCAGTCAATAGATCCAACGGTGCATCGAAAATGATCTTGAGTGGTTAACAGTAAGACTAGTTTTGTATGAAAATACACGAGCTCGACAAGTAGAGAAGCGGACTACAACCTGTCAAAAAAGTTTGAGTGGTTAAGTGAGACTATCTTTGAGTGAAAATACACCTCTCTGCAGACTACATCCTATGGAAAAAGTTAGGTCGTCGGACACAAACGTGTGGAAAAAGTTAGGCGCCGTGGAAAATCTTGCAATTTCAAAGTAATGGACCATCGCAGCCAATTTCCTAGAATATGCTACTTGATAATTTCATGGCGCTCAATTATTGCGAGCTAGTTTATCCAGAAAATCTCTTGTATCAATATTGCTCTCTCTATTTATATATATATGCACTTCCCCAAACCCTCGTAGCATCTCACACATCATTGGTTTTCTTCTTGTTTGTTTAGAGGAGTACTACTATTATCAATCATGTTTCTTTCAAAGTCAATTCCATTTCTTTTTCATTTTTGGGTTGGGTTTCCAATTTTATGCATTGGATCCTTGAAACTCAATTCCTGTCTTGAAGATACAACAGCCAGTACCAGTACCAGTGGTCGTTGTTTCGAAAGGGAGAGAGAAGCTCTGATCCACTTTAAACAAGGTCTCGAGGACCCTGGTAACCGACTCTCTTCTTGGGTGGGAGATGACTACTGTAGATGGGCAGGCATTTCCTGCGACAACAAAACAGGGCATGTTGTCAAGCTTATCCTCTGAGGTTCATCGCAAGTACAATCTTCATCATCAATAGCAGATTTTGATGTTTTTGATGCAAAAATCATGAGGTCAACAATATCTGGTGAGATAAGTCCATCTTTGCTTGAGTTGAAATATTTGAAACACTTGGACCTAAGCATGAACTCCTTTGAAGGAGTCATCCCAAAATTCATCGGCTCATTCAAGAATTTGAGATACCTTAACCTTTATAGCTCGGGCTTTGGTGGAAGGGTTCCTCACGAGCTGGGGAATCTCTCTGCCTTGAATTATCTTGACCTTAATAATGACTGTTCAATATGGGTAAATTCGAGCGATGGTGATTCTTACCGTCTCTTTCTTAGGGGTTATGATTTGCATGTCGACAAACTTGATTGGCTCTCTCGCCTCTTGTAACACTCCGATCCCCTTTGAGCCGGTTTAGTGGCTCATTAGTGTGTTTTTGTGTTGCTTATTTCTTTTGGATTTGGTTTCAGATCTTGGATAGGTAGTGGGTAACCTTTGACCTGGTATAGGTAGTTCTAAGCCCTTTTTCATAATTTTGCTTTTGCTTTGAGTGCATCATATTCGCATCATCTTGGTGTCAGCACGTGTATTTTGTTGAGCTCGTTATTTTCCGTAACTATCTCAGAACCATTCAGAGTCAATTGGAGGAGTTGGACCTTCGTGTGACTTGAATTGTAATTAGCCTAAACTTGATAGGCCTTGTTTTAAACGTCAGAAACTATATATATATATGAGTCATCATACAGATGTCTTCATTCTTGCTCGTTTCCTTCAACGTGCATGCATAACCCCAGGGAGAGCTCCATGTCTTCAGTCTCTCTCCCTTCACTTCTCTTCCTCTCTCTTGGTTGATGTTGGATTATTTCCACCCATTTCGATTGGGTTCTTGCCTTTTTCTCTCTGTTTGTGGTTTGAGATAAGTGGGTTTTGAATTCTTCCCTCCAATTGGATTCCTCTTCCAAGCTCTATATCTCATGCATCTCATGCATGTGTTGTTTCTCTGGTTTGTGTGGGTTGTAGCTTAGATCTGAGCTTGACTTCCGTGGATTGGCAAAGCTTTGAGGCAAGTATAAGTACAGGATTGTATAACACATATGGGTATATTGTTTGATTGCTGTGATTTTTTTGTTCGTTTATGCTTGGCATGATCTTGTTAGATTTTGTGGACTCAATCCATCAGTTGATGTAATAAATTAATTAATTTCTTTATTTATCAATAAAATCATGCTTTACTTTCATGAGATGAATATTATTTTACTACTTCATGCACATGACCAATACATATGACATAATGGTTCATGAGTTGAACCAGGTCCCATTAGTATATTAGATGTGATATATGTGTATGGATGAGATCCACACGCAGGAGATATATGTCACAAATCCTATACTTAAATAGCTTCACAACCAGTAATAAGACTGGGCATCTCATTTGATAAAGTTGCAGCACTTTGATCACTATGAGATAGTGTGATTTGTCTCGATCATCAGAATGTAAGATTCTGGATCACGGTGCTGGTACATTTGATGTATTGAAGGACCATGAGATGCACCTTATGGAATTCCGTCTCAATAATAAGGTATGCTCTCATAATTCCCTAGCAATAGGCTCTCAATCCTGAGACATTGATGAACTCAAGTTTCTATCTATTCATTTGCTTTGAGTCACCAATGAGTGAGGCCGACTATAGGCTAACACCTCGGTGTCTTGGGTATGTGGTAGTAGAACTGTGGGAACATTGAATGATTAAGATGGAATCTATCTCTATTATCCCCTTGTGCCAATTAATGGATTTGTCATTAGTAAGTGCGCACCCATCTCAATTAAGAGTTAATTGGATGGTACTGATGATTACTGTGATTAATTGGGGCTCAAGGATAATAAGATGTGGAATTTAGATTGGAAGAGACAGATTTATTCCAATTGATCCACGGATATTGATAGAGGGGCCTACTTGTGGTAATTGGGAAGTTTAGGGTCTTCATTGTAATTTATTCCTAAGACTGGAGTGCAATTGCATTTATATAGTGGTGTTATTTGCAATTAACTGTGGGCCCGGATTGCACATGAGATGTGGGGTCGCGGTGTTCCAATTGGAGCCAGCTTTCTAAGGAATCCCTAGTGGTCCCCACGCTAGCCCAAGATATTGGAAAATACTAATTCGACTTGAACTCTAGAAAGAAGAGTTTGGAAAGGAGAAACTTACTAATTGCTTTGAAAGTAAGACTTCTATTTCAATTAGACAAGGGAGAGATTAAAAAGTCTATAAAATCTCTTGGACGTCCAATGAGACTCTCTCTTAGGCCCAAAACCATATTCGTGCAAGAGTTGCACAAGTTTCTCTCTCCTTCTCTTTTCTAGTTCCTTGGAGTTTCGAGTTGGGATTTCTCCTGAAGATTCCACCAATCTTATTGAGAAAAGAAATCCAATTCGGGTCATAGCGTGGAAGGCTAAGAGGTGTTGAAGATTCTCATCATCAAGTAGAGTCGCAACTTCTCCATCAGAGCACTGCGGATCTCCAAAGGTATGATCTACTTCTTTCATGTCGTAGATTATTGTAGATATTTAGTGCTATTTGATTCTATCTTTCAGATAGAATATTTACTGTACATGGTCACGAGATTGAGGGTAATGCATCCTGGATTGTGTTTTTGGTCTTATGGATAGTTGATCCCTGTGTCAAGTGGGTCAAAAGTTCTGAAAATCTATCCACGAGACCCACCTGCTTCCAACAGATCTACAGCCTAATTCTATCACTTTGGATTACTTAGAGCTTGTTTTGCTCAATTTGCATGTGAATTGCAGTTTCTGTAACTATCTCGATTTTGTTTTCTGTATTGTTTGGCTAAGCCTTAATTCAGTACGACTCAGACTCCAGAGACTCGATTTTGACATTTTGTTCTACGGCTAGGCTACAACTACGCCGTAAATCTTACTACGGCTGAGCCGTAAGCTAACCGTGATACAGCCGTGAATTAACCCTCTGATCAGTCGAAACTTTCTGATTTCGGTACTCTTACGGTGAAGCTACGGCTAAGCCATGGATTGGTCTACGGCTAAGCCGTGGACTCCACCGTAGCTCAGGCGTGAAAGGCATCAGATCGGAGGTGGAAGATGACAGGGTTAGTCGTGTTCTGAAGGGGACCACTGCTAAGCTGTAGCGCATGTTACGGCTAGGCCGTAAGCTGTCTACGGCTGAGCCGTAGGTCACCCATGGCTAAGCTGTAAAAATCCGAAATTCCTGAATTTAAACTTAGGCTAATGGCGTGACTTTGTAGGGCTCATATACAGGTAACCACTCATACAAACCGGCCCAATGGATTCTTTAGACCGCATGAATAGTCTGTTAGGCTGTGACTCATTCATGTGAGCGCTAAATTACTGTTAAGCACCTCCCCATGGGTGTTGATTTACGGGATTTCGGTGCACGTGAGGATTACATTGCAACACTTTGGCAACGGTGCATCGAATAACTTAAAACTACACCAACATGCACGGTTAGTGACAGTGAACAACTAGATTAGTGTTGATTTGTAATTAACCTTGATTCCATATTAATCTGAGATGCATTGCATATTGCTTACAGTTTTGCCCTCTGTTCTGCTGATCTATATCTATGCATTACGAGATCATTTTGCTTTCGTTCTGTATATTTGTTTTATGCTTCAGTTGTACTATGCTTCGATCTACGCTATGCTTTGACGTATTTTACGCTATGCTCTGTATATCTCTGGCTTTGTAAATATCTGATTCACTGGGTATCCCCAAGTGGCTCTACCCAGAGATTAATACGTGAGGATAAGATCCAGCCTTTGCCGTCGGTGAGTTCAAAGCGGATAATCTCCCTTATTTTGGATTTGATTTGATTGGCATTAGTCTGGCTCTATTCAGCCTCAGCCCTAGGATGCCCGACGGGGTTGCCTCTGGCTTGGTTATCTGTATCTCTGTATCACTGCAGTATCGCTTTGTCTTGGGACCCCGGAACCCAGGAAAGCGAGACCCACTTGGACCCATGGCCAGCTCGGTGGTGTTCTCATCTGCTCTGCTCTGCTCTCTATGTGAGAGAATATGGTTAATGTAGTAGCGGCCTAGTTCAGTATTTCTATGCTTTGATTCACTTCTCATGCTTTACTTCTATGCACGAGTTGCTTAGCATACTAATATGAAATTCTGTATTTAATCTTCTGTCATTATTCACTTTGATACTATGAGTGTTTCGTCCATGTTACTTATATTTTGCTGGATCGTCGTATTCATGGTGTTGTCTATGGTGTTGCAGGCACAGATCCCTTGCCCAGCTCCCCGGCGGTCGAGGAGGCTGCAGGGCAGAGCTTAGAGACACCCTCCGGTCTGACAGAGTGGGCTTGATCACTTCTGCCGAATGCGTACCTACATATCATCAGTGGTCTTTTTGTTTTGGTTTTTGGAGATCTTGTATTTTAATACTTCGGACTTTGTTTCTCTCCTCTGTATTATTTTGTACATCATGATTTTGGTGTGTACTCAAGCTTGTATTTGGTTCTATACTTGTGTATGTTATCTTCGTCTTTTCCTTTTTTCACATTTGGCTTTCCGCTCGTTCTCTTTTATTTTGCTTGGTATGATATCTACAGCTTCCACGTACGTTTGGTTCACATGTGTTAGATCCCTTGTGTGTGTGCATTTGGACTGGGTTTGGATGCACGTGCACGGGAGTACGTATGTCACTGGTTTGGCTTTTCGCTAACCCCCGATTTCTGGGTTCGGGTTGTGACACCTCTCTTCTTTGCAGTACCTTGACATCACAGCGGTGAACCTCAATATGGCAGCTGATTGGCTATTATCAATAAATATGCTTCCTTCTCTGTTGAACTTACGTTTGTCCTCTTGCCAACTTCCCAGCACTTCTGCATCTTTTCCTCATTTGAATTTGACATCTCTTTCTACCCTTGACCTTTCTGGGAACGGGCTTGGTCCTGAAATTCCTAGTTGGCTGTTTAATAACACTAGATTGGTGTTGCTTCATCTTGGTGTCATGCCCCAAACCCGAGAATTTGGGAGTTATTGTGGGTTCCGAGAAATATCACACGCACCCGTGACAATTCGTGCCATGATATGACACGTACGAACTGTCACAAGGGGTGATCCCACAGGTACGTGTAAGGAAAATCCATAAGCACGTATTATCACTATAAGTTATTTAAGTGGAAATCTGGAGATTTCACCTGCATATATATCATAAACATCCATAAACCTTCATTCATTCCATTGATTAAATAAACAAGTCTGTTGATTAACCCATCTACATGCTTAAGACATGAAATCCAAGTTAGTACAATAAGTCCAATGCCAAGATGACCCTAAGTCCAATCCCAAAATGGTCCCTGAAGCGCTCTATTGAGGAGAATCATGAAAAGATATCTTCCTCGTTCCACTCGTTTACGTCCCGAGGTAACGCTGGGGTTCCCTCCGGGATCGCGCTGATTTCTGGATTGGCATCGGGTTCTGTACCTGTAACACCATGGTAATCCTGGTCAATACGACAGTTAAGCAAAGATAAAGATATATGAGCTTAACATGATAAACAATGGAATTTAATGACATATTGATTAAAACAGATCAATATCGAAATCTAGGCACTGATGCATATGAGTTAGCATGAATAGTGAATCATGAAATAAAGAATACATCATACCAAAATGGCAACCACATTTGCTATTTCTTCTCTAATAAGAGAGTAAACTGATCCTTGGGAAACCGCTAGCGGCCGGGCCAGGACCGACTAGCTACCTGCGAGAGCGTCGACTCACTCTCCTGATAACTATTGTAGTAGACAACTGATAAAATACTCCCATGGGGCCCCGTCGAACGTCCTATGGGGTATACGCTAAGTGGTGCCAACTCTAAACATGTCGAAAATAAGTTGATGTCCTTACTTACTATTTACTAATCTATTTATACTGATACATTTACTCAATCTTGCTAAAATATTACTAGGAGAATTGCAATTAAGTAACATATGGTTCTTCACTGATGCAACTGATATAACTCTCATGTGGAGGTCAAGGTTACCGTCAATATGAATGCAATTAAGATTGTGGGGTTTATCAAGGATAATTACTAGCCAACCCTATACTAGATAATTCGAGTTTCCAATGTCATTCATTATTGTGTATTCATAAGACATTCGGTGTCTCGGTATTACCATTCTCGATGTTACTTCATGTATATATATAAAGGACACTTCACCTTATGCTAACACCCATGACGTGACATTGAAAACTAACGGAGAATCAAGAAGAAAAGAGTGACAGCTCAACACTCCCTTTTCCTCTATCTTTATTCACCGTTGGGCTAGTTTGAGGTAGCAAGGGATCCAATTTTATGGTCCTATATGGTCTTAGGTTGATTCTATAACCTATGGTAAATGCGGGTGGATACCTCAGTCTCTTCCTAAGGTTTGAAGGAGTAACCCATCATTAGGCTATCTAATAGACTATAGAAAGTCCATAGTCAAGCATAGGATTCATTTTTAGAATACTTTCCTAAAAGTTACAGGTTAGGCTTACCGGACCGGTCGGATATGGGTCCGAACGATCGGTCGCTCCCAGACGGGAAATTCGACCGGTCGGGCTGGTGACCGACCGGTCAGACTAGCCGGGAGGCAATTCGACTGATCGAGCTTCAGGACCGACCAGTCGGCCCTGAAGCACTCTGTTACGGGAGGGTTTCCTTTCCAAATGGTTTTCTCTTCCAATACACTATTCTACCTGCAATAAAACCAAACTAAAAGCTTTCATTCCTCACTCTTGGGTTCCCTGAAGGACCATTATCAATTTATTCATCCAAAATCATCACAAAACACCAATCAATCCATGCATTTTTCATTGAGCTGTAAAAAGGGTAAAATCACAAAATCCATCAAGAATCAAAGAATAAAGCCATGCATGTAAAGAAAATGTATCCTTATACTTGCCTTAGGCTTGGTGCCTCACTCAAATTGATTTGCCCCTTGGTTAGATGGAGAATAAAGCTCTCTAATGGAGAATCTAACACATGCACGAAGGAAAATGAAAATGAGATGCATGCATGCTAACAGATGGGTTCTCTTGACCCTTATCGGACTCAATAGCTCAAATGGAAGTGGGATTTCCTTACCTCTAGCTTCCTACAAGCAATAAGATGAAGGTGGTGCCTTGATTTCAAGAAGAAGGGCAAGAAGACTAAAGAGGAAAAAGAATCCCAACTTGATGCATGCAAGCCTTGAATCACCCAAGAATGGAAGCTAAGTGAGGGAAGAAGATGATGGAAAGAGAAGAAAAGGGAACCGGCTGCAACGTGAGGGAGGAAGGAAGAAAGGGGTCGTTGGGGGCTTGGGGATTTTTATATGAATGAATTTTCTGGAAATTGCAAGGAAGCCCTCTTGGTTTCTATGTATTTCCAGTTCGAATCAATGGGCTTAAAATGGCTAAGATGGGTCCAAATGGAATTAGGCCAAATATGAAAAATGTTTCACAAGATGAGACTCACCCAATGGAAATAATATGATGCAATAATGATGAAAAACCATGAAATGCTAAATAGAAAAGGTCCGGGACTACCTAACAAGGCTCAACCCAACTCAACTACCCATCCATGGCCCAAACCTCAAGAGATTTGGGCTTGATTAGCCTAATTACATATTAATTAAAGTAAAACCCAACTTAATTATGATAAATCATAATTATCTAGAGTTGGGACCTCACACTTGGAGACAATGATTTCACATTTCCAATTCCAACTGCCCTTGGGAATCTTTGCAGCCTACAGATGTTGAATTTGGGGGGAAATAATTTTAGTGGAGAAATAGACAAGTTTAAAGGTCTTTCAAATGATGCATTAAGAGCAGTTTGGAGGACTTGAATTTGCAAAGAAGTCGACTCAGTGAGCATCTTCCTGATTGGTTGGGGCAATTCATTAATATGAAGTCTCTCTCTCTCTCTTTGATAACTCTCTTTCCGGTCCAATTCCTCCATCTCTTGGAAGATTGTTATCTTTGAGAGAATTGTATCTTTACGGAAACTCTCTTTCTGGTTCCATTCCTCTATCTCTGGGATCTATGTCATCTTTAGAATATTTAGATCTTGGTTACAATTCTCTTTCTGGTTCCCTTCCTCCATCTCTAAGGTCTATGTCATCTTTAGAATATTTAGATCTTAGTTTAAATTCTCTTTCTGGTTCCATTCCTCCATCTCTAAGAAGGTTGTCATCCTTGAAAAGACTATTTCTTTATAGTAATAATTTAAATGGGTTTACTCCTGAAAGCCTTGGACAACTTTCAAATCTAGTGTCTTAATATCTGTATAACAATTCTTTTGAAGATGTCTTGTCAGAGGCTCACTTTTCTAATCTCATAAAATTGAAAACTCTATACATTTCTTCAGCATCATTAGTTTTCAATGTGAGCTTTAATTGGGTTCCTCCATTTCAACTTACATATATCAAACTAGATGATTGCAAATTAGGGCCCCAATTTCCACCATGGATTCAAACTCAAAAGCGATTACTTTATTTGTCTTTGTCAAATGCAAGTATTTCAGATGACATCTCTAACTTTTTTTGGAATTTATCTCCAAACCTCGTATTTCTAGATCTCTATAGCAACTTAATTTTTGGTTCCATCATTGATAGTAATATAGTGAATAAAACCAATCTACATTATCTATCACTTTCTTCCAACCATTTGAAGGGAAGCATTCCCCTGTCAATATGCCAAATGAAGAATTTAACATATTTAAATCTCTCAAATAATCAATTGGCACTTGCAATTCCACGGTGTCTAGGGGATTTGCGGTCTTTGAATACTTTACGTTTGGATAATAATGTTCTGTCTGGAGGTATTCCGAGCTCAATAAGTCATTTGTCTGAGCTTATTTCATTACACTTGAGCAAAAACAAGCTCTCAGGACAGCTCCCTCCATCCATGAAGAATTGCACAAGTTTAGTGACACTTGATCTCGGAGAAAATGGTTTCTCAATAAAGATACCAAAATGGATTGGTGAAAGATTGTCACATCTTAAATTCCTCATCCTACGATCAAATAAATTTGATGGTAACCAGCCTCCACAGTTGTCACGACTTTCTAAACTTCAATTATTGGACCTTTCTCAAAATAATCTATCAGGAACAATACCTGAGTCCTTTGGAAACTTCAGTGCAATGGTGGTAGCTAACAAGAGGAATGAAATTTTTTACAGTGCTAATCAGTATTCTCGTCTAGAGAGTGTTTTGGTGTTTTGGAAAGGAGTTCAATATGAATATAGTCGTACAATTTTACTTGTGATAAACATAAATTTATCAGGTAATAATCTACATGGAGAAATTCCTAAAGAGATTACTCATCTTTTTGGATTGCAAAGTTTGAATTTATCAAAAAAACAATTGACAGGAACAATCCCAGAAAATATTAGTGACTTGCAACGGATAGAATCTCTAGATCTCACATGGAACCAGCTTTCAGGAGATATTCCACATAGCTTGTCATACATGACTTTTTTAAGTTACTTGAATTTGTCACATAACAACTTCTCTGGAAGAATTCTGTCTAGCTGCCAGCTTGATACTATCGGTGATTCATCCATCTAGATGGGAAACCTTTTATTATGTGGGTTGCCACTTTTGAACCAATGCACACAAGATTCACAACTACTTTTGGATAGAGACAAAGAAGCTAAAGATGAGTTGGAAATACAACTATTTTATATTAGCATGGCGCTTGGATTTGTTGTAGGATTTTGGGTTATATGTGGCATTCTGTTATTCAAGAGATCTTGGAGGGTTGCATGCTACCACTTTTTTGATGACATGGGAAATCGATTATAGGCCATGATAGCAAAAAAGGTGTCACACCCTGATCCCGGGAATTTGGGGATTTAGTGGGCCCCCAGGGCGTGGATACGTAATCCCATAGAAACACGTGCCCTGAAAAATTATGCACGAATTCCTACAAGGGAGATTCCACAGTCACGTGTAAGGCAAATCAACACATGTAATAATGCAATCATCATAACTTGCGAAATACTCAGTAATAATCAAAAGCATGTTCAGTTCATAGTCTATTAACTTCCATAAGTAAGCATATGTACATATAATAGTGTCAGAGTCCTTAATTACATCTCCAAAATACTACTTAAAGCGTGATACAAAAGTCCAAGCAAGACAATAATCTCCTAAAAATCAACGCGCTCCGTAGGATGGCTAGTAGAACACGTCACCATCCTTCCATTCATTTACACCCCGAGGTACCGTTGGGGAACCCTTCGGGGGCGCGTCAGTACCTGGGTTGGGGCGGGGTTCTGTACCTGCAATACCAAGAGCAACACTGTTAACACGACGGTTAAGCAAGTACTAAGACATATGAAACTAATACAACGTAATATACCTACAAGAATAATCACGGAACATATGATGCATGAGTAAGGAATTACAACTCAAATGTCATACATACTAATTGGCAACCACGATGCTCTATTCTCCCAAAAAGGGAGCATACATTTAACGTATGGGTCGCTAGGGGATCAAGCTAGCTTCCCGATGAGCGTCGACAACCCCTCCGTAAACCTACTGCAGTGGTGACATACATAAACCCAAAAAGGGCAAAAGCTAAGTGGTGCCGACTCGGATTCAATCATACTAGTCATATCATGTGTAAGAAACATAGTCCAAGAATATGATTGTGACAACGAGCAATAATTAAACGAAGCATATGCATATGAGCTACAAGGCTCGGACCTCGGCTATACCCTTGGCTAACAAGCACACACTCAGTAGAAGCTATAGCTTGTCAGACACACACTCATTAGAAGCTCAGGTCTGAATTGCCTCAGGGTTTTGCTGGAGGAAGTAAATCTGATAACAATCATGCTGAAGGTGATATATCATAGCAATATGGATGCATTCAGCTTGAGTGAGTACCTAAGAAATTACTACCTTCACCCCTTATAACAAGTGATCCATAGTCCCCAAGGACATTCAACACGATGTACACATAAAACGTCTGGTGTCGTTGTGCTGCCGTGTCTTGGTATTACCTTATGTGCATACGGGACACCCCCTTCTTATGCCAACATCCATGACTTGCCATTAGGAGACCCTCCGGGAATCATTCATTCTGTCCAACATGTACTTACCATTTGGGCCTGTGTAGTGGTATAGAAGGTGCCAACACTAAGGCCCTACAAGGTCATTGGATGCCCTTAAACCCTATGTTTATTGGGTTCTTACGGCTTAGCCGTATACAAAGCTACGGCTTAGCCGAATGGGTCAATCCCTTCCGAATTCTTCAGGCACACTTACGGTCCAACTGTATGTTGGCCTACGACTTAGCCGTGCTAAGCCTATGGCTAGGTTACGGCGAGGTTACGGCTTAGCCGTAATATATTCCATGGTGTAGCCGTGGGCAAGCCGTAGCCATTGGGAGACCCTCCGGGAATCATTCATTCTGTCCAACATGTACTTACCATTTGGGCCTGTGTAGTGGTATAAAAGGTGCCAATACTAAGGCCCTACAAGGTCATTAGATGCCCTTAAACCCTATGTTTACTGGGTTCTTACGGCTTAGCCGTATACAAGGCTACGGCTTAGCCGAATGGGTCAATCCCTTCCGCATTCTTCAAGCGCACTTACGGTCCAACCGTATGTTGGCCTACGGCTTAGCCGTGCTAATCTTATGGCTAGGTTACGGCGAGGTTACGGCTTAGCCGTAGTGTATTCCATGGTGTAGCCATGGGCAAGCCGTAGAAGGAACTGGGTTTCATGAGCTTTCTGGAAAGCTCGCCGTAAGAAGACCTACGGCTAGGGTACGGGCTGGCCACTGCTTAGCCGTAGTACATTTCACAGTACAGCTGTGGGTGAACCGTAGTTCAAAATCAGGTTTTATTGCTCTCTGGACTTTGAGCCGTAAGAACTCACGGCTTAGCCGTAGCTTCACCGTAAGCTTCAAAAACCTGAATACAGTTCTGTAGCTCAAATTCGATTTCAGTCAGTACAGAACTTATATTGGGAGGGGTTCTATGGCTTACTAGTAGTATCCAGTTCAGGGGTTTTGTACTCCCACACCCTCTATTCCCATTCCTACCATTCCCACTTGATTCATACCCCATTGGTACCCAAGTAACAACATGATTCACACACACCCATTAAGAAGAAATTGCAGTTGGGAAAATCAGAAGAACTAACTCAACGTGAAATGAATAAATCCCACATGCAGTGCATATAAACTCAAGTACTTGCCTTGTTATCAGTGTTTAGCCTCTGCCTAACTCTTCTTGTCGTGTGGGTAGAGGGAAAACTCCAAATAGAAATGGGTCCTTTACAATAGAACATGCAATGAGGAAAATGGGTTTAAGATCACATGCATGTCTTGTGATAGAATCCTTGTGATCTTAATAAACTCTAAATGACTGAAATGGAAGCAATCCCTCGCCGTATACTACTGTATTACTGGAGATGGTTGTGATTCTAAGAAGGAGATACCCAAGAAGAAGAAGAGAAACGGATGAAAGCTATGGGTATCACATGCAAGCTCTAGCTCCTCCTTGTTCCAGCTCTAGGGGAATGAAGAGAGGTGAAACGAGGTGAATCCAGCACAGAAAGAAGACATAGGAGGAAGAACGAACGTTGAGCTCTCTTTTTAAACATAACTTTTCCTGAATTTACAGGCAAGTCCTCCCCTTTTCTAGGAATTTCAGTTTAGGCCAATTGCACCTCAATTGGACCAAGATAAGTCCGGATCAAGTCGGACCCAACACGAAAGGTGATCTACGCGAAAAATTACACGAAAAGAAATGGACGAAGTGTCCCAAGGATACGAGGGCGATTTATAAAAAGGCCCTTAACAAGGTTTAATCAATGTAAAACGAGCTTAATCAACGTAATTAAGATTAGTGGGGCTCGGGACCTTACAAAAGGTGGTTAAGTTCAAGACAAATGAAGGATTCCTAGGTAATAGAGAAATTTTATTACATCATAAGCATGTGCATCCGACCGCATTGCATCAACACCAACCGCATTTCTTATTTAATTTTATTTTTCTAAATATTGAAAAAGAATTTTCTTATTGCCAAAAACATTGTTAATACTATCCAATTATGCATTTTTTGAAATTCACCTTTGCTTTGCATTTTTAATAACATACAAAAATGATATGTATTGAATTCCTATGTATTATAGTGCAGACAAATAGGTCCTAAATGTGATAGCCTAGTTGATTTTAAGAAGTTATGTGTTGATGCAAGAGAATGCATGACTTAAGTTAGGGATGAAAATGAATTAGTTTAACGGGCCTCATAATATACTCAAGCATAAACCTGAATTACTTGAACCTATACCTTAACCTAGAACCAAATAGGGTCTAACAACGAATTCAAAATTAAGACCCAAACTCATAAGTAATTGAATCCTCGCTTTAAGCTAAATACTTCCTTTTTTCTTCTTTAGTTGCAGATAGGCACATTCTAACTATTGCTACTTCTCGAGAATTGCTCAATACTGTTGTGGTAAGGAGTGTAGTTCTCACTTGGTTATTCAGGACTTTCACCCTCGATATGCCACGTTTTTTGCAGGTACAGACTTTCTATCCTGTCTGTGTAGACTTCTATTCTCTATGTGCCAGTTCTTCCTGTTTTCCACATGTGAATTCTGTTTCCTTGTGTGTGGGGCTATCTCTTGAATCTCAACACCTTTGCTAGGGTTAAAGAAAAAAAAAAAAAAAAAACCTAATGCCACTTCTCTATATTCTGGAAGAGACTCACTTGTGCCATGAGCTTGTTACAATCCCAACTACACTAAATTTAAGTCCATAATTAACATTGGCAGGCCAACAAAATTGAAGAGCAAATTTTACAGGACAGTGGTTAGACCAGCTATGATATATGAAGTAGAATGTTGGCCAATTAAGAAGATACATATTCATAAGATGGATGTAGTGAAAATGAGAATACTTAGGTGGATGTGTGGTAAAACTAGGAAATATAAAATTAGAAATAAGCGCTTTTGAAAGCATTTAGGGGTAGCACCAATAGGAGATAAGATTAGAAAAAACTCATTTTAAGATGGTTTGGGCATGTTATGGCACCAGTAATGGCATGTTAGGGGTAGCACCAGTAATGGCACCGGTGAGGAAAAGTTTGGATATGCAGGTGAATGACCCATCAAGAGGTATGAGCAGACCGAAGAAAACATGAATGGAAGTAGTTAATTCAGATTTAAAGAAGTTTAATTTATCGAAAGATTTGGTTCAAAATAGAATTGAGTGGAAAAACAGAATTCATGTAGCCAACCCCAACATGGTTGAGATAAGGCTTTGATGATGATGATGAATTAACACTGGCAAACAAAAAGCAATTTTAGGGGCCAAGATGAGAGAAGATTAATATCTTCTCAAGGTCCAACATTCACATCTAAAAACCATTTAAGGTTTAATTATTTTGGAGCCATTATTAAATTCAGCCACATAACAGTTACCAGGCAGAATCATTCTACATCCAGTCCTGTCCTTCTTTGACAGTCATGGTGGGCCCACATTTAGCAGATTAACAACATGCTTAAAATAAACTACAACAAAATTCAAACCCCTGATGGCAGTTTGGTCATTTGCATAATGTTGCAGGTTGCTTGCACATAGCATCATTAATAGTTCATATGTTGACCTGAGGTTAATGAAGTTTAACAGTCACCTCTCTTTGCAAAATATGAACTCCAAAAAACAAATCAAGAAATTTTGTTTTATTGTTTTCTCTATTTCTCACTTTTATTTTATTAGTTTTTACACATTGTCATTTTTTTTCTTTTTATGCAGGGCAATGATGGTGGAGTGAAAAGTAAAGCAACACTATTGTCGGTTATGGATCAGTGATTCCCTTTGAAGAAGCTTTGTTGTTAGCTATGTATCAATGTTTCTATTTGCTTTGTTATTTTAGTCGATGGTAGTAGTCTAGTGGGAAGAATCCTTTTTGTTTACGTGAAAAATAATGTAAGAACCCTTTTGGTTTATGTGAAAAAATAATGTAAGTACTTCTTAGTATAAACTTGTTTCCGTGTAAAATAAGTGAAGAATGAAGGTTTAGGCTAATTATTCAGAATGACTTGGTATCCTGTTTTATTCAGGATGCTTTCAAAACTATTTTACAAAGATTAAGCATTGGAATAACCCATTCTATATTGGGTGAAATCGCAAGAACTATGATGAACTTTGATTTTTGTATGACTTCCTTTGCAAAAATGGACCGGATAACTGTAGAACAGTTGAGATTTACACACGGATATGAATGTAGTAAACAATTGTTAAGGGGCTTGTGGAAATTCCCTATTGAAAATAGGAATTGTTAGATGAAGGAATGTTATGAAAGTTATGAAGAACCTGATCATAAAGATTTGATAAGGACTATTATGTTCCTTTTTTGTTGTCATTTTTCCAACAGATGGCAAGAAGAACTAGCAGTGTCACTTAACAATTTAGATATCAATGGATTGCGCCACATATCATCAGACTTTTTTCTAATGTGTTAGTCTTGAGATTTCATGGGACTTGGTTTGAGAGTGTAGGATCTTCTTGAATTGTCCTGAGAAAGTGTAGGATACTGAATATTGGTATCCTGCATATTCAATTGTGGTCTTCTAGTTACTATTGAGATAGTGTATTTGAGCATGCCTCTATAAGCCTCTTAAACTTAATTGAATGAGATTTTCAAAATATGATTATTGATACTGTAGTTGAAGGATCTTTTAAAAAAGAAAAAAAAAGAAAAGGGAAATAATGGTGTAGTTTAACAAAATGTGGCATTTTTGTGCATTACTTCCACTAATGCTTTTGTGTATACTGTATGCATATCTGCTAAGCATGCTATATCATTTGCTTAATGAGGATGCAACTTTTTCTTTGGCAACTATTTTTCTGAGTTGATGGCAGAGCACCACAAGCTCAATCCTTTTATGCAGGTTTTTCCCCACTGATATCGCCTGCCGAACCTTGGTGAGTTTCAAAGACAAGAAGATAAGGTCCCTTTTTTAACTTTTTCTGGTAATGATATAGTTAGAGAATTAAATAGAAGGGTTCCATTTGTTGGCATTTTTCTACTTGTAGTAATTTTATCAAGTTAGTTTTTTATGACGCTCGTATTTGTGTTGTAAAGTGTTTTAATGGTGATGCAGATTTGGAATTCTGATTTCCAATCTGATGATTTAACCTGATTCATTAACTGTGCTCTGTAATATGGTTTAGTGGTATTGGAGATTCATAGAAAGGTTGGTGGTGTATGAGAATCTTATAGTAGATGGTATTTGATTAACGATGCATCTGGTATTTGATTCTTATAGTCAAATTGATTATGGGGATGCTTTGGTCATGTGATAAGAAATAGATGGTTTGATTTCAAAAGTAGATGGTGTTATGATTGTTAAATTCCCTCACTATGCTTTACTTGGAATGATACATTTGACCGGGTATTTAAGCATGCCTCTAAATAATATTTGGTCATTTATAGTGATCAGGAACACTCATCTAAAATATCTTCAGCTGTATCCAATCACAACCACCTAATTTTTGGATAATAACTGATACAAAATGAAAAATATAATTACTGATTCATTCTTCAATTGAATAAATCCACATATCCAACTCTATTCATATATTTCCTTTACATTACTCTAGACATTTTTCTTTTTCCTTTTTTCCCCATTGCCTATCATTTTGGGTCCCCACAGTCTGAATAATTTGGATCATTGAACATGGAATGAGTTATATATAAGAAATGCTTGACCCCAGTGGCCTATGGATGATACTAAAGATGTTTTGCCAAGATATGTTTCATGTGATTGATATAACTCATCTATTGTCTCTCTTCCATATTCGCCTCTTCCATTTTCCCCGTTCGTTTCTATACCCCCAAGAAAACCATAGCTGCACATTCATAATACAACATTAGGTGATTAGTTGTACATCAAGTTGAAGAACTTTTTTTAGTGCCTTCCTCTTTAATGGAGTATAATTCCTTGTTGCCAAGTAAAATGGAATATCTGGAGGCATCATTTTCTAATATTTTTATGAGTATCATCTGATCTTTGTTGTCATATTTGGATTGACATTTGATGGCTAGGGTTTTATTTGTTGGTTCCATTCTTTTCTTTGGTGTCATATTTGGTTTGACATGATTGGCTATTTGGGATGTTAGGGTTTTATTTGTTAGGGTTGTGTTTCTTAAACTTGCTACTCATTAGAGCCCACATGCATGCAATGCTCTTAAGTAGTAATTCATTGGACAAATGATTGTTGGTTTATAGATGGATGGTTGAAATGAAAAGGTTGCCCATGGTCCAAGTTCAAGTGTAGGAATAACCCCTACAGATTGGATGGTTGGATTGTGCTGTTGGTTTTATTTTTATTTTATTTTTCACTTTGTAGACAGGTATATGAAATCATGTCAAACCTATTACTTAGGTAATATGGGGTGTTCCCAACACTCCCCCTTACATGCAGGCCCAAATTTCATGGACGGGCCTGCCACGTGCTACACAAGAACGATACCTACTCTAATACCATATAAGAAACCATGTACCAACCCAAAAGCTTAACCTAATGGGTGGAAGGCCCAAACGGGTAAATGAAGTCATGTCAAACCTAGTACTTAGGCGATGTGGAACATTGGTTTCCCAACAGTTTAGTAAGGTGAACAATTTGAATATAAGTCCTAATCTATATGATTTTGAGGCATGGATGAAAATACACAATATGGGTGAAAGAATGCAATGTATAAAGCTTCTTGTGGACAAAGTGTTAATGGTCTAATTGTGGAATAGCAAACTATGGATTATTTCTTTCATGTTTACAGTTAATCATTTACTAATCGTTACAATAACCATTAACATAGTGTTACTTTTGTTTTGTTGTGGCTGCTAATGAATATAGTGTTGTTGTGTTACAATTGAACATAAATTTTTTTTGTAGTGGATGAAAATTTCCATCTTTTAATGTATCTTATACTAATCTTCCTTTGAAACACACGAAAAGAAAAAGTGGAAATATTTCTCCTTAACACTATTAGGTACTATGTTTATTTTTATCCATTTCATGATTTAGTGATACATGCTTAACTAAAAGCTTCTATATAACATATGTTTTCTATTAAGCTAAACTTTGGCCTTTAGGGTTAAAATCCAAAACTGGTTTAGTTTTGATTTTAATTTCTGAGTAGTTTCAAATTTGACAATTTCCCTCGCTGTGACAGCACTTGAATTTCAGATAAAACCTATTTGGTTGTATAAAATACCTAGGAATTCATGGTAAAATAACTCTACTGAAGGATTATCAAATAGACGAGAAATTATGACTGTATAAAATACTTAGGAATTCATGGTAAAATAACTCTACTGAAGGATTATTAAATAGACGAGAAATTATGACTGTATAAAATACTTAGGAATTCATGGTAAAATAACTCTCCTTGTTTCTTAACTTTTAACCACTTATTGAAATAAATACTTGGTATTCAATTACATAAAACAGACAGGCTCTAAAATAAACCTTCAAAATGCAAGTGGAAGTTGAGGGCAGATATCCTTGAGAATAGCCTTTCTCTTAATTCCCATCATGATATATTTTTATTCCTTTATTACATATGATTGGATCAGTTGGTTCAAAGATTGGTGAGTAAAAGGATTTACCTTCCCACCTAGGAATTCATGGTAAAATAACTCTATTGAAGGATTATTAAATAGACGAGAAATTATGACTGTATAAAATACTTAGGAATGATAAAATAACTCTACTGAAGGATTATTAAATAGACGAGAAATTATGACTATATATTCATTCCCTATACTCTCCTTGTTTCTTAACTTTTAACCACTTATTGAAATAAATACTTGGTATTCAATTACATAAAACAGACAGGCTCTAAAATAAACCTTCAAAATGCAAGTGGAAGTTGAGGGCAGATATCCTTGAGAATAGCCTTTCTCTTAATTCCCATCATGATATATTTTTATTCCTTTATTACATATGATTGGATCAGTTAGTTCAAAGATTGGTGAGTAAAAGGATTTACCTTCCCACCTAGGAATTCATGGTAAAATAACTCTATTGAAGGATTATTAAATAGACGAGAAATTATGACTGTATAAAATACTTAGGAATGATAAAATAACTCTACTGAAGGATTATTAAATAGACGAGAAATTATGACTATATATTCATTCCCTATACTCTCCTTGTTTCTTAACTTTTAACCACTTATTGAAATAAATACTTGGTATTCAATTACATAAAACAGACAGGCTCTAAAATAAACCTTCAAAATGCAAGTGGAAGTTGAGGGCAGATATCCTTGAGAATAGCCTTTCTCTTAATTCCCATCATGATATATTTTTATTCCTTTATTACATATGATTGGATCAGTTAGTTCAAAGATTGGTGAGTAAAAGGATTTACCTTCCCACTTTGCAGACTAGAATTAATGCAGGTGATTGGACTAAGTAGCCATCCAACAAATTCAATTTTGTCTAATTCGAAGATGCTTGAAATATATGGCAATTAAAAAAATAATAAAATCACTTCAATTCGAATAGGTTCCCACTTGTGGACGTAGACTTTTATGTAAATTTTGTCTTGTTAAACTACTTTATGTTGGATAACCCTTTATGTTTGTGCCAACGAGCTTTATTCAGTAAACTACTTTTCAAGTTTCAAATGTTGAGCGCGTATACTTTGGTTTCAACTCAGTAGGTCTCCTGTTTACCAGCCATCATCCTTGGTCAAGCTCATTTAACCACAATTTGCAGAATTCCTGGGAATTATATATACCTTAATTTGCAGAACAGGCCCCCAATTCCTAATATATACCATAATTTGTAGAACGGTCCCCAATATATATAATTCCAGGGTTTTCATAGTTTAGGATCCTTGAAGGGGTTTTCATAATTTACCAGAACCCTGCTTGTATGCCTGGGCGAGGGTTTAGTAGTGCCTGTTTGCCTGAAGTCTGTGCGCGTGCACGTGTTGTTCTGATAGGTCCATTAGCATCAGCACATGGAAGGGGATTTCCCCAAGGGTGTTCCCACAACACAACGAAGGGTGTTAAATACAAAACCCGCAAAATCCCATTATTAGAAAATTGGACAATGCAACTTGTGTTACTTCTATACCTGGGCGAGGGTTTAGTAGTGCCTGTTTGCCTGAAGTCTGTGCGCGTGCACGTGTTGTTCTGATAGGTCCATTAGCATCAGCACATGGAAGGGGATTTCCCCAAGGGTGTTCCCACAACACAACGAAGGGTGTTAAATACAAAACCCGCAAAATCCCATTATTAGAAAATTGGACAATGCAACTTGTGTTACTTCCAAAACCATCCACAAAAAGTTGAATGGGAAACAACAAAAGAACAACAAATTAGACTAATTAATCTGAATTCAACATAGAATAATATGGAGTTCACTGAATTAAGATGATCAAACTAAGGAAAAGTTTCAGTTAAAAACTTCATGCCGTCCGGACTAATAAGCTTCCTCCCCCGCAGAAAGAGTAACAAAGAATCTTTAAAAAAAAAAAAAAAAGCGCATCACACAAGGACCCATCATCAAATAGATGATTGTTGCCTCCTTCAAAAAAATAAAACTACTTAAAGCACCACCACCCTCACAAGTCAACCTGTCTGCCGTGGCTGTACGTGGGTGTAAAAAACGCATCAGATGGTAGCAGCCGAGAGATTGGCAGGAGGAAGGAGTGCAACAGCACTCCGATCAGGACTTGAATATTTTCTGTATGTTCCCTTTAGTTTACTATCTGATGCAGATGAATGAAACCTCAGCAAAAGCTTTGCGCAATCCCTGTTTAAGACATAATTTAAAAACAGAAAGTTTATACATGGGTCTTCATCTAATTACGCACACGGACTAAAGAAAAGGCATAATTTAAATTAAGTGCAGAGATAATAAGACCATACATAATCTGGGTCTCAGTGAACCCTGTGTGGTGCCTGAGCGTTTCGCTCCAGAGAGAACTTTTCTTCAGAGTGCATTGCGCCGCATAAACTGCGGAAGCTGCAATCATTGATGGGCAGTGTGTTATCATCATGGAATACTGCAATAAGCCCAATTCCGCATAGAAGAAAACCATGTCTTCCATCTGCATTCAAATGGAATTTAATTATTATATGAACAACCCCAACCCACTTGAAATTGAAGTCAGCTTCATTTGTGCAGGAAAAAAAAAATTGTTTCCATTCAGTCCAAATTACCTCTTTGTCTGACTTAGCCGCCTTAAGAAACCGCACAAGGAAAACATATGGAGTGGGAACTGTTAAGCTCCATTCAAGCTCATTCAGAATGCTCTTCTCTGTTCTTAGTATAGCTTCTCTAGTGTATGCCTTGTCAGTTATGCAGACGAAGTCATTGATCTGCGATTATTATCACAAACAATCACAAATCCCAATTACTCTCTCCATTAACTGTGAGCAATATCGAAAGTCAATTAAAATGTATACATCAATACATGAATATATGTTATTTACCTCTGGTGCCCAAATCTCTTCATATTTGCTAGCAATGAGCATGGCACTGACACCCAACAACTGTAACTCCCTCCTTAGAACAGTTCTCATTGAAAGGTACCGATCAATAATATGCACAGTAAGGTAAAGTGTTTCTGGCATGAGCCCAAATTTGTTATGGACTTCAATCAGCCAGTCAACAAGGATCGATCGCATCCTATCGTTGATGTCAAACTGTTTGCCCATGTAGTCAGGAACCCGGCTCGAAGTCTGTAAATACACCATTTTTATCAGCTGACATGAGAATTGACAATTGACAACGAGAAAATTGACAGGGTTATACCTCCATGAGTCTGTAAAATTTGTAAATGTCCTCTACATAATCCACAACAGCCAGCTGATTTTCTGCATCTGCAGAATCGATGTCATCGATGGCTTTGATTCCACAAGCAACCTTGCTTCGAGCTGTGAGGACTGAAGTAAGGGTCTCCACTTTCTTCTTTGAGGACTTTTCACACACATTCTTCGTCAAATTCTTGGGGTCATCTCCCTCTTCTGTATCTGGGCTGATTTCGATTACAGTCTCAGGTTCAGGCTTGGGTTTGGCAGCAGCTCCCCGTTTAGCCACCACCTTTGCCTTTGCTTTCACCCCATCATCAGCAACAACAACAGCAATTGGTTTCTGCACAAAACCAAAAAACCCAATACAATTAAACTAAGATAAATGCATATTAGTTAGTAGTAGTAGTAGTAGCATTACGGTCAAACAAAGTGATCAATCGCCATTTCAAGAACTCAATAGAATAGAAATTTCTAAAATGACAATACCTTATTTGCAGCCGCTGCGGCTTGTGCATTTGCAAGAAGTTGAGCACAGAAGCTCCTGAAAATCAGAAAATAATGAATGTATGTTAATTCTATTTGTATAAGCTTCAAGTGTAAAATAGGAAAATGAGAACGTTTATAGTGTAATTCAAGACTGGAAATAGAACTCTTTCACTGACCTTGTAACCGGGCGAGAGATCTGCTGCGGTTTCCTGATCAATGGAGAAAATCAAAGAAACAAAACAACATTAGAATAGATGGAAAACAAGGCATAGAAGAAAACAGTGTAGAGAGTGTATTTTTGGGGTTGTTACCCTTCTAGGACTCGGACATTGACCAGATTACCAATATCTCCAAGTGCTCTACGATTTTTAGCTTCAGCTGCTCCTGTGGGTTTCTTATTGCCTACAGCTGCTGCTCCGCCTACATATTCCATAAGAAGAAAGAGCAATTTTCATTACATAATTCTTGGTTCATTACATAATTCTTACCAAGAAAGCAGAAGGCTAAACCTTATATCTAATAAAAAGAAACCAACAAAAGGACTAAGCACAATCAGAATCAGCACAATAGAAGAAACCCAAAAATAAAAATTATATAGACAACTGATTTTCATTAGACCTTTTTCTCACGGAAGATCTGAAAGGAGAAAACACATGATGCCAAAGATTCAACATTAGATTTCCAGGAAGAGAGCAAATTCAAAAGAAAGAAGAGAAAAAGCAGGAACAAGTCCGAGAGACCTCCAAAAGTGATAAAGAAGATTAAGAAAAATTGCCAATTAGTAGATCTCAACATCAGCCAAAATTAGAGAAAACCCAACAAAGAAAATCCATTGTCTTAAACATCAAAACTGAAGCAGCATTCACGAAAGATACCGAAGAAAATGAAGAAGAAACAGAGGATCTCAAGACCCCATTGAGCTACCACTTAATCCAATACCAACTGGTGACGGGAAAGGTAGAACAATGGTTTTATGGTATTCTCGGTTGCATTAGGAAGGCATTCGAGGATCACTCTAACATGGGTGGGTTGTACCAGGACCTAACAAACACAAACACAGAAACAAAACATAATCATTCATGAAAGAAAACAGTACCTCTGTTATGGTGAGGAACTACAGGCCTTGTTGCCATTTCTTCTTCCTTGTTCTGCCAAAACACAACAGCTCCAATGCTCGATATCACCGACGAAAGAAAGAACTTGAGCCCCCCGCTACGCGTCTCCCCTTTTAGATCCGAATTCGCCGTTGTTGAAGAATACCAAGGGCAAAGATGAAGAAGGGCGAGTAGAGAAAGAAATAATACTTGTTTCTTTCTTCTCTCCTTGAACTTCTGCTTCTTCTTCTTCTTCTTCTTCTTCTTCTTCTTCTTGATCCTCTTTGTCTCTCTCCTTCAACTGTTGGGGACCATACGACTTCTGTTTTTGCAAATAAAAAGAGGCGAGGAGACGCCTCGTCCAACGGTCGAATTCGTATTCGAATGTCGTGCGTCGGATGTTTTAATCCAACGGCTGGAATTAGGAGTTGTGAGATGCGCCGTGAGGCGTCCCACTTACTAAATGACATTCTAGCCGTTGCGGCGATTTTGTAATCTCTCGGGAGATTTTGGGAAACTTCTCGGCAACGTTTGTGAATGACGTAGATCTTCATATACGTAGGCAAATGAAGTGTTATCTACGTACACGTGGCAACTCCGGCCAATCAAAGCCGTTCAAGTCTTCTAATTTTACTAGATTTCTCATCTGACGTAGATTTCAACGGTGCAGATTGGTTATTCTAAGAAAAACTGGTTTAATGGAGTGGAATTCAACAGTAGAGCCCATCTAACTAAATCCGTACTGTTCAAATTAAGATTCCCTCCAGGCATACGGGGTATTCTCAAATTTTGCGTAAATAGGAGTTTCTTCAACGGTTGAATTGAACCTTTGATGAATAACATGTTAATAATGTTTATCGCATTTTTCATCAAACATTCAATTCAGCAGTGAAAATTTGTAATTTAATAAACCATTAAACTTTAATGCCTAATGAATTGGTGAATATGGTTCAAATTAGTGTAAAATTAGGATTAGTATTAATTTATGGGAGCCAGAGGGAGTTACATTTATCATGGGGTGTTTCACGTGGTGACCACTTACACAAATTTATTAGGGGTACCACGTAGAGTAAAAAGGTCCACCCCCATTATTGTCATCTTTTTCTTTAATACCATTGGCCGGGGAATTCCAAACATATGGAGGTCCCAGTAGAAACAGTCACACTATTTCTAAATCTAATGTCAAGCCTAGTATGGGCCGGTTCACTCCTCTTATGCTTAATCTAAGCCATTCAAACTCATTCTCCTCATATAAATTAGCACTAATGCAAGTTTGACACTAATAGGAAGATGTAGGTACTCCAATAATAGATTTTGATCATTTTGGCACTTATCCTACTTTAACTGGCAGCGATGATTTGAATAAGCCCTGAAAGATCAGGGGCACACCTACATTCAAAGGATCTGGGACAGTCGCCCAAGGTTAGAGCCATATTTTGGCAAAAGTTGAATGGCCTTGGCCCATTCCACACTCACATGAAAATCATCGCCACACTTTCATTTTGTTGGTGAAAATAAAATTGGAGTTAAAACAAAAAAAAAACTTTTCTTCCTCTAATTTCTGCTTTTTGCTAGTGAGAAAGCCTAGATCTCTTTGCCATGGATCTCTCTCCTTCAATGATGAAGAACTCGCAATCACCCCAACTATGGTTCTAGAATGAGTCAACTCCGTTCCTTCTCTATCATCTATGCATATGACGTTGCAAAACCTCCTCTTCATTCCTTCTCCACTCCTGGTTTTTAATTAGATTTTAGAGAGGATTAGTTGATTGTGTTTTGGTACTCTCTCTCTCTCTCTCTCTCTCTCATTTCTTTTTGGATTTGATAGGTTGGATTCTTGAATTTTCTTCACTAAATTGAATATGTCAATAATGGGGGAGTGACAGAAGAAACATTAATTGAACCCTAGTTACCCCACCCCCCCAACCCTAAATCTAGTATAATCATAATCACTCTACACCTAAATCCGAACCGTTAATCTTCATATCCTAATTCTAAAACTAAATCCTCATATCCTAATCCAAACCTAGATCACCAAGTCCCAAATAGAAAACCTAAGCCTTAATTTCCCAAATTTCCTTACTGGTAAGCTCAGATTCCCAAAGAGACTAAATTCATAAACCCTTAATTAAAATTAAAAGTATTGAAACCCAAAACCCTATACTACCCACTCATGTAAGCATTAACATCTGAGTTGCTTAATTTTTATCTACATAGTTCTCTGCTTGTTAGAGCATTTGATTGCATTTTGATTTGATTTTGATTTGTTGTGGTTTTTTCTTTTTTTTTTTTTTTTCTCTTTTCCATAAAGCACCGCTTTGGATTGTCACAGTCAGTAAACCCGTTGGAGCTTTATCGTTCTACTTGTAAAGTGAAAGTACATGGCAATAAAATTATATAAAAAATTTAGGGGGAGAAAGGAACTATTAGGAGATAGCATATAGTTACTTATTTCTTCTTTTTCCTTTTCTTTTTGGAAGTTTTTCTTTGGACCATGATATGATATTTATGATTATGTTGACAATATTCATTAACAAATACAAGTGGCCTCATTTGGGTTCGTGTAATGGAGTAACTATTAGAAACTTAATGAAAGGATAAAGACTAAAGAAGCACTAATTTTCACATGGTTATGATTATTACTTGGTTGTAGTTCTCTGGTATTTATTATTTTTGTATGTGGTTACCAACTGATGTGTTGATTCCTTGATGAATTAGGATTTGATTGTTGTATTTCAAGATCTTATTTATGAATTGGTTGGTAGTCGGAGGATTCTTTACGGAAATTGTTGAAAATCATGTCTTCAACCTATGTTATAAATAAAGATTATTGGTTGTTGGAGATGATCTTAATGTAATTAAGTTTTTCTTTGAATCAGATATTCAAAAATATTTATTAAAAAAATGAACTGTTAATCTACTGTTTTTGAATCTAGACAATGATTAAAAAAAAAGGATCAAATGCCAATCTAAAATCTACCCCACCCAAACAAAAATCCTAGATCCTCCACTGCTAAAGACAGAATCTCCTATCACAGGGAATCTAAGGTTGTCCTGGTGGATAGAACACTCACTCCCAAAGCGCCTACCAACAATTGATTCTTGTGGGCGCCTTATCCCTCCAACTCCCGGCCACTAGGCCAAGCCAGCAAAAAATAATAATAATCATCATCATAAATAAAACACTCTCATTGCTAATGGTTCTTATTTCTTGACTATAATAGATTATAAGAAAACTCTTCAAATCATATATCACCTCAATTGTCAAGAACGTGCAGTTGGTTAGCAACCACGTTTTTCACTTGGCTATGCAAGGTTTAAACTCTAGATATGCCGCCTCCTCGAGCATCCCCATGGCGGCTCCCTTCACACATGTGAGCTTTCCTTCGGCATGTGTGAGTGTGCTAGTGAGTGAGAGGGAGTTAGATTTATCATGGGGTGTTTCACATGGTGGAAAAAGGCTTACCACTTACCCAAATTCAGTATAAAAAGCTCCACCCCAATTATTGTCATCTTTTTCCTTAATACCATGGCCCTGGGAATTCCACACTTATGGAGGGCCTAGTAGAAACAGTCACACTATTCTAAATCTAATGTCAAGCCTAGTATGGGCCCGTTCACTGCTCTTATGCTTAATCTAAGCCGATCAGACTCGCTCTCCCCATATAAATTAGCACTAATGCAAGTTTGACACTAATAGGAGGATGTAGATACTCCACTAGAATATGATAATTTTGGCACTTATCCCACTTTAATTGGCAGCACTGGTTTGAATAAGCCCTGAAGATCAGGAGCGGACTTACATTCAGGGGACCTGGGGCGGTCACCCAAGGTTTGCCAAAAGTTGAATGGGCCTTGGCCCATTCCCCACTCACATGCAATCATTGCCACGCTTTCTTTTTGTTGGTGAAAATAAAATCGGAGTAAAAAAAAAAAAAAAACCCTCTCTTCCTCTAATTTTCACTTTTCACTAGTGAGAAAGCCTAAATCTCTTTGCCATGGATCTCATCTCCTTCGATGATGAAGAACTCACAACCACCCCACCTATGGTTCTAGAATGGGTCAACTCCGTTCCTTCTCTATCTATCTGTGCATATGACCTTTGCAAAACCTCCTCTTTATTCCTTCTCCTCTCCTGGTTTCTAAATAGATTTTGGAGCAACTGGACTAAAGGATCAGTTGGTTGTGTTTTGGTAGTGTCTTTCTCTCTCTCTTGAGTATTTCCTTTTGGCTTTGATAGATTGAATTCCTGAATTTTCTTCAATAAATTGAATATTTCAATAATGGGGGAATGACAGAAGAAACATTAATTTAACTCCAGTTTTCTCTACCCCTCCCTAAACCTAGTATAATCATAATCACTCTACACCTAAATCCGAACCCGTAAGCTCCATATCCTAATTCTAAACCCTAAATCATCATATCCTAATCCAAACCAAGATCACCACATCCCAAATAGAAATCCTAAGTCCTAATTTCCCAAATTTCCTTATTGGTAAGCCCTGATTTCCAAAGAGACTAAATTCATAAACCCTTAATTCAAATTGAAAGTATTGAAACCCAAACCCCTATACTACACACTCGAGTAAGCATTAACATCTGAGTTGCTTAATTTTTAATACATATGTCTGCATAGTTTTCTGCTTAGTAGAGCATTTGCTTGCATTTTGATTTGATTTTGATTTGTTGTGTTTTTTCAATTTTTTTCTCTCTTTTCCATAAAGCACCCCTGTGGGTTGTCCATGTGAGTGAACCCTTTGGAGTTTTATCATTCTTCTTGTAAAAGGAAAGTAGATGGCAATAAAATTAAAGAAAAAATTGGCAGGGAGAGGGGAACTATTAGGAGATAGCATTTAAGTTACTTATTTCTTCTTTTTCCTTTCTTTTTGGAAGTTTTTCTTTGGACTATAAAACGATATTTATGATTATGTTGACAATATGCATTTACAAATACAAGTGGCCTGATTTGGGTTCGTATGATGGAGGAACTATTAGAAACTTAGTAAAAGGATAAAGACTAAAGAAGCACTAATTTTCACATGATTATGATTATTATTTGGTTGTAGTTCTCTGGAATATATTATTTTTTTATGTGGTTGCTAACTTATGTGTTGATTTCTTGATGAATTAGATTTTAATTGTTGTATTTCAAAATCTTATTTATGAATTGGATGTTAGTTAGAGGATTCCTTAAAGAAATTGTTGAAAATCATGTCTTTAACCTATGTTATAAATGAAGATTATTGGTTGTTGGAGATAATTTTAATGTAATTAAGCTTTTTCTTTGAATCAGATATTGAAAATATTTATTAAAAAAAAAAAAAGAACTGTCAATCTACCACTTTTAAGAATGCTAAAAAAATGATCAAATGCCAATCTACCATCTACCCTACTCAAACAAAAATCTTGGATCCACCTATGCTAAAGACAAAATCTCCCATTATTGGGGAATTTAGGGTTGTCCAAGTGAATAGGACACCCACTCCCATTACGCCCACCAAAGATCAATCCTTGGTGGGTGCCCTATCCTTCCAACTCCCGGCCACTAGGCCAAATGAGAAAAAAAAAATCCCATTGCTGATGGTTCTTATTGCTTAACTATAATAGATTATAAGAAAACTTTTCAAACCATAAATCACCCCAATTGTCAAGAACATGCAGTTGGTTAGCAAACACATTCTTTCCTTGTTTGCGCAAGGTTTGAACTCTAAATATGACACCTCCTCCTGTCACAAGGCGGCTCCCTTCACACGTGTGGGCTTTCTTCCAGCATGTGTGAGCCCTTTTTTCTATATGAGTGACCTGTCTTCCTAAGTGTGCAAGCTCTCTCTCTTGTCCCCAACTCCTAGCTAGGGTTAAGAGAATGGACAAAAACCAGCTCAATTCCAACACCCAGATGCTTATTAAAGATCAAGTTCTGCTGATAGCACTTTTCCTGATCGAAGTTACATCCACAAACAAGTTACTGGGAAACAGCCCTGTGCACTAAACAAGCTCAAGAAGGTTGTATTTTTTGAGTGATTTGGAACCAAAAGTCAGAGAGGTGCAGGGCATGGTTCCAAACTAGAGAGAACTTCAACTTCGATTTATGATAACACCATGCTTTAGACGGTGGACAGTCTATATAGACATTTATTTGCTAAAAAAGGATTTCCCTGCCCTTTCTTATTAGTCCATCTTTATCTCTCTCTCTCTCTCTTTTAGTGGAAGAATTATTCTCATGGCATATAAGTTCCCATGGACAGTAGGCCTAAAGCTGATGGAAATATTGGGCCTATGATAATCAGTGAGGCAACTGAGAATAATACTAGTGCAAATGTTAAACAGAGAAGAGTATCAGTGTAAATGTTACAGGATCCACTGTAGGTGATCATTTGCAAATGTTTGAAGTAGCAATCTTATGGTTGGGTCCTTGTTTATTTTTTAAACCTTGCATCCTGGTGGGCCTAGATGGGGTTCTTTGCGATCAATTCCTATGGACATCTCAATCCAGACCAAATAATCTACAGAAACTGAATCCACTGGACTAAATGCCAAACTCATTCAATGTCACACAGAACACTCAACACAGGATGCCATTCAAAATCCATCAGGAGATTCCATCGACAAATTCCATCTAAAAATCCATTATATTAAAATTACAATCCCAACAACAAAAAGTCTTCAATTGGCCAGAACCAAAGTATTTCAAATTTTAAGGCTATATTTTAAATAACAAAAATATTAAACCCCAAGTTGTTTAAATGGGTTAAGATATGTGGGTCGGCCTTAACTCGGCCTTTTTAAATAGGTTAAGTGGGTTAACAGGTTGACTGTTAGTCAATACTTGGTGGGCTGGCTTTCCTTCCCATTTCTTGGCCAGTGCGATGATGAGGGAAAAAACAAAACACTTTCATTATGATGTTATGCCATTGGGACAACTCATTCACTGTACTAGTCCCTCATAAGACATGGACCTCCACCCAAAATCATAAAAATATGTTGTGCAATCTTAACCATCCAATTCATGGCTACTGCCTGATGCGATTAATTACTGTTTACGATTAAACACTAAAAAGGTCCTTCATTGTGATAAAGCTTAAGATCTGAATATAAAAGAGGATGCTTAACCCTACCTCAAGCAAAGAGAGTTCGATCCAGTTGTTGGATCAGTATCGAGTACAGATGTGATAAAAAGAGTAGAAAAAGAAGCTGGCCTGGGCCGGCTGATGCGACTGCTGACGCTTCACTTGTTTCTTCCTTCTTCCTGTTGTAAATCGTTTCAGCTGATGTGACATTGCCATGATAAAAATACAATAGATGTCCACAATTTCCAGGAATGCCTTGTTTGGTCCACCTGGGAGGTGGCCCAACCTGGGATGCAACGTGGGTTGGCCTGAACCTAGACCACGATGATCTATTCTTGGCCTTGCCTGAGAAAAAAAGTCAAAATTGAGGCGAGTTAGAACCACAGGGCTTGGGTCCAAATTCAACTATGAAGAAGTAGATCCAATAAGCTGGACCCAAGTTGGGTCAGCCCCAACCACAAGTCTACAATAGCAACATGAGTTCAACCCAGGGGTAATTTCGTCATTGTACTCCCAGATTTTTTAAAAACCAGACCGGCCTTCACTGTCCTCCTGCCTTTCTCATCTCAACCGTCCAATTTTTCATCCAACGGCATCCAACGGCCCTTCTAAAAAAAGGAGGGAGACAATTTCAGCCGTCCGATCTCCCCCTCATCCTCTTTAAAAACCTCTCTCCTGCTCCTCTTCTCCTAAACCCCTCTTCTTCTCTGTCTTCGGCATCTCGCCGGACGATCTTCGACAGATCTAGGGTTCCGTCCGCCATTTCCGCCGGAAAATCTCCATCAGATCTCTGCATCCACTTCCAGACCCGATTCCGACCCGATTCTTGCAAAAATGAGAGAAATCCTTCACGTTCAGGGCGGGCAGTGCGGGAACCAGATCGGATCCAAGTTCTGGGAAGTCGTCTGCGACGAGCACGGCATAGATCCGACGGGTCGGTACACCGGATCCTCGGATCTGCAGCTGGAGCGGGTCAATGTCTACTACAACGAGGCCTCGTGCGGGCGGTTCGTGCCGCGGGCAGTCCTCATGGATCTGGAGCCCGGGACCATGGACAGCGTGCGGACGGGTCCGTACGGGCAGATCTTCAGACCCGACAACTTCGTATTCGGGCAGTCGGGTGCCGGCAATAACTGGGCGAAGGGGCATTACACGGAGGGAGCGGAGCTCATTGATTCGGTGCTGGATGTGGTGAGGAAGGAGGCGGAGAACTGTGATTGCTTGCAAGGTAATGTAAAATTCTGTGTTTTTACTTTACTGTTGAAGTGAAGTGATATTTTGCGGAAAGTTCGTATCTTTATCAGTTGTTTTGATTTGATTGTTTTTGTGGGAAAGTTCGAATCTTTATCGATTGTTTTCACTGTTGAAGATACGAGTGATGAGTTTATGTTTCAGGGAAGGGGAAGGATGGGAATGTGGAGGTGAATCAGTGAGTAAGATGGGTGAAATTTGGGTGGGAGTGAAATAATCTTTGTGAATTGGGAAGGAAACAGATGGAGATTGCCTTTTCACAATCACCCATTTTCTCTATACCTTTAATTTCCTTTTCAGTGGATCATGATGTTAGTAATGGGTCAGTCTCACATGAGACTTATGTGGGTTATTGATTCCATTACAGTGAAGAATGAGTGTGTTGAGGTTTGTATAATGGGTTTGTTTGGATGAGAAGAAAAGGTGTGGGAGGTGAAGGTGGGAAAAAAATTGTTCGCTTTTAACTGTAGTTATTCTTGCTGGGGTTGTTTCATTCTCAACATTTTATGCAGATGAGACTCACCCTTATTTGAATGTATACTCACAGTGTGATTGTTGGCTTGAAAATGGATGGATAGAAAGTAAACAAACCCAATTATCCACTATCTTTCTGGAACTGCTTTTAGGAGTTTTTTGTTTTAAGACTAATTTGATATCAATGTTTGGATCACTACATGAATAACCTGTATCACTGAAGAATTTTTCACATGTAGTTTAAACATGGTTTAGGTTTTAAAAGTGTCATTTACCTAATAACAGTGGATTGCTTGCTTCAAATTTTCTTTGGATTTCTAGCTTCATTTAGTGTAATTATTAGTAACCCTTTGTATTTACTTTATTCTTTGTCGTGTGTGTGTTTTAGGGTTTCAGGTATGCCACTCGCTTGGCGGAGGAACTGGCTCTGGTATGGGGACCTTGCTGATATCAAAGATCAGGGAAGAGTACCCTGATAGGATGATGCTCACATTCTCCGTTTTCCCGTCACCCAAGGTGTCTGACACAGTGGTTGAGCCTTACAATGCCACTCTCTCTGTTCATCAGCTGGTGGAGAATGCTGATGAGTGCATGGTGCTTGACAATGAGGCGCTTTATGATATCTGTTTCAGAACTCTGAAGCTTACAACTCCCAGCTGTGAGTATACTGTTCTCTTACTATAGTCTTATCACATAATTGATGTGGAATTCCTTCTGAGATTTTTTTTAGTGGTTTCTCATTCTGTTTTCCTTGGTATTAATTTCTTTATGAATAGGCACACCTACTTTACTCTTGTTTGTATAAATTCTATAAATACTCTGATTTCTGTATATGTATGCAGTGCAATGTGTTCGCAGCTAGTGCTTAAGTGCTACTTTACAGTCAACATTATTGGATATGTTTATTTTATTATCGGAGTGAAAAGGCACCAATGTTTTTCTTGGTCAAACTGAAAAGGAAAAAAAATAGGCGCTTAAGGAGTTCATAGAACCAATGCCAGGAACTTATCACTGATGTTCTTGCCCCTGAACAGAAATTGCATGCACTGATGCTATGGGATTTGCCCATTTATTCATTAATTAGTGGAAACTGTAGTACACTAGTACTACCTCAGATGATAAGTGAGATAGTTTTTGAGGCTCCTATTGTAGAACGTGATAGATTATATACAATCAACTTGATCATTATTATGGTTAGTTGAGCAAATCTGTATAATGGGTCCATGAATGAAGGCAATGAATCCTTTGATCTCAACCTACCCCCATTACAGGAGATGGGCATGAAAATCCACCGTATGGGAGTCATTCACTTTTGGATTGAACAATACCTTGAGCCATAATTTTGCTCCATTGATGAAAGATGGTTCAATCCAGTTCAATTGACACTTACACAGGTGCCTTTTAGGTGCATCACTTATCATGTGGTTAGGATAAGATCCAAGGAATTTCCATATTGAAGAGCTGATCCCTCATGTATGGATCCCACTCTACATTATCATAAGGTCAGTGCAGGTAATATTCTTCCTTCCCTCATGTATGGATTCAACTCCACCTTAACATAAGGTCAGTGCAGGTAATATTCTTCCTTTAGAAGTGGGGGAGGGCGGGTTGGCGAGGGGCACTATGTAGGGATGCAGCCAGCCTTAGGTGGATGTACTGTATGTTTTGTTGGAGTTTGTGTATATTTACAATTTTGATCTATTTCATTGAAATCACATCAATTAGAAAGGATTCAGCTGACTGACTCTTAGAGGTTGTTTGGCAATTTCACATGTGATATGAAAATAATTTACATATGTAAATGACTCACATATGAAACATTTTCATATGCAACTAAGTCACATGTGAAACACATTCAATCATTTGTCATTTTCACACCTCTTCACATGTGAATCAAAGTGGATCCAATGGTTCACTGTTTTTCATGATTTCTCACAAATATCATAAAATATATGATGAATAAAGCCATGAGATTTTGCCTCCTAGCCAAAAATGGCATTCTAAAGAGTATGGATGGTTTAGATCATGAAGATGGGGCCCACAAAATTTGAATTATAGATTTTCATTTTTGGGTCTTTTTGCAAATATCTCAAACTTTATGATGATCCGGTGGCTGAGAATCGGTTATTAATCTTTATACAAGTTTGAACTGTTTAGATTTACATTTTGGGTCCCACTGAAGTTTAAAACTTGAAAAAGATGTCTGGGTTCCATCACGCTTTCAATTCTATGCAGATTCAACTCATAAATCCAACGGTTCATAGTTTTTTGCAAGTTTCTCAAGATCCTTGAAGAATTAATGCCCATAGCCATTTTGGGAATTATAAATAGTTTGGACTGTTCAGATCATGAAAATGGGTCCCCCAAAAGTGGAAAACGGTACACCTAATGGTCTGGACTTTTTTGAAAATATCTCAAAATATATGATGATCCAATGGTTGAAAATTGGTCTCATAGCCTTTTGGCCTCTGGAAGAGTTTGGATGCTTCATATTGGTATTTTTGGGGCCATTGAAGTGCAAAAATGCAAAAACATGGACTGCCCTATATGCTGTAACAAACACTGTTCATCCCGCCTATGAACAGTAACCTGTGGAATGGTTGAGCACCTGTTGGGGTGTGAAAATTTTGAGCTAATTTTCAAGCCATTTTCAAATAAACAGTAACCCATGAACAGTAACTTGTGTAATGGTTGAGCACCTCTTGAGGTGTGAAAATTCTGAGCTAATTTTCAAGCCATTTTCAAATAAATGTTACGCACCATGTGTAAATGACTGCAGACACATGTAATGGTGCATAACCATTGCATGTGGGTCATTTCCATGTGTAAATAACTGAAAACAAACGACCCCTTAGGATAGTAGCTCTTCTTCATAGACAAATGGGGTTTGACCTGTATGATAACCTTTAGCCAACAGGTAAACCTACCTTGTGACGAAAGTTGAGATAATTCCATATGCATACTTGTATAATTTTTAAGGATTAAAATGTCCTTGACTGTGCGATATCGAATGCCACATTTGTGTGATTTTGCAACTTCTTAATTATGCGATATCACACAGTTAAAGGTATTTTAGTCCATAAAAACTATATGAGTAGCTGTAGGGAATTATCTCAACTTTCATCACCATACAAGGCTATTATTGGCTAAAGATTACCATGCGGGCAAAAGCCCCACACAAAAATAAAATTTGTTTTTTCATCTAGATTTTACCTTCAGTCGCTCCATAATTTTGTGGTGGTGAATTAACTTGTGTCCTTCATCAAGTTTAAGCCAGAAAACAGTTCATCATAAGTTCATAATTTATGCTGTAATGGGGAATAATCACTGTTGCTTGCCTGATTTTATATGTCTCTGTTACTGCTAATTCATTTTACTTCAAACTGATGAGCTTTTTGGTGATTCTCAGTTGGTGATCTGAACCACTTGATCTCTGCAACCATGAGTGGTGTTACTTGTTGCCTGAGATTCCCTGGACAGCTGAACTCTGACCTTCGGAAGCTTGCTGTCAACTTGATCCCCTTCCCTCGTCTTCACTTTTTCATGGTCGGTTTTGCTCCCCTGACATCACGTGGCTCTCAACAATACCGTGCCCTGACAGTCCCCGAGCTGACCCAGCAGATGTGGGATGCAAAGAACATGATGTGTGCTGCTGACCCCCGCCATGGTCGCTACTTGACTGCATCTGCCATGTTCCGTGGAAAAATGAGCACCAAAGAAGTTGATGAGCAGATGATCAACGTGCAGAACAAGAACTCATCCTACTTTGTTGAATGGATTCCCAACAATGTGAAGTCAAGTGTCTGCGACATCCCACCAAGGGGACTCTCCATGGCATCTACCTTCATTGGCAACTCCACCTCAATCCAGGAGATGTTCCGTAGGGTGTCGGAGCAGTTCACTGCTATGTTCAGGAGGAAGGCCTTTTTGCATTGGTACACAGGAGAGGGGATGGATGAGATGGAGTTCACTGAGGCTGAGAGCAATATGAATGATTTGGTGTCCGAATACCAGCAGTACCAGGATGCAACAGTGGATGAAGAGGGTGATTATGAGGATGAGGAAGAAGGGGTCCAGGATATGTGAGACAAAAAGCATGTGCTCTGATGCTTGCTGCTTTTGTTGCTGTCAATTTTGTGAAAGGTATAGCTGCTCTGATGTTGTGGTATTTTCTTTTCCGATATGATATAGATGTGTGATGATATTGCTGGTAACAGATAGAGGGGAAAGCGGATAGACAAGACGTTAATCTGTTGTTTGAATTTTTGTATATTGCTTTGTTGTTACAATCTATGAATGAGACCCTGCTAGTAAGTAGTATTGATGTAGGCCTTATGGTTAGAGCTTGCAAGGGTGCCCACACTTTGAAGCGCTAAAAGACTTCGACACACGAGGTCGCACCTCCAAGATAATAAAGTCTAAAAATAATCTATTACAATGCCCATATAAATAAAAAAGCAAACTTAAGGCCCAAGAAAACCTAATCTAATAATAAAAACTAAATAAACTTGAAATCTAATCCTAATTTAGGATATTTAAAGAAATTAATGATATAAAAAAAATTCCTAAAACTAAGAGGGCTCTACACATGTGGCCATTGAGGTCAATACTACATTAAGTATTAATATCAATTATGGTTGTGGTATATGCTTTTGCTCTTTCAATCTTATGCTGAATGAATATTTTGAGCAGTTCACTTTTAACTTGCCTAGTGGCCCACCATCAGATGCAGTGACATTCAGTTGATTCAGTGCCATAAACAGGGGTTCCATCTGTTGATTTTTGATGTGTGGGATTATCTCTTGCTCAGGCTCAAGGTGTTGGTGGACAACCCCACTTGCTTACATTGAGCTCTGTTTTGGTAAAGGACTCATTTTGAGTCTGTATAGGACAGTGAACATTTCCTATATACAGATACCTTTTTGCCCTTTAGATTAACTACAGTTTATTTCGGTAAACAGTACATTAAATCTTGACTCTTCCATGACCGAGTCAACTCTTAACTACAGTTTATTTCGGTAAACAGTACATTAAATCTTGACTCTTCCATGACCGAGTCAACTCGGACTTGGGCATATGACCAAGTTGGGTCTTATAGCACTGTCCTCACTGTCTTCTACTTACTCCTCTGCTAGTCTGTTTCATTTCTTCTGCTGCTTCTTTAAACTAAAATACGTGTTCATATCTCTTCACAGCTGAGTGGACTAGAGGCTAGATCTCACCCCACATTTTGTAATCTGACCCACACTAAATAAAGGAAAACTACAAAGCCAACTTATTCATGGCGCGGGAATGAGAATTGGAATAAATAATCAAATGCTAGACTCATAAAAGGAGGTGATAACGTCAGCAAAGAAGGTGATGCCACCAACTTTTAATTGTCCTAACTAATTGGATTTTCAGCTGATGCTCCACATGCAGAGTTCACTAACTCACTGGGGTCTTTTGGGCTGCTGCTCTCACTCACTGAGGTTTTTTCGGTCCACTGAGCAAATGGGCTCTGTATAATTTTGGCTGGATTTTCAGCTGATGCTCCAAATGCAGAGTACACTCTCACTAGTGTCTTTTGAGATGCTTCTCTCATTAAGGCTTTTTTGGTCTACTAAGCAAATGGTCTCTATATAATTTTGGCCTGTCATATACATGGGAGCATCCATCTGTTAAAGGGGTTAGATGCAATACAAGTGGGACACATACTTCTACTTGTGAAGACCTCACACTAGTCTAGAATACCCATCCTCCCTAAACTGGTTTGGTAAACTAATTTTCTAGCTAAGTTTTGTCTTTATGATTGCTAAGACCAATTCACAACTTAGGTTTTTTTTTTTTATAAGTTAGGGTATCCTTCGCCAGCCCAGCTATCGAACCTTTAGCCTCTAGCTTAAGGGTTATCCAATTCTGAAAAGAAACTTAAGGTTGTTATTGTTTGCACTTAAGTTTAACATGGCTAATCTTGCATATGTTTTAAAACTACTTTTGTTCAGCCTTTTTTCATACTTGGATTTCATGCAATGTTTTAGATATGTAGCAACCCGCCAGCCCAATCTTATTATAATCATTGGAATCTCACAAGAAGGCAGGCACTTGTATGTTGTGGTATTTTCAAACATCCAAGCAATGTGTCCTTCTTGCATTGAAGGTGGGAATTGAAAATTCTACATTACAAATGTGCAGAACTCCTTTAGAAGAAAATCCAGCTTTATATCATGTATATTTTTATTTGAACCAAGAATACTATTTATGTATCAACCAAATAGGCCCCCCATACTCTGTGAAGGTGGCACGCATCCAAGTAATACCAGGTATATAAAAAAAATGAGAGATTTTACTATTATATTTATCCTTGCGTTGATGGGCCTGTTCTCATGAAATTTGATTATTTGGCACTCAGACTTTCTCACTTTACTTGCTTCTTCACGCTTTTTCGAGCAGGAGGGGACCCGGTAAATACCATGAAGGCCCTTTTCCTCTAAAAAATCAACTTGCCTAGGAAATGGGCTCTGCACAAGCAAGGCCTTCATTACTAAGGTTCCTTTAACAACGTGCCTTTTCAAAAGCATCCCCATGATTTATCTCAACCCCTTAAAAAAGGGTACATCAATTTCATTGGGACTCAGACATCAGCAAGATATGATATACCGATGGGTCAGGTAAATGATTGGTACTTAAGATTAAAGTCGGTCACGATCACTTATAGATGCAACATTGTTCTCTTTAAGCTCTTGGATTCATGGGCTTGACCCTACATCCTAAAGCCTAAGTTTAGCTGCAGCTTGGATTTTCTTGGGAAGGGAAGGAGTGGAAAATCTTCACAGGGAAGGGCAGATTGCTAAGAATTCTATCTCATCTTTTCCTTCGTGCCATTGGAGCCCTTCAAATTATATTGGTTTTTTACTATAATCCGTGGTAATTGTTTAGGTCATTTGCTGAAACCTAGTTGCCCTGGAATTAGGTTTACTGTAAATCTAATTATATGTAATTCATTATTAAAGGTAACTAAGGTTGTCCAACTGCATTAACCCTGATTAAACATAATTTGATTTACCTGCACTAGATTTACAACTATCCATAGGGCCCATGCATTTTTGTTTAGCAAAAAGTGAAGTAACTCCAAGGGTCACATTTGTTGTTTACCACAAAAAAGAAAAAAAGTCACATTTGCTCCCAATGTTTGGATGAATCTATAGTGGAAAATTACATTCTAGCCACCACTGTTTTTTCACCACAAGCTACTTTATCTTTACAGTAGGTAAGTTATGTAAAGTGCGATAATGTAAACTCAATACAAAAAAGTAACTACTTTGCTACTCTCTCTCACTTTATTTCATCACAGCTTTATCTAATATTTACCTTATCTCACATTTATCATGATGTGATATTTATTTCACCTTTATTTTGCCACTCCTAAGTAAGCAATCTTAGGTCTTTATTGATGTCGATCGAAGTAAAGAAAATTTTTGGGAACCATTTCTGTTATGACACTTAAAATTCTAAGATTTTCACGGTAGTTCTCTTCATTGAAGGGGCTAGAATTAAATATTAAAAGGTCTAAAGGGATCACCAAAAGTATGCACAGCACTGATGTGAAGCTAAAACATAGTGCCCATAGCGGAAATGTGGAGAACAAACATATTTGGTTTTCAACTGGCCAGATCAGGTTGGGCGTATGTGGGCCCAAGTTCAATGTCAATAAGATTCCAAGGACCGAATTTTAATTCAATGCACAATAGAGACCCTAAAATTTGAACTTTGGTTAGCACAATAGAGGTCAGAGAGAGTTCCTTACTTTGATGTTGCCAAGCCTCACAGGATCCAACTAATCCATAGTTGGGTTGTTTATTCCTCATATCTCTTTAGATCTTCCCAATTGTAAGCACACGAAAATCTGCAGAAGCGCAAGTATAACCATGAACATTTTTTACCCAGAGATTTCATTTGTTTTGCGCTAAATATAACATATTTGGAGCCTTCCTGCTTGGCACAATAGTAAGACATACTTTTCATTATGGTGGGCAGTGTTCCTGGTTTAAAGCTGTGGTCAGGCTTGTATTACCTATGATATTGTGCTCTGAATTCTCATTTCCACGGAAAGGGTTTTTTGGATTCCTACATCTCCCATAGAAAATCAAGTTTTTCTCTATTCAGAAAAATGATTTTTTTTTTCACACAAAAAAAAATCCCCACCATAAGATAGAAGCCGCCTTCATATAAATCATAATAATTTTTCTCTCTATCTCAAACAGACTTGTCTCATTGCACAAACGTACCCTACAGGTAATCCAGTTTCCACAGGTATAGTCAATCCAAACAAAAAAAAAAAGAAAAGGACAAGATCTATTGGTTTGACAATCATCTCTCAAAGTCTTCATTTCCAACATGTAGATAGGGACACACATGTTTTCAAAGTCTATAATGTTGTTTCTCACTTAGTTATTTTAAGGTCCTTAATGATGGAAAAATGTTCTCCTATGAGCACTTGAAAGGGCAGTCAAGCACTGTAGGGCCAGCTTGGGCCTATATTTCATCAGTGCATCTCCTTTGATAGTTCATTCATCTCATGATCTAGCTTCTTTCACTCACCATTGAATTGACTCTCAAGAAAATCTACAGTTAAGATGCCATTAAATTTTAAAGTTATCAAATTAAGGGTTAGGATAATCTGGTCGAGCTAATTTTCAAGGCCTCCTTTGTCCATGAGAAGACCTTTTAGCTTACCCTCCTTTCAATTGGTAAACTTGCATCTAACTGGGCCCTGAGCTGGACTACATACAGTTATATACAATCTACTGATAGGTGGACATTTCCCCCTTAATGACCATGCAACATTAGATATTAGTATATGGAAAAGATTCTCCTACAAACAACTACAAGTGCAATTCAGCACTGTACTTAGACCCACCTTTTATCAGTGCAATTCCTTTTATAGCCTTTTCATCCCACAATCCGGCACCAAGCCCAATTTTACATTCACTAAATCTTTATTCACTCTTGGATTGAACATCTCCCATTAGTATATTACATGCCATTTCACCTCATTGTTTAATAAATAAGGGCCCTCCTCCTCACAGACATCCTTACAAAACACACTAGCTGTTGAGGGCCACCAAGAACCCAACAAATCATGGGATAGGGGGATCGAATGATCCAAGTGGAACCACCCGAAATATCAAATTTGAAGTCAATATGATACCCTTCACCCTTTCATCTGTAACCCACAAGTTTAACAGTTTTTCTCTCAATCCAAAGGCCCAGTCCATTCATAATGGTGAAAACCCATTGGACCGGTGTCCATGGGGGGGTGGGGGGGTGGGGGCGGGGGGTGTGAGGTCCATTCAGATAGTCATAATGTGGGGCACACTAAGGTGGTATGTATGGTCCGGATGAAGAATATTTTCCTTCAAATAAATATGGAACATAAAATTACACTTCACCTTGTCCCTTGACGACTGGTACGTGGGCGTATCTCACACCTTAAGCTGTTGAAAATTTGTAGACCAGTGTTGCTTTCTCTTTCTGACCATCAACAATTGGTTAAGGCTAAGGCCCATTTTTAATTCTTGAAAGTTTCCCTATACTTAAGTTTGCCTACAAATCAATTTGCTCGTATTCCCTCTAATTGGTGAGGTGCCCTAACTTGTTATGTAAAAGTTCAAACGAAGTGGAAAACTCTGGGTGTGCAAAACACAGGCTATTTGAACTCAAGAACCCTCTCTATGAATATACTTAATTTTCTACACTTGCACACAGATTTGCAGGAATAGAATATGATTCGATGAGATCGAATCATAAAATGCACAAGAAAAAGAAAATAGGGAATAGATTACCTACTCCGACTATTAAAGTAGCCTTCTAATTCTGAATTCTCTAATAGAGGGGTGTCCTGTTTTTAAGCTACTTTTGACTACTGGTCTCGGAGTGGATCAGATCCATCTCTAGTTTAACTTTGAGGATCAGATCCATCTCTAGGCATATTTGTCAGACTAAGCTATCAACACCACTTAATCATGATTGTATTAACACCACTCAAGCATGGGTGTATTGACAACAAACCATTTCTTGTTGCTCAAAGCAAGGTTCGATAGGGGATTTTTTAGCACCTTATTTTCTCTTACATTCGTAAGAATCTTAATGCCATTGCGCATAATTTTGCTGTAAGACCTTACAGGAGGGTGGGATAGGGTGAATTTGTGGCCTTGTGTTGCTTTGCCTTCCTTCTAGTATTTTTTTTTTTTTAATCTCTGTGCATTAAGTTTTCAATGATATTTCTTGTTTACCTATAAGAAATTGGGAGTTTTTTAATGGTTTTTTTCACCCTCCTTATATTAGATTTCCTTTGCTAACCATTACTACCAAAATCGTAAGGTATTAAAAGAGAAACAAAAGTACTTCTCAATATTCTCATCGAGTCAAGCCCACTCCTCAATACTCCCCCACAAATGGAACCCAGTCGGCACACTTTGGCGATAAGCTCTTTTTTTTTTTTACACTAAGTTGTTCCTCGTGAGAATAAAACTCACGACCAATTGACTCTATTGTCACAGTAAATTTCATTTGCTAACCATTCATATTAAAAACTCAAAAAAACTCAATGTGTTAGGAGAGGCAACAAAAGTAATTTTCAATACCATATAGTAGTTTTTTCCATGTCATTCTATTTTTACATTGGTTTCATTTCTGCAAAAAAAAAAAGGGTTGACTAAAGGTTCTATCTCGTATATATGGATTTTTTTTTCTATTGTTTAGCACAAGAAAACATTTTCTTGATTGAACGTGTGTGTGAATCTTGTGTAAGACTGCAAAAAATGATTTTCTACCTCTTACATGTGAATCTTCCTTAGCATAAATTATCAAAAAATGTTTAAAAACCGAAAAATCATTGACCCTGAGAAACCAGTTTTATTTTCTGCATAAAAATGCTTCACAAAAACACCCTAAAGCATCAATGAATTGCTTTTTTATTTCTAATGGTATCAATGAATTACTTGTATTTTGCAAACCTTTGAGAAAACAAACTAAGGATAAATATTACACTTCTCTCTTTTTTAGATCATTGTATGCCTGGATTCACCATGGTGTATTTCCTCTACACTAAAATAAATGATTTTTATCTAAACCTTTGGGTGTATGTGGCTTTACTTTACGAAAACTATTGGGGATTCTCCAACTTGTGGAACCACAGAATAATTCTTTGCTAACTTTTGTGGATATTTCAGGTTTGGATTCCACATGCCATGGAATGCTTGAAATCTTCTCTTTTATCAAAACGATGTCTACCCACAGAAACATAAGCATTTTCAAATTTTAATAGAGAATGACTAGTTTGTGTCTTCCATTTGTGCACAAATTTCGAAAAATTAAAATCCTCTCTATTAAAGAAAAATCAAAGAAACAATTGTCTCGAATGAAAAAAAAGTGAACCACATGAAAAATCAAAACTTTTTTCATCTATATTACAAAATTCTTTCGTTACACAAATATGTCCTAATTGAAAGGTCTAAAACTTTTTTCTTCCTATGAATTCCATCCTACAATGCCTTTCATGATGGAAGGAATTTGGCCTACAGAACCGAAACCTAAAATCCGCCCTGATAGCCCAACTTGAGGTGCTATTTGCTGAACCCTAGTTAGCTCAGGCTATGGATCAAGCTAGTCTGGTTTGTTGGGTTGGATTCGCTAATTGGAGCCAAACTCGAGGTCAATTCCAATTGAGGAATTTTAGGCCTGAGTTCAATCCGAGCCCAATTAATCTGACCCAAGTTCGATCCAACTGGAGGGCCTTGTTGCAGTATGAACCGGATCACACCTCGATAAGGGCTAGTTCTCATCAAGGGGCCCATTTGATTCGACGTTTGTCTCTTTGATTTGATGTCATGTAATCTAATTTTTGTTTTCCAAACATATCCTTGGTGACATCTTTTATGTGATATACATTCAAATATCGCCATCGGACACAATCAATTGAGAGAAACAGCAATACGCATGGGCAATGCATATTAGCTCATTGGCAGTATCAGAATAACTTTATTTTCAGTTATAAAAATAAAATAATAGTCTATGTCAGTCCATCTTACTCTATATTAACTATATTAGTTGTATCGACGCCATGGCTGTGACACCAATACATTCCTACAGTCTGACCCCCATTTCATAAAATCAAGAACGTTCAAAAAGTGGGCCCCAACAGATCAATCGAGTCATATGTGGACAGGGTCAACATACATGGTTTTGGGGCACTCCCCGGTAGACTTGGGTTCACTTCTGAAACTCAATTGATCCATTTTCAAAATTGACATGAAAATTTTTGGTTTTGTCCAGATTTTCAAATGAAAATTTTAGATTTTCTCAATAAAACCCAATGATCTTTTTGAATTTGCTCCCCTCAAAAGAAAATTCTAAGTCCACCACTTTAGTCACACACATAAAACTATCAAACCATGAATGATCTTAATATTGCCATATATATCATTCTCGGGAACTTAATGTAGGAAGATATAGAGATATATATAATAAAACAAAACAAAAGATGTACCCACACTTAAAATGTATGTACACTTAAAATGAGTGCATGCTTAAAAGGTATGTAGTTTGAACCTCCGTAAGGACTTAATGGATACGCATGGCTTATGGGGGGTCATGTGTATTCTAGGTTTTATCAAAGAACAACCAAATGGGGGTCTGCGGGTTTCCTAATTTTCAAAAAAAAAAAACATACCAAAAGATCAACTAATTTTAAATAATTAAGATATAATAAATAATATAAAATAAATATAAAAACGTTAAAAAAATATTTCTCATATGGCAATTCTCTAGCAGTAGGACCCACAAAAGATCCGATCATGAAACAAAACACTGGCCGGATCCCATCTGGACCCATCACAATAGAATGCTCCCGAGGAGTATGAGAATATCTAATGAGCGACGGAAGAAAGAAGAAAGGTGTGGTGTGGTGTGGTGTAGTTGGCCTCTAAAATATGGTTGGTCAATAAAGGTATCTTCAAAAGTAGGATTGTAGGAAGACAACAAGATAAAGCATCAGCAAATTGTTGTGACTTGTGGGGAAAGCAGTGGCCCAGGGTCCAAAACAAATCCGGGTGCGGATGACGCTGCCCCTTGGTGGGTCAAACAGCCAAAATGAAAATAGTCAGCTTAAACTTCCCAACAGATGGTCATGGTCCAAGTTTTGGGTCCAATTGGGGCCAACCACAACAGATAGGAATACCAGGCATGCACCGGATCAAAGGATTAGCCCTTATTCCCTTGTTTTGTTATGTATTTTCCCTTTTCCTTGGGATGTTTCCTTGTTTCTCATTTAATATATATTTTCTTTCTTCACTAAAAAAAAAACAGTAGTGCAAGTTTTTATGAGGAAGTCTATCAAACCAGTCAGCGAAGTAGACTGACTACCTGCTGTGATTTGTTGGGCATTCAGCAATACAGAATAAGACTTTAAATATAGTTGCGTCAAGTTTCTAATAGTGCATTTAGCTCGCATTCGGTAATTAATTCATTGGGAATTCCTCATCGGTTTTCCACAGAGCCGTGGAAAACCCACATTGGGCAATTGTTACTCTGGGGATTTCATCCAGTGGACCCCATTTTGAAAATCCTCAATTTGTGGATTTAAGCATTAATACCAATTTTTTTCAATTATGTATATGTAAATACACTAATATCTATGTGAAATCCTCGCAGTTCCAGGCTCGTCACCTTACGTATTTGGTGATTTCATGCCTTTTGTGAAATCCCTTTTCAGGCAAGCACCTTTTTGTGTGTACCTGTCCTACACCAAAAAGGCTAGAAATTGCAAGCTTAGAGAAGACATTACTATGTTTTCCCTTTTTATCCTTTTTTTTTAAACAGTGGTTGGGACCAATTAGGAGGCCCAGCCATAAGGAAGGAACCCTACAACCCCACAGCAAAAACACCTCTAAATATCACCTTTTTTTTTTTTCAGTGAAGGCTAATCATGCAAGGCGGAGAACCCAACCAATTGGGCAACCCTTGTTTTAGAAGCTTATTTTGCTTCGCGTCCTAAATTGATAAAATATGGCTGGAGAACTGATATCTTTTAACCATAGTAGAGACATGACGAATAAGAAATAACCATGCACTGTATTATGTATTTTAGTTAGGGAAGGTGCACCACATCTTAACGTACTTTCTAAGATCTACACGCAACCATCAATGGAGAGACAGCCATACATAGAATTAATGGATAGTAGTCACTTTTCGTCATAGTTAGTAGAGCGCTTTAAGTCCACCTAAGTTTATCTGATAAAGCTGTCGTAATGATAATTAGAATGTGATGATTACAACATCAACCAATAATAATTATGAAGAAGGGGACCTCTAACATTTAGCAAATCCATTTTCATCTTCAGGTAAAACATGGCATGGCACACAAGTACAAAAGCCAATTCCAAAACAGAACCATTATGACCCACCACCATATCACAAAACCTGAATTAAGAAAATAAAAATAAAAACACAATCTCTGGAGAATGCTAACCATTTTTATTTGGGGTACACTTTGTTATAAAGCTTAGGTGCAGCAGTGGGACAAGTGGCTATAGTGGATTCCCACCTTTTCTTCCTCCTGCACTCATCTTCATCTGCATGACCACATACATTGATTTTTATGTCAAACGTGGTATACCACTAGAACAGTGGAACCCCCATTTTTTTTTTATCCTTTTTCCTTGACAAATGAGTTCCACCAAACAGCAGAAAAGAACTAATCTCTTCAGGTCGGCGCTTCTTTGGTCAATGCTAACACTGCACCAAACAACCCTTTTAATAAAGAAAATTAATTGATGGTTGGGTGACAGAAAGTCAAGCAAAGTCCCACCGACCTCTCCCCTCTTTGCACTGACAGATGAAAAAAAACGTATGTAAAGTTATCCAGTCCTCCATCCTGATGAAGGGCCAGGAAGGCCAGATGAAATCAAATGTTGGGTATGTTAAACCATTGGTGTGGCAGTTCCTAATCCGACCCACCAACCCCAGCAATTCAGTTCCGGGTTGGCCCATATTTTAGGTTGGGTTTGAGTTTGAGTTCACCTACATATAAATCAGGTATATTCTACCAAAAAAAAAAAATCAGGTATATTCGAAGACACCCACCAATGTGGCGCCATGGTGCATGATCCAAAATGGTAAATGGGACGTGATGTACTGCCACGTTTACCTGATCTCAGGAAACGTGTCAGGATGTGGGAAAAAAGGGTAACAGGGACAGGGGGAAGATGTCAAAAGAGTGGTGCAATCACAATAAATAAGATGCAGCTTCTAGTTGGAATATGTTGGATTTCATTTTTCCTCATTGATAAGATTGATGAAATTCTGCAATATGATTGGCAGGAAAACAATTGTCCTAATCCGATCACATCTCTCCATGTGTGTCATGTGACTACTATTGAATTATCGCTTCCAGCATGCTTCACATGCACTGGTTAGTTGAGATTTCTCCGAGGCCTCATGGATAACCAATTCCATGTGCATATTCAATAATTTTGAGTAAGTGAACAATTCAAGTTTGATCTCTTGTGGTTTACATTTGATAAGAGGAAAGAAATTCAAAAATCTGGTAATTCCTCAGGATTTCTGTTAACTGTGAATTTTACATCGATATCATTGTGTATCAATGCACATAGCTGAAAAAAAAAATAATTTGATTTTGGTGTTCAAATCCACAGAAGTCAGGATGTCACATCCTATGCGGAGACTCAAAAATTCTAATATTTTGTGCAAATCGTAGAGGATTCACAAATACAAAACATGAGTTTTACATGATTGTGTGGAAAGCAAAAATCTTTTTCCAGAGAATTTTAGTTTCAGTTGCATTTTATGAAAGTAAAAAAAAATGCAACATCTATGATTAACTATAAAATTTTAAATTTCTGATTTAGCATCAAATACAATAGAGGATTTTACCTGAAAAATCCTCTCAAAGTCACTCTATACTAGAAAGGAACCCAAAGGCATAATTTCATCATAGTGGTTTCAAGTGTCCTTTTTTGTCTAATTTTTTTAAATTTGAGCTGGGGGATATCCCCACTCACCCACAAACACGAGCAAAGATATCCCCCCCCCCAAACAAAAAATGCAACAAACGCACTCCATCCCATCTTCAAAGGAAGGAAAAAAAAGAACATCTTTTCAAAACTTCATTTCAAAATCTCTATAAAAAATCCTATTTTTTGTAAGCAACATTCTAAAGGAAAAACCCCTCTTTTTTTTTCATATCTATCTTTAGACCCTAATCAAGAGAAGAAAACCATATGTTTTGAGCCTCTTTACAAACTCATGGCAAAGTAGATGCTCAAGAAGAGGACAGGGATGCCTTCAGTGTAGACGCCAACTGTGACGAGTTCGACGCAGGGAAGGGGTGGTTCTGATGGTGATGTGGAAGACTAATGCGAGGCGGAGATTGGGCAACTGGACCACCCTAAGATAGGGTTTTTGCCTTGAAATTGAAAGCTTAAGAAATATGGGAGGAAGAACAAAGAAGAAAGAATGAACGGAACAAAGGAGAAAGGATGAGGAGGAAGAATAAGAAGAAAACAAGCGTAGATACCATGCTCATGTACATCAATAAATGGGTGAGTAGGGATATCTCCGCCTAAGTTATATTCTAAAAACTTAAACAACATTAGCGCTGGGACTATGCTAGTGGAATTATATATTTGAGATCCTTTTTTATATAGAGTGACCGTAAGAGAATTTTTTAAGTATAATCCTCAATACAATGTAACAGAAGAGAATTCACTTTATAAATTATAATCCAAGTTCCTCATATTGTTCTGTACCTAGTAGCATTTGCATTTTACAAATTCGGGGAGGGCTGATTGAGAAATTTACAACTAGAACTTGATGCCATTTGAAATTATTCCCGATCAAACAGAGAATTCAAATAATTTGAAGGACATAGAAAAGACTCTTTTCTTTTTAATTCCTGAAAGGAGTCGCTGCAAGAAATGCTCCTTGTCCAAAGAGGCACTAAGGAAAGCCAACCAATACATGATAAGACAAAGACATCTGTTAGATGGAAATTTAACACATTGAATGTGGATAATGACACAAAGGAGAGAATCATAATCAGTTCCAATATATTGAAGCGTTAGAATTTCAAGGAATTTAGAAGAGAACAATGAAAACCATGAACATAGAGATGATGGACTCCATAATTACTGAGAAAATAGCTTCTTCATTTTTTCACATAGCATTGAATGGAAAAGTAAAACTTACCAAAGCAAAACCCAAAAAATAATAATACTATGAAGACAATGATGATTTAGTGCAAAGGACATCTCATCTAACTTTAAGATATGTAATTATAATAAGTTAAAAAAAGGAACATCAGTGCACTACAAACAGACCTTATAGACAAAATAATTCAATTGCCAAGGGTGTCTGTTACCGATAAGTTTGAACCCTATCATCAAACTAAAGAAGAAAAGCAACACCAACAATCCAAAATAAACAAATAATATGTGTCAGATCAAGCAACAAATGCGGAAACAAGGCAAAGACAACAAAAGGCTTCATTTTCAACATTGGTTAAAATATTTATACAGAGAAACGATAAGATTGCAGGAAAAGGGGAAGGGAGATAAGTGGGTAATTAAGAAAAAAGGAAAATTTTTTACTAAAGCTATCAACACAGATGTAAAAAATTTAGAAAGAAGATAAAGGAAAATGGCTCCTCTGTAATAAGTGCAAACAATTCCAAGCAATGGAGAGAAGAAAAAAAAATCTTGGTTCCAAAACTAGTTGCAGATAGAAACAAACCACACTCAGATAAATGAAAATCCGAGCAAGGACAAAAAAATAACTTAGTTCGATCTCCAATTCTGGTCAAGTTATTTGTCCAATTCTGGTCACAGTGCCTAAAGTACATATCAATGGATGAAAAAGGGCAGCAGGCACAAAAGATATTTACAACCATCTCCATTTATATTGACAAAAGATACAATGAACTGTATTGACATTACAATGCACCCCATTTGAGAACATGACCAGAGTTTGGTGATGAGTAAAGATCAAATGGTTTTTAGAATTGAGGTATTCAAAAGATTTTATCTCTGCAAACAATAAAAAATTTTGATCAGCTCAACTACAAGAGCGTCCAAATATCAGTGTTCTACTACTCCATACATCTATCTACCTCTGACTGAATCTCAAAGCATCTAGACATAGAAAAGGTGTGTCTTCCAGTCCTGTTTCTCCTCCAACTGGATAAAAAGCTTCATTCCTCAGATGCCAACCGTGGTTATTTTCACCAATCAGCAGTTTATTAGAGGATTTTGTGCTCTACTCAGTTGTGACAAAGAATGCCATCAGAATGTATCGCAGTAGACCAAGCATTATTTCATTCCGCGGTTTGCTTCGAGCAAGGAAACTAATAAAGTAATAACCCCTCTACCGACGCCCATTTGCCCAGTGCCGGTTATGAATTCCTGGTTTCAAGTGGAAGTTCCTCTGGGTAGCAACCTGCTTAGGAAGATCATGCAACTCCATGACCTGAATTGTACGTTGTCTCTTTGCTGAAAAAAAAAATGAAGAAATTAGGAATCTCAGATTAAACATTAAAAGAGGATCAAAAGAATTTAAGATGTAAAAACTAACATAAGCTTACCATTCTCGTGTTGTTGGTAACGCTCTTGAAGATTCCTCCCTGAGGCTTCAAGCTTTAATCGGACAAAATCATCTGAATATATGGATTTCTAGAAACCAAGATGTAGCAGTTAGAAGAATTAAAGCTTGAACATAAAAAGGTTTCAACTACTTGAACAGACTGAAAACATGTTTCCCCCAAAATGCTGAGATTATTTTCTGAAAAGGATTAACCAATGGTGCCACTGTATACTTACATCTTGTTGACTAGTCGGAGGCTTCTTTTGAACCCCAAGTGGATCGAGTCGCTGTGGTAGCTTGGAATCACCAGTAGTTTTATGATCTGAACTTAACTTTGGAGGTCTACCTGGCCCAAAATTGCTGTTGGATGGTTTGGTTTGCATGATAACAGCTTCTTGTTTTCTCATCTGGCTTTTATCATCCTTAAGCACATTTGTCTCATTCAGAGCTTGCTGCTTCCTCTTACGATCACAACTTTCTGATCCTGGTTTTCTTCCAAATTCGCGATTCTTGTTGAGTTCTCCAGTGTTTCGAGGATCTGTAACAAAATCCACAACAGATTGTCTCATTAATACATGGTGATTTAGATATGAAAGAACCAACAAATGAACCAACAAAGAAGATCGGCTTCAACTCACTTCCATCATCATCAATGCCGTCGAAGAACTTTGTAGTGAAACAGCCAGAAAAAATAGTGTCAAAACGAAGAAAAAATAATAATAATTGATTCCAATTAGAAAGGATATGCAATCTCTGTAGTAGTCTATTAATCTATATACCTGAGAGAGTTCCATTGCAGTCTGAGTAGCAAATAAAGCTCCTTCATCCAGTGGAGGAGATGGAAGCCCTTCTTCTTCATCCACAACTGAGGGATTTACAGACTCTGGTGTGGGGTTTACAGATTCTGGTGTACCTCCTGCAACCAACAAATAAAGATATTTGTATGTAGCATCGGAATCACAGTACAATGACTGAAATACGAATGGAAAATCCTCCAAAGAAAATTCCTACCAGAAATAGCAGCTACAGCATTAACCCACTCATCAACCATATCCTTCCATGCACTGTAACTCATCCCAAATTGAACGTGTCAGAATGTTGTCATATTCATCACCTCAAAACACCTCAATCAATAATAGATAAAAATATAAAATATGAAAAAATAAAATGCGTGAAATGTTTTAATAATCCAGGGACTGAATACAAGAAAGGTACATGTTTGTCACCAATAAATACAGTACTTGAATGGGTTTAAGGTTCAAGCTCCAAGAATTGAAGGAATTTCAGTGTATATAAAGTGTATAACTTAAACTTCAAGACCAAATAAAAGGAGAATTGGGAAGTTGTTGAAAATGGAAATGAAGTTTATTTTGCTATTTAATTCATAGGTGTAACCCAAATGGACTGATCAACAATCAAACTTTAAGAATTCACAGAACATCACTCAATATAAAGTGTGCAAGTTAAAATCATCATCATCATCAAAGCCTTATCCCAACCATGTTGGAGATAAATAAAAGTAGAGTTGTGAAGCTCCTCAAAATTCAAATGAAGGTTATTTTGCTACCCAACTCATTCACTAGAAATTTTAGAACCCAAAAGGGTAAGCAGAAACACATAAATCAGGTTCTGTTAACCTATCAACAACTGCAAAAGAACTGTACATATGGTTTTCACAAACATTATTCTTCTTCTTGAAACACATAAATCTGGTTCCACTAACCCATCAACAAATACAAGTTGCAACAACAAAATTACAAAGCACCACCTCTATATCAATTACGAAGATTTTTACATATCCAATTAAAACAGATTGCACTAAAAACTAACACTGTCAACTCGATAAAACATGCATGTTACTTTGTTGCTTGGAGCCAAATGTTTGCAATGATGAGACAAGAACCTAAAGTATAAGTCCCGAAGTGAACATATTTAGATAGATTCAGGGAGTTTCAGAAAGGATGGAACAGATAAGTAAGAGAGAATGTATAGGTAGCTTCAATGGAAGGGAAAACAATTCAAGAAATATCTATGAGATAGTCTGGGCATGTACATAGAATAGAAGGCCTAAAATGACCCTTGTCTGAAGTAGTAAAGGATTACAAGTTCAAGGAATTGTGTGTGTGTGTGTGTGTGTGTGTGTGTGTGTGTGTGTGTGTGTGAGAGAGAGAGAGAGAGAGAGAGCAACCAATGAATTTTAAGTCTTTTTGTTATAATGACTCCAAACAATAGCCAATAAAGGCCTTCAATGAAGTAGCGAGAAAAGACTTGTTACATTGGTGCTGTAGAGAGCATGAGTTAAAATAGGGTCAAGTGAGAAGGCATTGTTCACAAAGGAAACTCTAAATAGATTATATAAAGCTGCAATGCCAGTGGTGTTAACAATAATAACTTGATCGATGATTGAAAGGCCCAAGGGTGAAACAAATATTGCTTAACAAATATCAGTTAAATACTGATCCTTAGAGGATGCATGTTAAAGGATATTACATATTCATTTTGGTGTTGCCTTTATTCTTCTCTTAGTTAGCTACAAGTCTCATGCGCACGCATTTACGCGTCATTTTGTTCCTTAGCAGATGCATGTTAAGGATATTAGATGTTCCATATGGTACTGCCTTTATGTTTGTCTACTGCATTTCTTCTCCTAGTCACCAACTAGTCTCATGCACACGCATGCACACCCACACCCACACACCTCTATAGCTAACTACATGCTCAGGATAGGTCGGAATGAAGATACAAAATTCATAGCTGATCCCGACATATAGTTGGAACAAGGCGTTGATGATAATAGCAAACTCCAAACTGATGGGACATAGCTAAGATTATTTTGATGGAGTGAAACCAAAAACCCATTGGAATTGAAAAGGAGTTAAAACCAAGAAGAGTTTCCTACCAAAGCAATAAGCCAAACGAGATCAAATTTAGTAATTGGATCTAAAAACTGGAAGAAAACATCAATTTGATTTTGTAAAGCAGAGACTGATTCCCAAGAAAGGCGCAAAGGGCAATAAATCTTACTCAATGAGTGCCTTTGCAAGGACACGTATCTGCTTTGAACCATGCTTCCGCAGACCATTAACAGCCTTTCCAATCTCAGTGGCCTGAAGAACGGATAGTAGAATTCAAACAAGGAAAATAAAAGAAAAGAAAAATAGAGAAGGAAAGAAAAGGAAATCAGCTCAACTCACTGAATCACTTAAGTGGCTGAAAAACAAGAACAAAAGCATGAGACTCAATAAATACCTTTAGTGTTTCAACAGTCAACCCCATCAATTGAAGCCTCCTTAATGACTCAAACAATACACCATCAGACTGCAACATTCAGCCCCCAAAAAAAGAAAAACAATAAGTCAAATTATCTTTCATCATTACCATTGTAATTGACTGTAATCAGACAAGCCTCCAACAAAACTATCAACAAGAAAACTTTGAAATTCCAAAAAGAATGGACAATCTTCATATGAACTTACAACATTAGTCCCCAACACTAGAAAACATAAGCATTGTTCTAAATTCTAATAATTATAATAATTGAATTGCTCGGCCAACCTCCCCATCAAGATCATCAGATTGAAGACAATCACTAATTGGAGAAATTACTACCCAATCCTAAACCACAACTGCTGAATATAACAACCACCAAAATTAGCAGCCTCATCACACCCATCACACAACCTCAAAACACAAAATTACAAATTCATATACAACTTGTCCAGCATTCCAATTTGGGCATCATACTTTCAAATCATTCACCCAAAAAACAGTATAAACAAACGCAAATGGTACATCATAACACAGCCAAATTGGAAAAGAAGCACCGAAACAAGACTAGGACTGAAATAAACCTCTTCTCTGTGATTGGCTAGAACTTCTTTAATTCTTAGAACCTCCCCAACAATCTGGCTTTCCTCTTCAATCTCTTCGGTCAGCGCCTCCGCCTCGTCATAGCTATAGTTGCTGGCCTTATTCATCTCCCCACGTTCATTTGTGCTGCTATTCACCTTGCTCTCCTTGCTCCCACCTTCTCCAACAAAACCACCCTTGAATCCTCCACTCCCCGCCTCCTCCTCCCCCTCGCAGGGGACCGCAATTTCGACATGATCGCAACCAACGCAGCGGGTCAGTCGGCAGGAGAAGAGTCTCTCCGCTATTCGATCCCGGCGCATCTGCAATTCCTGCGGGCAATCCGATGCCGCAACGAGGATCGCATACTCAATAACCTCAAAGATGTCTGAATTAGCACTATGGAAGTAATTCCGCCAGTGATCTAGTTTGCCGGATTTCATATCCATGTCGAAAACCGGGGAGGAAAAGAACCAGGACACTCAGTTGAGAACAACCCAGAAGAAGAAAGATCGATTTATCATTGTTTTGATCGAAAACGCCTGGTTTTTCTCTGGTTCGAGTTGCTGTTAGATCAGACCCAGATGGGGTCTTTTGGTTTTGGTTCCTGATACAAGAAGATTGGAATCGGGATTTTTAAAGAAACTAGCACTGACTATCAGAAGCAAAGGATTGATTAAGCTTTTTCCATTGATTAAGCTTTTTCCAAAAAGATGGTATGCTTTTCAGGGTTCAGATCGATGACATTTCAATGGCCGTTCGAGCACGAGCATTCAACGTATTTCTATCTATCAACACCACAAAAAACGAAAAACAAAATCGTTTCAGCTGTTGTTTCCGCTTTTATTTTACGATTACGATGGGAAATCTCCAATGGGTGACTGGATCTTCCCCGGATCGACTCGATTACAACGAAAAAAGATCTTTTACAAAAAACCCAATCCGATAATGTTGAAAAAACAATCTCCCCAACCAACCCAGATGTCAAAATCGAATCTTTCCTTCAAAGCTTGGAAATTTCGATCAATTAACGAAATGGGGTTCTCCGGTTTTGCTGAAACCAAGATGGGTCACTGAGTTTCAACTCGAGAGGGGGGAAATCACCACAAAACTCGGAAAACATAGAAGAAGAAGATGACTCTACTGTACTGTTTCCAGAAAAGGGCCGAAACATTAACCGTTTAGAGTGATTTAAAGCATCAAGACAGAAGGTTTGATGAAGAACAGAAATCTGGGTATTTTACTAATAAGGCGGTTTTGGCAAAACCACTTGAAAGGGAGAGGAGAGAAAGCAAGATGGGGCCTTAAATCTCTATCTCCCCCTCTCTCTGCTTATGCGGTCGTTTTTGTTGACTTGCGTCGATTTGTGGGCTTCAGCGTTTGTGTCTGTAAAAAAGCCCGGAGCTTTCGGAGAAGACGGATGTATTACACTGTTTCCCAGAATTTTCGGCAGGAGGAGATTTGATCCTTTGGTGGGTCCCACAATAAATCAACCGCACATCTGGACTGGGCCATCGCGCGGGTAATGACCAGCATCTCCTGAGTGGACGGTGGTTGGTGGTGCGTTTTTGGAACTTGGATGGGACCCACCTATTGGACGTTTTATGAGCGCAGGAGCATGATTTCAGATGGAACCGCGGGATGCTGCATTTGTTTTTGGCTTCCAGTGTGTCGGACCCTCGGAGGAGCGTGTGAGGATGGGTCTCCACGTAATCGGGTTTATCGGGTTCCGAAATTCATGTGCCTAATCCATTTCCGCGGCGAGGAGACGGGGCGTGTCCGGTGGTTTCGTTTTCATCGGCAATTGATGTAAATGGGTTGGGTTAATGCTGGTCCAGTGGTCCTGATTAACGTTTCATCATCTACTTTACCTGTGCCCGGCTACAATGGACCCGACCGGCATGGACTCATCACTCTAGCTGAAGTACTTTTTTCTAAACTCGGTATAAATTCTCCGAGTTGACTCGTTGACTTGGCCTAGACCTCTTATTTTGAATTAAGGCTGAGTCAGATTCAGGATTTGTTTCTTCTTTACTTTTTATCTAATTTTTTGTATTTGGTAATTATGTAGATTTATTAATTTGGATAATTGACAAGAATTAGAGTGGAAGAATTTATATTTATGATTTTATTAATACTTAATATATTTCAAAATAATATAAATGCAAAAATGACTCTCCTGAGTGATCGTATTAACTCTGAGTTTTTTCCTTCTTTTAGTCTTGTGAGTTGAATCTAAGACTTGAGTTTTCATGATTGTATATCATATACGGGCTTGAATTCTACGAGAAGTGTTCTCACACACCTACCATGAGCATTTTTTATAGGTCTCACTCGTGATTCCATTGAAGGATGAGACCAGAAAATAGAAAGATTTATGTGGGACCACCCAAAATATCAAGTTTGGCCCAATCACATGTCCTTAACCCCTTCATCCATGGCCATAAATTCAGCCTATTCGGATTGGTGTATAATCAATTCAATCGTCCAGTAAATTTGAATTTGACCAGAACTTAGAGTTTGTAATTATCAGAGAGGTCTATGTGTATTACAATATTTGATTGGGTGATAGATGAACCTCACCTAAATTTTTACAAAATAGTTGTGAGAATTAGTTCTCATAAAATTATTTCCAATCATATAAATATACTTATAGAACAGCTATTGTATATTATGTATTATACTTTATTATAAGTAATAGTATAATATTAGAAACTTATTCAGACTGGGTGCCAAATCATAATCGTGTTAAACTATGCACCTCGGAGTTGGGCCTAATTATCAATTGGGTCTTAAAGGGATCCATAACTAAATTATTAGGCTTGGTCATCTGCATAAGGAAGTAATTAGGGGTCCATTGACATCCGCTAAAAGTAAACCCAGAATTACAAAAGACCCCTACTTAGACTCAAACCCAAGGGTCCACGACGTAGGGGCCATACCAAGGGCAGCACCAGGACATAGGCATTGGGTGCCATTGGGTATATATATATATATGTAAAGAAAAAAGAAAAGTCTCGGTGGGGGGACCTTCCTTAAAAACCTTCTAAATTTTCATTAATGTAGAATGGTTTTTTGTTATGCAATTTAGGGGAGGGGGGCCATACTGGTTAAAATAAAGATCGGACCCAACTATAGGACCGGAGTGTAGAGTGTAGACCCAAACTGGCTCAAATCAAATAAAAAGGAGTAGCACCTAGCATTTGAGTACTTTGATAAAAACCAATGGATCCAAACCCAATTTATGGACGTTAATGCAGTGGAGGATCCAATTCTTGTGCCCATGCCTCATTTTGATTCGTGCATGAACACAAGATTCAAGAGCATGCTTTCAAAGTTTTATCTCTAGGCGCAAACAGACCGGCTCAGTAGTGTACTAGGCCTAACCACAAATAACTGAGAGATGACCCAAACTCAGATCCATACCCAACTTGGGTCAACCACATGGAGCCCATTCTAATGGCTCAGCACGGCTTAAAAAGCTTAAACCCAGTTCAGATCGACAGAGACCCAAATCTATAGATAGACACTTTTTTATCGTAGTACATAGTTGATACTGAGAGGTTGCGTGAAGGGAAGTTTTTATATGAGGTTTGACCATATTGGATTAAGTCAAGTCAAACCTATACCTATGGGGCCCACTCACGCATGTCATGGGAAACAAGAGGGTGAGTAAGGTAACTTGTTATTTGGGGTGGGTAGATCAGGAAGTGGTTTTAATCAAATGATCCTAACTATTTATTTATGTATTAATTTATTAGTGCGATATTTAAAAATTCATTCAGGGGAATTTGACTTTCAGCTGAATTCACAAATACTCTAGGATTCTAAGCCTTTTATAACTTTAAATTGGAAAATTTTGTATTTCAGCAGTGTCAATCCACTATGGTGATTTTTTTATTGCACACTAATTACACAAGAAATCCAGATACTTGGAATACTGCAACGTTGCGGTCAGAATATTTTCACCAGGAATTCTTGCAAAACAAATGTCCCAGCCTTGTGCTTTATCTTTTTATTCATCCAGCAATCTATACCTGCCCTATCATTTTAAAGTTGGTTTGTGTTGATGGGCCATGCCTGGAAAAATTATCAGCCATCCGATGAGCTCAACACCAACCCTTTGATGAGAAAAAACATAAACTTTCATATAAATAAAAGAACCAAACGGACAGTCGACATTCAAGGTAAAGGAAAAAGGCTGGCTAATCCCGTCTTCTGTGTAACTCACCAAATTAGACCTGGATTTAGCTGGAAGATATATAGTTATCATGATGATATATTTATATTGATATGTCAACGTGGAAATCACCAAATTGTACGTTCTGCATGTTGAAAGCATACATCGACCATTAAAAAGGATGAACATAAAACAAGAGAATAAATATTGTTAGACAGGTGGGTCCGAGCCATTAATTTATACTGCTAGGATAATGCTTAGGAGTTTTATTTTCTATTAGTACTAATTATTCTTTAAGTAAGATTGGGTGACTTGTTCTTGTTATGAGGATATGGAGAGTCTAAAGGCGGGTCTAATTGAAAGGGCAAACTCTTGCACCGACAGTGCTATATGGTCATAGATGCTTACTTTGGATCGCTTTAGAGCTTTTTTTGGTAGGGCTACTTGTTTTTTGATATACCTTTTAAAATAGAGTAATTGAAAAAAAAGCTATAGGAAAAAGATGCTGAATAAAAGTATGTTTTTAGTAATGCAATAATCGATTTTAAATAGATGTTTTTAAATCAATGGTTGAAAGTTTTTCACAAATTTCTTAACATCTACAAGAGATCAAGCGTTGAAATTTATTCCATAGCCATGTTCATCTTTTCAAATAGATCTAACGGTTTTGGAACTTGTGTTTAGGAGCCACAAATTTTAAAAAATAATATACAATAATTCATAATTTTTTAATAAATATCTTGAGATCGAAGATGATCTAACTGCTAAAATTTTATCTTGTAGTTGAAAATTAACCTTATAAACAGTTTTAACAGTTTTGATCGTAATTTATTATACTCCAAAAAATAATAATAATGAAAAAAAAAGGGGCAATATGTGGACTAAGTTAAAATTAAGTATGTGTACATCAATGGTTGAACTTTTTTTACAAATTTCTCGAGATCCACGATGCATAAAGCCTTGAAAATTGACTTCATAGCCATGTTCAACCTTCCAAACATTTTCAATGGTTTGTATCGAATATTTGGGGCCCACATAAATTAGAAAATAATATTTAATGGCTTACTTTGTTTACACATGTCTGGAGATTGGTAAGGATTCAATGGCTGAAATGTGATGTCATATATGTGTTTGATATTCTAAACATTTTCAACGGTTTGAATCTTGATTTACCTTCTCGGATTTCAAAAAAATATGAAAAAATGAATCTGGGTGTGATCCACCATAAGTCACTGTAGCTCCGCCTCTTATTTTTAACCTCTACTTCTTATATGCATCATAAAAGTGGACTATGAGAAATAGAGGTAAAGCCTTTACTTGTCTAAACTTTGTAGAGCATAAAAACACATCTAAAACGCTTTTATTTTTCAAAACTCCGCCAGATTTAAACATTTAAACAAATAAAACCTAAAAATAATGATGTCAAACATGGGCTTAGTCTTTTAGATTGCTATAGATCATAGATTTAAAATTAACTAGAGCCAAAGTTTTTTTGTTAAAAAAAGGGAATTAAGTCAATGCTAAAGACAAGTACATATAAGAAGTGAAACTGGGAGCCTCATGTTATCTTGGTGGATAAGACAACCAATTCCAATGATGCCCACTAGGGTGCACCTTTACTTCTCTCCCACTTGGCCACTGAGCCAAGTAAGCAAATATATATATATATATGGAAGTGCTAGTATGCATCATTCTCTTATCGTAGGATAAGGGATGTTTGCACAATTGAAAATATTCATGTGCAAAATATAAAAAGGTATATAAAAAAGTAAAATACTCATGTACAAATAAAGAAAGCTATGTAAACATCTCTCTCTCATTTTCTCTCTTCTCTCTCTCTCTCTCTCTCTATATATATCTAGATAAGAAGTGAAACCTCCTACATGATACAATAATAGCACTATTTTTTGTGTAACAGTAGGTGGTCACTGATGCAATTTGGATTTTGGGGGGTTAAGGGTCTCTTTCTTCGCAACAATTCATAGAATTCTTGTTTTGGGGATTTTATAACTCTCAAACACAATGGAATTCATATATGTTCCCTTATATTTAAGCATCTAGAAATTATAGCAAAAGATAAAGGAGGTGGAATTATGAAATTCCTAAAGGGCCTATTTATTTGCTATAATTCATAAAATTCATGTATGGGAAAATTTTGAATCTCCAGACATAGTAAAATTCCTAGATGCTCATTTGTGTTTGAGCATCCAAAAAATCCACCAAAAGCTACAAAGGTTGGAATTCTAAAATTTTGGATGTGTGAAAGAGACTTTTCAAGTGATTAAAATTCTAAAATTCTTGTGAAGAAACATGAAATTTTGCAAATGTTAATGGACAAGATGTTACATCATGTCCCAAAAACCCCAACAGCCTAAATTTTTGGCAGAAATTTTATTAAAGGAACATGCCCTTTGCTATTTTTGAAAAGAAACATGGCATTTAAAAGCTCAATGAGCCAAGCCATTACATCATGCTCAAAAAACCCAAACATGTAAAAACCTTGTTAAAAATCCTTATAAAGAAACATGACCTTAGGTATGTTTGTTTCCAATTAAAAAGAAAAAAGAAGATAATAATTATAAAAAGTATTAATAAAAGTATTATTTGAAGGCAATGTTTTTTTTTTTCAACAATGGTCGGGCCACCACAATTTACGATAGAGCATTACTAAAAAAAACCAGTTACCCATTGTAAGAATTGTGTGACCCGCTTGAGCCAACATTGGATAAAGCATTTGGAATGGGCCAAAGCTAATTTTTCGATGAAGTCTTAATCCATGACCCAAACAGAGTTGGATTATGACCGGAATTTTTACGAAGAGTTCTTAATCGACATCTAACAGATGTGGCATTGTTCCGCATTAGTCAAGAGATGCAGGAGGCATAAAAATGTTTGGTAACTTTACTGCTAGTGTAAAGTGAGGAGAAGCATCAAATAAAAAAATAATAAATTATGATAGAATCTTATAATAATTTGATAAATTTTTTTGTCTCGAGTGATTTAATAAGAAATATTTTTGACAATCCGTGTAAAAAAATAGATAAACTTTTTTGTCATTTATTTGCCTGAGAATGTTAATTTTTAATTTTTACCTTTTGAAAAAAAATAATAATTTTGAATCTTTGTAATTTTAAAATGACCGCACATCTTTCTAGGTCTCTTGGATGCCCCATGATCTATTCTATTCTTTTGAATACCCAAGCACGAAAATTCATGACTTCCAGAGAAATCGAACATTCGCAACGCGTTTTCAAAATCATTAAGCGTTGAAGTACGTGATCAGATCCGGGTCCACATCCCATAGGACCAGCGCACACAAGTCAAAAATAAAGAGATGGCCTGGCCACGTAGAAACTCCTGTTGAGGCCCCCACGTCAGCTTCCCGCATATTTTCACTCGTTCACCCATTTCGCAAAATTCGCGAAATCTTCAGATTTTGGCGGGAATTGTTGGTGGGAGCGTAAAAGACGTGCGCCCTTTCCAATGACATGGGGACACGGGGCGACTTTCTGAGCAATAATCGCCGATTTGATTTTAGAGTGAGTGATACCCCGGCATGCAAAACGCCACGTAGCATTTTCCCATTTCCTACTCCCCCGCCGCGGTTTCGAGATGCTGCGTTGAAATAACACTTGCCAGGCATGGTAGGTTTCTGCACCCACCTTTTCAAACACAAGCCACGTGGCTTGTCTGTGGGCCCGCTGGCTATATCTACCCAACTTCAAGTTCTTTCAATTTTGCTATGAATTCAATCCGGTGGATTGACATCCAATACAAATTGATGATTAATGATTTTTTGGGGCCACTTTTTTTTGCATGGATTCTCTCTCTCTCTCTCTCTCTCTCTCTCTCTCTCTCTCTCTCTCTCTCTCTCTCTCCCCTCTAAAGGAGAGTGTTGACACATTACACAAGGCACCAACATATTAGCAGTTGAGGTCCAATGCTCATGAATAAAGGTTATTAAAAATATAGGGAGTAAAAGATATAAAATGGAGATTTGGATGAGATAATGGCTTTTTAAAATTTTAAACTATTAGAACGATCATAATTAGGTAATGATTTTCCATGGTCTCTTATTCATTTTTCACGTTAAAGAAATAATAGTTAGTGATCAATTTTTTTCATCCACTATAGTGTCTTTTTCTCTTTAGTTGCAACTGCTTTTAGAAATAAAAGTAAAATAATTCATGAGAATTCAATTACTTGAAATAAATAGATGGAATATAATTAATCTAAGGCTCAATTTAGTTTGGGGTTGTTTGCGTTTTATGCAGTATGGATAGAAAATTGATTATATGCATGTAAATGTTAAATATGCATTTCATGAACAAAAACTGTTATATATGCAAATGTTACACATGTTTAGTAAAGTACCTTAATTATAATTATTTTTGTCACAAATTTCATTTAAATAGGAAATTGAGATTTCCTGATGAAAAATTTCACGATAACTATAGTGACATCAATCACTATTGGGGTTTTTAATCAGAGATCAGGACTCTTAAGTAGGAGTAAATCAAGACATCCAACGATTTAAATGTATTTATTCTGAACTTTTTCATAAATTTTTTAAAACTGTAAATATGTAAGACATGAAATTAAAGGCCTTGATGTTTACAACAACTGTACAAAAATTAAATCCATAGGCTAGAATTCTATTGACTTTTTCACAATTTATTCAAGATCTTTGAAGGTTCAAGTTAATTATAGTTTAAAGGTCTTGACAATGACTTTTTGGTTTCTCTCCAATAAACTTAAAGAGACATTTTATACCATATATGAATAAGCCCCAATAAATGCTTATTTTTTGTCTATTTTTAAAATTGGAAAACAACATCACTAGATAGAGAGATGATTGATAATTAAATAAATGTTAATTTTTTTTATTTAAATGGAAATTCTTCTTGTGCATCTAGTATACAACGTCTTACGATGTGCATAGTTTGGTGGGATTCACCTCATGAGTCATGATCCATCATAATAGGCAATACACGCACTCACATATCCTATGAGTTTGCACCAATTTGATGGAGTAGGTTGTTGAATTGAGGATTTTTTTTTTGTTTTTTATATAAAGTGATTAAATTTGTGGAGCACAGGTTACAGGGCCAAGAGCATTGGATTGAGCTTAGACTTGATATATGAGATGGTCTTGCTTAGATCTTCTGATCCCTCCTATCCCATGATTTGTGGAGCTCTACATAGGACCCAATAGTTGTCATGCATTGGAACATTTTTCATACGTGCGACCTTAGATAGTTATCAATATTCATTGGACTAATCTTTCTTCTATATTTTTCATATGATAAGACAATAAGAGAAGCATGCACAGAAGCAATACATACATACATATATATATAATAGTTGTTCTTACCATGCCCTAGCGCGCTGGAGCCCTAAGCTAAGGGATCTACAGATAAGAAAAATCAATTTCTAATTTTTTTCTATACTAGTGCCGGGTAGCAATTGTCAATTGAATGTTAGTTTTTCTTATTTATTTGGGCTTGCAACTTGAAATATGGCAAACTTAACTTTTTCTATTGGCCATGGTAGATTAAAAGATATTTATTATGTAAATAAAAAATACTTATTTATGTACAAACAAAAGGATATTTATTATTTTAAAACAATAAGCAATAACTGATTTTGTTAGTAATTAATATTAGAGATTTTTTCATAATTTAAATAAGCAACATAGAATTAGATATTTTACATAGAATTAGATATTTCCCTCATTATGCTTATCCTTTTGCATTTTTTATCACTTTCAATTTTGCAGTGTTTGATGTAATTTTTCATGTGGAATTTGTTTGGAGTGAACATTTTCTGGTTTTAGCCTAAGATCTCTTTACATGGTAAAAAAAACAAGTGCTTTGTGTTGAGCGTTGGATCAATCCATGTTTGATCTGTGTACTGCTATACTTAAATGAAGGCTTTGATATTTGGAACCATTTTTATGATCGTTTAGTAATTTCTTTAAGCTAATAATGAAAAGCTAATAAATTCAATGGTTTGCCATAACAAAGTTCTCAATAGAGGTTAAACCCCTTTTTTAAATAGGCAGGAGTGCATAACAACTTGATTTCTAAATCTAATCCTCTCAATTCAATGGTACATTTGGATGGGTGCAAATTCAGCGGATGTATGACTATTTGATGAATGTGTATCTAATCAGATGGACCAGCAAATGGGGCCCTCAATAGTATACACATGGTGTACATAGTTAATATGTTTGCCATACTTAAAATTCATATAACATTATGCTGTGCAAATTTTGAAAAAGTTCAATAATCGTCTGTGATCTGGACCCTGAATTTAAAAAGTGGGTCCAAAATATTTTACATAGGCATACCCTTTTCCGATATTTCGGGTCGTTCATAGTCAGTAGTCACACGTAACGGTATCCACCGGCCACAGATATGAGAAGACGGGTGCAGTACAGCTGTATAGTAATCCGCGTGTCACTATTAGGGAGTGGGGACTGGGGACCCACCAGAGTCTAACGTGGCACTAGCACTGTCTCGCATTCTGAGAGCTCCCGGCCGTTCATCTTGTGGCTCTCACTCAATTTGAAAATCTGCTCTGGCATCAATGGAGCACTCTCACGCACCGAATACAGCTTCCACCACGACCACGGGCCGCTTTTATGTTTTGTCGTCTCTTCACTGTGATCACACATGTGTGGTCCACATTGCGAGTGGACCGCCTGTTTTTCAGGGTGGGGCACGTTCATGGTCATTTCTTTGATGGGGTGCTCATATCATGGGCCCACTTAGATGACTTTCTATTAATGATAGGGTAGGGTATATCCTAAGTTCTCATTACAAAAAAGGGTAAAAGAAAGGTAGCCCACGATTTTAATAGCTTTAAATTTTAATATTTTTTTTAAATTTCTTTTATATTCAATTTAATGGTGAATAAAATTTTGATGAGAGTATGAGATTATAGGTCAAATATTAAGTATGAATACAACCAAAATTCAAAATATTAAAAAAATAGTAAAATACCAACCTGATCCTAACTCTATTAAATCGGTTACTTGAAACCTGTATCTCCAACTTGGATCAAATTAATTGCCAACCTTGACTGGAGCCAAATTCATTTTGGAAAAATTTATGTTGAGACCACAGAGGAGTTGACATCCATTATTTATTTATTTTGGTTACCAGTTGACATACATTAATTAGAATTGTTAATAGCTCTATGTTTTTTCACATATGGATGATCTGACTATTTTTGGTGAATGCACCTAAGGTCAATATGTTGAACATATTACATGCTGATGCTTCCATTGGCTATTTAGATTTGAAGAAAACGACACTCGTTCAAACATCAAATTTATATCCATATGCATTTGAAATAGATGATCAAAATAAAATTCAATGGACAGGTGAAAATCATTATCTTCAATGGAGAAGCTAAAAATTTTAGGTGGAGCTGATTTTTCTAGGTGGATCCCCAAGTGCCTTTATGTAGGTGTGACCAACTTTCTCCTTTAGCAGGGCACATGTCAGCATTCTCATAAAGATCGTGTTTTGAACCTAACGTAAAACCTTTTTCGTTAAAGGGCGCAAGGCAGGTTAGGCGCAAGGCAGGACAAATGTGGCAGGAAAGCATTGCCGTCCCTACTAAGAATAGAGCAAGCAGAAGTAAATGTGTCAAGCGCTAATTAAACATTTGGATGATGGATGCATGCCAAGCCTTAAAAGATTTTTAATTAAAATCTAGTATTTTAGGCAAGTAGAAGGGTCTATATTTGTTTTAAGACATGTGTCGGTAAAATATATAATAAATGAATACATAAGAATTTATGATCAAATGAACTCTGTAGAAAAATTATTAAGAAGTGACTGGGAAAAAGAATAAGGTAAAAGGTGAACAATGTAGGTTAGCAATTTAGATGAGATATTTACTTCTTAGAATTTAGATTACTAGGTCAATTGCTGGACATTCATTCAAATACTTTTACAATTTCCTTTTCATATTCATTTTTGGAGTTTTTTTTATATATACCTCCCTAGGATTTATAGAATATTTAAATAAGCTCATCTATTTTCAATATTTGCATATCCTCCATGTCTTTTCATTTAAATACCTTTCTATGTCTCTAATGTCGCTAGTCATGAGGAGAATAGGTGACCATCAAAAGATTTGTGCCTTTTTTTAATGAAAATGACAACTTTGCCCTTAAATTCATTAAATCAAGATAAGTATGTCATCATTTATAAAAATAATTTTATTTTATCCCAAATTCCAATAGTCTCTTTCAAATTCTCTCATACACATGAAGCATAGTTATCAAGTTCGTTTTGTTTTGGCCAAAATGGCTAAAACGAAATGCATGCTGTAACTTTTTGATTTGGCTTTCAGTCAATCTCGACCATATCAATCTGCTCTATATTTCTTATATTTTCTTAAAATGCAATTCTTAAAAGTTTTACTAAAACGGATGAAATCTATAATTATTTTTAATTTTTATTCATTTTCACATATATACATTATTTTTTATATATATTTTTCCGAAATGTAAATTTAAAAAGTTTCGTAGAAATTCTAAATCAGCCGAAACTTTTATTTTTGAAGTCAACCGAAATGCGGTTCAAAACGATATTAACAAGTATGACATAAAGCCTATGTATTTGAAACTCTCATCAATCTAATAAAGGGTCGTGCATGGATTGGATCCATTTTTGTTAATTAAAAGTGTTGATTGCATTGTAATTGATTTATATTTAATGAAATGGGCCCCATATTAAAAACAAATGGATTTATGTAGGGCTATTCTCTTCCACTAAATGTATTATAGTAATTATTAAAGTCACAAGCTTTAAAGAAAAATAAATTGAAGCTTTGAAATTATGCATATATGGATAAATAGATGGGAAAAAAGTGTTATTTTATTCTAAAAACTTATGGTGGTTGTAAAACTATTAATTTTGGAACAATAAAAGCATTAAAATGATAAGGCAAGAGATTATATATAAATATTGAAACCACATGCGTTTATTTACAAATTATAAAAACCTTAGGGTGGTAAAGGGTGGTATATAAAAAAAACTCTCTTTTTTTTTTAAAGCGAAAGAGATTATGAGCGAAGACTGAGCTAAGCAAGTACTAATTCACTCGAGCCCTGATAGCAAAAAATTCCGTTAAGCACCCAGTTTTCACACGCTACAAGTTTCATGGCCCCAAAAAGTTGACTAGGTTGAGACGGACTAATCAGGCCGAGCATTCAAACTATGTATCTAACCGAGTTTCAACACTGGAGCCTAAGAAGTCAAGTCAAATGCCTTTAAAGTGGGGGCTGGGGACCTCCTTCTATTCCTACTGGCCTACGAGGTCAATGACACCAACAAAATGGTTGAATCTGGGTCTAAGCCAAGCCTCCATGTAACATGCTTCCATTGATAACTCCGGTGTTTTACCATTAATTTGTCCTGTAGTGATTAGCAAAAAGGGTTAGGACAAGATTATTGGGTTTAGGAAGGTGACCAAGGTGGCATTGCCATTTACTCATTCTCTTGGGTATATTCTATCCAAAAAGTAAAAAAGAAAAAAAAAATCTCTTGGGAATAAGGCAAACATGTATATGAAAAGTGTCATCCCTTACCAACTTGGCTCACATGTCATGTTTTAACATAAGTTATTAGGAAACCTTCTATAACCAATTAATAATTTAATAGGTAGGGTTTGCTTTTGGTTGGTTTCATGGTTATTATCGATATAATAATATATAATAAACCTTAGCCTTTGATTTTCTTTCCTTTAGGCAGTTGATTATTATAATAACTTTTGTTACATTAGGCTTATTACTCGACCTATCACTTTGGTACTAAAATTTTCTTTCCTTTTAGTAGTGTTCAAATCCTGATTTTTATAAGTTAGTAGACACCTTACCGGTGCTCAAATAAATATTGCTGAACTTGGATATATCATAATCATCATCATCAAAGCCTTATTCCTACTATGTTGCGGTCAACTACATGAATTCTGAACTTGGATATTTAGCTTAGCTAAATGCATGAGAATTATTGGATTGCAAGAAGATTAAGTCTTGTCTAGGTTTAGAGGAAGGGCCCAACTAACACAATCTCATGATCATAAGGGTCTAACATTCAACAAGTTTTATAAGTGCAAATACAACTGTCAAAACACTGGGCCCTTAGATTGTGCACATGTGGGAGGCCATCCAATAATCTATGACGAGATCAATTATTCTTCCTGAATCCAGGTGAATAATTTGCATGTATGATCTGCCTTACCAATCAACCATTGGTAGATTTGCGTTTCAAGTCTTGACATAGTATATAGTTTAGAATCTTCACCCTCGCAATTCAATTTTAGCCACTTTCATGAATAAATTTATTAGAATTCTTAAGAATCTTCTTCAAGCAAACAGTGGGCCTTAAAATTATACATAATTTTAGCCGCTTTTAACCTGATCTATTGCGAGCTGGACCGCCCAGACCATACAGTTGAGACAGGTCAAGTCAGGATAATTTTCTGTGGATCCCTCTTTTTGGATCATTTACGACCTATTGTTATATTTTACATTTTAGTGCCGTGTAATACCTTGAAGCAAAGACAATTGACTCGACTGGACGGTTGAGATTTTGACACGGCCAACACAGTCGCACTAGTGGATGGCAGAGATTGTCCAGAGGTACAGGAGAAATAGGCTTAGATGAGGTAAGAGATTCATTGGGTGAGGAAAGAAGGCATAATCAGATGAAATATAATAAAGTTGGCTGACCAGGCTCAAACCTTGAGCAATCAGTTAAGAACACTAGTATTTAGAGGCTGTTCTTGAGATTGTCCTGTCGTTAATCAGCGCTTTTATCTCTTCAGTCCACTTCAACCGTCCAGATCTTTATATGCCAAGGAAAAAATGAACGGTTCGGATTGTATGATGACGACGTGGGCTGAGTACAGTGGCAGTCGGCTGCAGCTACAACATTTTCTAAATCCAAGCTCGAACATGACTTACCAGCACTTGAGGCGGTAGGGTGGGCCACAGCGTTCAGAATTGAGATGGTGTCATGGGAAGATTTTTATGCTTTCTGCACTGCCCACTTCCATTGGTCACCGTCCACGAATCACTCGCGTGACACGTTTTCTTGTTACAGTGAGGGCAGTCACAGATTTTGTCCTTGAGTGGAAGTCATTTTTTAAGTATCTGATGCAGGACTCTCAAAAACGGTAATGGTAGTGCAGGTTTAGCAAGTTTAAAATTTAGGCTCTTATTGTCTAAATATCTAAAATTTATAGAGTTTGAAAAATAAAGGCGTTTGGCATGTATTTTTAGCTCTATTTAATTTAGATAATAAGAGGTAAAAGCTCTATTTTGAAGAGGAGGCCATGTGATGCATTTCCAAATCAGAGGGAAAAAAAAAGAAGCGCTCAGCTACAGTAACTTGATGGATCATGCCCAGTATGTTTTTTCGATTTTTCTCTAAATCCGAGCCCCTAAATCTACATCCAACCCGTTGAAAATGTTCACATGATCAATTACGGCCACCCATTCAAATTTCAGCCGTTAATTCATCCTGAATCTCGAGATATGTGCAAGAAAGCGTGAGCCATTGGATACTAGTTTTTGAATTCTGTGGGGCCCAAACACAAGATCCAAACCATTGGAAATGTTGGGAAGACTAAAAACAGCTATGGGGTCAATTTTCAAGGATTGATTCCTTGTGGATCTCAAGATATTTGTGAAAAACTTTCAACCATTGAATTTAATATGCTGAATTTGTAACTAGTCCACAGGCAGCCCCTTTTTTTATTTTTTATTATTATTCTGGGACAATAAATAACAATCCAAACCATTGAAAATGTGTAGAAGGTCAATGACCATTATGAGACCAAATTTCAGCCGTTGGATAATCACCAAACTTGAGATATTTATGTAGAAACGTGAATTATTAAATATTTTTTAAAAAAAATTGGGGGCCTCAAACACAAAATCCAAACCGTTCGATCTCTTTGGGAGGCCAAACGTGGTTATGAAATAAAATTTCAAGGATTAATACCTACTAGATCTCAATATATTTGTGAAAAATTTTCAACTATTGATTTAAAATATTCTATTTAAAATAGATACTTTCATTGCCAAACACATATTTTAAATCTAGCCTCTTTTTTTTATAGCTCTTTTTTTAATAGCTCTATTTTAGATGGTCTATAAAAATAAGACTAGACCTACCAAACAAGCCCTTATGCTCACATGAAATAGTAATATAAAGCATTTACATGTCAATATATTAATATTATGAATGAAGCAAGGCTTGGTCCAACGGTAAAGGATTACCGTCCTGGAGGACGTAGGTTCAAGTAATGAAAACAGCCTCTTCAAAATAAAGGTAAGACTGCGTACATCTTACCCTCTCCAGACCCTACTATGCTAGAGCCTCATTTATTAGGCTGCCCTTTTTTATATTAACATTATGAATGATTATTATTTTACTATATGAAGAAATATTTCTTTACTTCAGTCATTCGTATGTTGATACATCAGCATGTAAACACTTCATGTTAACATTTCATAGCATTCTTGCTGTCCATAATCTGAAAGCGAAGCTACATATATTACAAGGCCTGTTTGTCTTGCTCTTGGAAATTTTCTCTTGGTTAGGAGCTAATAGAAATTCTCTAAGTTGTCATATATATTTGAATGTCCCAATGCTTACGGCAAGTCTAGAACGTTTCTTATTCCCTTTATTTATTTTTAACATACTATAGGGGCCTGGGACCGAGACTGGATCCTTTAAAAACCCCACTGGTGAATCTTAATTCCTTGGGAACAACCCTGTGAAGTAGATAGTAAACCTAGAGTGAGAGAAGGTGGCATGCCATTTGTGATTCTAAGATATAACTATGACATAAATTCTCAAATATCATCTAACCAAGGCTGCATCAGGCAGGACTAAGCTCCGCCTTTACTGTACCCTTACAAATGTAAGCCGGGCCTTGGGCCAAGGCCTTCTAGAGCCAGGGCGGAAAGAATAAAAGAAATTATTAAGGTTTTAACACCACCGACTGTCAACCTAATACTGAATAATGTAATTTGTTGTTAGTAGTTTCAATATGGTATAGAATCATGGGGCATTTAGAAAGACTCCGTGTAATTGTGTTAAAGACGTTGATTAAATAATTTTACAAATGTGCAAAAAAGGGCAAGTGACAAATTTGGGAATAGGTTGTATTTAAATAAAGCATTTCATTTTTTTTTCACCCATTTGCATATGTAAATGTTGTGCATATTAGATAACACTTATGTACAGAAATGTTTGTTTATATTCATTTACATGTGTAAAATTATTCAAATTTACGAGTTTTATTGTGTAAATAACCCCCTTTTGTTGAATTCTCTCACCTAAGACCATTGTAAAATGATTTACATAACTAAGACATCTATATCATTACTCATCTATGTGGGCACCAGAGTGTTGTAAAGCATGTCTACCTCCCACCCAGGCAAGTTTGCAACAGTTTATTTCCCTTATCATTATCTATATATTCAAACTAGAACAGTAATCCATACTTAGCACTTGTAATTTCAAATATTGTAAATTAAAATTTTATATATTGAAAAGGTTGCGAAAATACCTATTTTTATGATCCAAAGAGCAAATGACTTAAAATGACAATAAAAAAAATTGGGATAGAAGGAGAACATAAGAGGTGAGTAGAGAGATGATTTTTATAGAAAGAAATAAGTAAAACTTTTAAAAATGCATAGTGAAGGTAAATAGTTTAACGATAGAAGAGATAAAGAAAGTAGTTGCATGGATGAGTAGTAGGGAGAGAATGTGAAACTTTTAAACAACAAGAAGATAACTTATAATTAAAATCATAACCAATGTTAAAATTAAATCTAAAACCTTTAGCTTTAATATAGTATAATGGGCTCTATCAAATGCACCTGTTTATTTGCATGGAGTTAGAACCTTTATATTTAGAGGGGCTCATTTGTCAAAACTGGCTTATTTGTTTGTATGGAATTGAATGCATAGAAATTAAATATCAAATGAGCATGTTTGTTTGTATAGAATTGAAATGCATAGAATATAAAAACCAATGTTTGTATCTACGGCAATAGACTCTGTAGATATTAAAAGACACCAATACATGCATTTTCAGTAAAACAACTTGCGTTCTCGAGTCCAATCCATTCAAAAATTATTCTCTTACTTTAACATTGCACTGAATTTGGTTAGTTCACCATTTTATTGACTATCTTTAAAATATATAGCCGAAGACGAAGAATATTAGGCTTTCTCGTTAACAAATAACTCATTGAAGCCAGGGAATTCCTACCGGTATAAACACAAAAAGTAATCGGTTGATGGAAAGACATGATTTGATAAATTTGATTGAGTTTTAAAGAAAAATGAATAAACATTATTTTTTATCAAAATCTTTGTTTAAGGAGTGCAGATCCTAATAAGTAGTTTAGTAATAAGGGCAAACTAAGAATTTTTCTGTGAATTTTGAAGTTAAATATATAATTTTTATTGAATTTTTATAAGAGCAATGTGGGTTGACGGGTGTAGCCGCACCTACTTGGCAATACTTGGGTCCGTCCTTGCTACAAATTGATTAAAATTTCATGATGTGAAAAATAATATTACTCTCTTGAAATCACACTTATAAGGATTTGGAAGAAATTTTTGAAGAAATTTTCATGTGATTGGAATTATTATAATATATATAAAAGCAGCAGCACTCACTGTGAGGTGTGAGAGTGGTGCTTCCTTTTTTTCTTGTGGCCATGCCTCATGGCATTACTGGTGCAAATTTTCTTAAGAAATCCAATTCAAATTCAAATAAGAAGGGCTATTTTCTAATATTTAGGAAACTCAAATTTAATTTTTTCTAATTTTTATCCTTGGAGATTTCTTTTCTATGAGGTAATTACACAATTGGTACTGTCCACACAAAGCTTACTTCTAAAGTACTGTACAATTGTATTTTATTTAGTTTTTATTCGAACCTTCGCATGTCTTTCTGATTTTAATCATAGCATCAGAAGACCTTCTATCTTTAGCTTGCCCTATAAACTCTCTTATTTGGCTAATAATTTCAGCATTTGCCCACTTATCTAGAACATACAACATTATGTGGGCCCCATGGGCCCCACAATTTATTTTAAATTTCATACACTAATTATTTACCCTTAATCACCCATGTGCATTTATGCTAACAACCCTCTTCCTCTTCGATTAATTACTTTAAGCCATACATGTGACATATATTAAAGACATTTTCTTAATCATTTATTCTAATTAAGTTTAGTTATGTTGTTATTCAAATTTAGCATGGACCTTGCTTTACTCACCCTTTATATTTCTTAACTATTTCAATTGAATGATCATGTGTCACAACATCCAGGCTGCTTATATATATGTGTGTATATATATATATATGGAAAATATTACTATGTATCTCTCCCTCACCATAGGGTGAGGAATACTTCATTTTTTTGAAAAGTATTAATGTTCAAAAAGACAAAATTATCATACCTCATCATATTATTTTGACCTTGTTAGGTCAAAAAAAGAAGCGTCCCTTACCTTATGATGAGGGATGGACGCATACAAATCTTCCTCTCTATATATCGAGAAAAAGAGGAGTCTCCATTTACATATGGACAAGCCTCTCCTGTGCTCAAGCAAATATAAAAAATTCTATAAGCCCAAGCCATTGGGTTTAAACACTATATTATTAAGGGTCCACCTAATTAATCCAAGCCTTTATATTCCCTCACTGCTTCCCTTCTCTTGCTTCCTCTACGAGTCTATTTTTGTTGCTATTTCAATCTTTTTTATTTCTGATTTCTTTGATATGCATAAATATTTCTTTTATATTGGAATATATGTTTTTTTTTTGGCCTGTGTTGGGAATGGGCCTCTTGCACTAGTATCTAATAGTAATGTCAATTATTGTCTAACATATGGAATTCTTTACTTGTTTGCTACAATTTTAAAAACCTAACAGTTTGAAATGTTAATTCGGAGACATTCGTTTGGAGTTTGGAGAGATTTCTAGGCCACAGGTCATGTTTTGAAAAATTTTTATGGCAATATCACTTGTGTTTTTATGATCATATGGAGTTTTTTATTTGACTAGTGGAATTCCTAAAATTTAGCCTTATGAAATATTGTTTTTGCCCTTTAAAATTTCTTGAATTCATTAGAGTTTTGTGCTGTTCTTGAACATTTTGAAAACCTACCGGAGATATTAGATTATTCGAAAATTTGCCCTAGGGATTCTATGAATTATAGCAAATTGCAACATTTTTCAACGATAAGATGTACGGAAGGATTTGAAAACCTTGCTCGTAGCATTTGGAGAATTTAAAATCATAATCTTCTTCAATTTGTCTGTAATATTTATTTATTTTACTTATAAAAAATATTTCTTGTAAGATTTAAAAAAGGGTCATTTTGTGAGACGAATCTGTCAATATACATTGAAATTATTTCAATGCGAAACGCGTTAGCATGATGTGGCCAATACATCCATATGCTTGAATTGATTATGTTCGAGAGGCCCATCTACTTGTTGGGCTCACCGTGGGTGCCTAGCCCGTTATCGATTTCTTGCTACATGCCACTTGATGTGAATTAATTTTTAAAAAATCAATTAGATTAATCCGTCCAATCTATTTAACTTCAGAGAAACTACTATACTCTACGTAAACTTTCTCGCATTAAATAGATCATACACTGGAACCTCTCCTTGCTTGGTGTTCATCTATAAATAATCATGGAATCAGGAAGACTGCCGGGCGAGGGTGGTGCAATGTAGAAGGAAAAATCTTAGGAGGGCTAGCATTCCAATGGATAAAATTTATCATAAAGAAGAGATTTCTTCAAAATTCATTGCCCTCCTTGCCTCCCTCCCCCTAGCTAGTTCCGCTGCTCTTAATCAAATCAAATGGGAGCACAAGGCATGTAACAAATTTTATTCTTGTTTTCGTCTTACTACAAATTGATTGTGATAACATACTCTATGTAAAATATGTTCCTTTTTTTGTTTTATTTGCTCAATAAATAATCATGTTTTTATATTCACTAATAGGTATAATCTTGCATTCATCATGTATATAACTGTTTATAATGTTGTATCAACTTCATATTTTAATGCTCCTCTTTGCTAGAGACTATGTCGCTTGTTGTTGATGCCCGTTACATAAATCTTCAGAAGTGAGTACCCATAAGCACCTCTTATGCTTTTAAGTCATTTTGGCTGCCGTTTTTGAAACAAAAACTTGGGACACTATTTTTTATTTTAACATCAATGGTGATTGGAGGAGCAAATTGGGACTCTGGTGATCACCTATGGCAAGGGTGGAAATAATGTTAAATCTTCTGCAAAGTGCATACTTGCACCAGTCCAACAAGCTTTAATTAGGGGTGGGAAAAGAGTCGAGTCAGGTTAAAGGGAGGGTCTGGTTAACCTATGGTGACTACGATTGAATGTGAACACATATAGAGCCAATTTTCGAAATGGGTCTGATAAGCTAATCAACAACCATTGTGGGTTAACAAATGTTACTCAACCCAACCCAAATTGTAAAAGTTTGCCAAAACCAATCCATTGCAATTAGTAAGGCTATAATTGAGGTTTTTTTTTTTTCGTAGGCCGAAAGAAGCGGAACACACCCCTGGTCCCAGCTTGTTTCATATGATTAAAACAAATTCTAAATACAAAGTATCAAACCACCAAATCATTTAAATGTGTTAAGATATGAGTCATGCTTAAATGGATTATGCAGGTTAAGGAGGTCGACTTATCCCAACTTGTTCAAATGCTGCTTAAGTTTTTCTAGCCCATGATATACTCATATGTATTGCAGAGCAAGTTAAATGAGTCAAATGTGGGCTGGGTCATCTTTTGCCACCTCTGACTTTAATGTCTATCTGTTAATTTAATTTTGTTTAAAACATTGTGTCTTTACTGTGAACTTGCCGTATCATGAACGTATCTAAGCTTAAGATAGTCTATCTAATATTTTTTTAATTCTTTTCTCATGTTTGTATATTGCAATAAGCTTTAGGTGCAACATAAATCTACAACTAATTGGGGTTGCATAACAAACCATTGTATACATTAACCATGGACATCAGTTGCACGACAATCTTGGTACATCTCTGAATTTTAACTACTGTGCAGATCTTGGACATATCCTGGTTATTTAGCTTTCTACCCCTGGACTAGGCAACAAGAAGCAATACCAACCTGTTTCCACACGGATGGTTATGGTTATGGCTAGGCTGCAGTTATGGCTAGACCCTGCAGCCAACGTATTGCTCTGCGGGATATGTTATGAGTCCAATATTTGGATCGTAATGAATTGTGTAGGTTTGGGTGCTGATGCCACTGCCATGTATTGTATATTTATATATATGCATATCAGATGTGTAGAGTGTATTGTACAAGTATACATGTAATTGAGCTCAATCTGGATCCATGTACAGGTTTTATGGCATAAACCCAATCTGCATCCTAGTTTGATATTGGCCCCTATCAATATGGATGAAAATGGATGCCAAAATACTTGAAGAATAGCCAAATAACCTGAATGACAGTAAGGGCTCACTAACTCGGACCCGAATGATATTTTGGGTCTGGGAACCCTAAGATAATATTTACAAGTTATAAATTACATTTATAATAGGGGAAATTTCCACCAACAGAGGTGCCCTTCATGGTTGAGAAGCAAAATTTAAGCCCCTTTTAGACTCCATTGGGATGAATTGCAATCATGGGGATGAATTGCAATCATGGGAAAATCGTGGGATGAAAAAGGTTTCATTGTAAATAAGACTTTGGGTGAAAAAAGAAATTTTCAATCGGATTATCACTACAGTTAATCGAAAGGTTTCAAAGTCTATCGATTTTTAAGTTACATATTTAAGAAAGTCAATCTAATGGACAGTATCACTTACGTTAAGTGTTAAATTAGCATATGTGCCAATTCACATAAGGTAGTAAGTGTAAGAAGGTTGGATTAACAATAAGTAGGCCCCAAGAGTATTAAAACTTTTTCGTCTCTTATATTTAATGGTTTTATTTAGAGCCGGCAAAACATGATCTGACCTGATGACCCGCACAACCCGACTCGCATAATATACGGGTCAGTCACAAGTCAAAAATTTTTTTCACTGATAAACGGGTCAAATTAGAGTTAACCCACCTAACCCACATGACTCATTTAAATTTTGCTTTACAATTTAATTTTTAATTCAAATCCCAAAGAGGTAAAAACATTAATGATACCCACTATCTATCGCGACTCTGGTATCCAACTGAAACTTATCAATTAATGTTGTAGAATTTTTAATTTGTATACTTTTTAATGAAAATTGTATTTTATATTATTATTATTATTATTTCTTCTATTATATTTCAATAGCCATTATTTAAAAAACATATACCGTACACAATGTTTAAATAATTCTTTTTCTCTTCTTTTCCCTCAGGTAAGTTGTTTGTTAGCTTCGTTAAGAGCAATTTATTTAAAAAACATATACCGTACACAATGTTTAAATAATTCTTTTTCTCTTTTTTTCCCTCAGGTAAGTTGTTTGTTAGCTTCGTTAAGAGCAATTTTATATGCTCTTCTTTCTTAGGATATCGATTTTTTTTTTTTTTTTTTTGGGTTCTGGTGTGGGGGTGTGGAAGGAGTGATATTATATTTTTATATTAAGAAGGTAGTGGTGTGGGGGTGTGGAAGGAGTGATATTATATTTTTATATTAAGAAGGTAGCCATGTGAGTTACAGACGGATGTATAAGACGGTCCTTTAGCAAAACAACAGTAGCTTGGAGGACCTTAAACGGCTGCTGAGGGCAACCCAAAAAGACCATAGCAAAATAAACATAGAAAGAGTAAAACCAAAATATGAAGCAAAACCACTGCTTCCCCCAAAACATAGGAGGCTAATGCACTCCCAAGGGCTCATAAGCTTTCCCAAAGCTAGAGAGTTGATGCTTTTAAACATCCAATAAAAAAGACCATACATGCCAAAACAAAGAAGACTGCAAAACCACTCTGATCTCTGAAGCTTTGAGTTGCCCAACGAACTAAGCTATTCATTGCCATCTACCTGCCATCTCCTTGCATTCTTCTTACCTGACTAACCACAGGTGTGGAGGAGACCGCTGCTTGGTTGGATGAACCAAAAAACATACGATTGTACATCGTGGTGTTGTTTAGTTCAATCTCATGGAGGTAGTTTATATGTTCAAGAAACCATAATGAGAAGGTGGCAGCAAGGGTTGCGAGTCTTTGGAGAGGGCATAAACCACTTCGTTAGCTGTTCTCCTACAATAATTGAAGCTCCAGAGATGTTGACCCACCATGAGGGAAAAAGCTTGTTTCCACTTAGGCATATCGCCCATCCTAGATGCCCCGTCGCCTGAATAGTAGGGACAAGAACCTTGCTATCCCCCTCGATATGAAGCTTTCTAATGTCTCTATCCTTGGCCACTTGAAGCCCTTTCCTCATTGTGATCAGTTCCGCCTCGAGAGCTGACCTTGGTATGATAGCTCCAGAGAAAGCCTGGATCATGAGGCCTTGATGATCTCTGATGATGCCCCCAATTCCAGCCGCCCTGTTATGTGGACTGAACAGTCCTAGGATATAGATTGTGGATATGAAGAAAATACAATAGACATGACTCAAACAAAAAAAGAGCTAAAATTGAATTGCATGAATTGTTTCAATCCATGGGATAAAAAATGATGAATGGACCTTGGCCAATTGGTGTGCACCTTTTTTGGATGGAAAATTGAGAAACAAGCCTCATCTCTATGAAAGAAAATTTGGTTTCATCAAAACATTCACAAAAAGGGTTAGTGTTGGCACGGCTTGGCTCAATTTATGAAAAATAAAAAAGGTTAATTGACCATGAATTCACTTATTGTCCATGGAAAGCTAACTTTTGCACCTCACAATGGTTGTTAAAATGAAATTAGACTTAGGGCTTGTTTGGTAGGTCTAGTCTTATTTTTATAGACCATCTAAAATAGAGCTATTAAAAAAAGAGCTATAAAAAAAAGAGGCTAGATTTAAAATATGTGTTTGGCAATGAAAACATCTATTTTAAATAGACTATTTTAAATCAATAGTTGAAAATTTTTCACAAATATATTGAGATCTAGTAGGTATTAAGCCTTGAAATTTTACTTCATAACCACGTTTGGCCTCCCAAAGAGATCTAACGGTTTGGATTTTGTGATTGAGGCCCCCAATTTTTTTAAAAAAATATTTAATAATTTACGTTTTTACATAAATATCTCAAGTTTGGTGATGATCCAACGGCTGAAATTTGGTCTCATAATGGTCATTGACCTTCTACACATTTTCAATGGTTTGGATTGTTATTTACTGTCCCAGAAATAATAATAAAAAATAAAAAAAGGGGCTGCCTGTGGACTAGTACAAATTCAGCATATTAAATTCAATGGTTGAAAGTTTTTTACAAATATCTTGAGATCCACAAGGAATCAATCTTTGAAAATTGACCCCATAGCCGTTTTTAGTCTTCCCAACATTTCCAATGGTTTGGATCTTGTGTTTGGGCCCCACAAAATTCAAAAACTAGTATCCAATGGCTCAAGCTTTTTTGCACATATCTCGAGATTCAGGATGAATTAACGGCTGAAATTTGGATGGGTGGCCGTAATTGATCATGTGAATATTTTCAACGGTTTGGATGTAGATTTAGGGGCCCGGATTGTGATCCCTCATTTTCACTGTAGCTGGGCGCCTCTTTTTTTTTCCCTTTGATTTGGAAATGCATCACAACCCCTCCTCTTCAAAATAGAGCTTTTACCTCTTATTGTCTAAATTAAATAGAGCTAAAAATGGATGCCAAACGCCTCTATTTTTCTAACTCTATAAATTTTAGACATTTAGACATTTAGAGCCTAAATTTTAGACTTGCCAAACATGATGTTAGTTGAAGCTTATAAGTTAGTTTGAGTAATGTAGAAAACCATGACTGCGGTCAATATATTCACTAGATGGATGCGGGTTACACGAGTCAATTCGACCCGAATAACCTGCAATGGTTATGAGGGTTAAAGCGGGTTGAGTTGACTCGTAACGGGTGTGGGTTAGGAGTTTTTGACCCATTTGATAAACATAAACAGGTTGGTTGCATGTCAACAGTACATGATTGTTTAATAAATGGGTTCAACCTATTGAGCTTGACCTGACCTGTTTGTCACCTCTAATTTTATTGATTGACAAATGCAGTTAATATTTAGCGAGATTAAGGTTGCCTAGTGTTGAAAATTGAGAGTTAATTCATTTTTTTAGATGAAAAGATGCATAAAACTTTATTGCCATAGCTAACCTGGTTTGGGCTATGTTCATTATCTAGGGAGAAATCTTTGAGGCTTTTTCTTTTTTTTTTTTTGGTTGGAGAAGTAGGATCTTAAATAGGGTTGAGTCTAGACCCTTATTTCAAGTTTGGATTTCGGCACTAGTGCCTAGGCCAAAAAATTTTCTGCAAAGGGACTATTCTTTACAAAAAATTCTGAGAGCTGCCAAGAATTATTATTATTATTATTATTTATTATTTATATTTATATTTATATTTTTATTGTACTCCTTTTGTTACGGCTCTGCTGGCTACACCATTGACCACATCCATTTTCATCTTCACCCGTCATTTTTGTTTTTGAATTTACTATATAAAAGCAAAAAGGGACTCAATACACTTACCACTAAAAAATAAAAAAATAAATACATAAACTATCCCCACGCTATTCTCTTTCCACTCACCTTCCTCACCTCCCCCTCCTTTCTCCCCTTTCCTACCCCCCCCCCCCCTCTGACGACAGTCGGCAGCTCCAGCGCCAAATCTCCCTCCCCTCCCTCTCCTTTTTCCTTTCTCTCCCTCTCCCGCCTCCTCTCCCTTTTCCTTTCTCTCCCTCCCCTCCCTATTCCTTTCCATTTCCCTCTTCCCACCCCCCCCCCCCCCCCCTTATCCTTTTCTCTCCTTATTCCATTTCCGAATTGTGCAGCCCTGTAAGGTTGAACAGAAAGAAAATGTTTGCCCAATACTAGCCGAACAGTTGTGGGGGCACTGTGGAAGGGGAGGGGGGGCGGGTGGGGGGAGAGGAAGAGGAATAAGAAGAGAAAGAGGAAAAGGGAGGGAGAGGGAGAGAAAGGAAGAGGGAGGATGAGAAGGAGGTGAAAAAGGAGAGGAGAGAGGAGGGAAGGTGAGTGGGAAGAGAAAAGGGTGGGGGTAGTTTAGGTATTTTATTTTATTTTCTTTGTAAGTGTACTGAATCCCTTTTTGCTTTTATATAGCAAATTTCTTTTTTTTTTTTAAGTCCAAGTTCATCATGGACCCCACCTGAACAAAATTCAAATACCAACCTTTTCTTTCTAAGGATCTTAATTATTTGTTAACTAAAAGGGGATCATATCACTTTTTTTTTTCCTTGGTTAGCTCGTTGGCCAATGGGGATGGGAATTAAAGCACCCACCAGGAATCAATCTCTTCTAGGTGGTATGGAAACGGGATGGTTACTACCAGGCAATCCCTCAAGTCCAAAAGGGGATCATATCACTTGCTCTGTATTTTGTTAGACGTATTTCAACCCCTCTGTCACGCCCTCAAATGAGCCGGATCCATACTCGGTTTTAAGGGTATGAGAATTGAGGTTAATTAAAAATTTTTTTAAATAAACAATATGGGCCCTTATTCTGGGTGGATCGAAGTCTTTCGTGAGGTTATGCTTAGTGATCAAGTAACCATAATTATACGCAGAACTGAAATCTATAATCTGCGTAGCTAAGTATCATAAACCAACCTTATAACAAATCTTAATAATAATAAAATCAAGGTCAAGTGCTTCAAAGCATAATAATTAAAGTTGTAATTCCAAGACAAATAAATTTAATGAATAAACTAATAGACCCAGGCATGGCTTTATTACATAATCTAATATTTTGATCTCAGCACTAACACTATGACACCTCAGATAATGTTATCGGCGCTCCACTCGACAACTCCGTTATCTAGTGGTATCTCCTGTGTCGCCTGATATTTCGGTTCGGCACCAGTAACGGAACTTATACACTAAAAGTAATGGATAAGATTAACATAATCTGACAAGAGAGTAAACTGCAAGCAATGATGTTAATCAATTGAATTAAAATATATTTATATTTTGCCCCAAAACACACCGAATGCAAACCCAATGGTATTAATGCATAAAAATGGACAATATTCCCGCATATACAATATACTAAAATTGGGTATTCCCGTAGATATAATATATAAAAATGTATATTCCTGCAGATTGATATATAAAAATGAGTATTCCCGCTATAGATATACAAAAATGAGTATTTTCGTAGATATAACAAATGGTTCAATTGTATATTATATTCCACAGTACACGTTGACCCGATGGCGTACGTCCACTTCTGAACTGCAGACGATCAAATATATTTATGTATACAGATACATACGTATACTGATGCACAATGAAGACAGGATGTGAAATTCCCAATTTCCGACACCCATACTATTTCAATTAAAGTGACGCGGTTAAACCATTTAGATGTTTTTATTTCCATATGATATTTTTCATATTTCTAAGGGTAATCTTTACACCACCTAATAGTCTCAATTGGTTAAGTATTCACCTTGAATCAAACCTTCTCTCGGAATGATAATATGAGCCCATGATGCTGATGATCCACTACTGGTATCTATCATGTGGTGCATTCCGTAACTCATATTCCCATCCTGTGTCCAATTCAATTCTAAGTATACAGTTAACGAACTCTCCCTTAAGAAGAAAGCGCATCATGTTCTTAATCCAAATCTCATGTTGATGTATTTATTAATTAACCATTAGACATGATATAAGGTTAAGTGATCTACACCCTAAAGGTCACTTACTTAGGGTCACTTTACCTATCGTGGAATCCAAGTGGTTGGATTCTTCAATTAAAGTCAGCTCGCCTAACCTATTGCACTACTAATTTAAGTGGAAGTTATTGGGCATTCACGGCTTAGCTATAGCTCATTTTACGGCTGGGTTGTGGTGGATATACGGAGTAGTTGTATATCCTCTTGCGACTTAGCCGTGGATACCCCTACGGCTTAGCCATAACAGTATTTACAGCTAGCCGTAAAGCTTGGCGTAACACAACTCACGAGACTATAAGACATAGCCTAGCTGTAGTTTGGCTTACAACTCAATCGTATCTGGGCACAGACTCGCCCCTTCTTGGCATTTCATCCAAACAACAACTTATATACTCTACGACTAATCTATAGACTTCCAAACACATTAGACTCACAACCTTCATTTATAAACAATACTAATAAAAAGGAACCATTATTAAACCTTAGTTGCGGTTATCCACTTGCTTCCAAATCTTGTGCCGAAACTCAGATTTGCTAAAGTTAGATCCAATCACGAACGAACCTCTATTCTGACTTGATTCCTCGATTTGAAATCTGATGTTACAGACACTAATAAGGTAGACAGAAGAAGGGGAAGAATGTGAATGGATGCTGGTGATGGAAGGTCTCATTTTCTCTGGAAAGCTTAGGTCTTTTATAGAAGCTAAGGCTTGGTTGCAAGAGAGTGGAAGAGGGACGAAATAATTATGCGTACTAAGAAAATATGATCGGATGCCTAGGGTTGGCTTTACATAAAGATTTTTTTAAATTACAAGGAAAGGCCCCTTGCTCTTTTAGCGAATTTAATAAAATCTTTAAAAAAGGCTTTTGGCTTAAAAGGTCAAATAACTTGGACCCAAGCCCAAGGAAATCCAACCAACCAACCTCCAAGAGGCCCTACATAGAAAATGCCCTAGATGAAAATGACCAAACGTTTAAAATTGCTTATCAAATCTTCCTCTAATATTAACAACTCGACTTGAATCCGACAACCCGACTTGACCCAAAATTAAAGAAACTAGGGCCCAACACCTTCAATGAAAAACAAAAAATGAGGTGGTTACTTGTAACTAATAGAAGATATAGATGTCTCTATGTAAATTTTCATAATTTCAGCTTTGCTCCTTTCTTTTTTTCCCTTTAATAGCTTGAGACACACAAAAATTCAAAAACTACTTATATTTATCACCCATGCATCACAACGTTATTTAAAGAGATGATAGCAACACACCATTAACAAAATGTCAGCGGCTGAAGCTAATGAGCTGGTTAAGAACATGTATGTGGTGTTAGAAGTGTGAATTCAAGTCCTCATGGAGCAAAATATTAGCAGAAAAATTAGAACAAAAATAATAAAGAAAAACCGAACCCCCGCAAAGCAAAGCGCTTCTCCTTTTCATTTTGCCATTTATTCTTATGAATTCAAATCCATATAAAAGCAAACAAATGAGCCCTAAAATCAATTCTATTTTGTTCACGAGAAAGAAAATAATCTGGCATTGTAGTTTGAGCTATTTTAAATAAAGTGAAGAGTCAAACAATAAAAACTTACCATAACCTTGTTGAGCAAAACAAACATATATTTATACTTTTTTCAAATAATTTCAGTCCAGTTCAGTCCAGAATGCTTGTATGGAAAAAAAAAACAGGAAAAAAAAAAGAGCGGGGGCGGCTCTTATAAATATTATAAAAGACAGTGTCTCTTTATAAAAGCTTCTCTCATTCCGGTTTCCCTCTTCTACTCTTTACCCCTCGAGAGAGAGGCAAAATTTCAAAAACCCCCCGCTAGTATCTTTCTGTCGTGCCGCCCAAGGCTACATGTAGGACTCTTCTCCCCTTCCTTTTCATCTCACTTCATTTCAGTGTTTTGAGCAGCAGCAGCGATAACAATGGCGGATTCGTCATCGTCATCCATGGAGAAATCTGATGCAGAGAGAGAAGAAATCCTCGATCGAATGCTGACTCGGCTGGCTCTCTCCGACGATTCCAAGCTCCAGCCTCTCCTCACCAAGATCCTCCCTTACTGCATCTCCTCTCTCTCCTCTCCGTCTCAATCCCTCAGAAAAAAGGTATTCCCCCACAATCCTCAATCTCCAGCATCTCTCTCTTCTTTGATTTTGAAATGTTCGATTTGGCTTTTCATTCGGTTTTGTTTGAATACTGCAGATGTTGAATTTCTTGAAAGTTAGGGTTTTAGATGTTTGAATTTGCAGGGACAATCTTTGGAATGAGGATTGTCACTTGCATGAATTGTTTTTGTTGCCCAGTTGATCTCGGTAGGTTTAGATGATGAGGGGACATGTTATAGGTTGTGCCTTAGTGTGTGTGTGGACGTCGACGTAAGCCTGAGAAAGGAGGGTTGGTTTTAGATAAGGCAGTGGGGTACTAAAATTTTCCATATAGTTTTGAGTCTACTAATGTAGGAGAGTAGCACTTGACTTACTGGAATTGCTGGGGTAAGGTTGTGGTAGAGGGAGATGAACTATTTGGCTGTGATTTGATTTGTTGGAAGTTTAGTATGAGGAATTTATGCATTCAGATGTGTCTGAATGTATGGGTTTGTGGAATACGGAAAAGTTTTACAAAAATGGGGCACAAAAACAATTGTGCAGATCAATAATGGAAGAGTAGATATAACATGAATCAATAATGTAAACATCCATCTATGCCATCCATACATCTACAATATGGCACATCCACACAAGCTGGCATTGCAGGATGTTATGCCGCTGTCCTCCTGTACTACCTACTAGTTGCGGTGGGTAATGCATGGAATAATAGCCCAGCCGAAATCGCAATTACCAGAAGTGCCCAGCTGAAGTTTGGTACCGTGCATGTACGTGTCCACCAATTGGTATCCCGTGGTGTACGTCCACTTATTTAATCCTCCATTCATGAAGGCTTAATCGTAATGAGTTCTTACCAAGGGAGATCAAGCCTTGGGCTAAGCTAAACAACTGAGTGGATGTTAGTGTCCAACTCAAAGAAGCAGTACATTAATGGTTGGTGTTTGGCTAGGCTCCTTGAATGAGCAAGAGTGTCAATCCATCCAAGGGCCGGTCTTGCAGTCCATAATCGGTCCACCCATCAATCCATACAAAGTAAACCATCCATCCATATATCCATACCATATAGAAAGCCATCCATCCATAATACGAAATACATACACATCAGTCCACATTAGGGTACCTAATCCATATCCATCAGAACAATCTACTCCCGTGGTCAATACTTCCCATCCACAAGGCCATTAGCCTGCCTAGCCACAGACACGGTCATCCATCTCCATCATCAAATCCTGGGTCACCTCTAGGTAAACCCTAGGTCAAAGTCTCCATCAATTACATTAACAATTGGGTACATCAAGAGCATCATTAAATAACCATAAGAATAGAGAGCAATGAATACAACAACAATGTATAATCATAGCCACCCAAGTAATCAAAGGAACGCATAAGAGAGTAGCCAACTCTAGGTCAAGGTTGTACATTTCAGGTGTGGTCACTAGTTCCTTCCACATGATGGACATGCTAGACCTACGATCCAAAGTAAATTTTCCTTAGGTGCTCTGATGCTCAAGGCCTCCATAGAATCTACAAATCCATCTACTAGATTGGGTTTCGATCTCCACACCTAACTTTGGGACAACCCCCACTACATATGTTAAGCATGCATTAAGGTCCATTGGAAAGAGTCACATGTGATCCAATTGGTATCCAAGGGCCAAGGTCCAAAAATCAAGCTTTGTTAAAAAGGGGTTTGGGCTTTGTTGGTGAGTCAATTGGCGAGCCAAAGTGGAAAATCGTTTGCTAGCCGAGGAAATGAACTTCGGCAAGCCGAGGGATTCACTTGGTGAGAATTCCAGAGAGATGAATTTCAGTTCATTTCTTAAGGGAGCCACTCAGCTAGTCGACCAAAAGACCCTTGGAAGACTTTGGCTAGCCGAAGAGCTCACCGATGATTGCCTGAATCCCATGTTTTGTACAGTTCATCTCACTTGGGGTGGCCAGGCTAGCTGAGCTTTCCAGGCTTCCAAACAGAATTTCCACCATTTCAAAGCCATTTCTACCAATCTCCCATACACATTCCATCAAAATCTACGACATTTCATCATGTTACATCATCCACACAATTCCCATCAATTCTCCATTCAAACACATCACAACCATCTCCATAGCATGCCATCCCATAATCAACATCATAGTCTAGCATCAAACATCATTAAGCATTATAATTAGGGCCTTTTGCAATATAATAGGGTTCCATAAGAAGAAAATGGCTTAGACATGAGCTTATAAACAAGGTAATCTAATCAAGCATTTCATCAAACACTTAATAAACACAATCTAGGCAATTCACATGTATGAAAGGCTAAAAGTACACGGCATTTAAGTATCTTCATCCTTAGAGCCCAAAACCACAAGATCGAACTCAATCAAAGCTCTCCCCAACCCAAGCAAGCTAAAATGACTAGATCTACACCATCCTACCAAAGCTCCAAGGGGAGAGAAGGGATTAGGGCTAGAATTCACAAAGAAATCAAAGGAAGAGAAGGAATTAAAGAGATTGTGGTGCAGCCTCGGATCTCCAATCGATAGTAGAACAATCTCCCGAAGGATTGTTCGAATCCAAAGATGGATTTCAGCCCCTAGGGCACCCTTACAAGAGGAAAAGCAACATAAAAGAGATAAATCTCAAAAAGAACTTTAATTTATTGAAAAATAAGCATGTCTATTACAATGAAAGACACCTCCTTATATGGGAGTGACTGTTTTTAAAGTAGGAAAGACTAACTTTAAACAAGCATGGTTTACTAAAATAAATTAAGCAAGTTCTAATCTTAATTTAACATAAAATAGGAAATAAATAATTAATTAAAACTATTTAATTAAGGATAGGGATCCTTGATCTTGGGGAGATAATGGATTAAGTGGGGCCCATCAAAGTGGCCCATCAATGCCGGGGCTGGATCTTGGATATGGCCTGCATTAGATTGTAGAGAAATTTACCTTGATATGATGAGGAGAGGAAGATCTAGCTTGTTGGAGAGATGGAAGAGGAAGATGATGGCTTGATCTTCTAAGATTGCCTTGTAGAGGTGAGGGAAGCCATGGATCTTGCTTAGAACCCTAGATCTAGAGAGGAATTTGAGAGAATTTTGGGAGGGAAATAGAGGGAAAGAGAGAGGGAAATGAGAGGAGAGAAAACTCTGTTGGAAATGAGATGAGAGTGAGGGAGGTAATTTTATAGGTTAGTTTAGAAAGGAAGTTACTTAAATGCCCTTTTATTTAGAGAGAGGACAAAGGAATGTAGATGACACTTTGGACATTTCCAAGTTGGCTAAGAATTAGTGCCCCAAGGACCTTCCAAAAAGTCTAAATCTCATCTGAGGGCTTCTCTACACTCACCTATTTACAATTAACCCCCTAAACTTATTCTAAATTCTAAATCAACCCTCAAAATCCCCCAAATAAAATCTAATGCAATATAATTCAGCAGGAATTAGAGAATAAGGTGGGATCTTGCAACGAGGTGAGGAAATGTGAATTTAAGGTAAGCACTAAACAGTATAGTGTTATTCACTCTCACCAATCACAAGTCACGGGAGGGTTTCTGATCCAGTTTTCCACATTGAGAAGTAGATCTCATGGTACGGAGTTTGTGTGTATCACCTGCCTTTAAGGGCATGTTTGCATAGTGCTTTTCCAGCAGCCACACCAAATATGGAATTTACTATAGCGGGGAAAATTTTTTCTGCTTCCCCCACTTCTTTCCTTTTCTTTTCCTTTTTTTTTTTTTAAGGAAAACCATGTATGCAAATGTACCCTAAGTGTTCCTTTTGTGAGGCAACAGAATAAAGGGCAATTGATACATGGTTAGAGCTGCCTGTGCTTGTGATCTTTTTTGCGGGCTGCAGTGTAGTCAATCCAATCTCTTGCTATCATCTTTCACATGAGTTGGCACTCACCCAATTTGACTATTTTTGTAGTAATATTCACCACTGGTTAAAATCACCCTAACTTCACATCAGTAGATCTTTTTTAGTCCCTTACTTGATGGCTACTCTTATCCAGCATTGATATAGTTTTTTTTATAGAAACCTCATCCATGATGAGACCTTCACATGATTTCATCCCACCTAACATGGTGTTTGCTTGTGGTTTGAAGTGAGCCCTGCATAAAGGACCACGTCTTACTATGGTGCAGTTGGCAAATACTACATCCTACCTTTGAGTAAAACACAAATTTCTTACTCAGTTAAATTCACAATTATTTGTTCTGACAAGACGGAACCAATCTCCTTGTGTACATTGCGTGCGTGCATGTGTGTGCCCATCAATTGAATCTTGATAGCCAATGATGACAACTTTTTTCTTTTTTTTTGGATAGGTAATGGAGATCCTTAGTCATGTAAACAAGCGAGTAAAGCACCAACTGGAGATTGGCTTGCCTTTGATGGAGTTATGGACAATGTATCTAGAGGCAAATGCAGCACCTATGGTTAAGAATTTTTGCATTGTGTATATTGAGATGGCTTTTGAGCGTACACCTGCAGAGGTTAGTCACAATTTTACTCGAAATTTGTCTGATTAATAGTTTAAGAATTATTTCTCCTTCAAAAAAGAATTGTTGTGGTTGCTATTATTAGTATTTTCAAAAGTATGTTTCTGCAGGCAATAGCAATAACTGGATCTTTTGCCACAGGAGAAGGCAAATTTCGCTCCGGAGTTGCTAGCTAATGTTTCAAAACTTCCCACTCAACATCAAGACATTCTTCTGAGAATTGTTGCAAAGGTAATGATCTATTATTACTGTATGCCATATTTTCTCTCTTCGACTTGGTAATTTTTGCTGTTAATTTGGCTTCTGCTTAATCTTTTGTCTGAGAATATTTCAGCTATATTACAGCATTGTTTTGTGGCAAATATTACCTTCTAAAACAAGGAAACAGAAAAAAAGGAAAAAAAAAAAAAAAGATTGCTTGATATCTGTACAATTTGCCAACATCAGGGGCATGACCTATCAAGGAGAACTAATCAGGGGCATGACCTATCAAAGAGAACTAATTTCATAATCTTACTTTCACCCCATGTCATATTAAACTAGTTTTTTTCTTTGACTGTTGGTTGATTCTATTTTCTGTGAGCTTTATACTGGTTTCAGGTGATTGGGGAATGCCACTCAAATCATGTTGACGAAAATATTGTTGCAAAGTACAAACTGATGGATGGTGCCGTGGACAGGCAGATATTTGTCGAATTCTGCCTCCAGACAATTTTGTATCAGCCTCCATCTCAAGGGTGCGTTTTCTAGATTCTAGACACCAAGTGGCAGTGCTACACAGATTATTATTATTATTATGTTGTTGTTGTTGTTGTTGTTGTTGTTTGTGTAGTCCCCAGCTGTTGCTTACCTCATTTGGTGTTGTGTGCATGAGTCTGAGTCTCATGTAAACCTACATTTTTCCTTGTGTAAAACTGAAAAAGATTTTTCGTGGTTAATTTCTTCTACAGTGGGGGTTGTCCAGCAGGCCTTTCAATTGTTCAGTTGAATCGCATTACTGGGAAAGTTCCACTGAAAGGTGATCCTCTTTTAAACAGAAAGGTAAATTGTTATGAGTCAGAGACCAAGAAAATTACGTTTTAAGTTTTTAGATTGATTTTTGTATTCGGGAGGATATTCTCTGGTTATGTGGGTCAGCAGACAGATTTATTATATAATGTGTATTATCTTTTCAATTTTGTTTCAGCAGTTAGGTATGCTAAATGTGATTGAGGCAATGGAGCTAGCTCCAGAGCTTGTTTACCCTATTTATTTAGCTGCTTGTTCGGACAGGTACTCTTTTTCCTAACTCCTGATGCGACCAAAATTATTAAATTTATATTGCTTTCGTGAACTTGACGGTTAGATAATAATGTGCTATTTTTTGGATGTCATTCAAGTCAAGAACCCGTCATCAGGAGAGGAGAAGATCTTTTGAAGAGAAACGCTGCCAATGCTAATTTAGAAGATCCGGACCTGATAAAGAGATTGTTTTTACTATTTAATGGTATCGACTACATTTTCATCATATGCTTGTTATTACATTTTCATCATATGCTTGTTATTACATTATTGTTTTGAAAATAGTGTCTTATTAATAGATTCCATAAAAAAAAAAGGTAAAAAAGGAACTAAAAAAAAAAGAGCAAATGAACTATGCCTTGAATAATCACAGCATTTTCTCAGAATGCATAAGACTCCAAAACATTCCACCTGGAGCCTTCGCTAGTCAGAAGCCAATATCACTAAACCATCGTTTTTTTCAATGATTTTCTGTTATACATAAGACAGTTTTATCGAAGCTCCTTTTTTTTTTTTTTGGCTCTGATACATACCCAAACCCACGCCCACGCTCACCCTCACCCCAGTCCCTCGCCTTCAGCACTATAGACAGAGATTAATACTTGGTTGTTTCCGTGGAAGGGAAGTGCCTCACCACTGGACTACTAGTGGTTGAAGCTGTCTTATGAAGTCAAAGGGATATTTATCTACGCTAGGATTTGAATGTCTTCAGAAATATGTTTCTGGTGCATCCGCAAAAAGTTGCAACAGTGTAACAATCTTTCTTGAGTAAATTATGTTCCACTTCAATGTTTCTGAGAGAGATTGACTCTTAGCAGATTAGTGTTGTCTTCTTTGAGTTGTTATCATGGTTCCTTGGGTTGGTGGTTCAAAGCCATGGCCCAGATAGACACTTAACAATGCTTGGCTCTTGATGAAGGAGACACTAAAAGTTTTATAGATTGAAATAACCCATATGTCATCCCCGAGGGAGAACTAATGTCACCTGTTTAACAGTCTAAACAGCTTAACAGTCTAAACAGCCTGTCTTGCTTAGGTACCTACTCTCTCGTGGGCTGGATTGGCTTAAAAAGATTTTATTGCTAGTCTCAATTTCAGTGGAATTCTCTAAGGGGCTGTTTTGGTATTTCACCAAGTAGAAAAGTTAAAATGGGTTGCACTCGGGGTGTACAAAAAATTTGTCGATCTATGAAACCGATCCGATCTGATCTGTGGGTTTTAACTGATCCGATGGTTAATGGTTTGGTGACGGATTGAAAATATTCTAATCCGTTAGTAACGGTTTGGTGACGGATTTTATTCTAAATTTGCAGATTAAACCGATATGAACCGTTGAAAAAAAAAATATCTATTTTTATATAAAAAAATTTAATGGCAACGTTTTAGCTATTCATCATCCAACTTTTAATCTCAGCCATTTACTCTTCATATAAAATAGTGAGGAAATAGTTGGCATTTCCGTTAACGGATTGAACTGTTTTAACTGAACCGAACCGTTGATCTATGGTTTAGTTTGGTTCGGTTCATTTTTTAATGGGCAACGATTGGCCATGCACTACAAAATTGCCTATCCATAAGTAATGGATTGGTGACGGATTAGGCTAAATCCGATCCAATCCAAACCGTGTACACCCCTATTGTGCGCCCAATGTCTTTTTTTTTACTGAACGTTGTTTGGGGAGCATTTATTTTGGAGAAGAAAAAGGGCATAGACCACTAAGAGTTCTACTTAAAAGTAAAAGGTGCATTTATTCTCATTACTCAATAACCAACATTCCGGGAGATATTAGTTTGCAGGCTGAAAGGAGACAGAAGAAGAAAGAAGAAAAAAAAAAAACGGGAAAGACGGAGACAACAAAGAAGAGAAGAGAGAAGAGACAGGAAGAAGAGAGGAGAAGAGGTGTGGAGGCGGTGGTGGGTAGCAATGAGATGGGATCCTTGTTGAAGGTGACCCTGTAGTCGAAGGCGAGATGCTTCAGCATGTCTTGGAGGTTGGGGGTTTTGTTGGTATGGGTTAGTATTTGGAATGGGTGGTTAAGGAGTTTGTTGGATGCATGGGATTGTAAGAAAGAATGATTTAGTGGTGATGAAGATGGTACTCTATTGCAGTTAATAAATCTTTAGAATTTATGGGTAGTGGTGGACCCAGGATTTTTATTTGAGTGGGGCGGACTTGATAGGACATAAATAAGAAATAAAAAAATTTGAAAAAATAAACAACAAATCAAAATCAAATCAAAACGCAAAGACCCATACAACATGCACATAGCTATAGAAAATCATGCATCAACCAGCCTCACTGTACCCAAAGTCTCATTTGTTTTGGGATCTTCCTCTTGTCGTCCGAATATGGCCCACCACCCAGCTTCATGCCAATATACTATTATTAAATTAAATACACAAAGACTTAGTAAATTATCACAAACTCCAAAGCCGAATGCCTCTCACCAACTACCCCCCAATCTTGGGCAGAACTACAATGCAGCGGTGCTCCATCGTACTATGGTAGAATGCCCTTCTTTAATGCATGGTGAGGCCCCCCTTTTCCAAACTCGGGCCATCCATTATTTTTAACACCCATTATATTTGTTGTATCTAAAATTTCAATGAAAAATTTAGTGAGCTACATTTTTATTCCAACAAAAGAAAAGTAAAGAAAGTTCCATCACATATCTCAGCTCAGGTCAAATCCAGTGGTGGCTATCTTACATATTTGAATAATAATTTACAAGATGACTAGATAGGGTTTTAGGGCCGTACTAAATTTCAAAAGGTGGGCCCCACCATGCATTGAAGGAGGGAGATAAACCATAGTATGATGCAATGCAGCTGCACTGTAGTTCGTCCCCCCAATACTTACATTGTTATGCCCCCATCTGATGCACAAAAAAATCTCCCAAATTAAACCATTTATAATTTGGGCCCTAGGAGAATCCTCGGGACTGAACTACATATACAAAAACAAAAGGTCTAAGAGGATTCAAGAACGCTTAAGCCCTTTTGACAGTTGAGAAACCCTCGCCCAAGACAAAAGGCCGAGATGAGAGTCTGGAAGCTGTCGCCCGGAGTCATCTCTTTGAGAAAGTATAAAACAATGAGGCGGAGAAGGTGATAGGATGGCAGCAACGGCCATTTCCTTACCTTTCATTCTTCTTCTTCTTTTTCCTTAACCGTTCTTGTGGTTGCAGAAACCTCAATCGCCTCCCTTCCCAGTTGCAGAGGTCGAAAGAAGAGGGGGTTCGTTTGAGGGTGGCGCAACTATTTTGATTGATTGTAATTGGTCTGGCTCATCGCCTCTTTAGGGGTTTCTAGATCTGATTTGGGGCGACTGCCCCGGATGATCATAATGCCGTTGTTTGGGACTTCATCGTGGGGCTCACATAATGATAATCTAGACCGTTAACTGGCCCAAGACTCCATCGTGGGCCCCACTTAAATATAATCTGGACCATTTAAGATGAACCCTATGCCCTCCAGGGATATATACTAAAATCTCATATCAATGAGTGGGGCACACTGTTCAATTGAGCACCTGCTTGGTCGTGTATTTATGATGTCGTGCAAAAAAATAAACAATAAAAATACAATATTGTAAAAATGAAATAAAAATAAGTCACTTTATTGATGATGCATGATCCAAATGCTATAAAGTAAATCTCATTTTCCTTTGCCACAACCATCCAAACATCTTTTTCATTTAACAAAAAAGTCAACTCCACTTTCAAACCACCATTGATGTCCATTAACGTGACATTTAACTTCCACCTTCTATTGATGTAGATTTACTGAACACCCGTAAGTGAGCTGGGTTCAGCTGTCCGAGTGCACTAATGGTTTTTTTGGGCTGGACTCACCTGAATTTCAGCACTAAGAAAAATAAATGAATTGGGTCTGGTGCTCTTAGCTTTTGTGCTAAAACAAGTAGTTGAGTTACCTGTAACTGTAAGTACTGAATCTGGCTCGTTGGCAGCCCCTGCAGTTCTTATTGAAACTCCAGTAAATTGATAACTATATATATATACACCAAATTTAATACAACTTACCAATATAGTAAATCTGAGATTTTCTTCATTCAGTTGCTACTATGGCACTTTCGCAGGTACTTCTGTAGCTGAAAGCATTGATGCAGATTCAAGGATCAGTGCTGGGAGCTCCACCTTGAGAACTCGACTGATGTCTATTCTCTGTAGGTCTGTTGCTGCAGCAAATGCTTTTCCATCCACATTGCAGTGCATTTTTGGCTGCATCTATGGTAAACTTCAACATTATCTTGTGATGTCCTTTCATATATCAAGATCTGTTAGGTACTTTGCATTTTAAGGGAACATGCCTAGTAGTTAAGATAACTTTCTCTAACAATGCTTCTTCGACTGTAACTACCACTCTGCTTAAAGATGCTACTCTTTGATGCAGGCCAGATCTTGGCACTTGATCCTTAATCTCCTCAAGGATCCCTATCCTTAGTTAGAGAGTTTTTAATTAATTATTTATTTTCTATTTTATGTTGAGTTGAGATTAGAACAAACTTAATTTAATTTAGTAAGCCATGATTGTTTAGGATGAGTCTTTCCTAGTTTAGCAACAACCCCTCCTATATAAGAAGGAGCATTTCATTGTAATGGACATGCTTAGTTTCAATCAATTAAAATTCTCTTTTTGAGATTTATCTCTAGCATGGTGTTTTTTCTCTCGTGAGGGTGCCCTCGGGGCCTGAATCCATCTCTGGATTCAATCAATCCTTTGGGAGATTGATCTACACTAGATCGGAGATCCGGAGTTGCGCCACTCTTTGTACCACTTTTCCATAATTATGTGGCATATGGTTTTTAGATGTTCTATACATCCTAACCTTCTTAAACCTTCTTACAAGCCAATCATTAAAAAAAAGACGAAGAGCTAATGATGATTCCCATGTTTTCATAGATAATATAGATTCGATGCAATTTATATATTTTAACTAATTAAGGATAAGAAGAGATCTCTAAAGCATAATAGAAGATGATGTTGACAGCCACTCTGATAGAGAACGGTGTAACAATGTATATCAAGGTTGCAACAGATGATACATCTTATGCATGGTCTTTATATGTACCATCATCCATTCTTTTTGACACATGATATTCTCACTTGCCTGAATTTCTATCCTGTGTATACTCCTATCGGTGGTGTGAAATTTAGGGATATCAATGGGCATCTAAACATCCAAATATCTGAATCTCTGATCCAGGAAAATGAGCTTTCTGTATAATGTATCCAGTACTAATTCAGATCAGAATACATGCATATAGGATCTAGCAGTTTTAATTCTGGACAGAGATTCTTGTGTGACTGGTATCTGTATGCAGAACTGACTACAACCATATATTAAATACAGGAATGTTTTATGGTTCTACAAAGCTTGGATTGTTTTTCTATTTCAGGGTGTGCACAGCTTGTATATTTTTGTTTTCTTTAAGAAGTAGCAGATCTATTTCAAGGCCCATTGATGTGAGTCTGGTTATTGAAGCCCAACTTGTCTTGGATCAAGAGCCAGATCTTTGGTTTTGATTTGATGCTGAATCCATATGTAATGCATAGGATCAATGTTGACGAAAAGCAATCTAGATCTGAATAAACCATCGTTTGACCCTGGATCTGATCCTTTTACATTCCAATAGAATGTTGACCATACCCTTCTTAGAGAAGGTAACTTGAAGGTTATGCTACCCTAGAAACTTGTTAAAATATTTGCCACTGCTTTGTGGAAGCGACTAAAAGCATCAGGATCTCTTCGTTTGAAACTTGTCTATAATGGAGTGAAAGTGGACTTTGATATTCCTTTATTTTGTTAGTCAAAACTGAGTTAGCCGTAATTTGAGCTGATGCTTTGATTGCTGCAACACATATGAATGGGTTTGGAAATTGGATTCATGAAAGCCGGGTTCTTTAAGAAGTAGTTTTAACTGCCAAATTTCCCAGTAGCATGGGCCATGTCGCCATATTTCTCTATAGAAGGATTTTCTATTCTATAATTTAACATAAATCATAAAGTTAAATACTTGATCTTTTCTTTTGGAACTTTGAATGATAAATTGACCGATTCATGGTTGGCTTCTTACCCAAATGCTAATTATTGGTACTTTTCACAATCGATCATGTCTTATGTTTTCAATCCTGTCTGTACCCTCCTTGCCCTTGTACAAATGTTTAATGTCACATTGGTTGATCCTTCCTAGTAAATATATACTAAATGCATTTGTTTTTCAGATTTGCTGACTAGTGTGAAACACACGCACATCTAAATATATGTGGATCATATTTTGGTAAGAGGTACCTCTCACGGATTTGCGTGAGAGGTTACTTTTTTTCTGCATTTGGGACACCCCATGACAAATTCAATCCCCTCACACTCACTAAGTCCTGATGAATTATCACTCACCTTAATTTTGCATTAATCTGAATAATAATCACTGTTAGATTAAGTTTCATGTAAAATATAACTTTGACACCCCCTAGATTTACCTTGTGCATGTGTCTTATGGTGTCGTGTGTGTGCTCAGGGAATTAATTTTGTCGGGTAAAATACCACGGGGATACCATTGTTAGCCAATATATACACGCGCGCGCGCCCCCACACACTCATGATCCTATGTGCACCTTTTTTTTTTGTGCACACCTGTGCACTCCTCATAGTGGTGTGGCCCCAACCGTTGGTCCACCTGTTCTCTCCCAAGTCTTCTCATTCAATTAGATGGATTGCAAACTTTCTCAGCCATCTTTGTTTCTCTCTTACTTCTTTAATCCTCTTCCCTATGCACTCAACCACCCTACTCTCTCTTCTTTATTGCGGAAGCAAGGGAGACATTGGGAGATACATGAGAATTTTCTTTGCCTGCACAATTCTTATGCATCTTGTTGTTAAAGATAATCTAATTTTGAATAATCGCCAACAAATGAAAACATTGTAAGACGGATGCATGAAAATCCAAAAAAAAGAAAAAGGAAAACATGTAAACGGTTATCTTCTTCATTGTTTACTGCGATAACCCAGGCCGACTAACTGAGAACATGTAAAAGGTTATCTTCATCATTACTGACTGAAATAGCCCAGGCCCAAGTGGTTTTGCTCTGTCAATTAGACGTTGGTATATTTCTTGCAATCCGAAAATCTTAAAAGGTTCATCCAGCCCGTGTATTCGCATAAGTAACTATAATACAAGTAACAATGATATCATACATTAAGCACCATGAGTTTTTTTATACGACAATGTACCATGTGTACATACACCTTTCTTCTGGTTGGAGTATTCAATCTTCTACCTTTTCTTTCATTTCTACCAACTGAACCCAGAGATAATGAACTTTTTTATGCAAATTTGTTGTTGTGGGTATTCATAATAGAAATTCCATCACAAAAAAATTTGCAGTCTAGACTGTGTAGTGCACATTCAAGTCCAATTTCACGGCCACCCCAAGTTATTTTGTTTGGATGCATGGACTACTATCAGTGTATCATGCCAGCAAAGTAACTAAAGCCTCATTTGTAGACTAAGGAGCTTATAGGCTGAGTCCAGCTGTATGGCTATTGGCAAATAAAGGATTGGTCAAGATGTAATCTTTTTCTACCACAAAAAAAAAAAGAAAAAAAAGGAAGAGATATAATCTCCTAGTCATGGATGTAAATATCGGCCCCTACGTAGCGATCAAGGGCTCTACGCTTTTTGTGAAATAGCAGTGCTCACAAGCATAGCGGCCTGTAGCAGCTGATACATTCCCGTAGAGGCCACTATATTGCCGTAGTGGCTGCTATATATCGGCCTAGTTAAATTAGGGCCCCTTTTCCCGCTTTTTCGCTTTTGCTCAATTGGTAGAATAACAAAAAAAAAAAAAAGTAGAAAAGGAGGAAGAAAGGGGAAAAGAAAAAAAAAAGAGAAAGAGAAAGAGAAAGAGATAGAGTGGGACGAGTTGCAGAGGACATACCTGATACAGCGGCAGCAGCAGCATCACAGTGACGGCAGTAGAACCAGCAGCACGACAGCAACAGCAGCAGCAGGTGCTCCTCCTCCTCCTCCTCCTCCTCCTTTTTCTCCTCCTTTCCCTCTTTCCCAACGTCCAATCATTTGTTTTGGGCGAAAGTTAGGGCAAGTGGGTAACAAATACCCTTCGTGAGTATTTTATTTTGTTAACGGGTCAGTTATGGGCCCACGATGGCCCTTCTGATGAAAGTAGCGATAAAAATTAAATGGGCCATTCAAAAACATTAAAAACCATTAAAAACATTTAAACAAAACTAAGTGGGCCCATCCAAAACAATTAAACCTAAAGAAACCTAAAGACCTGTTGTAACCATTGTTGGGCTCTACAATGAGGCAACAACGTTAAAATAAAAAAAGTCATATAGGAGCCAAATATTACTAAATTGAAATTAACACCTTTCTCAAATTTCACTCAAATTGGAAATAGGGTCATAACCAACTTCGACACCTACTTTTTATAATTATACATAAAAAAAAATTCCACACCTACTGAAAATAAAGCATATCCAAATTTCACACTAATTGAACATAGGCTATATAATAGGACACAAGGCCCAACTAAAGTTCACTTTAGTTGATAGGAAATAGGGCCCTAACCAAATGACACTCCAATAGAAAATGGACCTTTTCAATTTTCAATTTAATAAAAAATTTCCCTCCACATGTATAAATATGTGTCAAAATATAACTATGAAATGACCATTAAAAAAACTAATCCAAACAATTTTACTCTAATAAAAAATAGGGCTCTAATCAAATTTTACTTTAATAGAAAAACTTTCTCCATATGTGTGTGTGTGTGTGTGTGTGTGTGTGTGTATTTTAAGATAAAACTATGAAATGTTATATTCTAAGCATAACTAAACAACATTAATCCATATGAAAATAATTTATCATTCCTATTTTTTTCTATTCATATAGCGATACAGGACCTCATGTAATGAGGGGGCCGCTACATACCTCTATACTAGTTACTTTTGCAAAACAAGTATATATTCCAATATTTTCCAATATTCTGGATTTCTTGGAATTTTTTTAGATTTTTTTGAAGACATTTTCCAATTACACCGTTATGTTGCTACGTAGCGCCACCTACCGCTACGTATCACCTGCTACGTAGCGTTTCGGCGGCAGGCCGCTATGCCCGCCGCAACCGCTATTTTCATCCTTGCAGTCCTAGTGAATATTAGTTTGGATCTTAGAGTCGATGCTAGTTTTAAAAGTATTTGTACAATATTTTCTTTTAGAAATACTCGTATGAGAGAGAGAGAGAGAGAGAGAGAGAGAGAGAGAGAGAGAGAGAGAGAGAGAGAGAGAGAGAAACGCACGCATATCAAAGGCAACATCATAATTTTAGGAATGTTTTCTGTCTCTTTAAATTCTTTTGGAGGTATCTTGAAAAGCTCTCATCTCACCTGTTGGGTAACCTAAAAATGCTAGGATTTATCATCGTACATAACTTAATTGAGAGCAGGAGCTTAGGAGAAGGGGATCGCATATATATGTATATATACATATGCCATGTTCTTGTGCAAGCTAAATGTGGGGTCCATTGTGGGTCCAGTTTGAGGATGGGACTAAGGTGGATAGAAAGCAGCCAATCCCATGTCCTTAACCCCTTCATCTGTGGCCTACAAGTTAACGACTTTTTATGTATAAAAAAAATCTGACCCTTGATTTAACGGTCTAATCCAGTCAGATGGGTGCCTAACCTTGGGACAGTTGATGATCTAGGGGGTACTCGTTTGGTGATTGGTTTGGATTGGTTATAGGTGGCCCCCACTATGTGGTTCTCAGCTCTCACCTATATAACACAAAAGCCTCTATGCGCACCTAGCTGAAGGGCTCACATGGGGCCCCACTTGGGGATGGGACTGGGGGGATCTATTCATCTGGTTGTGGCCTACCTGTGTACAAAATATGGGCCCCATTTGATCATCTTAACCCCTTCATCAATGTTCAACAAGTTTCACCCTTTAAAAGATTGACCAGTCGATCCAACAGTGTAGTCCAATTGGATGGGTGTAAAAAAAAAAAGGGACCAGTGTAATTCAGGGGTCCTTGTGCGTGTGATCCACTTGGATGTACCATCAGGTGGGTCTCACTATGTGGTGTGCATTGAATAGTTTCTATACATCTATATACACATATAAGAATTGGTGAGCTCTCTTTCAGGTGTCTACTTAAATTCTAATCCGCTTGTTATGACAGGAAGTGGGACCACATCAAGATTGAAGCAGTTGGGTATGGAATTCACTGTCTGGGTGTTCAAACATGTAAGGACCTCTATATGGGAGCATGGTTTTTCTTTATCTTTGACATGTCCTTATGATGTCTGTTCTTCTTCTTCATCATTATCTTTTGCCACTGATGACTACTAGGTGTAATTTAGAAAACAGTGGCCTGAAGGCAATGGATCCAGGGCTTATGTCTGTTCTGGAGAAACAATGGCTTCGCATTCCCTTTGCTATGAGAATAAACTTGAGAAAGTTTGTATAACATCCGCAATAAAAGGAGAAGAAAAACATCAACTGGTCGAAGAACCAGAATGAATTTGAGAAAACTCCCCCACTGTTTTAACTTTTCCACTAACCTTCTGGCTCTGGGGCGAATTGTCAAGCACATTTTCAAAGAAAGACAGATCCATTGTGACAAATGCTCCCTTTTCCTTCCCAAGCAAATAATACTTGTATTGTTCTTGTGAACTTGGATAACTCTGAATTATAAACTTCCACAGCCTTAGCATCTAGTTTTGTTCCCTGTTTTGTTTTGGACTATGGACATAATGAACACAACCAAACCCTTTGAGGCACCACAAGCAATAGTGTTGGAATACAATTTCTGTGTTTGGAAATTGCCCCTAAATTTGAGATGGCATGTGATGCAGTCACGTGTGCCAAAAGGAACCCAAGGCGGTCAATAAGCTGCCTGAATACGATTGCCACCATAGTACACAGGAACTGCACACTCCGATCTTGAATTTGCCAATGAAAGATTAGTATATTCGATCCACTCACGTGCTAGGATTCATGCATTGATAACACCACATAATGGAGATGTAATGGTAAAGCAAAGCAATGGAGAAGAGAGTGACAAAACCGCACGTTCTTGATATTATGCTACCAAAACCGTAGAAAACCGTAGTATGCTTTCTAGATAGATCTCCTACTACAATTAGAAGTCTGCTAGCACAATTTCTAGATTATAAAACAAATCAAATCCCAAAGCTTAATGGAAATCTGCGGAATTCTCAAAATCTAGTCGTCATTGTGTTCTTGTGCAAATCCATGGGACACTTGGTGATGAGAAGCACTCCATGATCTACAAGGGAACCTCTGGGTGACCCTTATGGTCTGGTCATTTTGTGGATTGGGTTCAACCAGACCAACAGAAACTAACGCCTGAAATACAGCATGTCCTGGGCCTTTTGTGTTCCAGATTTTCTGAAAATTTCAAAATAGACACTATCTTCTCTGTTTTTTGTCAAACCAGCCTAAGGTTAAAATTGATACATGCTTGGGGACTGTTTTGGCTAATCTGGCTGTTCCAAATGTACCATTAATATTTTAATTTGAATCCCCTTTAATTTCAGCACCTTTCCAATAATTCTTTGGATTTATTTCGGGCCTGTCTTGACTCTTGACCATTCAGTATATGTTTAAGCCTTTCAAATTGGTTGGGCCCTTACGTAGACGGGTTGAGACCCTTAGTAATTGACCAAATTGATTGAATATTTTAGGCCCTGATTTAATGCCAATTCTTCATTGATTAATCCATTTACTCCTGCATTAGCATGTGATTGATCTTCCTATGGCAGAATAAGATCACTGGGTAGCTTTTAATAGATTATCAAATTACTCCATGCTTTGCAGAATGAATTATGAACAGCCGGAAGTTACATCTTTTCTCATACTTCCCACCCCTAGGCCTGTTTGGTAATTTACTTGTATAGTGAAGTGAAGAGACGAGAAAACAAAAGGAGAGAATACAGGAAGAGGGAGTGAAATCAAAGAGTCCTAAATCACAAAAAAAAAAAAAAAAACTCTACTTTTTACCAAAAAAGTAAAAAAAAAAGCTACTCTCTCATGGCACTTAATGACAAAAGCGCTCTCTCTCTCTCTCTCTCTCCCTCTCCAAAAAGGCAAAAAGCTACTCTCTCATGGCAATGTTTTTTTTTTTTTTGTCATTTTGATTTAACCCCCTCCTCTTTTCTTCTCTCTGGATTTGACCCTCACTTCACAACACTATATAAGTAAATTACCCAAACAGCCCTATGGTGCTAACATGAGCAATTATCTTGCTGATGTCTTCTCTAGGGGGGTTATTCAGTAGCTAATGCACAAAATGAGTGTAATAAAGATGAAAATGTTGAAATGAGTGTGTGATAGAACGAGGAAAGATACAATTAGAAATGGGCGCTTTGGAGAGCATTTAGAGGTAGCATCAACAGTTGATAAATTAAGAGGTTCATTTGAAATGGTTTTGACATGTTCGATGCAGGTTAGCAATAGTGTTGTTGAGGATAAGTTTTTCTATGCCATGTAACCTGTCTGTAGATTTGGCTCAGGATAGGTTGTAGAATGGTGAAATGGAATTCATGTAGCCGATCCCAACCTAATTGGGACAAGACTTTGTTGATGGCAATGAAAGAAAAAAAGATACAGAAGTGGAAATAACACAACAAAGTAAAAAGGAAAAGAAGAAGTGGAGGACAGATAATAAATGACAAAATAGGAGAGCAATTTAGGCTCATCGTTCAGTTCGAGTGCAACCAGGCCCTTTTAATTATTTCATAGAAATAATGACTATCAACAAGAAATCCCCTGTAGTTTTTAGAAATTATGAATAAGTCGCTGCAGCTTAAGGAAATTACAATCCGGTTCCTAAGCTTTTACAATAAATTTTAACATGATACAGTATTAAGTATTGACCGTCAATTTTATGACGATGAATTTAAGGGCCTCAATGTTTATGGACTGTGTGTGTGGAGTGGTAAAGGTTTTGGATCTGTGGGCAGATCATTTTAGTGATTTCATTCAACTGTCTATATATATAACGATATGACTGAATGCATGCATGTGTGTGGATTGAGTCCTACAAAAAGGGGGTCTCAAGTCTCAATTAAGAATTATGCAAGTGCCACTAGTTACAACACCCTATATGAGCACAAATCATGAAAGTACAGTCCTGAAAAAATTTGTCCTGCCACATAACATTTGATTCGAGTCTTGAACAGATCAACAAATACCTGCACAGCGGCTCCTTTAATACTTTTTTCACATTGCATAAACCTACATTGTGGTGTGATTTCCCTTCATTTCCCTGAATCGCACTTTACTGATAAGAGTTCTGTAATTAACGCATTCTTCTTTAGGCATCAATGGATCAGCTGAAGTTCATGGGTCCTGTTATATTGAGTGGAATTGTACAATCACTTGATGGACATTCAAATAATGGATCAGGTACTTGTTGCATGGTCCTCCTCCTCCTCCTCTGTGTGTGTGTGTGTGCGTGTGTGTGTGTGCTTGCGTGCGTGCATGTGCGTGCGTGCGGGTTGATGCGTGAACACTCTTCCACGGAAATATATGCCCCAAATATCTATTTGTATTGGAATTATGGATATATATCATCAACACTTCCAAGAAAAATTCTAAACCTGTTTTGGTTGTGTCAATTCCTTAGATTTGCTGGCCAGAGATGTCAGAAGATTCGCCTTTCAAGCGATTGGGTTACTTTCACAGCGCATGCCTAAACTTTTTGAGTATTTATCTCCAGTATCATGGTTCCTTCTTGGTTTTTCTTTGTCATTTCAATACATTGGTTTGAGTGATTTTTACTTAATTATTTACAGAGGTAAAATTGACATGGCTGTCCGTCTTTTCAATGCTTTGAAAGTGGAGGATCAATTCCTCCGTCTCACCATTCAAGAAGCATTAAGTTCCCTTGCCATGGCCTATAAGGTATTTAACTTGCACTTATATAATAGGAGAATCTCTATTTTATTTTCATTCTTTCTATTCTTCCTTTTTTCAATTTTTTTTTCATTTTTTTCGTTTTGAAGAAGTAGATCTCTAGTTTTCTTTATTCCTGTATGGTTTCTAGTGAGTTGTGATACTTACAGATTCACAACTTAGTCAAGTTATTTTGAGCTAGTTTTTCTTGAGTTTTGAGAGAACTACAGGTATCTATATATGCATTTGCACACAAATATAATCCTGAGATTTCATCTGCCAATGAATTTGTGATTGCTTTTGCTGTCCTTTTATTTTATTTAATTCTATGTAATTTTTTTTATCAGGATCATGACTTGGGCAATTCATTCTTAAAGAAGGGATAGATTGACCAGTTAATCAACCATTGTAGTCTCACCAATAGGGACGTCCTCTATTTCAAATTGTATTTGTGCGATGTGGCCATCTCTCTGTGGTTGTTGTGTCAAACTCCTTTCTTTTTCGTTCTTTGTGGATTTTCCCCCCTTATTGAAGAATCCTAATCGCAAACAAAGGGCCTGCAACTAAAAAACAAACAGCATTGTGCAGTACTGCTGAATTCAGGCAAGGTGACCCACAAACAAGCACCAGAAATCAAAGACTATCTCCAAAACTCCACAAAACAGTGTTGATGAGTTATGAAGCAAAAGCTCATGGATCTCCATGTGCAAAACCCTAAGAGGCTTTTTTCAAAGTTTTAAAAGTCTTCCTGCATTAACGAGGCTGCTGACTGTTTACTGATTATATTGTAAACGTAAGTCTCAACCCTAAGTAGAAGCCAAACATAAGATTTAATCCCTGCCATTGAATATCTACTTAAAGAAAGAGAAATACAGAGAATCAGTGCAAGTGTTGCACATTGTGAAAACAGCGCAAGGGAATTGCGTTCAGTTGGAAGGCCTAATTGGCTGTTTGAGTCAGGTTCCTGGGGCTGCTGTAAAGGCTCACTGTTCTGGCACATTAATAGGTTGGATTTGGGTTAAATCTTGCCTGCTTTTTGGGCCCAAGTTCACTATATTCTGAGTTGGAAGTCCTGATAAGGGACTGATCCACTAGAACAGTCCATGACAGTGTGTTTTAAGGGATGTTTTTGGGGCCCAATTGGATCTAAAGCCTCCAGGTGTCACATTCATCATCAGAAGACACCAAATACCACTAGGCTTGGGCCACTATAAATCTTCTTGCACCAAATCCATAGTTGTTGATTCCATTCTAGTCCCCACTTCCGTTTGGCCTTGTAATGGAACGTTCCAATCAATTCTGGTGTTCAACCCGGAAAGATGCATGAGGAATGAAAAAAAAAGTATACATAAAATTAAAACAAAACTGTAGGATGCTAAAATAATACTAAAAATGCATACTTACATCGTGTAAATTGAACTACACTCTACAGTTGACTATTTTTAGTTTTGCTGTGTGAATGAAAAATGTAAACTTATCAAACGGACTTTAAATGTAAGAAAATGAAGCTTTCGGGGGGCCTTCTCATTGTTTTTGGAATGGGCTGGAGTTAGGCCAGAATTGGTCCAGTATTGGGCCTGGAATGACAAGTGGACCAGAATTGGGCTTGGAATCTTTCGGAGGGCATTTCATTCCATCCCATGCCAATTTTGAAATGACCAGAACGGAAACTTTGATGAAATCAGACTGCTGTGAATCACTTATCTTCTTTAGTGTGCTACTTATGCTTCTGCAATGCTGTTGATCTTCGCGTCTGAGTGATCGGATAGCTGTTTCTGCTGGTTTGTGTACTTTGTGTTGGTCCTTTGTTTTTTTTTTCGTTCTATTTTTTTTAATGCCCACTGCTATTACATCTGAATCTTTCTTGCCTGAACATTAGGGTGCTCCACAGTCTGTCTTTGATGATCTGGAAAAACTTTTATTGGAAAACTCTCAAGTGGTAAAAACCTCTTTTATTTGTGATTCTGTTTCATATTCAAGAACGACCTTTTTATTTACCCTTTTAAGAAGAGAAATTATTTTTAATAATAAAATTTTCATTCGGTTGTTTACAAGGAGCAAAGTGAAGTGAGGTTCTGTGCTGTGAGGTGGGCGACATCAATATTTGATTTATGGCATTGTCCAAGCCGGTACATTTGCATGCTGGGGGCAGCTGATTCCAAGTTGGATATAAGGTCTCTACAGCTCCTTTCCAGTATTTCTTTTGTCTTTCCAAATATTTTTTAAGTTTTGAATTCGTTCCTGGTGTTTCTTTATCAACTCCGACTTGTTCCTTTTTATTTTAATGCTATAAATCTCTCATTATGTCATACTTTATATTCACATAGATGTTTGTGGCAAACCTGTTTTTATTCTAATTTATGGATAATTATGTTAACTCATCTTCTACATTAGTATGCTAATAAGTAGCTGTATGTTTCTTTGAATTAGTGCCTAGTATGTTTGGTTATTGTATCTTTCTGATTTGTTCTTTCAGTTTTACCCTAAACTTTCATGGATTGTCATATTGAGTATTTGTTCATATAGATGTTCTGCGCGTGGCCTGTTCTTTTCTTTCCATTCATTTCCCTTTTCCCCGGAGAGCCTAATGCAAAAATAAAGAGGACAAGATCCTTACCTGTGCACATTGAAGTTCAATGCAGGGGGGTTGATGACAAGAGCAGGTTGAAGGAAGGAAAGATCAGAAATAATAAAAGAATAATTATTTGCTGGGCCAAATTTCACAATTGGTTTTGGAGGAGCAGTTGGAAGCTTCAGTTATGGAACGTCAGTCCTGATGCCCAGAAGCTAATCCCATGGCCAACGTGCCTGCCTCAAACTGAGTTCATCTTGGGGTATAAATCGGAAAGTACATTCAATTTACAATACTATGGATTTCATTTGACTCTTGGTTAGACCTGGCCCATTGGGTTTACTAGTGTCTTGACACCCCCCTCAAACTCTTGATGGCAGAAAGTGATATGATGATCAAAATGAGTCTCTCAACATGCTTGATTTGTTTGTGAAAAACATCATTAGAATCAATTTATAATTTATAAATTTTTTATATATCGGAAGGGACTTTATGGGGACTCATAGGGTTTCAACTTGAAATAAAGTTGAAATTAATAAAATAAACGCACAACTGAAAAGTAAAACTTTAATTATTTTATATTCCTTGAAATAAAGTTTACAACTACTTTGATGAAAAATTTCAACTTCAAATAAATTTTGACCATTTGAGAGAGAGAGAGAGAGAGAGAGAGAGAGAGAGAGAGAGAAGGGGGGGGGGTGTTGACCATTGGGTTGGGCTGGGCCGTGCTGGCCTGCAGCACCTTGGCCCAGCACGGCTCGTGAAATTAATGGGCTGGGCCATGACACCTTGGCCGAGACAAAAGTTTTTTTTTCCTTTTATTCAAGGACAAATGCTTCAAGTGAAAATGCCAGAGTTCGATTGAGACTGCTTAAGTAACCAATGCTGCCAATGAAGTAGGAGAGGAAGATGCAGGGAATGTAAGAAAGAAAGTAAGTAACCAATGCTGCCGATGAAGTAGGAGAGGAAGATGCAGGGAATGTAAGAAAGAAAGGCCTCCTGACCTACAGCTTGTCCCAATTTGCTTCCGGGCGAGGAGATCCTGCGCAGAACTTCCTGTAGAGGAGAATGAGATGAGATGTTATACAAAAAAGAGATTAACTGATTGATAGAATTTAAATTACAAAAATAAGAATTTGGAGAGAGAGAGAGAGAGAGAGAGAGAGAGAGAGAGAGAGATTGGTTTGTACTGGCATTGGGATCCATTAGCTGTACGTATGGTCAACCAAGCAGGACAGTGACAGTTAAACAAAAGAGATGGGTCATGATTCATACGGTGGGAAGCACTAGAATAAAAAAATCTACCTGAGGGACCAGAGATGGTCATGGCAGAGCCATCAGTAGACATAGAGATCAATGGCCTTGGAGAAGTTAAAAACATTTGTTGCATGCGCTCATCAACCATTGACTTCATTTGTGATGCAAGATCCATAGGATTTATAGAAGTCCCTTCAGTTTCAGTTGTATTTACAACATTTGTAGAGTGGTTGAACTGCACATTTTGTTGAGGAGCAGGTGGGCCTCTATGAGCTCATTCATTTTGATTTCTATTGTTTTTGTTTTCTTGTATTTCTGGCAGACTAGGACAGTACTGTCTTCAGTCTTCTTTTTGCTTGCAATAATTGCAGGCATCACTAACATCCCTAGTTAATGAATCCACAACCTTTGTGTTATTAACATTAGCAGAAAGAACATATTCTGAATCAGTGTTTTTTCTCTTGGTAAAAGAGTTTTGTTTATATTCTTCTGCTAATGGGTCCGCAGCATCCACTGAAGGAAAAAGGGATTGGTGAAGCAATGGACTTCTAACATGTTCTTTGATTGTAATGCCATGAGAAACTGAACCAAGTGAATTTATTTTCAATAGGTATCTAAAATAGTAGAGTCGGTTCTGCAAACAAACAGTGGTGCCAATTCCATATGTGCTACTTGATCCCATAGTGAAATCATTTTGATATAAAAATCATGAATGGTGTCACTTCCTTGTTCAGTATTCTTTATTTTCCATTCCAACTGATTTTGATTGTCTGAATTAGATTGAACATTTAGCAGAGGCAAATAGTCCCAAAGGTCTTTAGGATATTTGAATTTGGTGAGTTGATTACTAATAGATGGTATGACAGAGTCGGCAATCTAGGAATTAATCTTGCTTACAGTTAGTTCCTGTTCTTCATTTGAGCCTTTTGTCTCAGGTGGATCAATGTTACCAGCAACATATTTCCACAATTCGTCCTTTTAAAAAATTACAAATTAGATGTGCCCGCTAGGTATAACTGGTTCCATCTAAAATAATTTTTATGTCATTAATACAATCAAATTTCATCATTGCAGAAAAGAGAACTGAATATCTCTAAAATGCAGAAATATTGGGGCCTGGACATGTGACAAATTTGGCAGTTGAATGCCAAAATATTTATCAAAATGACTTGATGTCTGATCAGATCAGACAGATGACTAAAATGTTTACCTTATGAAGTAAAATTTTCAAGAAAAAGGTAAAAATCCAGATGTTTCAATAGCTCTGATGAAAACTGAGTCTCAAGTTAAACTGTTGTCAGAGAAAATTTGAGATGTGGCCTACCTTGAGATGCCGAGCAGTTCTAGGAAAATCATTGATAAATATAGGATAATATTGTTGACCAGAATCCAGATAGTTGCTGCCTTAGACTATAGTGATCTGCAACTGGGCCCTGCAAGAAGAGAATGGTGATTTGGCACTGTTATGGGGTTGACTGAGAGAATTTCTTCAGAGGAGATATTCCTTTTAAGATCTGTGGAAGATATTCTGGCCAGATGTCCGGCAGTGATAGATATTCTGTCCCAGGTATGATGATGCAACAGTGGGAGACACATACAAAGATCAGATGGTGAGCGGATCAGACCTCTGGTTTGATCAAGCTCATCCAGCAGTTAGGAGAATTTGCCCTTTAGAAACTATTCAGATGTCCTTGGGCTCTGATGCCATGAAAGAGAACTAAATCAAGAAAAGAGAAGGATTTGAGTAGAGGGACCGTTTTGGCAGTGGAAGGGATAAAGATAAGTTCTATAGGGCCTTTTTTGACATGATGATGAATGAAATGATGGTTAATCTCAACGTGCTTGATTCATTTGTGAATGACTTCTCTGAAAAATAGTGACAGTGTCTTATTTTGCTCAGGAGTCAGTTAATTTGTTAGTTTGTTTTTGGTCTGAATATAACTAGAATGCTATTCCAAGTGTAACAGTCATTTGACAATACGAAGGTTTGGTTGATTTAGAATTAAATACCATGTCATTTAAATAGAAGGGCACTTGAGCTGGGCTAACTCAATTCAGTCTTTTTTTATCAAATAATGCTATACATTTCACATGCAATCACTGGGATATTGTTGTTGCTTCATTCCTGCATTCAATTTCAGCACTATCCTCCTGAATTGTGATCCAGAGATTCCTAGTGTCATTGGGTTTCGCTGACACAACTCTAGCTCTATGCTGCCAAAGATAATTAAGAAATCACAAATTAAAAGTAAAAAAAAAAAAGTATAATCAAGAAAATCCATGGCCAGTTGACTGCAGTCTGTGTTCTCAGAATTGGGATCGATTCAGAAAGTTGGAATCTCATACTGCAAGCTGAGCCTGGATTGTGATTCTGTAATATGCAGAAATTCGCATACTCTGCTGTTCACCAGTTCGGAATAACTGCTCTGGACCTATATCTTGTTTCTCATAGCATTGATTGGTGTAATCTGTTCAATGCTAACTAGATATAGGCAAGGAGTTGACATTGCTGTCTGAATCAATCAGTACTACATTCCAGTCTGGTAATTCATTCTCCCAGTTTTGTTAGAAAATAGTCCCCATGTCGGTTCACTAACAATTTGCTGTTTTAATACTTGGCTGCTATCTGACTAGTGTGGTCTCTGTTGGATTTACTGTCCATTTCAGTCTTGTGAATCATTACGTTCATCGTGATTTGGTAAAAGAACTGCTTGGACATTCTTGGATTCATGACCACCTCTGGACCTATATCTTGTTTCTTATAGCATTGATTGGTGTAAACTGTTCAATGCTACCTAGATAGAGGCGGGGAGTTGACATGCTGTCTGAATCAATCAGTATTCAGTACTATGTTCTAGTCTCCCAGATTTGTTAGAAAATATTCCCCGTACCAGTTCACAAACAAATTGCTGTTTTAATACTTGGCTACTATCTGTCTAGTGTGGTGTCTATTGGATTTACTGTCCATTTTCAGTCTTGTGAATCATTACGTTCATCGTGATTTGGTAAACTGCTTTGACATTCTTGGATTCATGACCACCTTGTGTGATGTCACAAGGATATGGATACAAGGAAGTCTGAAGTGTGATTATGAGGTTTCTTACATTAGTGATCCAAGGGGGAGGATGTAGAACCAGTGTGTGGATATGTTGATCCAGTGGTAAAAAGGGTTGTTGAAGGATGAAGCAATCCAACTGGTTGTCTTGATGATTCAATAAGAGAGATGGTGATAATACTAAGTGATATGATCTGAGGATGAATGTGTGAGAGGTTCTTGAATGCTGATCCTGATGGTACATTGTGTAGATAGTTAGGATGCTCTTGCATCACTGACCCTGCATCTGGGTCCCATGATGAGGAGCTCATTATGAGGCCATTTCTTGTGAACTGTTTTAAGTGGCCTGCCTACTTTACAGTCCTCTGTTGGCATTTATATCCCTCCTCCCCCCCTTTCTGTGTTTCTTTGTTTCAGTTTTTCTATGTTTTTTATGACTTTACAGTGACCCAATTTTAGAATTTTATTGCTGTCTGGTTTTAACCTTTTGTGCTTTACTTTTTGGCAATTTCTCTCACTTTTACTTTTGATAACCTCATTATGCTCTCAGGGAAATGGCACTTTCTGGTCTCTTTCCAATGATAGACGAGGGGCAAACTTCTAGCAAGTATAGTTACAGTGAATATCCTAAGCTGAAAGATATGCTACACTATATCTGTAAACAGCAACCAAAGTTGTTGGATTCAACTGAAGTAAGGGAGGAGAAACTTCTTTTCCCATCAACAATGTTTGTGGCCATGATTAATTTTTTGTTGAAGTCATTTGAGGAAGATGTTAAGCGAAATGCCTCAGAAAGTACTTTCGCACTTCAGTCCTCAGTTGTAACAATGTGTCTATTACTAGAACATGCTATGGCGTTTGAAGGTTCTGCTGAACTACATGCAACTGCTGCCAAGGGAATAATTGCAATTGGATCTCATTTTCCAGAGGTCAATATATTATTTCTGTATGATTTATTATCCAGACTCCTCCTATTCATATCTGTTTCTCACCTATGTTCTTTTCTTTCTTTAGTTGATAGCATCGCGCTATGCAGGGCGTATATCATGGTTAAATCAACTACTGGGTCATGTGGACTCTGATACTCGTGAATCTGCAGCACGTTTACTAGGAATAGCTTGCTCTTTTCTTTCTACATCTGCAGCATCTGAACTTATTTGTGAGCTTGTCTCCACAGTTAATGGAACCCACAGATTGAGGTTTGTAGACATTGCAAATAATGGATTTGTTCTGCCGTTTAAGTATCCAAAAGTTATAGGACTCGGCTGATTTTTTAAACCATGGTTATAGCAGATGGATTTTTATTTATCTAAAATTAACATGAGTACTTTACCAGATTTGAGACTCAGCATGGGGCATTATGTGCCATTGGATATGTTATAGCGCAGTGCACGACAGGGACACCTACTGTAAGTCATATCTCTAGAGACCCATCTTACAATCATTTCTTCTTGTCATTTTTAGTAATTGCAATATCCTGCACATGGTGTGCCTATGTCATGAAAAGGCTGCTTGCTTTCATTAAATTTTTAGTGATATACTATCACAAATGTACCTGAGAGATTACTCTTGTGAAAGAATGACGTCCTGTATCTTCTGTCAGAAATTAAACTTTCTTCCTTTAGAACTCTTGATCTGGAGTTTTATGAAGAGCACACTTGAAGGAGATGCTGATTTCTTCCTCAGACAATGTACCTTACATTTTTTGGTTTTATAGAGCATAGAGTGGGACTTTCTGCATGCAATGACTGTTAACATAGCTCAGGCAGATCAAAGCAGTACTTGATTTGAAGGGGGATTTGCAAGATCTTTATTTTTTATCGTTTAAAATATCGGCCGATACCAGTATCGGTCATGATTGAACTGATATTTTACTATGTCTTGGTCTTGGTACTGCGAAATATCACAAAATATTGATTTTATTGACTGATATTTCTGCCAAAACATTGGTATCTACTGATTATACACAATGAAGCACAAACACTTTATAGGGTCCCTGTTTTTGTTTTGGACACGGACACAGCTGGACACGTATCCAACACGCCAAAAACGTGTCTTGTCTTTTTTTTTTTTTAATTTTTTAATTGCGGACATGGGGTGGACATGTTGAAGACATGATGGGGCTAAAATATAATAAAAATGGGCTAAAACTAATGTCCTTGGGTTAAAATTAGAAAAAAAAGACAAAGGGGCTAAACATAAATTTTGTTAACTTAAAACCCTTTGCTGCCTTAAGTCCTTTGGCTGGCTTGGAAGAAAAAAGAGGCACTGTGTGAAAAAAAAAAAAAAAGAGGCATCGTGGGTTTGGAAGAAGAAAAAGAAGAAGAAGAAGTGCGGGATCTGCGTTTGGAAGAAGAGGAAAGGGAAGAAGAAGAAGAAGAAAAAAGAAGAGGAAAAGGAAGAAGAAACGGTACTGTTTGTTTGTTTTTTTTTCTTGGTTGTTGGCTTGCTGCTGCTGCTGGTGGTTTTTTTTTTTTTTTTTGCTGCTGCTGCTGCTGGTGGTTTTTTGTTTTTTTTTTTTTTGCTGCTGCTGCTGCTGCTGGTGGTGGTTTTTTTTCCTGCTGCTGCTGCTGCTTTTTTTTTTTCTTAGAACTGCTGTGTTGTTCTTCCATGTTGCCGCTGTTTTTTTTCTTTATTTTTCAAAACTGCTGCTGTTTTTTTTTTTCAGAACAACTGTCTCTCTCTCTCATCTGTTTAATTTTTTTATATTATTTGTCTCCCATCACTCCATATTTATATTATTATTTGTCCTTTCTTATTTTTATATTTTTGAAAACTTTTCAAAGTCTCTGCTGGTCAGTGGAACCTTTTTTAATCTTGTGGTTGGGTAGAAAATGGAAAATGTTGCTAGCTTTAAATAAAGCCACAATCAATATCTATTTAATTTTATGATTATTTATATAAAAATATATTTATTATTCGCCATGTCCGTATTCTACTTTTTTAGGATTTGCTATATCGTCGTGTCTGTGTTGTGTCATATTTGTGTCCTGTGTCCATATCCGTGCCTCTTAGATTATACATCTAATGGTAATGAGAGAGAGAGAGAGAGAGAGAGAGAGAGAGAGAGAGGTGAAAGAGATCGAACATGGTTATGGGGAAAAAAATTGAACCATGATTACAAAGGGGGGAAGATGGAAAGAGATTGAGAATGACATACCTGTCGCTTCTATAGTTGCCACTACAGCTGCAATTTCTCTCTTCTCTTATCTGCCCATCATTCTCTTCTCCTTCCATCTCACTTTCCCCCCTTTCTCTCTTTTGTCTTTTCTAGTTTTGAGTTTGGTCCAACTCAAAAGGGGTGAATGCACTTATATCTATTTATTTTCATCTATACTCATTTGGAAAACATATGATTTGTGTGAGCTCCTTAGTGGAGCACACGTATAAATAATCCAAACCATTTAAAATCAATTGCCACCTAATGTATGGGGTATGGCCAAATTTCGCTCAGACCCATTGTCAGAGTTGGGTAAACCCCATGCATAAAAGGGCAATTTATTTTGTGCGATTTAGTATTTTTATTTATGGGCCGTTGTGGGGCCTATAAAATCTTTAAGTTCATACTCAGAAGTTTCTATAATTTTTATTTTCTTACTTGTGCTGTTTGATAAGATCCGCTTATGAAAAATGTAATCAGTTAAAATAAATGGCTTCCTCTTGAATCAACCCTCCAACAATTTTATTACAATTGATCCCTTGTTATCATCATCATCATCATTAAAACCTTATCCCAACCATGATGGGGTCTGCTACATGGATTTTGTTTCTCCATTCCGTCCAATTGATCCCTTGTAAAAGCTATAAATAAAATATTGAAATTAATCAATTGAGCCTCAATAATTTTCATTCCAGTAGCCCATTGTGAAATTGATCACTTATTAAATATGTGAATAAAAACCAAATTCAAGCATTTCATAGTGATTAGTCCAACAGTAAGCCCAACTCCAATTATAGTGATAATCTTCACATAATACATAAGTAATCATAGTTATTTGGAGTGATTTTTTATTCTAGATCTAGGTATGGGCTATAGCCTAGATTGATGGATTTATTACTTGTAAGAACATACCTGGTGATTAGACACTAAAACTTAATGGATAATTTGAATAAACATAAAATTTTGGCTTTAGATAATTTGAGAAGAAGATATATGTTTCTTGTAAATGGCGGTCCTATGTGTTTGAAAGATGAGGAAACAGTGCATCACTTGTTGATTGATTGTCAATTTGCTAATAATGTTTGGAATGTCATGATTAATTTGTTTAACATGGAGAGGGTTATGCCATGGGATGTGGAAGATCTTTTTATTTAGTGACGTCGTGGATGCAGGCTTTCTTGTGGTAAGATCCTATGGAAATTAGTTTTTATGCTATTTTATGCAAGATTTGGTTGGAAAGAAATAATAGTCTTCAGGAATAAAAGTAAATCTGTTGCGGATATTGTTGAGTCCATTGTTAGGATTGTTTTGGAGTGGGTGTATAGATGAGATGAGTTTGTTAGGGTTTCATAGGAAGACCTCAATAGATCTTGGGCTGCTTTTTTCAAAGGGAGGTCGCATGCAAAAGTTGGGCATAATTATCATTGGATTTGTCCTCCCTCAAGAATCCATAAATTGAATTTTGATGGAAGCTTCTTACATTCTATCAAGAGAGGAGGTTTTGGAGGTGTGATAAGGGATTATCATGGTAATGGTTAGGAGTTTCTTTGGGCCTGTGGATGCATTTGATGCCAATGAAGCTGAGTTGTTTGCTCTTTTGATAGGTTGTCGTGAATTGATTAAGTTGGGAGGCTTCAATGCTATTATTGAAGGTTACTCTTTTTCAGCTCTTTAGTGGGGGTTCTGGGAAGGCCTGTCATCCTTGGAGGCTAGCAGGTTGGGTGGAGGAGGTGCATGATATTTTGAGAAGGCGAGTTGCTTTGTTTCATAATACTTTTTGAGCAGTAAATGTTTTGGAGGATTGTCTTGCAACGAAAGGAGTCTTTTGCAATTCTATTTCGTTTGATGTTTAGTTTCTTTTATTTTGCGTTGCTTTGCTAGTGTGTAATTTCCACTTTCTTGTTTTTCCTTCTTGTTGTCTTGTTCTTCTTTTGGTGAAATAAACTTTTTTAGTGTTTTATAAAAAAAAAAAACGTAACAGATTTTACAGTCGATGATGAAAACAGTGATAGAGGATGCTATGACTTGGTAGGATAGATATTTTGATTATAGTTGTTATGAGTGCAAAAAGAACATTGTTTTCTAGCATTTTATAATATTCTAATATTTTTTCAATTTTTTTGGGGTAAAAAAAAATTCATGCTGTGATGACCACGACTGTATTAGTTTTCGGGGTTGGCAGATGTTGTGATTTTCGTCTGTCTTGTTTTTCTTTTTTTTTTTTTTCTGTTTTTTTTTCCTGGGGGTGTTTTTTTTTGTGGTGTTTTTTTTTTGTTTTGGGTTTGGGGGGGCGGGGGGGGGGGGGGGGGAGGGAGGGAATGGACTTGTAGTGTTGAAGGTTGAACTCTTACGTTCCTATTAAAGAGAAGCAATACCAAGCCTCCCTATAAGAAACACTTTTTGTAGTGTCGCAGGAAATGCATTGCTTTTTGAGACTTTTCTGATGGAAACGACACCACACCAATTGACACGTTACTTATAAAATGAATTAACAGAAGTATTTTTTTATGTTTGATTTTTGGTCATTGTTGTTGAAGACGTGTGGCAAAGCAATTCTTGACTTTTTCGATTGATCATTACTTGCCCCTCTTCCAAAAAATCTTGGCTCTGCCACTGGATACCAAGTTGTAAAAGATGGATATACGATGAGAAAAAAGACAAAGACGGGAGAAGTAGGAAAGAAGGGAAGGTAACTATTTAAGAAAAGCTTAGTTGAATTTAGTGGACTAAATTAAATGCATTAATATCCTTTAAGTAACATACATAATGACAATGCTCTTTGCCACACATTGTACTCATGTTACCCTAAAATTTAATCTCTCTACTTTTCTGCACACTTTCTCTCTCTTTATTTTTGCAATTTTGCATTACAACTTTAATTTTCTGCTTTTCTGTTGGGAACTGTTGTAGTAAATTGTCTTTTGTTAAGTTAGAAATATTGTGCTTGACTGAAACTCTGTTCTTGTTGTATTGTGTCTTGAATGCCATTGCATCATGTCTTTAATTTTCAATTGTGAACAATTGCAGTAAATTGTCTTTTCTTGATGCAGGGCAGTCCCATGGTTCCCATGGGTTGACCAACTTTTGGACCCAGCCCATCTATCTTGACCAGCCTTTAGGCCCAGTCTAGCCCAACCATTTATATTTTATTTTGTTTATTTTATTAATTGAGTTGTAATTAGGGTCTACAAGTCTTTATTGAGTTATGCAAGTAGGGTACATAGGTTTTATTTAAGTGTTTAATCTTGACCATGAACTGTTTCTATGGTTGAGATTGGCTTTAGGTTTTATCTTTTGCCTATATTTTGATGTAAAGCCTCTTTGGCTTAGTCAATGAATGATGATTAATAAAAAAAAAAAAAAAGCTTTTGGGATCTTCCCTGAGTTCTCTCCGTGTTGTCTTTTCCTCCTAGATTGGAGTTTGGTGTGAGAACAATTTCAGGTGCAACGCCTGATCTATTCCCTATCTCTTCCAGATGCCTGGCTGCCCCGCATCTCCTCTCCATTCCGCATTATTGTTAGGTTTGAAATATTGTAGTTGACTGAAACTTTGTGCCCTTGTTATTGTCTTGAATGCCATTTATTGAAAATGCTCTGTTTTGTGATTGTTTTCTCCTGAAGTCTGCAACACCAGTCCTATGCATGTGTTTTCTATATTGAGCAGCACAATTATGTCACTTTGGTGCAGGTCTCAGAATCACTGCTTATAAGTACCATTAACTGTCTAATAGATATAGTTAGGTCGGAGAGCTCAACATTGGCTTCCATTGCCATGGAAGCACTAGGGCATGTTGGGCTGCGTGGTGCACTGCCTGCAGTTGATCGTGAATCCGTGTCAGGTATGATACCTGTATAAATAGTTATTCATTAAAGCATTATTTTGTGTCATTTTATATGCCTTTTGAAATGATGAATTCTATTTAAAACACAGTCTGACATTTGTGTCTGCAGCTGGGATTTTAATCATCTTGCAAGATAGGTTGGGTAAGCTACTATCAGGGGATGATATCAAAGTGATCCAGAAAATTGTTATTTCTCTTGGGCATATTTCTGTGAGGGAGACATCATTTTCTCTTCTGAATGTTGCCCTTGATTTAATATTTAGTGTTTGCCGGTCTAAGGTTGGTGGAATTCATTGTCTCTAATTCATAGCCAATCTATTTCTTTGAACAGATTATTAATATAGCCAGTTGAGGTCTAATTTCTGTCCTGGTGATATCCAGAACCTCTTATTATTATTATTATTTTGGAATTCACAGGTTGAAGATGTGCTCTTTGCTGCTGGGGAGGCTCTATCATTTATTTGGGGTGGGGTCGCTGTTACTGCTGATTTGATACTCAAATCTAACTATACTTCTCTTTCGCTCTCGTCGAACTACCTTACTGGTGATATGCCCGTTTCTCTGACAAGATCTGACACTAGTGAAGAAAGTGAAGCCAATGATGAATCCCGGGTCATGGCTAGAGATGCAATAACTAAAAAGCTTTTTGATGTTCTTCTATATAGTAATAGGAAAGAGGAGCGTTGTGCTGGAACTGTCTGGCTGTTATCGCTGACAATGTACTGCGGGCATCACCCTAAGATTCAACAATTGCTTCCTGAAATTCAGGTTTGTTGTTGGTTCTGGTCTGCTTTTCTTTTGTAGGGTATCCTAAGTACTAGTTTTTTCATCATCTGCTATGTTTTTACATTGAAATCATAATGCAGTCGTCATATATCTCAGGATAATAATCCATTTTTTGCTTTGTTTTAAGGAGTGCTAGGTTTTCTGTTGTTAATTACTGCAGACCATGGTTTGGAAAGAAAATGTGAAGCGATGTCAGGAGAAAGAGAGATGAATAAAGGGAAGAGGGAGAAAGCCAACATATCTCCATACACTCAGATATTTTACACAATAGGGTACCCAACCACACAACAATTTGGACCCATGTATTTGTTTCATTATGAGTAGAGGTGTCAAACGGGCGGTGCCTCCCCAGCACGACAGTCGACGGGCCGTGGCATGGTTGAGCCCAATATGGCATCGTCCGTTAGGCAAAGCCCGCAGACACGGGCCTTGCTGGGCCTGGATTTCCGGGCCCACAGCATGGCACGGCCCGTCTGCCGGACGGCCTAGGCAGAGCATGGCATGGCCCGTTTTGCCCCATAATATGACTTTTTATTTAGTGTAAATATAAAAGCTTAGTCTTTTGCTTTTTTATTTTTGTGGTGTCGACAAAAATTGTAAAGGTTTTGAAGGTAATCCTGTTGAAAAACGTTCAAGTAGAAAAGATCTAATTGGATCTCTTCTCATTGGAGTCGGTCGAGTTTGACTGAGCCACTTAAATTTGTGTGCCATCATCTTCTTTGAGTGTATTTTTAAAATTTTTGAGCCCAATACACCTTAAAAAAAGAAGTAAGCACAAAACATTCAAAGTCACAGACCGCACAGATGCACAACATGAATGACACGGTCAAGCCCAGGGCTGTGTTGGGCAAAGCCTTACCGGCATGGCACGTTTGGCACCTCTAATCATGTTAGCAGACTTTCAACAGTCCTTTTCTTTTTGCATTTTTATGACAAGAAAACAAAGGTAGAAAGAAGATGATTGATAGAGAAGTATTAAGGAAGAAGTGGACGAAAAATAGGTGAGGAAGGAAAAATGAGAGGTACTGTGAATGAGATAAAAGAAAGGGGATTGTGCACATGCTTCACCTTAGCTGTGCTATGAAACCCGTTAAATTATTTAATTATGGCAAAGTAGCTGTAATGCCCCGAAACTCGGATGCACCGAATTTCACGGCACTTACTTTCACACTAAGTCCAGGTCAAATTCACAGCTGCGGAATCTAGAGCATAAATAAATTTTTTCTCAATTTTCGATTATTTAACTCAAAACAAATCTTATGAGACTCAGTCTCAACCTACATTGTTTAAATTAGAGTCAATCTAAATTTACTAATCAACTTCTCAAATGCCACATTTTTAGTACATCCCTACTCCTGCTCGTAACATTCAGCGCTCTCATCACATCCCCAAATAGTCTGTGCAGTTTTTCTGACATTATCAACTCCTGGAAAATATGAATAAACTCGAGTTAGCTTTTGCGAAGTACAGAACCAATTTATACAGCTAAGGGATTGTAGAATGAGCAGAATAATGACAATAAATGACAATAATTCTAGACTTACGAGCACTATGTCATACATCCCATTATATGGCTTACTCATGGTCTGTTTTAGATGATCAACAATTCAAGGAATCATGTTCATTAGTTTGGAAATTGTCAATTAATTAATTAGAATCACAATTTCTTAGTTCTCAAGAATTAAACACATTTATGTTCATGTTCCTTTCCTTTCACGACCCTTATTTTTGTAACATAATTTCCAGTATGTTGGGTGACTTCTGAATTGTTTGCCAGTATTCACTTAACAAAACCATTCTGAATGTCTAAAAGTATCCACTTCTCAATACCATTCCAAATTAGTGCCTGAATGACTCGCTAGTAATAGTATCCACTTCACAAGGATCAGTCCAAATTCAATGCCCCAATGATTTGCTGGTATCCACTTCACAGGACCATTCCAAATCTGAAGCTCGGATGGTTTGCTAGTATCCACATCACAACACCATCCTGAATCCAATGCCTGGATGGTTTGTTAGTATCCCCTTCTTAAAATCATCCTAAATATTATGCTTATATCTACTTCACAATACCATTCCAAATCTGGTGCAATCAGTAGTATCCGCTTCCCAGTTGCCCAAATTCTGTTTGATAGTGTCTAAACAATAGGGGATCAGTTCACCATTAAAAAAAAACATGATTATACATCCTATGGTTCACTGTTGTCAAACTTAATCATGACTCGCATTCATAAACACAACATCAAATGTTTCACATAATCCGCAGTATTAAAAATCCCATGTATGCAATATTTATTCCATTGGATAGAATAAATCCCTCAAGGATCAAATCAAAGGAATAGAGGAATAGACTTCGGTCAATATCACTATCATATATGTCTCGTATGCTGTTTGGCTTCTAACAAAACTGCGTTACCATTCCAAAAAAAAAAAAAAAATATATATATATATATATCACTAATCATATCTCTTAAAAATCCAAGCCATTTGATCTCTATATAGTCTGGCCTATAGGGTTTTTACAGAATCCCAATGTTCCTGACTGGGCTTACCCTATTGCGTCTTCTATTGGTATGAATCATTGGTTCAGTTAAGCTGAACAGTCAAGGTATATGGATTGGTGAGCCCAAAACAGCCCACATTAACATAATTTAGATAGATATATTTGGGCATGGCAGTCCATGTATATGACTCGGTCAATGTGGACAGTAGATTTATGTGGCTAGGATCCATGAAACTGTCCCTGTTTAGGTATCGATCAACTCATATTGACTTTATCCCTCAATATTTGATTGCGTGCCTTATCAGTATGACTTGATCTTATATAGATTCTATATGAATTAGAAAACTTTATCCCTAAGCATCATTAGGATATCATAACCAGATTCATGACTGCAAAATTCCGATTAGAACACTAGAATGATAAGAGAAACAAGGAATACACATCTACACAAGTTTCTTCATGTTTTTATTATATTATTATTTTTGATAACAAGTTTCTTCTTGTTATTCAATTTGGGGAGATCACTTTGGCATGATATTGAATCAATTAAATGTGATTAATAAGGATTAATGAATCCTGTATGGATCAACCAGGAGCAACTATTCCATAGGAAACATTTATAGACAATGGGGGTTGTCTCACGTACTTGACCACAACCTAAGGAGACCAGGTGTTGATTAACAGTTAGGGTTGGGCCACCATCTTTATACATTTATATCAACTAAAACTTTCATATTTACAAATCCCCTCCCTACTATCTATCATTTTTGGAAAATAGTCCTGGACTTTAAATTACAAAAAAGTCCTTGCTGTCTGACAATAGTTTGCAGCATTTCAGGTTATTAAATTTGCTCCCTTGTTTTCTCCTCCCTCCTCTTCTGTATTATCTTCTTTAAGAGCTGTTTAACTCCTTCAAAGAGATCCAGAAAATTAGATAAAAATCTTCATAATGCTCTATAAATCAAAACCTTTCAGCCTGCATAAATAATCGCTTGAACCCTGGAAGGATTGGTTATTGATATTGGCAAGCATCATGCTAACATCAGCCGCAGAAGGTCAAGCACACAATATAATGGCTGGCAGGCTTCAATACCGAGCTCTAGAAGATCAAGTGATGTAGATAGACCTCATGCCACATGTGTAAGGCCCAACTAGATTTAGGATTTTTTATTCAGTCATTAGTTCTCTAATTTTATTTAAGTAGTTGTAATTAGGATTAGGTTTTCAATTTATTTAGTGTCCTAGTTTAATTAGGTTTCGTAGGCCTTAAGTTATCTTTCCTATTTATATGCCACCGTAGAAGAAATTCTCAGAGTTTAATTTCTATAAATTGGGTTTTCCTATTGAGGTGTGTCCTCATTATTATCTCTGCGGAGACTTGTTGAAGTGTCTGTAGACATGTGCTTCATCACCACGCAAGCCCTAACCCTAGGGCTTGCATTAGTTGGTCTCAAAGTTGAATGATCCCTTAATTGATCGGCATGATTACCCCTATCCATCCATTCCACCTTCCATTCCATCATCCTTCATCCATCCCCCACCAACATTATCCTTCCCTACTATCCCTTGACACCCCATCTATGCACAAACGCAAAACTGGTTGTTCCATCTCTCACCTTCCGAAACCCTATTCACATCCATCGGCCAACAGTCCTACTCCTATCCATCCCATCTCCTTTCCATCATGATCTTCCTTTCCAACAACACCATCTGATTTCCACCCTTAATCGAGCCCCCAGTTGACTCATGACCCTCACAGACCTACTGAAACCCTTAGAAACCCTTTGGCATAAAAAAAAAAAAAAACCCCCCTTCACTGTCCTGAAATCCAGCTATCATCCTCGTCTACTTCTAGATCCAGCCCATAGTGGCAGAGCCAAACATTGCCAAGGATGGGCAATTAACTTCTTTCCCTCCTTTAAAATAGGATCAGGGTTACAAATTTTCAAGTAGGAATTTACGGTATTATTCACATTACCCCTCCTCAACAGTCTTTATTAAATTTTGTTTTTGGCCCTAATCATCTTTTTTTTTTCTCGTTTTGGCAAGTAATAAAATTTTTAGAGCACCAAGGGCAGTTATGCCTTTTACTTTTATTTGGAAGACAACTCATACACTTTATAACTATCCTTCACTTTGACCAAACTTCCCAACTACATTACTTGTTTACTTTTTTATTTCTTTTCTGGAACTAAAGTGTTTTTATTCTGTTTTTTTTTTATCATGGTCTTCCTACCCTATTTCTCAAATAACATGTGTTCATTGCTTTTCTTTCTTTCTTTCTATTATTATTATTATTATTATTATTATTATTATTATTATCGTTATTTTTATTAAGCCTCTAATTGAAATCTTCTCAAGTTAGGCAAACTCAAAATTTGTACATTTTGAATGCTTATCCATTTAAGCTATCATCTAATGTTGAATTTGAGATTTTAATTTAAAATCTAAATTAAATTAGATTTGATCTAATTCTTAAGTAAGAAATTTATTGTGGCTATAAGTAGAGGTGCTTAAGGGTTAAGAAATTTATTGTGGCTATAAGTAGAGGTGCTTAAGGGTTCTCTACATGAATTACATGCCTAAAGGCTTCGTCAACCTCAACATTTTTGTCTAAGTATTGAAGGATGTGAGATCGAGACCTTTTTTAATGAAATGAACCCCATATCATGATGTTTAAAAAAATAAATAAATTCATTTTTTTAGTAATGTGCTCACAAGTAAATTTGTTGAAATTATGTAATTTGTAACTATGCTCTAGTCTAGTCTTCTAGACCCATTATCAAATTCTACAGATGTGGAAAGCAATACAAATCTATTATTTTTTTATTCATTTTTTGTGGTATAATGTAACAACCAATTCATTGGCTAAATTAAATTGGATTAAGCTCATTTTTATTGAAAAATATTGGATTAAACACATGACCTTAACTTTTTAATATTAGTATTTTTATAATCTTTTTCAACTTTCTCGTTAAAAGATTTTTTTGCCCCCCTTAAGAGAAGATTCTGTCTTCGCCATTGGCAACCCCAATCCACCTCACCCATTGTCACTTGACCCAGCCCCAATCCATCTTACCCATTGCCCCCGCCCCACACCCATTGCCCTAGCGCCAACCTTAAACCCCCAAACTGAATCAAAGTAGCCTATCTAGTCTCTGATGGCGTTACCCTTCTCGGGCCAAAAAAAAAAAAAAAAAATTCTTGAAACCTAGATCCCAGATCCTAGAATCTCTACCTCAGTCCATCGCCCATCAGTCATCAAAATCACAAAACCCACTTCCGTTTAGCCTTAAGATTCCTCAAATCCCTACACCCATGACCATTTCCAAACCCCAGGCTCACCTTTTTCACCAACCTGAAAAAGAAATAAAGAAAGAAAGAAAAGAAAAGAAAAAAAAAATGGAACCCAACTCGCCGACAATCCCCCCACCTTCCAGAAACTGCCCATTTCCATACCCAAATTGTTGCAAGCGTTCGTCCCTCATCCCAGAAGGAAAGAAAAAGCATCGCAGAAGGATCTAAGTTCAAAAGGTTCCTAGCACCTTGCGTCTTCATGCTTCTTCGTTGCCAGCAAGAAAGCGGAGTCACTAGCACACGACCCCCACTACCAAAAGCCCCAATCGCCTCTCTGTAGCATCTTCAACATTGCTAGCGCTCACTGTTGTCACCAAAGGCTATCATTACAACCAGTCTTCGCCGTAGATCATCATCGCATAGAGCTAGCATCCTCGTTCTCCCTTTGTTGTAGCCAAACATTAAGCAAGAATGACTTTTAGCAAGTCCAATTTTGAAATAATAAAAAAAGAGAAGGCACTCTTTGCATGCATCTATCCTTAGGCGACACATCTAAAGTTATTTAGTGGGCCTGGTTTCTAGAGCTGGGTACGTCAAGGCCGTTCTGGCCCACTTGCAGTTGGATCTAATGCAGATTGAAGCTCAATGACCTTAAGTAGATCTGACATCATCACAGCCATATCAGCTAATCAAAGATTCTGATTTGACCAAATTTAAAGGACCAAGATTTATTCTTATGATTACAGGGTATTTTAACTCAGATTTTAGATCCGCTTTCACGATTGTCTTTTTGGAGAACAAATCTACACATCAGGTTAGCGACGTTAGTCCATTATTACATCATAATCAATATGAAATTGCATATCAATAAAGTCTACAATAATCTTCAAAGCGCCAAATATGCAATCACATACAGAATATGGTATGCTGAGAATGAAGAGTATTTTCGGCAATTTCTTGATTTGAACCAAGAAGTGTTGTTTGTTATTGAATACTCTGATCAATTTTCAAGGCTCCAGGATGCATGTGGATTAGAGAATGATGAGGAACAAAATTTAATTAGGCTTGAGACTGGATGTAATGGACAGAATGAATGATTGTTAGGTGATTCATGAGGCAGATTTGGAAGCAATTCGTGTGGAGCACGTGCTTAGGCGGTATCATCTGGAAAAACTTCAAAGAAGGTCAACCACCATAAACAACAAGCTCACATGTTGTGAAACTAGTGGCAGAGGATATCCAGACTAACAATGCTATGTTAGAACCAAAGTATTAATAGAAAATGAAAAGGGGCTTGAATGCCCAATACGGGTAGTGTAGAGCAAAATATAAAGGCAGTTAGGAAGAAGCACCAATTACTGAAATCTCTCGCATTGACTTCTTCTTTGGAGATGATTGGTGGATAGTCAAAGATTGTGATTTGATGGTGCAGGTTTTAGAAGTAAAGCATCCAACGGTTCGATTGCACATTAATACAAATTTTGAACATCCAAAGAAGCGATGTGCCAAGTCTGCCTCAATTTGGAGAAAGAGATTAGCAAAAGATTCCAAGTCATACATAACAATGGAAGCTCAACCAACGAATCAGAAATTCGTCCAATGGATCTTTGACTCAGGTTAGCATTTACCAAACTTAAGGTCGAGTTCTTTCCAATTCGGGGAGAATGATGTAGGTAGAGCTTAGAGCACATGTTTAGGGCCCATCTAGATTTAGGATTTATTTTATTCAGTCATTTGCTTTCTAATTTTATTTAAAGAGTTTTAATTAGGATTACGTTTCCAATTTTTTTAGTTTCCTAGTTCAATTAGTTTTCTTAGGCATTAAGTTATCTTTCCTATTTATATGGCATTATAGAAGAAATTCTTAGAGTTTGATTAATAGAAACTGGGTTTTCTCATTGAGGTGCATCCTCGTTATTGTCTCTGTGGAGACTTGTTGAAGTGTATGCGGACACGTGTTTCATCACCTCGCAAGCCCTAATCCTAGGGCCTGCATCACTAAAGAAGTAAAAGAAAAGAGGGGTGAAGAGGATAAAGCACTATGGTTTTTTGGTGTCATTTATGTTCATCTTTCAGTTTGATTGCAGGTTTTTTCCACCCTCATAGATCCTGTGGTGTGTCATGCTTCTGGGGTTGTGCAGAATTCTCCTACTATATCGTGTAGAGTTTCTGCATATTTTTTTAGGTAGCAGAATTGTGTCTTAGTTCACATAATCTGCTCTGATGTTCATTCATTTATGTCCTCTCTTATTAAGAATAATTATAATAAGTCCTGTCCTATGAAGCACGGGCACTTGCATAGGGTTCTCGTGTCCGTGTCGAACATTTGTCGGACATGGACACGGCTTAGACACAGTCGGACATGTGTCTGACGCGCCCAAAAACATGTCCTGTCTTTTTTTTAAAACTTTTTAAGATGCAGACACTGCTCATACACGGTGGACACGGCTCGGACATGGGGCGGACACGTTGGGACAAGGGTGGACATGTCAGGATATGTCTTGGCCACGACGAGAAGAAGAAGAAGTTGTTGTTTGTTTGGTTTTTTTTTTCTGCTGTTTTTTTCTTTTTTTCATAATTGCTGCTGCAGTTTTTTTTTTTTTTTTTTGCTGTTGCTGTTTTTTTTTGTTATCTTTTCAGAATTGCTGCTACTGTTTCAATTTTTTTTTTGCAGCTGCTGTTTTTTTTTTCCAAAACTGCTGGTGTTGCTGCATTTTTTTTCGAGAACTTCTGTATTTTTTTTATAGTTTATTTTTCAATTGATGTGCCAGAGTTAGAGGCTTCGCTATTTACTGATGATGGGAGTGTTGGTGGGGATGATGATGCCATTGAAGTTGTGTCAAATGATGAATCATGAATGAAGCAAGGATTTTTTTATTTATGGGTGGGGTAATGGAGGAGGGATCTTTTTTTGTTGTTTTGATGATGATGTAATTGTGACATGTAATGTTCATGATGTGCTATGGCCTACTATTACATTACATTATGCATTATAGATTTTATTTTTGACTTTTCTAGTATTAGTTATGTTTTTTTTTTATTAATTGTGACATTATGCTTTTTAATTTGGCTAAAAATATAATTCTTCTTTAATTTTATGATTATATAGAAATATTGTGAACAAATCTAACACAAACAAGAACCAAGCAAGAGCAGAATTGAAGAGAGAATTGCATCCTAGAGACGATCACAGCATGCCTATTAATAACATTGCACTTTCTAAATATGATACAATTACTGTAGCTGTCTAAAGCGAAAATAGAAACATATAGGTTGTGATATTTGTACAAAGGATGTGATAATCTACAAAGGATCCCTCCATATTTGGTTCAATTTAATGAGCCAGACCTGCCTTAGGCCCATTGGCCCGACCGAATGGGCTGGGCCCATCAACCGGGCCCAGTGACTTGTTTTGACAAATATATATTTATTATTTGCCGTGTCTTAGCCATGTCCGTATCCTACTTTTTTAAAGATTTGCCGTATCGCCATGTCCGTGTCGTGTCGTATCCATGTCCAGTGTCCCTGTCCGTGCTTCTTAGGTCCTGTCTGCATTGGCAAGTGGGGAACTATATTTAAATTCTTTTTGTCAGCATAGTAGGCATGTGAAGCATTTGAGTGAGCAGTTCTAGCCTGTAGGTATTGAATAGTCACAATAAGCATGTCTATCCTTGCTATTTTATTTATTTTATTGCATACACTGGAAGGATAATAAAAGCTTGTGGATCTGTTGTTTTGGGATGAAAAGTTATGGTAAATGTGTTCCGTGTAGGATGTTAAAAGTAATATAGAATCTGATTTAAAAATAATTTGTAATTTCAATTTCTGCAGGAAGCCTTTTCTCACCTCCTAGGCGAGCAGAATGATCTTACACAGGAGTTAGCATCTCAAGGTATGAGTATTGTTTATGAACTTGGTGATGCATCAATGAAAAGCAACTTGGTCAGTGCCCTTGTAAACACATTGACTGGTTTGGGAAAGAGGAAAAGAGCTGTCAAGGTGCATGAAAAGATCTCTGTGTGTTTCAGACTGTTTCCTTTTCTTGTGTTCCATATGAGTTTAAATTATCACATCTTTAATGTTGTTTCTGCAGCTGGTGGAAGACTCTGAGGTATTTCAAGAGGGAGCTATTGGTGAAGGTCTAAGTGGAGGGAAACTCAGCACTTACAAGGAGCTCTGCAGTTTGGCTAATGAAATGGGGCAACCAGACTTGATCTATAAATTCATGGATCTGGCAAATTATCAAGCTTCACTTAATTCCAAGAGGGGTGCTGCTTTTGGATTTTCCAAGATAGCAAAACAAGCTGGCGATGCACTTAAGCCGTATCTGCGTTCGCTGGTTCCGAAGCTTGTTCGTTACCAGTATGATCCAGATAAAAATGTTCAGGTATGTCTTTGCATGTTATAAATATCTTTTTTTTTAAATTGTCAAAAAAAATAATTTTGAGCTTCATAGTTCTTTTGCAATGTTTTGAGTTACAAGTTTTGTCCATCTGATTAGCTTTCATTGATGATGGCAATGGGGTAGCCTGACTTGTATCAAATATAAGCATGAATTGATAGGAATGTGATTTCTTTCTGTTACAGTCACAAGTTTGTTTATTGTCTGGGCCTTGATGCAGCCTACGCCCCACAAGTGGTCCCATTTAAATCTAATTTGATTTATTTTATTAATAGCTTTCTAATTGCATTATTAGGGAAGTTTTTATTAATAGATTAGGGTTTTTTTAGGCCTTAAGTTTGCTTTTATTATATATATGGCATTGTAGAGAAGAAATTCTTAGACTTTGATTATTGAATAGATTTGTAAATTTTATTCTAAAGGTGTGTCCTCATGTGTGATGTCTTCTCGACGATTCAAAGTGTCCTCGGACACGTGCTTTGGCACCCCTACGTAGCTCTAACCCTAGGCTTGTAGCAATTTGGTACCAGAGCCGAACGATCCCCGATCGTCGGCGTGATAACCCGACACACCCTTTTCCCCATTGTTTGATAAATCCCACCGACCGTTGCCGTAAACCCGAAACCCTATTCCTTCGAATCCCTAAACGTCCAAACCCATCTAGACCCTCCTCTACTCCTTTTGCAACCCTAGCACCCTTCCCTTCCCTCTAGGCCTTCTTGTCCCCAATCCCAATCCCAATCCCCAAAAAAAAAAAAAAAAGAAAAAAGAAAAAAAAAATGTCGATTGTAACCCGTGCCATACCCTACTTCCGACCCCTTTCAATCACCTCCACACCCCCCCATTACAGAAACCACAAAACCCCATCCCAGTCCCCAACTTCCCTACATCAGAAGCAACCCACCAAAAAAAGAAAAAAAAAAAAGAGGAAGGAGAAACAGTGCAGAGCCTATGTGCACCGATGTTGCATCGCCCAACCTTCGCCTCACATGCCAACCAGCAGCCGTGCGCAATCACCATCGTCGCTTGCCACCGCAGCTGGAATCAACATCCATCGCCACTTGCCGTCGTTGTGAGAAGGCCGCGAGCATCATGCCATCACCATTATTGCCTACCACCCCCATCCTTGCCTTTGTCTCTAGGTATTGGAAAGCGGCGCAGGATAGGCCCCGACGAACAAAGGTTTGATCTCCCTATCTCTTCTTTTCTTTCTAGTCGAAGACAGAGGAGGAGAAGAGGCCTTCACATGTCATTCGTGACACGTGCCTCGTCCCATCTAGCTATTGGGCCACGTTTTGGACAAGGTAAGACCCAAGCACATCTAACCTTATTACAAAGAGGCCCAGTAGCAAACTTTTTGCTAACATCATCACATAATTGGCACCATACAATTGACGGTATAGAATTTGTTTGCGCAATTTTGGAACCATTCGAAGCACGAATTTCAATTCATCTTCTTTGTGGAATTCAAATCTACACATCAGGTCAGTCAGATTTAAATTTGTATTTAAAAAAATGCCTCTTAAAAAGCAAGTTGAGGTGGAATCTTCATCCTCTTCAATTGAAGATTTGGTTGGTGTCCTTAGAGATTTAATTGCCACAGTTAATAACATGCAAACTACCCTGCAACAACCGGACACTAGGGTAACAACTTTAGAAAATAATCAACGTGTGAATCACAATCGTGATGATGGTGAAAATATTCGGAATCAACGAGATCCACCAGTTAATAATCCTGACCGAGATTTAAGAATTGAACTCGTGATTCCCAAATAAAAAAGGGCGGTCGAATGCACGAGGCTCCCGTATAGCGGGGTCTGGGAAGGGCAAGATGTACGCAGTCTTACCTTCATTTTGAAGAGATTATTTCCATGACTTGAACCCGCGCCCTCCAGGATGCTATCGGTAAGCCTTTACCGTTGGGCTTACCGGTACGCAGCCTTACCGGGAAGCCTTTACCTCTAGGACACTCGTGATTTCCAAATATGATGGAAAATTGCAGCTCATTGAAGTCATGAATTGGTTAGTGTGTGTGGAAAATATTTTTGCACATAGACCAATGAATGAGCACTGCAAAGTTACGTTGGTTGCTATTCGATTTCGCAATTATGTTGCAACTTGGTGGGCAGAATTGCAACGTAAAAGGAGGAATCAGAATATGGACCTTTTTGAAACATGGACTGAGATGAAGAATATTTTGAGGCAAAAATTTATCCCTGTTAACTATGCAAGAGATCTATGTTCAAGTTTTCAAAACTTGAAACAAAGATCCAAGACAGCTGTTTATTATTTTGAGGAATTTTAAACTCTGCAAGCTCATTGTGGTTTGAATGAAGATGATGATGTGGTTGTTATAGATTTTTTAATGGGTTGAGAATAGACATTCAGCATATCCTTGCATTTTAAAATTTTGATAATGTCGTTGAACTCATCCAACATGCTATTAAAGCCGAGGGAATTGCAAATCATGAGCGCAAAAATCCAAATGGATTTTGCCAAAGACTTCATCTCTTCAAGATGCTAAATCCAATGGTTCCTCAGGATATATTTTAGGGGGACTAAAGGTAATAGCATCGTGCGGCGGATTGTCCCAAGCGCATACATTTGATTGAGATTGAAGGTGATGATAAAAATATCCTAGATGATTCTAAAGGTACCGAATTGATCCCAAGGGTATTGAAACTGAGGAAATTGAGTACATAGACGCAGATACCACATGTGAAGCATTCATCGTTATCAAAGATGCTCCACCATCTATTGAGAATAAATGGTTGAGAAAAATATCTTCGTTCTACGGGTACAGTTCATGGATAAACTTGCACAGTTGTTATTGATGGCGGAAGTTGTAAAAATCTCATCTTTCAAGCTCTTGTTGATCGCCTCGAGTTGAAGGCTTACAAGCACAATCGCCCTTATTTTGTCAAATGGTTGATGACTAGTGATTAAGTGCATATTCGACATACTTACAAAGTTACTTTTGCCATTGGTGAGACTTACAAAGATACAATTTGCTGTGATGTACTACCTATGGATAGTAGTGATATCTTATATGGGCGTTCATGAATTTATGACAAGAATGGAACTCATGGTATGCGCGACGACACATACATTCATCTATGATGGAAAGCAGGTTACTATTCATCTCGAGAAACTAGAACCGCCTAAGAAGAATTCTTGGAAAGTTGCAACAAATGAAGTCCTTCATGTTCACCACATTTATAAAGGCAATCCGAAGAAGAATTAAGTTTGAAGATGAACTCCTCCTTTAACCCGGGGAGGATGATGCATCTTGGGCCCCACAAGTGGTCCCATTCAAATCTAATTAGATTTATTTTGTTAGTAGCTTCTAATTGCATTATTAGGGAAGTTTTTATTAATAGATTAGGGTTTTTTTAGGCTTTTTAAGTTTGTTTTTATTATTTATATATTATTGTAAAGAAGAAATTCTCAGACTTAGATTATTGAATAGATTTGTGGATTTTATTCTGAAGGTTTGTTCTCGTGTGTGAAGTCTTCTTGATGGTTCGAAGTGTCTTCGGACACGTGCTTCGGCACTCCTATGTAGCCATAACCCTAGGGCTTGCATTGGGCTTGTGCCTGGATAGACTAGTGACTCCAACCGGTGATAGTCATACGTGGGTTTTGTAGTTCGGTCTTGGATCGGGTGAAACTTCTTAAATGTGGCTGACCTGCTCATTAAATGAGGCAATAATTCAGGTTTAAATGATGACATTTCCATGTTTGGTTCGGTTAGATTTTGGAATGGAATGTTTTTGTTGATTCCATTCTAGTACGTTTTCCATTTTGTCCATGGAAATGAAATATTCTAGTTGCTTTACCTCTCTATGTTAGAAAGATGCTATGGGAAAAAAATAATAAAATATAAAAATAGAATAAATTGGGAGTGATATTGGATTTGTGTTTGTCTTGCATTCTTGCAATGGTAAAGACACCTCTCTCTAAAGGCAGGGATGATGGCTTGAACATGTTGTAGGTTTTTTTTGTTCTGTTGTAGGAAGTCCCCTTTTCCATTATGGCATTGCATAAGAAAGAAATAGAACACTAAGATGTCTCTCAAATGCACTTCTATATAATTTCGCATAAACTCTAATATACAATAGTGATTTCTATATTTCTACATGTCAATGGTGTAGCAGAATGCACAAAATGATTAAGGAAGATCACCATCCTCAACTTGATAACAAAACCCTGGACATGTTAAGTAGTTACTTTGCCGCACCTTTAATGCCAAGGCATTGGGGTGTATTAGTTAGCAACTTGAGAAAACGCACAATGAAGAATAGGGAAAACCATAAAGAGAAACTGAAGTTAGTGTTATTCCCCATTAGAAATATAACAATGACAGAGAAATCCTATCTATACCATGCTTAGATAAAGCATCTTCCATACAATTTTTTGATGTCATTTCATGACGGAAAACCATCTGAAGATGAGCTAACTGGTATTTGATCTCATGGAAATAGAAATGAAATTTCCATGGCTTAGAACCCACATTAGAAACCCACTTAACTCCATTCTTGAGTCCTCTCCACAATTAAACTATCTGGGAAGTCATTATCATCAAAGCTATGTCCCAACTATATTGGGGTAGGCTACATGAAATCTGTTTTTTCACTTTGATATATTTTGAGCTAAATCTTCTGATAAGTTGTACTTATTCATATCTATTTTTGCTATTTCCATCCACTATTTTTTTGGCCTACCCCTCCCCTCCGTGGGCTATAAATTTATATAGTCAAACTTTTCCTTAACTGGCACCTTTGTTGGCTAGCATTGGACATGCACATATCAGTTCAAACGAGTTTATCTAATTTTATCCCTTATTGATGTTACCCTTAAATGCTCTCGAAAACGTTTATTTAATTTTATCTTTTTTAGTTTTACCAAACATTCACCTTAACATTCTCATCTCTGCTACAGTCATTTTGTGCATATGTTTTTCTTCTTGATTGTCCAACATTTTGCTGCATTGGTCATAGTTGGTGTAATCACCTATGATTCCTAGATGTGGGTACGGACATAGATACGGAGATCGATGATATGATTATGCGATTTTGGAAATCTAGGACACGGATACGAATACGGTATCCTAAATTTTCTTTTAGATCCTGTTGAATTAGTGAAATTATCATTGTTTATGTTCCTTTCTAATGTTTTTCATGTTGAGAACTATAATATTCTAGACCCTGATATAGGGGCCGGAATATCTAGTAATAATTATATGTTTATTCCATGATTTTTTTTAATTTTAATTTGAAATGTTAAAATTTTTCTTGAATATATATACATATACTATGATTATATAGAAAATTATTAATTGTGAGAATATTATAATTATGCCTTTGAATTATATTATTTAAGTAATTATTCCTGTGATCCCATGACAGTTGGGTTACACATTTAATGAAGGTACGATTTTCTAGCAGGTATTACCTTTTGTTGAGCCCTTGTGGCTGTAATGACCCAAGAATCTGGAGCTCTTCAGATTCTTAAGTTGTTAGCATGATTATAATACAATAACATTCATAAAGTAAATTCCAAGAGCATCGGTCCAAGCATAAGATGAATATTTAAATCTCAATATCAAAGTCAATATAAGTCTTTAGGGATAAGCTAGAACAGACAATCTTTTAAGTTAATTACAAGAGGATGTTCCACAATAAGGGCTTGTCCCTTCTAAAGTCTAGGATGTTTCTTGATCTCTCAATCAGCGGTGCATGCCAAAGTCTATAGGCTAATCACTGTCGTTCCCCTTCCCCGTGACGAATGCATTACCTATAGTGGGGCAAACCACTGATCAGTAATACTGGTGAGTAGAAATTTCAAATCAAAGAAAATAAACTGCATCATCCCGTAATACGAGTATTCATAGGCTCTCTTTAAGAAAAGTTCATAGGCTTTCCTTGGAAGGAAAATTCATAATCATATTTAACAACATAGTGTGATGAATCACCATGTTTATTGGTTTACACAATCATAAGGGAGTTCACATTCTTGTTGTGTAATTCATAGTAATTGATTAAACAAGAAGGATTCATGCTGTGACAAGACTATCACCCATTTGATTCATAATAGTTGTTTGGACAAAGGGATTTATGTCGTAACAAGACTGTCACCCATTTGATTCATAATAGTTGTTTGGACAAAGGGATTCATTTCTTGTACCTGAAACTGGGCTTTGATCACTAAATATTCATACAAGGAATGTCGACAGTTCTAGTATTGTGGCTGTTTAGTTCTGATATTGGACAATTGACCAACAATAGTCCAAATTCAGTAGAAACTTCTTGGCTTATCATGTTGGCAGTAATTTTCAGTTGCTGTCATATGTTTAACTTATGTAAACAGCAACTGAATTATCATAAAAGAACACAGATTTATCACGTTGACAATGCATGCTTATCTTATGTATATACCAACTGAAATATTATAAACGAACACAGATTTATTACGCTGACAGTGCATGCTTATCTTATGTATATATACCAACTGAAATATTATAAAAGAACATAGATTTATCACATTGGCAGTGCATGCTTATCTTATGTATATACCTACTGAAATATTACAAAAGAACACAGATTTTATACTATGTATGTAGGGCCTTAGTGACTGCCGATCAATTATATTCAAAGAAATTCCCAATTCATACAATTCAAGGGAAAAATCTACTCACCTGGTATATGTAACGAAGGACTTCAAATCAGATATTCACTAGGCTAATGCTCCTTGTTGAAATTCCCTGCTTCTATTTTTCCAAGTATCACTATATTATCCTTCTGTTCTTCATGAAAAGATACCAAAGAAAAGAGCTGAATCCTCTTTATATAGAGGATTGGATGTCCAAATGGACCTTTTTGAAAGGTCATATAGGATATTCAAAAGTCATGTCTATTGGTGGGGTTTGAGAAGTCATCTAGGGAAAACCAAGAGTCATACCTATTGGTGGAAACAAGGAGCCATCCTTGGGAAGCTGTAAAGTCACAATTAAGTGGGTTTGGATCATAAGTTTGTACCTAATAAGGACCTAAAAGTTGTGGCCCAGCAGCCCAATCCAGTTAGGTACTGGACTGGTCGAAACTGGGCTTTTCTAGGCCCAATTACCCCACTTGCATAATTCAGGTTATTACAGTGGCCTAACCTATGATGCCTAAATTTGGACATGGATACCGATAGTCGACCTAGCACGGCCCGCCGGCACGGCACACCTAGCACGGCCCACCGGCACGGCACAACTTGTGCCGTGCCATTCTTGTGATGCATTTGTGGCCTGTTGTGCTTTGAATGTTTCGTGCTTATATTTTTTTTAGGGTCTTAGGCTGAAACAAATTTAAAGATACACACAAAGAAGAGGATGACACAATTTTGGTGGTTCGGTGTAACTCGACCTACTCCACTGGTTTTTCAACAAGATTACATTCAAAACCTTTACAATTTTTGTAGATAATAAAAAATAACAAAGTAAAAGACTACATTTTTTTATTTATACTAAAGAAAATAAAAAAAATATATATTTGTAGTCCGGCGAAACGGGCCATGCTGTGCCTGGGCCGTGCCATGGGCCTGGAATGGCGCGGCTTGTTGACTGTCGTGCTGGGGCGGCATGGCTCGTTTGACACCTCTAATTGATTGATACAGTCCAATTTGACTCAATCAGACTTGTGAGGGCCCAAAAATCCAAGAACTAGAGAACAGTCCAGCAACTATAGTATGAGGAGTAACAAACAAAAATCCAGATCTCAAAAACACATGGAAGGAACAATGAAGAACCGAAAAATATGTTGACCTGTAGGAGCCTTCCTGAATCCATAGGAACACATGTTCAAGAGAGAGGGTAGAAGGAAAGCAAAATTATGCTTTGTCGATAATATCAAACTGCTGAACCCAAGACGAACAGAAGAAGTCGACCATACAAAAGCTTAAGTACCACAAAAACTTAAAAAAACCCTGGAATCTCTTACTAATTAAAGTCCTATCACTAATATTAGTATTTCCATCCAATTTCTAATCCAAAGAAAGGAATCCCATCTATAAAAATAAATAAAGAAAATCAGTGCTGAATTCAGATCTAGGCGTCCTTGTAGAGTTTTGGAAGTCAGTCTGTGGACCATGCATGGCCTATCAAACGATGAAATGGACCATACCAAGTCGCCGTACACCTTTTGGTGGCCCTCCTGATATAGTGTTGATGGGTTGGGTCTGATATGGCCCACCAATCAATGCTCCCACAATACTGCAAGAGTCTCTGTTTTTGGGTTTCAGAATTTCTGATTTTTGCAAAGACCTCCCTGTTGTTTACTGTTTTGCAAATACCTTCCTGATATTCTTATTTACACATAATTCCAGCCTTGGGCCTCAAGTTTTCAATCAAAGCTCGTTAGGACTCTTGGGATGCTCCATCTGCGCTAAATAGGCTTGAGCTAGTGCAGTAATTTGGTCCTTATCAATTTCTGCATCACTGATTTAAAAAATAATTGTTGTGTATCTAGGTCACTTAATACATAGCATTTTAAGCACACATGGACTCTGGAATTCGAGTTTTAATGAGAAAATATACTTCTAAGCTTGAAGCATAAGTTTTAAACACTGAACTATACCACACTAGACCAGTATTAAGTAGATAGACTACGTAGAATTTAGATACATTATATAACCAAATGGAGTGATCTCCCACAGGAAGAAAAAAGGAATTTAGAATTTAGATGCATTACATAACCAAATGGAGTGAGCTCCTACAGGAACAAAAAAGGAATTTCATGCATTGTTACTTTGAAAAAAAGGATTGGCACTTTCATATAGGTAATGTGGGGCTTGGGTGGTTGATGTATGAAACATGGATTATGGGAGATGGTAGACGAAACATGTCTCATTATTATTGTGGGTTTTTTATTTTTATTTTTGGGTGGTGCCGGAGGGAGGATTGTTTGGGGTTGGTAAATAAGATTATGCCTTTAATTTTCTAGTCTGGAGGAGTGAAGTGGCAGAAATAAAATTTTCAGAGTTATTGTAACGCCCCACCCAACACACATGCATGATATTATCTGCTCACAGGCCTCGTGGTTTTGTTTCTGGTGGGCCTCAACCCACCAAAAGGCCTCATGCAAGGTAAGAGAGTAAGCTCTACTTATAATCCCAATCACTTTCCTCGCTGTAGTCGATGTGGGACTCCAAGACGTCACAACGGTTTCCTGTGCTACTTGGGATTTCAATTTACTCTCAAAAGCATGGCTATATATTATGTATATTTTGATGTTTCCATCTGCTTATTACTCTCAATTCTTGTTATGCTTATAGGATGCAATGGGGCACATCTGGAAATCACTTGTGGCTGACCCCAAGACAACTATTGATGAATACTTGGACCTTGTTATTGATGATCTTCTTACACAATGTGGGTCAAGACTCTGGCGTTCTCGTGAGGCTTCATGCCTTGCCCTTGCAGACATTATCCAAGGGCGCAAATTTAGCCAAGTAATCATTCTGCTTTCCTTTTTCCTGTCCATTTCAGATTTCCCGGGCTACAGTGCACTGAGCGGTAGTTACTGGGTGCACCTTAACATCTATGCAATTCTTACCCCAAGTTGGATTAAAAAAAATCTAAAAAACTAGGTTGTTTTTATTAAGGATCTAATGAAGTTGGCTCAATTTATTTTAATGTTCATCATGAAAACTGAATGCTGCCATCTTACTCTGTTTCCACTTTATTCTTGAAAACTCAGGTTTCTAAGTATTTAAAAAGAATATGGACAGCTGCCTTTCGTGCCATGGATGACATTAAAGAAACTGTCAGAAATGCGGGAGAAAGTTTGTGTCGAGCTGCAAGTTCATTAACAATAAGACTATGTGATGTATCACTTACTGCAACGAAAGATGCGAGCGAAACAATGAACATTGTTTTGCCTTTCCTGCTAGGTGAAGGCATAATGAGTAAAGTTGCCAACATCCAAAAGGCATCCATAAGCTTGGTCATGAAGCTGTCAAAGGTTAGGCACTTGTTTGCATTACAAATCTTTTGGTGCGGCTTTAAGACTGCTTTCCTACTTCCTACTAAATTTCTTAGAATTCACTGGAAAGTGGTTAGAAGTGATGTGTCACAGGTGGAGATCTAGAGGAGAGCATCGCATGCATAGGAGTAGGATTTAATTTGCTACGGTTAAGCATGTATAATCATTCATGTAAAGGGGGATTATTGATGGTTGCTTGAGGATTTCACCTTTAATCCTTAAACTTTAGCGACTTAAATAGAAAAGCACTGCTTGAGAAATCCTAGAAATGCAATAAAAAATATATAAATGGGGAGCAAATGGCTCTTGAGCGAACTACTATGAGCATGCTTAAACCAATGCTCCTCCTTTTCTCTTCACCAAAGAAAATATTGCTGTGTACCTTGTGTACCTTATCTTTATTACTTATGTTAGCAAATCTTCCTTTCTGTTACAGGGTGCTGGAATTGCTATTCGGCCACACTTGCCTGATCTTGTCTGTTGCATGCTGGAGAGTCTATCAAGTTTGGAAGATCAGAGGCTTAATTATGTTGAGGTGCTTTTTTTAATTGATTAAATTATGTTGAGGGTTAATATAAAGACTTAAAGATTTTCATTTGTAAAATTAACTTTAGTTACAGAATTCGTCACCTTTCTTTTTAAACTGTAGTTAGAGAATTCGTCATGTTTATTTTTATTTGATTGGAAATAGTATGCAGTTATTATTTTTATTGGTGTAATAATTAACGTATTTTTTTTTCTTTAAAGTTGCATGCTGTAAATGTTGGAATTCAGAAGGACAAGCTTGAAAATCTGCGAATTGCGGTTGCTAAGGACTCTCCAATGTGGGAAACTCTTGATTTGTGCCTTAAAGTTGTTGATACACAATCTTTGGATCTCTTGGCTCCCCGACTTGCTCAAATGGTCCGCTCTGGAGTAGGCCTAAATACTAGGTATGCTGGAATTCTTAATTCAGATGAGTAATACCACTGTAATTTATGATCTCGCCTCTGTTTCTTCTCTCTCTCTCTCTCTCTTTTTTTTCATTTTTATAACAGTAACATTGCATATTTTATTAAATTTATGTAATTTATCAGCTGGTACGATTTCAATGTAGGTTTGAAAACTAGTTTTATAATCTGTAAAAGGTATATATTTTATTCTTTTTCTGGCCTAACTCATTAATCAGCTGAAACTTGTATTGTATAGTTCAGAAGCTGAATATGTATGTGCCTTGGACATTTAACTGATCTCTAACTCAACTAAAGCCCAAGCTAGGAGACTGTTATCCATATGACTAGGTGGTTTTCTCTCCATTATTTTAAAATAGTATTTATTTCCTTGTTTGCTGTTACCTTTTCAATTTCTTTTCAGCATAGTTGAACAAACGATTAAGTATCTTCCAGATCTATATTGTAGTTTGCACAATCCATTGCATTGATACATGTCAACTGGGTTTGAGTCTTCCATGTCTTCTAGAACCAAAGTGCTGCAGCCACGGATGCATGAACAAATGTAAACAAACTCCATGAGGGGGTTTGCAGAATCCTAGACAGATTTCAAGCAAGGACCAACTCCAAAATGGGAGTTCGCCAAATCCCTTAAAGGATTCAACACACATGAGCTCTCTTCAATCGAGGCGGAACACTCATAATGATAGTGAAACCCTTGACAATTCATTAGTGAGTAATGGAAGATATCTCTCCAGATGGGGGGAATTATTTATCTATTGGAAGAGTTGGATGTCCCCTTTCCCAGTCAGACTCTACTTTCCTAAGCAATGAAGGAAATTAAATTATTAAAGGATACTAAATCCCCTAAAAAAAAACCAAACCAAACCAAACTTCTAATTTGAAGACTCCTAAGCACATCAAAACTCCTAATTAAGACTCCTAAGTAACTTAAACTCCCATAATAAATTTTCTGGTCTTGTTGGGCATGTGGGCTGAGCACCTGGGCCCTGTGGGCTTGGTTGACCCATGGGTCACAAGCCTAGCTTGCATTAGTTCTCCCCATCTTGGAGAGAATTCGAATGCGAATTCTGTAGATGTCCTCCCAGGTCAAAGATCCATTAGCAAACATCTAATTTTCTCGTTGATCTTCATTCTTTCTTTATGATTTGAAAGCTTTACTCGATCTTTTCATCCATCTCAAAGTGGTCTTGAGGCATTGCTCCTTTTGATGTCTAAGTTTAGCTCGGATCCGTGATTTGACCATTAGATGCTTCAATTGTTGACCATGTACTCGTAGTTCACAATCTTTGAATATCCATCATTGATCCCCTGAAGATGCAGTTACTGAGGGGGACTTCAACAATTGGTACTCCTTTTGAACCCCACCAGAACAATGTAAATTTTCTCCAATTATCCACTAGCGGCTTTTGGAATTATTGTTAGATTGATGATTAATATGTTTACACATTAAATCCATGTCTTAAATGTCCCCGTGTCCTTCTTCCTTTGCTCTTGCGTTTTTAAGTCTTTGTTTAAAGAAAGAAACCAACTCCTTTTAGTTTTATCTCTTTTGGTCTTTATTTGGTTCTTTTGTTGAAGGGGATGGTGTAGTTGGAGATGGTGACTGATGGTTGCTTTGGACTGTCCGTTGTCCTTTCCACTAAAAAGAATGTGGGCTATTCACTTTGTTAGTGTGTATGTCCAAATCGAAAAGTCATTTTCATCCAAGAAGAATATGAGTGACATTCGTATCGGTCACATCACACCAAATATTGTTCTCATAAGTGGCTAATCTTAAAAGATACACAACGTCGGTCAGTTACAAGAATTGATAAAATCATTAACCATGAAACTTTATAGGGATTTGGGAGCTTTCAATTGGCAATCGAAGCTTGTCAATAGCCTCGTGCACAACAAAATTATCTTAATATCACGATCAATTATTTGATTGCACAACTTGCCTTTGCACCTTACATGTGTTTAGAATGTCATAGTTTGTCTCCATTTTTCTTATTCCTTCTCATTTGTGGTGAGAAGTTGGCTTATGACGAGTGTGGGATTATCCTCTTTGGAAAAATTTGATTCAACAATATGTGCTCTTGTTCTTCATCAGGGCTTCCATCTTGAGACTTAAATTGTCCCATGTGAGACTGTATAAGCATGTGCTCAACCATGGTTAAAAATCGCGGTATCTGCCGACCCTAAAAACTAATACCGTTGCGGTATCGGTCCTGGTTCGCGGTTTTTCACGGTTGAAACAGTGTGAATTTTTTATTTACTTCAAAAAAATTTGAAAAAATAACCAAAAAATTTAGAATATTGTAAAATGCTAGAAAACAGTTTTTTTTCCCATTAGACATATCAGTCCCCTAAGTCATAACATCCTGTGTTGCTATCATATCTGAAAATTGTATAAATTTTTCTCACAATTTAATAGATTTACATGTGTGTATAGTAGAATAAGTTGAAATATCATAATTTTTGTAAAATACAATCATAATTATGAGCTATTTAATAGTGTGCTTAAACTTAAGTATTAAGTTGTTAGATTTAATTTGTAGGTCCAAGATCTATTGGGGTGAAATTCATTAAGGGGCCATGGGGGCCTTTAATTTAGCGGTTTAGAGTTCTTACAAGTGGACTTCACTATTCACTAGAGGGCTACAATTAAAAATATATATAGTGGTTTAAAGTTTTCACAACAGCACTCCCATCAGAGAACTACAATTAAAAAAGTTGAAAATCTAATCAAATATGTGGAATGAGGCCCACCAATTAATGTTCAAACAGCTAAAAAAAGTTTCCCCTTTCTTGTATGGGTCCCATCCAAATTTCTTCTAATTGTGGATGGGCCTAATGTCAAATTGGTCAAAGTTGATTGAGATTAAAAATATTATCAATCTGATAATGGGCAATTTTGAATTAGAATAAAATTAGTTTGAGACTTATATAGGACATGCTCAGTTGTGTTTATGATTTATAATTGGTAGGGTCCACTATGGAGCCCTTGAGTTTGGAGTTTGGACTAAAATAAGGAAACAAACCCCATTTATAGATTTCGAGTTTTCCCCACTTGGAAACCATGATTTATGGCTCCTTATGAGCTTGGAATTTGGACTAAAATAAATAACGAAAAAGACCCCAATAATGACACTCACCTCTTTTCCGGGTTGCATAAATTTAGAGATTGCAGAAGGGGAAAGGGTGGGATAAAAGGGAGGGCAGAAGGAGACTAGAGAAGAATTAAAGAAGAGAGAAGGAAGGAGAAGCTAAAAGAGGGGAAGAGAGGAGGATCGAAAGGAAGAAAACTAGATGAGGGGCAGTTGAGGCACTCCAGATGTTAGATAGTGTCTCCTCCCTCTTCATCTTCCCCTTTTTGTGTTTTTTTTTTAGCCCTAGTAACCATTAGGAAGAAAGTATCGACTAATACCAATTTTTTTTGCCAATACCAATATTAACTGATATCCCTGTGATATTTTGATGCGCTGAAACCAAGACCGATACACAATAAGTTATTGACTCGGTCTTGGCTGATATCAGTATGTATCGGCTGATATTTTATACCATGTGCTCAACACAAACGTCTTCTTTGTATACTTCGTGAATGGTTTGACAAATTAACAAGTAGTACTTTTAAATTATAAAAATTGTAAAAACCAATTCCTTGTTTTTATCTCAAAACTCCCCGTCAACCTAGCTATCTTTGATCTTTCCAAGGGACAAGGTTACCATGAACTACATGACAAGGTTACTACTAAGGTTACTACTAACTACATAACAATATCTAGTAGTATATTTTCTGACTTAAAGCCTATCCAATCTTACTCTGCTTAAGCTTCTAGTTTTTAAGTTCCATGACATGAATACAAAATGTCCTACCTCAAAGTTTTGTTAACCACAATTAGATGTTCAGTTCTAGAATTCAGGGATCAAAATAGCAGTTGTGGTGGGCATAGCGGCCAATGGTCAAAATGCTATGTATGGGGTGATACGTAGCAGCATAGTGGTGTAAATTTTTAAATGGTAAAAAAAATTCAAATCTTGTATAGCAGTTAATCTTTTTTTTTTCTTTAGTGATTTGGAGCCGTACTGAGGCAGAGACAACTTTAGAAAAATGCTATTGAGGAGAAGAAATAGAAAAAAAAAGTGTTTTAGACTTAACTGCTTGGCTCCACTAGGTTTTAGACTGTAGCATTGCTATTTTCAAAGTAGTGTAGCTTCCTCAACCACTACGGCTGATAATGCGGCCGCTACACTACTTAGTGCCACTATTTTGAACCATGCTAGGATTATGTATGAACTAATTCAGAGTGTGCGCTGCATATGAAATATCAGGCTGTGTAACAAATAAGCAAATCGATTTTCCAATTAACCTTTCATATGTATTTGGATCATGTAAGAATTCATTATTGTAAGAATTTAAACCATGATTCTACTCTGTTAGTGTGTCCAACTGTCAATAAGTTTTTCACATAACTTCCCCATCTCTGGCTGATTCAGTGTGAAATAGCAATTCCTTGTTTTAGATCCAGCAACTTCAATAGCCAAGGAATATTTTACCCAGACCCTGGGTTTTGAATTGATTCCCCAGGTGTCTTTTAAATCTTTAATCTCCACTATGTCATTTTCGATTACAACAACGCCCACAAACTATTAGAATATCACTGTATCATTATTTCTTGTTGCAAATAGCGTGTGGTCTGCTTGGCACTTCTTGTAGCCATACCTTAGCACAACTTGACTAAATTTGTAAAATCAAGCCTTAGATAACTGCTTAAGACAATTTATTGCCTTTCCAGGTGGCATACTGTAAGGACCCTAGATATTAATTTTAAATAATTTTAATTAAATTTGAAAATTAAACATTGAATTAGTAAAATATACTACTTGAGTAAGGGAACAATCAAGGTTGAATGGGGGGAATTAACTCACATCGAATAATTAGGGCATGAACGCTATTAGGGCTTGATTTGGGAATTATAGGGCATGTTTGTAATTTTTAGAAAATATAAGGGGTTTTTCGTAATTTCAAAACATAGCCAATATGGGTCTCATTAGGCAGAGAATTATTAATTATGAAACATTTCCTTAAGGCATGAACCCATCCAAATTGATCTTGTGCCTCAACAAAAGACTTTTAGGTTAAGCATATTACTAATAAGTGGGCCTGCATATTTGTCTTTAACTCAAAGGAGAAGTAGCTTGCATATGTCGACACATGAGGATGCAATTATAATACAATAAGGCTAAGGCTGTGCAAGTTATACTAGGATTCTTAAGAAGGGGCAGACTTGTATCCAACCTTGAACTTCATGTTAAACTATAAGTCTAATATATGAACTCTATATATACAACTACAACCCCCACCCTCCACACTCACTTGCAAACCAATCTCTCTCTCTCTCTCTCTCTCCCCTTAGAGCCTCTCTCTCTGGATATCTAGATACTCGTTCTAGATTGTCTTCTAGTTCTCTTTCAAATTAGAGATTTGCGACACTTATTAGATTTTGGGATTTGGGGAAGCAAGGATACACGTGGGATAGACTTCGGCCTCTCTACGATTTGGGGACTTCAATAAATCCAGCAAATAAGGCAAGTGCACGAACCCAAATTTACTGTTTCTACCTGATTTCTAACTGAATATATGATTAATACAATTTTATTTGTAAACAAAATTTTGGTTGCTGAAACATAGTGAATAGGGTTTTATCTCTTTTGTGTATACTGAAGACTTTTTCTCTTGTAAATAGATTACTGAAATTTGATGGCTTAACTAGACTGTTTGATGTCCACAAACCTTGGATTGGTTCTGATTAAGTAGAAGTCTTCTCTTAATTGTTTAGAAATTGAGAAGGATCATGTAAAAAGGTTTATAGAACTGTTTGTTAGCCTTCTCAATCGACCCCAACTAGAAACTGTTGAAGATTTCAATGCCAAACTGGAGATACACTGTGACAGGTGGATTCTGTGTCACCTTTTAAATGGGACTGTGGGGCCTAGGTGGACCACTTGATTTCAGATCTGAACCATGGATCTGTAAGTAGATCCATGGGCGACCATAGAGGACCTGGACCCATATGGAATGGGTCCCATTGGGCGATCATCCAATGGACTTAAATCTGTCGCAGGAGTCCTTAAGGGAGTGTTTTATTATCTTTGGGTACCTTCTCTCTTGAACCTTAGGAATAAATCCGAGTGGCAGACACATATATACTTCCTCTGTAAATTACTATGAAGAAAGGCATTCTTCACATCCCTCTGATATAAGAGCTAAGCAAAATTTGCTACAATAGAAGGAAATAGTTCTCATGGAATTCAATTTTGCTATAGAAGAGGTATCAAGACCATATGTTTTTGTGAACCCTTTTGCACCCTTTTGGATTGATCCCTGTGGGTTATACTTCAAGATGCATAGCCTTTACATCCCACTGCATACTATTTTTCAGTTCTCCTTGATTCATAGTCGACTCTAAATAGAGGGGATAAGGCCTTCTTGATGATGATGATGATATGAGCCTTTTTAACTTGGGTTGTACTTTAACTGAATGCTTTTTTTTTTCCGCATTTCTCCTTGATTCATAGTTGACCCTAAATTGAGTGGATAAACCTCTTGATGATGATGGCATGAACTTTTTTTAAGAGAACATTTTATTTTTCTTAATGTTGACATTGAAAGATGAAGTCTACATCTTTTATATTCCTTTAAGGTGGCTTCCATTTATTATGTCCATTCTTTTCAATGCCAATTTGTAAGGGCTCTATTCTAAGAAACACAACTCTTTCTGATCCACCTCATGAAGTTTCTTGAAATTTGTTTATCATTTCAACTTTGTATCTTGAACATAAAACATGGGCCTCAAAATTGACTTTATCTTTAATAAAAGAACAGAGGTGGAACTAACATGGCTGTTCGCATATGGAATTTGCTTGCCTAAAGCTTTTTTCTGTATTTCACAATTGGTGGCATACCATACTAGTGTCATAATGCCATGGGGTGGTGGTTGGACTAATTGGTTGTCTAGATACTTGAGTGAGAGTTGTTGTCTGATTCCCATCAATTTGGTGTTGGGATTTGGGAAAAAGACCCACATCCCACCTCTCCTAAGTACTAGGTTTGACATGACTTCATATATCTATCTGAGCCTTTCACCCCTAAGCTTAAGCCTTTGGATTAGTATATGGTTTCTTATATGGTATCAGAGCGGGTATCGTTCTTATGTAGCCCACGTGGCAGGCCCATCCATGAAATCTATTGAGTCTGCACGTGAGGGGAGTGTTGGGAAAAAGACCCACATCCCACAGACCCACATCCCACATTGCTAAAGTACTAGGTTTGATATGACTTCATATACTTGTTTGGGCCTTCCACCCATAAGTTTAAGCTTTTGGGTTGGTATATGATTGCTTACATTTAGCATTGGCGAACAAAAGTTTTGCATGATTTGCAGACCCAAAGTCCGGCGTTGATCTGATGACGTTCAGACAATGTAGAAGCCATTTCTTTTCTCCACGTGTTCAAGAAAGTTTTAACACAATTGCAGGAATTTGAAATGAAGTTTCGTCAGTGGTAGCTTTACTGCATCTTGAAATTGACAGAAAAACAGTTAAAGTGCTTAACTGAATACAAATAAACCTTTTTTTTCCCTTTCCATCTGTTTTACTTATCAACTATTCTTGTTGCAGGGTGGGTGTTGCTAGCTTCATTAGCTTGCTAGTTCAAAAAGTTGGCTCTGATGTCAAACCATTTACCAGCATGTTGTTGAAGCTCTTGTTTCCAGCCGTTTTGGATGAAAAGAGTCGGGCAGCAAAGCGAGCCTTTGCTGGTGCCTGTGCAATCATATTAAAGTATGCAGGTTCCTCTCAGGCTCAAAGATTGATTGAAGACACTGTTGCCTTGCATACAGGGGACAGAAATTCTCTTATCTCTTGTGCGATGTTGCTAAAGAATTATTCAAGTCTTGCAGCTGATGTTATGAGTGGCTATCAAACCATTACTCTTCCTGTTACTTTTATTGCAAGGTTTGAATTGGACATGTTACTTTTTATCATATATTTTATCTACTTACGTCTTTTAATCATTATCATCAATTCATTATCAATGCCTTGTCCCAACTTACTCTTTTTTTAAAAAAAAAGGCTTGTCCCAACTATGTTGGGGTCAGCTACATGAATTTTGTTCCGATTTTTCGGAACTCATGTTGTAATGATAAAAGTTTTATGCCAGCTGTCAACCTACCTGACAATATTCTCCTCCATCTAGGCTTGGAACCAGCAGTTACAACAAACCGACAAAGTTGTGCTTAACTCTTCTTTAATTTGTCATTTCCTATATGTAAGATTGTAAATCTGTTGTGCGAGATTTGAAATAGCTGTATATCATTCCGAGAGAGAGAGAGAGAGAGAGAGAGAGAGAGAGAGAGAGAGAGGTTTTAGTTCTATGTTTGTGAGCTTGACCTCTTGTCTGTCATAACAACAATCTCATGTTCAAGAATCATAATCATGTTTCAACAGCAGCTTTTGAAAATATATTGGGTCTATTGTTTATCTTTAGTATATCTTCAAATTCTCTTGTTGTGAAGGACCACTTTCCCTCTTTTTTCTTTCTCTTCTTTTATTTTGTCTTTTTTAAGGTAGGCCTGCACACTTGCTACTATGTGTCTCATAAATATCATCAGGAGAGCATTGACCCATGTTGGTTCTTGTAACTCCTTGATGGAGTAAGAGGTGCCCAACCAACATACCTTTGTTGGGAAATGTTCCTGTCATAATGAACTGATTTTCATACAATTTTGTCTTTCTGAATCTGTCTTAGTTTCAAACATTTGTAGTCTTCGTTTAATCTAAATGTCATGATCAAACTCTAGAGATATTGGATGATGCATACCATTTCTATATGCTTGCACATGAGATTCTAATATAAGGACATGCAAACCTTGGGTTTTGACTTCTGTGGGCTTAGCTTTGTATATGTGAGTCTGTGGAAGCACAAGCCTAGAGTTTTATTTCATTGGTGCTTGCATCACATAGCATCCTCTGCCCTTCAAGTTTGAAATTCAATGGATATAAGTTATGTATCCTTAGAATTAGTCGATAGCTGATGGAAGGAATACTGGGTCCTACGGTTGGGCAGATTTTATTTTTTGTGGAAAATTGAAATGCATTAAGTTCAAATGATTAAATGGAGATAAAAAGACATTTTATATCTATGAAGACTTTGATGCTTATGCAGATTCGAGGAGGATAAGGATATTGCTGGTCTGTTTGAGGAGTTATGGGAAGAAACCGCGAGCAGTGAAAGAGTCACCCTTCAGTTGTATTTAACTGAAATAGTTTCTCTTCTATGTGATGAAATCATGTCTTCATCATGGGCAAGCAAGAAAAAGGTAAACTTTTCTTTTTCTTATCATCATTGTTGTCATTGTCATCATCATTGGTATCATCAGTTTAAGTTGTGGCTGTGTTGTTATCATTGTTATCATCACCATGATTATTATATAACTACTGCTTGCCAATCCACTGGTAGCTCAATGGTGAGGCACCTCCCCTCTGCTGAAACTTTTTATAATTATTCCATCTAAAATGGATGCACAATGTGTTTAAACCAATGAAATCACAAGAAAAATGTCAATTCAATGTTATGGGGCTGAACTGAAATTCTGAGAAATTCTTTGCTATTCTTTCCTGGATGATGCAATCTAGGCCCCACAAGCAACCCCTCTTCAAATTAGATTAGGATTGTATTATTTTTTTATTAGTAGATTTTTGATTAAATTGTTATTAGGAAAGTTTCTATTAATAGCGTAGGGTTTTCTTAGACATTAAGTTTGCTTTTACTATATATATGGCATTGTAGAGAAGTGATTCTCAGACTTGATTGAGTAATAGAATCGGGTTTTATCCCCGAGAGGTGCGTCCTCGTGTGTTAAAGTCTTCTTGACAATTTAAAGTGTCTTTGGGCACGTGCTTCGGCACCCCTACGCAAGCCCTAACCATAGGGCCTGCATCAGTTTGGTATCAGAGACAATCCTTTGATAGATCGGTGTGTTACCCCTATCTATCCCATCTCCATCATCATGATCCTTCCACCAGCGTTTGTTCATTACCCACAACCCATTGCTTGAAGCCTAAAATCCCGGCGTCCTTGTCCCCTGAACCCATCACCATCGACTTCCAAAGCCCTTCCATCCCAAGTCATTGGAACCTCACTAAACCCCTTTCCAAACCCCAAACCTAATCGTCAGCTGGACCATACCCCTACTTCCCTACCAATCGTCACAGTCTCCGAATCCCAAACCCTTGCCGAAGGCTTCGTCTCCCGTTTCCACCACCAGAACCCACCTTTGATTTTCTTTCCCCCCACCCAATCTTTGAAAAAAAAAAAAGACGAAGAGAGAGACTGAGAGAAAGAGAGAGAGCAGCGTACCTGGTTCTTGCGGTGCAACCATAGCCCACTGCCGTTTGCCATATGTGGAAACCATTGTTGCCGCCATCTCTGCCGCCCGTCGGTATCACCCGACGATTGCCACCACTATCGTTGCAGTTCTTCTAGTTCCCATCTTCTCAGCTCGTTGCGAAGGAGAGGACATAACAGATAGATCCCGTTGTAAAGGAGACGGTAACGAAACAGACAGAGCAAAGACCACCACCGTTGCCTCCAAAAGTGCTTCGCCTCTTCCAGTCATTGGTAGCACCCTCCTTCGCAGTAGCATCTCCCATCGTCCTCATCGATGCTATCTCCTCGGCCAGTGACAAAGAGCAGTGGTTCCAACCCTGCCCTTTGGTCCTTCATTCGAAGGTCTCAACAGCAAGTAATAGACTTTTCCCTGTATTCTTTCCCTGCACGGTAATCAAGGAAGAAAACAGAGACTCTCACGTGCTCTGTTTCCATGCCTCAATTAAGGCTCGCTGCTATTGGGCCTATGTTTGAATCCGACCTACACTCTCTCTTGCCAGTAGCTACTCTTGTGCCTGCAATTTCAATCCAATCCGACCCAAGCACTACTCTTGGGCCTGAAGTTCAGCTTTGGCCCAACTTTAATACCACGGTTGGAAAAAAAAATGCCTCTTAAAAAACAAGTTGAAGTTGAATCTTCATCTTCTTCACTTGAAGATTTGGCTAGTGTTATTAGAGAATTATCCACAAAAGTTGATGGCATACATACCACCCTGCAACAATTGGACACTAAAGTGACAAATTTGAAAAATAATCAGCGTGTGCATCACAACCGTGATGATGGTACAAATATTCGGAATTAAAGAGAACCACCAGTCAATAATCTTGATCGAGATTTAGGGATTAAATTCGTGATTCTTGAATATAACGGCAAATTGCAGCCCACTGAATTCATGGATTGGTTAGTGCGTGTGAAGAATATTTTTTCACTCAAACCAATGACTGAGCACCATAAAGTCATATTGATTGCCATTAGATTCCGTAATTATGCTGCAACTTGGTGGGTTGAAATGCAACGAAAAAGAAGGAATCAGCACATGGACCCTGTTGAAACGTGGACTGAGATGAAGAGTACTTTTAAGTAAAAATTCCTTTTTGTCAACTATGTAAGAGATCTACGTTCTAACTTTCAAAACTTGAAACAAAGGTCCAAGATAGTTGTTGATTATTCTGAGGAATTTCTGACTGCAAGCTCGTTGTGGCTTGAATAAAGATGAGGATGTGGTTGTTGATAGATTTTTCAATGGGTTGAGAATAGACATTCAACATATCCTCGTATTCCAATATTTTGATAGTGTTGATGAACTCATCTAATATGCTGTTAAAGCCGAGGGAATTGCAAATCATCAAGCACAAAATTTTACTGCATCCAAATGGGCTCCGCAAAAGAATTCATCTTTCCAAAATGCTAATTCCAGTGGTTTATTGGGAAAAATTATCCCCAAGCCTGAAGATCATAATAAGGTCACATATTTCCATTGCAAATAAAAAGGACATTGCTTCTTTGAATGTCCCAAACGAGTGAATCTAATGGAAGGAGTCCATGATGAACCAATCGCATAGGAGGATCCTTCGAACAATGAAGAAATAGAAGAAGCAGTAGAGTATGAAGGAGACAAAGATGGTGAAGCTCTCATGGTTGTCAACAAGGCTCTACCCACTGTTGAAAAGAAATGGTTGAGAAAAAATATCTTCCATTCGGTGGGTATATTTCTTGGACAACATTGTACAGTTGTTGTTGATGGAGGAAGTTGCGAAAATCTTATCTTTAAAGTTCTTGTTGATCGCGTCCAATTGAAAGTTTACAAGCACAACCGCCCTTATTTTGTCAAGTGGCTGATGAATGGTGATCAAGCGCATGTTTGACATACTTGCAAAGTCATTTTTGTCATTGGTGAGACTTACAAAGATGCAATCTGGTGTGATGTGCTACTTATGGATAATGGTGATATTTTATTGGGCCGTCCATGGATGTATGACAAAAATGGAACTCATGGTATGTGCGACAACACTTATACATTCATGCATGGTAGATAGCAGATTACTTTTCATCTCGAGAAACCACAACTTCTGAAGAAGAATTCCTGGAAAGCTGCCATAAAGGAAGTCCATGTTTATCACATTTACGGAGGCAATCCGAAGCATTCTCGAGTTTGAGGACAAACTCTGTTTTCAACTCGGGGCGGATGATGCAGTCCAAGCCCCACAAGCAGCCCCTTTTCAAATTATATTAGGATTATATTATTTTTTTATTAGTAGATTTCTGATTAAATTGTTATTATGGAAGTTTCTATTAATAGCGTAGGGTTTTCTTAGACATTAAATTTGCTTTTACTATATATATGGCATTGTAGAGAAGAGATTCTCAAACTTGATTGAGTAATAGAATTGGGTTTTATCTGCGAGAAGTGCGTCCTCATGACGATTCGAAGTGTCTTTGGACATGTGCTTCGGCACCCCTACGCAAGCCCAAATCCTAGGCCTGCATCATTGGCACATAGCATTTGTATCCTGTTTTGGTACAACGGTATTTTAGAAACATACATCTAGCAAACTAATTTATTTTATTGTTGGAACATGATCAACAAAATATTTTTGGAGGAACAGGAAACGAAGGTGCATGAGGAAGAAGCAATTGAATAGGATCTCTTAATACTTGTTAACGGAATACTATTAAATGAGAAGTAGTCAAATAGTCAAGATAGACTCAAATCAATAACACTTCCAAACAGTCATCTCAAGTGAAAGCACATGAAACTTCGAGGAGATGCCTGTACTTCCTCTCAGCAGCACCATTTGAATTTGTGCCATGTTATCAAATACCTTGAAAATTGATGAAACTTTCTTTTTATGACGGTTAATTTTATTCCAAAGAATAAATAGAACACAAAAACAGTGAAAAAAAAAGAAAAACGTGGATGAAACTTTGACAAGGGATTTCATTGGATAGTCATAGATCCATGTGCATCGAGTGCAATTTTCCATGACTGATACCTAATAAGAATGACGGAGTAAAGAAGTCACTCTAGCATATCCTCACTCATCGGAATGAATGAAATTGAAGGGCTGGACCATGAAATTGTTTATTCATCCTAGTTTGTTTAAATGTCTTATTTTTGTCTAGTTTTCTCTTTCAATTGTTGCAATAGGTTGTCATTTTTTTAGTAGATTGAAGGACTGATAGTGCTTAAAGAAGGGAGAATATTTTGTGAATAAAATACAGTTGTGTAGCTAAAGTATAGTGGGATCATTCATGGACATATTCAGGACTTTGAATTTGAGGTTGGTGCTTTTCTCATCACATGGGTTGATTGAATCAAGGGTCTAAGACGTTATTCAAGCCAAGGGGAGAAAACTTGACGAATGCTACATGGTTGTTTTGTAGTGTGAATTTAAGTAACTATAGAGTTATGGTTGAGTGTTCATTCATTAAAGGGTTTTGTAAAACCTACTCAACTGCTAGGAATGATGGTGTAGTGTTACGTGGCATTCTTATCCCTTCGGATATGGAGCATAGCATACCAAGGTGCAGTCTAAATGAAGAGTGCTGATGACTCTGCAGTTTGTGTAATCCCATGAGCAATGAAGTTTTCATCTCATCCATCTATCAGGTTGCAAGAACAGATCAAAGACTCAGCACTAGTGTTGATAATCAAGCTGACAAAGTTCATTTCCAAGCAGTCACAGAAGGAAGCACATTTGTGTTGTTAATTCCAAGCTGGCCTTTGTTAAAATATTTGTACTAGCTTGAGTGAGAACGTTGAGAAATAGGGTCTTATTATTAATTATGAGAATAAGTTTGTCATAGATAAGAATATGATTGAATTACTATTATGTTAGGCTTGTGATTAGTCTTTGTATTATGGTTGTGATTAGATTTTCTAATTGGGTTGTACTTTATAAATAGCCAGCGGCTATTCTCAGTTGAACAATATGATTAATTTAGTCAAGATGTACTCCCTCAATTTTAACTATAACACCTACCAGTCATGTGGTCTGTAGCTCTAGAATCAATCATTCAGGTGGAACTATCGGAAGGGGTCAAAACCAATTAAGTAAATATTGAAGAGCTAACAGATGGATGTGGAATGATGGAAGGGAGAGATGTAGTCTCAAGTCTCAAGTTCCTGATAATGTGAAAAATTACAATGATGTCATCTAGCTCCAGAATTAATCATCCAGATGGAACAAGTGGAACAGGTGAAAACCAAATGAGCAGAATCTGAAGAATAAGCAGATGAATGTGGAATGATGGATGGGAAGACGTACTCCCAAGACTAAGGTTCCTGATATAACAAATTACAACCATCTTTGCAATATTGACTTCACTTCTAGGAGACATCATCTTTGTCTTGTGGTGCTCACTTTGACAGACATATCCATCTTAACTAAATAAGCTGTTGTATTAGGAGGTTTTCGAACTAGGTCCCAATGTACCACGAGTGGGTGAACCAAATCTCAACAGGTCTCCTCGATGCATTGATATCTTCTGCAATAAGTTGAATATAATTTTTCTTTATCTGTTGAAGACAAATTCCCATGACCACAGTCACCCATCCGCCATTACCATAGCCATGATAAGTTGATTATCGCCTGCATCACATCCTACAATGGCCACCTCTATAGGCAGTCTCCTATGCCTATTGATGATATGCTATGTTAATAGTAAGTAGTATCACTTTCCTCTGATTCTATGCCATTGTGACGTAGAGAAAATAGTTAACATCAATGGAAGAGATTCTGAAGCCAAGGATTTGTGCCTAAATGATCTCAAACTTATGTTAATCTTGCAAGTAATAAAATTTTTGGTACCAGTTGATCTACTTTGTCTAAATCTGCTGCCAAACTGGTTTGAGTTTTGGGCCAAATTCATTGTGGGAGTTTGTTTGGTTCATTGGCTTGACCAGACCAAATGCTTTCATCCTTTTCAACTATGACAACGATGAAGTCATATTTGGGAGGAGGAGGTAATATATTGTTCTCTAAGCATTACAGCTTTGTATAAGGAATTCAAAACCTGATGTTAAACTCTAGACATGTTCTGTTGGTGCAATACATGGGATTCACCTCTAAATAAAACAGAACAAACTTGCATATGATCCATGATGAATCGTAAGTTGTCTATCACCAAAAATGGCTCCACAACTAGTAAAGAATATTCCCTGTTGGCTCACATCAGCAGGCGTCCTTTTTACTAAAAATAAAATGAAAGAAAACTAACCTATGTTAAAAAAAAAAAGAGGAGAAAAATAAAGTCTTTAACCACACCCTCCTACACAAGTAACCTGGCAGAAACTGACACATTTTGGCCTCTTTTCTCCTTCAGATCCTGATGGCTACTGCTTTAGTATTGCATTTTAATTGTTTGGCTAGGCTGTAATTTGTTTTTTAAGATTTGAAGAAGTGAATTTTGATTCTATTTTGAAAACAAAAATTTGTAATCTGACTTTTGTTCTTTTTTTATATTTAATTGCAGTCAGCCAAAGCAATTAGAAAGCTGAGCGATGTTTTAGGTGAATCTCTTTCTTCTTCTCATCGCAGTCTGCTTCAGTGTCTTCTAAAAGACATACCTGGGCGTTTATGGGAGGTATGTATATGATAAAGATACATCTAATCAAGCACAATATGCTGTACAATTAGTCGTACCATTGTTGTTGATTCCATTCCAGTGTTAATTCCAGTTTGCTCCTAAAATGGCATGTTTCAATGTTCCAGCCATTCGAGCATTTCATTTCATTGGAAAACGATGTGATGATAAAATAAAAAATGCAGTCAGTTTTTGGAAATTTGTTGTGTAATGGTTAAATTCAGAACTAACACTGCAAGTTGCTACTTCTGCCTATAAAACATAAGTGTTATGCGTCAATGTCAGAAATTTTATAGTCATTAATTCACAACAAGTAATTAAGCACCTTTTTTTTTTGTGTCAGTAAGTAATTAAGCACATAAATGATTGAATAAACACATTTGAACTTAATTACTCTTTTAAGTCTTCCCATTCATTGTGAGGTTTAAAAAGCTTATGCTTCTAATTTCAACCATTGTATTTGTGGGGACAATTTCAAAAATGGATAAATAACTAAATAAAAGTATTATATCAATCAGATAGGTCCGGATCTGGTCAGAATGGCTGAGATAGGCTAGAATTTAGGTCAGGAAGTTTAGGAGGGTTGTGTCATTCGAATGCCCCAACAGGAGGATATTGACAATTTGCTATAGATAGACCTCAGGCCACATGGGTAGAACCCCAGTAGATTTAGGATTTTAATTATAGTTATTAGTTTCTAATTTTAATTGAAGATTGAAATTAGGATTAGGTTTCTAGTTTATTTAGTTTCCTATTTTAATTAGGTTTTTTAGGCCCTAAGTTATTTTTCCTATTTATATGACATTGTACACATAGAACACTCAAAGTTGATTAGTAGAATTTTAGGTTCTCCCATTGAGGAGCGTCCTCATCTCTAATCTCCTTGGAGATGTTTAAAGTGTCCTTAGACATATGTTTCAGCACTTTTTGTAAGCCATAACCCTAGGGCCTGCATCGATTGGTATCATAGCTGAATGATCCTCGCGATTGCTGGCGTGTTATCTTCTATCCCCATCCCCACCTTCGTCTAAACCACACCGTTCATTCCCCACCCACAACAAGCCCCATCGTCACCCAAGACCCTAATAAGAAAAAAAACAATCCTAAATCTACTTGGGCCCTACATATGTGGCATCAGGTCTATCTGCATCACAATTATGGGTCATATATTTGCATCACAATTATGGGTCATATGATTGCTGTATCACATTTAAGAACGGGTTAAAGGCTTAATGCATTCTATCTTCGAATCGGAGAGTTTGGTGCCCACTCATTAAAATTTATTATTACCAGACAACAGATTCCATTGGTACAAACTGAGCACCGGATTAAATTGTAGGGGCAAACCAGAATTACCACTGGAATGGAATCAACATTTGACAATGGTTCAGCATCACCGCCATCATTACATCATCATATGAACCTTATCCCATCAATTTGGGGTTGTCTCTAAGGCTTCTGCTATTAAATTTTAAAGATTTATGACCAAAATTCCTATCTATCTAACCACATATGCAATGATACCTAGATTCTTTTCACACTTCGATACACCTGTCTATAACAATGTGCACGAATTTTCTTCCTTTTTTCTTATCTTTGTTAATGTCTTAAGGCATGTTGAAGATGTGCCTGTAGCACAGTTGGCTCATTGTTGCAAATTTGCAATCACCAAGTTGCAGGTTCGAGTCATATCATCTATAAAAGGAGGGTCTCCAATCATGCAATGATAGAAATAATGCCCCATTCAGTGATAGCTATATGCAGTTTTGGGTTGACTATTACCATATCAGGGATGTCACATAAAAGTATCATGTGTAGAATTCAAATGTTCATCTGCTTCTCGTTATCATCATTTTGATTTATTTTATTTTAATTGATTTTATTTTTAGGGAAAGGAAGCTACATTATATGCACTAGCTGCTATTTGTACATCATGTCACAAAGCAATCACTGAAGAAGATCCTACCACTCCAAATACGATTCTGAGCGTGTTATCTTCTGCATGTACGAAGAAAGTTAGATCCTATCGTGAAGCAGCATTCTCCTGTCTGCAACAGGTTACTAATGCAATCTTCTTCTCATATACTTTACGCACCCATTTATCGTTTAAGTTGATGGGTTACAAGATTTGCCAAGATAACAGGAGGCTCAGATGATTATGGACACTTCTATTTTGATCCGTATCTTTTTCTCTGTGTGTGTGTGAGAGAGAGAGAGAGAGAGAGAGAGAGAGAGAGAGAGAGAGAGATCTTTTTCGGTGGGTTGGTGTATGAGAGAGAGATCTTTTTTGGTGGGTTGGTGTGTACTTTACACCAATTTTGTTTTTCGGTGGGTTGGTGTGTATGTGTGTACTTTACACCAATTTTGTTTTAAGAGGACTCAAAAACAAGTCTATATATCTTCAACATATATAGAGAAAATGTAATATACCTAGCAAGTAGCTTTCTTGTTTGTAATGAGAATGCATGAAAAGATGCCTTTGTCATCTGCTTGAGAACGTCATTAAAAGTAGTATCTATTCTTGGGTTATAACAGAAAGAGGAGTACATAAAGCTAAGGCTCCATAATCTAAGTAGGAGTTTCTTTCATAAAGCTTCGTTTACAGATTTATGATTTGTATTAATTCTCTCACAGAGTTTGGTCCCACATGGATTGAGAGGGACAAGTTCCACCTATTTAATAGGGAGTGCTGTGAAAATTCAATGAATAATTCTAACTTCAATGACAGATGAATGGATGACATCAAAATTAAGACATAGTGATGCAGACGGTGGATCACGATCTGGGGCGGGCAAGGTGGCAACGGAGAAAAGGGAGGCAGATCAGGTGAACCTTGGGGCGGGCAAGGTGGCAACTGAGAAAAGGGGGGCAGATCAGGTGAACCTAAATACTGGCCTTACACCAAACTCCCTATCATAGGCGAGGAAAAGGAGCTCCCATTGCATAAGAGAAGAAAAGAGCAAAAGCACTCAGAAAATTAAACTATTTTATAGGCATTAGATCATTATATACGCAAAAGAACACCCTAAAAGTAATCTCGACCTTTTTATCACTCCTACGTTTGAGATTAAAACATCTTAACTTAAATAAATAACAAGTCATAAACCATTAAAACAACTCTAAATAAAATAAAATAGATAGGCTTGTAATGCGTCTGTCCTTCGTCACTTAAAACATTCATGTGGTTGCCTCATGCTTGGCAACTATTCTAACTCACACAGGTTAGGTGCAGTCTATAGTGATGTGCCAACTATTGTCTCAACTTGCAGATGTGTATAAAAAGTGAGTTTTATGTAAACTACAATCCCTCTTTCCATCAATCCTTGCTACAAGCATTTAAGATCAATAAGTTACTCCTCTTGTTTGCTCAACAACACCCAAAACTCATTGTCTGTGCGCATGAAGACTATTTGAGTATATGCTCACTTGCATATAAGGCCTACCTATATGCAAAATCTTGACTCTATAAGATCATCCTAACCTTTTGATCCATGATCCTAAAATTTAGTGGTTTAGAGGCATCATTTTATTATAATTTCAGTCCAATGGTAAGGAAAAGTTGGATGTGTGTCAAATTTGGACTTAATGACTATTCATGGAGAAGTAATGTGTGTGAAAAGACTATATTGACTCAATGTGGCCTTATGACCCAAAAAAACAGAAGGGCGGCAGGGGTGTTTGAAAAGGGGTGTTTTTAAAGTAGGGGCATTCTTGGGAATTTCCCATATATGTATAACTTACTGTACTTGTTAGCTCTGGTTGGAAGGCTACTATTTTTTTGATGTGATGGTTTTATTTACAATTCCATTAGAATTGTAATTCTAGACTATTATCATATTTCATCGTTTCTGTTTACATCTAAAAGATCATAAAAACAATTAAATTGGAGATTTTGAATTGATCTATAGTTTTTGCATTCATTCATTTTTTGTAACGATTATTTCCCTTTTTACATTCTTATATGAACTTTCAGGTTGTAGAATCCTTTGGTAGCCCGCAGTTCTTTGGTATCTTGTTTCCTTTGCTACTCGAGGTGTGCAATCGAACTAATGGCACCAACTCTGGGATGAGCACTGCTATTAAAACAGGTAGACTATATGATTTTTCTTTTGATACAATAGATAGCTTCCGTGAAATACTGTGTAGAAATATAGTGACCTGCAATAATCGGGCCTGCTTTTTCTCTAAGTTTGATGTATGAAGAGCGTTTTCACTATCTTATGGAAAATACAATGCACTATACCTCTTTTGTTCATTATTTCTAATGTGAAATGGCCCTATATATATGACTGCCTTCAATAAATACAAAAGGAAATGTAACAAACATGAGGGGAGGCACGGAGTAAAATAAAGGGTCAAATCAAGATAAAAGGAAAGAGGAGGGGGTTGAGAGTTAAATGCATTAAATGACAAAGGCTACTCTTAAAAGGCACTAGATGAAAAAAAGCTATAATTTGGAGAGTAGTAACTTTTTGTCATCCAGTGCATTTTACTCTCAAGCCCCTCCTCTTTTTCATTACTCTTGATTTTACCCTTTTTTTTTACTCCACTCCTCTCCTCATGCAAACACTTTTGGTTTTACCTATGGGAATGGATAGGACACTACTTTTGACACAATGATAACAATTACAAGAGATGTCCTCCACTTAAGGGTTTTATTAGGACAAGAAAGTAAAATAATAATCAATCAGAAAAATATTCACCTATGCATGTAGTGCAAGCGAAATGTAAATCCCAAATCCGTGTGACGTGGCTTGAATTTATGAGGCAAGCCCCACCTGGTGGGCATTTTGGATTCAGAGTTAGCTTGCGCATGAAGTGCAGGTGAACATTTTCTATCAGGGTCAATATGTTGCTACTTAAATTGATGCAGGCTAGATCCATGATCGACCAGCCCATTGGGCTGAAGCCCATGCAAGAAGGATTTCCAGATGATGCGGAGCCTTACTATATTAGGATTTAGGAGTATCTAAATTATAGGAATAGTTGTAAACTAGGTTGAGTGGGTTTTTGGAATTTTACAAAATAGTCCTTGGGACAACTGGGTAAGGTTTTTGAGGTTCTTTTATTGGTTGGACCAAAACGCAGTAGAAGGATAAATTTCATGAAATTAGGTTAGCTACTCGACATACCCAAAATCTTGAAAAATGAAAATTACGAAAAAGAGCCCTTCGAACTTCCAATAATTGCAAAACAACCTCTGCAATGCCCAAATTGACTCGGATCTTGATGAAACTTCGCATACACGATCCTAACAGTAAACGGACTTGCTTAGTGTCTAATCGAGCTTAACTGACTAATAGGCAATTAATTAGGCTAATTACTAGATCAGGGTTCAGGATCTCACACTTTAGATGAGCTTTTGTATTAAGCTTCTATTTCCTTGCATGTAGTTCTTTAATTCTATTATTCTTTGGACCTTTATTAATGTGATGTTTATACTTGATATATATATATTTATTTATAAAGGATAAAATTTTATTCCACCAAATAAGAAACAGAAGCAACAAACACCGAAAAGAACAACAAAAAAACCAGAAGAAACACCTAAGAGTGCTTATACATCAAAAGAAATAGATGAATATAAAACTCCTTCCCTGGCAAGACAATCCGCAAAGTGTTAGCCTCTCTTAAAATATGATGGAAAGAAGCACAAAACTGATTTGGAATATCATGCACCTCCTCCACCTAGTCTGCTAGCCTCCAAGGATGAATAGATTTTCCAGAACTCTGGATAGCAAAAAAAGAATAACCTTCGAGAATGTGATTAGAAGCTCCCATTCTACACAGCTCATAACACCCAATTAGAAGAGCATACAACTCAGCTTCATTAGCATCAGATGAATCCATCGAACCTGAATAATTTATAATAATGATACCATTCAAATCTCTGATGACACCACCAATGCCTCCTCTTTGAGAACTTCGAACAAAACTACTATCAAAATTCAACTTAAGAATACCGTGTGCGGGATAATTACAAACTGATCTTTGCACCCTTCTAGAATGCCAACCTCCTTGTAAGACAGCTGCCCAATTGCAAATATCTTTCCATTTACCACATTTACAATTGCAAATATGTTCATTTATTTTTAGATGTCTGTTATGACTGCAGATGAGGACAATGCTGAAGATTTTTCTGCTCCGCTTGATAAGGTTCTGGATTGTGTCACATCTTGTATCCATGTTGCTCACCTACAGGAAACTATTAGACAAGGAAAGAGCTTGATACATGTGTTTTTATGTGCCCTCTCTCCTGGATTTTCATGGACAGGTACTATTACAGCATAATTATGCTGTGCATCAACTGTGGTTGTTGTTGTGCGTGTGGATGCAACTTTTTCTTTGGGATGGACTTTTTTTTTCTGGGTGCGGTGGGTGGAGGTGGACAACCAGATGATTGATCATTGATCTGATTTGTCTCTGAGGATTGGGGTTGCTGAAAAAATCCATGAGTTCAAATCCTCAAAACAATGGCATTTTAGATAAGTCTAAGAACAGCAATGGCTCAGGAAAACAGTTTTCAAGAGAGAGTTGGGATCAATCCTATCTGGAAGATCTTATGCATCTTCATCCTGCATTGGCCCACTTGACCAATTGTCTGGATTGGTCAACAAAGGGCGCATCATGTACCGAGATCGGTGGTGCGACAGATGCATTTGTTTCTTGTTTAGCTGCATCTGACCACCTCACTTGTTTCTTGAAGTTAGCTTCACTGTTCTATAATGGTAAAATTAATTCTTACAACCTTCTTTAATGAAATTGTCGAGGTCAGTCAAAATGTCAGCTTTGTCTTCAATTAAAAAGCTTGGTTCAAAGATCCTTCAAAGGGATGATTCTCATAATTCTTCTGAAGCCATGGATCCAACTTCCTTAGTTCATGAGGTAAAAAGGGAAAATATCTTTTACTGACTCCATTTGTAGTTATCTTTCATATCTACGCTGTCTTACTTATTTTGCCTTATTCAGTTGTTTCACTGCGTGGCACCTAAAGTTGTTGAGTGCATAAACACAGTAAAAATTGCCCAGGTACGTCTTCTTTCATGCAACCTAAGCAATTAGATATTTTCCAATCTAAACAAGGGGTCCTGTGGCAATTGCAAGCATATGTGATGTTGTATTGTCTGAAATGGGTTCTCTGTGAAGCTTAAAATTACTTGGGATTCTCATTAGCTCCCAAGATGGGTGTTGTAAGAGATCACATTATTATTATTATTATTATTTTATATTTGGTGTCCATCCAAATGCAAAGGAAGAAATGCGAGGTCTAGAATGGTCTTCTGATATTTAGATATTCTGATATTTTAGACATTCTACGCAATTGTAGGCTTGGTCATTAGTGGGAGTTTTTGATTGGTTTGCTGTTTATCTAAGAAAGTTGGCCAACCGACCCCAGTCGACATACATTTTTTTTGGGGGGGCTATGGAACATACATGATGTGGGCCACTTTAGGCTTGGGCTTCCATACTAGGCCATGGATGCATATGTCTTCCCGTATACTTCATGGTCTTGGGTCCAATTTTAATCCAAAGCGGCAATGATGAGACAATTCTGTTGACCATTTATTCTCCTATATGATCGAGTTAGCTACTTAAGTACATATTTGATAATTGTTCCAAGGGAACTTTGTTAAGTTCTGCAATTCTAGAACTTGTTATTCAGGATGTCATCCGAACAAGGCTTAGTGAAGTTTTTAAAAATCTCTTTCCTTAGTGATTATTTGAAGAAGTTTAACTTATCTAAGGATTTGGCTCAAAATAGAACAAAATGGAGAAACAGAATTTATGTAACCGACCCTAACATGGTTGGGATAAGGCTTCGATGATGATGATGATGAGTGATTATTTAGGCCGACTCAAATTTGCTTTAATGGTTCATCATTTTCTATTCCTCAATTTCTGACTTCTCATGTGCATTATGTCGAATGAAGGTACACGTTGCTGCTTCAGACTGCTTTTTAGTGTTGACTGAACTGTACAAAACCTTTCCTGTAGACAAAAGAAAAGAGATAAGCTTCATGGATGAACTCTCCCATCTATATGACGTGGAAAAAAGTGAACAGGCAAAGTCATTGCTGGGAAAATGTTTGGACATTCTCAGAGATATCAGGCAAGAAAATACATCTACTGTCCAAGGATAAATTATGCAGCCATCGTTCGAAGTGGATTCTTTTCAGTGGGACACACTGGTTTACTGCCTCTCGATTACTACTTGTGTTTTTTTCATTTTTAGTCAAAAGATTAAAAAAAAAATATGTGTATATTTCTTTCATATCTTCACCTTAGATTTCTTTGTCCATAATCAGAAGTAGTTGTACCAAGAAATGCATTTCTTACTACAGCTTCTGTAAACTGAGAAATCTAAATAGAAAAATGTATCCCAATTAATGCAAGATGACCATAAATGAATTAAGAAAGGCAGAGTCAATAATGTTAAAGAGGCTTATTTTCATTTCTTCTTGAAAAAAAAAAATAAAAATGAAATATGAACTCATGGCCAGTTGCGTGCTCATTCTTGTGTTGAACTCACCCCTAATGGTTGGGGATGGTAATGGGTGAGTTATGATAGGTGTCACCACGGCAGGTGAGGCCTAAACCCACCTTGAAGATTACTCAGATCAAAGTCAATGACCCCCATCTCCAAACCTGAAAAAACTGTTAGATTTACACCCGGTAGGAGCAAGCCCCTTTGGTCAACTGTTTATTGCGGCCTATTACCATCCCTAGTTTATTGGTGCCTTAAAGTTTTCTAGCATACTGTGAGAAAAGTGAGAGAGAACAGTATTCTGATGTCTGGAGGATTGTCCTGATCTTTGCAAGCTAACTAGCAACCTGTTTGACCTCTGTGATTCTTTCGTTTCGTCTGATCAATAAAACTTCATGCACCCCATAGGCCCATGTGCAGGCGAATTAGCCAGATTTCACTTTAACCAAGGATGTAAGTTGGTGAAATCTGGGCCAGTTCCTATATTTAAGCTGCGTATGATATAGTTCGGATCAAGCAAAGGTGGGCCTTGCATATTTCAGGAACCCCAACCCACAGAAGATCAGAACTGCCCATCATATGATCATTCCTCATGGTTAATAGATAATTTAGGTCTTTTATTTTAGAGAGAGAGAGAGAGAGGGAGAGAGAGAGAGAGAGCAGCTGAAGTAACTGACTACTCTAGCACAGAACACCTTTACAAAGAGCATTCTGAAATGCCAATGTCCTGCAAAACAACATTCTGAAATGCCCAGCATCGGTTGCATGCGGATCAGCGATTAGGAATGTGAGCGACCCCACTTGGTTTGACAGTTCATTGAGGGCCAAAGCAAGAAGGGAAAAAAAAATATAAACTGAAACCATGCGAGCAGTTTTATTTATTTATTTATTTATTTTATTTTTTTATGACCCAAGGTATTCCTCACCAGCCCAATCTTTGGCCTCTGGCCTGAGAGTTATCCGATTTTGACAAACAAAGACTATTCCTTAGGAGAAACATATATGGCCGCACACATAATACTCGAATAATATAAGGGGCAAGAGTTGCACTTAAGACCTTGAGGAGCAAACCCAAGGCTCAAATCGATTGAGCCACCGCCTTGACTGAAACCATGGGAACAGTTATGAAACTACTAAGTTGAAAATTGCACTATAATAAAATGCGGCCAAATTTCTTTAGCCCTCGTCACTTATCCTCCAACGTGCACGAGGGGCAGCCACTGCAGCAGGGCACCAAAATATAAATGAGAGAAAATCTGAAAAGCATTCCTAATTTTTAGCCACTTTTCAAAAAGGGTCTCCTGAATTGGTTAATTCAAAAAGGTTTAAAAGTCTGTCTTCTTTAAGAGATCCTGTCGGTGGTCAATTTTCATCTTCAGCAAGATCTTTTCCGAATTTTTCATGATGACTTAAATGTGCTTAATCGGTGAAATGGACAGGATGATAAAAAACATTGAAAAGCTAAATTTAAAAGGGAGCTACTATATGTATACAGCTTTTTACTCTTCAGACACAGCCCATTTAAAAATTTTTTTTTTGAAACTCTCCAAACTACTCCCACCCCCTTCTCCCCCCTTCCCCTCCGGCTAGTGAAGATGAGTCTCCCTTCCTTCCCTCTCTCTCGCCATCTTTCTCTTCCTCTTTAATTTCCTCCTCTTTCTCTTCCTTTTCCTCCTCCTCTACGTCCTCCTATTATTCTTTCTCCTCCTCTCCCTCCCCTTCTCTTCTCTCCCTCTTTCTCTTTTCTCCACCCTATTCGGTTCTACAAGGCCAAACAACAGTGAGTCATTCAGCCTCATAGGGCCAAACCAGCAACTTTTGGTTCGGCCCTACAAGGCCGAAGAGCTCATTGTTCAGCTTCGTAGTGCCAAACTAGAATGGCCTCTCATCTCCCTCTCCCTTCATCTTCCTCTTCCCCTCCCTCTCCCTTCCTCTTCCTTTCTTCTCCTCTCCCACCCTCTTCCTCTCTTCTTCTCTCCCTCTTTCTCTCCTCTCCACCCTAGTTCGGCCCTACGAGGTCGAACAATAGTGAGTTGTTCGGCCCTATGAGGTGAAACAGCTAATTGCTGTTGGGCTTTGTAGGGCCGAACAAGGCGGAGATGAGAGAAAGAGGAAGGGAAGAGGAGAGGAGAGGAAAAGGGAAGGAGAGGAGAAGAAAGAAGAAGAGGAGGAGGAGGTGGAGGAAAAGAAAGAGGAAGAGGAAAATGGTGAGAGAAAGGGAAGGAAGGGAGACTCTCCTCTGCTAGCCGAAGGGGAAGGGGGAGAGAAGAGAGAGGGAGAGGAGAAGTGTGCAGGGAGAAAAGGGGTGGGGATAATTTAGGGAGTGTTAATTTTTTTCTTTAAAAATGAACTATGTAGGAAGAGTAAAAAGCTTTATACGTATAGCAACTCCCATTTATAAACATCCATGTGTTTGTCACACACGATAATTTCTCAGGAACACTTTTGGGATTATGGTACAGGAAGTTGGCATTGCAAACCCACCTGAATTGGGTTTGGCCCGACCCAATTCATAACCCTCTATAAAACTTACGATGACCAAAGTACCCTTAACCCGAATCCATTCTCTCTCTCAGCAACTCGTCTATAGGGTTTTGGGTATCTTCTACAAACGGTGAATTTTATGTTTTTTTAAATCTCCGTGATCTGTTGCTGCAGCTCCAGTTGATTGTTTTGTGCAATGTTTAAGAACACTTTTCAATCTGGATTTTTATCCATTCTGTACAGCCTCGGGTATGCTTCTTCTGCACTTTGGACAACAAAAACGTCTAGTCTCCACTCTTGTCAGTTGCATTCTTGCATGCTTCATTTTGTATTAATTTTCATATTTTCACAGGAGCAAGCCTCTACAGATATGGGATAAAGAAGGTGTGTAATAAATTTTCATCTGCCTTTGCTTGCACAGTTACTTCCCTTGTCTATAAATTTATGTGCTTGGAATAGGTTCGCATCGCAAACTTATTTGAGTAGAAAGACTTTCATTCTTGATGAAGACAGAGATTAAGTCTATGTGAGATGTTTCTCTGAGTTGACTTGGACTCAACCAAGTTTTAAAACACAGTGCCCAAGTGGTGAGCTTTGTGAACTTTGGAGAGAATCTTGAATGCTGTATTATGAACCAAAATCAAACCCAACCCCCTCATAAAACCTCCAAGTGTGTTGCACTATCCAAGATATTCCCCAAATAAAATGTGTGCTTCAATCACTCTCCATATTGGTAACATGCCTTCTTGTTTCAAGAAATAAAAAGGGGGGTTATGACTTTAAGCACCTAGCAATGTTTTCTATTTAAAATTTAAGATTGTTGTAATCTAACTTAAATAAGCCCTAGTTAACTTATTCAAACGCTTAAAACAGCCAAATTGCTACTCTTTTCTATATTTATAATATATATATATATATATTTGTTAGGGTCACTTGCTCATGAGGCTAGTGCCCCACGCATTAAGGCTCGTCCAGTCATGACTCATGCCCACACTTTGGGTAATTGGTTTAAAAATGTTTCAATACCATGTTGTTCACAAGAGTAAATGTTTTATTTTGATTTTGTGCAGTTGTCAATGGTCATATCAAACGGCCGCAGGATGAAGACATTCAGTCCAGTGCCCTTGAAATAGTTGGGTCAAATGTGCAGTCAACATACATTACCTGTCCAGCAGATCCAGCTGCAACTCTTGGGATAAAGCTTCCATTTTTTGTCATGATTGTGAAGTACCTAAAGAAATACTTCACATTTGAGATCCAAGTGCTGGATGATAGGAATGTTCGACGACGATTTAGAGCTTCAAATTTTCAAGTGTGTAAGTTTTTTTTTATTGTTTAACTTTGAAAATTAATAATTATGCTATAAGTGTTTTCCTAAACAAAAGGTATACTGCAGTCACACAATCTCTTATTCTCTTTAATGATCAGGCATCAGCTTTATTTTTTATTTTTTACTTTTGTGGAAGTGAACGATAAGGGGTCGTTTGGCAATTTCACATGTTGTAGGAAAATAGTCCGCATGTGTAAATGATTCAAGTGAGTCATTTTCATATGCAAATAAGTCACATGTGAAATACATTCCATTGTTTGTCATTTCCACGCCTCTCCAAATGTGAATCTGAGTGTATCCAATGGTTCTGAGTTCTTCGCATATTTCTTATGATCCACGATGAATCAAGACCCAATGCTTGATGTTATAGCCTTGTTTGACATTTTGAAGAGGATTAATGGTTCAGATCATAAAAATGGGGCCAATAAAAGTACAGAAATGAAGATCTAATGGTATGAATTTTTCATAAGCTTCTCACAATCTACAATGATCCAACGGTTGAAATTTGATATTGTGGCCGTTTTTAGCATTCTATTCAAGATTAACGGCTCAGATTCTGATGTATGGACCACATTTAACAAGAAATTGAAAAAAAAACCGGTAATGGGCATTCTAGGATCAAAGGGACTGTAGCAGCACCTTTTGGAGTGCTGGTACGGTTTTGTTTCACACCTGTTGCAATGGTAAAAAGAAAGCACCTTTTTTCACGCCTCTTTCACACCTTTTTCACATGTGCTTTTTCACACTTGTGAGAAAATGAGCAAAACAAATGTCATCATATGAAACTGCTTCACACAATGCTCCATTTACATACATAATGTTTTCTGAAAGAAATTGAAAAATTAAAAATTAAAAAAAAAAAACAGAAAGAAACTCATCTAACATTATACAACGAGCCATCTCAATTAGCACATCCTTAGTTACTAGGTTAGACAGAGTTTACCTCACAACATATATATAAGAAAGAAAACAGCACTCACTAGCATTAGATCAAATTTTCTTCAACACGAGCGTGTCCCCAGTGTCCTACCCCTCCAGCGAAGCTCTAATGAAACCCATTTCTACCCAAAAGCTGTCATTGCACCCAAGATCTTAAGTTCTCTAAAACCTACTAATAAAGACATGAGTTCAGCAGTCAGCCTTGTTAGAGTTTTACCCTTCTACAGAGATTCTGAAAATTTGAGAATCTGAATCCCTTTGCTATCATGAATAACCCCTCCATGACCTGATCTTCTGAACACCTTCACTGCATTACAACTGTATTGAAAAGTCGAACCTGGAAGAAATCTCTATGAGGTAGAAATATATCCTGAGCACCTTCATGGTGACGATGTGCATGAGAAGAAATGTCTTCCTGGGCAATGAGTAAACTATTCCTCTAGAACTCCTTCCTTGGCAAAGGAATCAGCTTTTGAATTGCTGTTTTTGACCTGGAGAGAAGGCGAGATTTAGGAGGCGAGATTTAGGAGGCGAGCTAAATCCATCTCCTCTTCCTCCTCTGTGTATAACTGTATATTCATATTTTACTCCTTATCATGCTGTTCTGTATTTTCTGGTTGTGATTTTCTTTGTTTTCAACTAAAACCATTTCCATGTAGATATATGGGAATAATCTAGTGTATACATGGCTATTCTGTTTTCTATTTTTGGCTTGTATTTGGCAATATGGACTATGTTTCAATGCAAGTAGGCATTATTTCTCGATAACTGCTATGGATAATTAGATACCACCACGAAACCACCGCCTTGGTCTTTTGCCAAATCCATAAAAGATTTAGGGACCATTTGGAGACTCTAACTAATTAATAAGGGCTAATTAGATTAAGGTCCAAAATAAAAGGTCTAATTTTTAAGTTCTAGTTTATAATTAGTGTGTTTGATAAAATTATAAAAAAAAACTCTTGTTTCAGGAGGTAATTGGGGCCCACCTTTAGGCATTTTGGTAATTCGTTCTTTAGGCATTGTGGTAATTCGTACTATCTTTCAAAAATTACAATATAGAACCTGCATCATTTTGAAGATTTATGAGATTATTTTCATCCAAAACACATAATCTTTGCATTGTCCACCCCTATTGACTTTAGCTAAAAAAGCACTAGAAAAATAAGGAGCCCCCCCTAGCTTATTTTTTTAGAGGTAAAAGCTCTAATTTGTAAATAAGCTCTAAAATTACAAAATTAATTTGAGGTTTACCAAACGCTTTAATATGTAAATAAGCTAAAACAGATATCCAGATGAGCTTTATGATCTAGCTGAAAATTGTCATCCATAGATTCTTTTAACTGGTAACATATAAGTCCTCTATGATTTCAGAATCTTTAGCTTCGGGTAGACTTGTTCTTGCTCATTGCTTTCTTTCTTCTTGCAATCATGCTTTTCAAGAATTGGTCACATGATTTATCCCTGCAAATAGCATTTCATATTCAACAGACTCAAAATTTACATCCTTGTCACGTTGCATTTTTCACTATCACCTAACCCATAAAATGTTACTTGGAAGGAGACGTTCACTCTAGGCGGTGGCATCTCTAACCATCATCCATCTCGTTCCTCTACATCTGCAGATCACCCAATCCATTGGTATTTAATAAATTTTAAGTGCCCCTTTAGCAGCTGTTAAATATAAGCGAGAGAGTATTCTTCATTGATCTCATCACGTAAACTCTGGTAACTGCTTCTTTTCAGTCAGATTTTATCTGGGAAATGCAAACTTCGTATTTTATCATATCACTTATTATTTTGGGTGTGAATCCTCATACCATTCTGTCATGTACCTTTCTATTCTGTTAGACTGCGGCATGATTGGCCCATTGGCCCAAAAAAACTTGAATCCATGATGGCAGCATCATCTCACCATTTCAAACATGGATATTGAAGCTAAACTGTTGCATGATTAATAAAGGACATCCAACCAGGAATTTACCTAGTGTGCACTCTGTGGAACTTATATTATTATAATCATGTAGGGAGGTGTTCATTGTTGCAATTACAAGGTTGCAGGATTAAGTAATATTACCTATCAAAAAATAAAAAGGAATTGATATTAGGATCATGTTGACGTGGCAGTGAGCCCTATTTTCACTGAATGTGTCTCTTTTTTAGGCTATGACACGTGTGAAGCCATATATATGCACAATGCCACTGAGATTGGATGAGGGGTGGAATCAGATTCAGTTGAACCTTGCTGATTTTACTCGAAGAGCATATGGCACAAATTATGTTGAAACTCTGCGCGTCCAGGTTCATGCAAACTGCCGCCTTAGAAGGATATATTTTTCTGACCGCCTTTATTCAGAGGAGGAGCTCCCTCCAGAATTTAAACTCTACCTTCCCATGCAGGTAGCTATCCCCTCCCTCTTTAGAAATGCATGCATCTTAGTGGGTTTCTTTTCATCCTTTATTTCATTCTCATGTGCCCTATACCATATATTGCAGAAGGCATAGATTTCCCCTGATTCAAAGAAGGCTGTAAAGACTATGGTCTGTTAAAAGCTATGCTCGGAAGTTTTGCCTTTGCTCTGGAATGAATCATCAGCTGCGTACGTGGTAGGTTAGGATCCTTGTCTATATAATGGCCACATTGATGGCTACACACTACTCTGTTAAGTTGCTGGCTTTTTTTTGAGGGTTCTAATATTGAACTTGTTCCGGTACCTCCTGTTTTAAGGAATATGCACTATGAAATGAGCAAGTCATCTCTTCTGGTTTTACATTTTTTCATTCAAATGCCAGTCCAGTTAATGCATATACATGAAGAATCCTTCCAATTTCTTTTTGAAGTAATTGTAATGCGCACCATTAGATAGGACAAGGAAGGTGAGATAATAAGGTCGTCATCATTACATTGTCATAGAAGACTTGTTCCATGTATGTCAAGTTGGGTTTGTGACGTTTACTTTTCCACTTAATCCTATTTAAAGCTAGCTTTCTGGTAACAATTCTTCGTTTGGAGGTGGTCTCAATCTTCTGTCTGCTCAAAACCGCTTAAATGGCATTTCTATTTTATTTTATTTTTAATTCTGTTTGAGCCACATGTATGTTTTCCTGTATGTGTTCATCCTTCATGGTGCAACTTGATCCAGGTGAAGCCCAAGCACACAAGTCCTGGGCCTCCTGGCCCACATGAAAACGCAATTTGGGCTGGGCTTTGTTGTTCAGAGTTGGATCTAGATTTTAAAGCCTGAGTGAAATTCAGTTCAGTCTCAGGCTTGGGCCTTGGTTATCTGAATTGGCATGGGTAACTGAACAACAGAGTAATGGAAGGGGCGCCATGGGACTAAGGTTTGGTTGTAGAAAGCTCTGTTCCCTGTAGCTCATATATCTCCTTTTCTCTAGCACCCTTATCTCACTCTTCCTACAGATTAACTTTCTCCTTTTGAATCACACTTTCATCTGCCCCTTTGCGCCTTTTGTGCAATGGAAAAAAGCAGAAGAAGGAAACAAGATTAAGAAATGTTAAAGACAGCTGGTCTTTCTTCTATATTTTGCTTTTGGGAGTTTGAATCATCATTGTTGTTGTCATTGTCATTGTGATGATGATGTAAATTTGTTGGGATCATGCAAAATTGCAAAGCGATTTGATAGGGTTTTCAATGCTACTGGTTTGGATCTGCATTTACTATTTATTCTGGACCATTCAAACCCCTCAAAGCACATTTTTCTTTCACTTTCTTTTTCTCTTTTCAACTTTTGGGATGATGCTGGAGCAATTGTCCAAATCTGTTTTATGGAATACATGCATTCTTGACCTCTTCACCGTGTGCTTGGCTTGGGCTGCCATTTTAAACTTCCGCTCTGGCTTGTGTTTGGCAAATCAGGCTTCATCCGAGTCTGTGCTGCTGGTCTTGGTCCCAGTCCACTGGAGTTGCACCCATACTCATTTCTGGTTCTATCTTCTTTTTTCCTCTCCACATGCATTTCTGGTTCTATCTTCTTTTTTTCCTCTCCACATGCATTTCAACCTGAGATTAGAGATAAGATAACTGGAAATACATCAGCTGCTACACAAACTACATACAGGATAATGGAGCAATTACTTCCAGTGTGCATGAAGTTGCATTTGTAGTATTAACTATTAACACTTGAATGCAGTACTAGTTTTTTTCCTTTTTGGGTAACCCAGCCAGTGGGGCTGGGATAGTGGGATCTAACAGAGAGCCTGTACACATGGAAAGTAAGCCCCACAAAAGTGAGAAGGGAGCCTGCACACGTGGGAATGCAGAATTAGTTGATGTGCCCATAATACAAGGGGCTGGTTGGGCATTGCTAAGATGGTCTAGTGGTAGCTCCTTTGAGCCATCCGACCGGTCAATGTGTTTTTGGACCTTTGCTCTCAAGTTCTTTTAGTTGTTTGGCTCTTACCGTGCCACCCTAGTTGCTAGCAGGACTAAGATAGGGTGTTGGTAGGGATCCAATCCTACCTTCAACTGCCGATTGGACACATCTTTTGTGTCCCCTCCCTGATTAATGGGTTGAATGCTGGCCTGAAATCTTTGGGGTGCGGTGTGTGGAATTAGCATAAAAGGCAAGGCCCACAGAAGGGATAAGATTGCAATGGTGATGGCAATGCTAAAACTTGATGATTAGATTGCTGTCATTCAGAAAACTGAGGACTTAATAGAAGAAACCAAGAAAGATTCAATACAAATCCAAAGATTGCATATTACATTCACTGGCACAACGGTAGATTCTGAGCTACTACAATCCCCACGTGGTTTGCTTTTCTTATCATACAAACAACAATGGGGGAAAAAAGAGTACAGGAAAGAAAACGAGCTGTTAGAAACAATCTTTTGTGAGAGAGACCAACAGAGTAAAAGTAGACCCCATATGACTCTTCAGTTCATGTTTTTCAGAGCTTTAAAACTGAATCCAAGACAGTCAAACAGACGCTGTTTGTGTGGCACAATGGCCTTCCTCATATCCTCAACTGCCTGTTTGCTCTTCTTCTCATTGTCATGTGTCTCCTGCATGGGGTAGAAACTGGGGTCCTTCACATGCTTGGTAACTTTCACGGCAGCAGTTTTATTCCTCAACTTGTCCTTAGGATCTGCCCTCCCTTGTGAGGCACTCCTGAGCAAGAAGTCCCTTATCATTCTTCTCTTAGAACCTTTGGGGAAAGATCTCCAACGCCTCGTGACCTTGGTGGGTGGCCCACCTGTGTCCTTTGCGGTGTCAGCAGGTGTTTTGAGGGTTGAGTTGTATGGACTTTCTGGGTCCAATCTCATGTTGCCAGTGAAGCGTTCAGAAGCTGACCTGATCGGCTTAATGGATCCTTTAGGGAGTGATACTACTTGCCCTATGGGTGGTTCTGACTGACCCTCGTTATAATTTTGGTGTTGGACTTGCACCCCACCTGTTGGGTCATCTCCCAATGTGCTCCTTAGCAAGGAGAAAGACTGAGACCTCTGAGTCCATTGGATCCTCGTTTCATCCTTCTTAACCTTTTCCAGAGCCACCATGAAAGGATCAATGCCCTCCTTGATCTTAAACCACCGTCCTGGACATGGCCCAAATAGTACTGAACTTGGCGATCTGAAGGAAGAAACACTAGAGCTTCGGTTAATAGCGCACTGCAGGCGTGGTGGTGGTTTCAAGGGGAGGACTTCATTACTGAAAGGCTCAGGTAATTGTTCCAACTTTTGCTGTTGTGTCTGTTGTTGTTTCTGCTGCTGCTGATGATGATGATATTGGTATATGGGTTTTCGGAAGTTTTGACTGGTTGTGAATTCGAAATCATCGGAATCAGTACCATCAGTTGTCGTGCCTTTGATTAACCCATGCCTAGACTCCCATGCATAGGGAGATGCTGTTAGTCCTTTTGTAGGACTACCCGGTGCACTGTAGAAGCTAACCCTGCTGGGACTTGTTGGTGCACTAACATAAGGTGTAGAGGGGTTGCTCTCCAACTGAAAATCCATGGCAGGTGTTGTGGTCTTCAGTCTAACAGCTTCCATTGGATGCAAGATGATGCCTACGAGGGCCTCAAGGATGGAAACAAGTGGTCTTCCAAACAAGATGGATTGCTTACAGATGAAGATAACCACCTTATATAAGTCTTGGGTGGGTTTGAATGATGGGTAATGCTCCTCTTGTTCTAAACAAGGCTTCAAAGGTTGGTTTGATATTAATAGACCAACCCCTGCTACAAGTATTTGGAGATCCACGGGTCAGAGGAAGCCAAGTCATAATTGGCTCGATCTCTACCATCCATGTGGATTCCATTAGGCAACTTGACACAGAAAGCGACAATATATTTTGTTAATAACTATAGTTGTAGATTTTTATCATCGTGGGGATTACGATGGTGCTGTGTGTTACTAACATTATTTTAAAGTCATTTTAGTTACCTAACCTGATCTTAAAAGCTTGTTTAACATTTTCATGACCTTGTATTTGTCCCCATGCGTTGGAAGATTGATTAGAGCAGACCAACAAGGCAGCAGTTAATGCCAGCAGGCCATTGCCATGATTTTTGTACGTCACATGTTTGAAGTTAGAAGACTGTTATGGTATCTTCTTGGACACATTGACATACCAATATCTACAAATAGAGATAGAGATAGAGATAAAAGTTTGCATGGGTGATGGGTGTATCAGGTAGGCTTTAAAGGAGCTCCACTTAAGTGGTTAACTAAAGGACCTGACCCATGAAGTTGTGTATGGACCATTTGGTGATTAAATGGGGCCCGAGGCCGAGTCTAGCATGGAGAATACCCAAATATTTGTTTACTTGGCTATAATGTATAAAAATATTTTTTTTTACCTATTTCTGTACATAAAATGTGAATTATGTATTTCATAATATAATATACACAATTTATGTTATTTAGCTCATTTGACCTTCTTGATAAGGGGAACCATTACCTAAAGTTTTTTTTTTTTTTTTTTTTTGGCTGACGAGGGTATACTGGCGGCAGTTTTCCCAACAGGACTAATTCCCTGGACACATCCATGACCCTTATTCAAAGGACATGCATCAAAGGTTTAGGGTTTAGGCCAGGGTCCACCTTCCAAGAATTTGAATTATTCAAAATACATACATCCATGTTTGCTTGTATGGGCTCAATTTTCATTTTGATCAGAGTAAGTAACTAAATAAATCCTATAATACATGATTGTCTTTTGAAAATTCAAAAGAAAAAATCACAACCGGGTGAGGCCACTTTGTGCACACCCATTCCGTCCATACAGACATCCAAAATCTTCCTGCACAATGAGAAATATTGAAAATTTGATCACAAGCGAAACTTTTAATTGATGATGGACAAACCAACTGCACATCACAAAGAAGGTTTGGATCTCTGCACAAAGGCTCTATCAGACGATTTTTTTAATTAATTGAAAATGTTTTTTTTTATAGTATAGTTACATTTTCTACGTCTAATGGTGAATAGACTTCTGCTGAAAGTGAACCTTGGGTCCACTAGGATAGAAGCTGGTTGAAAGTACCATGTAAATAGTTCAAACGGGTTACAAATATAAACAAGCCTATTCCACATTGAATCAGAACCCTAATTGGAAAATGATTGATGTAATGCTAAAAAAAAAAGAGGAGATTGTTGTGCTATAATAGTCACTTAAAAAAGAAAAAGCAGTCAAGAAGATTTTGTTTTTTAATTTTATTGAAACCTGTTGGTAGTCCTAGTGATCTTATCATTTGAATTTCTAACAAGGTACATCCCCTGCTGTCAAATCTTTGTAGTCGCTCCTCTTAATATGTTATTTACATATTTAATCAGCTCTAGGCGAGGTGCACCAGGGACCCGACCCAGACCCAGATCCAGACAGTTAACAGCCATATTACCAGGAGCTGTGGCAATCCCTGTCCTGCCCAGCCAATATGATTGGAAACAACCTGGTGAGTTTTGGTTGGGGTCAACCTCACCCGATCAACCTGGCCTGGAACTTCAAAGTTTGGGTTGATAGTTTTCAAACTGATGTCAAAGCAGATTTTTGGGGCTTCTGGCCTTTCGAAATCCCAGTCGTCGTACTACTTTCAGATGGACCCCATCAATCGAGGTTGGGCCCACCAGTCAAAGTAGGGCCCAACAGCTACCATTTCTTAAAACATTTGTGGCACGTACTACTTCCTGACTGTTGAACTTGCCCTCTAAACTCTTTCTGTTCTTTATTATTATTATTATTATTTTTATTATATAATTTTTTTAAAAGAACTAGATTCATGAACATGCATGTCAATGATTAGTACTAATCACAATTCCACATATAGTAAATGACACGTCACATTTTCTATCAGAAACAAATATCTAGTCCCATATACATTCATAGGTGTTTAGCTGTCCATTTTATAGAAAATTACATACCACAATTTCATCATAAACATCATCTAGTCAGTTCCATGAACACTCATGCAAGTATTCAGTACTAGCACCAATGGCAATAATATTGTCCGTATTATAACAAATGACACTTTACAATCTCATCAAAAGCATCTTTCTCAGGTGAGAGACCTTTCATATCAAAGACAGCTAATAATGAAACTATACCCAATTTTACTGTTATTCTTGGACTATCCTAGTAAATTCCAAGGCATCAATACGGTTTATCACTTATAAGCCACAAATCACCATCTTCCAACAATCTGAAAACATTATTGTGGTTCAGAAGAATGGGGAGAAAAGAAACGTTTATTTCAAAAACAGTAAAATGGCTGATACAGAAGGGATAAGACCCACATGACAGAAAACTCACCTCCCCTAAATATTTTTTATAATCTAGACACTGCAGCATATGTTCTCTACTGTACATTCTCTTACCAATGCAATACATGATGTGGGTTATAGGAAAATAAGGAGCAAAAATGCATAGTAGGGGCGGGGTTTGGTTGTTGGGGCACGCTGTGGATTCATTATTCCAGACTTTGTTTTGACTGCATATGTTCAAACCTCAACTTCATTTGCTTCTTGGGTGGATGATCATGGACATCAATTGGCAAAGCTTCGCTTGGCCCCTAACTCCGGCAAGTGTGAGATCATATCTTCAACTTCTACTCAGTGACAGAACAAAGAAATGATTCTGAAGGTACAGATTAAGTGCTGGTATTTTTTTCCTTTCCTTTCATTTTTCTCCTTAAGCCTTGGGAATTGATCGTGATGACACCCCATGCAGAAGTTTGACAAATCCTAAGAAACTAAGCTTCCCATCTGAATGTCTTATCCAATCTCGGAGAACAACATGAACGGGTACAGATGGACTAACACCAAGTTCCTGTAACATGATAAAAGTTATGAGTTTTCTTTTTTACTTAGCTTTCTACATGGTTCAAATTAAATAGATGAGGCACCACAGTTGTGCATGCATTAAAATATTGCCAAGAAGGAAAATAGTGTAGGAAAGCTAGAAGGAAAAAAACCTGGTCTGAAATAAAAAAAAATTAACAGTTATGTCATGCATTCTCAGCATGGTGCGAGATGCATGAAAAAAGAACTTAGAGGCATATATTAACAAAAGACTCTATTACATAATATTAGTAAGAGTTATGATCTTGTTGAATGTACTCCAAATGCAAGCAGTTCATATGTTGTAAGAGGAAAATATTGATAATCTGGCAGAGCACCAAAATCCATATGCATGGACAAGGCTACTGTAGATACAGTCACCTACAGACAGTTTGGTTCACATTTGGCCACTGTAGCCAGGGCATTGCTCCAAAAACCAAGTTTATAAAGATGATCTTATTAATATAAACTTATCTATGAATTTGGACGTTTTGACAATTTCACATTCCATTCAATTGCCACCCATTGAAGATGTAGGATCGTCAGTTGAGTGTAATTCTTGTGTCACGTCCCACTTAAAATGGTCTAGGGAGTTGAGCAGTTTTGAGTCGTGCCACATGAAAAGAGGTTATCTGCATTGTATGAACCAACGCAATCTGCTATCACATACCAAATAATGTCACTTCAAGCAGAATGGATGGGTTTTTTGCTACTCCGTATTTGGAGCAACATCATCATCATCATCATCAAAGCCTTATCCCAACCATGTTGGGGTCGGCTACATGAATTCTATTTCTCTATTCCGTTCTATTTTGAGCAATATTGTTATCTCAGAATTTATGTTTGGGTTGTGACAAAGTTTTACGCTCGCTGTCAACCTACCTAACGCAATCGTCCTCCTTTACCCGGGCTTGGGACCAACAGCAAAAATTGGCGGAGTTTTTGAATTAAATAAAACAAAGCACACACACACAGGGGTTGGGCACTGTCTTTTTGCATTGTCCCACATCATCACCAGCGATTATTGCTGCCACACCACCAAATATTTTCTTTTCATTTTTTCCGCCATGCCAAAACTGTGCATTTTGCCCAAACATTTCAAAGTAATGGGGTCTAGGATGCATTTGTAAACATCTAAATGCAAAAATCTGGCCCATATGCTGGACTGGAAACCCCTCAAACATTTTTAGGTGATTCTAGAGCTAAAATTTTAAGATTGATGGATGAAAGGCATACCGATGCAAGTTCCTCAATTACTATCAGTCTGTTCCCCTCCTCATCAAATAGTTCATATGCACGACGAGCATGTTGCTCCCAACTACCCATTCCTTCTAGCTGATAAACACTTATGGAAGCAGCAGCAAATTCTTCAAAGTTTAACTTTCTGTATGGAAGACAACTCACCTGCAATGATGAAAGTAGGAACATGATGAAAATGGCATGCTCAAAAAATTGGTCCACATGTAAGGATTGTTAGAGCTGTCCACGGTGGTCCCACAGCTACAGAAGATAGGAGAAACACCACACTGCAAATAATTATTGCAGATTGAACCATAACCATCCATTCATAAATGGATATGATTGTAAGGAAAGGAATGCTTCCCATGGAAGGTGGCCCTACCTCTTGAGCCGTTTCGATAACACAGAAAAACCTTTGGTGGTCCATCAAACTTGTTAACTGGTCCAATATGACATTTATAATATATCTGTAAAAGCCTATATGCTAAGTACCGTGTTGACGTAGTCGAGAACCCGTGAATCCTTCATGGCATCAGTTGAGTTCTTCATTAAGGCCTGCTGATAACAGCTGGTTAAGAATGACCAGGTATCACAATTGGACAACAAAGTAACAGAAGATAAAAGGACCAAGAGGACTTTTTCCAAGAAATTTCAGCTCATATCTACCAATTTGACGTTGTCAACTCATCAGTGCCCACCATGAATGCACCCAGTCCAAAAATGGTCTGATCTGTTCAGTCTGAGGCCCTCCAATTAGATGAGGCCCGACCTGATGAACAGATGAAATCTCCTACAGTGGACTACATTGGAATGCGTAAGCTGCAGTCACCCAGAATATGATCCTCATGAATCCTGTTAGCTGAGTATTAGTAGAAAACTAACCATCCTAAAATTCTGCATAGAGATGTAGCCATTTTTGTTTGGCCCTAATAGTGTGAACTGCTCTTTCAGATAATAGAGTTGAGGTAATGTCAATGTCTTCGCAAGGGCCTGTCATACATAGCAGAAATCTTTCAGGTCTTCCTTGAAGGATTGCCACATACGTCTATAATTATAGAAATATGAACCATAGTGGTTGAGCATTAACAAATAAGAAAACATAAAAATCAAGCCTTGAAGTCACACAGATTTATGGCCTTACTGATAAGATCTGAAGAGACATCCATAATATATCATTATATAATGTGGAAACATAACTAGGTGTAAATGAGGAGAGAGCCTACTGTTTCCTTTCCTCTATTTTGACTCTTCTTCTTCCCTTTTCTTTTCTTTTTTGAAAGGAAATGAACATTTTTTGGATTGATAAAATGACTTGGACCCACAACCGTATGGTTGCGATAATGAGCACCTTCCAACTATACTACAGGTTCTTGTCATAATGATAAAATATTATTGCAACAACAGAAACATTAAGTACAGCGGAACAAATCTTTATAAAAGCTCTATAGCATCAACAACTTAACAACTCAAAAACCCAGATACGAGATGGATGTAGCAGGGACAGTGGGACACACCATGGTTTCAACAAGGACACAGATTTCACAAACACAGAAGCATCTGATACAGTACACTTGACCGTTTTTAAGCATCCAGGTATCCTAGCTCAACAATCACCCATTGTCCATCCAGCTGTTCATATAAGGGCCATGGCCCATGGGCAATGGAAGATGAACCAAAATATCCCTCATCAAATTATCTTAATGTTTCAATTGAGTCCTTAAGATGCAGGGCACTGATTTTAAACTTGTAACCCATGAATAGCTAGACTCATTTGTCAGAGATATTGGCAGATAAGAGACTAATATTACAAAAAAAAAAAAAAAAAAAAAGGTTTCCAAATTTTTCTCCATTGTCCATACATTTGACTAATATTTGTTTGTTTTCTTTTTATCTTTTAACCCATATCTTAAAAAGAACAACTAACTTCAAGTTGACTCACTTCAAAATTTGAGTTAAGTCTCTGATTGACCTGAGTGGAGGACGTAGCATCTAGTTGAATTTTTGGGGTTTCTATGTTATGTTAGTAGTACATTTTGTATAGACTCGTTCATATCAGTTCAGTAAGGTCATAACCCAAAGTTGAAGTGAGCATCCACATGTCATAGATAGATGGGAAAACTAAAGAAATAAATGACGCAATGAACATATGTACAATTTGTTTATTAGACAGTGACATACCCCCAAAGCTGCCTTCCGAAGTGATGATGAGCATATGTAAGCTTTAACAAGTTTGAAAACCAAGATATCTGAAGGAATCTTCACATCAGGGCGATCATGTAACCACGGATGACCTAAGCAGAGAATGAAGGAAATCACAGAAAATCAAGACAAAATGTTAGCCTTATGATGAATGAAAACAGAAAATCTATAAACCACATCAAGGAATTGAATAAGAGTGATTTTGGAAGTCATCTCAAATGGTTTGAAAATCTTGGCAAAACAAATACATTGCATATAACTATAGGGCCGTATGAAAATAGCAAATCACATCATCAGGATGCTATCTCTCATTTCTTTTCATTTCTTCATTTCATTCAATACGGCATCTGCCCAATGCATTTCCCCTGCCACCCTAATGAACCCCAGAGTAGATTACTACCCATTCTGCCAAAATATTGAAATAAGGTTAATTTGGAGTCCATTCAGATGAATTATTACTTACTAAGAGCCTGAGAAGCAGTCATTCTCCTACGATAGTCCTTATGTAACAGTCCCCTAACAAAGTCTTTAGCATCAGAAGATAATGAAGGCCAGGGATCTTCTTCAAAGCTTGGATCTGCCTTTAGAACAGCACGAAAAATGCCTGACTCCGTCCGAGCCCAAAAGGGGCGGCTACCACAGAGTAAAATATAGGCAATCACACCAACACTCCACATGTCTGCTTCAGTTCCATAGGATCTATGAAGAACTTCTGGGGCTACATAATATGCACTCCCTACAATGTCGTTCAACCTTTCATCTGTACATGGATCCAATAATAACTTGAATCAGATACTGTTACTGCCCCATAATGTAAAATTAATAATTAATTAAATAACTAAAAGTAGACAACAACGAAAATATTCAGTCTTCCATTCAGTATACATGTGGACGCCATCCTTTCTGCAGCTCTAGACCATTCCTATGAATGGAACCATAGTGGATGAGAGATACACCAAACCTATCACTTTGGATGTTCCCGTCTGACTCTGTCATTGTTTTGACATGGACACTGGGCTGAAGTTATCCAGCTGAAGGACACCAATAAGAGTTAAAATAGAAAGATACTCAGAGATGTCAGTGCATGGTGCACCCAATGAAGTACTGCCAGAGAAACAGCATAGATTACTGAAAAGTGCGTGCCACGTGCCACAGTGCTGGTCTCCAGAAGGAAGAAAGAAAGAAAGAAGGGGGAAAAAGGTACTGTTTCTCTCAATTGAGGATCATATATAATATCTCAGCTAACAAAACTCGTAACACTAACCTGGCTTTACAAAATCTGACAATCCAAAATCAATTGCCTTTAATGTTGACTTCTCATCCTTTGTACTGAAAAGGAAATTCTGCAGAAGCAGAGAAGCTTATCAAGACCCAAGACCAAAGTATATAAATGTCTTTTGAGCTACATTTAGTAGATGCATGGCATATATATATATATATATATATGGGCTTTAATCCTGTGAGAACCATTATCACATACTTGCTGTGAGAACTTTTTATGGAGCTCGCTTGTGGGTCCTATTTGGGGATGGGACTAGGGGGGATGAAAAGATTTATGTAGGTTCACCCCACATATCAAGTTTCACCCCAATCACATGTCCCTAACCCTTTCATCTATGGCCCACAAATTTAGTCCATTTGGATTGGTGCACAGTCAATCCAACGGTCTAGTAAATTTAGATTTGACTAAAACCTGGTGTGAGTGACTATCAGGGAGTCCTTGTGCATGCAAGGTTTGGATTGGATGATAGATGGGCCCCACCTAGAGTTCTCACAAAAAAATAGTGAGAACTAGTTCTCATAAGATTATTTCCCTATATATATATATATAAATATATATGATTCCCCCAACCCCAACCCCCGCTTGTGTGTGTGAATATATATATCAGTAGCTATCAGGTGCACATGGACTGCTGGGCCCACCTAGGAGTCCACATGGGGTTGGGGCTTTGGGGGTTTTAAAGATCTGGTTGGGGCCCTCCTATGTACAAAAACTAGCCCCATGTGATCAACCTAACTCTATCATCTATGGCCCACTAGTCCAATCCATTTGCATGGGTGGTGGGGTGGGAGTTGGGTTTGTGTGGTCCACTCAGATGGACCATTAGGTAAGCCCCACTATAGGTGTGCATAACACACACCTCATGAATAGGATAATTCTCCGATATATATATGTATATTGTATATTTTAAAAATATTAAAGTGTATCATATCCAACTTTGGCCAGCAATGGTGTCAATGAGGAAAGCTTTTTCTATGCAGGTTGATGGCCCAGCTAGGAAAAGGGATAGGCTAAAAAGGAAATGTTAAGAAGTAATAGGGTTAGATTTGAAGACATGAAACCTATTTGAGGAATTGGCCTCGTATAGACCAGAATGGACAAACAAAATTCATATAGCCAACCTCAACATAGTTGGATCAAGGCTTTGATGATGATGATTAAAGTGTATCTTAATAGAAGGAAATAAATAAAAGTTAAATCTATATAATAACAAGTAAATAATATACCACTCTGATTGGAGTTGTATCCACTTGATTGAAGTCATTCTTCAAATGTTGATCTCGCATTTTATACTGAGCTGAAGGAGATGACTTCAACCCAACAAGAAGTCACTCCAGCAACCCAACATCCACAAAGATATTTTTTAATCAAATGGTTTACTTTGATGAGAAATGGCCCCTGGGCCCCTAGCCCCATAGTGTGGATTTTCTCAACTCCATCATAACTAACAGTAACCTGAATAATGAATATTTCTGTGTAAAAAATGCCACAGATTATATTATTTTTCTAATGAAAATGATAGTTTCGATTTTATCTGATGCACGTGATATATTATTCTTAACCAAGCAGTCCCATGTGCGTAAGGGATGCAGACTGCTGATTTGGCAGCCCCTCACTGAGGATATGACGTAACCAAGATACTATCTCATTAGAAGATCTCAGTCCTTTGCATTATGACAGCATTTTGACTGCCTATATGATCATGAAAGAAATGTAGGAGTTCAAATTCAACATAAAAATTGCACTATTGGATGACTAGTATATCTCAATCTGCATACTGTTCAGGCTTGGTCTATGTATGATGGATCCTGTCACAAAAACAGTCTACATCACTGAACGTTTTGGCCATATTTAAACATGCTTGAGGCTGAAGGACATTTAGCATAGCCTCAGAGGGAATTGTATCATTTTCCCATTCCTATTCTAGAATACCCAGGTTTAGTTGTGTCAAACATGCTCTACTGAACTGATACTTCTTACTATGTGCCTTCTACATTAAAGTTGTTTGATTTTGCATTGCTGGCAAGATAAAATACAAACCAAAGGCCTTACATTAGATCTGCCTCAGAAAATTTGTGTTCAGTCAATATTTTTTGGGGGACATTATTTGCATGGTCAGAGAGCCACATTCTGCTAGTTAAAGCACTAGGGCAATGAAATTCGACTTTCTGGCAAATGTAATGTGCCAAAATTGCAGGTAGACCTCAAACTTTGGCTTCAAGAATTGTTCTTCCTTATTCAGTCAAGGAAGCATGGAGGAAAAAAAAATGGCACTGCGCTGGTAAAATTGTTCAGCATTTTCATTTCCCAAACCAAAGTTGCTAATGTCTCAGTTTCAACCAGGGATTAAGATGTAAGGGGCAAAGCATCATGCCTGCATGAAAAAACCTGGGACATGCAAACACAGCATTAGAGTTAGAATTTTAGAAACAATTACCTCTGGCTTGAGATCTCGATGAACTACGCCTTGGAGATGGCAGAAGGAGACGACACTCAAAATCTGGACGATGACAACTTTGGCCTCTTCTTCTGAATATTTCCCACCCCTAGAAAAGAATCACAAGATAATATCATTAGAAGGTAGAAGTCAGACAGAGGAGAACTAATGCTATATGAGTGGCAGAAGTTTGAAAGGATCTGTTTGCACTCCGAACAATATTGAGTCTGAATAAGTTGGAAAAATAAATGGTTATCCATACCATTGTACCATATGGATTTCAGGAGCAGCACATAACACACATGTTACATTTAGATGGATACCATTTTCCTTCTTTACTGCACAAATCAACAACAGCACTTGGCACAGAAGGAAAATGGTTGTAAAGAAGTATCTGACCTCAAGAGGTGTGCTACTACGGTATGGAATATTTAATAAAATAAATATCAATTCAGTATATCAAATTCTTCAAAGTTCAAATCAGTCATGGATTGCATCGCATCCTAACACACTCCAAAGGTCAAACAGTACCAAAAAGGTGATGCATGAAGTACCTTGAAAGTATCCTATCTAAAAGTTCACCACCCTTGCATAACCTGAAGAGTAAATCCTGATCAGCTCAAAAAATTCAAATAAGAGGAAAAGCTTCCCAGTTTATTGCAGCGAGTTGAGTTTCAAAACAATTAGAGTTGTTCTTTCCAAAACATAAACAGGAATCATTATTGAACCCTGCAAAAAAATAATCATTCAAACAGATAAAAAAAAAAGAAAATTGTGTGCAGCAGGCATACATGTAGCATGCTGACTCTATTCAAACCATTAATATTGTTGGCCTCACCCAAAAGACCAAAGCTAAAACTGATTATCAACTAAGTAGTGGCACCACCAAATGGATCAAAAATGAAAAAAAAAAAAGTTCAATGTCCAAATTCAGCAAACCACTATCAAGTATCAAGGTATTAGGATTCCAATCAAACCTGATTTTTGCAGTTTCCAGGCACATGATTTAGATGGTTTAAATTGATGTACAAGTATGCCACAAGTACCCTGGCGCTGCTGCTATGTGGATGAGCATGGATAATCGTCCTCTACCATATAATAAATGTTTCTCTAATGCCAATCCTAGTACTAGGTGTCAACCACCACATGTTTAAATCCTGCATTATAGATATTAACTTCTAGGGTTTTGATGCTAAACTCTATTTTTATGGCTTTAAACAGGGACCTTGTAGAAGGCTACTTCTATAATTTGAAACTTGTGAGATTAAATGAATCCATACTCATGCTGCATATAAGCTATCAAAGTATCATAGGCCATGTGAGAAGAATTATGCATGCCAAGATAACTTAATCACATTACTTACACTTCCTAATTTTTCTTTAATACTTCATATATCATGATTTATCCCATATTGTATTGGGACTTAGAAACTGACTTGTTGGGAGTGATCAAAAATGTCACTACACCAACTTAGGAGCTCTCTTAGTACAGTTTCATGTACATATGGCATATACTTCCATTTACCCAAATTTTGGATTCAACTGTGTGTGTGTGTGTGTGAGAGAGAGAGAGAGAGAGAGAGAGAGAGAGAGAGAGAGAGAAAGAGATTAACAAGGTTAAACTGGAACTACGTCTCTAATATATCTGCCATAGCTCCCATATGAAAAGCCATGATACTCAACCTAACTTGCATGAGTATGGAGACAAGAGTTGGAATTACACGAAGGTAACAAGTTTCAGTCAGATGCAGGAGAGAGAAAAAAAGAACAAAAAAAGAAAGAAAAGATTCATGATTTCTATAATAGTTTAAGAGATAACAGATAAAAATGTATGATAAATCATACTCAAAACAGTACTCGATTAGAAAGGGCACTTTCCTCATGTCCAATAACTATTCCATTTCCTCCCAAGCGACAGGAGGATCACTAACTAGGCAGGAGCTAAGCTTACAAGCTAATTGGTATTCATTATTCTTAGTTCTTTAAAAATTGTACTAGACACACACACATGCATATTGTGAACTATTTGACAAGCAATAAATTGCTCATTCCAAATTATCTATGACTAAATGTAACATCCAATTCGAGAAACATGTAACAGCATTCACAATCAATGACCTGTTTGGCATAGACTTCAAAGAACCCTATTTGGGGTTTGCAAGATAAAACAGATTCCTACACTCCAATAACAAAGTTATGCAACTTCGTTCGACATAGGGGTGCCAACAGACTGGCCAGACTGAGCCCCAGGCAAGCCTGTGCGTATTCAGACCCAGAACTGTGGCCCGAAAATCAAGCTTATTTCTGCTCTAATGGCCTCAAAAGTGGGGCCCAAGCATGGCCCTTACAAATAGTGTCTAGACATACAACCTGGGCCAGGCAGTTTCAACAAAATCCAATTGAATATAGATTACATGTCAACAATACCATATGTTTAACATAAAATACTATTAGAATTGTTTGTTCCTCTTTTCCGTTTCCAGAATTACAGAAGGAAAAATAACCATCAACTATCAAAAGAAAGCTAACCATCCAGACTAACAAGAATCTTCAAAATAGCTATTAAATAACTACCAGAAATATAAACTTACTCCATTGCTATGTACACATTGTCCTCATCCTCATGGGCATCATAGAATTGCACAAGATTCTTATGTCCTGTGAGAGAACTCAATATTCTAACTTCTCTTCTCGCATCCTCAACTGCAATGGCCGTTGACATCTGCCAACAGACAAGTACAATGCTTTGAGACTGAAATGAAAGCCTTCGAATTTCGAATTGGAACCAAGTTCACCAGAATCTAGAACAAAATGGGCCCTGTAGGGTGAGTTTAGATGAAGCCAAAATTGCAACTGGTTTTGAACATTTTAATGGCACAGACAGTTAATGATGCATCTTGGGTGCCATAGAAACTGAATTCACTTACATGGCTTTCCTACCCTGAACTTGTACTGGCAATCTGTCAGTACAGTGAGCCTAACATTTTTTAGCCTTCAGAACCATCTTGAACACAGCTCTTATATGGATGATGGGTGCCTAACCCACTCGTGTGGTGGGTAAATCTAGCATTTATTTGACAACCACGCGAATGCCATTGTTGGAGCACGAGCACAATGAAACTGGTAAAACCCAGCAAAGACTACTTTTTCACCCAAAGATCTCTACATATAATTGCAACTCACACTGGTATCAATAAAATGGTCTGTTTCACAAATCTTGGCTGCAAAACAGCTCTCCATAAGAAAACAGCAGTGCATGTTTACCAAGTCAAACAAGTAGAAAAAGCCCATAGACACCCAGGCACCACAAGTGCCAACATTATTTGCACAATGCTTTCAATCACTTGGTTAGCCCAACAAAAGTACATGTGGGTTCCATCCTTCAATTATCCAGAAGTCGACCAAATCATGGAGGGGAATGCACAAATGTCTCCACCATCACAAAACATCAGCAGCACAATAGGTGGATGTTTTCACATAGAAAGGTGCTTACTTAAATCAACATCCACCTTCAGGCCACCAATCAGACAGATAAGATCTTACATGGAATTTACCAAAAAAAAAAAAAGGATCATACATGGAGAACTATTTTGCCTCATGGTCTGTGCATAATGGAGCCACCAGATGAACAGTTTAGATCTTCCAAAAGTAGCTTCAACCAGTACTATTGCTGGACCAAACATAAGCTACCATTTTGTTCCATGAAAATCATATAAGAATTTCCTACTGACAAGGACAACAACAATCAACAAGGGGGGCAATCAAAGCCATTCTTTCTCATGATGAATAATGAAATAGCTTCAATATCAATTCAGAACAAAATTGAAGGCAGATATCTATCAAAACAATAAACAATTGAACTCATGTATCAACAACAGAAACACCAGAGAAAGTCATCTTTTGCAATTAAAATGACCGCAAGATTATGATAAAAAAAAAAAAAAAAAAAGAATCCAACCTTCGATTTCGGAATAACCTTCACTGCTACTTCCTGCCCCTTCAGTTCACCTTTCTTTGCGATTGCTGAGCAAGTATACCCAAAATGGCCACGTCCAATCTCTTCGCCAAGTACATACTTGGCGAAGAACTGTTTGGACAACCCAAAATTTTTATCAAGTCCCAGTTCATTCTCTTCAGGAATTGAAGCTTCGTTTGGCTTGATTGAGCCATGCCTGCGAAAAAGCAGTGACTTGATATGCTTGGCAGGCGATGGAGGGGGAAATGGTCGCTTGAAAATGTGCAGAGGAATGGAATTTACAATCAAATTCGCAGGTGAGTTTTTGAAAATACTTGGGAGGGGGCTGGGATTGTAGAAGGGGAAATTAGAAGATTTGGTAGCTTCAGAATTCGATAGGGATTCTGTATTCCATGGTATTTCAGGATTGCCAGCTTGGTTTTGGCGATTTTGAATCTGTTTTCCATGACAGAGTCCCATTGAAACTAGAAGAAAAGAAAAGGAAGCTGGTGGAACTAAGATTAAAGTAGATGACAATAAAAAACAGAAAGATGTGACACAAAACTCAGAACCAATAATTCAAATTGGTAAAGCTAAGAAATTGGAACTCAACAAAGAAAAACTATAAAGAGAGTCCAAGAAGGAAAACACCAAAAAGTCTCATATTTTCTAAAGAATACATGTCAGCAACAGAAAATCCCAGAAAGGACAAGACAGGTAAATTTAAATTTAAAAAAAAAATATATCCAAATCAACTTCCAACTTCCCTGATGAATATATATTTAGAGACAGAGGAAAGGGAGGGAAGGTAGAGAACAAGAGGTGAAGCTCAAGTTGAGAGCAGAAGAGAAACCCAACTTGGTAAAATACCCGAAAGTTGACTTCAAGAAAAGAAAAAATTCCAAAACAGAACAGAAAGTCACTTCTGTTGTGTGATAAAAATTCCTACCAAAAGAAAACCCAGAAGCAATTTCCACCTACAGGAATAAAGAAATGAAACAAACAGAGAGATTGCAGGAACAAATTCTAATGACTCTAAACTAAAGGCTAACCCAGAAGGGGTCAAGAGATGGAATACCCAGTTATCAAGACATCAGAAAATTCCCACTTTCAGTGATGAGTGGAGGAGGTGATTTGAGAAAGACCCAGTAAACTGCCACCTTTAACCTCTGCATATTACTAGAAAAGCAGAATCCATAAAGAAAATGAATGAGAGGAATCAGCAGAAAATAGTGGAAGGGGTGAAAGATGGAAAAAGTTAAGTGAGGAATCTCTGAACTTATCAAAAAGAAAAGAAAGACAGATAGAGTGAGAACCCACAAGGCACAAAGTGAAAGGAGATAGATGCCTTAGCAGAGATTGCAAGAAGGAAAGAAAAGAAAGCGACTTTTTCTGCTTTTTAGCATTTTTCATATGGACTTGAGGTTTATCAGAGGAGTCTAGCAACAAGGGCTTTGGGATGGAGGCTTTAGTTACTTACAGGCTGTCTTCTTCATCCCAAAAACACCATGCATGCACTGACTGGGTGTGATCAGTGATTAGATAGACATTATACTGCAATTAAGATTGCTTTATATTCCGGATTTTGCAACTTGTCAATTGGGTTTCCTTCTGTTGGCTTGTGACAAACTGTAAAAACTTTTGCTAATGATTTGATGATCCAAATATTTGATTTGACGGGCATGGCATTCAAATGGATAACTGGGAAGCAAGTACAGCATGACTATACTAAACAAAATGCCAAAAATGAATATACCCAGTGACGGGTATTAAATTTTATTATGATTTTTTGTTTACTTTTTGATTATATACCCCTAGTTTTTTAAGATTTGTAAATACGCACTTGTAGTTTAGACTTTTTTTTAGTGAAATTACGCTTGCTCACTTCTTTATCTCTGTATGCACAATTTCAAGTTTGTGACTTTTCTTTCTAAAGTAGTGGGAGAGATTAACCCTATATAAGTTCATTTTTTTCATTAAATCCAAATGTATTATACGGACAATCAACACATGTACATATACTTGGTAATAATTGACTCAATCCATTGATGATTCATTTTTTATTCACGAAAATTTCAAAATGCATGATTAGGCTTTATAGGTATGAATTATGAGATAAAAACATTGGGATTTGGGATAAAATAATAATATTTTACAAATGATGATACTTTTGTTTAATGGATGTAAGGGCAAAGTAATTATTTTTATAAGAATCTAACACAAACCTCGTAGTTGCTACCCATTCTTGTAAGGACTACTTATTTAGAAAAAATTGAAATTATTAAAATGATAAGGTAAGGATGTATAACTAAACACTTAAATTATAGGGGCAAATTTACAAGTTCTATAAACATTAGCTGTTATATACAAGGAAAACCTCTTTTTTAAACCAAAAAAAAAGGAGAAAGAAAAAAAAGATATTTGCTTATTTGATTTCTAAATTCTTTTACCCCACTCTATTATTGAGTCTAGATATGAGTCAAGTGGTCGTCCATATCCGAATATCTGAGTACCTAAGCAATGTATATAAAATATCATATATTTTATAGAAAATCTAATACCAAGATTATTTTATGCAGGATTAAACTGAGAAACTTTTGGAATTTAAGTGGCAATATCTTAAGTTTGCAACTGAGTGGTCATGAGTTCTATTGGTTTGTGAGGCAGAGGATTAAGAACAAGTCAGTCACATAGCTTGTGATAAAAACTGTACATCTGATGGGTCCAATATAAATTGAGGATGCCCCGTAATAACTTTCCCTGATTTGAAGGTTCTAACTAACCCTTCAAATATCTATGGCGCATTCAGATTTGGTTGGCCTTTCGAAGGGCAGAATCCATCTCCAAATCTGTATGTGATATGTCCTAGTCCAATTTAATGGCTCAATATGGACAAGAAGAGGAAAGCAAAGATCAACACACAGACTCAAGACAAGACGCGCATAAGATGTCAAGAGGAAATAAAAGATGCAGCTCAAGCCCAGACACAGGAATTACATGTGAGACCAGGTTTAAACCCGTGAAGAGGTCTTAAAGTTAAATCTTTTTTTTTTTTTTTTTGGTATCCCAGCCTTAGTGGGGCTGGGACCCCTAGCCCTTTAATGAGGGAGCCCTTGGGCGAAGAGAGACACCTCGGGTGAGGTTGGGAAGAAGACCTCTAGTGAGGTAACAAATCCTCGGATAAGGAAAGGTGAACCCTAGCTAGGCAAGTAAGAGCTAACATCTCTTACCACTAGGATAAGTGGGGTGAAACCAAGTTTAAACTTGCAAAGCAGTCTTATGAGTTTTATCATAATAGTTGAATTTAAGGTCTTGAGCAGCTACAAGAATCATATTTGGGACCAAGTTAACCCGCAAAGAGGTCTTAATAGTTTAGTTCAAGGTCTGGGGCTGTTGTCGTTAGGATCTTGAGGTCTGAACATACTTGGTTCTATATCTAGATACAATAATATTCAGTACTAACATGTAATTGAATAAATAGAAATTGCAAGACTTTTATTTCTAAAATAGTTAAAATTGAAAAGGTAAATATAAATTTTAGAAATGATAATCAAATTATCTACCTTTAATGAAAAATAAATTAAGGGAAGGTAAGAAATGAATAACCACTCACCACCCTACTAATTCAAATCTAAGAAAGTAACGGTTGCATCTGCATTTTACTTAGATCCTTCACCCCCTCACTTTATATCATTCAACTTACATCATTTTAATAATCCTGTAGTAGAGCTTATGGTGACCATGAATTCCTATTTATTCAATTTGTATTTATTCTATCCAAATAAACATGTTGAAAGAGAAGGACATTGAGTCAAATGAGTTTTGAGTATGAAAAATTCAAGCAGGCTGGCCTGAGGTACTCGATGAGTCAATTTGTGCTTGAGCTGTACTTAGTACTTGTCCACATTCATGTAGGATTACGCTTGGATTCAAGCCCCTTTTCTCGTTGAGATATCTCTTTTTTTTTTCTTTTTCTTTTCTTTTGGTACACCAGCCAAGAGTGGGGAACAGGCGTCGCATCGTGCCTAGGGATCAAATTGTGGATAGCTAGGTGAGAAATACCCCTCCTTACCATCTTTATCACTCGGGTAAGGAGTTATTCTCTCAAAAGTCTTCAAATCATTGTAAATTGCAACATATATATATATATGAAATATTTATGTGCATACGTTTCTCATTGAGGGACCGTGCATACTTCTCTGTGGGGCCCACGCTGAACCCACCAAGGGATGAGATCGGGTGGGATGAAAAAATCCATGCGGGACCACCCTACATACCAAGTTTAGCTCCAATCACATATCCCTAACTGCTTCATCCGTGACCCACAAATTCATTTTAATCGAATGGGTGCATAGTTGATCCAACAGTCTAGTAAATTTGGATTTGATCAAAAATTGGTAGATGTGTGCAATTCAAGGGGGTTGTGTGTGTGGTTTATTTGGTTAAACCATACAGTGGGTCCCACCTAGAGTTCTCACAAAAAAATGGTGTGAGACATATGCATATAAATATTCTTCTCTATAAATATATATATATATATTTGTAAGAAAGAAATTGCAATAGTTAGTTAAATAGAAAAATGAGGCTGGTTTTCTTGCATTCATGACACTGCTGGAAGGCAGGGGGCTATGCTTCATGGTATGATCTGGAAATTGGGTGCATTTTCATGTCATGTCTCCAATTATACAGCTACAGTATTTGCATTGGTCTCCATAGAATTCTAATCGTTCTTACCTTTTATAATTTGGGTAGGCCTTAACTTGAGAACATGGTGCTCTGATTTATGTTTCTAAGGCACCAATATAAAACTGGACGGACGACTTCTTGGTCTATGGGCTCACGTGGGTCCCAACCATCTGATCAATGTCCAAGACTGGGATGAAACATGGTCCATCAATTAGATGGGAGAAGGCCATCCAAACGAAATTTTAAATGATCAGTTTATAGTGGGGCCCACCAGATGAACGGTCAACATTTTGAGCTAAGGGGAGCCGTCGTCAGGTCTCCTTATCCATGACTCTAGTGTCAATTTAAAAAGGTTGATAATAAGTTATATATAATACATAATTCGGAATAATCGAAATATATATTCAATTTATATACCAATCTTTTGTATGGGTTTTGCAAAACCACTCACCACCACTCATCACTGAAGGGGATTAGTTTAGTTGGGTCAAATACCTCAAAGATACTCATGTCATCAAAGTAAATAATAAAAAATTTAAAAAAATATATATAATTGGGATAAGATTCATTTTAACAATTATTCTTAGAAGTTCTAAAATCCATATCATGACTGATAAAATAACCCAATCATCCTATATCATTAGAACTCTTTTTTATGGGATTTTGATTGGAGTGCAAGCACCAACCTTTAGAATCGAATCTTGGAACAAAGTGGAAAGTTAGTGCTTGTTATTGCATGTTTCTTTTGTTAGTGGGACCTCTGTACAACTAAGGCCATATGCTTGAGACAAATGCACACATTCAATTCTTTAATTTGGGACCCTTGCAAGTCATGACAATGTGATGAAAGGAAAGTGTCTGAACTCTGAAACTTCCAAGCTTAAACGGGCTCTGCTGTGGACCACCATGGATGGAACTCATCAGGGGAAAGAAAAAGAAGGGCTGAAATGATGCCTACTTTTTAGAAGATTGGACCAAGTGTAAGACAAGGCATCCTTTGGTTATTCCGTTCCCCATCTTATCAGTACCGTGCATGGAATAAAGGTAATAAAGAGAGGGAATTTATTCATCACAGAAAGAAATTGCAACCGAGGTTGTTGGGTCAAATAAAAAATGTGTATTTGGATATGGAGTAAATGGGTTACAGATGTTTTTCTGCCATGCATTTTCAAGGATATCACCATTATGAAATGGAATATTACCCTAGCAAGTGCCCTTAAACTTAACATTTACCTGAGAACACATAAAGTTTAAATATTTAAACAAAAAAAAAAAAAAAACTAGTTGTACAAGACTCATGCGACGTTAAAAACTGTTGTACAAGAATCGTGCGATATCTTAGTCTTAAGATCTTACATAATGATATGTGTCATCTCACAGTCCTAGGATATCACACAGTTTGACGTGTGCAATGTTACATGACATTAGGATATCACATGAATAGTTCAATGAGAAAAGCTTAAACTTCAACATTTAATAAGTGCATGTAAGGCCTAAGGACCATTGTACGGACAACATCACTTGAGAAAATCATGTCCTATATGTTTTTCCAACAAGAAGATCCCTCACAAAAGATTGAACAAAATTGATTTTTCATGTAGTCCACTGTTTCCTTGTTTCACAAGATTTTTTTGGTCACCCGGCTGAGGGGTTGGGACCTGTATACAACACTGACACTCACATATGCAAATTAATAAGAATTTGCACATGTGAGGCATTCACACAACTCACACATGCAGGTTAATGGGGACTCGCACATGTAAAGGACACATACAATTCACACATGCAAGATAATAAAAACTCGCACATTTAAGGGACACATGTACAACTCACACGTGTGAAGAAACATGACACAACTCACACATGTGAGGAAATAAAACTCACATGCAAGGAGGTGGGGAGGATGGTGAGGTTTAAACCCAAGACCTCGTAATAAGAATCAGCACTCCTTACCACTAAAGCGTTGCACTTTCTTGTTTAACATGATTTTGATTTGCCAAGAGGATGCATTTGTGCAAATGTGTTGCCATTGAAAGGAACATGCACCGAAAAATTCAAATAGGTATGGTGTGGTGGATAGTGTGAAAGGATTTTGTCTTTTCAATCGCTCTTTCAATGTGATGAGAGGATATGCAATTTGACCTCTGAGGTGGGAATTGTGTTGCCTTCCACAGATGCTCTACACAAATAAGTCCTACAGATACATTTCTATAATGAGAGGGTTCTGTGACTGGGAGAAAAGCTATTCTTTTTTTTTTTTTTTTGCACAATCTACTACTATGTTTTTGGGATTTTAAAGAAAAAAAAATTAAGCTTATACCTTAATTAAATGATTTTATGGAAAAAAATATAATGAGATAGTTGTTCGTACTTTTTTTTATGAAATCACTCTAGTTGATAATGTCATCAACCTTCATTGCAAAATGTGATAATTTGCTCTATCTTCTTTTATCTTGGGATGGAAAAAATTATGAAAATCATTGCATTTTGTATTCAAGTGGTCTTCCTCAAGTGGTCTCATCAATCTTCCCTAGGTGGTGTGGGTCTCATGCTTAGTTTTAATGCACTTGTCGCCCTTTCACATGAGTTTTAAGAGTTTAAGTCTAGAGTGAAAAGTCGCCCTTTCACATGAGTTTTGAGAGTTTTAAGTTTGGAGTGCAAAATGTTTAATGAAATGCCTAAATGAGGATTTTTTCTCCCAATTTTGTGGTAGATTCAAGTGAGGATGGAGGGGATGAATTTGAGAATGCTTTTGTGAACATTTAGAATTGGAAGCCATTTATTAGGAGAAAATTTGTAGGTCTTGATGTTTCCGAGCAACATATAGGGAGCCATGTTGGCAATCCGGAGTCATGAATATGAGGTTTGCTCCTAGATATTTGTATTATTTGTGTGGAGATTTAGATCTCAAGCATGCTTTTTGTTCCATTTAATTTATAGTTTTGCACCAATTTCAAGCATGGATTTGATAGTAGACGTGTTTAATACAACTTTATTATATAGTCTGTAATAGACTTATCAAATCCTTCTTCTTTGATGCATTCATCACCTATTTTTGATTTTTCTTCATTTCTTTGAAATAGTTATTCAAACCCCTATCAAAATTTGGCATTATCCCCTCCAAACGCAAGACAATCAAGAATGAAAGCCATCAAAGGAGAAGAACAAAACTTGAAAAAGAAAAAGAAAAATTCCTTGACGATATCATCAACCAATTGAATTGAGTTGATGATATCGTAAACTCAGGTAATTTTGTCGAAAAAATATATGAACAACTATCTCTTCATTTTATATTTTTTCTTCATAAACCCGCTTAGTTAAGGTTTAAGCTTAATTTTTGTAAAAATTTCTATATTTTTTTGGTGCAACACAATGTTTTGCAAAAAAGGGAAAAGGAAATGAAATCTTCTGGATAAAAGGTATTTTCACTGCCTGTGAGAGAGATAATCCATAAAATAAAAATCTAGAGAGAGTGAAATCCTCTTACTAAAAAAATGAGTCCAACAAGGGTAGAAACCATGGCTGGAACTTTGAGAGAGGGGTGGGGAAATTTTTTTAAATCCCTTTGTTCATAAAGAGAATTTTTATGAAATTTTCACAATGGCTCTTCTAAGAATTTTTCAGTTTTACAGGAGACCCCAAGGCAAAATTTAGATTTCACCTAGTAGAATTCCATGGAGCACAAAACCTTCAGGCTCTCAAACACACAAAAAGATGAGGTCAGGGATCATAGTCGTGGTAGGTTTCCCTTGTGAGATAGCAAGGTCTTGATTAATATGTAATAGTTTTAATCATATTTCTCTAGATGAAGTTGGATTTGGATTTGATTGGGTCCATCAGAGTATGTGTCAACAAGAAGATTCTAACCTTTGTTGGGTCTAGGCCGGAGTGAAAGAACCTTCCTGGAAAAGGTCGGTACTACATTTGCCTCACCCAAATTCAACTAGTCTACATTCTTTTTTTTATTATAAAAAGATCCTCGAAATATATTAATGAAATGCCAGTTCTGGCTCAACAAGTACATGTTGTTTAATCATGTCTGGTGTAGAATACCACCAAACCATCCTATCATTTACATACTTAGCATGTCTAGCTAATTTATGAGCAACATCATTCCCTTCTCTTTCCACTTGGTCCACCTCAACCCGTTAAAATGATTCAATAGAACTTTAATCTCCTCGAACAAAGGTCCTTGATTAGACAAATTAGATGTAGAAGAATTCAAAGCCTCACCTGTCCATATAGAATCTCCTTCAAGAATAACAGCGCTCACCCCAATAAAAACAATTATTTGAAGTCCTCTTAGAGCTGCAAGGGCTTCAACGTCAGCAGCACCCTCCACCTCATTCTCTATCTTGCTCATTACCATGATCACGTTTTCCTAGCCATCTCTAAGGACTGCACCTATGCCCGCATTGCAAACCGCATGAAAGACTGCACCATCTATATTTAGCTTTGCCATGCCCGTAGGCAGAGGCAACCACTAGAAGATCTTCTCTTTGCTAAAATTCTACTTATGAGAACAAGTTTGAAAACTATGAAGCAACATCATTACTGCATCAACAAATAGGCACAGCTTTAGGGTTTTTCCATCATGGATAAGTACATTCCTTTTATACCATATCTCCCATGCCAATGTGAAAAAGAGCTCCAGGTTTAGATTTGGATATCTTTCAATCAGATCCCAGACTAAGAGGTCAAATTGTTGATGTGGAAGCTGATCAAAATCTATGCCTATAAAGCATTCCCTCCATATATGGTGTACCTGAGATCAAAAGATCAAAACATGTATACAATCTTCAAACTCTGACATACAAAAAGCACATGAGGTAGCAACAATGATATGACGCTTTGTGAGATTCGTTTTTATGGGCAAAATGTCCTTGCAAGTGCGCCATGCATAATCTTGTTTGGAACTTGCATTTTCCACAAACGAATCCAAAACTGTTCCCTAGCCCCTAAATTTGAATTTTCCCCTATACCCATATTTTTTTGAAGCTACTTCACAACTACATAGGCACTCTTCACAAAAAAAACTCCCGACTTATGTTCTGCCCAAACCGTAACAACACTTAACATTTGAGAGCTCAAAGGGATCCTAAGGATAGCTTCAGCTTCATGTGGGAGGAAGACACCTTGAACTTTTTGCATATCCAACCACTTCAAGTTATGATCAATGAGCTCTAACATTCAGTATCTTCCTGCAGAAACCTTCTTGGTGAAGTTACTTTATAAGTCATGGAAGTATGTAACCATTTATCTTTTCAAATCTTTATAGAGCGGCCATCTCTAACTCTCCACCTACAGCCTTCCAATAAAAAATTTTTTGCAGCAAAAATCCCTCTCTAAGCTAAGAATGGATTCCTACTAACGGTTGAATGAAGGAAAGAAGCATTTGGTAAGTATTTTGCCTAAAAAATCTTATAAAATAAAGATTGTTGATGATGCATCAGCCTCCACTCTTGCTTAGCTAGAAGAGCTAGGTTAAAATCTTCCAAACTTTTAAATCCCATTCTACCCACATGTTTGGACTGACAAAGCTTCTTCTAACTAGCCCAATAAATCTTCCTTTCATTATTAAGTCGTCCCCACAAAAAATGAGCCATCATACATTTCAATTCTTTGCAGAGACCTGCTGGCAATTTAAAGTAACTCATGGCATATGTTGGGATTGTTTGAGCTACAGCCCTCATCGAAATCTCCCGTCCTACTTATGAAAGTAGCTTCTCTTGCCTCCTTGCAGTTTCCTCCACATCCTCTCCATTATATCCAAGAAAGTCCATTTCTTTGATTTCCCCACAAGGGAAGGCAGCCCCAAAATATTTCTCATATTGTTTGATCTCGACCACACCCCAAATAGATTTGATTCTCTCTTGATTTACTTGACTAGTATTTTTTCTAAAAAATAGCAAGGTTTTTTTCTTGTTAATCTTTTGGCCTGACACTTCTTCATACTTGTTAAGAAGATACTGAATGTATAGATTCTCCTCTCTATTTGTGCGGCAGAAAAGAATACTATCATCTACAAAAAAAATAGGTGGCTAAGCTGTAGTGCTTCTCTAGATATACTACGGCTTGTAATCTTGTTCTTCCGTTCTGCATATCTCAATAAAGAAGAAAAGGCTTATGCAAATAAGAGGAATAAATAAGGAGAAAGAGGATCACCCTGCCTCAATCCACTGGATGGAATAATTGGGCTTGTTGGTACCCCATTAATTAGTATAGAGTATGAAACGAAAGATATGCACTCCATGATCAGAGAGACACGCTTCTGATGAAAACCCAACTTCAGCATCACCTACTCAAGAAAACCCCATTCCACCCGATTATATGCCTTGCTCATATCAAACTTGATGGAAATATATCCCTTCTTATCCCTTTTTTTCTACTTTAAAAAATTGATAGCCTCATATGCCACTAACACATTATCAGTAATGAACCTCCCCAAGACGAAGGCACTTTGATTCTCAGAGATAACATGAGGTAAGACTAGTTTCAAGCGATTAGCCAAAACCTTAGAAATGAGCTTGTATATTACATTACAAAAGGCTTATGGGTTGAAATTCTGTAATTTTTCCTAGGGTTTTAGTTTTCGGGATTAAGACTATGTAAGTATGATTAATCTCTCTATACATACATCCCGAATTTAGGATAGATAATATAGCATCAGATACAGGCTTTCCAACTCTATGCCAATATTTTTGAAAAAATAAATGAGACATACCATCCAAGCCCGGAGCTTTTGTAGGGTGCATTTGTGCCAGAGCGGCCTTCACTTCTTCAATCTTACACTCCTGTACTAGGCTTTCATTTAGCTCCTCTGTCACTAGCTTGTCCACCTTGTTAAGAATAGGTTTATAGTTTGAAGATTGAGATAATAAAAAGATTCTTGAAAAATAACTGGCAATCTCCTCCTCCATATTCTTATCCTCACACCACACACCATCAGAGCTCATGAACCTCCTAATAGTATTCCTCGGCCTCCCTTGTGAAGCTTTGCTATGAAAAAAACTAGTATTTTAGTCCCCTTCACTAAGCCACAAGCCTTTAAACACTGCCTCCATATTATCTCTTCCCTCTCGAGCAGATCATTAATCTCCTGTTTTACCCTCCTAATCTTTTGCATTGTAAACTCCTTAGTGTCAATTCAGTGAGATGTTGTAACACTTGTGTACGGAATTACACACTGCTGACATACCAACTTCCTGGGTATCCTGTTTCCACACTTCATTAATAACTTCTTCACACTGCTTATTCCCATCCCACATCACTTCATAACAAAAGATTCCCAACTTTTTTATGCTCTTCCTTTGCCTACAACTCGTGTCAAGCACCACAGGAAGATGATCCGAAGAAGAAGCCAAACAATGTCTAACCTCTACATATGGGTTCATAACTGACCACTCCTTATTTACCACATATCTATCGAATCATTCTCTAACATTTTCATCTCCTCCTCTTTGAATACACCACGTATAAGGGGGTCCTCCAAATCCTAAATCAAGGAATTGGCAGTCGTCCAAGGCAGACTGAAACTCCTCCATTTGTTTTTCACGCCTTATCCTTCCACCAATCTTTTCATTTGCACTAGTTGTCTCATTAAAATCCCCAAAACATATCCACGCAGCACTCCCTCCAGATTTCAGCTAACATAAAAGGTCCTATACTTGTTTCCTCTTTGGAGCCTCGGGGTGCCCGTGCACACCTGTAATTCTCCATTTTTTCCCTTTCTTCCAGTCATCCGCTATTGCATCCAAATGATATTTAGAGAAACTATAGATCTGAACCTGAGTCTCCTTTCTCCACAACATAGCAATCTCACCACTTCTCCCAACACAATCCGCAATGATCATGCCATAATACCTAACTTGAAACTTTATTCTACTCATCTCCTAAGTGCACAGTTTTGTTTCGGTTAAAAAAACAACTACGGGATCTTCCTTAGAAACTAACTCGTGGAGAGAACAAGCTACTGTGAGTTCCCAAGCCCATGGGAATTCTGGCTAAGGATTTTCATGGCTGTTGGCGGCGCTGAGAGTTAGCCTCTGCCGATATCACAGTAGTCTCTACCATCTTAACATCATGGCTAAACTTGCTCCGTTTTCCTACTCCCTCATCAATGCTTATATCTGCATGCCCATCGCTAAACTATCTCTTGCTTCTATTGGTACTAAACATGAGGTTCCCCTTCCTCTGCTTGGTTACTTCTACTTAAGCTTTTCCATTTAAACTTGCCAGCACTTGCTGGCTTAATAAGTGAAAGCAAACAGGGGCCTTCAATATGCGTAACATCTATAGAAGCTTCAGTCCCCATACCATCAACTAGCCTTGAGTCCGATTCTGGTAGCTCAACATCAGTGGCCTTCCCAACAAGCATGTCATGTTCATGTGGGCCCTTCTGATCAGAGGCCACATGATCTTGCAGCATAGAAATCTGACCAGTTTTGGTCTTCAATACACTGTTGATGATCCTGTCCACCTGGCCCGAAATCCCATCCCCCTAATCCCCGTTTGAGATTGCTGTCAGCCCCTTCTTTCCTCCATGCATATCCAAGTGATTCAATCGCCCAGCTGGCTAATTGTCAGCATCAACATCACCTGCAAATCTGCCCATGGTAAAATTGGGTCAATTTCGCTTCCGTAAATTTTGTAGCTGGCTGAATGTCAGGAACCACACCACAAATGTAGGAAGCTCCTGCAATTTCGCCCACATGAAGAGTGGGTCGATCAACGTCCGAAAATTTCGCAGCTTGGTGCAGGAAGTGGAAACTTCTTTCTCCGACGACTACTCCACTGATCGCCCACTCTGGCCACCATGAGAAAGATTCCTAGCGAAGCTTTTCTCATCTGCACCTTCTGAGTCCTTTACATTCTTCATTCTCCTCCCCACTCTATTTGCTCGCAGCCAAGCTCCGCATGGTAGCCCTTCCTTCTCAAACTTATCTCTGTTTTCATCCATAAGGTACAGTCCCTCTCACCATGGCCAAGACAACTGTAACAATAATAGAAGTTTGGAAGCCGTTCATATTAGAAAGAAATCCACACTGATCTTCCCTCTCCCAAAGAGATTTTCTTCCTTCTAGGTAGTGGTTTGGTAATATCCAATCCAACCCCGACACGCATAAACTACCCCCACCCAACTCCTCCGTCGCCTACATCCACCTCCTCTACTGATCCTATTATTCCACCGAGAGTCTTCCCCACCCAAGCATTCATCACCATCAATGGCAGATCATACAATCTGATCCAAAAGGAAGCGTTAGTCATTTGGATTGATGAAATTTGTAGGTCTCCATCAAAGTCCTGTAGAAGCATCAGTTGTTTATCAAACGACCACGGGCTATTCCTCTTGACCATCTCCTTGTCCAGTTGATTATAGAATTCCACAAGGATTAGATTGTCCCCCATGTCGCGAAGCTACAATTCCTTAGACGGCCTCTAGAGAGATCTCAACAGAGTTTTGAATGCCTCTCTATTATACTAGTTGGATGTTAATAGCTTAACCAGAAGGCACTTCTCTCCTCGTGCCAATGAGTCTTCCCATTCCCCTTCTTCAATCACCACTTCTTCCTTCTCAACCTTTGACAAAGACATCTATTGCCACTTTTTTTTCTAGAGATTCATTCATCTGCCGATCCCGAAAGTCCCCACAAATTGGTCCCTCTAGGGAAAAAGAACACTTGTACAGAAGACAAGATCACAGAACTCCCACGTTAAGAAAAGAAACAGAGAGACTCTCTTTCTCGAGGAGTAGCCACTTAATTAACTAGTCTACATTCCTAATTACATATAGCATGCATCAAATAGGAGTTTAGAGGAGCCGACCTGGACCAAGCATGGGCTTGCATTTGGCTCAACAAGATTTTTCTAAGCTTGAGCTCAATTACAAACATGCTAAGCTAAGTTGGTCTTGAGCTTCGCTTAATTCTTTTCCCAATATTAATAGAAATTTAAATTCAATAGATATACTATCCAAGATGGCAAAATTTCTCCAATGAGCTGAATCCATTGCGGTCAAGCTCTATAGAGCCCACTTGGGTCTGCCATTGTTTGATGCAGCTCCTTTTATGCTCTTACACAAATCTAGCATCACATTCAATTTTATGATCATGGAATTTGTAGGATCTCAGACCCCATTGAGCTACCACTAATCCCAAAACCTTAATAGTTTTATAGTCTTTTTGGTTGTGTTAGGAGGCATTCGAACATCACTCCATACAAGTGCCCCACTCATTGGTACTACCTAAGAGTAGACTCAAACTCCCAACCTCATCAAGCTTTGGTACCATTTGTAGGATCTCATACGCCATTAAGTTACCACTTTTTCCAAAACCTTAAGGTGATAGGAATGGTTCAATGGTTTTCTAGTCTTCTCGACTGTATTACGAGGCATTCAAACATCACTCCGCATAGGTGCCCGAGGATTGTACCGGAGACCTAACAAAATCTTTACTCACTGTTTGATTAAATCTCACAAAAATCTGTAGCTAAAAGACTATTTGACTTTAAGGCCTAGGATAGTTTAATTCGCTGATTTCTTGCATTTCTCCTACTCTAAAGAGATCTTCCCATTCATCCTCGTATATTGATTGACATGCATCCGAGGCCCTCACGAGCTGGACAGCCTGGACTGCATTGACACATTCTGTGCTCTTCTCATACATGAAAATCATCAAACCAAGTAGAAATACATGCATCAAGAATAGGAACCACCTGAAGGTAATATTACAGGTAAAACCATTAAACATTGGCCCCTCAAGAAATAGTGTTGCATGTATGCATATGATATCTCATTATTACTTTAATATATCAAATACACTAAGCTGAGCCCAAGACAGCACAATTTATTGGACCCATTTATTTGACAATCCTGCTGTCCTCAAAGGCCACACTGTTTTGCCCATTGCGTTCTCCATTTCATAACTATAATGCAATAAATAAATTTCATAGTTTGCACCCATTTACTTTATATGAAATTACTAAACTCCTCTTTAGTTGAAAGGACGTGAATCCAACCAACACGCCCATAGTTGTGTAGTGTTGGTACCTTGGTATCACATGCATGAGATTAATCCCTGAGTCTTCCTATTGATATTATTACTCCTAACGAGTAAGCCAACCTAAACACAATAATTAAAAAAAAAAAAAAAAAGAGATGCAAATCCAAGGGATTATGATAGGTTTTAGTCTCATGTCTAAAACATTCATAACTTTTGGAAGTACAAAGCTTTTTACATAAAATTCAGACCTATAACATGTAGAAATTGGACCAAAGTGTGGACTCCATGAACCTAATTGGACTTGCATAATGGGTGGCTCCATCTTGTCACTAGATAAAAGGAGATCGCTAGTTGGCACCCTCAAAACTAGGACAATTAGGCACTACTGATTGTTCTTTTCAAAAAGATGATTGCAAGCAATTCACCAATTTTTTTTATTCAATTGCCAGCTTTCTTGTGAACTAAATACATTAAAAAAAAACTTGTAAATCAGCCATATAAGGAAAAAGATTATATTTATTGGATTTGGCTAGCCATCTAATCGACACAAACAATTTAAGCCACATGCCATTACCATCAATTTCGTTGAACTCGTCCAACCATTTCTTCCAAAAGAATTGGTGGAAAGCCCGGTTTGGCCATGCAGAGCGGCCTTCATACCTGATTTTGATATTTCATGATGGGCTTGGGCCATACTTAGGCTTATCTTTTTTTAAGTCAGGCCGAACCTAAATATGCCTCAACCCCCAGCTAGGCCATCCCATGAACACCCCATGCACACACTTCTTATTTGACTATTTTTTTTATTAAATGTTTCAGTCTTTTTACTGAAAATATTAAAGAGAGGTAATATAAAAAAATAGGGTTTTACTAGAAGAATCCCCTTAAAACTTTGTGAAGGTCAAATACATCCTTAAATTTTAGTACCACTTATTATTATTATTTTTTAATGAGTGAAGGTACGTGGCTCCCCTGCATACATTCCAAGCAACCAATTGAAATAAATAAGAGAATAGAGCATCTTTAACCAAGAAATTAAATGCCACATGGCACTCCCAATGGCCAAAAAAAAAAAAGAAAAAGAAAAAGCCATTTATAGTCTCTCCACCCGAAAATGCCCAATCTGATGTGGCATTTGGTAGGAAAGGTTAGGATGCCAAATTTGATATATGAAAGAGCATGACATCTATTCTATACAAAAGCTTATGAAAAAATATAATAAAATAAAAGGAGGTGAAAGATAAAAATATAATAAAATAATATATTTAACACATTAGTGGGATTTTCACTTTTGAAGATGCCAAATTCTAAAATTTTAAAGGAAGTTGCTATTTAAAATAAAAAATGGACTCTATACACTCACAAAAAATATATATACCAAAATACCTAAACTACCCCCACCATTTTCTCTCCCCTCTCCTTTCCTTCCCCACCTCCCCATCCCGGCAATAATCACGGGTCTGCGTGGCCGCTGGAGCCGCCGGACCTGCCTCCCTCCCCCTCGTCCTCTTCCTCCCTCTCCCTCTCCCTCTTCATCTCCCTTTTCCCCTCTCTCCCTCTTCCTTTGGTCTCCTCTCCTCTCCTCTCCCTATTCCAGATTCTGCCTTGTTCGGCCCTGCGAGGCTGAACACATAGCAAAATGTTCAGTCTCGCAGTGCCGAATAAAACCAGAACGTTTGGCCTTGGCTAGCTGAACAAAATAGGACCGTTCATCCAGTTTTGGCCAAACAGGACTGTTTGGCCAGGTGGAGGAAAGGGAGAGCTCCCCACATGCAAGGAGACCTCGAGAGAGATTGAGGTCTCCCTATAGGTAGGGAGGGAGATCAAAGGGGGAAAAATGGGGGAGAGAAAGAGGGAAAGGGAGGGTAGAAAAAGGAAGAGGGAGGAAGACGAAAAGGAAGATGAAGAGGGAAGGAAATCCAGCTACTGGAGCTGCCAATCGTGGCCAGGATTGGGACCACCTAGATTGGGATGTGGGGAAGGGGTGAAAAGAGGAGGGGAGGTGGAGAAGGTGAGTGGGGAGAGAAGAGGGTGGGGGTAGTTTGGGTATTTTTGATTTTTTTTCTTTTTTGGTGAGCTAGAGCATGGTTTAAATTCTCGGCGGATATCGGTTCGTATCGGCCGATACAAACCGGTATCGGTCCATGCCGGTACAATAATTTGAAGTTATCGGTTTTCTGTATCGTCCTGGCAAAATATCCTCAAAATATCGGCCGATATTTCAAATTATCGGTGTGAACCGATATATCAGTCGATATCAGTCAAAATATCGGCCCACTATTTTTAAAATTTTTTTTTCTTTTGTCATATTTTCCTTCTTTCTTCCTCCTTTTAAATATATCATATGCCACCTTTTTTCTTCTTCAACACCTATTTCACTTGCAATGTATTAAAAATACTTTTTTTTATCAATATAGTCTTGAAAATCATATACAACTCTACTGAGGTGAGCATTTTGTATTTTTTTTTAAATTATTTGGATATAACTTAAAAATGATGATTTTATTCTTTTTTTTATTGTGAGTACCTTTTATTATTTTAAATCAATACATATTGAGGTTAGATCAACTATTTGAGGTTTTAAAAATTAGAATTTTTATTAAAATCTTGTTAATCTTTGTAAAATAATTACTCAAATTTATCATCATTTTAAGTAAATTATAAATATCTAGTTGCTTTGTGTTTTACTATACTATCATAATAAAACATGTTATCTTACAAGTGCAAGGCAGAACTTACTTAATGATTGAGTGGCGAGTAGAAGCTTTATTTTCTTAAATTTCATACTAATAGATAACCCATAAGTCATAATTACATTGCATTTTATAAAATTTATGATATTTTAACTTGTTTAGTATATGTATCTAAATTAATTTAATTATAAATAAAATTTATATAGCTTTAGATTAGATAGCAATACATGAACATAACTTAAGGGGTCCAATAATTTGATTTATGATTTATTTTATGTCATTATGTCATATGTTATGTTAATGTTCATATTTTTGAATTTTACAACTTACTTGATAATTGAGTGATGAATTGATGGTTGTTGAATAATGAATGATGACTGATAAATAATGATAGGGGTATAGTTATATATTATACAAGATACAAGTACAAGTGTACAACCACTATATACAAATTATCAATAAGTTGTATTCTCTAAAATTTTATACTAATTGATAGTTCATATTTTATAAGTTATAATTATGGTTTTTATAAAAAAAAATTACATTTTTAGATAAGACAGCGACACAGGATATCATAACTTAGGCGGACCAATATTTTGATTTATATATATTACTAATGAAAAAAAATATTGTTTTCCAGCATTTCTAATATTTTGGATATTTTGGATATTTTTTCAAATTTTTTTGAATTAAAAAAAAATTCACACCGCGATGGACCGCGAACCGCGACCGATACTGATACTGTATCGGTTTTTTGGACCGACCGATACCCCGACCGGTACCGCGATTTTCATCCATGAGCTAGAGAGTCCATTTTTTATTTGAAATAGTAGCTCCCAATTTTAAATTGCCACACAAGCCAACAGAAATGGAGAGTCCGGAGAGCCTGGAGAGCCTAGGTCCTCCATTTAAAAACTGAGCGTCCGAATTAACCCACGGTGATCCTTACTGGGGTAGGTCATGGTGACCAAGAGAACCATAATAAATCCACTCACCATCCCGGTAACCCTCGTTGAATCCCAAGCGGTGACCCTGTTGGAACCTGATAGGTCCCGCGATGGTGAATCTGGGGTTTTTGCTCAGGAAATCTCAATTGAAAGGATAGATCGAAGGACGTGTTAGCTGATAGTGGGCCCGCGAACTGCAGAGGTGCCGAGCGACGGTGGATCCTCGACCTAGCCCTAGGTTTTCCTTGGTGATGATGACGGAGATGATTTGAAACAAGGAGGGATGGAGAGAAGGACAGAGGAAGCAGCAGAGGAAGAAGAAGACATTGTCTGTTTAGATGAGTCTTTCTTCATTAACGACAAGTTAAACAGCATCAAAATTTATCACCATCCCATTTCTCCTTTTAGTTTAAGAAACCCTAATCTCTAATATCCTTTTCTTCTACTTGATGCAGTTATCAGCTCACCACATTTACATTTGGGTCCCAAGTTCTTCAGCTCTTCTGTCTCCAATCTGCTTCCAGTAAGACCTTGGAAAGATCTTTTATTTATTCTTTTACTTAGATATCTGCTGATAAAATCTTTACTGATATGTGTCTATGTTTGATCAATGTATTTGGTGTTATTGTGACATTTCCTTGAGTGCTTGCCTGGGAAAAATTCACAGATGGGTTTCTTGGTAATGGTAGGCCAGTGCTTGGGGAACAGTTTGTGAGTTGTGTGATTTTTGTTTAGCATATTCTGCTAAAAATTTATACCTTTTCTCTCTTGATCACTAAGAACTGAGATACAACAGAAGTCAACAACCACAAAAGAAGGCAATGTTGAAAATGAGAGATTTTACTTGTCTCCATTCGATATTAGAGCCTTTTACTTTATTGATTATGTATTGGGAAGTCTGAATTGAGATTTTTTTTTATTTATTAGATTGGAAATATAGTATTGAAATTGAAACTAAAATTTGGTTTTTGGATGGATGTTCTTATTCCGTTTATGGGTAGATTATGATGGGAGTGCACTTGGGCAGCGGTGGACCCAAGAATTTTTTCTTAGGGGGGCCACTATCTAGAAAATGGTTTTGGGAGGGCCACATATAAAAGATAAATATATTTTTAACATTGGGAAAATATTAACAGTTAAAGGAGCTGAGTTGATGCAAGATAAGGATCCCTTGAGAATCTATAATCACATTCTTTCCAGACTGGAAGAGTTATGTGTGAATCATAGCTTCCTTCAGATAGAGCTGAGGTTAATCAACATCTGCTAATGTGAGAGTAAGGGTCTATTTGTTTGCATTAGAATACATACGAATTGAATGCATAAGAATTCATGCTATAAGTGGTTAAAGTTAAAGTTGCAAGGTAAATATACAAAAATGACCGTCAAATAACTTTCCCTTTAATGGAAAGTGAATCAAGGGAACATGGGAAATGATTACCCTACCATCACCCTGGTGATTCAAATTCTAGAAAAGTATTTGTTCAACTACCTTGCTGCCTTACATCATTTACCCCTCACCTTATATTATTCACACTTCACCTCTTTAATTATCCTTCAACAAAGCTCATTTGAGCATGAATTCCTATGTATCATTTCCTTTGTATTCTAATGCAAACAATCAACCCCTAATCTAATGCCAAGAGTTTCACCTTTATCTTCCAGGCAGCAACAATGATCTTAATTGAAGACAAAGGAAATGTAATGTAAAAGGAAATGGCATAGGAAGCCTACACCACAACTGAATAGAGAAAGAAAAAGAATCCAAACACAACATTGGACAAACATACAAACTATGTCTATCAATGCCCTACCTTGCTAATGAATATACATTTTCATTCTCCTCTGTAAGTGTATGATAGAAATGCACTCCCAAAGAATAACCCATCTCTCTTATCTCTTTCAAAATGTTAGCATTCCAGGGATGCCTGGTCTGTTTTGAGACTCAGTGAGTCACTCTTCACAATCAAAGGCCCTGAGAAAGACTCTTGGAGCATCCTCAAAGCTTTCCAGATTGGCCCTTATTGATAAGAATTTCATATTAACAGTCCCCCACATGATGGATCATCCAATATAATAACCATCAAAGCCAAATCCTAGTTGATCTTTTCACAATTTTGTTTTATCTTTCTCTATATTCAAGCAAATGACATGGGTTTTTAATGCTGAACATACTTGAATTGTGCTCTAATGGTGTAATTCTTGTGGCAGCTGACTATGACCTTACAGGGCAGTTGGTATGGCCCGGTGCTGTGCTATTAAACGATTACCTTTCAAAGAATATTAAGATGCTTCAAGGACTTTCTGTTATTGAATTAGGCTCTGGTGTTGGTAAGTTTTAAGCTATGTTGTATTCATGAGACTTAACGAACCATTAGGGAGGGGCATTGATCTGCCCCTTCATATGTGAGCTGATGTGCCTTCATCTTTTGTAAGAAGCTTCAATGTATATCCTTATACCGCAGCATTATGCATAGGAGGCCATGCATTGGGTTGGATTGACTCAAATGATTTCTGATGGATCTGGTTGGCAGAGTTGTATGTTAAGGTCCTAGTTTTGGTGTGCTTTGGATTTACCCTGATGTGAACAAGATCCAACTTGTTTGCAACTCTATGTTATCGGGAGATGGAGTTTGGTTGGTTCAACATAAAACAATCCAGTCCATCTCAAGGCCTGCGATTTTGGCCTAATCAGGTTAGATATGGGTCCAACTCTGATGTCCGGTTAATAATCACATTGTCTTATCATTGGCCATTCCAGGTACATTCTGTTGTCTATCTGAATCTGGCTGCTGAAAGCGAAATAAGACAGTTCTTTATACCATGCTGCTCTTTAGAAAATAGGAGTGCATTGTCATAGTTATGTAAAACTTTGTCAATTCCTAGCATGTGCTTCTTCAAGATGCCAATCAGTTATTTTCCCTGTTTTTAGACCATGATGTGGGTAGTACTCTATTCTGGTTTTCAGGTGTTACAGGCATACTTTGCAGCAGATTCTGCCTTGAGGTTGTGTTAACTGACCATAAAAAAGAAGTACTGAAGGTAATATTATGGAAACATCTAATGGTGTTTCACTTTCATACTCCAGGATCTGCATTGTGAAGAAATATACGTGTTTAAGCTCGCAAAAGTATAGTTTGCTTTGTTGGTTGGGGAGGGGCTTTTTTTTATTTTTTTTATTTTCTGTGTGAGGGTGTGGGTGTGGGTGTGGTGGAAATTGTTGTCATTAATACTGTAAAATTTTGATGGTCAGACTATTGAAGGAGAATATTGCAATTCGCAGGGTACTGCTCTTGGGGTTCTTCTAGGACCATTGCTGCATTTTTCTTAACTATCTATTTGTTGGAAACCAGCACAAGGCTGATTTCTTCCATTCTTGGACTTTTTTTTTTTTGGTTGTTGGGGGGGGGGGGGGGGGGGGGGGGGGGGGGGGTGTGGAATGGTACCTTTTAATAATAATTAATAAAAGCCAGCAGTACAAGAGAGATATACTGACAAGCTAGAGCACCAAAAAACAAAAGAAAACTTGGAAAAAACTACAGAGAAGGAAACTACAAAACCCAGCCTGATCCCCTAAATGACTAGTTTCACCCTTCAAAAGAAAAAGCCAGCTCCTTCCAATACATCATTATTTGATCCAGAGTAGTCTTTAAAAGGACTGAAGGACAGCCAGAAAGCAATAGAAAGCTTAGTCTTTTCCACCAAGCAACTCTCACTGCAAGCTACCCCTTTAAAGCATTTGTTGTTCCTTTCCTACCAAATAGTCTAAATGACTGTAAGGAAATGCGGACATGCCTTTTCAACAAAACAAAAAAGAATTATATAAAATACGTCCTATCAAAAAAATTATATAAAATTTGTGATCTATTAATATTGATAAAGAAAAGAATGTACTTAAAGTTGTTCTCAGCCTTTTAATGAGTTAACTAGGATTGACTTCAGTTAACTTTTGTAAAAACTGTCTTTAATTAAAAAAATAAACTTAATCAGTAAAACTACTAACTGCCTCATTTTCTTAAAAGCAAGATTTACTAATGGGGTTACCACTCAATATCTCAAGTGCACACTTCATCTAGGATGCACACTCTAGAATGCCTCTTGCAGTGCAGCTTACTCCCACATGCAAGTCAAACCTCCAACTTTGCCTCGATCTGTTGTGATTTGTGAGGATCTAATTACAATTTGCCAACAAAAAAAAAAGCTTAAAAAAAGAAACTTATACATGATTTTTGTAGTGTAGGAACCTCATTTGGTGAGTTAATGTTAATAATGATATTTCTGACATAAATTTCACTTTCAGAACTTTGATGCTTTAAAGCATTTGTGCAATTTTGTGTGACAAAAACCTGCAGTGCTATCTGTTCTCTATTCCTGTGCAAGTAGCTGTTGTTCACAAAATATGATATTCATTGCTCAGATAATCCTAATTCTTCAAATGAAGTATTTTTTAGGGAAAAGTGGATGATTTAAGTTCAGTTGACTTTTCACAAGCCGTCAAGTTTGTTTCCTATGTTCTCACTTTTCAAAGAAACTAGTCAGGATTTTTCATTCATAATGAGTTCTGAGCTATTTGCCTTCTGGGTAGACCAAGTGAATAGTTGATTGCAACTCTTACATGTGTTCCCCATGTACAAGATTATTTATTATTGTCCACCTATAACTGTACAGTAATGAGGAAACAAATGGCACACATTGTATTCTATTCCTGTATAACTATAGTCTGCCTGTTGCTTCTGGATCATTGATGTAGCTTTTATCTGCTTTGTTTAAAGTTTTGATGTGTTTGCTGTCAATCCAGATCTTGAACAAAAATATAGAACTTCATTCATCTTCAGCAACTCCAAGTTGTGCTGGTAAGATATATCTTGCGCTGCATTATTATGGGTGTGTGTGTTGGAATCTTGTACCAGGACAAGGGGTAGGCGCAATATAATAATTTAAAGGGATTTACACGGATTAATTCCTCTTAAACTTGATTTCCATAGGCTAATGAGAGAAGACATAAAAATGTTACCATGATGCCTTGACCTCAATTCTTTACTGTCTTACCCTTGGCCTATGATATCGTGAGTATCCACAATTTCATGAGTCGCTTTTGTACCCCTTTTTCTTCCTTCGACTTCTCACCTACTTTCTTAGCAAACAAACACAAAATCATGGGGTCTTGATATTTTCTGAGCAGCGTGGAATGCTCTGACTTCTCCCTTGCTCTCCTCCATTAACATTGCACTTACTTTTTCATCCTTTCTTCTTCTCTAACATTGTTCGACAATGGACAAGGAAGAAACTAGCAGTTGGTCAGTCTTGCCCAGTCTTTCTTGAACTGATTTTCAAGTGACCAACCCTACCTTATTATCTTTGCTTTGGCTTTGGTTGCCGCTCATAACGTATTGCCAAAGTCCATTGTTATTATCCACGTGTGTCTCAGCTCCCTTTCATCATCATTCACGGAGGTGTGGATTGAATTTTTTTTTGCATCTTATAGTCGTCAACACGTTTTTTCCACACCATATTAATGGGATTTTTATGATTTGTGCACTGCAATAGTGCAATGTCAAGCTCAGGAACTTCCTTCTCTTTTATTTTTTTTGGTAAAGAACTTCCTTCTTTTCTTGGAAAATATCTAAGACCGCTGATTTTGAAAGCAAGGTACAAGTGGGTATGTGGGTGGAAGAAAAAAGAAGGGTGATGTATGTGACCTATGGTATCATAGTTTAGGGGTAAGACCGTAAAGTATTGTTGTCAAGGCACTCTGGTGGCATTTTTATGCCTTGTCATTAGCCTATGAAAATCAAGTTTAAAAGGTACTAATCCGTGAAATCCCTAATTTAAATATCTATTCTTCTATGGAAATAGTAGCGCAAATTAAAAGTAATGTCCAAACTAAAAATCATACTCTAAAAAATCAAGGAATCAAATTGACATTATTTTGTTTATATTGAGAAGAAGAAACCATAATGATTAATGACTTTAACAGTTAAACTAAACTAGTATTGGGAATCCAGTTGCATCATGAAGAGTCATCCACTCATTCTACAGGGTTGTGAAGAAGAACCCAACGTGAGGATCTGTGTCAACATGTGATATGTTGCTTATTTCCGAGAACCTATGAAATAAATGATAGTCAATTTCTGAAATACCAATGGAGTCTAACACATCAATATCCTACTTATGTTTCGAATTTTCAAGAAGAGCTCTTCAGTTGTTTGCAGACTAGTTGTACTTCAATTCCCATTGGTTGTGCAGATGGGGAAATAAACATAAGTCTTGAGAGGCACAACAACTTCCATACATGTCTCCGTCCTTTCTCCATTTAAGGAATTGGTCTTTGGAGAAAGTTTCTCCAAAGGAGTATGAGTGTAAATCAACTAATATACTCCATGTAGGCCATGCCTTAATCAGAAAGCAATACAAACTAGTGACCATTGTTGCAAGGAAATGTGAACATAATTGCTGATTAATGATCTGTTTGGATGAGCAAATTACATTTATGTTTGGTTTGAATATTATGGGTGACCATTGTGCTTGCCCTTTTTGGTCAGCATGGGAAATATTGGGGTGTATGTGTGTGTGTGTGTGTGTGTGTGTGTGTGTTTCTTTTTTTTTTTTTTCTGAGAAAACAAAAATCTACCACCTCATTTGGATTGGTAAAGGAAGACAGCAGCATATCTAATATGATTTGGGATTTCCACAGTACCAAACTCATAACAATTGATAATCATCCATTCTGCAAAAATATTCAAGCTGATTGTAATCTTGTTTACATAATACCTTTGCATCATTTCTTTGAAGATTGAATTGGGTTTGAATCATGGATCAAAATGTCAACCATATTTGCTGACTCTGCTTCTGTATTTTGGAGTAAAGCGTTGTTCATAAGTGGTGAGATTGGAGAGTGTATCGATTGTTTCTCCAATCTCACCACTGTCTAGAGGAGGTTATATTTCCTTTAAAATCTTCTTGTAGGATTAGTTGCTGAGAGGCTAGAATGGGGAAATGATGACGACATGGGCCGAATTATACAGAGATACCCTGCCGGATTTGATCTTGTTCTCGGTGCTGACATTTATATCCTATAGCTCTTTTTCTCTCACTTTTGAACTCCTCTTATTCATTAGTTAATAATGCTACACCACACTTATTTTATTTTATTTGTCTTTAACTCCCTTGACGATATGTAAGCTTTCAACAGTCCAGCATTCCTCCACTTTTTGATACTGTAGAACAGCTTCTCCGTCTTAGAGGGGGCCATTGCAGATTCATACTGGCCTATGTATCTCGAGCCAAGACGTAAGTATATTGACCTATCCATGTTATATGAAGGTTGAAGTATGATTTCAATCTGACTTTTATGCCTCAAATGGGGATGAATTTTAATGTCCTGCACTGAATGCCCCACCAACTACAGAGAATGTGGGGTTCAGTACTAGTGACTGTTAAGCTTCTTCGACCTACCATGTATGAGGCCCGTTTCTGAACCATTGTTGTATCCTGTTAGCCCTCAGTTTGTGGGTTGCTGATTATAAAGTTAGGATCTGGTCTTTATTATTTTATAAAGCATCTGTAGTATGCTGTGGGCTCCATTATATTGCCACTCTTAACATGGAGCCATGGCCTCAATTCTCAAATGTGTGCAACCATTCAACACTGGAATGGTAGTTGTGCAGCGCATCCTACATGCTCATGCCATGTCTTGGTGACAATCATGAAGTGGAGTTGCAGTTGTATGAGTGGTGTTGATCTATTATGTTCTTTGACTCCTTAATAGGGTCTCTTTGGATGCCTTCAAATCTTAAGTGAACCACAGTATTTTGGCTGGACGGGGATGCTCTTTATTTTAGGTAGAGTAGCATCATGTACAACAAAATATGTATATCTGTGCATCCAGATGCACTTTATTTTTATTTGTGATAAAAAGTTTTTTGAAATGTTAGAGCTGCCAAAACATTCTGCCCTTTCTTTTTCTTCTTCCTTGTTCCCTTCCAGCTCTTCATATCTGGATCCAGCATCCCAACCTCTTCTTCTTCCCAATCATGATACCTTTACCCCCATTAAGCAACCTTTCCCCACAACGACCACCACCACCAGGTTGTTCCCACATCCTTCCAAAATCCTCTCTTCCCAGACTTTCTCACAGTATCTTACCTACAACTATGATCAAGCAGGCAAGAAAGACATTGCAATTGTATTTCTCTACACAATTTGCACCATACGGAAAGTGAGAAATGATCAAACCTTTCATGAAATTCTGGCTAATCTGGAGAGGGCCACTAGATGCCTCCAGGATCAGCTTTCTTTTACTCTCAAGTCATACTACCAAAGCCATTTCAAGGAAAGACTCTTTACACTTCACTCAGTTTTTTGGAAGTTGATTCTCCATTGACGTCTTTATGTAATTTTCTGAGTTTTTTTCCCCTTTTTGGTTCTCTTTTCTTCATTGTATAGCTCTACTATTAGGGATTTCTGTCGGGACTTCCTAGTCCTTGTATTCTATCTCTTCTTTTTTTTTTCTCTTAATACAATTATACTATTTAGCAAAAAAAAAAAAAGATGCATTTTATTTGTAATCATGTCTGCTTTGCCATCGCCAGATATTACTTTTAAAGAATTAAGGAGAGGGGACTGTGGGGTGGGAAGAGGAGGATGAACTATTTAGAAGTTCACTCCCTTGGGATGCATTTTGATGTAACTATCTAGCAATTTCACCAACTTGGATGCATTTTTCTGTACCTGTAATCACACGTGGTTTGAATCTGGTACAGTTGAGCTGATATTGTTGTCAATTCTGAATTGGTTGGACAAGTCAGAAAGATCACATCCAGCTAACATCACTCATTTTGGGGTTTTGTTTTAGCTAGCTGTACATTATGCAAACATATTCCGACCAATTGTGGTTTGGGGTACATCCAAATGCTTGCTTTCTGCATAACCCCACAATCTGAATGGAAAACAAGCTTACCCTGTTAACTTGGTTGTAATTTTCTTCAAGGAAGATGGCCATTATTGTCCCTTGTAAAGCAAAGTAATCGACTGTGATCTCAAAATTGCATACTAATATACTGTTAACTCTTCCCATATACTATCAAGATCTTGGATCTCTAGACTTATGCACAAATTATTTGCGCTTGGTGCAGGATGGATGCAATGGTCGTTGATGAGGCTATGCAGCATGGAATGACGATCAATGAAGTAAATGGGACCCGGATGCAAGTTAGAAATCTTGAAGGTGTCATTTATGAGATCAAACTTTAACTACTACTTGGAATGCATGACTTTTATTTTTGTTTGGTTAAGTTAGTGTAACCCAAATATGGGTTGCATAACCATGGCAAATTTTGCTTGAAGCCACCTGGTGTAAGTTCTATCGTGTTCTGCGCTTCAATGAATAGTTCTCATGACATGGTTCTCCTCCAGCAGTTGATAATTTGTTGATGGTGAAATATGATTGGTTTTTGAGAAGGGATCCTAAGAATGTATTATACAGTTACTGAAAAATTTTAAAATCAGGTCAACCCAGCAGAATTAGTCAAAAATTCAATTCTATAAAAGCGGATGAAGATTAGTCGAAAGAGGGCAGTTCTCTTTTCTCCCCAACCAACCACAGCACCTCATGTCACATAAACACGTCATTATTTCTTTCCTTGCCGTTAAGCTTTTCTTATAGGATGTAATTTTAAGACGTTAATAGCAAAATGTTCGTGATTAGCACATGCAATGCAATATAATTCATAACATGATAAATTAATAAGAATTTATACTAATTATTTTTTTTATGACTCAAGGTCTACCTCGCCAACCTAGCCTTCGAACCTTTAGCCTATGGCCATTGGGTTATCCGATTTTAACGAGCAAGGATTATTCCTAGAGAGTATATATATGGTTGCACTTATAGTATCTGGATAAAAAAGGGGCAAGAGTCAGACTTGAGACTTTGGGGAGTATATCCAAGCCTCGAACCAACTGAAACCACTGCCTTGACGGCAATTTAAAATAATTATAAAAATCTATCTTAATTAAAAACTTATATTATAAAGTTGTTAAAGTGAATAATGGAGCAAAGATTTAGATAGAAGAGCAAGATATTTGAAAACCAATTTGGCTTTGTGCCAGGAAGGTCAACTATGGAGGATATATTTTTTTTTACTTCGGCAATTAATGGAATACTATTTGTGTGAAGAAGAAAAATACCTACAAATTTGATTTGGTGAGTTTTAAATACCAAGTTTGAAATAAAAAGGAAAGAGTTTTACAGGAAAAATCATCTTAAGGTCATTTTATACAAAAAAGGACTCTAAAAATATGAATCCACCATAGCGGTCCTAGGGGTCCTTTTTGTTTAAGCTTTTGAAATTGGAGCTAGGTGGCGATATTCCCGCTGACTCACGTACACAAGCGGAAATATCTTTGCTTGTTTTTTCATCTTTTCTTCCTCCTCTTCAGTTTTTCTTAGATTTGTATGATCTAATTACCTCCTCCTCCTTCCTTCAACTCCAAAGATAGATTCCAAAAATAAAGAAAACTAGAACATTACCCATAGTAGTCAATTATGTTTTGTTTTGGCTGAAATGGTTGGAATTTTTCATTTTGGTTCTTTGGTCGAACTAAAAAGGGGTTAAAAATTTAGGGCTACATTTTGGTCAACTCCAATCCATTTTGGTCATTCCAGTCAATTTCAACCGATTTTGGTTCAATTTTGTTTGCCCATTTTGGCCCATCTCAGTTTACAACATGGTTTTCACTAATTTTTTTGTTTTTATTGGTCTTTTCAATATCCATATGAAGGAACATGCATAATTTATGTTTTATTTCTAGTTTTCTATTATATGTATATGTACATATATTTTTTAATTTTTGTTACTCTAAAAAGTTAATTCAAAAAGTTTTGCCGAAATTTTAAAATACCAAAATATTTATTCTTAATGACTAGACCGAAATGATGACCGAAAAGAAATTGACAACTATGGAATTACCGATCAAAAGCACCGTTCCCAAAAATCCTACCATGCATTTTCAAAAGTCTTCAAGGCTTGTTTCTTTAGCGACTAGTGCTGCGAAAACACTGAAGAGACAAGGCGCCGGCATTTTCAGCACCATTCTCCGTTGTTTGGTGCAGCCAATGGAATCTCCTCCTAGATTACTGGCACATATTCATTTGCAAACGAAATCCTCTCGCAGCAAGGACACCAGTTTCTTACTAAGGTGGGGGGGTTTTTTTTTTATCTTTTGGGTAAAATACCAAGGTGGGTTGGTTCCTTTTCAGTGGCGGCTTTCAAACAAGCCCTAAAAATAGATAAATAAAGAAAATAAAAGAGAGAAATGGGGAATCAAGATTCGTTCCACTTTACATGTTTGTTTAGAGTGGATGGGTGAGAAATAAAGAAAGACAACCATATCTTACACATGTTAATGTTATTTGAAAGTATTCTTATCCCCTAATATAGTTTTGTCACGCCGCAAGAGCTAAGATCGTTGGGACCCTCAAATTCTAAGGCACAATGGGTCCACAATAATTAAAACAAAAATAATAGTAATTTTTTAAAAAATAAATTCAATTGAACAATGGATTACATGACCGGATAAACATCTTATAACATGCCACTATTGACTAATTTAAGAATTCTTGCAACTCATTCCTTAATCCATGTCCCGCATGCAAGATAAATATTCTTAATGTCTGGCTAAACTGTGAAATTTGGGAAAAAATAATGAGGTGAGTGCAACTCTACAAATAAATCCACTATAAAACCATAGCAAATAGGTAACAATCAAAGATATTAAATTTGAAAGCTACGATTTCAAACAAATAAAAAAGGGCGAAAAATAGCAATCTCGAAAGCAATAAAGTCGAATAATATGATTACATCGAGTTCGAAATGGCGAGTTTAAACTTCAATGGAATTACAAAAGTATATGAAGCTGAAGCATGAGCATATTTTAACAAAATCAAGAATAATACAATTCAGGAACAACATCCTAAAGCCAATTTAAAATAAGGCATCTCTGTAGTACACAAAAATAAAGCGAACATAGTGCATTTGCCGGAGTTAAGCCTGGACTAAGCACGAGGTTCCCACTAGGTACAAGCACTTTCATATCCAAAGTTGGCCCAAAGCCTGAGATACCGGTAAGTTTCACAAAACACAGTGGGAGCTAACTGCAAGCTAACAGTATCGCACAAAGAGATTCCAATCCCAATGTCATGCCTAAAAAGAGTTAAAATCCTAGTGTAAGTATCCCCATAGTGCATTGCCCATACTTTAGAGAATGACTTTGAGATCAATGTTATACGAATAATAAAATCCATAAATTTTCAATTCACAATTTTCAGTGCACAAATAGGATCAGAGTTAGAAATACGAATCAATCCAATGTTATTAAGTTTTCATCAAAATTCCATCATTCTCAAATTAATAACAAATCACTAATAATGATACACAAATCAATTTAATTTATAATAAGATGGTGTCAATGGAAACAATATCAAATCTAACGAATATTAAATAAAGCAAAGGCAACAATAATCCTCGAAAATCCTATGATTATTTCAGTAAAACCCAAAATAACAATTTAAAACATAATCGAGACAAGGAATAGAAAACTCTGTACTAGGGTAACACAGTAAGACTACATGCCTAGATTGAAAGTGATCAAAAAATCTAATTTGGCCTGTCCTAGATGTCCCAGTGTGTCAAAGTGGATGCCTAATAATGATGTTTCATAAATGGATTAGCAATGGGATCCAATAATTCATGCTCATGCACTGATTGTTTGACTTGGGTCTGGCTTGATTGTGGGTCAAGAGTGATGGAATTATCACATGTTGGCTTTATGCCCGGGCTAGTCCATACAAGTGGGTCCGATTAGACTAAAGTAATATTGTTCATACCAGCACATAGGTGAAAGGGATTTGGACCCAAGTTAATAAATTCTATAAGTGGGTTTCAGTTTGGATCACAACATAGGTAAAAGAATCAATGAACGGGCCCTAAAGACTTGAGTTATGCAAAATATCAGGTGGGCGAGGCAAAGGTTCAAACGGGTCCAATGTATATGGTGACTGGTTTCTACATGTGTACATATGTGGCTGGAATGAGAAGAGGAATGACATGGCTCGGGTTAAAACACTAAGTAGGTTATCTCAGTAGGCTATATAGATCCATGTCATGTCAAAAGCCCATACATCTCGAAACCATGACTCCAATAGGCATGATGCACAAGCACAATCTTTTGTCGGCATGCTGTGCCTCAGCAGATTCAAAATTAGCCCAACCGTATTTATGCTCGAAGGCATCTCAGAACCATGTCCTGTCAAAACCCCATACATACATCAAGAAACCATGACTCCTATAGGCATGATACACAAGCACAATATTATGTCAATGCCTCAACAGATTCAAAATGAGCCCAACCATATTTATGCTCAAAGCGGCTCAGAGCCACATGTTAACGTGCATATTCCTTGTAATATAATCCTTATGGATAAAATAGTCACAAGCATGCCAGTAAATGGGCCTGCTATCAATAGGTCAACTTGGGTCAAGCTTAACCAACCAAAAGAAACTAGACAGAGCATTATAAAAATTACCCAAATCATATCAATCCATGTCGGTCATAGGCCAGGTCATTAATCCAAGTCAATTAGTAGGATGGGGCTTAGATCAAGGTAGACATGGATCATTAAAGACATTGGTTCGGGTCATAATTGACTTAAACACGGTCTAGTTTCATGTGCCGCTATTGCACAGGACTCAAATTTCAAATGGTCTGGATATATATCACAAAAAAAAAAAAAAGGAAGGTGGGCCTCACCGTGGCCAATGATCATGTAGCCATAAACTAATAAATTTCCACGCTCATAAATTGACTTGCCTAGATAAAGAAAGCATGGGATAAACATTACTACTGTATTCTCACGCGATGGCCCATTAAAAGAAGTCAATGGACCGTAGTATATAATCAATTCAGTGTGCTCTGGCTTCCTCAAAATCGGTTTACATGGCCTGGCTCAAGGTGATAAAGAGGATGGTGGGTCGGTTACTTTGAGATAGAAGACGGGCCATGATGGTGGTTTTTACCTTGGCAGTGGCATGCCCAAAGATGCGTTCTCAATTGGGTTAAGGATTTTGGCCACAGTGGTACGTAGGGTGGCCCGGGCTGATGATACGTGGCATGATGCAAGAATATGAAAGGTATCTTGTTACGTGATCCACCATGAGCGTGGGTACAATCAACATGATAAAGAAAACCTCTATGAACAGGGTACCATTCAAGACTATTAGGATGGCAAATCTTAATAGTAACTGCCAAAAGAAGGAGAGAGAGGTGGGAAAAACATACCTCTTAAGACAGAAGAAAACCTTTTTGGAGGACGAGAGTAGATTGAATTATTGGAATTTGCCCATTTAGAATATAAAAAACTTAGATTTTTGTAAAACGGTGTTGACCAAAACTTTATATCAAACGTGGATATTTCACATATGTCATTAATTTTTTTTCCAAGTATACCTTTTTGTGCGAGATTGAAGGACAAAGCCTTCGTATTTCCAGACTGAAAGGCGATGTCGTATGATTTCGTTTGACAAGAGGTTATTAGTTAGATTGTTGCCATTAAAGTTATACGAGTTATAGCCTTTCTTAGTAGCTTATGTACTATATATTTTCTTATAAAGCATTAATATGGACCATCAGAACATGTTTGACAAATCTCATATAATTTACTTAGATTTATTCCATAAAGGCATTAGACCATTTTCAAATATATTATTTAGTATACATTGTTCAAATAAACGTCATACCATTCTTGAATTAGCATTAATCTGAACTTTTAATTCTTTGAAACATCACCATTGGATTTTATTACAAAAAAAATTAAACTTTAATTACCAAAAATGAATGACGAAGATGATTTGATACATGAATCACAGACTTTAACTAAAGATAAGATGTGGGCTCTAGTTGAATGAAACAAATAGAAAGAAATTGCCATTGATCAGTGGTTAGTGGTTAAAACTCAACCCTACTCAATGATGTTGTTTTTGGCTATCCATCTAAACTTAAACTACAGTAGTTTAATTGCTGAAAATAAATTTGATGAATGGCAGCTTGAATTTCCATTTCAATAAAGAATATGTCTTTGTTGGGCAAATGTAGAATCAAACATGCCGTTCAAAAGAAAACGTAGAATCAAATGTTGGTTACAATATTGTTATCTATGAGGATATCCATCAAAAAATATATACTAACATTTGTTCATTTTTTTGACAAAATATTAAGATTCTATCATTAAATGCCAATTAGAGAAGTTCTTTATAATTTTATTTTTATAAAAAGTTCTATATATATTTTACTTATTATTTATTTTAAATATTAATAGACAAAGGTTCAGGCTAGGCCCCGACAACTTAGCTAAGTCGAGTCCTAAGTCGGCCCTCAAGTTTACGGGCTTTTCAAAATTGGGCTCTATCTTACCCCTAGACTTTAAGACTGGAAAATATAAAAAATAAAAAATAAAAAAGTGCTCTATTTTTTTAACGGCTTTTCGCCCCAAGCTGGGTGAGGCTCCCTCATCAAGGGTGGGATTGACAGTCCCATTCAAGTTTATCAGCTTCAACACCACTATTCTTTTTTATCAAAGAGAAAAATTATTTTCTATTAAAAGGTATATTCTGGTGGTAGGAGTCCGGATCCTTTGGATAAAAATTCAACGATGACTGTGAGTGGACCACTCATGATTTGCCACGTCATTATCATGCAGCTTGCCATACACGTGGCAGTACATACCAGGCTAATGAGGGTGGCATGGTAGACTGTGAGTGGTCCACTCACGATCACCGTCAGCCAAAGCCTCATATAATTTCAATTCCAATGGTAGTTTTTGTGTAAGAGGAAGGCTTTTCTACAAGCAGATTGATTGGTAGAAGTGTATAACGGCTACTAAAACTGCAATTGGCCTGATTTACGATGCAGCTTTCTTTTTGTAAATGGGCCCACACGGTTTCTTCTTTTACGAAAGTGGGCTGGTGGGCCGTGGCCATGCCTTTTCTTCCTTTTCTAGTTTGCCCACACGGTTTCCTTTTTACTTAAGTGGGCTGGTGGGCCCTGGCCATGCTTTTTCTCCCGTTTCTATTTACCCACAAGGTTTCTTTTTTACTCAAGTGGGCTGATTAGCCGTGGCCATGCTTTTTCTTTATTTTCTATTTTTTTTGAAAGTTGGCGTGCTTTCAAAATTCTGGGTGGAGCTCTTTTTTTTGTGATGGGATCTTCAATTTTCTTAACCACCTAGAGCTAGCTTTTGAATTTATATTATACAAAGCAAGTGTTTTAGACCCAAAAATATATATAAAAAAAATGGCCAAAGCCCAATCCCCAACAAAAAAAATGCCATACCAAAGTCACGCCAAACAGGACTTGGCTCACCTATTTAACAATCCACTTAAAGTTTATCCAAAAGTCGCCACAATAATTTTATACCACAGATTTGCCTAAATGGCTTTTACTATGACCGGCTTTTTTTCCCTATTTCAATCAGCTTTACCAGGTTCTTTTCCTTGTTTTTTTCTTAATTTTATTGGTAACTGAAAATTTTGTATTAATAAAAGAAAAAATAAAAGAAAGGAATAGAAAAAAAGTGCAACAAGAATACCCATCGTGTGCTGGAGTTCACTTCGATGTCAGTCAGATCTCTCAAGATCAAGGCACCTTAATTGGTAAAAGCATTTTTGTGTAGGGTCTAATTGAAAAACCTAAATTTCAAACATTTCCAATTGATCCAGCTCTATTTCAATTATATCATACATGCCAAACGGGCCTTCCGGCAGATCAACCCAACTTGCGTCCATATAGCAAGTGTGGGTTCAAGTTCCTACTTACTCAAACACAACATAATTATATTTATTTGAGCTTAGTGAAGTATATAGTTTATCTTCAATAGCATTTAGCTAAATCTAAGATATGTCACTAATGGCACCGACATGTTTTTTTATTGAGTTAATATATTTTTTTCTTTTGAAGTTATGGGATCAATTTCTCATGAACAATGGGCAGACTAACCCATTGACCATTTATTTAAACCAAGATAATTTTCAGGCTGAGTCCAAATTTTAGGTTAAATCCTCTTCGGATGTAAATCAGTACATGTTTTAAATAACTGAACTCTCTATCTGGTATTCTGGTGTAGTGAAGGACCTCTATTTTAAGTAAAATTATTTTTTTATTTAGCATAATATTTATATTTTGTTTTTAGTTCTACAAATATCATAGTTGGAGATGCCTAATCTCAGCAAATGATGAAACCAAACTCCACGCACATATGTATCATTAACTTGTCCATCGGATTAGGTTATGTTTGTTATTAAAAACTTAGGTCTTTTACATTTAAGAATGTGACGTGGGCCAAACAGAAGTGAAAAATGTTTGCATTTATCCCATCTCACCAACCGCAGCATATGGAATCTGCAGCATTTGTTTAAATTTTTGTCCTTTCTGCAGCTTTCGTCACGTGATTCCGAAACTTCCTTGAAGTTTCCTCTCTTGTGGACCTCTAGTGTTAAAGTCTCTTTTTGAGTTTGACTCAAGGTCACCAGGAGACTTGGCTTTTGTTTTCACATTCCCAAAAATAAAAATAAGGTTACGTGAAATTAGGAGTCAATTTTTTTTTTAATTCTTCTGTAAACAAAACTATTGACTTCTAATTATTTTTTTCTACAGGATCTTAGGCCGTGGTGAGTTTAGGCCATTCACATTCATTCCCAACCTGCGAAAGTAATTTCAACCAATAGGTACCAAGAGAGGAAAACAAGTCTGCATATCACCAGATAACAATAATAATATTCCAAGTTGCAAAAGAAATAAATAATAATTTATTACAATGTCCCACTAAAGGATCAAGTTTCTAAAGAATGATTTATTTAAATTGATTGCAAATTTAATGAGTGATTTATTTAAATTGATTGCAAATTTAATGAGTCACTCCTGTGCTTGGTTAGACGGCCTCGAAGCCATCGTTTGCACCCCACTCGGGAACATCAGTTGGCTCAAGCATTTGAAACGCTTCAGCTTGCGCCTCCTCCTCGGCACAGCCGTGTTTGGTACCTATGCATCAATTTTAGAAAACAAGGGTCAACCATAAATGGCGGCAAGTAAAATACACATAACTCAAAATGAAGTACACTATCAATGTGAGATTAAGACACAAAAATCATAAGAATATGTAAACAATATAAATAAAAGAATGCCATACAACATAGAAGGAACGAATCCTAAATTCAACTCTACCTCAAATGAACAATATCACATTCGCCGAGCATCGCATCAGCTGATGCGCTTACGGAATTTATACGGTCTTCGGATGCCTCGCATTCTATCCAGAAACGGTAGATCAAATCCGTCTTCGGATACCTAGCACCCTGTCCAAAAATCACGGTGAAACCAACCGTGTACGAGTGGTAAGCTCGTCTTCGGCCCTAAGCCCGGTAAAAATATCACAGTGTACATCTGTGAACCGACTGCAGTCGTCCAATGACCAGATCCGCATAATAATCTCACACAGCCCTGCCCCTTCCTGTGTCGAGACTTATAAACATGGCTCAGTGATTGTTCGACAGACACATCCTATGGTAGTGTGAAGGGCTGGCCATAATAGGTATTCAAATACCATATAATAAAACATTATACCAACCAAATAGTTTTCAATATAACATAAATACCTCATAAATACACACTGTATAGTCCAAGCCATAACACGGTCAAAGTCATCATAAAATAACGGGTATAAATTCTAATATATATGCAACAAGGTAAAGAAATACATCATGATGATCAAGAAATAACTCTACAAATATTCCTAACACTGTGACCACAATTCACACATGCGACAATTCCACCTGAACCAAGATGAAGTAAGGTTGGGAATTTTTGCAAACGGGGTGATGCATAGCCCAATTCTCACTTCATCTGAGTGCGGGTGGTTTGTACCGTCATGTGCAAACCATGAAATCTGTAAGAGGAAATCTGCCCTCATAACCTCTTACTTTGATGATGTGATGGGTTTAATTTTATTAAATTAAATTCATTGGGTTCCTAGACCAACACAAGGGTCTTCCGGGGTATGTAAACATCCACTAAAAATCATAATTAAATGATTGGATAAACATAAAAATCATAATTAAATGATTAAATAAATATTTAAATAAATTATTTAGCCCAACTTCTATCATTCCCATAATCCCACACAAGGGGTGGCCCACCTGTGCTCTATTAAGAATAGTCCAAACGATCATAATCCACATATATACTAAGGACCCTCAAGGTGATGGACCCACCTGTACTATAGCAACTATACACAAGAATAAGATTTCCCTGTTGTGCACAACCACACAGATTTGGAGACACCAACTTTTTCCTTTTACATATATAAATATATATGTATGATGTCATGTCTCTTTGATACCCAGGTGGCCCTTGTATATATGTATATAATGTTTCTTCACAACCCAGATGACTTATCACAAAGTGCATTGACTTCTACAGTAATGGCTCCATCATCACACGGTTGACAAGGAATTCCACATCGCCACCATGGATCTAAGTGTTGGATAAAGAGGTCCCACCATCTTCTAGGGTCCCACGTGATGAATTCCACATAATCATGGTCCATGTTACCGTCATGGGGCCCACCAAAATAAGTGGCATACCCACATTTACATCCAAGTGAAATGCCCCTCCCTACACATGTTGCTGCCAAACAGCAACGTGTGCAGGGACTGACTCGTCCCATACATGTTGCAAATTATATATATATATATCAATGGCCCACCATCAACCCAGTAATCAAAGGGTCCACGTTACTACAATGAGGCCCACCTGTAGGTGGCGGCCCACCATTTTATCAAGTTTAGGAATCCCCTGCACATACACAGTAGCGTGTCTGGGTCCATTCCCAGACACGATCACCCCATTTATTTCTTTTTTATTATTATTATATATATATGTATAAATATATATATATGTGTATGTATTCTTTGGGACCAGCCATCAATCATAGGTGGGTTCACAATTTCATCACTGTCAATGCCCCATCTTCAGGTAGTCTAGAAAATCCCATGCCACTGCTATGGGTCAAAGTATTGGATCAAAGGAAGCTACCATCTGCTAGGGTCCCACCTGTCGAACCCCACCAATCAAGGTCCAAATAACAATCATGGGTCCCACCTGTAGGTGGCGGACCCACATTAATTTTCAAGTGAAAACCTGCACATGCTGCTGCCAAACAGCAATGTGCAGGAAATTTCTGTCACTGGACTCGTCCCAGGCATGATGAAATCTCATTTTTTTTTTAAAACAAGGACCCATTTATTTTTAAGTGGCCCAGCCCCTCTTTCATCAAATCCATCAACCACCCTCAACAAAATCTGTAGAATACATACCCATCTAACCTACCACATCCTTTAGGGATTTAAATGGGCATTGACAATACATCTAAGATCATGAAATCAATGGAATTAGTAAAATCATTAGAGATATGTGCAAATCCACTTGCCTTTGATGCAAAAGAAGATCTAGATCTCTCTCTCTCCCTCGATCACGCTGCCAACCCCAACTAAGAAGATGAAGAAGAAGGAGAAAAGGAAGAAGAGATGACGAAGAAGATGAAGATAACCACCGGTGTATGGCTTGGATTTGGGCTTGCCCCTTGGCCGATCAAGGGGAGAAGGAGATGGAGGAGAAAAAAAAACTGTAGAGATGAGGAGAAGAGAGGCACCCATCGATGATATAAATAGGCTTAGGGTTTGGGGAAAATTTTTGGGTTTTTATAAAAAGAACCCTATTGTTTAGGCTAATTTATAAATATGGGCATGGTTTGGTTTAATGGGCCCAAGATGGGTCCGAATTGGGCCGGGTCAAATGATGGATACTCATGTCCTAAAATTACTATCCGATTAACCCAAAACCCAAAAGAAAATTAAATAATTATAATAACCATAATTAACTAAAATACAAACAATTAATAAAATTATATTTAAATTAATTAAAATAATAACTTGGGTTAGGAACGTTACATTCCTTCCCCCTTAGAACATTTGGTCCTCCAAATGTCTAACGTACCTCAGGGAGAAGATCTGGGTATAACTTCTTCACTTGGTCTCTGAGCTCCCAAGTGGCCTCCATTGGACTGTGGTGCTCCCACTGAACCTTCACCCAGTGAATAGTTCGCGTCCGTAGGACTTGCTCCTTCGTATCAATGATCCACAACGGCTTCTCCACGTAGGTAGCATCCAGCTGAACCTCGAGTGGTTCATATTGAAGAACATGCAAAGGATCGGCGACGTACTTCTTCAGCATCGAGATATGGAAGACGTTATGAACTCCTGACAACTCTGCTAGCAATGCCAATCTGTAGGCTACATCTCCCACTCTCTCGAGAATCTCAAACGGCCCGATGAATCTCCGGGACAGCTTGCCCTTCTGTCCGAATCTGAGTGTTCCTCTAGCCGGCGACACTTTTAGAAACACATGATCGCCCACTGCAAACTCGAGATCTCTCCTCTTCAAGTCAGCATAACTCTTTTGTCTACTCCTGGCAATTTTCAATCTGGCATGAATTTGCTGAACCTTCTCACTGGTATCACTGACTATCGATGGCCCGTGAAAACTCCGAACGCCAACTTCCTCCCAACAAAGTGGGGTTTTACATCTGCGCCCATACAATGCTTCAAAATGGGCCATACCAATACTTGAATGGTAGCTGTTGTTGTATGCGAACTCACAAAGAGGAAGGCTTTTCTGCCAATCCTTTCCAAAGTCCAACACGCAAGCACGCAACATATCCTCCAGTGTTTGGTTGGTTCTCTCAGTCTGCCCATCTGTCTCCGGGTGATATGCTGTACTGAAGTTCAAGGTAGTACCGAGTGCCTCTTGAAGTCGTGTCCAGAACTTACTCAGAAATCTCGAATCTCTATTTAAAACGATCGATACCGGTACACCGTGCAATCTAACTACTTCCTCCATATATATCTTGGCCAACTCATCTTTGGGTGTCTTTAAGCTCATTGGCAGAAAATGTGCAACTTTAGTTAACCTGTCCACTATCACCCAAATACTATCTTTACCATGAATCATCGGAAGTCCTGATATAAAATCCATCGTGATATGTTCCCATTTCCAATCCGGCACTGCCAACTGCTTCAAAAGTCCTGGGGGTCTCTTGTGTTCTGCCTTAACCTGCTGACAAATCAAACACCTGGCAACAAATCCTGCAATCTCCTTTTTCATGTTGTTCCACCAGTAATGACTACGGAGATTCTGGTACATCTTTGTGCTACCAGGGTGAATGGTAAAACGAGAGTGATGCACTTCTGTCAGGATCTCATTCTTCAACTCCTCTATATTTGGCACACACAATCTATCCTGATAGTACAACACACCATCTATCAATTTAAAGTCTGGCCTGCTCTCAATCTGCTCAATCACCCTGACCAACTCTGGATCCTCTGATTGTGTGCTTTTGATTCTGCCCAAAATTTCTGGTTCCCAAACAAACATACTGGCAATCATCACCCTATCATTAACCAGCTGTAAATCAACTCCTAAGTCCAGAAATATCTCTGCCCACGACCATTCTGTCCGCAAACATGCATTCCTTGCTGCTTTTCTGCTTAGTGCATCAGCCACTACATTGGCTTTCCCTGGATGGTATTTGATCGGAAAATCAAAGTCCTTGATATATTCCATCCATCTGATCTGTCTCATGTTCAACTCTGGCTGAGTGAATAAATACTGAAGACTCCTGTGGTCCGAATGCACTTCAAATCTTACACCATACAAATAATGTCTCCACATTTTGAGCGCAAAAACTACTGCTGCGAGCTCAAGATCATGGGTAGCATACTTTTTCTCATGTTCCTTAAGTTGTCTAGACCCATAGGCAACAACTTTTCCACCCTGCATGAGTACACATCCCAAACCAACACATGAAGCATCAGTATAAATCACAAATTGACCATTCTCCGATGGTAGTGTAAGTACAGGAGCTGTAGTCAACCGGGTTTTCAGCTCTTGAAAACTAGCTTCACACGCATCAAACCACACAAAAGGCACATCTTTCCGCGTTAATTTAGTCAATGGCGCTGCAATTGACGAGAATCCTTGCACAAATCTCCTGTAATAACCGGCCAAACCAAGAAAACTGCGTATCTCTGACACTGAAGTGGGTCTTTGCCAATTGACAATTGACTCAATCTTCGCTGGATCCACCGCTAGACCCTCTCTACTAATAATGTGACCGAGGAAAGACACCTGCTCCAACCAGAACTCACACTTACTCAATTTTGCATAGAGCTGGTGATCCCTCAAAGTCTGCAATGTAGTTCTAAGATGGTTCTCATGTTCCTCACGAGATTTGGAGTATACTAACACATCATCGATGAAAACCACCGTAAATTGATCAAGAAACGGAGCGAAGATCTTATTCATCAAAGCCATGAAAACTCCTGGAGCATTTGTTAGCCCAAACGGCATCACTAAAAATTCATAATGACCGTATCTAGTCCGGAATGCTGTCTTCTGCACATCCTGATATCTAACTCTCAGCTGATGGTATCCTGACCTCAGGTCTATTTTCGAAAAGAATTCGGCTCCCTGTAACTGATCAAACAACTCATCGATCTTAGATAATGGATATTTGTTTTTTATCGTAACCTGATTGAGTTATCTGTAGTCGATGCACATCCTCATGGAACCATCTTTCTTCTTAACAAAGAGAACAGGTGCTCCCCATGGTGATACACTAGGCCTTATAAAACCTTTATCAAGTCTTACAGCTGAATTTTCAATTCTCTCAACTCAGCTGGTGCCATTCTGTAAGGAGCTTTTGAGATCGGTGCTTTCTCTAATGTGTTCTATATTTTTATAAATTTCCATCTAAGGTGAATTTATGTAGTGGTAGGAGTAGGAGCTTGGATTGAGCCCAAAAAAATGCCCATCTGATTATAGGTAAATGATTTCAAATACTGCCCAACTTGGAATGTAAGTTTTCATACATTTCGTTGCATTGTTTATATGTTACAATAAACCCCTTTTTTTTTTTTTTTTGTCAAAGTTGATCAAATACTGTGAAAAGTCCAGTTCTGTCTTGGAATGGCTTACTCACACACACTTCTCTCTATTGTTGCATCGGCATCAGATTTCCTTGCCTTGCCTATCAACTATGTACAACTTTAAAGAATAAGAATGTTTGTGGTCTTTTTTTTATTTTTTATTCGGCTGCTCATGTCTTTATTTAGTTCTTTTGGAATAGTTGAAGCCAGATCTGAACTTCTGCGTTTTTCATGAAACAGATTTTGATAATGTGATATTATCTTATCAGGATGCTTGGGGCACGACTGCATGATTATGGGCCCTATCATGCAGCGGATCCTCACTATGGTGTAGATATTTCTTTTGCTTGTTACTTTTGGTTGTTTTTTTTTTCTTTTGCTGGTTTGAATTAGTCAAGTCACTTCCCATGTAGGAGTTTGTTGTTGACTGTAGGAGTCTTGTGGAGTAGATCCTTAGGAAGTGGGTTATCTTTTGTAGTTTCTTGTATATATTTGGGACATCTGTTGTCGTTTCTTGTAGATATTTGGGACTTACTTTCAATAAAAGAATCATCTGAATTATCAACACAAAACTCTTTCCTGTATCAGGTGTGATCTCTCTTTTGAGATCATCTACCTTTCTTTCTTGTTATCATTTTGAGCAATGCCTAGGCCTAAGCACCATAGCTCGAGGTTGAAGAAATTACATGACACAGTTGAATTTATTTCTGTTCCATGGATGCCAAACCAGAAATTCTATGTTTCCCCGTTTTCTTTGTGTAATTGGTTGTGGCCTCATGATTATGTAATATGTCGTTGGTTGTTGCAAAATCTGAAATTCTATGTTTTTCATGGAGCCAGATTTGAAATTCTATGTATAACTCATGCAGGGTGCTTTCCATCTCAATGGAGCCTTTAAACCAACTAAATATAGGGAGCTTTAACAATGGCACATGGCATCTGGAGCAAACAAATGGGTCAGACGAAAAAGGGGGGTTTTGGTAAATTACTCCAGGCATGGAGGTTGCTGTCTGGTGTGAAGCCATTGCTAGCCGTTCACTTTTCTTTATAGATGGATAATCCCCCTTTTTCTTTATACTTCGTTTTTGATGCAAAGCATATTTTTCTAGTTTTACTGGTTATTGGTTGCAAAGCATAATTTTTCAACCACTTGATTTATGACTTATGAAGGCTCCTTTCCATCTTGATTAAGGCCTCCCAAGACCCAGAGAGAGGGAGAGAGAGAGAGGGGTTTTAACAAATTAATATTCTGAATTCATCATCTCTTGGTAGTGGCCAGATGAAGCTGATGCATGTATTTTTGAACTTTCATATGGTTAATGTTGACAAATTCGTATACACATAAAATTGGAGGAGAAATTTAAAGTAGGATATATCTAAGTCCATTTACTCCTGGATATGATTATGAAATTACCATTATTTCTACTCCCCCTACTTCTTAAATACGATTATATGTTTTTACCATTAATTTTCTTGTGCCCAACAACAATTCAGCAACCAGGGATCCTCTCATCTTCATATTCATTATCCAGGTCCAACAGGTGGAAATAGTCCAATTCGCTATAATAAGAGGAACCAGCAAAGCAATCATTTTCTGATGAATAGTTCCGGCCCAAACTCAATTAGAAGTTTAGTGTAGTGCACACTATCGATTTGCTCCATTTAATTAAGCGTTTTCATTGGCTCAACATTCAGTGCACTCTACTTACACACCCATGTTTCAACCTGCTGAGCTACCTGTTTTGTCAGTTTTATATTCAGAAAGTCGAAAAAAAAAATCATAATTTGATAGCTAGGTCATCAAACAAAGCAGCGGGTCAGGAAATTCACTATAATTGACACTGGAATAACATGAGTCAAAGCCCACACACGACAACTATCTAATCTGCATGAGATTTAACCCGTGCATCGCTGGGCCCTTATTGCTATTTATCTGAAAAACATTCAGCATTAAGGGAAACTGATAAATCAATTGAGAAAATTCATAAATTATCAGTATCAATTGAAGGTGTTGAAACAAAGTCAAAAGCAGTTGTAGAGTATCTACATAATATTTATCGCCGCAGTGTGCTATTGTGTATAGTCTATATGGTGAATTTGAAGTGAAATTCAACTATGAAAATTTTTGTAACTCTTTATTATTATTATTATTTTGTATGATGTAAGACCAGGTTTCAGAGCTACAAGCAGCCTCTTTGTGTAAAATTGCCAAAGGTTAAGTGTATCTCCAATTTGGACCCTCCTAGGACCCTACTCTGACAAAACCCGCACTGGGTAATGACCTTTTAAATGTAATTAATTAAGAATGGTCTCTTCCCGCGTGTGCGGCATCCTTCCCACTTTTGTGAACTTTCTCACTGTGGGTGTGGGCTCATTTCCCACCTTTTCCACGTGAGTAGGCTTTCTTTCCGTTTGTACAGTCTTTCTTTTCGTATGTACAGGATTCATTTAAGTCACAGCCCACTTGGTTGGGTTATCAAAAGAAATATAATTAATTAGGATTAATGTGTAATTGAAGTTATAACTTCCAATTTTTGGGGGATGGCTCCTCAAATTATGATTGTTATTACCAATCAAAAAAATTATGATTGTCATAGTCTTGATTTTAAATAGATGGAGTGCGTTATTAAATAGAGAAATGCTGAACTTACACCCCCACTTATGGCCCTCCTTAGGTTACATGCATGCTCTATTTAAGCTTTGTAAAGTTAGTTCTTTCGTATTGCTTTCGAGTGCAAGTTGTTTTTAAGCGTACATAAAGTTTTCACTTCCCCTCTTTGACAGTGGATTTACGGACTAAGGTAAGCTATCTATTTCTGTCACCTTGCTGTGACATAGGAATTTCCCTATGATGAGAGTTTATTGGGCTTTTGATTTTACAATCAATTGGAACCCGTTCCTAAGGCTACGTCAATCACTGCGAATAAATCACCAGATACTGAGGCAACAATAGTTTGCTAATTCACAAAGGCCTGAAACCCTGTTTGAGCTGCACATAAATGAAGTATGATAAAAATTCAAGCAATTCCTTGTGAAGTTATCTGTCATGTTTGCATTGATAAAATTCAAGCAATTCCTTGTGACGGTATCTGTCAAGTTTGCATAGCCTATGACATGTGATAGAATTGTTTGCGTAATCTCAAGCCCAACTCAGACTATTTTTTGTCCGTCCTCTTCAATCTGTTCTAGCATTTCTGCAATCCAGACCATTATTGGATACCACCACTTCTAGAGTCCTACCCAAAGTCTCCCTTAATAGACAAAATGGGTTCCACCGTCTGGGTTATTTTGGGCCAAAAACACTTGTCTATTAGATGAAAAAGATATTGGCCCCGCAAGATAGAGGGCATACTTTCCCATTAAATTTAAAAATCAAGTGCCTGTTTGCTTTAGAGATCGAAAGAGCTGTTTCCATCAAAAATCCAATCTCAAACCAGTCAGCTTGACAACAAAGGACAGTAAGAGGGAGGAAAAATCACTCTTTCCCCAAATACAATTCACTTTCCAATTAACCTTTCCTCTTTTCAAGTACACAGTCGGATGCTTTGACAAAAAATAAAAATAAAAAAGTACACAGTGGGATGCCAACATCTTAACCTACAACTTCCACTCGTTTACAAAACATAAAAAGGAGCTCAAATGAAAATGATTCAAAAACTCCACTCCCAACAGTCAATTCTCTCTTCTCTCTTCTTCCTACTCTTGGGTGTATGCATTCCACCCTCAAATTGCTGTCACAAAATTTCAATTTCACTGCCAAACCAAAATAAATAGGTAGACCCAAAAAATAAAAACCCATCGAAGGAATTTACAGAAGCTTCTTTTTTTCATTTTGGAGTGCAGTTTTTACTGCGCTATTTCTTTGTTCCTTTGAGCAGCACCTCTACAGTCCCAATAGAATGTAGTAAACTAGAGTTATGGGGAGAGCTATTAGCATTCCAAAGATAACCCTGCAATCATATTAAAAGAAGATGAACTGTCAACGGAAAAATAAATATCAGTGCATGCACGCTTACATGGAGAAACAAGCATTTGTTTGGCTATGTCCAACAAAGGCTTCGATTTCATCCTGTAATCATGCGGGCAGCTCAATAGTTTTTGAGACGGGCAATTCATCTGGCAGGAGCCAGCATTGAAGTTTGCTCCAAATCCCTCTCCCACATGGAGATTTTCAATCCATGTGACGGTCATTTTGAGTGCACATTGTCTGTTGAGTACATATTGTCTGTTGGATAGCACACGACAACTGAATGACCAAGAATCTGATTGTGGAGAATTTTGGGCATGGCTGTCTTGAAATATCAATGGTTTCCGTAAATGATTACATAGAAATTACAGGGCCGATTAGCACTCTTGTTCAGTTGTGGGAGAATGTGCAAGTGCTGTGTGTACACAAGTATGTACAAACAGCTGTTGGCAGTTGCATCTTAAAATACCTCTGTTATACCTTGCACGCAGCATACACAAAAAGGTACATGTGCATGTAACTCGTACCAAGAAGAAATCAAAGATAAAGAAACCAGTGAGAAATAAATGAGACATACCATCCGGGCCCGGGGCTTTTGTAGGGTGCATTTGTGCTAAAGCAGCCTTCACTTCTTCAATCTTAAACTCCTGTACTAGGCTTGCATTCAGCTCCTCTTTCACTAGCTTGTCCACCTTGTTGAGACTAGGTTCATAATTTGAAGATTGAGACAATAAAAAGATTCTTGAAAAATAACTAGCAATCTCCTCCTCCATCTTCTCATCCTCACACCACAGACCATCGAAGTTTATAGCCCCCCTAATAGTATTCCTCTGCCTCTTTTGTGAAGCTTTGCTATGAAAAAAACTAGTATTTTGGTCCCCTTCACTAAGCCACAGGCCTTTGAACGCTACCTCCATATTATCTCTTCCCTCTCGAGTAGATCATTAATCTCCTGTTTAACCCTCCTAATCTCTTGCATTTTAAACTCCGTAGGTGTCAATTTAGTGAGATGCTGTAACTCCATTCTCAATTTTCTTAACATTTCTTGAACATTACCAAAGTTCAGCCTGTTCCACTTTGTAAGACTTTGACTGCACTTGTGTAAGGAATTACACACTGCAGACATACAAACTTCTCGGGTATCTTGTTTCCACACTTCATCAATAACTTCTTCACACTCCTTATTCCCAATCCACATCACCTCAAAACAGAAGATTCCCGACTTTTTTCTTCTGTTCCTTTGCTTACAGCTTGTGTCAAGCACCATAAGAAGATGATCCGAAAAAGAAGCCAAACAATGTCTAACCTCTGCATATGGGTTCATAACTGACCACTCCTTATTAACCACATATCTATCCAACTGTTCTCTAACATTTTCATCTCCTCCTCTTGGTTACACCACGTATAGGGGGGTCCTCTAAATCCTAAATCAAGGAATTGGCAGTCGTTCAAGGCATACCGAAACTCCTCCATCTGTTTTTTAGGCCTCATCCTTCCACCAATCTTTTCATTTGCGCTAGTTATCTCATTAAAATCTCCAAAACATATCCACGCACCACTCCCTCCAGATTTCAGCTAACATAAAAGGTCCTATACTTGTTTCCTCTTTGGAGCCTTGGGGTGCTCATACACACTTGTAATTCTCCATTTTTTCCCTTTCTCCCGGTCATCCGCTATTGCATCTATATGATATTTAGAGAAACTATAGATCTGAGCTTGAGTCTCCTTTCTCCACAACATAGCAATCCCACCACTTCTCCCAACATAATCCGCAATGATCATGCCATAATACCCAAGTTGAAACTTTATTCTACTAATCTCATGAGTGCACAGTTTGGTTTCAGTTAAAAAAACAATTGCGGGATCTTCTCTATGAACTAACTCGCAGACAGCACGAACTGCCCATGGGTTCCTAAGGCCACAGGAGTTCCAGCTATAAGGATTTTCATGGCTATCGGCGGGGCTAAGAGTCAGCCTCCGCTGATATCACAGTAGTCTCTACCATCTCAACATTATGGCTAAACTTGCTCCATTTTCCTACTCCCTCATCAATGCATATATCTGCATGCCCATCACTAAACTGTCTGTTGCTTCTCGTGGTACTAGACATCAAGTTCCCCTTCCTCTACTTGGTTACTTCTACTCAGGCTTTTCCATTTAAACTTGGTAGCACTTGCTGGCTTAATAAGTGAAAGCAAAGAGGGGCCCTCAATATGCGTAACATTTGTAGAAGCTTTAATCCCCATACCATTAATTGCCTTGAATCCAATTCTGGTAGCTCAACATTAGTGGCCTTCCCAGCAAGCATGTCATGTTCGTGTGGGACCTTCTAATTGGAGGCCACATGATCTCTCAGTACAGAAATCTCACTAGCTTTGGTCTTTAATACACTGCTGACGATCCTATCCACCTGGCCCGAAATCCCATCCCCCTGATCCCCGTTTGAGATTGCTGTCAGCCCCTTCTTTCCTGCATGCAAATCCAAGTGATTTGATTGCCCAGCTAGCTGATTGTCAAGATCAACATCGCATGCAATTTTGCCCATGGTAAAATTGGGTCGACTTGCTTTCGTAAATTTCGCAACTAGTTGAATGTCCGCAACCACACCACAAATGTAGGAAGCCCCCACAATTTCACCCACATGAAGAGTGGGTCGATCAGTGTCCAAAAATTTAGTAGCTGGGTGCAGGAAGCTAGAAACTTCTTTCTCAAATGACTGCTCCGCCGACCGCCCACTCTGGCTACCATGAGAAAGATTCCTAGCAGAGCTCTTCTCATCTGCACCTTCTGAGTCCTTTACAATCTTCATTCTCCTCTCCACTCTATCTGCTTGCAACTAGGCTTCGTATAGTAGGCCTTCTCAAACTTATCTTTGCTTTTCATCCACAAGGTACAGTGTCACGTCCCCAAAAATAAAAATAGGGTTACGTGAAATTAGGAGTCAATTTTTTTTTCTGGAAATAAAACCATTGACTCCTAATTATTTCTTTTCCACAGGATCTTAGGCCGTGGTGAGTTTAGACCATTCACATTCATTCCCATTCTGCGGAAGTAATTTCAACCAATAGGTACCAAGAGAAGAAAACAAGTTTGCATATCACTAGATAACAATAATAATATTCCCAGTTGCAAAAGAAGTAAATAATAATTTATTACAATGTTCCGCTGAAAGATCAAGTCTCTAAGGAATGATTTATTTAAATTGATTGCAATTTAACGAGTCACTCCTGTGCTTGGTCAGACGGCCTCGAAGCCATCGTTTGCACCCCACTCGGGAACATCAGTTGGCTCAAGCGTTTGAAACGCTTCAGCCTGCGCCTCCTCCTCGGCAAAACCGGGCTCGGTACCTATGCATCAATTTTAGAAAACAAGGGTCAACCATAAAAGGCGGCAAGTAAAATACACATAACTCAAAATGAAGTACACTATCAATGAGAGATTAAAACACAAAAATCATAAGAATATGTAACAATATAAATAAGAGAATGTCATGCAACATAGAAAGAACAGATCCTACATCCAACTCTACCTCAAATGAACAATATCACTTTCGCCGAGCATTGCGTCAGCTGATGCCCTTACGGAATTTACGCCGTCTTCGGATGCCTCGCATCCTGTCCAGAAACGGTAGATCAAATCCGTCTTCGGATGCCTAGCATCCTGTCCAAAATCACGGTGAAACCAACCGTGTACGAGTGGTAAGCTCGTCTTCGGCCCTAAGTCCGGTAAAAATCATCACAGTGTACATCTGTGAACCGACTGCAGTCGTCCAATGACCAGATCCGCATAATAATCTCACACAGCCCTGCCCCTTCCTGTGTCGAGACTCATAAACATGGCTCAGTGATTGTTCGACAGACACATCTTATGGTAGTGTGAAGGGCTAGTCATAATAGGTATTCAAATACCATGTAATAAAACATTATACCAACCGAATAGTGCTCAACATAACATGAATACCTCATTACTAAACACTGTATAGTCCAAGCCACAATACGGTCAAAGTCATCATAAAATAACGGGTATAAATTCTAACATGTATGCAACAAGATAAAGGGATACATCATAATGATCAAGAAATAACTCTACAAATATTCCTAACACTGTGACCACAATTCACGCATGCGACAATTCCACACGAACCAAGATGAAGTAAGCTTGGGAATTTTTTGAAAACGGGGTGATGCATATGTTGACCAATAAAAAATTGCAAATACTGCAGCGAAGACACCTCATCTCAGCTTAATTTAGGCCACAGAAGTTATTTGCAGATCCTGGGGAATCACTGTGAGAATCGGCATTCCATGAAGATCAAGATAGCTGGAACTCTCAGAGGAAGTTCAAATTTCGGGTTGAACAGACATCATCGAACTCAAAAGCCACAAGCATGTCAGCCTGAGGTCAGTTCCCCCCAAGCCAGGGGGTCACTGACCAAAGTCCTGCTTCCCGATGTCCAAAATTAATGAAATTTAGACGCGAAGCTTCAGTCATGCTCAGAAGATACTTTACAAATTTTCAAGATGAAAAGACTCTGTTTGGCCTAAGTTTCATTACATGTCAGCTTAGAGGACAGTAATCCCGAATTTGGGGGTCATCGGCTAAGATCTTACTTCCAGAAGGCCAAAGCAGATAAAATTTGGAACAAATGCTCAAAGAATGCCCCAAGTCATTCTCCCAAAGTTTCAAGTCAAGGGGAGGCTGTTCGGATAGAAAACAGGCTAACTATCTCAATGTGGAGTGAATAGTGACCTAACGCATGCAATGAATAGGTTACTGTTCGAAATCCTACTTCCTCAAATCTAAACTGCATGAAATTTGGATGAATACTCCAAGATGTTCTTGACGTCAGTCCCCCCAAGTTTCAAATCAAACCGGGGTCATTTGGGCTTCAAACAGCTGAAACAAGGGCCCACTGTCATAAAAAGTCAACTGGAGAGTTGACCAAGTTCAGATGGTCAAACAAAGCTGAAACTTCTGTGACACACTCAAAATAGTGTCAAGAAGTATCCCTCCAAGTTTCATGGCGATTGGACACCGTTTGGGCCCCGAACAGGCGGAAACAAGCCACATATGCAAAATTCCAAGAATGGGCCTTGGGAGTGACCGGGGGCCCACAAACAAAAGGAGTTGACCATGTTCAGGTGGTCAAACAGAGCTGAAACTTCTGTGACACATTCAAAATAGTGTCAAGAAGTATCCCTCCAACTTTCGTGGCGATTGGACACCGTTTGGGCCCCGAACAGGCGGAAACAAGCCACATATGCAAAATTCCAAGAATGGGCCTTGGGAGTGACCGGGGGCCCACAAACAAAAGGACTTGACCATGTTCAGGTGGTCAAACAGAGCTGAACCTTCTATGACATACTCAAAATAGTGTCAAGAAGTATCCCTCCAAGTTTCGTGGCGATTAGACACCGTTTGGGCCCCGAACAGGCGGAAACAAGCCACATATGCAAAATTCCAAGAATGGGCCTTGGGAGTGACCGGGGGCCCACAAACAAAAGGAGTTGACCATGTTCAGGTGGTGAAACAGAGATGAAACTTCTGTGACACACTCAAAATAGTGTCAAGAAGTATCCCTCCAAGTTTCGTGGCGATTGGACACCGTTTGGGTCCCGAACAGGCGGAAACAAGCCACATATGCAAAATTCCAAGAATGGGCCTTGGGAGTAACCGGGGGCCCACAAACAAAAGGAGTTGACCATGTTCAGGTGGTCAAACAGAGCTGAAACATCTGTGACACACTCAAAATAGTGTCAAGAAGCATCCCTCCAAGTTTCGTGGCGATTGGACACCGTTTGGGCCCCGAACAGGTGGAAACAAGCCACATATGCAAAATTCCAAGAATGGGCATTGGGAGTAACCGGGGGCCCACAAACAAAAGGAGTTGACCATGTTCAGGTGGTCAAACAGAACTGAAACCTCCGTGACATACTCAAAATAGTGTCAAGAAGTATCCCTCCAAGTTTCGTGGCGATTAGACACCGTTTGGGCCCCGAACAGGCGGAAACAAGCCACATATGCAAAATTCCAAGAATGGGCCTTGGGAGTGACCGGGGGCCCACAAACAAAAGGAGTTGGCCATGTTCAGGTGGTCAAACAGAGCTGAAACTTCTATGACACACTCAAAATAGTGTCAAGAAGTATCCCTCTAAGTTTCGTGGCGATTGGACACCGTTTGGGCCCCGAACAGGCGGAAACAAGCCACATATGCAAAATTCCAAGAATGGGCCTTGGGAGTGACCGGGGGCCCACAAACAAAAGGAGCTGACCATGTTCAGGTGGTGAAACAGAGCTGAAACTTCTGTGACACACTCAAAATAGTGTCAAGAAGCGTCCCTCCAAGTTTCGTGGTGATTGGACACCGTTTTGGCCCCGAACAGGCGGAAACAAGCCACATATGCAAAATTCCAAGAATGGGCCTTGGGAGTAACCGGGGGCCCACAAACAAAAGGAGTTGACCATGTTCAGGTGGTCAAACAGAGCTGAAACTTCTGTGACACACTCGAAAAAGTGTCAAGAAGTATCCCTCCTAGTTTCGTGGCGATTAGACACCGTTTGGGCCCCAAACAGGCGGAAACAAGCCACATATGCAAAATTCCAAGAATGGGCCTTGGGAGTGACCGGGGGCCCACAAACAAAAGGAGTTGGCCATGTTCAGGTGGTCAAACAGAGCTGAAACTTCTGTGACACACTCAAAATAGTGTCAAGAAGTATCCCTCTAAGTTTCGTGGCGATTGGACACCGTTTGGGCCCCGAACAGGCGGAAACAAGCCACATATGCAAAATTCCAAGAATGGGCCTTGGGAGTGACCGGGGGCCCATAAACAAAAGGAGTTGACCATGTTCAGGTGGTGAAACAGAGCTGAAACTTCTGTGACACACTCAAAATAGTGTCAAGAAGTATCCATCCAAGTTTCGTGGCGATTGGACACCGTTTGGGCCCCGAACAGGCGGAAACAAGCCACATATGCAAAATTCCAAGAATGGGCCTTGGGAGTGACCGGGGCCCACAAACAAAAGGAGTTGACCATGTTCAGGTGGTCAAACAGAGCTGAAATTTCTATGAAACACTTAAGATGGTGTCAAGCAACATCTCTCCAAGTTTCGTGATGATTGGACATCATTCGGGCCTCAAACAATGGAAAATAGATCGCATATGCAATGTTCCAAAAGTGGGCCTTGTCCGTAACCGGGGCCCAATTAATGAAAAATTTGACCAACTTCCTGAAGTCAAAATGGGCTGAAATTTTTATGACATGTAGAAAATAGTGTTAAGAAGCATCCCTCCAAGTTTGGTGGCAATCGGACTTCGTTTGAGCCTAAAACAGATGAAAATTGGCCACATACGCGAAAAACCTGAAATTGGGCCTCGTCCGTGGCCCAGTCTGCGGTCACGGACCTTCAAAAGAGGTTTCCCACGATTTTGGGTGGTTTCCCTCCACTCCTCTTCGAAATCCAACTCCCCACAACTGCTATTAACTCCCCAAAACTGCACAAAACTGATTGGGGAGTCTATAAAAAGGGAGAATTTGGAAGAAACAAAGGACACACACACACATAAAGAAGAAAAGTGAAGAAATTGAAGAAAGTCACCACCTAAGGCAACAAGAAGCAAGCTTCAACAGCACTTCCATGACCATTCCCACCTTCTTTTCTTAGTTCTAAAGGTGAGCAAGAAAATTTAGAGGGAGAGAAGGAAGGGAAATGGCCAAAATCCATACCATGTTCATACGACGCCAATTTTTGAGAGGATGACATTGTCACCTCTGTTTCTCTCATTCGTAGGGCTTCTTAGCCATTACAAGAGTTGTGAAAGAAGCCTCTCTAGGCCTCATTTTGTTCCTTGAAAATGATAGGTTCAAATGACACAACTCCGGCTTCAAATTTGCCCATTTCGGACTTGAAACAAAAATGCAGTCCGTAAGCACGAATGATGAGTTACAGCGGTTTCAATTGATTCCATGATAAAATGTGATCTTCTTGATGGTAGTCCACCGCTCCAAAGTCATGAGAATGGAGTTCCAACACTTGAAAGAAGTTCCAAGAAAGAACCAGCGCGAACAGCACAAAAAACGGAGGCACAAGGCCATTGTCTGTCAGTGACCGTGACCCCCGGTCACTGGCAGGTTCCAGTGACCGCGGGTGAGTCACGGTCACTGGAAGGCCCCAGTGACCGCGGGTGAGTCACGGGCACTGGAAGGCCCCAGTGACCGCAGGTGAGTCATGGTCACTGGAATGGGGCAGTGACCGCGGGTCACGGTCACCCCCCTATTTTTCCTCTTTTTCACATTTTCTTCCACCTTATGTACATTTTCTTGTATTTTCCAAATTGAGATCACATCTGAGACTTGAGGGAGGGGTTGTAAACTTTCAAAATGTATGTAAACAACCTGCATCCCCGCGGTCAGGGCACTTGAACCCATGTAAACAAAAGGGAAATTAATGATGAACTGTAATTATTTTTCCATTCTTCTTAACGTTTAAAGTGCGTGAATGTCGGACCTTGATTCCGTAATTCATTTCCACGCCTACATTTTTAAGCGCGATCAGAAGATTGGCGCCGTCTGTGGGGAATATATGCCCTAATTTGTGATCAAATTTGATGAAAAATGCATAAAAGCGCTGAAAATTGATGAAAAATGCTGCTGTTGCCCTGAAAACTGCCGCTGTTGCACTGTAACTGCTGCTGTTGCACTGAAAGTGCCGCTGTTGCACTGTGACTGCTGCTGTTGCACTGAAAGTGTTGCTGTTGCCCTGAAAACTGCCGCTGTTGCACTGTAACTGCTGCTGTTGCACTGAAAGTGCTGCTGTTGTGTTGAAGAGTGCTGCTGTTTCACTGAAATTGCTGCTGTTGCACTGTAACTGCTGCTATTGCACTGTAACTGCTGCTATTGCACTGAAAGTGTTGCTGTTGTGTTAAAGAGTGCTGCTGTTTCACTGAAATTGCTGCTATTGCACTGTAACTGCTGCTATTGCGCTGGAAACTGCTGCTGTTTCACTGAAAACTACTGCTAAAAGCCTGTGACCGGGGCACACGGTTACTTACCTATTTTTATGATGACAAAGGCTTATTTAACCTCCAATTACACCCATACAAGACCTTTGATGTCTGCAATGGGTTTGAAATTATCATTAAATGACTTTTGCACTTTGAAGTGCATATTGTTCATATAAATGAAAGCATTTGGCACCTTGATGTGCGTACATTTGCCATTTAATTGGAAGAATTCGCACCTTGATGTGCGTACATTTGCCATTTGATTGGAAGAATTTGCACCTTGATGTGCATGAACCAAATCATCTCCCTTTCTCACTTTAGAAGAGTGATGATTCAGTTCAACGGGCTTCTGACCCATATAAAATGTTTATTAAATCAGTGATAAGACCAACGACATTGTAATTATGCATTGTCTGGCGTCAACCACTGATGGATCTTGTGTGCTCATTGTGATAGTGGTGCAAGCTTGATCCTGTGGGCCCTATCCCTTTGATTGATCCAACCCTCTCTTGCTTATAAGTCTGACACAGATAGTCCTGAAATGCTGGTAGCCAGGACTAGTCAGCATAGCATGCTTTTAAGGCTGACTCGATAAACCCGAAATGCTGCAGAAATTCTGACAGTAGGGATAGTCAGCATAGCATAATGAGATGGGATTTATGCCTATATCTAACCATTCCGGTTCAAAACCATGTTGGTCTAGATGGCATCTATAAACCATTCCGGCTAGCCTAAGAGGCAGCCATGTTGGTTATACCACTAATATAGTCCTGTGGGCTTACTTTTTACAGAGACATCATGGGTTCCCTGATCATCACTTTTGATGAGGCCAAGGAGAGGCTCTCTAAAATATCCATGACCCAAAACAAACCAACTGTAAGAGCATCAAAAAATGCTCGAATGGACTTTACTGCCCCTATGTCAAGAGTCTCAGTATTTCAGAGACTCTCTATTCCAACAGCCTCTATAACTTCGGCTGATCCAAATGGGTCATCAGTGACCCTTAAATTCATTAAGAAGACTAAAACTCCCAAATCTTGGGTTTCCAAATACGCCCAGAATCCGTTTGGAGTTTTCAACAAGGTTCAGAAGGAACCAAATCACAAACTGAAGTCAGAACGCAGTAATCTTCATATCACCAAGCCTTGTCTGGGGGCAAGGCAGGTCATGTCCATGGATCATAAATCAGTGGTACTTGACAAGTCACATTCAGTGACTGTTCAATGCGTAAAGTCACCACTTACTAGGCCCAAACAGTGGGTCATTACCAAGAAAACACCAAAGGACTTTCGGCAATTCCTAACTCGTAAGAAGGTCCAGAAGGGTGCATCTATCCCCAGATACAGCACGTGGTCACCTCAACCACACACTCCAAAATCCAATATGGCTGAGAACAAACTCTTGGCCTCAGTTGAAGATAATACTTTCTATCCTCTGACTCAAAAAGAAGGACGGAGGTTTGGCAGGGGGCATCTACCTTCTATCATAATGGCACCTTCTCCGCTATCTTCACCCCAAAGCTTATCATATGGCGTTGAAGGCAACAAACAAGCTGAGCGATTGGTCATCAATAATTCGACCGATCTCGCTCATTTCAAAGATTTGCTCCAACAGAAGAAAGTGCAAAAGAAAAAGAACAAGGGGGGTCCTATTGACATCCTTTCACTTCCCACTTCAGATTCCATGGATTGGGAACGAGTGACAAGCACTTCCGGGCCGTTGGTTGCCAAGTTTAAAGATCAGACCTCAGCAGCCAGGATGGCTAACCAACTCAAGAAGAAAGCTTTAGCCCATTACAAGGACCAAACTCAGAAGCTGTCACAGTGCAAGATCACTAAAAAATGGGTGGTTAAAGAAGATGATCCGGACTTGACCTCGTCTTGCATGGTCGGGCCAGGTTCAATTCGAAGAATTACTCGGAGTATGGCTCAGACTCAATTACAAGAGTCTGATTCAAACTCTCATTCAAGTAGCACTTCTGAAGGTCATGTCGAAACTGATTCTGACGATGATCCTATCACTATCTTGGATACAAAAGATAGTCAATCTACTCCTCAGGCATTAACATCATCCTATCCCCGTCAGTACACTATGTTTATGGCTGAAGGGAATGGAACTAGCAAAGATGGAAATGACGATGCTAGTGGAAATAAAGATGCTGACGAAAAAGATGCTAGTGAAAATGAAAATGACAATGTCAATGATGTTGTCAAACAACAAGGAGCTATGATCGACCACTTAACTGCCCAAGTGAAAATCTTAACAAATAAGATAGGTGGTCTGGTTGGAGCTCAAATAAATCCTCTGTTCGCCAACAGAAGAGAACAAACAATGATCATGGAGAATGCCACTAAAATTGACCTTCTCACAGCCCAATTTAAGTCCCTAACAGACAAGGTAGTAGCTGCAGGTTTTACTAGTAGTGATCATTCATCAATCCTTGGTCTTCATGCAAATCCTGAAAAACATGTGACCTTCAAAGAAGTTGAAGAGATACTGACAAAATCAAAAGTGGAGACCAGAATGAAAAAGAAAGGTATTACACCCAAGTATCCCCCGGAATTTGATCTGGTTCCATTTCCACCAGATTATAAACTTCCGACTTTCCAACTATACCTTGGGAAAGGGTCAGCATATCAGCATATTGTGCATTTCAAATCACTCCTAGGAAGCCTGCCAGAGTTAGATGCACTAAAAATAAGACTATTCGTCGGCACATTGAAAGGAGTCTCCTTCGATTGGTACAAGCAGTTACCAGAACTCTCATTCATGACATGGCCGATCACAGAAGAGAAGTTCTTACTCCATTTTCAGGAGGATGATCAAACAGTCACCTTTGCTATGCTCAGCAGCACAAGGCAGGGAGACAATGAAACTGCACAGGCCTTTATAAATAGATCGAGAGCATTATCCTATAAATGCTTGGAACAACCATCTCAAAGGGCAACGATCGAAATGTACAAAACCAATTTGCGACCAGAAATCAAGGCTATCATACTTAGTCATAAAACTAAGTCTTTGGCTCGATTGGTTGAAGTTGCCACTGATGCAGAACTAACTCTCAAAGAGATCAGTCAAAGTCAAAGCTATATTGAAGATGCCTTTTTTGAGAACTCTTAAATAACTCAAGGGATTGCAGGGCAAACTTGCCTACATTTGCAACCTCAACTCCAGGCAAACCTCTCATCCTCTACATTCAAGCTCTTGATCACTCTTTGGGGGCATTCCCAGCTCAAAAGAAAAACGAGGAAATTACACCACTATATTATTTCCAATGAAATGTATTTGGTTTCCAACACCAATCCACTGAAGGCATTTGTGACAAAAGTTGGTGCACTGGGTGATCGTCTATCCAAATGATCTATTATTTTCTCTCAATATGAACTGCTGTAAAGAATCCAATGCCGTCCCTCCATGGCATAGAACACTGCAGCTAATGGACTTGTTGCAGCTTTCAACGAGACTATTTGCAAAATTTTGAAGAAAATGGTCTCTGGCAACAAAAGGTTGGAGTACCAAACTTCCAGAAGCATTGTGGGCATACAGAACTACTGTTCGTAGTCCAACAAGTCAACACCATATTCGTTGGTTTATGGTTGTGAAACTATGATACCCTTATAAATTCAACTTCCTTCTCTTTGGGTAGCTATGATGAAAAAATACACTGAAAAAAAAAAAAAAGAATACCAAGCTCATACTCCAAGAGCTAAAGAGCCTTGATGAGAAAAGGCTTGCCACTTGACAAAGCATCGAACTCTATCACGCTCATATGACTAGATCTTTTGATAAGAAGGTCAAAAATACAGAGCTTACAAGAAAAGAGATTTAGTCCTTGCAGTCAAAAGGCAGATGTTCTCCACACACATGTCAAAAGGCAAATTTAAAGTCAAACAGGAAGGACCTTTTATTGTCAACAAGGTTTACTCCAATGGTGCACGCGCACTCCTCAAACTCGAAGGAGACAGATGCATGATGTTTATCAATGGAAAACTTCTCAAAAATATACCTGAATGTCATTGGTACACCCAAAGCATGTACAATGTACCCAAACCATGTACAGTGTACATTCTCACTCCTAACCAAAATCAAAATCCTCTGGTTTCGAGCCTCACAACCTATGACTCCCAACCAAAATTGCAATCCTTTGGTTTCGAGCCTTACAACCTATGACTCGTAACCAAAATCCCTCAGATTTGTATAAAATGACTGCGAGGATCAAGTCCTTCGACCCCTCTAGTCAAACCTTTGTTACTCGGATAATGTCCTTACAAGACCCCCTGTAACATCCTGTTATATAGATTAAGTCTTTTTGCAGACTCTATATAGCAAAACTCAGCTATGTGGAATAAGTCTTTTTGCAGACCCCATATAGCTAATCCTTAGTTGTATAGAACAAGTCTTTTTGCAGACCCTATATGACTGCCTTCGGTTATATAGAACAAGTCTTTTTGTAGACCCTGTATAACCAAAATCTAAACAAAAACCAAAACCAAATCTTTGTCCTAAGGAATAAGTCAAGGATCCCGGGGAAAGCCTCACACATGGGCACCGGATAACATCCACTTTGTTTGACCCCTTTCGACACCAAAAGGATCAAGTCATGGACCCTGGAGAAAGCCTCACACATGGGCACCGGATAACGTCCACCTATATGACTCCCTTATTTTCGATTTGTGGATCCAAAAGATCACAAATCACACCCTCATACAAGTCTGAGAAAACCAAACCAAACAAACCATCCACATAAACCATATCAAACCTCCACAAAAAATCAACCCAAACACCCATACCAATGACAAAAATAGAAAGAAAAACATTTTCCATTGATATCCATTTTAAAGTTCGAATACAAGCAGTAGAGTTAATGTGCACATGGCCTCCAGGGCTAATCAGAAAAAGCAAAACCATCAAATGAGAGTTGCAGCAGAGAATCTCAGTCCAGGAACTTCTCCAGTTGCCCCTTGGCATTTAGCACTTCTGCCATGAGGATGCGCCCTTTGTAGTTTGCATAAGCTGGGATAGCAGTACTAATGTCAATCTTGTCCAGCTTACACCAATACGAATACCAGTTTCTCGATGACAAAGCCTTAGCTCTCTGGAGCCACAAGTTAACATCAGATGCTTCATTTGGGTCTTTCGGATCAAGCCCTCTTGTGGTCTTACCCTTGGCACGACTTTTAGGTGCCCCGACAGTGGCAGTTGCAGGTGTTTTACCCCTTCTATCTGCAAAACAAATCAAAAGAAAGGAAAAATGGGTATCAGTAACGATGATATGGAACTTCTCGAAAAAAAAAAAAAATCAGCAGCATCTCCCCTTAGTATAAGACCAAAAGCAAAAGGCAATACTCAATTCTGAGACCAAGAATTGGCATCAAAGGCACACTTAAGTCTCAGAACCGAGGCTCCCGGTCCAAACAGATGTTCAAAGCACCTTAAGACCTTTTTAGGGAGCAGCAGGTTCGTGTTCAAGCACGAAAATGACATTCTATAATTCCCACAGAGGCTCTGATCACAGAAAGTTAGATGCGTGTTCAGTGGTGTGCATGTTACTACTCAAAAACAGGTGGATGTTCACTGTGACAACAGCAACAAGTATTAGACAGTCAGGATTGATCGTGATTATGAAGAAGTTCTGATAGAGTTTAAGACACAAGGGATCTTCTCAACCGGATATGGCTGTAAAAAAAAAAAAAAAAAGATGCATCCAGAAATCCAGGCTTGGATTCAGTCATGAACAAACACAAGAGAAGATGAAAAGGAAATTCTTACCAGCCATAGTTTGTGCTTAAGATGATGAAAGAAATCCGAGTCCTGCTTGGTAACTGAGAGGAGGATGCACCCAGCACCTCTCTCCTGATTTCTGTTTTTTCTCTCTTTTTCTCTCTCTCTCGGTCTCCCTTTCTCTTTATTGGTTTGAGCAAAAAAAAAAAAAACTCTCGGTCTCCCTTTCTCTTTATTGGTTTGAGCAAAAAAAAAAAAAAAAAAAAAAAAAAAAAAACTCTCGGTCTCCCTTTCTCTTTGTTGGTTTGAGCAAAAAAAAAAAAAAAAAAAAAAAAAAAAAAAAAAAAAAAAAACTCTCGGTCTCCCTTTCTCTTTGTTGGTTTAAAAAAAAAAAAACCTGTTTGACCTCCTTACCACGGTCATTGCAAACTTGAACTGGTGGAGCCCATTACCGAATCCCCTCGAGCTCAAGTCGTTCCCACAAATACAAATTGGTTAAAATCAATGGAGTCTAAGATCAAGTCTTGATGGATTCCTCCTTTTTCATCTACGATCTCTGTTGTCTTTTGCAAGTCCTATGGGGGGTCCACTTGGAGTAATTTACAAAATGAAATAATCCTATTTTAGAGTATTTTGAGGGAAATCATACAAAAAAAAAAAAAGAGATACGGAGTCTCTTTCCAAATCAACTTTGGGTCAAACTTTGATTTCAAACCAATGTCCCAAATTGTTTTTCATCAAAACTCATAAAAGCCAATCTCTTTCAAAATTACATCTCATTTTGTCAAAATTGCATCTCATTTTACATCATGTCAAGCCAAGTCAAAACCCAAACTTTGATCTTTGAAAATGAACCAAAAATCCATGAAGATCCAAACCCAAATCCATTTTCTCTAAAACTTTTGAATTTCTTAAAACCTCAGGGATTCTTTTTGTGGGTGTTCCCCACATCCCCACAGAGACGCCACACTAGATATCTGTGAAAAATAGGTCAAAAGAAAATCAAATTCATTTCCAAAATCCAAACAAAATTCATAAACTTCTGAATTTTCTAAATACCGAAGGGATTCCTTTGTGGGTGTTCCTCACAGTCCCCACGGAGATGCTACTTTTGATATCCGTGAAAATAGTGCAAAGAAATTCAGATTTATTATGTCTTTTCAAAATTCCATCATCAAACCCTTTATGGTTTTTATCAAAATTTTCAAATCCCAAAGTTTAGGCCTACAACCTACCATGACCAACTGTCTTTTCATCAAGCCATCCATCATTCCCACAGATTGGCTATTTCGAGGCACAACAATTATTATACTATAATCATTGCACCTCGAGGGGGCACTTGTTGACCAATAAAAAATTGCAAATACTGCAGCGAAGACACCTCATCTCAGCTTAATTTAGGCCACAGAAGTTATTTGCAGATCCTGGGGAATCACTGTGAGAATCGGCATTCCATGAAGATCAAGATAGCTGGAACTCTCAGAGGAAGTTCAAATTTCGGGTTGAACAGACATCATCGAACTCAAAAGCCACAAGCATGTCAGCCTGAGGTCAGTTCCCCCCAAGCCAGGGGGTCACTGACCAAAGTCCTGCTTCCCGATGTCCAAAATTAATGAAATTTAGACGCGAAGCTTCAGTCATGCTCAGAAGATACTTTACAAATTTTCAAGATGAAAAGACTCTGTTTGGCCTAAGTTTCATTACATGTCAGCTTAGAGGACAGTAATCCCGAATTTGGGGGTCATCGGCTAAGATCTTACTTCCAGAAGGCCAAAGCAGATAAAATTTGGAACAAATGCTCAAAGAATGCCCCAAGTCATTCTCCCAAAGTTTCAAGTCAAGGGGAGGCTGTTCGGATAGAAAACAGGCTAACTATCTCAATGTGGAGTGAATAGTGACCTAACGCATGCAATGAATAGGTTACTGTTCGAAATCCTACTTCCTCAAATCTAAACTGCATGAAATTTGGATGAATACTCCAAGATGTTCTTGACGTCAGTCCCTCCAAGTTTCAAATCAAACCGGGTTCATTTGGGCTTCAAACAGCTGAAACAAGGGCCCACTGTCATAAAAAGTCAACTGGAGAGTTGACCAAGTTTAGATGGTCAAACAAAGCTGAAACCTCTGTGACACACTCAAAATAGTGTCAAGAAGTATCCCTCCAAGTTTCATGGCGATTGGACACCGTTTGGGCCCCGAACAGGCGGAAACAAGCCACATACGCAAAATTCCAAGAATGGGCCTTGGGAGTGACCGGGGGCCCACAAACAAAAGGAGTTGACCATGTTCAGGTGGTCAAATAGAGCTGAAACTACTGTGAAACACTCAAAATAGTGTCAAGAAGTATCCCTCCAAGTTTCGTGGCGTTTGGACACCGTTTGGGCCCCGAACAGGTGGAAACAAGCCATATATGCAAAATTCCAAGAATGGGCCATGGGAGTGACCGGGGGCCCACAAACAAAAGGAGTTGACCATGTTCAGGTGGTCAAACAGAACATAAACTTCTGTGACATACTCAAAATAGTGTCAAGAAGTATCCCTCCAAGTTTCGTGGCGATTAGACACCGTTTGGTCCCCGAACAGGCGGAAACAAGCCACATATGCAAAATTCCAAGAATGGGCCTTGGGAGTGACCGGGGGCCCACAAACAAAAGGAGTTGACCATGTTCAGGTGGTGAAACAGAGATGAAACTTCTGTGACACACTCAAAATAGTATCAAGAAGTATCCCTCCAAGTTTCGTGGCGATTGGACACCGTTTGGGTCCCGAACAGGCGGAAACAAGCCACATATGCAAAATTCCAAGAATGGGCCTTGGGAGTAACCGGGGGCCCACAAACAAAAGGAGTTGACCATGTTCAGGTGGTGAAACAGAGCTGAAACTTCTGTGACACACTCAAAAGAGTGTCAAGAAGCATCCCTCCAAGTTTCGTGGCGATTGGACACCGTTTGGGCCCCGAACAGGTGGAAACAAGCCACATATGCAAAATTCCAAGAATGGGCATTGAGAGTAACGGGGGGCCCACAAACAAAAGGAGTTGACCATGTTCAGGTGGTCAAACAGAACTGAAACTTCTGTGACATACTCAAAATAGTGTCAAGAAGTATCCCTCCAAGTTTCGTGGCGATTAGACACCGTTTGGGCCCCGAACAGGCGGAAACAAGCCACATATGCAAAATTCCAAGAATGGGCCTTGGGAGTGACCGGGGGCCCACAAACAAAAGGAGTTGACCATGTTCAGGTGGTGAAACAGAGATGAAACTTCTGTGATACACTCAACATAGTGTCAAGAAGTATCCCTCCAAGTTTCGTGGCGATTGGACACCGTTTGGGCCCCGAACAGGCGGAAACAAGCCACATATGCAAAATTTCAAGAATGGGCCTTGGGAGTGACCGGGGGCCCACAAACAAAAGGAGCTGACCATGTTCAGGTGGTCAAACAGAGCTGAAACTTCTGTGACACACTCAAAATAGTGTCAAGAAGCGTCCCTCCAAGTTTCGTGGCGATTGGACACGGTTTGGGCCCCGAACAGGCGGAAACAAGCCACATATGCAAAATTCCAAGAATGGGCCTTGGGAGTGACCGGGGGCCCACAAACAAAAGGAGTTGACCATGTTCAGGTGGTCAAACAGAGCTGAAACTTCTGTGACACACTCAAAATAGTGTCAATAAGTATCCCTCCTAGTTTCGTGGCGATTAGACACCGTTTGGGCCCCGAACAGGCGGAAACAAGCCTCATATGCAAAATTCCAAGAATGGGCCTTGGGAGTGACCGGGGGCCGACAAACAAAAGGAGCTGACCATGTTCAGGTGGTCAAACAGAGCTGAAACTTCTGTGACACACTCAAAATAGTGTCAAGAAGCATCCCTCCAAGTTTCGTGGCGATTAGACACCGTTTGGGCCCCGAACAGGCGGAAACAAGCCACATATGCAAAATTCCAAGAATGGGCCTTGGGAGTGACCGGGGGCCCACAAACAAAAGGAGTTGACCATGTTCAGGTGGTCAAACAGAGCTGAAACTTCTGTGACACACTCAAAATAGTGTCAATAAGTATCCCTCCAAGTTTCGTGGCGATTGGACACCGTTTGGGCCCCGAACAGGCGGAAACAAGCCACATATGCAAAATTCCAAGAATGGGCCTTGGGGGTGACCGGGGGCCCACAAACAAAAGGAGTTGACCATGTTCAGGTGGTGAAACAGAGATGAAACTTCTGTGACACACTGAAAATAGTGTCAAGAAGTATCCATCCAAGTTTCATGGCGATTGGACACCGTTTGGGCCCCGAACAGGCGGAAACAAGCCACATATGCAAAATTCTAAAAATAGGCCTTGGGAGTGACCGTGGCCCACAAACAAAAGGAGTTGACCATGTTCAGGTGGTCAAACAGAGCTGATATTTCTATGAAACACTTAAGATGGTGTCAAACAACATCTCTCCAAGTTTCGTGATGATTGGACATCATTCGGGCCTCAAACAATGGAAAATAGATCACATATGCAATGTTCCAAAAGTGGGCCTTGTCCGTGACCGGGGCCCAATTAACGAAAAAGTTGACCAACTTCCTGAAGTCAAAATGGGCTGAAATTTTTATGACATGTAGAAAATAGTGTTAAGAAGCATCCCTTCTAGTTTGGTGGCAATCGGACTTCATTTGAGCCCAAAACAGATGAAAATGGGCCACATACGCGAAAAACCTGAAATTGGGCCTCGTCTGTGGCCCAGTCTGCGGTCACGGACCTTCAAAAGAGGTTTCCCACGATTTTGGGTGGTTTCCCTCCACTCCTCTTCGAAAGCCAGCTCCCCACAACTGCTATTAACTCCCCAAAACTGCACAAAACTGATTGGGGAGTCTATAAAAAGGGAGAATTTGGAAGAAACAAAGGACACACACACACATAAGGAAGAAAAGTGAAGAAATTGAAGAAAGTCACCACCTAAGGCAACAAGAAGCAAGCTTCAACAGCACTTCCACGACCATTCCCACCTTCTTTTCTTAGTTCTAAGGGTGAGCAAGAAAATTTAGAGGGAGAGAAGGAAGGGAAATGGCCAAAATCCATACCATGTTCATACGACGCCAATTTTTGAGAGGATGACATTGTCACCTCTGTTTCTCTCATTCGTAGGGCTTCTTAGCCATTACAAGAGTTGTGAAAGAAGCCTCTCTAGGCCTCATTTTGTTCCTTGAAAATGATAGGTTCAAATGACACAACTCCGGCTTCAAATTTGCCCATTTCGGACTTGAAACAAAAATGCAGTCCGTAAGCACGAATGATGAGTTACAGCGGTTTCAATTGATTCCATGATAAAATGTGATCTTCTTGATGGTAGTCCACCGCTCCAAAGTCATGAGAATGGAGTTCCAACACTTGAAAGAAGTTCCAAGAAAGAACCAGCGCGAACAGCACAAAAAACGGAGGCACAAGGCCATTGTCTGTCAGTGACCGTGACCCCCGGTCACTGGCAGGTTCCAGTGACCGCGGGTGAGTCACGGTCACTGGAAGGCCCCAGTGACCGCGGGTGAGTCACGGTCACTGGAAGGCCCCAGTGACCGCAGGTGAGTCACGGTCACTGGAATGGGGCAGTGACCGCGGGTCACGGTCACCCCCCTATTTTTCCTCTTTTTCACATTTTCTTCCACCTTATGTACATTTTCTTGTATTTTCCAAATTGAGATCACATCTGAGACTTGAGGGAGGGGTTGTAAACTTTCAAAATGTATGTAAACAACCTGCATCCTCGCGGTCAGGGCACTTGAACCCATGTAAACAAAAGGGAAATTAATGATGAACTGTAATTATTTTTCCATTCTTCTTAACGCTTAAAGTGCGTGAATGTCGGACCTTGATTCCGTAATTCATTTCCACGCCTACACTTTTAAGCGCGATCAGCATAGCCCAATTCTCACTTCATCTGAGTGCGAGTGGTTTGTACCGTCATGTGTAAACCATGAAATCTGTAAGAGGAAATCTGCCCGCATAACCCCTTACTTTGATGATGTGATGGATTTGGTTAAATTGAAGCCATTGGGTTTTAAGACCAACACGAGGGTCTTACGGAGTATATGACCATCCAAAGATAATAATAATAAGTGATTGGTTAAATAATCATTAAAATAAATTATCAGGCCCGAATTTATCATTCTCATGATCTCACGCAAGGGATGGCCCACCTGTTCATTCATTATGAATCCACATATATACCAAGGACCCACAAGGTGATGGACCCACCTCCAGACACCATTCTTCATCATATATATATATATCCATTTTTTTTTAAAGATGTTTCTGTGGACATCAATGGACATCAAGTGGCATTTCATAAGTGGGGTCACTAGTTTATCACCGCCAATGTCCACCATCATCCGGTAGCCAAGGGTCCACTCTGCAACCATGGATCCAGGCATGGGATCAAAGAGGCCCACCACTGTTAGGGTCCCACCTGTCGAACCCCACCAATCAGGATTCAATTTACAATCATGGGGCCCACCTGTAGGTGGCGGACCCATGTAAATTTTTCAAGTGGAAACCTGCACATGTTGCTGCCAAACAGCAACATGTGCAGGAAAATTGCTAACTCTGGGCTGGTCCCAGGCATGATGAATCCCATCAGATTTTTTTTTTTTTTAATGCTGGTGATTAACGGGGCGGGGGGGGGGGGAATGGGGCCCACTTGTAGGCACAAGCAGGTGGGTGACCCACCTGTGCATCACTGCACAGGCGCATTGTGCGCCTGTGCAGTAGTGCACAGGCTGCTGCCTGCACACAACCAATGACGTCTGGGATAAATTCCCAGACGTCTTCATCTCCCTTTTTTTTGTCTTTTTTTTTTTTTTTTATAAAAACACTGGTGATCAAGGGGGGGGGCCACCCACCATCATGTGCAGGTGGGTGGCCCACCTGTACATTACTGCCAGGCACATGTGTGCCTGTGCAGTAATGCACAGGCGCCAACCCACCTGTGCACAAGTCGTCTGGGATTCAATCCCAGACGTCTTCATCATGCAATTTTTTTTTTTTTTTTAAAAACCGGTGGCCCATCACTGATTTGATGAAAGTGTACAAACACTGTGTTGTGCCAACAAAAACGTGTCTGGGTTCATTCCCAGACACGATCATCTCTCTTTTTTTTTTTTTTTTTAAACAAGAGGCCCATCTTCACAATGGCCCAATCCCCTTTCATCAAATCTATCAAGATCATCAAATCCATCAAAACCCCATCAACCAAAAATCTGTGAAACACATACCCATCTAACCTGTCATCATTCTTTAGAGATTTAAATGGGCATTTACAATACATCTAAGATCATGAAATCAATGGAATTAGTGAAAACATTAGAGATATGTGCAAATCCACTTGCCTTTGATGCAAAAGATCTAGATCTCTCCCTTTCCCTCGGTCACGCCGCCTACCCCAACTGAGAAGATGAAGAAGAAGGAGGAAAGAAGAAGAGATGACGAAGAGGATCCACCTGTTGGGCTTGGATTTGGGCTTGCCCACCTTGGCCGATCAAGAGAAGGTGATGGAGGAGGAAGAAGAGCTGCTGTAGAGGTGAGGGAAGAGAGCACCCACCGATGGAATATAAGTAGGCTTAGGGTTTGGGGAAGAGTTTTGGGTTTTTATAAAAAGAACCCTATTGTTTAGGCTAATTATAAATATGGGCCTGGTTTGGTTTAATGGGCCCAGAATGGGTCCGAATTGGGCCGGGTCAAAAGGTGGATACTCATGATCCTAAACCTACTATCCGATTAACCCAAAACCCAAAAGAAAATTAAATAATTATAATAACCATAATTAACTAAAATACAAACAATTAATTAAAAATTATATTTAAATTAATTAAAAATGGGAACTGGGTTAGGAACCTTACATTCCTTCCCCCTTAGAACATTTGGTCCTCCAAATGTCTAACATACCTCAGGGAGAAGATCCGGGTACAACTTCTTCACTTGGTCTCTGAGCTCCCAAGTGGCCTCCCTTGGACTGTGGTGCTCCCACTGAACCTTCACCCAATGAATAGTTCGCGTCCGTAGGACTTGCTCCTTCGTATCAATGATCCGCAATGGCTTCTCCACGTAGGTAGCATCCGGCTGAATCTCGAGTGGTTCATATTGAAGAACATGCGAAGGATCGGCGACGTACTTCTTCAGCATCGAGATATGGAAGACGTTATGAACTCCTGACAACTCTGCTGGCAATGCCAATCTGTAGGCTACATCTCCCACTCTCTCGAGAATCTCAAACGGCCCGATGAATCTCCGAGACAGCTTGCCCTTCTGTCCGAATCTGAGTGTTCCTCTAGCCGGCGACACTTTTAGAAACACATGATCGCCCACTGCAAACTCGAGATCTCTCCTCTTCAAGTCAGCATAACTCTTCTGTCTACTCCTGGCAATTTTTAATCTAGCATGAATTTGCTGAACCTTCTCACTGGTATCACTGACTATCGATGGCCCATGAAAACTCCGAACACCAACTTCCTCCCAACAAAGTGGGGTTTTACATCTGCGCCCATACAGTGCTTCAAAAGGGGCCATACCAATACTTGAATGGTAGCTGTTGTTGTATGCGAACTCACAAAGAGGAAGGCTTTTCTACCAATCCTTTCCAAAGTCCAACACGCAAGCACGCAACATATCCTCCAGTGTTTGATTGGTTCTCTCAGTCTGCCCATCTGTCTCCGGGTGATACGCTGTACTGAAGTTCAAGGTAGTACCGAGAGCCTCTTGAAGTCGTGTCCAGAACTTACTCAGAAATCTCGAATCTCTGTCTGAGACGATCGATACCGGTACACCGTGCAATCTAACTACTTCCTCCATGTATATCTTGGCCAACTCATCTTTGGGTGTCATTAAGCTCATTAGCAGAAAATGTGCAACTTTAGTTAACCTGTCCACTATCACCCAAATACTATCTTTACCATGAATCATCGGAAGTCCTGATATAAAATCCATCGTGATATGTTCCCATTTCCAATCCGGCACTGCCAACTGCTTCAAAAGTCCTGGGGGTCTCTTGTGTTCTGCCTTAACCTGCTGACAAACCAAACTCCTGGCAACAAATCCTGCAATCTCCTTTTTCATGTTGTTCCACCAGTAATGACTACGGAGATTCTGGTACATCTTTGTGCTACCAGGGTGAATGGTAAAACGAGAATGATGCGCTTCTGTCAGGATCTCATTCTTCAACTCCTCTATATTTGGCACACACAATCTATCTTGATAGTACAACACACCATCTATCAATCTAAAGTCTGGCCTGCTCTCAATCTGCTCAATCACTCTGACCAGCTCTGGATCCTCTGATTGTGTGCTTTTGATTCTGCCCAAAATTTCTGGTTCCCAAACAAACATACTGGCAATCATCACCCTATCATTAACCGGCTGCAAATCAACCCCTAAGTCCAGAAATATCTCTGCCCACGACCATTCTGTCCGCAAACATGCATTCCTTGCTGCTTTTCTGCTTAGTGCATCAGCCACCACATTGGCTTTCCCTGGATGGTATTTGATCGGAAAATCAAAATCCTTGATATATTCCATCCATCTGATCTGTCTCATGTTCAACTCAGGCTGAGTCAATAAATACTGAAGACTCCTGTGGTCTGAATGCACTTCAAATCTTACACCATATAGATAATGTCTCCACATTTTGAGCGCAAAAACTACTGCTGCGAGCTCAAGATCATGGGTAGCGTACTTTTTCTCATGTTCCTTAAGTTGTCTAGACCCATAGGCGACAACTTTTCCATCCTGCATGAGTACACATCCCAAACCAACACCCGAAGCATCAGTATAAATCACAAATTGACCATTCTCCGATGGTAGTGTAAGTACAGGAGCTGTAGTCAACCGGCTTTTTAGCTCTTGAAAACTGGCTTCACATGCATCGGACCACACAAAAGGCACATCTTTCCGCGTTAATTTAGTCAACGGCGCTGCAATTGACGAAAATCCTTGCACAAATCTCCTGTAATAACCGGCCAAACCAAGAAAACTGCGTATCTCTGACACTGAAGTGGGTCTTTGCCAATTGACAACTGACTCAATCTTCGCTGGATCCACTGCTAGACCCTCTCTGCTAATAATGTGACCGAGAAAAGACACCTGCTCCAACCAGAACTCACACTTACTCAATTTCGCATAGAGCTGGTGATCCCTCAAAGTCTGCAATGCAGTTCTAAAATGGTTCTCATGTTCCTCACGAGATTTGGAGTACACTAACACATCATCGATGAAAACCACTGTAAATTGATCAAGAAACGGAGCGAAGATCTTATTCATCAATGCCATGAAAACTCCTGGAGCATTCGTTAACCCAAACGGCATCACTAAAAATTCATAATGGCCGTATCTAGTCCGGAATGCTGTCTTCTGCACATCCTGATCTCTAACTCTCAGCTGATGGTATCCTGACCTCAGGTCTATTTTCGAAAAGAATTCGGCTCCCTGTAACTGATCAAACAACTCATCGATCCTAGGTAATGGATATTTGTTTTTTATAGTGACCTGATTGAGTTGTCTGTAGTCAATGCACATCCTCATGGAACCGTCTTTCTTCTTAACAAAGAGAACAGGTGCTCCCCATGGTGATACACTAGGCCTTATAAAACCTTTATCCAACAAGTCTTGCAGCTGAATTTTCAATTCTCTCAACTCAGCTGGTGCCATTCTGTAAGGAGCTTTTGAGATCGGTGCTGTCCCTGGAGCTAGCTCTATGGTGAAATCGATTTCTCGAATCGGTGGTAATCCCGGAATCTCATCTGGGAAGACATCCGGAAACTCACAAACTACAGGTATCTCCGATACATCCCCCTCCGCCTGGGACTGTTTATCCTCCGTGATAAACGCTAAATAACCTTCACAACCGCTCCTTAGCATACGATCTGCCATTAAGGCTGATATCCGGCTAGTGGGAATCCGTTTTGATTGTCCAATAAACTTAACAGTTTCTGATTTGACTTTAAGCTTGATAATCTTGTTAAAACAGTCCATATTTGCTCGATAGGTCCTCAGCCAATCCATGCCCAAAATGACATCAAAGTCATTCATCATCATAAGCACCAAGTTTGCTGGTAAAATCAACCTCTCTATTTGAACTCGGATACGAGGAAAGTACTGATGGCATCTAACTCGCCCACCCATGGGAGTATTAACTAATAGAGGACAATCTAGTCGCGCTACCTTCTCATGCAAATGCTTAGCAAAAGTTTGAGAAACAAAAGAATGGGTGGCACCAGAATCAAATAGCACCTTAGCTTCAACATCTGAGATTAGAATAATACCTTCCACGCACTCTCCATAGGCATCCGCTTCCTCGTGAGTAATAGCATAAGCTCGTCCAACCTGCTGTGGCCTTTGTTGGTGTCCGTGCACTGGCCGCTGTGGCCTTTGCTGACCCCTCTGCTGTTGATGACCCATCTGCTGCCCTTGGCCTTGTTGGCCAACTGTTCTCTGCTGCTGCTGCTGCTGAGGGGCTGGTCCCCTAATCTGCTGATACTGGGGTGCTGGGGCTCTAAACTGTTGCTGCTGCGGAGCCCGAGGTGGCTGCTGGTAAGACTGCTGCGGCCTAAACTGGGGTGCTTGCCTCCCCGGCTGCTGCTGCGCATAACCATCCTGTGCTGCCTCCTGCGCCAATGTGCGCTCTCGACCTCCGTTAGGACAATCACGAGTTTTATGCCCCGCCTGTCCACAATAAAAACAAAGTCCTGTACCCCACCGACACCTCTCTGTTCGGTGACCATACCCACACCGAGCACACTGTGGCTTTCTCGTACCAGGATTCGAGTTCTGGAACTTCTGCTTTTTCTGCTGAGGTTGGCCTACAAAATGATTCTGCATTTGTCGCTGCTTCGACCCTGATGAGGCTGCCTCCTCGTCTTCCCGCTTAACCATGCCCTCGGCCCAATTTGCACTCTTGACATAATCTTGAAATGTTGGCCGTTCCATATCCCCTACTTTTGATGCGATACGGGCATTCATACCCTTGAGGAAACGTCGGACTTTTTTTGGGAAAGGATGGACAAGAGTGGGTGCATACTTAGATAACCTTGTAAACTTGGTCTCATACTGCTGGATAGTCATGTCACCTTGCTTCAATTTTTCAAATTCTTCCATCTTCTGATCTTGCAGATATTTAGGCACAAATTTATCCGTGAATGCCGTCGTGAATGTCGTCCAGGCATCAGCCTCCTGCACTGTGTCTGCTTGCACAGCTGCTTTAACAGAGTCCCACCATTGTTTAGCTGCCCCTTTTAACATATATGCACCTAGCTGAACTTGTTGAATGCCGGTACATCTAAATGCTGCAAAAATCTGCTCCAAATGCTCCAAGAAATCATCAGCAGCCATAGGATCCTCTGTACCATGGAATTGTGGAGGGAACCTCTTCATGAATTTATCGAAAATGTCGTTGGGATCCACTTCCTTCGGAGGTAAAGTAACCTGAACTGGCTGACTTGCTCTATCTGCGGCAGCTAACAACTGGGCCTGAAATACTGCCCTGTCAGCATCTGCTTGGGCTTTCTCTGCGGTCCTCTCTGCCTCAACCTGTGCTCGTTCTGCAGCCCTCTCCTCACGTTCTTGTTGCCTATCTGCAGCTCGTTGTCTCTCATGCTCTCTTTGCATAGCAATTTGGTTATTTTGAGCTTGCATAAAAGCTTGCAAGAGCTGTGAGAACCTGTCATCTTGGGAGGGCGAATTGTCTCCGTTGGGTTGTGAACGAGTAACTCTCTGAGCCATGATCTGTAAAATAGTTCAAGATGGTGAATTTTTATTAAACAAATTCTAGCAAACAATTCTATAGACTTTACACTAAGCGGGTAAAATCTGTCTAACGAAATCGGAACCTCACCCACGTCCTATGTTTCTATCCACTTTTAATGATCTAGAAACATGCCCGTTTTGCTCTGATACCAACTGTCACGTCCCCAAAAATAAAAATAGGGTTACGTGAAATTAGGAGTCAAAATTTTTTTTTTCTGGAAATAAAACCATTGACTCCTAATTATTTCTTTTCCACAGGATCTTAGGCCGTGGTGAGTTTAGGCCATTCACATTCATTCCCATTCTGCGGAAGTAATTTCAACCAATAGGTACCAAGAGAAGAAAACAAGTTTGCATATCACTAGATAACAATAATAATATTCCCAGTTGCAAAAGAAGTAAATAATAATTTATTACAATGTCCCACTGAAAGATCAAGTCTCTAAAGAATGATTTATTTAAATTGATTGCAATTTAACGAGTCACTCCTGTGCTTGGTCAGACGGCCTCGAAGCCATCGTTTGCACCCCACTCGGGAACATCAGTTGGCTCAAGCGTTTGAAACGCTTCAGCCTGCGCCTCCTCCTCGGCAAAACCGGGCTCGGTACCTATGCATCAATTTTAGAAAACAAGGGTCAACCATAAAAGGCGGCAAGTAAAATACACATAACTCAAAATGAAGTACACTATCAATGAGAGATTAAAACACAAAAATCATAAGAATATGTAACAATATAAATAAGAGAATGTCATGCAACATAGAAAGAACAGATCCTACATCCAACTCTACCTCAAATGAACAATATCACTTTCGCCGAGCATTGCGTCAGCTGATGCCCTTACGGAATTTACGCCGTCTTCGGATGCCTCGCATCCTGTCCAGAAACGGTAGATCAAATCCGTCTTCGGATGCCTAGCATCCTGTCCAAAATCACGGTGAAACCAACCGTGTACGAGTGGTAAGCTCGTCTTCGGCCCTAAGTCCGGTAAAAATCATCACAGTGTACATCTGTGAACCGACTGCAGTCGTCCAATGACCAGATCCGCATAATAATCTCACACAGCCCTGCCCCTTCCTGTGTCGAGACTCATAAACATGGCTCAGTGATTGTTCGACAGACACATCTTATGGTAGTGTGAAGGGCTAGTCATAATAGGTATTCAAATACCATGTAATAAAACATTATACCAACCGAATAGTGCTCAACATAACATGAATACCTCATTACTAAACACTGTATAGTCCAAGTCACAATACGGTCAAAGTCATCATAAAATAACGGGTATAAATTCTAACATGTATGCAACAAGATAATAGCTGGGTGCAGGAAGCTAGAAACTTCTTTCTCAAATGACTGCTCCGCCGACCGCCCACTCTGGCTACCATGAGAAAGATTCCTAGCAGAGCTCTTCTCATCTGCACATTCTGAGTCCTTTACAATTGTCATTCTCCTCTCCACTCTATCTGCTTGCAACTAGGCTTCGTATAGTAGGCCTTCTCAAACTTGTCTTTGCTTTTCATCCACAAGGTACAGTCCCTCTCACCATGGCCAAGACAATCGCAACAATAACAGAAGTTTGGAAGCTGTTCATATTAGAAAGAAATCCACACAGATCTTCCCTCTCCCAAAGAGATTTTCTTCCTTCTAGGCAGTGGTTTGGTAATATCCAATCCAACCCTACCAAGCATAGACTACCCCCACTCAACTCCTCCCTTGCCTACATCCAGCTCCTCTACTGATCCTATTGTTCCACTGAGAGTCTTCCCCAACCAAGCATTCATCCCCTTCAATGGCAGATCATACAATCTGATCCAAAAGGAAGCATTAGTCATTTGGATTGATGAAATCTGCAGATCTCCATCTAAGTCCCGTAGAAGCACTAGTTGTTTATCAAACGACCACGGTTATTCCTCTTGACCTTCTCCTTGTCCAGTTGATCATATAATTCCGCAAGGATTAGATTGTCCCCCATGTCGGGAAACTACAATCCCTTAGACGGCCTCCAGAGAGATCTCAACAAAGTTTTGAATGCCTCTCGATTATAATACTTGGATGTTAATGGCTTAACCAGAAGGCACTTCTCTCCTCATGCCAATGAGTCTTCCCATTCCCCTTTTTCAATCACCACTTCCTCCTTCTCAACCTTTGAGAAAGACATCTATTGCCACTTTTCTTCTAGAGATTCATTCATCTGCCGATCCCGAAAGTACCCACAAATTGGTCCCTCTAGGGAAAAAGAACACTTGTACAGAAGACAAGATCACAGAACTCCCACGTTAAGAAAAGAAACAGAGAGGACTCTCTTTCTCTAGGAGTAGCCACTTAATTAACTAGTCTACATTCCTAATTACATATCGCATGCATCAAATAGGAGTTTAGAGGAGCTAACCTAGACCAAGCATGGGCTTGAATTCGGCTCGACAAGATTTTTCTGAACTTGAGCTCAATTACAAACATGCTAAGCAAAGTTGGTCTTGAGCTTCGCTTAATTCTTTTCCCAATATTAATAGAAATTTAAATTAAATAGATATATTAACCAAGATGGGAAAATTTTCTCCAATGAGCCGAATCCATTGCAGTCAAGCTCTATAAAGCCCACTTGGGTCTGCCATTGTTCGATGCAGCTCCTTTTACACTCTTACACAAATCTGGCATCACATTCAATTTTATGATCATGGAATTTGTAGGATCTCATACCCCATTGAGCTACCAATAATCCCAAAAGCTTAATGGTTTTATAGTCTTCTTGGTTGTGTTAGGAGGCATTCAAACATCACTCCATACAAGTGCCCCACTCATTGGTACCACCTAAGAGTAGACTTGAACTCCCAACCTCACCAAGCTTTGGTATCATTTGTAGGATCTCATACGCCATAAAGTTACGACTTTTTCCACAACCTTAAGGTGATAGGAGTAGTTCAATGGTTTTCTAGTCTTCTCGATTGTATTACGAGGCATTCAAACATCACTCCACATAGATGCCTGAGGATTGTAGCGGGGACCTAACAAAATCTTTACTCACTGTTTGATTAAATCTCACAAAAATCTGTAGCTAAAAGACTATTTGACTTTAAGGCCCAGGATAGTTTAATTCGTTGATTTCTTGCATTTCTCCTAGTCTAAAGAGATCTTCGCATTCATCCTCGTATATTGATTGAAATGCATCCGAGGTCCTCACGAGCTGGACAGCCTGGACTGCATTGATACATTCTGTGCTCTTCTCATACATGAAAATCATCAAACCAAGTGGAAATACATGCATTAAGAATAGGAACCGCCTGAAGGTAATATTACAGGTAGAACCATTAAACATTGGCCCCTCAAGAAATAGTGTTGCATGTATGCATATGATATCTCATTATTACTTAGATATATCAAATACACTAAGCCGAGCCCAAGAGAGCACAAAACGTAGCTTGTTTTGTGTACTTATCAATCCAACTTGATTAGTATCTAAGCTGGGCGCAGCTTGAGCCCGAGCCCAATCGATCCAAGCTCTCTTTGACAATCCTGGCCTCAAAGGCCCAATTTATTAGACCCATTTATTTGACAATCCTGCTGTCCTCAAAGGCCACACTGTTTTGCCCATTGCGTTCTCCATCTCATAACTATAATGCAATAAATAAATTTCATAGTTTGCACCCCTTTACTTTATACAAAATTACTAAACTCCTCTTTAGTTGAAAGGACGTGAATCCAACCAATACACCCATAGTTGTGTAGTGTTGGTACATTGGTATCACATGCATGAGATTAATCCCTGAGTCTTCCTATTGATATTATTACTCCTAACGAGTAAGCCAACCTAAACACAATAATAATTTTTTTTTCAAAAAAAAAAGAGATGCAAATCCAAGGGATTAGGATAGGTTTTAGTCTCATGTCTAAAACATTCATAACTTTTGGATATACAAAGCTTTTTACATAAAATTCAGACCTATAATATGTAGAAATTGGACCAAAGTGTGGACTCCATGAACCTAATTGGACTTGCATAACGGGTGGCTCCATCTTGTCACTAGATAAAAGGAGATCACTAGTTAGCACCCTCAAAACTAGGACAATTAGGCACTGCTGATTGTTCTTTTCAAAAAGATGATTGAAAGCAACTCACCAATTTTTTTTTATTCAATTGCCAGCTTTCTTGTGAACTAAATGCATAAAAAAAAACTTGTAAATTGGCCATATAAGGAAAAAGATTATATTTATTGGATTTGGCTAGCCATCTAATCGACACAAATAATTTAAGCCCACATGCTATTACCATCAATTTCGTTGAACTCGTCCAACCATTTCTTCCAAAAGAATTGGTAGAAAGCCAGGTTTGGCCCTGCCCAGCGGCCTTTATACCTGATTTTGATAATTCATGATGTGCTTGGGCCAGGCTTGGGCTTATCTGTTTTTAAGTCAGGCTGAATCTAAATATGCCTCAGCCCCCAGCTAGGCCATCCCATAAACACCCCATGCACACACTTCTTATTTGACTATTTTTTATTAAATGTTTCCGTTTTTTTAATGAAAATATTAAAGAGAGGTAATATAAAAAAATAGGGTTTTACTAGAAGAATCCCCTTAAAACTTTGTGAAGGCCAAATAAATCCTCAAATTTTAGTATAAACATTTATTATTATTATTTTTTAATGAGTGAAGGTACGCGGCTTCCCTGTATACATTCCAAACAACCAATTGAAATAAATAAGAGAATAGAGAATCTCTAACCAAGAAATTAAATGCCACATGGCACTCCCAATGGCCAAAAAAAGGAAAAAGAAAAAGCCATTTGTAGTCTCTCCACCCGAAAATGCCTAATCTAATGTGGCATGTGGTAGGAAAGGTTAGGATGCCAAATTTGATATCTGAAAAAGCATGACATCTATTCTATACAAAAGCTTATGAAAAAATATAATAAAATAAAAGGAGGTGAAAGATAAAAATGTAATAAAAAAATAAATTTAACACATTAGTGGGGTTTTCACTTTTGAAGATGCCAAATTCTAAAATTTTAAAGGGAGTTGCTATTTGAAATAAAAAATGGACTCTATACACTCACAAATAAATAAATACAAAAATACCTAAACTACCTGCACCATTTTCTGTCCCCTCTCCTCTCTTTTCCCACCTCCCCATCCCGACAATGATCACTGGTTTAAGTGGCTGCTGGAGCCACCAGACCTCTTTCCCTCCCTCTCCTCTTCTTCGTCTTCCTCCCTCTCCCTCTCCCTCTCCCTCTTCATCTCCTCTTCCCTCCTCTCCTCTCCCTATTCCAGATTTTGCCTTGTTCGGCCATGCAAGGCTGAACACATAGCAAAATGTTCAGCCTCGCAGGGCTGAATAAAACCAGAACATTTGGCCATGGCTGGTTGAACAAAATAGGACTGTTTAGCCAGTTTTGCAAAATAGGACTGTTCGACCAGGTGGAGGAAGGGGAGAGCTCCGCACGTGCAAGGAGACCTCGAGGGAGAATGAGGTCTCCTTGTAAGTGGGGAGGGAGATCAAAGGGGGAAAAATGGGGGAGAGAAAGAGGGAGAGGGAGGGGAGGAAGAGAAAAAGGGAGGAAGAAGAAAAGGAAAATGAAGAGGGAAAGAAATTCGGCTGCTGGAGTTGCCAATCGTGGCCGGGATTGGGAGGGGTGGCCGAGATTAGGACGATAGGAATTGGGAGGTGGGGAAGGGGTGGAAAGAGGAGAGGAGGTGGGAAAGGTAAGTCGGAGAGAAGAGGGTGGGGGTAGTTTAGGTTTTTTTTTTTTTTTTTTTTCCTGAGAGGTAGAGAGTCCATTTTTTATTTCAAATGGTAGCTCCCAATTTTAAATTGCCACACAAGCCTACATCTAGAGAGTCTGGAGAGCCTAGCTTCCTCCATTTAAAAACTGAGAGTACGAATTACCCCACAATCATCCTAGTGGGGTGGGTCACGGTGACAAGTCCACTCGCCATCCTGGTAACCCTCGTTGAATCTCAACCGGTAGCCGTCGCAGAAGTGGCAGAACCTGAAAGGTACCGCCACGGTGAGTGTGGGGTTTTTGCTTAGGAAATCTCAATTGAAACGATGGATCGAAAGACGTGTTAGCTGATAGTGGGCCCGCGAACTGCAGAGGTGCCAAGCGACGGTGGATCCTCGACCTAGCCTTAGGTTTTGCTTGGTGCTGATGATGGAGATGATTTGAAACAAGGAGGGATGGAGAGAAGGACAGAGGAAGTAGCAGAAGAAGAAGAAGAGATTGTCTGTTTGGATGAGTCTTTCTTCATCAATGACAAGTTAAAAACAATCAAAATTTATCACCATCCCATTTCTCCTTTCAGTTTAAGAAACCCTAATCTCTAATATCCTTTTCTTCTACTTGTTGCAGTTATCAGCTCACCACATTTACATTTGGGTCCCAAGTTCTTCAGCTCTTCTGTCTCCAATCTGCTTCCAGTAAGACCTTGGAAAGATCTTTTATTTATTCTTTTACTTAGATATCTGCTGATAAAATTTTTACCGATATGTGTCTATGTTTGATCAATATGTTTCGTATTATTGTGACATTTCCTTGAGTGCTTGCCTGGGAAAAATTCACAGATGGGTTTCTTGGTAATGGTAGGCCAGTGCTTGGGGAATAGTTTTTGAGTTCTGTGATTTTTGTTTAACATATTCTTCTAAAAATTGATACCTTTTCTCTCTTGATCACTAAGAACTGAGAGACAACAGAAGTCAACAACTACAAAGGAAGGTAATGTTGAAAATGAGAGATTTTACTTGTCTACATTCGATATTTAAGCCTTTTACTTTATTGATTATCTCTTGGGAAGTCCGAATTTAGATTTTTTTTATTTATTATTTTGGAAATATAGTATTGAAATTGAAACTAAAATTTGGTTTTTGGATGGACGTTCTTATTCCGTTTAGGGATAGATTATGATGCGAGTGCACTTGGGCAGCGTTGGACCCAAGAATTTTTTCTTGGGGGGCCACTGTCTAGAAAAAAGTTTTGGGCGGGCCACATATAAAAGATAAATATAGTTTTAACATTGGGAAACTATTACCAGTTAAAGGAGCTGAGTTGATGCAAGATAAAGATCCCTTGAGCATCTGTAATCACATTCTTTCCAGACTGGAACAGTTATGTGTGAATCATAGCTTCCTTTAGATAGAGCTAAGGTTAATCAACATCTGCTAATGTGAGAGTAAGGGCCTATTTGTTTGCATTAGAATACATACGAATTGAATGCGTAAGAATTCATGCCATAAGTGGTTAAAGTTAAAGTTCCAAGGTGAATAAAAAAAAATGACCATCAAGTAACTTTCCCTTTGATGGAAAGTGAATCAAGGGAACATGGGAAATGATTACCCTACCATCACCCTAGTGATTCAAATTCTAGAAAAGTATATGTTCAACTACCTTGCTGCCTTACATCATTTACCCCTCACCTTATATTATTCACACTTCACCTCTTTAATTATCCTTCAACAAAGCTCATTTGAGCATGAATTCCTATGGATAATTTCCTTTGTGTTCTAATGCAAACAATCAACCCCTAAACTAATGCCAAGAGTTTCACCTTTATCTTCCGGGCAGCAACAATGATCTTCATTGAAAACAAAGGGAATGTAATGTAAAAGGAAATGGCATAGGAAGCCTACACCACAACTGAATAGAGAAAGAACAAGAATCCAAACAGCTTACAACATTGGACAAACATATGTCTATCAATGCCCTGCCTTGCTAATGAATATACATTTTCATTCTCCTCTGTAAGTGTATGATAGAAATGCACTCCCAAATGAAAAACGCATCTCTCTTATCTCTTTCAAAATGTTAGCATTCCAGGGATGCCTGGTCTGCTTTGAGAATCAATGAGTCACTCTTCACAATCAAAGGCCCTGAGAAAGACTCTTTGAACATCCTTAAAGCTTTCCAGATGATTGACCCTTATTGATAAGAATTTCATATTAACAGTCACCCCACATGATGGATCATCAAATATAATAACCATCAAGCCAAATCCTAGTTGAGCTTTTCACAATTTTGTTTTATCTTTCTCTATATTCAAGCAAATGACATGGGTTTTTAATGCTGAACATTTGAATTGTGCTCTAACAGTGTAATTCTTATGGCAGCTGACTATGACCTTACAGGGCAGTTGGTATGGCCTGGTGCTATGCTATTAAACGATTACCTTTCAAAGAATATTCAGATGCTTCAAGGACTTTCTGTTATTGAATTAGGCTCTGGTGTCGGTAAGTTGTAAGCTATGTTGTATTCATGAGACTTAATGAGCCATTAGGGAGGGGCATCGGTCTGCCCCTTCATATGTGAGTTGATATGCTTTCATCCTTTGTAAGAAGCTTCAATGTATATCCTTATACCACATCGTTATTCATAGGAGGCCATCCATTGGGTTGGATTAACTCAACGATTTCTGATGGATCTGGTTGGCAGAGTTTTATGTTAAGCTCCTAGTTTTGGTGCGCATTGGATTTACCCTGATGTGAGCAAGATCCAACTTGTTTGCAACTCTATGTTATCGAGAGATGGAATTAGGTTGGTTCAACATAAAACAATCCAGTCTATCTCAAGGCCTGCGATTTTGGCCTATCAGGTTAGATATGGGTCCAACTCTGATATCCGGTTAATAATCACATTGTCTCATAGTAGACCATTCCAGTTACATTCTGTTGTCTATCTTTATCTGGCTGCTGAAAGCCAAAGAAGATAGTTCTTTATACCATGCTGCTGTTTAGAAAATAGGAGTGCATTGTTGTAGTTATGTAAAACTTTGTCAATTCCTAGCATGTTCTTCTTCAAGATGCCAATCAGTTATTTGCCCTCTTTTTAGACCATGATGTGGGTAGTACTCTATTCTGGTTTTCAGGTATTACAGGCATACTTTGCAGCAGATTCTGCCATGAGGTTGTGTTAACTGACCATAACAAAGAAGTACTGAAGGTAATATTGTGGAAACATCTAATGGTTTTTCACTTTCATACTCCAGGATCTGCATTGTGAAGAAATATAGGTGTTTAAGCTCGCAAAAGTATAGTTTACTTTGTTGGTTGGGGAGGGGCTTTTTTATTTTATTTTTATGTTCTGCATGTGGGTGTGGGTGTGGTGGAAATTGCTGTCATTAATACTGTAAAATTTTGATGGTCAGACAAACGAAGGAGAATATTGCAATTTGCAGGGTACTGCTCTTGGGTTCTTTTAGGACCATTGTTGCATTTTTCTTAACTATCTATTTGTTGGAAACCAGCACATGGCTGATTTCTTCCAGTCTTTGGACTTCTTCTTCTTTTTTTTTTTTTTTTTTTTTTTTTTTTTTTTTGAGAATGGTAACTTTTAATAATAAAAGCCAGCAGTATAAGAGAGATATACTGACAGGCTAGAGCACCAAAAAACAAAAGAAAACCTGAAAAAAAACTACAAGGAAGGAAACTAAAAAACCAAGCCTGATCCCCTAAATGACTAGTTTCACCCTTCAAAAGAAAAAGCCAGCTCCTTCCAATACATCATTATTTGATCCACGGAGTAGTCTTTAAAAGGACTGAAGGACAGCCAGAAAGCAATAGAAAGCTTAGTCTTTTCCACCTAGCAACTCTCACTTCAAGCTATCCCTTCAAAGCATTTGTTGTTCCTTTCCTTCCAAATAGTCTAAATGACTGTAAGGAAATGCGAACGTGCCTTTTCAACAAAACAAAAAATAATTATATAAAATATGTCCTATCAAAAAAATTATATAAAGTATGTGATCTATTAATATTGATAGAGAAAAGAATGTGCTTAAAGTTGTTCTCAGCCTTTTAATGAGTTAACTAGGATTGACTTCCGTTAACTTTTGTAACAACAGTCTCAAATTTAAAAAATAAACTTAATTAGTAAAACTACAAACTGCCTCATTTTCTTAAAAGCAAGATTTACTAATGGGGTTACCACTCAATATCTCAAGTGCACGCTTCATCTAGGATGCACACTCCAGAATACCTCTTGCAGTGCAGCTTACTCTCAAATGCAAGTTAAACCTCCAACTTTGCCTCGATCTGTTGTGATTTGCGAGGATCTAATTACAATTTGCCAACAAAAAAAATGCTTTAAAAAAAACTTATACATGATTTTTGAAGTGTAAGGACCTCATTTGGAGAGTGCTTCAATCTACTGTGCGGATTAAGTACTGTCAGGGCTAACAGAAAATTGTCTTTAAAAAAAGGGTAAAACCTGACCTCTCTAATTTAAAGATAACTCGATATTTTTGTTTTCCTTGTCCAATTCATTTTAAGTATCTCCAAAACCTAAGTTAATGTTAATAATCATAATTCTGACATAAATTTCACATTCAGAACTTTGATGCTTTAAAGCATTTGTGCAATTTTGTGTGACAAAAACCCACAGTGCTATCTGTTCTCTATTCCTGTGCAAGTAGCTCTTGTTCACAAAATATGATATTCACTGCTCAGATAATCCTAATTCTTCGACTGAAGTATTTTTTAGGGAAAAGTGGATGATTTAAGTTCAGTTGACTTTTCACAAGCCGTCAATTTTGTTTCCTAAGTTTTCACTTTTTAAAGAAACTATTCAGGATTTTTCATTCATAATGAGTTTTGAGCTATTTGCCTTCAGGGTAGACCGAGTGAATAGTTGATTGCAACTCTTGCATGTGTTCCCCATGTACAAGAATATTTATTATTGTCCGCCTATAACTGTGTAGTAATGAGCAAACAAGTGATGCACATTGTATTCGATTCCTGTATAACTATAGTCTGCCTGTTGATTCTGGGTCATTGATGTATCTTTTATCTGCTTTCTTTAGAGTTTTGATGTGTTTGCTGTCAATCCAGATCTTGAACAAAAATATAGAACTTCATTCATCTTCAGCAACTCCAAGTTGTGCTGGTAAGATATATCTTGCGTTGCATTATTATGGGTGTGTGTATGTGTTGGAATCTTGTACCAGGACAAGGGATAGGCACAATATAATAATTTAAAAGGATTTACACAGATTAATTCCTCTTAAACTTGATTTACATAGGCTGATGAGAGAAGACATAAAAATGTTACCATGATACCTTGACCTCAATTATTTACTATCTTACTCCTGGCTTATGATATCATGAGTATCCACAATTTCATGAGTCACTTTTGTACCCCTTTTTCTTCCTCCAACTTCTCACCTCCTGTCTTAGCAAACAAACACAAAATCATGGGGTCTTGATATTTTCTTAGCAGAGAAGAACGCTCTGACTTCTCCGATGCTCTCCTCCATTAACATTGCACTTACTTTTTTATCTTTTTCTTCTTCACTAACATTGTTCGACAATGGACAAGGAAGAAACTAGCGGTTGGTCAGTCTTGCCCAGTCTTTTCTTGAACTGATTTTGAAGCGACCAACCCTACCTTATTATCTTTGCTTTGGCTTTGTTTGCCGCTCATAGCGTATTGCCAAAATCCATTGTTATTATCCACATGTGTCTCATCTTACTTTCCTCATTGTTCACAGAGGTATGGATTGAATTTTTTTTGCATCTTGCAGTCGTCAACACATTTTTTTCCACACCATATTAATGGGATTTTTATGGTTTGTGCACTGCAATAGTGCGATGTCATGCTCAGGAACTTCCTTCTCTTCTATTTTTTTGGTAAAGAACTTCCTTCTTTTCTTGGAAAATATCTAAGAACACTGATTTTGAAAGTAAGGTACCAGTGGGTATGTGGGTGGAAGAAAAAGAAGGGTGATGTATGTGACCCATTGTATCACAGGTTAGGGGTAAGACCGTAAAGTATTGCTGTCAAGGCACTCTGGTGACACTTTATGCCTTATCATTAGCCCATGAAAATCAAATTTAAGAGGTACTAATCTGTAAAATCCCTAATTTAAATATCTATTCTTCTATGGAAATAGTAGCGCAAATTAAAAGTAATGTCCAAACTGCAAACCAACTCTAAAAAATCAAGGAATAAAATTGACATTATTTTGTTTATATTGAGAAGAAGAAACCATAATGATTAATGACTTTAACAGTTAAACAAAAGATCTAAACTAGTATTGGGGATCCAGTTGCATCATGAAGAGTCATCCACTCATTCTACAGGGTTGTGAAGAAGAACCCAACATGAGGATCTGTGTCAACATGTGATATGTTGCTTATTTCCAAGAACCTATGAAACAAATGATAGTCAATTTCTGAAATACCAATGTAGTCTAACACATCAATATCCTACTTATATTTTGGATTTTCAGGAGGAGCTCTTCAGTTGTTTGCAGACTAGTTGTACTTCAATTCCCATTTGTTGTGCAGATGGGGAAATAAACACAAGTCTTGAGGGGTACAACAACTTCCATACATGTCTCTGTCCTTTCTCCATTTAAGGAATTGGTCTTTGGAGAAAGTTTCTCCAAAGGAGTATGAGTGTAAATCAACTAATATACTCCATGTAGGCCACGCCTTAATCAAAATGCAATACAGACTAGTGACCATTGTTGCAAGGAAATGTGAACATAATTGCTGATTAATGATCTGTTTGGATGAGCAAATTACATTTATGTTTGGTTTGAATATTATGGGAGACCATTGTGCTTGCCTTTTTTGGTCAGCATGGGAAATATTGGTGTGTGTGTGTCTGTTTTTTTTTTTATATATATATATCTACCACCTCATTTGGATTGGTAAAGGAAGACAGTAGCATATCTAATATGGTTTGTGATTTCCACAGTTCCAAACTCATAACAAGTGAAAATCATCCATTCTGCAAAAATATTCAAGCTGATTGTAATCTTGTTTACATAATACCTTTGCTTCATTTCTTCGAAGCTTGAATTGGGTTTGAATCATGGATCAAAATGTCAACCTTATTGGCTGACTCTGCTTCCGTGTTTTGGAGTAAGTCGTCATTCATAAGTGGTGAGATTGGAGAGTGTATTGATTGTTTCTCCAATCTTACCACTGTCTAGAGGAGGTTACATTTCCTTTAAAATCTTCTTGTAGGATTAGTTGCTGAGAGGCTAGAATGGGGAAATGATGACGACATGAGCCAGATTATACAGAGATACCCTGCAGGATTTGATCTTGTTCTTGGTGCTGACATCTATATCCTACAGCTCTTTTTCTCTCAGTTTTGAACTCCTCTTATTCATTAGTTAATACTGCTACACTGCAATTATTTTATTTTATTTTATTTGTCTTTAACTCCCTTGACGATATGTAAGCTTTCAACAGTCCAGCATCCCTCCACTCTTTGATACTGTAGAACAGCTTCTCCGTCTTAGAGGGGGCCATTGCAGATTCATACTGGCCTATGTATCTCGAGCTAAGATGTAAGTATATTGACCTATCCATGTTATATGAAGGTTGAAGTATGATTTCCATCTGACTTTTATGCCTCAAGTGGGGACGAATTTTAATGTCGTGCACTGAATGCCCCACCAACTACAGAGAATGTGGGGTTCAGTACTAGTTACTGTTAAGCTTCTTCAACCTACCATGTATGAGGCCCATTTCTGAACCATTGTTGTATCCTGTTAGCCCTCAGTTTGTGGGTTGCTGATTATACAGTTAGGATCTGGTCTTTGTTATTTTATGAAGCATCTGTAGTATGCTGTGGGCTCCATTATATTGCCACTCTTAACATGGAGCCATAGCCTCAATCCTCAAATGTGTGCAACCAATCAACACTGGAATGGTAGTTGTGCAGCGCATCCCACATGCTCATGCCATGTCTTGAAGACAATCATGAAATGGAGTTGACAGTTGCACGAGTGGTGTTGATCTATTATGTTCTTTTCCTCCTTAATAGGGTCTCTTTGGATGCCTTCAAATCTTAAGTGAACCACAGTATTTTGGCAGGACGGATGCTCTTTATTTTAGGCAGAGTAGCATCACGCACAACAAAATACGTATATCTGTGCATCCAGATGCACTTTATTTTTTTTTGTAATAAAAAAAATTATGAAATGTTGGAGCTGCCAACACATCCTGCCCTTTCTTCTTCTTCTTCCTTGTTCCCTTCCAGCTCTTCACATCTGGATCCAGCATCCCAACCTCCTCTTCTGCGCAGTCATGATGCCTTTACCTCATTAAGCAACCCTACCCCACAAAGACCACCACCACCTGGTTGATCCCGCATCCTTCTAAAATCCTCTCTTCCTCCTTCCCAGACTTTCTCGCATTATCTTACCCACAACTATGATCAAGCAGGCAAGAAAGACCTTGCAATTGTATTTCTCTACACAATTTACACCATACGGAAAATGAGAAATGATCAAACCTTTCATGAAATCCAGGCTAATCTGGAGAGGGCCACTAGATGCCTCCATGATCAGCTTTCTTTTACTTTCAAGTCATATTGCCAAAGCCATTTCAAGGAAAGACTCTTTACACTTCACTCAGTTTTTTGGAAGTTGATTCTCCATTGACGTTTTTATGTAATTTTCTGAGTTTTTTTTTCCCTTGCTTGGTTCCCTTTTCTTCATTTTATAGCTCTACTTTTAGGGATTTCTGTAGGTACTTCCTAGTCCTTGTATTCTATCTCTTCTTTTTTTTTTTTTCCTCTCTCTCTTAATACAAATATACTATTTAGCAAAAAAAAAAGATGCATTTTATTTGTAATCATGTCTTCTTTGCCATCACCAGAAATTACTTTTTAAGAAGGAAGGAGAGGGGGCTGTGGTGTGGGAAGAGGAGGATGAACTATTTAGAAGTTCACTCCCTTGGGATGCATTTTGATGTAACTATCTAGCAATTTCGCCACCTTGGATGCATTTTTATGTACCCGTAATCACACATGGTTTGAATCTGGTACAGTTGAGCTGATATTGTTGTCAATTCTGAATTGGTTGGACAAGTCAGAAAGATCACATCCAGCTTGGATCACTCACTTTGGGGTTTTTTTTTCAGCTTGCTGTACATTATGCAAACATATTCCGACCAATTGTGGTTTGGAGTACATCCAAATGATTGCTTCCTCCATAACCCAACAATCTGAATGGAAAACTAGCTTACCATGTTAACTTGGTTGTAATTTTCTTCAGGGAAGATGGCCATTATTGTCTCTTCTAAAACAAAGTAATCGTATGTGATCTCAAAATTGCATACTAATATAATGTTAACGCTTACCATATATTATCAAGAGCGTGCATCTCTAGGCTTATGCACAAATTATTTGCACTTGGTGCAGGATGGATGCAATGGTCGTTGATGAAGCTATCCAGCATGGAATGACGATCAACGAAGTAAATGGGACCCGGATGGTGGTTAGAAATCTTGAAGGTGTCATTTATGAGATCAAACTTTTAACTAATACATGGAATGCATGACTTCTTTTATTTTTGTTTGGTTAAGTAACTGTAACCCAAATATAGGTTGCCTAACCTAGCAAATTTTGCTTGAAGCCGCCTGGTGTAAGTTCTATCATGTTCTGTGCTTCAATGAATAGTTCTCATGACGTGGTTCTCCTCCAGCAGTTGATAATTTGTTGATGGTGAAATATGATTGGTTTTTTGAGAAGGGAACCTAAGAATGTATTATATATTATACAGTTACTGAAAAATTTTAAAATCAGGTCAACCCAGCAGAATTAGTCAAAAATTCAATTCTTGTAAAAGCGGATAAAGATTAGTCGAAAGAGGGCAGTTCTCTTTTCTCCCCTACCCACCACAGCGCCTCATGTCAGATAAGCACGTCATTATTTCTTTCCTTGCCGTTAAGCTTTCCTTATAGGATGTAATTTTAAGACATTAATAGCAAAATGTTCGTGATTAGCACATGCAATGCAATATAATTCATAACATGATAAATTAATAAGAATGTAAATGTTACAAATCTAAAGGAGAACCAGAGACAAAGTAGAATAGAGAGAAGGGAGAGAGGTTCTTATTCATGAGATCTGTGTGTACATAATAGGGGGAGGAGGATCTTATTTATAGAATAAGATTGCTTCCTCCCCAAGCAACCTAATAGGGAAAAACCCTAACCCTTAGGAATCCCTTTATCTCATGTGGGTCCCAATGTGGGCATCCACATATGATAATACATCTTATAACACTCCCCCTTGGATGACCACCATTCAATGACAGTTGCCTCATTAAAACCTTGCAAAGGAAAAATCCAGTGGGATAAAAACCAAAGCGAAGGAAAAAGAGTACAACGTTCCACAGGATCATTGACTTGGTGTTGGACGTGCATAATACTGCCTCGTTAAAACCTTAACTAGGAAAACCCAGTGGGACAAAACCTAGAGAAGGAAAAAGAGTACAGCGCACATATGTCCTGGGTAGCATACTTCAGGATGCCTCCCCCTGATTGACTACTCCCCCTGATGATAACATCTTTGTACATAATTCAGCATGTCAATTCTCGTATACAATTTCTAAAATACTGAGTTTGACAAGAACTTCGTAAACTGATCAGCCAGGTTGTTGCTTGAACGAACTTGATTGACTTCAATCTTGTTATTCTTTTGAAGCTCATGAGTGAAGAAGAACTTTGGTATAATGTGTTTCGTCTTGTCATCTTTAATGTATCATTCTTGAATCTGTTGAATACATGCCCAATTGTCTTTGCAAATAATGCTCGGAGTACCTGTACTAAGAGGTAATTGACAAGAACTACATCTATGCTGAGTTAAATATTTTTGCCATACACATTCCCCACTGGCTTAAAAATCTCAGCATGGTTAGAATAAGTAGCTATCAATAGTCAATTTAGTAGAATATCAAAAATAATGATATTGACATGAAGAAACATATAACATGTTTATGATCGATCCTTATAAGGATCAGGGATATATCCTGAATTTGTATATCCTACAAAATTTGATTTCAACCATAAAACTATATATGGGAAGCATATTTATAAAGAATAAAATCTCATTAGAACTTCTCTCGATCTGCGGGTCGAGATAAAATAGTCAATAGTTCTCTCGAGCTCTTCTGGAGTCTCGAATAGATTTATGTTATTTATGTAAATAACATAAACTTCTACTATTATAAATCCATTTAAGGATTGTATAAACAGGAACAGGCAAATGGGATTGTTTTCATACTCTTCCTTATATAAACATTCACTAAGACGATTGTACCATATTCTTCTGGAATGCTTCAGGCTGTACAATGAACGTCTTACTTATATTGAGTACGTACTCTCTGACTTTGCTTCAGGCAAAGCAAATCCTTCTGGGATTTTCATATATATAACTGTGTATGTTTTCAATCCCAGGTTTCTACAGGAAACCTTATATCACAAGTTTGTCTTTCGTTCATTTGCCTTACAAACACCCATTTGTAACCTACAGGGTTAACACCGTTTGGGGTTTGTACTATAGGTTCATATATACCACGTCTATTTAGAGATTGTAATTCCTTAATGGTATCTCTTTATTTTGGCCAATATATTCTTTGTCGACATTCATTTATAGAACGTGGTTTTGTATCCCAAACAACATTCTTAATTTCCATTGATATTTGAGTAGCTACCGCATATGCAAATGCGTCATCGATGATAATTTCATTTCTATCCCATCTCTCTCTTGAATAATTATAAAGTATAGAGATCTCTTTATTTATTGGGTACCCATTGCCTCTTCAGGGGCTTCCAGAGTCTCTTCTGGGACTCATGTCTCTTCCGGGACATTAATTTCTTCAGGAAATTTGGAGAGAGTGGATTTTATCATAAACTCTTCGGGAGTATACCTCTTCTGGAGTATGATTGGGATATAATTGCTCATTTCTCCTCTTCTGGGGAGCTGGGTCCTTGAAACCTATAGTTCTGCCACGCTTCTGGCGTGTATAGATTCATTTGCTGCCATATTTGGACTTTGTTCTTCAGGAACATTAATTCGTACTTGTCCTACAGGGACATTAATTCGTGCTTGTGTGTTCATAGCCGATACATGTGACCTAGTCACTTTTGCTGCATCATTAAAAGCATCAGGGAATTCATTTGTAATTAAGTGCACAATTCTCCGTACTTCATTCTCACGTTGTGAAGTACATAAATCTAGATGATATTGAGTGGAAGTATTCCACATTAATTCTCGCCGTTCTTCAGGAACGGATTGTTCTTCAGGAACAAAGTGTTCTTCAGGAACTCTCTTATCTCCCCCTAACGGCGAGAAGACTGTCTCATCAAGATGACAATTAGCAAAAAACGAACAATGAATATATCTCCTGTCATTGGGTCTAGATATCCATTAATTAGGGTGAAGTATAACCAACATAGAGTCTACGTTCTGAGTTCATGCAGGTCACAAACCTACGCTATCAAGTTTTATAAATTTAATAACATGCTGAAGGATGTGTATCCTAGGTTTAATAATATGTGCTAATGGGCGGGATTAGATAGATTCACAAATGCCACACAATATCCTTTGCGAAAAGGATGGTCAATAGATGGTACTCTAAGAAGTACGTAACAGAAGTATCAAATAATTTGCCAGAGTATAGGACCCCTAGAATAACAAGCTTCTGGCTTAACTTTGTTGTTTTGCTCATAATCGAATATGATTCGATTGTTAAAGATTGTTTTGTAATATAGCCTTTAAATATAAGGAGAATGCACTTAACTTTTCTAGTATCAGCTTCTGGCTGTCAATACTAGTAATGATGTACAAATACCATTATGTAGACTCTTCCGGAGCATTCAAGTATTTGTACGGATACAGCTATGATCGATGCCATGCACGAATGAAACACTAATTCAGAGAAAAACTTCTGGTTTTTTTTCAATGTAGTGTGTTTTGTTGCACTGTCTACTGGACATATATTATCCTCAGCTTCATGCATTCCATGAGCCATAGAGCAAGTAATAATAAACTCACATAACTAGGTAATCGCATTGCAAAAATAAAAGTAAGAACAACTAAACAATTCAGCAAATATAACATAATATACGGGGGATTAAAAATAAGTCCTAGCATTCAACAAAATATCTAAGAACTGAACTCAATGTTCAAACTCATAAAAGTAGTTGTAGGTCTTCTAGACCATGCTTGGTAGTTCGCCCAATTTCCAAACAAAATGCCTTCTCAATCACCTCTCCTGGGGTGGTTTATTTCATCTCTACGGGAGAACATATTATATCTACCTCTTCTGGAGGGATTTTAATTGACTAATCTGGCATTTATTTCAAGCATTGGGTGTATGACTATCTGCTGGTGATCATCCCTATCTAATGGGGATATAATGGCGCGGAAAATAAGAGCGTATGCCATATCCTTCAGGGATATTTTATTTCCGACTTTGATAGTATTACCAAGCCCTTTAGAGTGTGTAAAGATCGATTTACCAATAACAATCAAACAAAAATAGAACTTCGGGTTCTCAATATCCGATGACAAAATATAATGAAGAATTGGCCAATCAGAAAGTTAGAACTTCGGGTTCTTAACTGATGAAATCAGAACTTCTAGTTCTGTCAATACTTCAGGCTAGTGATAGAACTTCAGGTTCTTAGAACTACTGGTTCTATCAAAACTTCAGGTTTGAATCACAACTTCTGGTTCTATCAAAACTTTAGGTTTGATTTCATGGCCGTTGTATCGATCTACACTACTTTGAATCTTTAGAAATCAAAGCTCCAAGTTTGATTATGAATATGAATCTTCGGGTTCATATTCTAAATCTTAGAACTTCTGGTTCTAGATAATGTATGGATCTTCGGGTCCAGATTATTCATTGGATATAGAACTTCAGGTTCTATTATTTGGAATTACTGCTTCTGGCAATAATAAATTCATCAAAACTAAAGTTTCAGATAATCATTAGTGATAATTATACCGAAGTAATTATATCAAGCATACAGTATAATGTTATAGAATATAAAAATAAATGTATATGAGAAACAGAAATAAAATGTAGAACTTCAGGTTCTTAACATCCAATCAAAAATAATAATAATAATGTGATGAAGAATTTAGAAATTGAAGTTTAGAACATCGGGTTCTCAGCTTAAGAATCAGAACTTCTGGTTCTAAATTAGAAATAGTTCATGGATCTTTCAGTACGAGTTAGAACTTCAGGTTCTATGTTAGGATAATTCATGGATCTTCAGGTCCGAGTTAGAACTTCTGGTTCTAGATTAGGATAATTCATGGATCTTCAGGTCCAAGTTAGAACTTCTGGTTCTAAATTAAAATAACATACAGAACTGCATGTTCAGATTATTTATTCGATATAGAACTTCTAGTTCTAAGTATTAGATGTAGATCTGAAAACTTCTGGTTTCAGAGTAAAATAACCAACGGATCTTCTGGTCCGGAATCGACGGATCTTCTGGTCCGGATTCAAATGAACTTCTGGTTCATAGGCTAAAAGAATTTATGGAATCTCGAGTCCGAGTTGTTGATTCCATATAGAACTTTTAGATCTAAATGTCATATGGAACTTCCGGTCCAAATTACTTATATAGAACTTCTGGTTCTATTTATAATTCATGATTTTCAATTTTATCATAATCTCCTTTTGATAAGAAATAATTATTCATCACTTGAATTTAAATTATAAATACTTGCAAATCGAAAAATGAATAAAATAAATGCAAGTGTATAATTATCAAACTAATAAAAGATAATAAAAGAAGGAGAAATTACTTAACCTTTGAATCATCCTCTTTTTAGTACCAATGTGTAGATCTGCTCGCGAGCTTTCCGTAGGAGCAAACGGATCTCAAATCGGACTCCGGATCGTCAAGATATTGCAGAAACAAGTTTCTGCCATCAATCCGGTCAAATCTGCCTTTGACCATACGATTTGATGACATAATGCTTCTGTCAGCGGCTGGCGTCACGCTGACATCTGCAATTGTGCTGCTTCTGGCGAGTTGGACTTGCTGTACGCATGTTAGGTCTGACCCGACCCAACCTGGAACATTGCTTCTTGTTGGGCTGCTGCTAAAAGGTCAGGTCAACCTAACCTGACCTTGACCCGAACCTGGAACTGACCTGGGTTTATAAAAACCCAGATCCTTCTCTTCCTCGTTTGAAGGTCTGCAACAAGGGAAAAAAAAACAGCACCCCAATAACGTGGTGGTGATGTTGCAGGCCCTCGGGAGGAAGTGGGTCGAGATCTGAAAACGCAGCACTCCATCTCCATCCTTTCTTATCTTAGCCTTCGGAAGCCACCCGCGCCGCTTGCGAATCGGCCCATCACCACCCTCCACCGCCACTTCCGTCGAAGAGTGACGGTGAAGGTGAAGGTGGCGGACGCCTCGATCGACATGTTGACGCCGCCGTGCTTGCCGAACTCATGGCGGGCGCTGGTGAGGGCCTGAGCCGGATCGCATGGTTTCGGCGCTCTGTTGTATAGGCAGAGCAGAGCACTCTGTTTGAAAATATGGCCATTGATCTTGGGTTGTTTGATCAGACCACGACTCTGACTGACCACAAAGAAGAAGAGGAAAGGCAGCCTTCTTGTTTCTTTGTCGTCTGAGAAGAAAAACGCAGAGAAAGGGAAACCGTCTGATGCTGTTGCGCCATGCCGCTCGCTGCTTCCTCAACAAGCACAGAACCTGTGCTCTCTGTAACGAAGAATCAAACAGCACCAGACCGAACTTTGCTTCCTTATTCTTCTCCGATTGGAAAAAGGAATACTGACGACAATCCGAGAACCCACTTCTCCGATTGTATGGCCCAGACAGAGATCAGAGTCGATTTCCAATCTCCCTTTTCTCTGCACTAATCTGCAGAGATCCATGGCCGAGCGTGATCAGATATGTCTGATCTTTCTTTGCTTGATCTTAAAAAAAAAAAAAAAACCGAAAGATCTATGCAAATCTCTCCTTCTGAGATTTCGGCCAGGCTTCCCTCTTCTGTAAAATTCAAAGCACAAAACAATAGAGCATTTCGTGCTGATAACGTGTTACAAATCTAAAGGAGAACCAGAGACAAAGTAGAATAGAGAGAAGGGAGAGAGGTTCTTATTCATGAGATCTGTGTGTACATAATAGGGGGAGGAGGATCTTATTTATAGAATAAGATTGCTTCCTCCCCAAGCAACCTAATAGGGAAAAACCCTAACCCTTAGGAATCCCTTTATCTCATGTGGGCCCCAATGTGGGCATCCACATATGATAATACATCTTATAACAGTAAACTAATTATTTTTTTTTACGACCCAAGGTCTCCCTCGCTAGCCTAGCCTTCGAACCTTAGCCTAGCCTCCAAACCTTTTGCCTCTGGCTTAGAGGATATTTGATTCTGATGAGTAAAGACTATTTCTAGGGAGTATATGCATAGCCGTGCGCATAGTATCTAGATAAAATAAGGAGCAAGAGTCAAACCTAAGACTTTGGGAGTAGATTCAAATCTCAAACCAACTGAACCACTACCTTGACGGCAATTTAAAATAATTATAAAAATCTATTTTAATTAAAAACTTATATTATAAAGTTGTTGTTTGAGTGAATAACGATGCAAAGATTTAGATAGAAGAGCGAGATATTTGAAAACCAATTTGGCTTTGTGCCAGGAAGGTCAACTATGAAGGCTATTTTTTTTACTTCGGCAATTGATGGAATAATATATATGTGAAGAAGTAAAATACCTATAAATTTGATTTGGTGAGTTTTAAATGGCAAGTTTGAAATAAAATGGAAAGAATTTTACATGAAAAATCATTTTAAAAAAATCATTTTAAAGTCACTTTATACAAAAAAGGATTCTAAAGACATGATTCCATCATAGTAGTCCTAGGGGTCATTTTTTGTTCAAGCTTTTGAAATTTGAGCTAGGTGGCGATATTCCCACTCATTCACGTACACGAGCAGAAATATCTCTGCTTGTTTTTTTATCATTTCTTCCTTCTCTTTGGTTTTTCATAGATTTGGATGATCTAAATTCCTCCTCCTCCTTCCTTCAACTCCAAATATAGATTCCATAGATAAAGAAAACTAGAAGATTACCCGTAGTAGTCAATTATGTTTCGTTTTGGCCAAAATGGCCGGAATTTTTCATTTTGGTTCTTTGGTTGAACAAGAAAGGGGCTAAAAATTTAGGGCTGTATTTTGGTCAATTCCAATCCATTTTGGTCATTTCAGTCAATTTCGACCGATTTCAGTTCAATTTTGGTTGCCCATTTTGGCCCATCTCGATTTACAACATAGTTTTCACTAATTTTTTTTTGTTTTTATTTGTCTTTTCAATATTGATATGAAGGAACATGCATAATTTATGTTTTATTTCTAGTTTTCTATTATATATATATGTACATATATTTTTTTAATTTTTTTAATTTTTTTTACTCTAAAAAGTTACTTCGAAAAGTTTTGCAGAAAATTTAAAATACCAAAATATTTCTTCTTAAAGACTAGACCGAAATGTTGACCGAAAAGGAATTGACAATTATAGAATTACCGATCAAAAGCACTATTCCCAAAAATCCTACCATGCATTTCCAAAAGTCTTCGAGGCTTGTTTGTGTAGTGGCTAGCACTACGGAAACACTGGGGAGACAAGGCGCTGGCATTTCCAGCTCCATTCTCCATTGTTTGGTGCATCCAATGGAATCTCCTCTGAGATTCTTGGTGCCTATTCTTTTGCAAACGAAATTCTCTCGTAGTGGGGATGCTAGTTTCTTACCAGGGTGGGGTTTTTTTTTCTTTTGGGTAAAATACCAAGGTGGGTTGGTTTCCTTTTCAGTGGTAGCTTTCAAACAAACACTAAATATAAATAAAGAAAGAAAATAAAAGAGAGAAATGGGGAATCAAGATTCGTTCCACTTTACATGCTTGTTAAGGGGTCGTTTGTTTTGGTTGATTTACATAAGTAAATGAACCACGTGTGTAATGGTTTCATACCATCACGTTTGCTTTCACTCATTTACGTATGAGATGTGTAAAGTAGATGTGAAAATGGTATGAAAATGGCTTGAAAATCAAGTAAGAATTTTCACACCTCAACAGGTGTGAAAACATTACACATGTCACTGCTACCAGGCGATTGAACAGTAACTATATATGGCAGTCGGCATTTTTTGCATTTTTTTTATTTTTTGAGCCCCAAAATAGCAATCTAAATCATCTAAACTCTTCTAAAGGTCAAAAACGGCTCAGCCACTAATTTTCAGCCATTGGATCATCATACAACTTGAGATATGATCAAAACAGTTTAGACTATTAGATGTGATTGAACCTGTGATTGAACCCAGTTTGCCTTTCTTGATTTTTTGACTCTTGTGGGCCCTCTAATGTAAATCAGAACCATTAAAACTCTAGTGAAGACTAAAAGCGGCCATGAGACCAATTTTCAGCCGTTGGATCATCATACAAGTTGAGATATGATCAAAATAGTTGAAACCGTTTGACATAATTGATTAAAACCAGTCCGCCTTTCTTTATTTTTTGACTTCTATGGGCCCCCTAATGTAAATCAGAACCGTTGAAACTCTTGTGAAGACTAAAACCGGCCATGAGATCAATTTTCAACCATTGGATCATAATATAGTTTGAGATATTTACAAAAGGATCTAACAATAAAAATCTGAAATTCTTAATTTTATGGGCCCCATCTTGATAATTTAAACTGTCCAAACTCTTTAGAATGCCTTTTTTAGCTTAGAGATGTAGTCTTTTTTTATATATATTTTAAGATATTTGTGATAAATCATGAAAAGTGACAAAAATATTATGATAAATGGTGAACTGTTGGATTACTTTTAATTTACATATGAAGAGGTGTGAAAATGACAAACGATTGAATGCATTTCACATGTGAGTCAATTGCATATGCAAATGAGTCATTAACCTATGTAAAGCATTTTCACATGATATATGAAATTAACAAACGACCCCTAAGAGTGGATGGGCGAGAGATAAAGAAAGACAACCATACCTTACACGTGTTAATGTTATTTGAAAGTATTCTTATCTCCTGATATAGTTTGGTCATGCTCCAAGATTTGAGATCCTGAGACCCTCAAATCTTAGGGCACGATGGTTCCACAATAATTAAAACAAAAAAAAATATTTTTTTAAAAAAATAAATTCAACTAAACAATGGATTACATGACTAGATAAACTTCTTATAACATGCCACTAATGACTAATTGAAGAATTCTTGCAACTCATTCCTCAATCCCGTTCCCGCATGCAAAATAAGTAACTCAATGTCCGACTTAACTGCGAAATCTGTGAAAAACAATTGGGTAAGTGCAACTCTACAAGTAGATCCACTATGAAACCGTAGCAAATAGGTAACAATCAAAGATATTAAATTTCAAAGCCACAGTTTTGAACAAATAAACAATTAGCAAAAAAATAGAAATCTTGAAGATGATAAAGTCGAATAATATGATTGTAGCAAGTTCAAAATGGCGAGTTTAAACTTTAATGGAATTATACGAAGTTGAAGCATGAGCATATTCTAGCAAAATCAAAATTAACACAATTGAGGAACAACATCCTAAAGCCAATTTAAGATAAGGTAGCTTTGCAGTACACAAAAATAAAGCAAACATAGTGTATTCGCTGGAGTTAAGCCTGGACCAAGCACAAGGTTCCTACTAGGTACAAGCAATTTTATATCCAAACTTGGCTCGAAGCCTGAGATATCGGTAATTTCCACAAAACGCAGTGGGAGCTAGTTACAGGCTAGCAATATCGCACAAAAGGGTCCCAATCCGAATGTCTTATCCAAAAGGGGCTAAAATCCAAGTGTGAGCGTCCTCATGGTGCATTGCCCATACTCTAGAGAATGCCTTTGAGATCAATGGTTTATGAATAATAAAATCCATAAATTTTCAATTCACAATTTCAAGTGCACAAATAGGATTGGGGTTAGAAATACGAATTAATTCAATGTTAACAAGTTTCATGAAAATTCCATCATTCTCAAATCAAATAACAAATCAATGATAATAATACACAAATCAATTTAATTTATAACAAGCTGGTGTTAACAGAAACAATATCAAATCTAACGACTATCAAACAAAGCAAAAGCGGCAATAATCCTTGAAAATCCTATGATTATTTCAGTAAAACCCAAAATTATGATTTAAAACATAATTGAGACAAGGAATATGAAACTCAATACTAGGGTAATATAGTAAGACTACTTGCCTAAATCGACGGTGATCAAAGAATTTGATTTGTCTTGACCTCGATGTCCGAGTATCTTGGAATCAAATGATGTTTTATAAATAGATTAGCAATGGGGTCCAATGATTCAAGCTCATGCACTGATTGTTTGACTTAGGTCAGGCTTGATTGCTGGTCAAAAGTGATAGAATTATCACATGTTGGCTTTAGGCCCGGGCTAGTCCATACAATTGGGTTGATTAGATTAAAGTAGTATTGTTCATACAAGCACATAGGTGAAAGGGATTTGGACTCAAGGTTAATAAATTCTACAAGTGGTTTCAGTTTGGATCACAACATAGGTTGAAGAGATGAACGGGCCCTAAAGACTTGAGTTATGCAATATAGCAGGTGCGCCAGGCAAAGGGTCCAACGCATCCAATTTACATGGTGACTGGTTTCTGCGTATGTAAATAAGTGGCTGGAACGAGGAGAGGAATGATATGCGTCAGGTTAAAACACTCAGTAGGTTATCTAGATCCATGTCATGTCAAAAACCCGTACATCTCGAAACCATGACTCCTATAGGCATGATACACAAGCACAATATTATGTCGGCATGCCGTGCCTCAACAGATTCAAAATGAGCCCAACCATATTTATGCTCAAGGGCATCTCAAAGCCATGTCATGTCAAAAAGCCATACTTCTAGAAATCATGACTGCTATAGGCATGATACACAGGCACAATATTATGTCGGCATGCTGTCCCTCAACAGATTCAAAATGAGCCCAACCATATTTATGCTCGAAGGCATCCCAGAGCCAGATGTCAACTTGCACATTCCTTGTAATGTAATCCTCATGGTAAAAATAGTCACAAGCATGCCAGTAAATGGGCCTGCTATCAATAGGTCATTCTTGGGTCAAGATTAACCAACCAAAAGAAACTAGACAGAGCATTAAAAAATTTACCCAAATCAGATCAATCCATGTCTGTCATAGGCCAGGTCATTAATCCAAGTCAATTAGCAGGGTGGGGCTTAGAACAAGGTAGACAAGGATCATTAAAGAAATTGGTTCGCGTCATGATTGACTTAAACACGGTCTAGTTTCATGTGCCACTATTGCACAGGACTCAAATTTCAAATGGTCCGGAAATAGATCACAAAAGAAAACAAGGTGAGCCTCACCGTGGCCAAGGATCATGTAGCCATAAACTAATAAATTTCCACGCTAAGGAATTGACTTGCCTTGAAAAAGAAAGCATGGGATAAACCTTAATACTGTATTATCACGTGATGGCCCCGTTAAAAGAAGTCAATGGACCGTAGTATATAATCAATTCAGTGTGCTCTGGCTTCCTCAAAATTGGTTTACATGGCCTGGCTCAAGGTGATAAAGAGGATGGTGGGTCGGTTACTTTGAGATAGAAGACGGGCCATGATGGTGGTTTTTACCTTGGCAGTGGCATGCCCGATGCGTTCTCAATTGGGTTAAGGATTTTGGCCACAGTGGTACGTAGGGTGGCCCGGGCTGATGATACGTGGCATGATGCAAGGATATGAAAGGTATCTTGTTACGTGATCCACCATGAGCGTGGGTACAATCAACATGATAAAGAAAACCTCTATGAACAGGGTACCATTCAAGACTATTAGGACGGCAAATCTTAATAGTAACTGCCAAAAGAAGGAGAGAGAGGTGGGAAAAACATACCTCTTAAGACAGCGAAGAAAACCTTTTTGGAAGACGAGAGTAGATTGAATTATTGGAATTTGCCCATTTAAAATATAAAAAACTTAGATTTTTGTAAAATGGTGTTGACCAAAACTTTATATCAAACGTGGATATTTCACATATGCCATTAATTTTTTTTTCAAGTATACCTTTTTGTGCGAGATTGAAGGACAAACCCTTTGTATTTCCAGACTGAAAGGCGATTTCGTATGGTTTCGTTTGACAAGAGGTTATTAGTTAGATTGTTGCCATTAAAGTTATACGAGTTATAGCCTTTCTTACTAGCTTATGTACTATATATTTCCTTATAAAGCATTAATATGGACCATCAGAACATGTTTGACAAATATCATATAATTTACTTAGATTTATTCCATAAAGGCATTAGACCATTTTCAAATATATTATTTAGTATACATTGTTCAAATAAACGTCATACCATTCTTGAATTAGCATTAACCTGAACTTTTAATTCTTTGAAACATCACCATTGGATTTTATTACAAAAAAAATTAAACTTTAATTACCAAAAATGAATGACGAAGATGATTTGATACATGAATCACAGACTTTAACTAAAGATAAGATGTGGGCTCCAGTTGAATGAAACAAATAGAAAGAAACTGCCATTGATCAGTGGTTAGTGGTTAAAACTCAACCCTACTCAATGATGTTGTTTTTGGCCATCCATCTAAACTTAAACTACAGTAGTTTAATTCCTAAAAATAAATTTGACGAATGACAACTTAAATTTCCATTTCATTGAAGAGTATGTCTTTGTTGGGCAAATGTAGAATCAAACATGCCCTTCAAAAGAAAACGTAGAATTAAATGTAGGTAGCAATATTGTTATCTATTTGGATATCCATAAAAAAAATATCCTAACATTTGTTCATTTTTATTTGACAAAATATTAAGACTCTATCATTAATTGCCAATTAGAGAAGTTCTTTATAATTTTATTTTTGTTAAGATTTCTATATATATTTTACTCATTATTTATTTTAAATATTAACAAACAAAGGTTTGGGCTAGGCCCTATCAACCTAGCTAAGCCAAGTCCTAAGTCGGCCCTCAAGTTTACAAGTTTTTCAAAATTGGGCTCTATCATAGTCCCAGACTTTAAGACTAGAAAAAATAAAAAATGAAAAGTAAAAAAGAGCTATATTTTTTTAAGGGCTTTTGGCCCCGAGCTAGGCGAGGCTCCCTCATCAAGGGTGGGATTGATAGCCCCATTCAAGTCTCTCACCTTCAACCCCACTATCCTTCCTTATCAAAGAAAAATTATTTTTTATTAGAAGGCATATCCTAGTGGTAGGAGTTCGGAACCTTTGAGTAAAAATCTGACGGTGACTGTGGGTGGACCACTTACGGTCTGTCACGTCACCATCGGACAGTTTGCCATACACGTGATAGTACATACCAAGCTACTAAGGGTGACATGGCGGATTGTAAGTGATCTACTCAAAGTCACCATTGGCCAAACCCTCATATAATCTCAACGTCGTAGTTTCTGTGTGGGAGGAAGGCTTTTCTAGAAGCAGATTAATTGGTAGCAGCGTAGAACAGCTACTAACACAGGCAAGTGGGGTGGCCTACGATGTAGCTTTCTTTTTGTAAACAGGCCCACACGGTTTCTTTTTAACTCAAGTGGGCTTTCTTTTCGTAAACAGGCCCACACGGTTTCTTTTTTACTCAAGTAGGCTGGTGGGTTGTGGCCATGCTTTTTCTTCCTTTTCTATATCTTTTCAAGTGGGTGTGCTTTCAAAATTCTGGGCTGAGCTCTTTTTCTTGTGTTGGGAACCGTTTCACCGTCAACTTTTTTAACCACCTAAGGCTAGCTTTGAATTTATATTATACAAAGCAAGTGTTTTAGACCCAAAAAAACAAAAAATAAAAAAAATGACCAAAGCCCCATCCCCAACAAAAAAAAAAAATGCCACACCAAAGTCATGCCAAACAGGACTTTGCTTTCCTATTTAACAATCCAATTAAAGTTTATGCAAAGGTTGCCACAATAATTTTAGTATACCACCTATTTACTCAAACACAACATAATTATATTTATTTGAGCTTAGTGAAGTGTATAGTTTATCTTCACTACCAATTAGCTAAATCTAAGTTATGTCACTACTGGCCGACACATTTTTTTAATTAATATTTTTTTCTTTTGAAGTTATGGGATCAATTTCTCATAAACAATGGGCAGACTAACCCATTGACCATTTAAATCAAGATAATTTTTGGGCTACGTCCAAATCTTAGATTAAATCCTCCTCTCGTACAAATCAGTATATGTTTTGAACAACTGAGCTCTGTATAAAGGTGGAGTGAAGGAACTCTATTTTAAATAAAATTATTTTTTAAAATTTAGCATAATATTTATGTTTTGTATTTAGTTTTACAAATATCATCGCTGGAGGTTCCTAATCTGAGCAAATGATCAAATCAAACTCTATGCACATACATCTGTAACATTAACTTGTCCATCGGATTAGGTTTATGTTTATTATTAAAAATTTAGGTCTTTTACATTTTGGATCTCATCTCACCGACCAAAACATGGAATCTGCAGCTTTGTTTATCTTTTTCGCCTTTTTCTGCAACTTTGGTCACGTGATTCTGCAACTTCCTTGAAATTTCCTCACTTGTGGCCCCTAGCGTTAGCATCTCTTTTTGACTCACAGTCACCGGGAGACTTGGCTTTTGTTGACGCGCTTGTTGATTTACTTGTGCTTCAATTATTCACATCTTCCTCCTCCTTCCTTCGCCTCTTCCTCACTCTTTCTATCATCTCACTGAGTCGCGCTTCTGGAATTACCATGGAGTTTGTAGCTTCAAACGTGGTAGATGCAGGTTTAAGCTCCCTTTTCCAATCCATGTTTGATACTTTGTCCGCCCCTCCTTTCCTCAAAAGCCTAGGCTTTCTCTTCGGTGGTGTTCAAGGAGAGGCGAAAAAGCTCAAATCAACCTTTTCCAGAATCCAAGCCCTTCTCGACGATGCAGAGGACAGACAAATCAAAGAGAAATCAGTTCGCCTGTGGCTCAGAGAACTCAAGGATGCTGCCTACGACGCCGAGGACATCCTCGATGAACTCGAATGCGTTGTCCTTCGATCCAAAATAGAAGCGGAAGCCCCAATGCAAACAAGAAAGAGGAAGCTGACTGATCAGGTATCCGACTTATTCTCTTTCTCTTTTTCCAATCTTAACATGGGTCCTCGAATTAAGGAGATTAGAGAGAGACTAGAAGAGATTGAGAGCAGGAGCAATCACCTCAATCCCAAAGTCATACTGAAGTCTGAAAGGGTCATACCTAGCAAGCGGCCTCCCACTAGCTCGATCGTAGATGAGTCGTATATATTCGGAAGAGAAACTGACAGAGAGAAGGTGGTGGGTTTGTTGACATCAGAAGACTCTTCAGCCTCCGACTCAAGTATCCTGCAGGTTGTTCCCATTTGCGGCATGGGAGGACTCGGGAAGACTACACTTGCTCGATTGATCTTCAATGATGAACGGGTGAAGAAACATTTTGAGGTAAGAGCCTGGGTTTATGTGTCGGAAAATGACTTTGATTTAATTAGGCTAACCAACGCCATTGCAGAGGAAGTTCCTGGGAGTATTACTCATCCTACGAGCTTGGATAAAATTCAAGTTAGCATTCAGAACGCTCTGCAAGAGAAGAGGTTTTTGCTTGTGCTAGACGATGTTTGGAATGAGAACTGTAGCGATTGGGAAGCTCTACGAGCTCCATTGATGGTTGGGGCAAGAACTGGAAGTAGAATTCTAGTAACCACTAGAAGCCAAAGAGTTTCTGCAATCATGGGAACAGTTCCCACTCATTCTTTGCAGGGTCTGTCCGATGATGATTGCTGGTCTCTCTTCAAAAGACGAGCATTTGTTGAAGAGAATTCAGATGCACATCCAGAGTTGGTAGAGATTGGCAAGAAAATTGTAAAGAAGTGCAAAGGGTTGCCTTTGGCAGTGAAGACACTCGGAGGTCTCTTGCGCTCTAAAGTAAATGCTCGCGAGTGGGAAGCAATCTTAAAAAGCGAGATATGGGATCTTCCAGAAGAAACAGATGGCATTTTGCCGGCTCTAAAATTGAGTTATCATCACTTGCCAGCACATTTGAAGCGGTGTTTTGCATATTGCAGTTGCATAGTTTATAAAGGGCGTTTTTTCTCAAAGGATAAATTAATTACAAACTGGATGGTACAAGGTTTTATTCCGTGTAGAGGAAGCAAGCAAATGGAAGACATAGCTGAGGAATATATTGATGATTTGGTTTCGAGGTCACTGTTTAGTCCTCTAAAAGAACCTATTCAAATCATTTCCGTATACACAATGCATGATCTCACTATTGATCTCGCACGTGCTGTATTAGGAGCTGATGTTTTGGAAAGAGTAGATGGGAACTCACTTGAAAATTGTGAAAAGGTTCGTTATATATCGCCGCTGTGCATGTCTAATATAAAATCAACTAATGTTGAGGATGTATATTGTTTTAAAAATCTGCGCAATCTTGACTTGTCTTACACCAACAATATCCCAGCTGATTTGTGCCTAAATTTTGGGCATCTACGCAGTTTGAATTTGTATGGAACACATTTCATATGTAATGAATTACCAGAATCAATTGGGGATTTGTTACAACTCAGGTATCTTAACTTATCCTATCTGGAGGTTAAAAAGTTACCAAAATCAATTACCAGACTATACCATCTACAAACCTTGTCGCTCGATTTTTGTAAAAATCTTATAGAGCTACCCAGTGACTTTAGCAACCTAGTCAACCTAAGAGAACTGTCTTTACTCGAATGCCCAGTTTCCACTCCGCCAAGAATTGGGAGATTAACAAGTCTCCGAAAGTTGGAGAAGTTTAAAGTGGGAAAAGAGATTGGACACAGGGTCAACGAGTTGAAGGACCTGATACACTTACAAGGATTCCTTTGCATTTCAGAGCTTCAAAATGTGGTTAATGTGAAGGAGGTCAAAGAGGCTGAGCTGAATAATAAGAAAAAAATTGACAGTTTAAGCTTGAAATGGAGATGTGATGACGAGGCATTGCGACGAGAAGGCATACGCGCAGGCATGGAGGAGGAGGTACTCAAAGCCCTCCAACCTCACTCCAACCTTCGAACTCTGAATATTGAAGGCTACTGTGGCGTCACATTACCAACATGGTTGGGGGACCCATTATTCTCCAATCTAGTTTCTGTCTATTTGTCTCATTGCAGATGCCAACATCTCCCTCCTTTCGGCCAGCTCCCTTCCCTCAAATATCTGCGTCTTGAATATCTTTATGGAGTGAAAAAAGTGGGGCGTGAAATCTGTGGTGGTGATGGCACAGTGAAGGCTTTCCCAGCATTGGAATCATTTCATTTTTCTTCTATGCCTGATCTGGAGGAATGGTCTGACCTAGAAGGAGATTTTAGCCATATCAATGAAATTTATATCTTAAATTGCTCCAAGCTGAGGGGGCTTCCTCATTTTCCTTTCACATTGAGACGTCTAGCAATATGGGGATGTGCGAGATTGACTACTCTTCCTCAATTCTCAACCATTCTTCAACTAGATTTGAGCAGATGTGATGAACAGATCTTGAGCTCATTGCAGTATCTTACCTCTCTTTCCTTTCTTCTAATAGATGACTTTCCAAATCTAACATCACTGCCTAATGGATTGCGGTCGCTTACAGCGCTTGAAGATTTACAAATTCTCTATTGTCCCCAGCTCAAATCCCTAGGTGATGTGGTTCTGCCCCCCGCTCTTCAAGAGCTCAGAATTGATGGATGCCAGAATCTGAAGTGCTTGCCAACAGGGCTAAAAAATCTCACTTCCCTTGTTGCACTGGAGCTTTCATATTGTCCTGAAATTCATTTCTTTCCAGAGGAGCTACCAGCCACCCTTGTTGAGCTAGTGCTTAGGGGTTGTCCGTTGCTAACGGAAAAGTGTAAGGAAGGAGGCGAGTATTGCAGTAAGATATCACACATGCCAAAAAGAAGATCTATATGGTTTCAGTTGTCTGATATGGTCGAGAAAAAAGATATACAATATTTTAGTTGTCTGCCATGGCCGTGAGAGAAGAAATACATCCCTCCATGATTCGAACTGGAAAGAAAGAAGAAAAACAAGAGTTAAAAGAGCAGGAGGAGCAGTTACCAATCGCTTCTAACGTCTGCAAGAAGAAGCTAATACAACGAACGAAATGACTGATAGTCATCGTCGACACCCCAAGATGGATCCGGATTCTTCTTGTCTCATGTAAGTAGTAAATCCAAAATGCATTGCATTTGCATCCCTTTTCCTTTTATTATTATTCTTTTCTTCCCATCTGTTGGGGTTTCTGTCAAATGGATGAACTACTAGTATGTTATTATTATTTTAATCTCATTTCATGGTATGGTAATGGGATGGGATTTCTTCGAGATTGATTCCATTATATTATTTTATAAGTTTCTTGAGATGTATCTGATATGATGTGTCGACTATAATTGTTTATCCTTTTTCATTCTGCAGAAATGTGGAAGCTTCTTCAATAGAGCAGTAGCTATCTTTTGAAGTTAAATAAATGCAGCGACTGTCTCATTCCATTGGAGTTTGTAAACTTTTCAAAACATTGTACCATGTAAGTAGCACTTGCTTAGTAAACAATTTCTGAATTACTTATTGAACAAACTGAAATTATAGATGTCAGAGGCAAAATAACTTCTGAACTCATGACCCTATATAAAGCATTTCAAATGCATTTTAACATACTATGTCATCTAACATAGCAAACCTGTTTGAAAGCAGAAATCAATAACAGTAGCCATGGTTGTTGCATGCATGTCCAGTCACTTCATATTTTTGATAGATGGCTTTTGGCGTTGAAGGAGAGGCCCAAAGGCTCAAATCAACCTTTTTGAGAATCCAAGCCACTCTCAACGACACAGAGGACAGACAAATCAATGAGGAATCAGTTCGCCTGTGGCTCTGGCTGAGAGGACTCAAGGATGCTGCCTACGACACCGAGGACATCCTCGATGCAGTCGAATACGTAATCCTTCGAGCCAAAATAGAAGCCCGCATGCAAACATGAAAGAGGAAGCTGACTGATCAGGTATCTGACTTATTCTCTAGCTCTATTTCCAATCTTAACATTATATTAGCCAATGTCCTGTACTGCAGGAAAAGTTTCAGGAAGGAGGTGGATATGGGCATAAAATGTCCGAAAACCTAAAATAATCATGAATTCAATATTCACGTGCCACTGATTCAGGCATTGCACGTAAAATTTCTCTCAGAAGTCCCAATTATTAAAAAATATATATATTGAGTCCATGTTTTTTAATGCTGTTTTTGTACTCACCACTGTGAACATGAAAATGCTTATTTTGCAGATGCTCTACATGTACAATGAAGCAATGGAAAAACAACCATTTATTGGCATTGATCCTTGAGTGTGGGTGGACCATTTCTGTTTTCTCCAACGGCCTCTTCAAGGACATCATTGATGAATGGGAATATTTGATTGGTATCTTTTGTGCCAAGAACATTTCTGTAAGTACCTCCAGATGCTCCGTTTGGATTCGCAACCTTAAGCAACATGTAGAGTGATAAATAGTGCTGAATTTAAAATTTTTATTTACCTCTAGTATATCTTAATGGAAGATTTTTTTTTTTAAGGGTGGCCACTTTTTAAGCTTTTCAAAAATGTTGACGAGTTTTTCAGTCTTCTTTCAAATAGGATCTCCTATATGGTCATGACTTCTTTTTTATTCCTGTGATGTAGCTTTTTGTCTTGTAATCTTTTGTTTTATTTGAATTTTTTATTCCTATATTTTTATTCTACTTAGTAATTGTGTGTAGAGTGCATTGCGAGATGGAACTCGCAATGAGGACTTCACATGAATGGGCAAAAGAAACTACTAGAACACAATTCCTTTTGTTCTTTGTTATTGTCCAATGTCACTTGGAAATAAGCTTATGAGAAGAAGGAATGGAAAGAGAGCATCATAATTCATCAACCGTACACTGATGCAAAAGTATTGTGCAAGGAAAATGTTTCCTCCCAATGTCACTGGATGGCAAGTGAATTAAACGTCTTGACACGATTGAATTGATGGTTCAGGAATGTAGCCCTATAATGGTGGAACAAACATAAAGGATGACTTTCATTATTTGACACCAAACCACCCCACACACAAACACACACTCAAAACAACATATGTGTGAGAACAAGCTGAACTTGGCAAGCATTTATTTCAATTTTCTATAAAATAATTCTCTTATGTTACCTGCGTGAACTACATTAAATCATTCAAAACCCCTGATCTCAAATCGAGTGCAATCCATTTATATGAAATTAACAAAAATCACAACGAGCAATTTCTTCATGATAAGGCAGTCATCTAAGACTAAGTGCCCAACGTAGATTATATGTATTTATGTTTACTGAAGTTGTATTGATTTTCAAGTTCTTTATAGAATGGGTTCCCTATTGTTTTTAATTCTTCTTGTTTTATTGTTAATTTTAGTTGAACTTGGTGTTTCACCATATCTACTGTTTCTCTAATGTGTTCTATATTCTTATAAATTTACATCTAAGATGAATTTATGTAGTGGTAGGAGTAGGAGCTTGGATTGAGCCCAAAAAAATGCCCATCTGATTATAGGTAAATGATTTCAAATACTGCCTAACTTTGAATATAAGTTTTCATACATTTCGTTGCATTGTTTATATGTTACAATAAAGCCTTTTTTTTTTTCTGTCAAAGCTGATCAAATACTGTGAAAAGTCCAGTTCTGTCATGGAATGGCTTTTACTCACACACACTTCTCTCTATTGTTGCATCGGCATCAGATTTCCTTGCCTGCCTTATCAACTATGTACAACTTTAAAGAATAAGAATGTTTGTGGTCTTTTTCTATTTTTTATTCGGTGCTCATGTCTTTATTTAGTTCTTTTGGAATAGTTTAAGCCAGATCTGAACTTCTGTGTTTTTCATGAAATATATTTTGATAATGTGATATTATCTTATCAGGATGCTTCGGGCACGACTACATGATTATGGGCCCTATCATGCAGCGGATCCTCACTATGGTGTAGATATTTCTTTTGCTTGTTACTTTTGGTTGTTTTTTTTTTTTTTAATTTTGCTCGTTTGAATTAGTCAAGTCACTTTCCATGTAGGAGTTTGTTGTTAGCTGTAGGAGTCTTGTGGAGTAGATCCTTAGGAAGTGGGTTATCTCTTGTAGTTTCTTGTATATATTTGGGACATCTATTGTAGTTTCTTGTATATATTTGGGACTCACTGTTAATAAAAGAATCATCTGAATTATCAACACAAAAATCTTTCCTTTATCAGGTGTGATCTCTCTTTTGAGATCATCTACCTTTCTTTCTTTTTATCATTTTGAGCAATGCTTAGGCCTAAGCACCATAGCTCGAGGTTGAAGAAATTGCATAACAGAGTTAATTTCTTTCTGTTCCATGGATGCCAAACCAGAAATTCTGTGTTTCCCATTTTCTTTGTGTAATTGGTTGTGGCGTCATAATTATGTAATACGTCCTTGGTTGTTGCAAAATCTGAAATTCTATGTTTGTCATGGATGCCAGATTTGAAATTCTATGTATAACTCATGCAGGGTGATTTCCATCTCAATGAAGCCTTTAAAGGTAGCTTTAACAAGGGCACACGGCATCTGGAGCAAACAAATGGGTCAGACGAAAAAGGGGGGTTTTGGTAAATTACTCTAGGCATGGAGGTTGCTATCTGGTGTGAAGACATTGCTAGCCGTTCACTTTTTTTTAATAGATGGATAATCCCCCTTTTTCTTTATACTTTGTATTTGATGCAAAGCATATTTTTCTAGTTTTACTGGTTATTGGTTGCAAGGCATAATTTTTCAAGACGAATGAAGGCTCCTTTCCGTCTTGATTAAAGCCTCCCAAGACCCAAGAGAGAGAGAGGGGTTTTAAAAAATTAATATTCTGAATTCATCATCTCTTGGTAGTGGCCAGATGAAGCTGATGCATGTATTTTGAACTTTCACATGGTTAATGAAGACAAATTCATGTACACATAAAATTGGAGGAGAAATTGAAAGTAGGAAATATCTAAAGTCCATTTACTTCTGGATATGATTTTGAAATTACCATTATTTCTACTCCCCCTACTTCTTAAATACGATTATACGTTTTTACCATTAATTTTCTTGTGCCCAACAACAATTCAGCAACCACGGATCCTTTCATCTTCATATTCATGAGCCAGGTCCAACAGGTGGAAATAGTCCAATTCACTATAACAAGAGCACCAGCAAAGCAATCATTATCTAATGAGTAGTTACAGCCCAAACTCAATTAGAATTTTAGTGTAGTGCACACTATCGATTTCCTCCATTTAATTGAGCATTTTCAGTGGCTTAACATATCAGTGCACTCTACTCACACACCCATGTTTCAACCTGTCGAGCTACCTATTTTGTTAGTTTTATATTCGGAAAGTCGAAAAGAAATCATAATTTGATCGCCAGATCATCAAACAAAGCAGTGGGTCAGGAAATTCACTATAATTGGCACTGGTATCGCATGAGTCAAAGCCCACAGACGATAACTATCTAATCTGCATGAGATTTAACCCGTGCATCGCTGTGGCCTTATTGCTATTTATCTGAAAAACAGTCAGCATTAAGGGAAACTGATATATCAATTGAGAAACTTCATAAATTATCAGTATCAATTGACGGTCTTGAAACAAAGTCAAAAGCAGTTGTGGAGTACCAATCAAAAAATTATGATTATCATAGTCTTGATTTTAAATAAATGACGTGCATTTTTACATAGAGAAATGCTAAACTTACACCCTCACTTATAGCCGTCTTTAGGTTACATGCATGCTCTATTTAAGCTTTGTAAAGTTAGTTCTTTCGCATTACTTTCTGGTGCAAGTTGGTTTTAAGCGTCCATAAAGTTTTCACCTCTACTGTTTGACAGTGGATTTACGGACTAACGTAAGCTATCTACTTCTGTCTCTTTGCTGTCACATAGGAATTTCCCTGTGATGAGTGTTTTTTGGGCTCATTGATTTTACAATCAATTGGAACCCGTCCCTAAGGATACGTCAATCACTAGGAATATATCGCCAGATACTGAGGCAACAATAGTTTGCTAATTCACAGAGGCCTGAAACCCTGTTTAAGCTGCACATAATGAAGTATGATAAAATTCAAGCAATTCCTTGTGAAGTTATCTGTCATGTTTGCATAGCCTATGGCATATGATAGAATTGGATTACCTAACATTACCAATACAAGCAAACTGAAACTAGATAATAAGGGGTTATCTGTCATGTTTGCGTAATCTCAAGCCCAACTCAGACTATTTTTTGTCTATCCTCTTCTATCTGTTCTAGCATTTCTGCAATCCAGACCATTATTTGATACCACCACTTCTAGAGTCCTACTCAAAGGCTCCCTTAATAGACAAAATGGGCTCCACCGTCTGGGTTATTTTGGGCCAAAGAAAACTTGTCTATTAGATGAAAACGATACTGGCCCCGCAAGATAGAGGGCATACTTTCCTATCAAATTTAAAAGTCACGTGCCTGTTTGCTTTAGAGATCGAAAGAGCTGTTTCCATCATAAATCCAATCTCAAACCAGTCAGCTTGAAAACAAAGGACACTAAGAGGGAGTAAAAATCACTGTTTCCCCAAATACAATCCACTTTCCAATTAACCTTTCCTCTTTTCAAGTACACAGTCGGCTGCTTTCACAAAAGAACAAAAAAAAAAAAGTACACAGTGGGATGCTAACATCTGAACCTCCAACTTCCACTCGTTTACAAAACATAAAAAGGAGCTCAAATGAAAATGATTCAAAAACTCCACTCCCAACAGTCATTCTCTCCTCTCTTCTTCCTACTCCTCTTGGGTGTATGCATTCCACCCTCAAATTGCTATCACAAAATTTCAATTTCACTGCCAAACCAAAATAAATAGGTAGACCCAAAAAATAAAAACCCATCGAAGGAATTTACAGAAGCTTCTTTTTTTTCATTTTGGAGTGCAGTTTTTACTGCGTTTTTTCTTTGTTCCTTTTAGCAGCACATCTACAGTCCCAACAGAATGTAGTAAACTAGAGTTATGGGGAGAGCTATTAGCATTCCAAAGATAACCCTGCAATCATATTAAAAGAAGATGAGCTGTCAACAGAAAAATAAATATTAGTGCATGCACGCTTACATGGAGAAACAAGCATTTGTTTGACTATGTCCAACAAAGGCTTCGATTTCATCCTCTAATCATGTGGGCAGCTCAATAGTCTTTGAGACAGGCAATTCATCTGGGAGGAACCAGCATTGAAGCTTGCTCCAAATCCCTCTCCCACATGGAGATTTTCAATCCATGTGACGGTTATTTTGAGTGCACATTGTCTTTTGAGTACATATTGTCTGTTGGATAGCACATGACAACCGAATGGCCAAGAATCTGATTGTGGAGAATTTTGGGCACGGCTGTCTTGAAATATCAATGGTTTCCATAAATGATTACATAGAAATTACAGGGCCAATTAGCCCTCTTGTTCAGTTGTGGGAGAATGTGCAAGTGCTGTGTGTACACAAGTATGTACAAACAGCTGTTGGCAGTTGCATCTTAAAATACCTCTATTATACCTTGCACGCATGCATACACAAAAAGGTACATGTGCATGTAACTTGTAGCAAGAAGAAATCAAAGATAAAGAAACCAGTGATCAAGAGATCGAACCCAGTGCTTAGTATGTCAGGATGCACATTGTACTCCTTCGCAAAGACAAAGGGAACAATTCCTTGAGGAAGAGCCGCCTGCAATAATAATACCAAGTGATCAAAAGCAGAGAACAGGATACATGGATATGGCTGTCCGATAGGGAGAACACTTGCTATCTTGATTTGTGCCTAAAGTTTAATGTATGTTTTGCAATCACCTTGAACGCTAGGGCATGTAAATTGGGATTTGGGAAATATCTCCAGTGCTCACAAGGCAAAGTTCAGACTTCATGCAAATGGGGTATATAAAGTTCAAAGAAGGTGATTTACTGATCAGAGAAAAAAAAAAAAAAAAAAAAAAAAAAGAGGAAGGTGATTGGACTCTGTCAGTCACCCACTTTTGCATCTACCCGAGTGACAATCTATATGATACATAGACTCACCTAAAACCATGACACACCTTCACTCGACACATGCACCCGATACTCATGCCGATACTTCATTTCTAAGGTATTTGATATACTTTCTTGAGGAGCACCCTCACCCGATACGCACCCCCCTCTGATACTAATGCTGAGTCCATGTAACATAGGCGACAGTTGACTAAAACATGAGATATGGTAAGGTTGACTGAAACATGAGATATGGTAAGGGCCTGTTAGGCAAGTCTTATCTATTTGAAATTGTATTCTAGTTTTTAGACATTCATGTCTATTTGAAAAGGTTAACTTTGGTTACCTTTTGAAAAATAAGCAAAGGGTCCTAAAGTTAATTGAATGAGGCATCCACATGAATTCCCAAACAGTCTTACTCAGACATCTATTTCAATCAGCTTTAAATCAAAGAGGCATAAAAAGCTATGATGCCCAGATACGGATACGGGTATGGATACGGACACAGGGAACGAGGGTTTGATATGCCAACTTGAAAATTTTAGGATACGGATACGGATACGGCATTTCAAAAAATATATACTTATAAATACTTATCGTAGTACTCAAATATTATGAGGCCCACTGTATGGATCAAATCTTCAATGAGGTGAGCCTGATAATATCTTAATATAGAAGAAAATAAAAGAAAAAAAAAAAAGTCGGCCAAGTGTCTTGGTTGGCCCAGTAGCTCAACATTAAAATAGAAAAAAATTAAAAAAAAAAGCCCAACAGGCCCGTTCTCATTAATAAAATGTGACGGTTCTTTTGCCCTCTTTGCATCTCTAGGGCATCATCGAACAAAAAAGAAGAAGAATGAATAAGAAGAAGAGGAGGCGTACATAGCACCTGAAGCTAGAAGCTCGAAGCGATAACAGTGGCAAAAAGCAACACGGGTGGTTTACCACCTAATTGAAAAAACAACTCGTCAAAACGAAAGCAGTAACCCCTGTTAGTTTAGTTATCTTCATCCTCGCTGCTATCTTCTCCTCCTCCTCTTCTCCTTCTTTTTTGCTTTCCTTTTGATCAAACAGAGAGAGGGCTCATTTAGGAGTAAACTGGTCAAAATGGACAAAATCTATCGTAATTTTGGGTAAAAAATATTGCATATCCATATCCTAAAATTGGGGGCCGCATCCGAGCCGTATCTTGCCTATCCCGTATCCGTATCCGTATCGTATCATATTGGTACCGATACCACAGAGCATTTGAAGTATCCGGGTATCATAGATAAAAAGTACACCTCCAAAACAGCATCTAAGTAATGATCTACATTCAACAGTAAATTTCCACAGCTTTACTAAGGCTGGGAATGCACCCTAACTTCTGACTGCTATGGCCCATCACTTGAGGTCCAAAGGATTAATGATTCCAATCACTAAATAGATTTGCTTCATCTGTCAGTGGAAGCCCTGCTTCAAATGGAATTTTCATAGCATCTTTTAGGTTTTGTTTAATTCTGCATTCCTTCACTGATACCAATAGAGAAAAAACTTGTCATTGATAGAATATCCCTTTGCAATCAATGTCTTCTTTTCTCTTTAATTCAGAGAGCATTTGGATTGATTGTGGGATTTGGTTTTGGTTACCTGCACAATGGCAATGCGTAAGAGAACCCCACGCAATCCAACAGCAATAGAAGCAGCAGCCATAACTGCAGGCCCTGTGAGAAATCTAACAGCCATGGCAAAGGCTGCAATTGAGTTCCCACATGCAATGATCCGAGGTTGTAAGGCCATAAACAAACCTGCAATTACAGCAAAAGACAACAATTTGTGAGAAATTATTTTCTAGACTTCAATGTAAACAAAGCAAATGCCAATAAACTGATGTAGTCCAAAATTGAGAATCTGTACAGACCAAGACTGAACATGGCCATTCCAAGGCCAGCATCAGAGAGTATTGCGATTGATTTAGCAATGATAGCAGGCATTTCTATCCCCCACCTGCAGAAGATATAGTGCATAAAAGGTGAATTGGACCATCCCTTAACCTTTGATTGATAGAATGCAGAAGTTCTACAAATTCAGGGTCAAAAAATTAAAAATAACAAAAAAAAGAAGAGATGACTTTGGTCTCCTGACATGGCTACATGAATCATGTATGGGCATATCCTACTAAAAGGTGAAGCTCATCAATCAATGCTCTGGACCACAAAACCATGGGGCCCATATGTACAAATCAAGGTGCAGAGCATACTACACCCTTGGACTAAAAGAATGATCCCAGACGTTGAGTCCATTTTTAGGCCCATGCTTTGGGCAGTAGATGGACAATATGGTGGGCTGAACCCTTGGTAGACTACACCCCAAAAGTTCCATAAGCTGGACAATCTTAAGCTGCCTTATGCAGGAACCCTTGGTAGACTACACCCCAAAAGTTCCATAAGCCGGACAATCTTAAGCTGCCTTATGCAGGAACCCTTGGTAGATTACACCCCAAAAGTTCCACAACAAGTTCAAAAAATCGAGAATGAACCACCCAAGCACAAAGGAAGAAACAGGTCAAATAGTGAAAGGCAGGGATATTCCAAAGCAGACACCTTGGGCAGCGTAGGCTGGAATATCCTAAAATGGGCCAAAAACGATCAAACTGAAGGTCCAAGGAACTTATGATTCATCACAAAAGAAAGCGGGAATGGGGTTCTTACTAAAAGGATTGTTAGGTTCTCACCTGAAAGAGACCAAAGACCATATAAGGCCAATCAGGCTTGAGTAAGTGTTGGGATTCCTGATGAGCTTCCGCCAAACCATGATCAAAATGAGTCTGGTCATCACGCTGGCAGGTGGCATAGAAGTAGGCTTTGTTTCACCTTGGGTCACATTCTTTGGATGAAGTTGTGTTGTTGAGCTTGATCTCAGCTTGGAGAGGCTTGGGCCATCACAATCCTTGTGAAGAGACTCCACGCCATGTGACACATTTCCATTTCCAAAGGTGAAATCATCACGTCCATACTCTTCATATGGGTCATGCTGAGCTTCTAAGATCAAACAAGAAGAATATCAGATGTGCACATCTTTCCTCCTTCATTTCTTTTTTTATATTTTTGATGACAACCTCTAGTGAATTTCATCATAACGGACCAAACGAGAGTACATGTATTCTCCCAATGCAAATGTCCAATGATTTGGCCACAGTCATTTTTAATCCAGGTGAATCCAAACTTGTTTGTGATGAGACCGCCAAAAAAATGGCAGATATGATAATCCCTTCACCAAAAAATTAAAATAAAAAAAAAAAGCTCCGACAACTCCATAAGAATCAAGCTTACTCATCCTTTATCTGCTTCAGTACTCAAGAAAAAACCACGTGGTTCAGTTATTCACCCAAATCAAACTCTAGGCATTTTTTTTTACGCTGAGGATTTCCCATGGTAAATAAACCCAACAAGACTATTCCCCTGTGGGTGGGCACAGAACCCACAAACACATGCACCAGGTAAGTTTGGGGGGATTCAAACACACAACGTGGAGTGCAAACCCATGTGTTACGCTAGTCACCCAACACCCAAGTGGGTGAAGTCAAACCAAATCCATTCTACAGAAATTCCATTGTCGGTAAGAAGGTGAAGATAAAGGATGAAGCTTTAAGGTGAAGTAGAAGCTTTGTGTGCGTCTGTTTCGGCAAGATGAAGTGGAAGCTCGAGAGGAGTGGAGTAAAGATTAATAAAAGTCCAAAAAGAAAATAGGTTTCTTGGGAAAGATGGATACCCTTCTGGGTTAAAAAGTGAAGCTAAGGATGAAGCTAGAAGACACAGAGAAGGGGAGAAATTAAGATTAATAGAAGCCCAAACATGAATTGGGTTTGTGAAGAAACATTGGATATGGACAAGTGTTGAAGGCACTTGTTTGCTTATCCATGGGAATTAGAGCAAGCCGTCTGAAATCTGAGTGGACTTCTTTTTTCTTTTCTTGAAAGGACTTTCGAGAGTCATGCAAACTGTAGGAGCTGTTTTGAAATCAAGGACTCCCGGGACCCCGTTCTTGAGATTAGCCCATAGTTGGAAACTATTTTGAAATGTTTTCTAAAATAGAAGATCAAGCTGAAATTCCAAGTTTCAATAGCTCGGACAGTGGAGGATGGCAGATAAAGGGATTTGGACTGTAACTTGAAAACTAAGTTTAAAAAAAACACAGCCACAAATCCAATGCTAGCACCAACAGCATAACCAAATTAAAAGATAAAAAATCATGCATATATCCAACAGCAAATCAAAACCCCACAAAAACCAATCACAGATAAAACAGTCGACAAATACCCAAGCAAACCAACAGCAGATCCCCACCACCAAACAAGTCAACAACCAGACATCCCTATCAGCATTAGAAAAAACAAAGAGGTCCATACCAACACCCATTCCATGCGCAGAATATACCAAAAAACCAAAAATCAATCAGCTCCAAGCATCAAAATCACGAAAAGATTACAACCAAACAGATAAAAAAGGGAAATCCACAAAAACAAAATCCTAACATCTCCAAGCATCATAATCGCAAAAGATAATAACCAAACAGATAAAAATAGAAAACCCAAAACAGAGAACTAAAAACAAAGCAGGTTTAACTGCTCTCTAACCTTTTGGGTGAGCTGAAAGACCAACCCCACCGTGCTGTTCGTTCCCAAAATCCCCTCCTCTAAACACATGAATCCCACCTTCAGACACTGGTGAGGCACTTGAGCTCCATACAAACATATGCAAATCCTTCCCTCCCTCATTCCCATTCATCTTCTTCTTCGGCCCCGTCGCCACCGGCGAGAAGATTCCGGCTTTCGGGGCCGCCGGATATTCACCATTCCCCTTCAACTGACTCATCCCACTATCCTCATCCAATCCAAAATTCCCAAAATTCGACTGCCTCGGGCTCGAATTCACCGCACTCCTCCCATTCACCATTGAATAGAAATCGCTGTGATTGAAACTAGATCCCCTGGGAGTTGGGTTCCTCGACGATTGCAGAGAGTAAATCTCTGCATTGGTCAAATTGGATGGGCGAGGAGTTAGAGAAACACCCGAGTTGAGTCCATGTGATCTTCTAGAGAAGATCTCTGATCTCGAACTGGTGGATTTTCTCACAGTGACATGAAGCTTCCCATCTTCACCCACTTCAGCCTCTGTTTGCAGAGGCTCCTTCCCATCCAGAGAGATGATATCCGAGTCGACCCTGAAAGATATGATCGACCCAGCAGTGTCTGGGAACTGCTCTGTAATAAGCAATCTCGCTCCCCTGTATTCAAACAAGAACAGCATCAAAGTATACCAGATTATGCACTGCAAGACCACGATCTGCACCATGAGAGTGCCAGAATCTGAGCCATACATGCCCTTCAAGAGGGGGATTCCCATGACAAGAGTGTTGGGGAGAGTGGAGAGGGAGAAGAGAGTAATCGTCCACTCCAAACAGCCTCTGGAGCTGGTTTTGGTCCAGATTGTTAGCACCACCAAAACTATGATCTTTTGAAGAGTGTCGGCTGCGATGAATCTTAAGTTCATGGCGTAAGGATTGTTGGTGGAGATGAAGTGGAAGGAGAGGAGAGGGACGGCGAAGAGAGCGACGAAACGGTTGATTCCTGAGCATTGATCGGGGCTGAAGATCTTCCACCATTTGACAGAGCCGTAGGCGAGGATCATTGCGACGTAAAGAGGGACGACGGCAGTGAGGACGTGGTAGAGGTCTGTCCCTGTGATCATTTTTGAAGAAGAAAACAACACCCAGATGAGGAAATGAGGAGATGGAGAGAACCCAGGAGGGGATTGATGAGAATATATGGGGAAAAACTGTACTTGGGGTTCTCCGGTTCTGATGGAAAAGCTAAGACTGGAGAAGGGGTTGTTTTCTGCTGATTTTAACAAAGACCCAGGAAAGGAAATCAGGAGAGGATTAAAACCCAGTAGAGAAATACTCAGTAGAAATGAAGAGAGATGATCTTTTCCACAACTGCGGTTTTTCAGAGAAACACGAAAAAAAGGAGTCTTTGTTTTAGAGTGATTCCAACAACGACCCAAGTGAGAAAACGGGATGAATGAAAGAACCCAAATGCTGTTTTTTCTTATAAGAGATTCGGAAAACAAGCAATTTCTTCTCAATGAAAATGAGTGTAGAAAATGAGTGTAGAAAAATGTAGAGAGAAAGAGAGAGAGAGGGGTCGTTTTCAGGAAGAGAGCTGAAGCCAAGAAACGGGGAAAATGATGTTTTGAATCAACAACTAATGAGAGTGAGTGATCACATCAAACCAGTTCAAAGAAAGTTCTAGCTTTCCAAGAACTCTGCAGAAAATGTTGGCTCTATGGAAAACAGGGGTCGTTCTCCGGAAAGAGCTTTTTGCAAGAGAAAGCGATAGTTTTAGATGAAAACGAGTGCTCTTAAGTCTTAACACTTCTCGGACGAAGAGAAAGGAAGATACAGAGAGAGTGAGAGAGCTTGAAAGACTTTCTGAGAGAGACGTTAGAAATGGGGGAGTGAAGAAGAGAGTTACATTAATAGGGCTTTTAATGGCAGACAAGAAAGCAAAGAGGTCCGAAAGCTTTTCACAAACAAAATGTGAGAGAGAGAGAGAGAGAGATTTAGATTTTGGTAGAAGCTTTGATGGGAAAATCCAACCAACGAGAAGAAGTATGTGAGGAGGCAAAGCAAAGACAAAACTCAGAGCACAGCAGCCTCCCCTTTCAAGATTCTCAACCTTTTTGAAAAAGCAAGGCGTGGAAGAGAGAATTTACATTCACAAGCTGAAGAATTTTATATGTGTAAGTGGGGCCCACCCTTGATGATCTTGTCACTTTAACATGGGTCTGGGTCTCATAGTAAAGTTCCCATCTTCACATGAGAGACTTGATGAGGTGCATTCAATTTAAACATTTAAAACTCCAACACTGGCATCACCTCATTTTTAAACTAAAACTACAATCATAAATGTCACTTGCACTGCCATATGATGTACCCATCTCTGTTTTTCTTATATCCTTGAATCTTACTGGTATTTTATATGTAATCAATACCATAAGATGATGATATGAGATCATAATCAGGGGATGTTTAATATTTCTAGCATTGCAATCTACCATCTACCATGCTTTCACATCGTTTAAGTGGGCCCTGCAAGGTGGGTCAATCATCAACTGCAGCGTCAGGCTTGTAATTTGAACAGAATTATTCTGCATTGGATGTGATAACAGTAATAAGCATGGGTAATTGGGTTTTGTATCCTAGGTAGGTGGTAGCGTGTAACTGTCTATCGGAGTTTTACCTATGATCAGTCATAAGGGGGGGCAGGCGCATCCCCTGTCTTTCATCTGTCAATGAGAAACACCTGTTCAGATCCAAAACTGCTCAAAAATCATCTCCCTGAGGCATTTTAGTGCGGGACCATATTTTTTTTCTATTTGGGATAAAAGCCACTAGAATTATTTTGACACCCCTATGTTGTTCATTTGATTTAATCTCAAATTTTTTTAATCATTGATTTAGGAGGCTTGAAATCTTGATCCCAGAGGCAGACCACATACTCTCATATGCAATCCAGTTAGAGGCCCACTTGGATAAATTCTTATCATTGAGTGTATGATAGATGGAGGAGTCTCTATGTGGTAAGGGTCATACAAAAAATAGTTTCATCATATTATCCTAGCCATTTAATAGTTTATTAACTATAGCATGTTTTGGATATTTAATCTAGTAATGAGTGAGAGTTTGATGAGCATAAAAACGAATGTGATGCTAAATTATGTAGGGCTAAATTTGTCAAAAGAGGTGCACATAACAAAAGTGGGCCCATGTGGGACCTCCTAGCTGAGTTGTACGTGCAACCGGTTGTGGGAGAATATTACCCCCTACAAATATTTTGACCACAGTTTGTAATTATCTTGTCATTAATTTACTTAGATGTTATCCCTACAATATAGTGAAAACTTATAAATACTTCTAAAACTCAAAATATCAAAGCAAATCATGAAGACTCATAATAAAATTAAGAATAACAAAAAATGTGAAATTGGTCTTTACATAATTTTATGGTTAAAATTTTCCTTAATCTGTAAATACTCCCAATCTTTTATCAATTATATTCTTTAAAAACTCCTCAATGTGTAAATACTTCCAACGTTTTTGTTTGAGACAACTGTCTCCTATATTTGTGACAATGGACCCAATCTACCACCCACTTCCCGCCAACTTTTGAAAGTTGAAATCCATGCAAAGCTGATTACAGATTACAATACCTAATCTATCCGCACTACATGCACTACATGCCAACTTAGATATATCTATCAATGGTAGGAGGTGAGATAGAAAGTTCTCCTTGTAGACTAGAGTAGCCGAAAAAATCAGCATCACCATATTATCCTAAATTTTAATTTAATTAATGGTGTAAATGTTTAATGACATTTTAACTATAAAATTTCTTTTAATCAATTTAGCCATGTGTGAAGGCTCAAGGGTTTAAAACTGGGCATGATCCCAAATGAAAAGATGGTAAGAAGATTAAAGGTATTGCGCTGATGGAATGTAGGATCATGTGAAACCCAAAGAACTAGACTGCACATGTGGTCCGATCTTACAAGGACAGTCTCCATATACAATGGTAGTGTGTAGAATGTACTGTTTGAAATGTAGCTACCATGTAAATAGCCTCTTATTCCTTTTTTTTTTGGATAAGGTGCAATTGACATAAGATTTTTAGCCACTACGAACAATTGATTTGGTGTGTGTTAGCATAATTAAGTGTAATTAGTGGGGTTCGAATGAGATGACTAATGAGATACGAAGACAATTAGAACTTTAAATAATCATTGGGTTATGGTTGGTTTAACGAGTCAAACCGGCAGCACGGCAAAATTGACAAAGTAGGTGCTCTAGCCGTTACAAGCACAATGATTGAATACAAGTCGTAACCTCAGGGGCTTCATCGACAGTCCTGTGTTACGTTAGTCGTCCATTGAAAATCAGCTTAACTCATTCTATAACTAAATATGATTAAAATTGTTAGTTGATTAATATTAACTAACAACTTTTACTTCTTTTTATTAGGGCATGTTTGTTTAGATAAAAAAAAAAAAGGTTCTCCAGACTTTTTCTTCTTTCGTCATGAAAATTCCTTTTGACCCTTTCATCAAAGTTGCTGTTTTTTTAGAATACCAAAAAGTTCAGCTTATTTTGTACTTTTCATAAACATGAAAATTTTTCAAACGTGAAAGAGATGCAATATTTGTGATTCCTTCTCCGATAAAACATGGCTATACGAATGTGCCCATTAAATGACTAGCAATGCCTAACTAGAGGACATGGGTTGAAATTTGGAAACCTTTCATTTTTTTTCCATAGTCACCTCTAAATTTCTTCTTTCCTATAGTGGCAGCCACTGATGTTTGGCAATGCCCGATGAGGGTAAAAACAAATAATTTTATTTCCAATTTAGCAATTTCGCTTATAGGGCCTCTCATCAATACCTCCATATAATGTGTTCCATAATGATCTTAGTAAGTATAGAAGTCTTTTTACTACTAAAAATAGTGATGAAGAGCCTATTTCTCTAGCAAATTCTTATACAAAGAATTTAAAAATTCTCCAAATTCCTCCAATGGAATTCTAAACTCTTCTAAGGAGAAAAGCATTTGTAAATGGCGATCAGGTTGGAAATCATTGAATTCAAAAAGATCTTTGTTACTTTAAAGGTCATTGGGACTTTAAATTCTAGTAAAATTACAGAACATCTTTGAATGCCAAGAGATGACCTTACCATCAAATATAAAAAAAAATTCTCTTCATCACATATTCTTATAAAAAATTCCGGTGAAGAAATAAGTTGCATAAAGGATACTTTGTCATCTTCAAGACACATCCCTGTATCATTAATTTGAATATGGATATTTTTCATTGGCAAAGCAAAGTTTGTAAAATCAGATTTCGGCACGAGAAAACAAGATTCCTCAGTTTTTATGAGCTGTGGGAATTTGAACTGATGTCTGGTTAAGTTTGTGCTGAATTCCATGAAAATAATCCTTTTGGTTGAAGGAGATGGGAAGAGTAAGCATGGAAATGGAAATATTGTAAACGCAGGAAAATCTCGAACATCACATCATCAGAGAAAGCTGGAAGAAGAAACAAGTCATGATTTCCGCCACCCCAAAAATCTAAACTTCTCGACAACACAAAAGGCATCATCACTATTTTTTGAATGGATGACAACTGACCACCCCACCAATTACAAATTAAAACGTTTAAAAACAATTGTTTTGTTTCTAATTTTTGTACAAAGACTCTAAAAAGACTTGATTATTTTTTGGGTGGATAGTCACTAATCTTGAGGGCCCATCCTCTTAGAATCCAAATTATTGAATGTGTGAGTCGTCAGGAAAGCTCTCCACATAGAGAGCTTATTAATCAATAAAGTGAAGAAAAAGGAGAATAAACTATATATATTTATATTTTTTTTGCATGATAAAACTTAGTCTTTTGAGTTCCTAGATAGTGAGTGGTTTTCAAGTGCTTAGCACCAAATGGGTTTACGCACTTACCACTGAAAATTTCACTTAAATGTATAATTTTCTTCATGGTGTTGCATAATTTAAAATTTCAATTTGAGTAGCATTACATTTATCATCAAATTGGACAAATATAATTTAGTAAATCCTTTTTTTTTCTCTTAGGCTGAGCTCCCTCAAGAGTGTTACTTTATAAGTGAGGCATAAGGTCTCATCCTAAAGCTGTAGCAAGTGTCAACGCCATTCAATCATGCCATGAGTGTGACAATGTTGGCATCTGTGATAAGGCTCACTTGTGTTTACATGTGGATAGATGGAGTGGCACCCTTCACAAGGAAAGATATGTCAAAATCCACATGACTGATCTCTCATAGTAATCATGAATCACATTAGATGATGGCTTGACATATGAGGCAAGCATTAATGCACATTGAGCAAGAACTGACTTGACCATTTGGTTCCTCTTTAATGGTTCTCATTATATGAAAATTAATTGATATTATTGTGAAAGCATGATTAATCCGGCATGAGACATTATTAAATACAGGTTGATATATCACTAATCCAGTGTGGTAAGATTCGAAATGTGGTCACGTCTGTTCTTAATGGACACTCAAACTTTAAAATTAATATTTAAAAAAAGAAATAAATCACTGCCTGTACATTACTGAGTCGAACTATTACACTTATGTTTCGTCTACTACGGTGTCCAATTTGTCACTCTTAAATCATTGGCTTAATGGGATTTTGCGTTGATAAACAAAACTTTGCATTTATAAAACAGTCATCAACATATTTAGGCCTTTAGATAAATATTCAAGATTGCTTAATTGGATTATCATCTTACCAACCCCTGAGGCCCTGACTACATTAACACGTTATTTTTATGCATTTAAGTGGGCTCCACAAAAAGGCGTGGTGCATCTTTCAGATAACACCCAAATTTTCACAGCCCAGTAGCCCACTAAAATTGATGAGCATGGGAAAAATAAACATATTTTGCCCATAATAAGCTATATATGTGCACCAGATGAAGAAGATGGTGTGAAAGGTGATTATGTTTCTGTCACATCCTTGAAACCCTAAAGCCAGTAGTGGGTCCCTTGTCCGAGGCCATTGTCGAAAAATCTGTGTCTGACTCAGGAATCACGCCTGTCAAGCATGCCCTTAATTTCCTCATCGGTACACCCTGTTATTCTAATTTCCAAGCTGTATTAAAATCCTTCACGTCTGCTCGCTTTCCCTGTTGCAGTCTTTTAATTGAGCCGGCGCCTCCTTGAAAAGGAGAGACTGCGAGAGGGCATTGATCATGTTCATTTGCTTTCTGTCGAGGGCATTATGCATCCAGTTAATAAATATCAGAGTGAACATCATTTCCTGCAAACGTCAAAGGCACTTTACATGCATGTCCCAAACTCCCCACTCCATTGAAACAGTAAACAATGGAAAGGTGTTGATATTTACACCATCTCATTTTTCAAGAACAAGCTCGTGGAAGGAGAGCACACTGCACTTTGCGTCTGTATGTTTTTATATATATAATGTATTTTTTATTTAAAACAAGAGAGATTTTTTTTGAAAAAAAACCCTATTAAATTCACTCTGTATACCAAAAAAAACTCAAAAGACATAATTCCACCAATGCCAAACCTTTTTTGTTTATATTTTTAGAATTTAAGTTAAGCGGATGCATAACTGTTCACTCATGTACACGAGTAATAATATTCCTTGTCATTTTTTTTCTTCCTTATCTTTCTTTAAAAAAAAAACAATTTGGATTATCTGACATAAGTAGAGGAGATTCCCGCTCATTCTTTTTTCTTCATCATCTTCCTACCTCCTTTCTCACATCTAAAGATAAACCACAAAGAAAAAAATTTAGAGAATTATCGATCAAAAGCACTGTTTTAAGAAACCCTAGGTAAAATGAGAGAAGGCGGTCGAAGCCATCTCTGCAAAGGGAATAGAGAGACCTATAGGTTAAAAGTTGAAGAAATGAGAGAAAAGAAAAGACAATAGAGATTGATGATAATTTATTTTAGTGGGTTTTAGGGAAATGGAAAAAATGAAATTGAGAAAGAATCAAGTGGATTGGTTGGTGAGGGAAGAGAGGATCCAAGTTTAGAAGAAAAAAAAGGCAAACAGGAAGAAGGAAAATGAAGAAAAAAAGTATGGATATCTTCACTCATGTATGTGGGTATATCCCCACCCAATTCAAATTTCAAAGGCTTACATGAAAGGAGGAATCATGTCTATGAATTCCTTTTTTTAGTCTGGAGTGACTCTTTTCGTGTAAAATCTGAAAAAAAAAAAAGTTCATTCTTTACCGTTTGCATGACAAAATGTGTGCCACCAAATGCAAGGACAGTGACTTGCATGAAAAGTAAGAACTCTAAAAATTTTCTCGTCTCACAAACACACCCTTACACTATGAAATTGCAGAAATTGGGACTGAGAGATAGAATTGTCCCCTTATTTATTGAGATGCTATAATGGGTAGCATTGTTGCAAACGGATCCACATTTTATCACTTGATTGCACTATGCTCTGAGAAGAACATTTGCTTGGCAATGTATTGTGTAAAATGGGTGATTTGCTTCCAAACCACTGTTAGCTTGAACTCATAAATGGAAACAGGGGTCTAGGGTGAAGGGGCAGGAGGTGGCCATGCTACTCCCAGAAATTTGGTTTGAGTAAATGAAATTTAAGCTTGTTCTGGTTCCGCGGCCTCAAGTTGAATGTAACACTGCAACCATCAGTTATCCATTTTATTAAAAAAAGTTGATTGGCCTTCTTGGAGGGCCCTGACCATGCATCAACAGTATCGGTGTTTGCTGCAATTATATTCTTCCAGTGCTTGCACAAGCTTTCAGTTTCAGGTGCACTTGTGCGTGTTTGATTTAGCTTTTCGAAAAGCTTCGAAATGGAATATCCCCACATGAATACCACTTTCAATACTTGAGCAGACGCATGAAACATGTAAGGTCCTTTTGTTTAGTGGGCCATCTTTTCGTAATCGCTAGACCATGTGCTCCAATGATGTCGTACAGGAACAAGTCAATAAATTACATTCCATATCGATGGTTAACCAATCTCCACCCATGTGATTCTTACGGCTTGCCACAGAAAATGAAAAGGCTTTTTTCTTTTTTATTCAGAAGAAGAAAAAAATCAAAGGGTTGCTCAGAACAGTAAGCCCCATATTCTGCGGGACCAGGGTTTAAACAAAAAAATATTACTTGGAGGGCCAGTGTGAAAAGTAATTTTTGGGATGAAAAATTTGCTTAAATCTCCACTAGAAAAAAAACCAAAATTCTGTCCTTATGTGGGACCCACTGAATGCATATCAATCAATCATCCCCCCACAAACAAAAATTCTGTCCTTATGTGGGACCCACTCAATGCATATCAATCAATCATCCCCACCCCCCCTCCAAAATTTGATCCTTATGTGGGATCCACTCATTGCACATCTATCAGTCACAAAAGAAGAAGCAAGGGGATGAAAAGAGCAATGGCCTATAAGTTAGCTAAAGCTAAATATATGACTTTAGTTAAGATCATTCTTACAATTGATGCTGGGGCATCAAAGTTTAAAGGTTAAGTGCAATTTTAGTTTGTGGGTATTTTTTTTAAAACATTGTGTGTGTGTGTGTGTGGGGGGGGGGGGGGGGGGGGGGGGGGGTGGAATCTTGCATTTCTAACCCTCATTTTTATTTTCACAAGGCAAATGAAGAGTAACATACAATAAGAGAGTAAGTGGATTGTATAAAAAAATTTAAACAATTTTTCTAACTATAATTGAAGCCTACTATAGGATAAACATATGCACTCGATCGCTCTGCATCTTAGCAAGCCCCATGAGTTGGGTTGCATGTGAGTAATATGGTATTTGCTTTAAGAGTATGTCTAAACAACAATAGGATTTTTCTATATGCATATCCATAACTGAGTTAAATCTCCCCTTTTATAAAGAATAATATTTTTCTCCTCTTTCTTACTAGAAAAATGAACCACACCAAATAGCCAAACAAGATGCTATACATAAAATTAGAACAATTTTATTTTATAATGATAATTCCTCTTATCATACAAATGCACCCAAATAGCATTCTCGTTACTTGTTTGATTAAAGGTGCATTTGTGAGGACTCGCCTTTTATTTCACGACACTAAAGTTTTACGGGGGGATGTGAGAAATTAGGATCCTCATTGGTGAAAAAAGAAAATATAAAACCTGTCTCTAAAAAATCAAGATTCTCATTGCACCAATCATGCAACGAAGAATGTGTGGCACAAGATTCTACCCATTTCTGCAGCAAGTGTGTTTGCAAGAACACACTCTACGGGATTGTTTCTTTAATGAAATTTATGTTAAAAATTTAAAAAGTTGAGGTAATTTTGGCATGATGTCATGATTTATCCCTTATCATTTTAAATATCATATTTTTTTCACAAGAATTTCTATTTTTGGCTACCTCCAATGTCCCAAATAACTTCTTAGAATTTTTGAAATGTTATTATCTTTTGTTTTTTGTTGGAGTTTCAAATGTTATATTAAAAAAAGAAATTCGAAATTCTATAGCAGTGAACAACCTCTGGATAATTTGAAATTTACCGTGCATAAATTTTTAAAATTTTAGTAAATAAACAATCCCAAAATCACCATCAAATTCGCCAGGGGTCTATGTTGTCACCCATTAGACTGGAACTCTCAGCTGCCATTCAAACATACCATTGATCCATCGACACGATGCACCATCAATCCCGCCCTCAATTTCTTCAAGGTGGGGCCCACCATCCGCAGCACAAAGCTTGGGGCTTTTAGTGTCAAATTGGATGGGGGAGGATGCAGGGAGTGTACTTTTTCTTTCCATTTCCCAAGTTGTAATCAAAGTGACGTGTGGAAAGTGGAAACATTGTCGGTCACTGGGGAACATAATCCTGCATGTCTTCTGATATTGTATTTCTGGGGCCACGAGAAAGTGGGCAATATCTCGTTTCTGACCGACGCTATCATCTCGTGAGTCGCATTCACATTCAATGGCTGTAAATGACTCTGTGAGTTTGTTCAATTTTTTTTTTTTCCTCTGACGCAGGCCATCAGAATTCCACGGCCCTGTAATCATTTCTTCCAACTCTCGAGACGTACCACCATTTTATCGCGGAGCAGTCGCGATATTTTGAGTCCCTCTTGATATTTTCCTTTTTTATAGGACTTTTTGTTTTTTGTTTTTTTCTTTTTCATCTTAGTCCTCGTGCTCATCTCACTGTGTTAGTCAGCAACCTAAAAGTCCTAGTTGTTTGTGAGAATTCTAGGGTTTTTTTAAAATTAATTCTCCAAATATTGTATCATCTTCTAAACTGGAATTCTAATAATCCAAATGTTGTAGCATTTTTCCTAATACGTTGTATGTTTTTCTTTTAATTTTTTTTAATCTACAATACATTCTCACGTACCTGCACACTCACTTTACCTAAATTCCAATCCAATGTCACAGCATTGATCCCAAGTAGTGCTCATGGATAGAAAGATGCCTATTTGCATAAAAAGTATAGCTATGATGGGTTTGGATGAATTTTTAGAATTCAGGACCGGCATACGCAAAAGTTTATATGGTTAATACCTCAAATTCTTACGTACATTTGAACATTCAGATATTCAGATTTTAAAATTTTCCAATGGCCGAAATGATTACTGAGAAGCTAAGTTGTAGAACCTTACTAATAGAACAAGGAATTTTGAATTCTTAAGAGATAGCAATCGACATTGCTTCCCAAAACTTCCTGACAAATAAAATTTTAATTAGAAGTTCCTCCAAATAAATAGGCTTTAAACAAAAGTCAGACTTGCCTACTATCATTAACTTTTAAACTCCATTAAATGACTTTTTTTTAGAAACTTATTTTAAAATGATCCAAATGTCTCCTAAGAAATTAAAAAGGAGTTTAGTCTATTTGATTTTTTGACATAGGGCATTAGGTAACGTTCATGTCACCCGCTATACATTGACAATTGGAGCTCCTGAACTAGAGGCACTTATAGAAAATTAACATGTTTTAACGGAGGTTATTCTAGGAGAGAGTTCCTCAATAGGTAACAACTTGATTGGCTAAAAAGAGCTGGCAATTTTCATCCCACCAATCAACTAACACAGGTATTCCTAGATTCACATTTACACTTTATTTATTGGTTGTTGTATTCAGTTAACATTCTTAGTTTGACTTAGCTTTCAGGTTATCCTTACTTTTTGACCCGCCAACACAACCTGATTAACAAATTACATTCTGGCTCACCAACCCTACTTTATTTGACTTGTTAAGTAAGAGTTTAGGATGACTCTGTTTTAAATTCCAAGGTTAAACTCAGCTTGACATTTTAAACTCAATAAATGTGTTGAGATTGGTTTGAGCACATATCAGAGGGGTAAAGATGGGTTCTAAAGTAATAGCGCACTCAATATTGAAACCAACCTATTTATTTAATCAGGCCATAAAATGTCAAATATAACCCAAAATGGGTTCCAAATTATCAAGTTCGGGTTGAGCTAGCACTCCAAGGTAGAAACCATAATTTTTTTTAATGCAACGAATTAAAACTGAATTTTTTAACCATGGATAGGCATTAGTCTAATTTATAACTTGTAGGTAGACCAAAAGGAGTATAGTTTATAAATAATAACTTTTATAGAGGCCTATAGAATAAACTTTTCTATCTATAACAACAATGTGATATTCAATATTGGCGATTTTTGCATGATGATCTCACATTTTATCCCAAACCAAATGAAGAGAATTCGGCGAGAATGGTGCTAATTGCCGTTTTGTATGTCATAATAGCTCTTCCTAGCAAATTATCATAATCTTTTTCAAGACATAATTTTGTAGGAGGACCCCTCAAACAATCATAAGATTTTTTATGATTGTACTGAATCTGCTTGATTATGTTGGAACACCAGACTAACATGGTGCGCTTAATCCTAGATTACCTAGTATGATGACAGTCTTTTAGTCACAGTAAGTTGACTTGATTGGGGGCGCAACTTGGGATAGGAAATTATCATATGGGAAAAATGATGAGATATTTTGAAACTACGACTTTTTCTTGTGTTATTCTTAGGAAAATGTTGTGGAACATAGATTAATTTAGATAATTAGATTAGTTTTTTTAAGATGATTTTTGTAGGTTTTCACAAATTTCCCATTTTTAATCCGCGCCTATCATCATTTTTGCTAATATTTTCATTATTTTGAAATTAGCATGAAAATGTCAGCATATCATAGTAGTGATGGTAATTCAGTCAAACTATGTGTGCCCACATGACGCTACTGAATTAATGGTGAAATTTGGGTTGGGCTTGTTTTGGTTAGGCGAAGCCGCATGAAATTCATGTTGGGCTTGAGTATTCCGATTTTATTAAAGGGTCCTATATTTGTCATTATTTGCATTTATGTAAATGATTTACATGGATAATAGTTACCTGCCATCGTAATTGTTTGCACTTATTTACACATTGAATGCATAAATAAGGGGTCAAAATGGTATGCAAATATATAAGGCTATATACACACCAAAATTTTTACAGTAACACAAGTTTGGAAATTACTTTCACACCTTTGATGCAAAAGCCACTGCTACTGGGTGAATGCTTCACATATCAATTCTTTACATATTTTGAAAGTTCAGTGAAAGTTGTCTAAAAAGTCGTAATACATCTTAATTGATTGGACGTACTAATCTATTCATGTGAAAACAGTGATTTTGATAAATGTAGTAATGTGTTTCATGTGTAATATACAAACGTCATTTTCCTATCACAACTGTAGACGGCAAAGGACCCTTTTAAATGCATCTTCTTTGCCTCCGCGATTAAGGACCCACTAGAAAAGCATGCAATTCTTGAGTCCCCCATGGTTCAATAGGCCTTCATCTGGTGTGCCCGAGTCACCATTAGCAAGAGGTACTGCTTTGAGGGCCTTAAAATTGTCCAACCCTCGAGCCATTAGATCATGTTTCGGGTTCTTTCGGTTAGGAATGTTTGTATTTCATTCAAGTCAGGTAAGAATTTGGGTTTGCCCACATGTAATTTGAATTGGTCTTGGGTTGAACCAACACCCAACTTGCCCAACCAAGTTGCACTCACAGGCTCAAATGGTAGGTCATAGAAAATGATGAGTCAAATCAGTATGACCTGAGTCACCCAACTACGAAGTCCCAGTTACTCAACCCGAGAGATTCAGTAGTCGATTTTTACAATATAGGTTTGACCAAACACTAACATAGGGTTGTTTGTGCGCAAGCTCGAGCAGGGCCACGGCTTATCTCTGCGCAAACAATTATTATCTATAGTTGCTCACTATAATTTAGAACTAAATCAAACGAATATTAAAGCAACCTTTTTCAATGGTGAATTAAATGACACTATTTACATGCAATAACCAAAATGATTCATAATTAAGGGACAAGAAGATAAAGTGTATAAGTCAAAACAATCATTATACGAGTTAAAAGCAATCTTCTTGTCCATGGTATTGAACTCTTCATAATGTTATTCTAGAATTTGGATATATCGTAAACAAATTAGATTACTCTGTTTATTTCATCAACATAAAGTGTACGTATTGGGCCTCACATTTTGAATAGATCCAATCCAGCCCAGAACATGGTACCACGCTGACCAATTAAAAACAACATATAACATGCATAACATCATAATGTGATAGACTGAGAATCCGCTTTTTCACTTTCTAGGTTTCCTTTTATTTGGTCTTCACGCGACCTGAGACTCACTTTTTGCACCCTTTGGCAGGCACATTCGAAAGCTATGCTTGATTTGTTAATTTGTTTCTTTGACTAAATTATGTTAAATTGACCCCAAATTATGGGATATGAATATGCTATGGGCAACGCCAAATGATATGTGAACTTAATACCTTTAATAGCTGTTTGGAGGAATACTATGATACAACGTTTATATAAATTTTAAAAATTTTCCTTTTTGCTTCCCTTGTTTTTAGGGCACCGTGGAGCCCATCTTAAGCCAATTCAATCATGTCACATACACTGGAGCCCACCGTGGAGCCCACCTTGTTCTACGCCCCATTATTTTGTGATTACCTTACTTTCACTTGTTCCATTTAAACACTCAAAAGAAATTTTTTATGTCACATTAACTCTTTTTTACTCTAAAAATGGAGTCTTATCCCACTGGGTAAGATGTGCAGCTCTCAAAGGGACCTAACCTTTTGGCTGGGTTACCAAAAAAACACTCTTTTTATTTTTCCTCTACTCTATCTCATGCTTAACAAATATGGTATAAAAGTTTGTTTAGCTAGAGCTCAGACTGATAAATATATTTTACAAAAATAAGGCATCTAAGCATTGTTTTATATGTTTCTTAAATAAAATAGATTTTTAAGGAGAAATACTATAGCTAAAGTGAACCGCTAATCAGAGTTTTTGCGCTATACGTTACTTTAAACATGATGTGGGAACGTTGATGGTGGATCTGGTGACTTTGTGGATAAATCTCACCACTCTGTTTTGATTAGATTAGAGGCCCAACATACTAGTTTCTTTACAAACAATAGGCTTATTACCTAATCAGTTTCATCACTATATGATCTATACGTGAGGTCCATATACGCTATGTCCTGACTAGAATGGGCCCCACACCTCAATGTAACTGTTGCTGTGTCAAACATTGCTCAACTCATCAATCATGCAATAATGTGGTTGACACGTCCAAACATGAAATGCTTTTATCAGAGCATTCTCCTGATTTCTGCACTAAAAAAGGCTTCTGAAAAAGAGGAACTCTTGGCCATGGTGGTGGAAGTCTGACTAGTTTTGAATCAAAGCAGAAGAAGAAGAGAATAAAGTTAAAATTCCATAAAACATGGAACATGTTTGGATGTCCTGTTACCAAATTTTAAGGAAATATACAAAGATTAGGTGAGCTTAGTTTGGTTGGCTGTTTCTTCTTAACTATTCTTATTCTATAATCTATACATAAGTGTTACCTGATATAAGATTACATTACATGTTAGTAATTAATATGTTTCTGCATCTTCTTAAGAGCTGACAACAAGACAGTTCAACGGGGGGTTTGGGTAAGAATTCAGGAGAAAAATTTGATTCCAAATCCAATGAAGAGCTGGGACGTGATTTTTAGTTCAATCCATTAGGTAATGAAACACCCGACTTGGTCTGTTAAAGGGCTCAAGCCCAATAAGGCCCGCCTCGGGCAATAGTTCAAACTTTGGATTAGTTGCAATAGTCTAAACTTTGGATTCAGTTCTCTTACAGGAGGGATACAACCTCTAAATTGGAAGATGGGCCTTCAGACGGCCCAGATATAATAACATGATATTCGGATCGATACAAGCTGGGCCCTGCTCCCTCGAGATCCCTAATCGGACTAATCCTCTAATGCATATAATGACCATAAAAAAAAAAGAGTGAAAAACAAAAGAAGAAAAAAACCATTTCAAAACCTTCAAGCGACATCTTTCAATAAAATAAATTAAATACAAGAAAAGCCCATTCCAAATGCTTCAAGTGACATCTTTTAAGTTGGTATCCTGCCTCTCCATTTCTTAGTGAAAATAAAGCTGGGATAGCTATTGAATGAACCTTTAAGGGGTTGATTATGGAAAATCTATTGACCCAACTGCAACAATAGATTTTAAATGTTGTGGAAATAAAATATAAAAAGAGAAAAGGAGTGAATTAGGCAGTATGAAGATGGAAAAAGGGAGAAAGGGGAACCTTTAAATTGTCTGGGTACGTGCACTACTGTTCTTAAAGTTATTGAGGTTCTTAATGTTCCTTTACAGCCGAACTCAGCTGCATACTATAATGTAATTTACATTATTATATATAAAGCTTCCAGAGTATAGTATAATTGTGTTCATTAATGGCATGATACACGAGAAATATAATATTTTATGTACAGAAATCAGACAAGCCGAGTCTGGCCAAACAGGCTATGGTTTGAGCTTCACCTGATTAGCACACCAAGAAGATCTTGATAGCGATCTCAAGCCCGCTCAATTCAAGCTGAATCAAGCTCGTGCTGCTCATTGACATTGGGACCGCTTGACCATAAAACTGGAGTTAAAAGTATGCATGTGAAAAAACATATCTCGCCCCACATGAAAAGGAGGGGCACCTCCCAAATTTACGTGTTTCACTTCTCCTACCAACAGAAAAATACAGATTATTGTATCACGTCAAAATCAGATGGATAGATACAACAGATTGATTCATCACCATCATCATCATCATTAAAGTCTTATTCCAACTATGTTATGATTAACTATATGAATTCTGTTTCTCTATTCTGTTTCATAATTTGTATGATGTAACTTTACAATTTTTTCTATTTTTTCTCATTCACTTTTTTCTTTATTTTTTTTTTTTCATCTTGATGGAAGTGAGACGAAGGGCAGGTGTGGTGAAAGGGGAGGAGATGTCGGTGAAGGGGTTTTGGCTGCCAAAAGGATCCGGTGGAATTGGAACCGGTTGTGGGATGGTGGAGGGTTGCAGTGGGACGGTTTCAACAGATTGATTAGAAGAGAAAAACATGTAGCTAAAAGACATGCAACGAAGTATAAATTTGACTCAGAAACATTCAGCCCACTAGCCAAGATAATATATATATATATATATATATATAATAGATAAATTCTCAAAAACTCTCCATTTTAACTTTTATAGTGTGGAGCCCACGTTGAGCCAATCCAACCATGTTACATATACTTTCCCCATGAATTTATATAAAGCCCAAATTTGACACTCTCCAACTTTTATTCACCGTCCAACTTTTACTCACCATTGAATTGAAATCACATGACGCAATACCTCTAAAACCATAAAACTTCATGGCCATTGATCAAGGCGTTAAGATAATCTAATAGAGTTAAAAAATTTTACATAGGTATACATCTCATCTGCATTATTCCATCAACGGCATTTCATGATTGTTATATACCTTAGTGGGCCCAACTAGGAGGGGCATTTAAAAAAAAAAAAAAACCTCCCTAAGGAGTTTTCTAGCATTCCCCATAATATATATATATACCTCTGAGAGAGAGAGAGAGAGAGAGAGAGAGAGAGTCTGCGTCATATACTTAATTTGTATATATACAATAGATTTTTTACACTATAAATTTTTTTTTATATTTTGAGGTGCATATCTATTTCGGATCCAGTCTTTCAGATCCATAACTAGAGGAACCCGGACCTATACCCAAATATCTTCAGGTCCAACTCGGCATACACAAACCCAGATCCAAAATTAACTGTCCAAAACAAATACCATACTCTATTTTCTTGAGTCGTACCAGGAAAATGAGCCATTGCCACCCCTACTCCATAATGTGCTCGCTGCAGACAATAGAAACAGTACCTTTGAATCAAAACGGGCACATGAAAAGTATAAAGGTTACCCCATAATTTCACTAGGAGGAAAGATTTAATAGCTTGCAAGATTAAACTCAATTTCTGTTTACAAATACCCTTGTTTCTCATCTGCCTTCTCTGGCATTCATTTTACATTTCATACACACTACAAAGTTGCATATGTTTCATGCATTTTTGTTTTTCAGTATCATCTTGCATTCCTTCCATACTCTGGTAACCGTGGATGCGAAAGCCTTGATTCTGTGAATCAATGTATAGAACCACCATGCATCTCTGAAGCTGACAAAGCCAACCCCAGCTCCCTACATTGCACCTCATCTGGCTGCAAACTCCCTGGGATCGCCCCTAAAGCACGACGGGCTACTTCAATTCCAGAAGCCTTGTAATGCAGAAATGCTGAGGCATCTTCCATGCTCTGCTTCAGATTCAACTTCCCCAATGACAATGACATGAATGGTTTGGTCGATGGCGACACTTGGGGCTTCTCAGTCAGTTCCTGATCAAGATCAGCAGCGCGGAGAAATCTTTCCGTGGCAGCTTCCCAGGATAGTTCATGTCCCTGGTCTTCACTCAGTGGAGCTGGGTCATCAGCCAATGCTATCTGTGTTGCTTTGACAAATTCATTGCCGTTCTTGTACAACCGGCAATTAGGGAATTGCTTGAAGAAGTCATTCGATGGATGATCGGCACAAATGACAATTTTGCCCATGGCAAGCGCTTCTGCTGTGGTCGTACAAACTACGTCAGTTGTGCTTGGATTCAAGAACACTTTGTACCTGACAGAAAAACATTGAAAAAGATACAATTGATCAAACCTCATCCTTCTCTATTGATTCCCTCTCAATGACAGATAAAAGTTTGCAGTCTGCTAACTTTTCAATACAAAAGTGAGCAAGATTTGCTAATATCACAAATGAATACTGTGCATAAGGTGGGGCGATGGGACTGCATAGAAACTATGGAAAGAAGCTGAATTTCCTTAATCCAACTGCTGAAACTAATGATACCTCAGATATCGCATACATATACCATATGCCATATATATACGTGCTGCCACATGGAAATAAGGCTAGCTCTCATGCCCATGTGCTTTTGATAAGACCCCTAGATAAGACCTTTTGTTTTTGGCATGAAATTGAATACATAGGAATTCATGGTCAAATAGGCTCCAACAAAGGATTATTACAAAGGGGAAGGAGAGAGGGGGGGCAGGACCTTAGCTTTCCTAGGATTTGAATTACTAAAATAATGGCTCGGCATTCATTTCACATCTCCCCTTGATTCATTTTCCATTAAAGACGAGATCATTTGATGGTCAGTTTTGTATATTCAACTTTGTTTCCTCAACTTTAACCCACATTTAGAAATAAAATTCTTAGAACTTCCACGATTCAGTCACATGAAACAAACGGGCCCTAATAACTGAAGAGGTGGAAAAAATTAGGCAGTCTATATTCAGATAGCTTACTCATGAAATAAAGGGTCAGCATGATCTCTCCCTGGGTATACATTGATGGGCATTTTTAATTTTCTAGAGGCTTCTCGAACTTGATCAGAGTCTTCACCATTCCCATACAGATCAACTTGCAGATCGGCTAGTTGATTTTGGTGCTTCCCAAGCAGCTGAAGGAGTTCTTTATAGCCTTTGTTCCACACCATCTTCCCAATGTAGTAAGCTCTCTTGGTGAAGGCCTGATTCCCTTTCCACTTCTGCTTGTGCATATTCATACCAATTTCAAGAAACTTGGGGTTGACGCCATGAACATTGCAAACGATAGATCGTGGAAGATCTTGTGTTGCAGCTGATAATCGTATAACCTGTGACATTGTAAGAAGTTATAGCTAAATATATTTTTATAATTATGTAAAACTACAGAGATATTGTATGGTTCAAAGTATTTGTTTCCACATGCCTTGAACAACTAATCAAGTATCACAAAAATTTGGAAGCATCAAATATGGGTGAGAGCTAATTCACTGGGAGAACTGGGTAGTTGGACCCCACAGCCCACCAGCCTTGCATTATATGGTTAATAATAGCCAGGCCATTATGGAGATTTTGGCTGTGTGTCTATTACACATATCTGTATATGCAATATGTAAAGCCTATGGTGATCCAGATAATTGCTCCGATGGGCACCGCTGGATGGAATCGTTGAGAAGTTGTTGAAAACTTCCAGATTGGTAGGTCTTTGCCCTCCTTACATTTGTATATTCTGGACACTCTGCATCCAAATTCAAACCATCAACTTCTCAACTACTGGAAAAAAAGTTGAGATCTGCCTAAGGTTGCAAATAGGTATCTGGTTACCTGAGTAACCAAAGTCTCTTATTACAAATAAAGTCAGTGTAAAACCTATTTTTGGATCCAGGAAAAATTCGGATCTGGAAGCATATCCTAGTATGTTCTAAATCAAGGATCTGGATAGATGACCATTACTCTTATCAAATCCTCTTTATCCAGCTTACCAATATATTACATGTTTCTTCATAGGATGCCCATGGTGGTGATTAAGAAGTTGGATCAAATTCAGAAAAATTTTCTATGGGATGGCAATTGTGTAAGAAACAAGATGCACTTGGTGAAGTAGTGTGACGTGAAAAAGTCAAAAGCAGTGGGGGGTTTGGGTTTGGGGAATTTGGAGTTTGGAAAAAATTGGTCTTTACTAGCTAAATGGTGGTAGAGGTATGGGGAGCAGAAAGAGGCTTTGGGGATGAGAGTAACAATGTCAAAGTATGGGGAGGATGTCGGGGGGGGGGGGGGGGGGGGGGGGGGGGGTGTGGGGGGTGTGGGTGGGTTGGGGTTTGTCGGTTCCAAAAAGAGTACCTAGGCATAGGTTGTCTGCTTTTTGGGACGTAATTTCTAGTTGTCTAAAAGTCAGGAGGGGAGATCTTTGTCAAAGGTTTGGGCATCTTCGTGGAGGAGGGGGATAGTGTCTGTTTTTAGTTTGATGACTAGAAGAGAGTGGGTCCTTTAAACCTTTTGTTTCCTAAAGTATTTAGAGTTGTGCCTAATAAAGAGTCGTTAGTTCAAGAATGTTATGTTTGGGTCAATAATGTGGTGTCTTGGGATAAAAGTGTTAGGAGGGCCCTTCATCAGTCAAAGTTGGTGGAGTTTGAGTCCTTGTCAAGTCTTCTTGCTAACATTGTTCTATGCAGGGATTCTACTGATTGAGACATTCCACAGGATCTTTCTCCTCGGGTTTTTCTACAGGGAGATGGATTTTCTTAATGTCGTTTAGCCTCCATCTGCTTCAATTTGGATGAGACTTGGCCCACTGAGAGGGGAGGATTTTTGTTGATTGGAAGTGGCGGGCAATATTTCAACGGCAGATATTTTAAGAAGAGCGGGGGGGGAAGGGGGGGGGGGGGTTGTGGGGGCGCGGGCTGAGATCAGGTAATATTTCAGACACATGTTGCCTTTGTAGGAGAGAGACAGAGTCAATAGATCATTTGTTCGTTCATTGTGATGCCGCTTCATTTGGGGGTGTTTCCTCAAAGTAAGTGGTATGAGCTGGTGCCTCCTAAGTTCCTTATGGATTATGTTTGAGGCGTAGAAGGAGACCCCTTTTGTCAGTATTGGGAGGGTCTTATATAGGATCATTCCTCTCTCTCCATTCTTTGGTCAATTTGAAAAGAGCAAAATGATAGGACTTAATTTTTTAATAGAAAAGGATCAACAAGGGAGGATCTATTGTTAGTTGTGCACTTGAGGATTGCTAAATGGGCTTGTGTCAAAAAGGAATTTGTAGACATTAAGATAAATAACATCATGCAAAACTGGGGCAGTTTGTTTGAAGATGGGAGCCCTAAAGAAGAAAAGGAAATTCAATTGGTGCATTTCTTTAGTCAGAGTTCTAAAATTTAATGTAGATGGAGCAGCATGGGGAAAACGAGGGTTGGCAGGCATTGGTGGTTTTTTAAGAAATCACAAAAGTGAAGCTAAACATGTTCTCTAAGCATGTTGGGATTAAAGACTAGTGAAGCAGAAAATCTTGCCATTTTGAAAACTCTCTACCATAATCCTATTCTGGAAAGCAACTCAGCTAATGCCATTAAGAAGACAAAAAAGGGTGGCCTAGTGCTCGAGGCTCCCGCTAATGCCATTAAAAAAAGAAGGGGCGGCCTAGTGCTCGAGGCTCCCGCTAATGCCATTAAAAAAAGAAGGGGCGGCCTAGTGCTCAAGGCTCCCTCATAACGGGGTCTGGGGAGGGCAAGATATATACAGTCTTATCTTCATTTTGAAGAGGCTGTTTCTGTGAGTTGAACCCGCGTCCTGCAGGACGCTAACGGGAAGCCTTTACTGTTGGGCCAAGCCGCCCTTCGACTCGGCTAATGCCATATCTTGGGTAAAATCTCTGAGAGGGCATTGGAAAATGCAATTCTCATTCAATGAATTAGTTTTCTAGCTTCTAATATTCATGTCTCTTTTCAGCATGTTGGTAAGTCTACGAATGGAATGGCAGATTGTCTAGCTAAACAAAGGGGTTAATCGGTCATGTAATCTTACCACTTGGGTGTTCGGTATAGTTCTCTTGTACCAACCCACTGATGAGTGGTTCTTTATGTATGTTATTTCCTAAGTTGTACCCTTTTTATCTTTAATGAAATTCTACTGTTACCAATAAAAAAGTTTTATATAGGTTGCAAGGGCTTACATAGCTTGATTTATATTAATTTTTGAGAGTCTACTTGACTTTAGCTATATACCATTTATTAGCCTGCCTATCTGTATATCTAAAATATTTGTTGGTAAGCTATTTTCTCCAATTATACTAATGCAAAATACATCTTATTTTGGATTCAGCTCAGGAACTTGATCCTTTTTTTTTCTTTTTTCTTTTTTTTTTTTTTTTGGTAGATGCTGGAACCGGACGGTCACACCTATGAACCCTTATTGAAGGGCATTGGGTCTAGTGAGCATCCGCCTAGAGAGCGGGTGAGGGAAGCCCTTAAGGACTAGGTTTGCAGTGATGCATAAGTTAAAAAAAAAAGGTGGCCCAGTGCCCGAGACTCCTGCAAAGCGGGGTCTAGGGAGGACAAAATGTATGCAGCCTTACCTTTAGTTTGAAGAGGCTATTTCTATGACTTGAACCCACGTCCTCCAAGATACTACCGGTAAGCCTTTACCGTTGGGCCAAGCCGCCCTTTTTTGTAGTGATACATAAGTCCCAGATCAAAAGCATTCAAGCCCTAACCCTAGGTATATATGTGTGACCAGACCTTAATCCCTCATGATTTGTTTTAAAGCTATGAGACTTCAATAAAAGCAAACAATATCATGTGGATAGCAGACCTGGGTTGTTGCAAAATGGTATTAGAGCCAGGTTGCTACTCTCAAGGGTGGATCCACATGTTGCCACGTGGGGGCAAATGCACACGTTAGCTTTGAAAAGTACCTAAGAAGGCTTTGGGCCACATAGCCCATACACCCGTTGAACCCCATCGTGCACCCCCATTTATGACCCATTAAGCCATCGTGCAGCCACATCAATCGAATACCTTCTCATTTGAAAAACCCCCAAATCTAAATCCCTCCTACCTCAGTTGAAAACCTTCGTTGGCTCTTCCCTCTCCTTTGAAAATCGACTCCATGCAAGTGGAAAAGCTTTCTCTTGCCAACTCTCTGCCTCCCTTGTCTCTCTCGGTTTGCTATTTCGATTCTAGTGAATAAAAACAAATTCACTCATCAATATTGCAAGTTTTGATGGTCTCACACTGTGATCAGAAAGTAAGTCTTGGGAGCCATCGCATAAGAGTTTTAACTTGCGATTGAAGATGTAGACCTTGATGTCCTAGGATCTTTCGTAGAAGGGTTTTGCGATTTCCTAGATACGTGCTCTATCTGTGTTCCCCACCTCTATTATCAAGTTTAATGTCTCTGTTTGTATTTTTTTTTCATGTCACCTTAATGAAGAATTGTTTGTCTCTTTCTGGATGTTTACTTTTTTGAATATGGTGAAGGTGAAAAGTGGGGGCTGTAGAGTAAGTGGAGAAACTACCAGAATTTTCTAACACCATTTTCTCCAATTGTTGTCTTGCATACCAAATAGAAGGTTCTCCACTTAGCACTTCCCTCTCGCTGGCATTTTACTGGAGAAGGCTTTGTTAGAAGAAATAATCTTTCTATTTCTATTTTTTTTAAGGAGAAGTATTTTGAATGAAGTAGAGATGTTGATGGTAACGAACCTAAAGTATTATGCATTGGATCATTTCTCTTTTCAATGACCATCAGAGTTATTGAAGGTCTTGAAGGGAAGAGAGGGGGAGAAGGTCCCTCTTTGAGGAATGGAAATGAAAGAGATGAGGATTTTTACTGGATTACATCGAGTTATGAACATCCCCATCCCCCTCCCCCTCCCCCCCCCCCCCCCCCCCCTCCCCCTCCTCTTTCTCTCTCACTCTCTCTGAATTACATATGAGATTTTTTTCTTTGGATTACATGGATTTTTTTTTTCATTGTACACAGGGGAGCATTTTAGCTATTGTTCTAGTGGTACATCATCTGACAGTATCGTTCTTAGGTCTCCCTCTTTCCTTATCTTTTTAATTTAAATGTTGGCTTCAAAATTTATTCAATTTTAGATTTGATTTGGGTTTTATGTTGTTAATCTTTTTTGCTTGCAATCTGATGTATGAGTACTTATATTTCTGTGCTTCATGCTATTTAATTTTATGGATAATGTTTGCATATGTGTAGTCATGACTGATCTGAACCCATTTAGTATTTCAACTAGAAAACTATGTTTGTTCCATCACATGCTCACTGCCATGAGTATTTAATACATGTGATGAAATACAACAAAATAATGACTATGTTTGTATCGATTTTGATGCAATTTATTTTCTCTTTTATCATTGTTAATGTGAAAAGGCAGCAGGAAATAATGATTTTGGCCTTTTTCAATTGACCACTGCCCGCACCCGTCAAACAAAAATCCTGGGTCCACCACTGGCTACTCTGTTTTTCGGTGGGGAAGTATGTCATGCTTGTGGCCCCCTGTCAAACCGTATTAGATCAAGCGAGCAACAGCCTAGAGAGAGAGGGTAGGGAAACTCTTAAGGACTGAGTTTCCAATATGCATGAGTCCCACATCAGAAAAATCCAAGTCCTGAACCCAAGTATGCATGCGCAACATGGCCTTAACCCCACATGATGGAATTTAAATCCGCGAGACTTTGGTCAAAGCGGGCAATAGCATGTGGATAATGGGTCTGGGTCATTACATGAACCCAAAAGAATAAGTTCCATGTCAGAACTGGCTCCGGATCTGGACCTGGATTCTAAAAAATGGATCTAGGTATGGATCCACCATGGTTCAACCTTAGGTCAAACCAGTTTGCATCCCTAGATCTGCCCAACTGGGAGATACTTGGCCATCTTCATCCAAGGGGGGTCCAGCGGATAATGTTCTGAAACACCAAACTGGTACTGTATATATTGAACAGAGCTGCAAAAAATCCCTAAATTTGATGCAGAACAAGACCCTATAATTACTCTACAAAGAATTCTACCTTGTTAAAATAAGATTGTACCTTATGGCAGTAGATATTGATCAGCCAACTATTAGCTTGTTTCATAACGAAAGCCAGCAGCCCATTTTTCTCTCTTCTCACATATTCCAGATAATTTGTGTGAACAACCCCTATAACTAGGTGGAATTTAGTTTTCCACCTCTTTCCATGGTGGTACCATGTAAGATGCTCAGGCTCCTCAAGGACAGCAATGTCTGCCTCGTCATCAGGGATGATTTCTGTAATGTCCCCAACAGCAAGAATGCTTCTTTTCTCTATATCAAACTGCAAGGATATAAAAAAAATATTACTTTCAAAGCTCAGAAGCTTGCCTCAGTCCCACATTGTAGTAGCCCAACTGATAAAGAGACATCAAAAGTCCTCAGGGGAGGCAGGCTACCCAGGTTTGAAACCCTAGTTGGAAATGGTAGATATGGCCACTAGTGCCTCAAAGATAAATATATTGGAATAAAATGTTGCCTCAACCGCCAAGATCAAAGGAAGTCTCAGTCTTGGTCGAGTTACATAAATAAAACCTTACATGGTCAATCCCTGTGCCCAGTCCCCTGATGGGCGGTGCCAAACCAGCAAGATACTCATGCTGTTGAAAAAATTTGAGTCACTCAAGACAATGTTTTTAAAACATTCCATAAATCATTTTCAAACAAAGAAAGGAGAAAATAACACTAATTGGCAAAAAAATCTCCGCTTATGGCTAAAAACTGGCATAACTAAATTAAGTTACCAAACCCTCAAACTAAACACTGCAAATATGAAGTACTGCCAAACAAGAATCCCTACTAAACTCTATATAGAGATAGGACGGACCAAACATGGTTCCAAAATGACTACCCGAGACCGAAGCTCAAAATCTTGGTCTCTTAGCCAGAGGGAAGTAGTGTTCTGATGCCCCCACTCAATCAAATGACAAGGTTCATAAATTCAAACCCTGGCCCACATGGAACTCATTGTGGATCAGGAATACCCAACAATTTTCACATTAGATGATCCAATCCTATCATATCTCCGCCCTCCACTCTTTACTGTCCATTTGTAGCCCAAAGTTCCAAAGGGGCGTTGAGAATCAAATTTGGAAGACTTGTAGGATTCTGAGATAAGTATGATCTATGGTCGATTCTCTCAGTTGAACAGCTTGGAATACTGGGCCCCGTGATACAGAATGGAACATCAGGAGGCAATACACATTTTACTACATTATGAACCAATAATTCCTTTAAACAAGGCATGCTATTTCCTTTCTCCAACAAAAATACAACCAAATTTAAATAATATTCTACAGCAATAAAATACAATTGCTTCTATGCTGAACTCAAGTATTAAAAACACCAATATAAATCATCAGCAGGCCTTTTTCTTCTTCTTTTTTTCTTTTTTAATTTATGGAATAGTAATCTGCAGACATAATTTACCTTTCCAGGATAAAAGCTAATGGTAAATCCAGATTTGAATGCAGTCCTTTCTTCAACCCACCGACGGACATAGGTTTCATGTTCAGATGGTGAACTGAATTTAATTTTATTAGGATAAACAAGTTCTTGATCCTTCAAAGACAACCAAGGAATCACCAGAGTAACTTTTCTCTCCCCTTCCTTTGCAAGATAAGCAGCTCTGAACAAAGGGTTGACAGCAGTCCCAGTCATCCATGGAAGGCTTGCTGTTGTATATATTGCAATATGCTGTTTTCTATCCATTGAGTCATCAGGTAGCTGCTTCTTATTACGTTAGCTATATTGATTAGGTTTCCAGCATGGTCAACCAATAGGAGACTTGCTTCTTTAGGAGATCACAATCTAGGTATCCACTCTGCATTTATTAATAATATGGCCATATACATCAGAAATAAAGAATAAGGACTATTGTCACATAGTATAAAAAAAACCATGAGTGACCAAAAAATAAATAACAAAAACCACAAATTTATCTTTCTTGATAAGCAGTGTCTGTGTGCTTTCTTCCAGAAGATCAAAATGACAGAAATAGAACCATTTCATGGATGTTCCCTGATATTTCAATTAATTCTTCCTAAATCCAGACATCTTTCAGTGAGCATTTATGGGTCATAAGCTTAAACAGAGATATGGGGCAAACCTAGCTACACTAGCAGACTTTCGTCCATCAAGTTTGTATACTGGATCTAGTTTAACTTCTCCTAACCCTCCAAGCGTATCAATCATAGTTGTCAAGTTCATTTTGGACCCGATTTCAGTTTGGCTTTGAAGTTAAACATTTTGGCCAATTCAGCATTTTGGCTTTCCTCGAAAATTCATTTCAGAAAATATATTATATATAACAATTATATATACATATATATTCTACTCAGCATCACTCCATATTTCCCTTGTCTACTTCAGTTGATAATTATAACAGATTAATATACTGCTACAGTGGTGCACTGTTTATAATGGATCACATCATCCTTCATAGTAAATAACGACTTTGTTGTTACTTAATTAGAAATTCCTACTAAATGCGGTTTGAGGAAATTATTCGGTTGATAATCTTTACTGAATAATTTCTTGGAAAATATGATGATGAAAATCACATGCGGATATGACATTATATGAATGTCGGCCTACATATGAAGAGAGCCCTCTAGATATGAAGAAACAGTGCTCACCTCAACTCAATACAGCTTCATCGACACAGAAATAAGTCAGCCTCACATCCACATCTCATCAACCAGTCACATAAGGGGACCTCACATCCACATCTCATCACAACCCCTTCTTATAACAGGGAACTCATCACCAAATACAAAGAAAAAAAAGAAGAAAGAAGAAGAAGAAGAAATGGAAGAAGCCGAATGTACCAAGAGTTTTGCAAAATATGTAGCCAGGGAAAGGGCTCTTGGCAGCAGCAACTAACTCCAGCAAGGCAGGAATCTCAATTTTTAGTCACGAAAAGGACGTTCTCAAAATGAGTGGTTTTCCAAACGTTAAATCGTTTATTTTTTCTCCTCTTCTTCTTCAAACAGTCCAACCACTGATTCATTCAAATTGAGGTATTCAGTTGTTGTTCGCCCAAAATCGGGGATTTCAAACCAAATTGCATCATTTCGGCCGAGATCAAATGAGAAATGAACCGAACATCTACATGTGGGACGTTCCATTTGTTTTCCAACATGTACCGAAATAAATCGGGAGTTTTGTCCGAAATGAAACAATATTGACCATATGGTAACAATCCAAATTCCACTGGTGGGAAGGTTGGTATTGTTTGACAGGCTCATTTTTACAATACGACTCATACATGGGAAATGCGGCAAGAAATCATTATTACCAAATCCGAAATAGAATAACTGTTGCCTCATGACAGCTACATTAAAAACAACTCTATGCAATATTGCAATTAAGGCTGCAATGCAACTATGGTTATTATCTTGTTATATAGCAGTATAGCACAGCTATTTTTTTACTGGTAACCAAAATTCAATTCCAAGAAAGTGAATACAAAGCTATAAAATACAGGAGAAATATACACTGTAAAATCAGAATATGAGCTCACCCCACCCAAAAAGAACAACTAGAAAAAGTCATAGTCCCAATAAACATCCCTTCCTTATCTACTCAACTTTGCAGAAAGAGCCACTCATTAACAGCTACTCTTGATGTGAACATAGGAGATCGAAACTGATCCATGTAATTGCTTGATCGTGCCCAGTATAAATGATCATTTCCAAGGCTCCTTCCTCTATCCTTTGCACATGTAAATATGTGATTGCATTAAAGAATCGCCTTTTATAATCATGTCTTGTGAAACAGCTCCTGAAAATTTTCAGAGTCTCCCTTCTCCAAAGAATCTCTACTTCAGACAAACCTTTCATGCTCAGCACAGCACACCTTATCATCATCATCATCATCGCACCCTTAACCCATCTATTCAGGTTGGCTTTGTAAATTTCCATTTCACAGCAATACCACTTGTGCTGGTGACAAAAACCAAGCCTGCTCCTCTTACAAAATCTTGAAATACAATTTTCAGCTATGATGACACCATGGAACTAGTATTGATAGTATGAAACAAATATAGATACGAGCTTCCTATTCTTAACAAATTCATTTTTCAAAGGATTACTCGGTCCAAAAGTAGATTGCAACTACATTGTGATTTAGGGGTCCCTACATTAATATAATTTTTTTGAAAGGGAATGCTTAACTTAATTAGCCAAGATAGAAAAAAACTACACAGATGCTCCTTGAAACATAAAAGGCGTGTCCACATCCTCCTTGGCCAAGGACTCTGCTACAGCGCTACCCCATTAGCCGCTTTAAACGTTTATTTCGTCTGAAGATTGCAGAACCTTCAAGTTCAATACCGAAATAAAGCACACCCCTTGTGAATTCGACATGTTCTACTAAGGGTTTGAATCTCGTGTTCTTTTTATTTATTTTTCTTACTTTATTCATGGTGCCATGATCTGTGGCTGTGGGTAACTAGCTTTGTTTCTGTTCCTTCTTGGCGGCTTTGAGGGTGCCTTCGCACCGGGGAGGCGCCTATCTGCATCATGTAACTATCCCCAATATGTCTCGTTTCTAGCTATATGGTTACTCAAAAACAACAGTTTTACCACGCTCACTTCTTAAACCATGATATAATCATCACGTAATCAGTCACAGACCCCATAAATCCACCCATTCGAAATACCATGAAATCGAGAGGTGGAAACAAACAAATACATGGGGTTGAAATATCACCAAAAGATTGATTCAATTCAACAAAAATCAGGAAATGGAGGCAGTAAAAGATTGAAACAGCCCAAAAAAGAAAAACCCACAATTCCCAGAGCAAAAAGGCACAAAACCCATAAAGAAAAAAACCCCAAATCGCCAAACCATGCCCCAAATCTAAAGAGGTCTGCAACATTCAGCAAAAAGAGAGGAGGAGGAGGAGGAGGAGGAATCTTACTGTTCTCCGAAATAGAGGGGTAGTACAACTACAAGATGCCTGTCCGATGAAGAAAGAGTCGCCAAGTGACGCTTTTCTGGTGGAAAGATGGAGTCTTTGGTTGCGTAGAAGAGAGAGAGAGAGAGAGAGAGAGAGAGGGAGAGGGAAGAAGGAAACGCAGGAGAAAGGATGGAATGCTTACAGAAAGTCTATTCTTATTCCAGTTCTCCACTTGTCGTTCAACCAACTGTTAAAAACATCAAGTCAGAACCATCCTAACCACTTCTTCTAATGTTTGTGGCCCACCTGTTTCTTTTGATCCCTATCCCTTCACATGACACAGGAGCTCTCTTAATTTTACCTTCTTTGGAGTAATTTGCTCCAGTTGCATTGAATCATATGATGAAAAATTAATGTTTGTAAACAAGAATCATGTAGGGCTGTTTTGGATTGTTATTTGGTTTAGTGCTTCTTGATTCGGTGACTGGGCAGATTCGATCAAACAAAAGGTTGGCTTAAAGTATTAAAAAACTTATTATAAATTTGATTACTTATCTTCCGAGCATGCTTGTGTGTCCGGCATTTCTCCCACAATTTTTTTATTTTTATTTTTATTTTTGTTAATGGTAGTTTGTATTGTCTTTGGCTTTTTATAAAAAATACTGCACTAAGCTGTAAAATATTTTTATTTTTATTTTTATTAATTGAAAACGCTTCCAAGAAAAAAACGGCTGCAGAAAAATACCCTTAAAATTTATGTTCACACTTTACATGAGAAGTATAAGATTTTGTAATTTGAAATGTCTGGGACAGTTCTTGGCAGAGAAAAGTAGTTGGCATTGGCACAAGAAGTAGATGAGAAGTCAAACACGAATGGAAGGTTTGGTGCAAATTAAATAGCTACCAGTAATCAACCCAGGATGTCACGGACTAATGATTCTAGAAGAAAATTTGAAAATGATCAAAACAGGTGATTGAAACAATGAGAAATGATCTTGTGTTGACATTATTGAAGGCAACCAATCATCTATCATCTACTTTAACTCATATTAGTCCGGATCTTGTTTGATTAAACCTGTTTGTATCACTAGGTCACTCCAAGCAACAACTATTCTAAATTTAGCTCCAATCAAAAGTGACATATATTATTAGACTAATCATGAGTAAAGAAATATAATCATGTACCATGATAACTCTAATAGTGCATATCACTTGACTAGATTATATTAAAAATTTATCAAATGTCTATGTATATTTCTTTGCCAATGTAAACACACTCACTCGTGCGATAAAGTCGTAACCAATAGGGCTACAACTAGAGATTGATCAATGATTACTTTTGAAAATAAGGAGATCTCTTGCCACTGAGCTATCAACAAATTGACACCAATATGTATATATGGGGAAGCATATGACATATCAAGTTAGGAGAATGAGGCTGCCTACAATTTAAATTAGGTTTAACTGCAGTGGACTCCATACTGACAGGATGACATGATTAGTTCTGTTTGCGTTAGTTGATAATCACGGGTGTTAAATGGGATATTGAGTGAGACCAGCTAAGATTGTTTGTCCCCTCGGTCAAATCAATGAACTCAATGCCATTTGAGTTGAGTTGATTTCACTAGTGAAAGTGGGTCGAGTGGGTTCTTGACCTACGCTTTCATGTTTTCCCCTTCTGTTGTTCATTTAGTGGAGAAATTATTCCTATGAGAGCCTCATATGGATACTGAACAGGATTTTCTTTTGGCACCTTTAATAAAGGAGGAGTCGTGCTTTTGTGGACATGGAAATTGAGAATACTGCACCATCCTTATGTGTGGGTGAAAATTTTTGCTTGCTTTAATTGTGTTGTTTGTACAGGACCACATGTCCAAGAATTTCAAGAGGCATTTCATTGAGATAAAATCACCATGAATTTTTTTGACACAAGCTTCTCTACAAAGAGAGAGGACAAAACTTTCCCCATCTCTCTCCTCGCTTGTCTCAATTATCCTTCTAATCTCTCAATTATCTATATTATCCCTAATATCTTAAACGCATGCAATGACACAACGCACTATTTTGATGCAATTCTTTCTAGCTCCCACAGCTTTTGGAGAGATTTGTGTCAGTTTCTCATCTATCGAAAATGCACCTCTTGGCCTTCTGCATATGATCTTCTAAAAAAATAAGAAAATGCCACCACATTATCTGACCTGTTGAAAGCTTCTTCCGTTTTTTTTTTTCAGCCTTCTCGGTTGCTGTGTATTTTGTCCCCTCAGGGTCGTTGTGCCTCGTGGTGTAAGGTCTAGTTTAGTCCTAGTCTACAGTGATTATGCATGTATCTCTGGAGTCTTTGGTTGGTTCTGTATCTTTTTGCTTTGTGCTTGGTGTTCCTCGTTCTAAATATATATGCATCCCCTTCAAGACAGAAAAAAAGAGTCAATCTAGATGAATCATTTGAACCCTCTTAACATTTTTTTATCAAAAAGTATGAAGTTTATGCACTAAGAGAATCTAATCAGTATCTTTAGCACAACTCTGCATGACCAGGCTTCTGTTCCCATCTATGGATTCCTCCTTCAGTTGATTGGATGAATTGCTAAACATTTATGGGCTTTCAATTATGAAAACAGGGATGAAAGAAATCGTGAGGGGAAGCCAGTTTTCCCTATGCTACCTGAATTATTAGTTTTCATACATGGTCTTGACAGCGTCTAAGGAAGGAGATTAGAAATGTAATTTTGGAAGGAGATGCTCTTTCAATTGTTGGAGGCCTACAAGAGAGTCAGTTGTCCTGTGAAAGTGATGCATATCTGGGAGCAAATTCAAAAGCCCTTAACGGCAATGAAATGGCAAACAAGATATTGTATGAATTCTATAAATTTAATCCTCTCGGCCTTACCATCTTAAACATGCATTGCTGGAGGAGGAACTGTGGGTAGACTTTTATAGGTATTGAATTGAAATGGTTAGGGGATGTTTGGTAATAAGATATTTTTAAAAGATTATGTGACATTGTATATTAGATTATAATAAAATCTCACCCTATAATTTAATTTTATTGCTAACTTAAAATGTATTCTACAATACATGATTTTCTACTAAAAATTACAAAATTTTTTCCTTCTCTATATCCCAGTAGTAACAAGTCTCTAGGAAATGAATTTTCAAGACTATCAAACATCATCACAGCACATGGGAATAGAGAGATGGCATTGTGGATAAGGCGCCTGCCCCCGATGGCCTTGTGGATAAGGCGCCTGCCCCCAACCCCTAGTGGGAGCCCTTTACTTCCATTGTCCTGACCACTGAGCCAACTGAGCAGTAAACAAAAATCATTACTGGCACAATGTTATATTCTGATGCTATTTTGTTTTGCAACAATAAAATCTTACAATATCAAATTTTATCAATATTATATGCGGTGCTTATCCAAACACCCCAGCATCGAGGATATCCCCCACCGTTACTTTTGAAACTTATGTAAGAGGAGTTTTTTTTTTTTTATGAGATTTCTGATTCTAGTGTTCTATGCTATTGCTTTAATTAGGGAGTTTGAGACATTTCGTTTCCTGTTCAGTTACACTTATACGAATTTTTAAAAATATGATCAGTTAAAAATAAACCTCCATAATCATTTCACAAATTGCAAGCATTTATTTTGGGATGATTTGTGCAACAATAGAATTCCACGCTTTGTGGATTTTCATTGTACAAAAGAGAGGAATCATGTAATCATAAGGGTGCGTTTGTGTATAGTTGCATAAGAGGAAACACTATAGATAGGAAGTATTATAAAAAGTGTTGTTTCCACTCCTTTTTAAGCTGCACCAAACAACGATTGAATCATATCTTGGATTTTCAGGTGCCTTATCTCTCTTTTTTCACGGCATTGGGAGTGCACAATGGCTCCCTAAATCCGCATAGGAAATTGACTATATTGAGAAAAATCAGTTTAATTTTTTTGTTTCTTATAAAAAAATGTATCGCACCATACAAAGAAATTATGCATTTTCTAAGAAATCAAAATATTTTTTCTTTTTATTACAAAACTATTCTGTTGCACAAATGCATGCCTTGGACCCGTTTGTGTGATAGGTTTCTGTGGAAGAAGAGTGGAAATTGGTTGCTCATTTTTCCACGTTTCCTGCAATGAGTTTTCATTTTGTGTTATGGATTTTTCCTTTCCCTTGCTGTTAGTTTTTAGATAAATTGTTCACCCCCACATTCTTTAGCTCTTATACTATTTGATTCTTAAAGGGTTTTTTTTTAAGTTGATGTACGGTTTGATTATAGTTTTTGCATGGGTTTAGATTGAAGTTTGGTTGAGGTTTGATAGGGGTATTAACTAGGGTTAAAAAGTAAGGTTTGGATCATATGGCTTGAATTATATAAGTTAGTTGGGTCGGACTGAAACATTAACAATCCCTTGACATATGCAACAACAAGTATCATGATTTGTGCTCAAGTAGCCAACTAAAGGTTCATTAAAAAAACCCACAAATTCTTAATGATATTCATGTTTTTAAATTTATTGTTCCAATAGATTTTAATTATATGGCTTCCTTTTTCTAATGTGTGGATGCTTACATTAACTAGATTTTCTTAAATTTGTTTCCACAGTGTATGGATGTTTAATTTTTCGATGTATAATTGTTTAATTTGTAATATAGAAATGCCCGTATTTACCACTTATTACTATACTACTATCACCATTAAACTTTAGAGCCATTAAATTGATGGCTACAAATCATCAGATCAGATCAATTTCCTATGTATTATTAATCCATGTCAAGACCTTGAACTCAGATTCGGAGCGTACATTAAGTTGGGCCTCACTGACTCGTTTGCAAAACTCGGGGCCTTCTTAGTGGGAAGTTTGTAGGACCTGAATAAAAACTTCTATAAAAAATCTAGATGTAGCAATTGATGGGGTCACCCACGGCTGGTTACCTTGACTCACTTAGATTTAAGCTAATCAGGGCACTTAGTCGGCCAAAAGTCAAAGCCCTAGTTAATTCAATCAATTCTAGATGCAATTAGAGGTGCAACTCGAGCAAAATAGGTCGGATATTGACCTACCCAACCTCTCCTCGAATTGCAACCGGGTATGCCTGAGACCAAATGAAAGCCGAATTGATGGGCCCAAGATTAGCAGATTTGAGAACAGGCCCTACCGCCCAGGTGATCTAATATGTATATAGTATGGATTAACATTATATATATATATATATATACACTATACGCATGCATGCAATAATTTTCGTGTAACTTAAAACCCACTTGCCCCCGTGCGATATGGAAATTCTAAAAAACACCCCTTTTTTTGCCCCTCTATTTTTTGGTTATGGGGTTCATGTTGAGTTAATCTAGTCTTTTCATACAAACTATTCTCTTATGTATGGCCACATGTCCAAATTTGACACTCATCCAATTTTATTTTATCATTGGATTGAAATCATAATAAAATGATGCTTTTAACTATTAAATTTTAGTGCATGGATAAAAAGGTTAGGATGATCATATAGATTCAAGATTTTTCATATAAGCAGGCCTTTTATGGATCTTCACATCAAATAAACTTTCATGATCATTATGCATCTCAGTGAGCTCCAACCAAGAAGGGCATTTTTTCTTTAAAAAATGCTTGGGCGCACTGTAGTGCTTCCCAAATATATATATATATATATAACATTGTTTGATTATTTTCATTTCTTTTATGCTCTTTTCGTTTGTTTTCTTCTATTTTCATGTTATATAATATGACAAATCAAACAACTAACAATTGATCATGGTTTTAAATTATTAGGTATGAGAGCATCATATGAAGGGGGCTTTGTCCCCAATATTTAATATACCAATCAAGTTTTCTTCTTCAACACTTAATTTCTGCAATTTAAAATGGAGTGTCACTGCCAGTTAAATTGATTGTTCTTCAAGTAATAAATAAATGTATACTTAATTCCTCACAGTCCACATGTGACTATGTGAGGCTCCTGCAAGTGAAAACAAAGAGTTTGCGTGGGAGTACTAATGTTTTAAAGTCTGCTTTGAAACTAAGCTACGCTACCATATCTTGCTTCTTGATTTGTTATTTTATGGAATTACCATTTTGATAAATTATATCCATCATCATTAAAGCCTTGTTCGAATGAGTTTTATTTCCTCATTTCTGTCTATCTTAGACGAAATTCTAATCATGATATAATAATTTAATTAAAATTGACATATCTCATTATTTGGATTTGTTTGCATGAAAGGTTAATTTCATTATTTTTCCTATAAAAAACAAAGTCATTATTATTTACATGAATTTTGTTTCTTCATTCTAGTTTATCCTAGGCCAAATCCTTAAATAGAAGAATGATTAATAATTTGATTAAAAATTATATCTTTTAAAACTATGGGTTTGTTTTATTGCAAGTTAGTTTCACAATTTTTTTCCTATAAAAATCCAGAGTTGTTGTTAGGGGTTTTTAATGAGATTTTTAACCTTAGAATCAGATAAAATGTTTTATGAAGAAAAATAATGCAACTAAGGTTATGTGCTTTGTACATTTTTTTTATTTTTAGAAAATTAATGATTTTTTACGAATGGCCACCCCAAGATTTTTAGCAAAGCCCTTACATATATTGGAAACTAGATGCAATTTTTATGTAGCCCTCCCAAGAATTTCTTTTTCTACATAGTTGCCTCTCCAAGGAAAAAGTTCAAAGTTCACCCCTTATATACCTTTAATAAAATCCCTAAAATAATTAAAATACAAAATTTCAACTGCGTTTCATCTTCTTCCCTATCTTGCATCCCATTGAATGAAGAACTTTATTTTATTTTATTTTTTTTTCCTTACTTTTCTTTAGTCTTGTGGGTAACCTCTATTTGCATTCCATAAAGAGGCATTTTTTTAACTTATAAATGGCTCCTTTTCATACATTTTACAGTAAAAAAATTTTTCTTCTTATAATCATGCCATCAATAGTTACATTTGAGGAAATACGCAAACATCTTTTTTTATAGAGAACAAAACCTTTCATTAAAAAAAGGATTACATCTATGAGTCAACAATTTCATTTTGTCTAATAAGGTTTGAAATAGAGTATCACCAAACCATCATATCTTTCACAGATTTGCATATCTAGTTAGTTTGTGAACCATTTTGTTGTCCTCTTTACCTAAATAGATTACCTCATAACTGTTGAAAGGCTTTAAGGAAATTTGAATCTCATCCACATCATTACCCAAGGTTTGGGGGAAGATCTTAAAATTTATCCATTCATAACCATCCTTATTCGGTGTGTTTGTTTGCATTAGGTTACATATGTATTTACAAATGAAATGAGCTCCATTCAAGGATCTTTAAAGAGTCATTAGGTGAAAGATATGAATAAAGAAGGGATGAGAGAGGTCGTAATGGCATCTAGTGGCAAAACGATTCCTGGCCTTTTTATGTGTGTAGATCTTTGGGCTTAGAATCTATCTTCTCATAGAAATCAAATGGATGTGGCAGCAAGCTGAGTCCTCTCCCAAGCTAGATAAAAAGGTATGATTTGGTATTCGACAATATTACTAAGTGGAGATCACAAAAATTTGTGGCCCTTTTGTGACTGATTTTGGAATGATAGTTCTAGGATGATCAAACTAAAGGAACAAAACAAAGAAAAGAAATAAGAAAATCGAAAAGAAAAGATAAAAATCTAAGATGATTGCAGCAAGGAACCCTTGAAGCTTTGATAGGCCACAAAATTGAACATCTGTCACATGTGTCTTAGATATGAGTCACAAAATTGAATAATTGTAATAGGAATTTTAGCAGATGGGCTACAAAATTAAAGAGAGGGAAGAAAAAGGGCGAGATCTTCGCCGCTGGCTCGCATAAGGAGGAGGAGAAGCCGGAGTTTGGAATAGAGGATTTTGAATTTTATTATTAAGCAATTGATGATATTATCAATATGTACACTAATAGATGATATCATCAACTGCGGCATGATGGGCCGAAAAAAAGTATGAATCACTTGCCTTTGTTTAGATATTTTTCTTCATAAATTCATTAATTAGAGTTTAAGCTTAATTATTTCATAAAAATCCTTTTATTTGTTATTTTTACTAGTAAGTACATATATTAATCTGGAAAAGTAAATATCTTAATTTGGGATTTAGTCAAGGATGCAAATGTGTCCGTTACGGTCTGGGTCCATTGTGGATTTGAAACCATCATTGTTAATGTGAAGACGAAACCGAAATCAATTTGAAACCATTTACGGGTTCTAAAACTAGAATTGGAAATGAGAATATGGACCAAAATCAAAACCAAAAGCAAATCCACATATGGGATGGATTCAGGTCAGATCTAAGTAGAGAATGATTTAAGAAAAATTTCATTTTTAGTAGACATTCTAAAAAATTGAGATAATACATTGGATCCCAAATTCATATGTTCGAACCAAGGTGGAATGGGACTCAGACCCACTTAGGCTAGGGGTGAGACCCATTGACTTAGAAGGACCAAACCCTCTTACGGGTTGGAACTGCGTCTACGTAAACCCTCAAAACTCTATTTGTAACCGGCCTTTATAAGCTCATAAACCCTCCCCTCATCTCGTTTTGAGGCTTAAACCCTACCGAAACAGGAGTGAAGAAGGCACCCATTACCCAAACGAATCGCTCTCTTCCTCGATGGCGAAGCGATTGATTCCTTCTCTAAATCGGGTTTTGATCGAGAAAATCGTTCCTCCATCGAAAACCAGTGCAGGAATCTTACTACCCGACAAGACTAGCAAGGTGAAAAAAACCTACATTTCCAATCTCCTCATCCAAAGCAGCAGCTTCCGTTTCCTCCTTTATAATCTGCTCTGTTTTTCTTCTCTAACCCGATTGAATCTTTGCTTTTCGCTTCTGGGTTTTGTTTAGTATCGAAAACCATATCTGGGTTTGCAAGATCTCTTGTATCCGATGTCTGAAGGAGAGGCTTCTATGTCCTGCTTTTGGGTATTGCTTTGTTGTGCATTTGAATGCTTCATAAGGGTTTGGGGATGGGTTTCTGTTTGGATCTCGTTCACTGCTTGTGGTTGGCTGTGGCGAAATGCTTGGATTGTTAGAGGGGATTCTATACAGACATAAATGACAAGTGGAACGGATAAGCTTCTGTTTCATTGCAAAGTTGCCATTACCCAGAACTTTTGTGCGTTCAAAAGCAACATTGGTTGTTGAACAAGATAGTTTCATAATGATTTAAGGGGAAAAAAAGATAATATGATAATAATTACATAGTTAATTTTTTAAAATTTTAGTCTTTCTTGGATTTTCCATTGGACTGTATATTTTTTAACAGGTTTAGATAGAAAATAAAATGTTCCAAGTTGGAATTTCAGTTGGAGTCATTGTTCCTCATTTCCATTAGGAGAGTCCCACCTTTCAGCAATTCAGACCTTCAGACCTGCTCATGTTCAAAATAATAATGATGATGATGCTGATGATGATGGTCTCGGGCTGTAGCTAAGCTAGTTAGGGACACCAATGCCCATATGGAGTAAGTGAGAGTGCTTGAGCTTTTGAGTCTCCTCTTAAGCGAAAAATAGTGATGATGATTGAGGATGATAGAAACTCAAGAGGATCATTACCCAACGCGGATCCCACCAAAGCAGGGTCCTGGGAGGGTACTTCAGACTGGAGAAAGACCTAACCTTTGGCAGTTTTGCATGAAGTAGCTCTTGCAGGTCTCGAACCTCTGTTGTCGTGTCTAGCACCCGAGACTTTTACCATTGCACCAAAGCAATGACCCTTATATACTCTGAGGCTCCAATCCATCCAGTTGGTCTGCAATTGGAGGGTTGATAATTAAGTTTAAGCAACAGTCCATATGTAATATTGTAATGGGAGAAAGTCACCCTGATGATCAGGTGACTACATTAGTTATTCTTTATCACTCTCTCATGTGTATGAAGTAATGAATTTATTTTTTGTATTCTTTTGTTATTGACTTCCCTTTTTCTGCTTATTTCTTGTTATTTTATTTTCTAGCTTTCTGGCTGTCTTTTGTCTGCTTAGTTTTATTATTTTAATTTTTAATTTCTGTGGTTATTAGTTTCAACTGTTACATGGATTACTATTAATTATACATATGAATGATTCAGTTGAACTCTGGAAAAGTTGTGGCGGTTGGACCCGGTACTCGTGACAGGGATGGGAATGTCATTCCTGTCACATTGAAGGAGGGAGACACAGTTTTGTTACCTGAGTATGGAGGGACTGAAGTAAAGCTGGGAGATAAGGAGTAAGTATGATTGAACATTTACATGCATTGGAGACTTAGATCTAAGAATTACAAGCTATATCGTTGGTATTTGTAGCCACCTTCTCAAAACCAGGACTAAAACTGCCTGTTGTTGGCCTGGATCTGGCAGATTAAATGTTTGAGATTAATGCAAAACCGGGTACTCGGAAGGGTGAAGACAGAGGCATCTACCAAATTTTGTCATTATTGTCTATAAAATAGCATGACTTCAGCCACTAAGACATTACATATATGTTCTGCGACATGAAAGGCATGGAAGAAAAGATAGAAATCATTTAGTTATAAATATCAATAAAATCAAGGACTAGATGGTTATTCAGGTTCGTCCATGGATTGAACTGTTTTGCACTAAATTGCCACGAAATACTTGGGATGTAGTTTGGAGTTTTGGAGGGAAGAAAAAGGAGAGTAAAAAACCTGGTTTGGCCTGACTACCTAATTGGCATGCTGATCGTTGCCTGTTGAAAATTCCTTGTATTTTGAAAAGTCGCCTGATTGCATTTCTAGTTTGCTTCTTAATGAAGTTTCCTTTGGATTTTGCTTTTTTTTTTGGAAAATGAATTTGCCTTTGTAGTTTGCATAGAACAACAAATGAATAGCATACTGTGTCATGCTGTGCTTTACTTTGGAGCAAAGTCCATGAGTAGTTGGCATTGGCAAGAGCCTAGACCACAGTTCGAAGGTGCTCTGTGTTGCAACCATAAGGTAGACGGTTCGAGGCACGTTGCCATTTGCAAAAAAATTAAAAAATAAAAATGAAAATAAACAAGAAGTCTGTAGGTCCCCTCCCAAATTTGGGCACATATGGGATTATGTACCCTTGTTGCATGAAGAAGGGAGGGGATTCTAGTGTGGAGTGACAAACTAGTAGTCCTCTTCGCTGGCGTTCCTGCCAGTGGTTTGGAGGGAGCTGAGAGCTCTGGGTGTAGGACCAAGGCATCTTTCCTCCATGCATAGCTGTTTCCTAGAGAGATCGATGGCCCCCATCGGTCTGTGGGGATCATGGGGTTTTGGGTGGTTTCTTGTTGTTTCTGTGTTTTCTGGATGTTTATGTTTCTGTTTAAACTACAACTGTGTTGTGCTTTGGGGAAGCCTTAAATCCCCAGGGAGATTCTCTTTCTCCTCTGGTTGGTGGGAAGTAGCTCCTTTAGCTTCTCAGGGAGGTACCGTCTCCTTGGTCTTCTTGCTTTTACCTTCAGGGTTTGCTCTTTTGTTCCCCTGGGACCACGAGAGTTATCCTATCTTTCTATCCTGTATTTTTCCCTTTTATTAATGCATTACCCTTTTCAGCAACAAAAAAAAAAAAAGTGTAATGTCGATGTGTTGGTGCCTAGTATGAGATTCCAAAGTGGAAGGGGGACCTCATGTAGAAGGTTCAATAACAGAGCGGTGTAATTCATTGAGGCTCAATGCACAATTTGACAAGTTCAACCATTACATTGTCTGCTTAAAGACTAGTGAAAGAAAAGAAATAAAAAAAAGCTATGAGTTTTGTTAATTTTTCTATTGAGCATGTGTGTTAATGTTACATTGTAATCAACAATGCATTAAAAATGTACAAAGTAAGCACAAGCAAGTGGCCAGCCTCCAAAGGAAATAAATAAATACAAGTGGGCTTCTCCACCAAATTTTCAATTGATTATCCATTACATATTGGTCATGTTTATACCTTAACTAGCCTATCAGAAATTATATTTGCTTCTCTTCCAAATTGTTAAAACCTCATTCATTCTATTGAACAACAGAGATAATCATTCACATAAAAGAAAAAATATAGAGAAATTGGTCACATCATGACCCACATTGAGCGCGTGCTTTCAGGTGTGTGGTTTATGTTTGGTTGATCAAACCCATTCACCTCACACGTACCTTGTACTGGCAATTGTCCAAATTTCTAAGGAACCAGAATTACATAAACCATGGGTTAATCATGTTTCAAATTTATAGGTATGTTAACAAGACACAATCGGTTCAATGGTCTAAATGAATCTCTAGTTTTAATGAAATCTAGGCAGTATATATCTGAGGTTGGCCTTGTCTTATGAATGGATTCAACAGCCTAAGTTGGCCCCTACAGCTGTCAAACAGGTTGGAGCTCATCATTTCTATTCTGCACATCCTCTAGTTCCTTAAATCCATTCTCCAATATGCGCTTCCCAAGCTATGGTTTGTGAAGAATACATCCACAATTTCCAATTCTGACTCCAACTCCTTAATCTTCTTAATTACCATGGGAGGCCTTTCTTTATGGGCAGTCCCAACAAAGACAAATGCATCAAATTTCTGAAACGATAGAATGTTTGATATCTCATCTTTCAGGGTCTTCAGGTCTTGGAAAATGGTTCAAATGATTGACAGTGGCGGAAATTTTCTTTTCTTTTCTTTTTTTTTTAAAACAATCTAGTTCTTTCCAAAATCCATGGCTGGGGTATTTTTTCGAAACAAGAACCTGTCAATCCCAAGATATTGGTTGTATTTTTGTTGGCTATGAATCCCTGAACATGGTTCGAGAACTTCTAAATGGTGGGGAAATATCTGTCTTTTTTTTTTTCTTTGAGGATCCATTCAGGGCCCTGAAAAGATTGGTTGTATTTTTTCTTTGGTCCTGTTAGATCCGAAATAGTTGTTTTCATTCAGAATTTGTAAATGAACTGTTCAGTCCCACAGATCTGTTCTTCTATCTTTTGGTGTTGTCAAGCCAACACAGTCATTTTTATTGAGGATTTTTGGATGAACCATCCAATCCCACACTTATTCTGGAATGTATGATTTCTTATGGTTTGAATCTGTGAACATATTTCAAAGACTCAAAAAATGCAGAGAAGAAAACACTTGTGTTGGCAATGCCCGTTGGCACCCTAAATGATGTGAAGCATAACATTTTGAGCGGCCATCGCATAGGGGTTCATTATGTGTACTAGAGATCCGACGACTGGATGATCAAATTGATTCATCTTGCAACTCTACCATAGACCTTTTTGTCATCCATTTTTAGTTATTTTCTCATTGATCATGCAATCTTTTTTTCTAAAATGAAAGTTCAAAAAATAGGGATGGAAATGGGGCATGTTTGGTACCGGTTGGGGTAAACTCAAACCAGCCCCGTCTTAATTTTATCACATCGAAAACTGACCTGTCGTATGATGGGGCACTGATACGTGATACCAAAACCACCCCATTTGGGTTGGAGTCAAGTCAAATTTAAAGGTTAAAAGTTTTAAATTAGATATGAGAAACACTGATCCAAAAAAAAAAAAAACAAAAAGATGTGGGAATCAATATGTTCGAGATTAAACACAACCTTTTCTTCCCACAGGCAATGATGCCCAACATCACTTGAACCACATGAGTTTTGTTTGTAATTTTAATAATAAATATATATATATTTTTTATACGGGGCGGTGTGGGTATAGCAAAAAAACCGAAACCACTCCCCAAACCAAGAAAGACTACTACCAAACTTGCTCCTAATAGGAGCAGGGTGGAGCAGGGGTCCTTATTTAAACCCAACCCATTGCCATCCCTATTCAAAAAGCTGATGAAACATTGACACTCTTATAATTGTACAAATGGCAAAAGTGTGGTCCTTACATGATAGATTTATTATCTCGTGCTTATGTTATTACCATGATAGAGAGAAATTGCATGCACTTCATTTATTTTTGGTTGTTTCCTGTTTATGGCAATTGATTCTTTTGTGGCATTTTCTTTTTCCTGTTTTTTTTTTCAATCAAATCAACAGATTTCCAGCCCTCCAGGGGTTATCCAAACAACATAAATCTACAGCAGGAGATCAGAGATTCAGGGAGTCCCTGGGTTTCTGATTCCATTGAGACTATTCATTGCGGAATTCCTGGGACCAAATGGGTTCCAAACTTAGTGAACATCTATTATTTTCCATTTCGATTTGTGCATGACAAAATTTGTCTCCATCAAATGATCTGAACTTGCACTCAGCTGGCCATCATATGATGATCTATTCCCAACTTTCATCGTTGCACCAAAAAAGGAAAAAAAAAACGTTTTGGTGGTTCTCATTTCCTTCCTCATGTCCAATATTATTAATGAGGCCTTGTTTATGAATAATCTTATATTATATTTACCTTATTTTATATTTTTGAAGAGGTAGTCCTCTAAATCGGAGTCCTTATGGCATGCAGCCACCCATTTGGTGTTGAATTAGAGGATTATTGACCCCCACTATTTTTTAATAGGGGCATTGTTTTTCACCAATGGAGACCTCTAAAGGACTGCAAATTGTGAGAATCAATGATGACTGACCTCTTTCTTTTCTTTATATGAAAAACTTAGCGAAAGTTTCTTGTGTTCTAATGCTATTCTTTTGTTGTTGGGAATTATTTCAGGTATCATCTGTTTAGAGACGAAGATATATTGGGAACGTTACATGACTGATACTCGGGTTCATGCACTAGACAACTTTACAGTTTGTGTCATGGACTTCTATGTTTCCCGTTTCTTTGAATTTCGGCAATTTTGTGGCGTATCAGATTCCTTAGTCTTGTAAGATCTAATTACTGTGGAATGGTATTCCATTACTTGCATAACATTGTTGTGGGAATGAATTTTAATGAGACATATGACTGCAGCCCCGCTCTGTGATGGTCACCATCATAGCCTTCTCCAATCAATATTGGGTTGTGGATGATGACGATGGTGGTTTGTTCTGTAAAATTTGGCCCGTTTTGATGCAGGTGTAGACTTAGATCCACGACCTCTTGTAAGAAACTTTCGCAGGGGAAGAGTTACTTGATCCCAATACATTTGGTGGAGTAGAAAGTGGGGCTAAACAAACATAAGAGAATTGCTAAGGTAAGTAAAAAAAGCTCCGAAGATGCGAACACGCACATGATTGAGTGTGTTGGCACCTTTAGTCCCACACACATGCCCTGGGATTGATCTTTGGGTCCCTAGGTGAAAGTATCATTCCTGGACCAGTAGCCCAACACAGCAAAATCAAAAAAGAAAGCTTGAAGATGCAGGGGAAGGAAAGTAGGAAGAAGAAAACTTGGTCACAACGGAAAAGTGAGAGAAAATTCTGTGTGTGATTAAAAAAGTCTCTTTCCTGGTATGGACAGTCATGTCATCTTTATGAGGAGGAAATGAATAAAATAGGGCTCAAACATTCCCTCGATTGAAAGGCACATGCATGATGGGAAACAATGTTAGCTCCGTCCAACTCAACATGCCCAACATGACTTCTCAGGCGGTCATCCATTCTAATATTGCTCCCACCAGAGCACGTTTAACTCGGGAGTTTTTAGAGAATCTAGGGTTATAATGTCAACATAAGCATAGAGATAAGGATGCTCTCTAGCCAATGAGGGACCTTGAGACCATAGTTTGCTTGGTGGACTCCGTGGTAGACACACTAAATCCCTTTGAGACTAAAGTTTTGTGAGGTGGCTTCTGGGGCCTCACAAACAAGTAGCTTATTATTCCTGGTGAAAAATGGGTTGCTGGGTGTGACTTACTAGTTTTATTAGCTTGGCTCCATCTTTGTACTGGGTGTTCAATTCAATAGTTGGCCCATTGCTGATAGAAAATTTTGGCTAGTGGATCCACAATCGACACAGCTATCTAATGATTGGTTTTTTTCTGTTGGAGATTTCGAGAGGATACGGTGGATGTACCCAGCCCAGGAATGTTGTAGTTTGATTGGCCAAAAGAGGGGCAGTTGTTTGATTCAAAAGCTTGGCAAATAAGCAGCTTCATTAGAGTCTATTTATTGTAGTTCTTAAGGCTACGTATAATGTTAATTAAGCTGTGGCTGAGCTCGATCGCAAATCAAGCCCTCAACTAAGTGAAGTTTATGAAAAGTCTAGCTAAATGGGCTACATAGCACAAGCTCAGCTGATGACATACTGGAGCGAGCTCCAGCTTGAGCCCAACCGAGATGAGTTGAGCTGGCTTAACTTGTTGACAGGCCAACATCTAACTGAGCGACTTCTTGAATTTTGCTCACAGTGAAATTCCATTCAGGGCCATGTTCTGCCATCCCACTTCACTACCCAATCTTTTTTTGAAAAAATTAATAAACAGAAATCAATTCAGCCTGGTTCAGCCCTGAGCCTTTATTGTTGCTCTTACCCTTACCTATTTCCTTCTTAATAATGGTTTAAAATACAAGGATTAGGAGGTAAAATCTTACGTAAACATCAAATTTTATAGCACCCCACTTTTTTCACATGAAAACATTGCAAGCTCATAGAATGATGGCAGTATCTACGACACAGTTACTGATGAATTTAATGAATTGAGCTGTATACACCCCAATGAGATTAATGCATAACCTACCAGATGTGCACAACAGATTCCAAACCATCTTATAAAGGTGATCAGATGGTTTTGTCCAACATTGATAATTTAATCAAGACTTCCAAACATTCCACGCTTGAGACCAGTAAACTCTGCCAAGCAACTATGTCATTGAGGTCTAATGATGCAGTCAGATCTAAACAACTTTTACAACTCATGATAAATATAATTTGATGAATTCCAAAGAATCACTGAAATGATTTAGCTGACTTTTTTTTACCGGTTCTGTTAATCCTATCTAGATTATCTTAGTAATCACATGATGGGTGAGATTGGTTCACGCAACTGATTTCAGTAAGAACCTAGAGGAACCACCGAAACAGATCAGGGAAAGTTAATGGTATTTGCTGGACGGTTCTTGAAAGGGTAAGAAAACAGGTTCGATGCAGGTTTCCTCCTTTTCTGTCCATTTTCAAGAAATCTCTCCTTGCACAAGATATCCATCACACTCATCTTCTCCTTTGACGGCAATTTTTGGTGTTTCAGTCATTGGGACTGTGCTTCAAGGAGTATATTTGTGGCCACGTTGATGTCGTTTCTTGCATGCATGAGTGCCTGTCTTGCAGAGTTCCTGTCGAAGCCCATCGATACCAACATAGCTATGGAATCCTCAGGCGGCTCAGCCATGGAAGAAGGGGGAGTGAGTGAAGGATGATTTCTCTGAACCAAAAATATGATAGGCAAATTAGAGTCATAATAAGTTAAAGACGGCAAAAGGGAATGACAGACTAACTTTCAACACAAAAATTTACACTGTAACGTAGGACCATCACGTGTGAAGTGGGTATCATGGTGCATTGATCGACATCATGGTTAAGAAAATCAACTATCTTCAATCAATGGCTTAGAAATTAGACGGTTAAAAAAAATACGGCAATCAATGGCTTAGAAAATAGACAGTTAAAACAAAATACAGCAATCATCCACACCCAATGCAGATAACTAAGAAGAAATATGTCACAAAGCTAAAACCCAAAGTGTTTGATCTAAAGTAAAAAGAGGTAAAAAAACATTTATGTGACTTGGAAATAGGCATGTGCCACTTACAGACATAAAAAATACTCAGAACGGACACACAAAAACCCAAGGGAGTGATATATCCCTATATATAGTTTCAATGGGATTAGAGACACAATGTATATAATTCTAGTATATAAACGCATCATTGTCGTCATCAAAGCCTTATCCCATTTATATAGGCTGACTTTGGACATCCAGTTTTCCACTCAAACCTAATTAACATAATCTCTCTTTAATTCCACAATGGCACAATGTAACTTCCACACATCCATCTTAATACACATCTCAGCTACAGATACATTAGCTTGTTTTTGTCCATTCAGCTAGCATTTAGGTTTATACCCTGACTGTTCTGCAATTTATCTTCATTACTCAAGACTGTCTGCAAATCTGCAGACTTAACGGGAACTTTTTTGTAATATCAGGACACGGGGAAGTGTTTTTGTAAATAACCAGATATTTAGTAAACATACAAGGAAACCGCTTGCCAAGCAGATCAGGACCAACCAACCCCAGTTTCACCTCAAGATCTGTCTGTTTTCTCTCACTTTTCCTCCTCTTCTTCCCTTCCTATTTTCCTCCCTCCTCTTCTTCTGAATTTCCTCATTATGCCTGGATGGTTAGGATCAAAACATTGTCTGTTGAGATGGCTCCAATCAGTTCTAAGGTTGTGATCTAAAGAACAAAGTCATTGCAACAGGGTTGGGAGTTTTGTTTCATCTTCACTGAAAATTATGGGTTTTTGCAAGGTGCAGATGTGAACCATGTGTTGACAGACAGGACTTATTTGTAAATTTAGATAATTATGTGTTAATTTGTAATTATGAGAAACTTCAGTGAGAAGGTTCTTTTTATTATTATTATTATTACTGAAAAGAGAGGATAATCTTTTCTTAGATTATGATTTGACTAAAATTGTGTTATATTAGGCTAGTGTTAGTTATGTTGTGATTAGGTTTTGTATTGGGGGTGTGATTAGCTGTCCTAGTTTGTGTACCTTTGGTTGTACTCAATAAATAGCCATTGGCAAATCTTAATTAAACAACTGAGAATTATGACAAACATGTAGTCCCTACAACTCCATGTATATCCTCAGTTTGGGATAATAGAATCAACAGGCCTTCGAAATAAAAATAATCAAATATGGAATGAGTTAGCGTCCTACTCTAGCCCTTGCATGCATCCTTTGAGCATCCTTCTATAGCCCTTGCATGCATCCTTTGCTTTACAAATAATTTGTTTAACCAATGTTCAATGGATTGCTCAAACCAACATCAGCATGTGCTCCGAAGGAGTGCAGCACAGTCAAGGTTTTTTTTTCCCTTTTTTTAAGGACGACAAAAGAAATTATGTAAACATAACTTGCCTCTGGCTGGCGACCCACATATGAGGGTGCATTGCCTGAAATGTTCCCTCTCAAAGTTGCAGATGATGAGCCAGCCAACCACGAGAAAAACGTTGTGATGAATTGTGGGAGCTGCAAAAGTCCAAATTTCCAAAATTATTCAGTAGTGAATGGTCATCTCCAGATTAAAATAGAAGAATATCCAGGTTCAAACAGAAAACATTCTTCAAATATGACTGGTTAGGTTCCAAATAACAAAGATAATGTCTTACAGAGATAGTAGCCAAGCTGGTCCAATATAAAGATGTCTAACATTGATAGTATCGTTCTTTCGCTAGGGACACTGCTTCGTCACTTACTGATCGACGAATATGTCTAATGTTGAAACCCCTTGAGTGCATCAGGCCCCAAATTTCATCAATTCAATTTGCTATTCTTTAAGGTTAAATAATACCAGTGATGGTCACCAAGAAGTACACAGAATATATCTCAACTTCAGCTGAATAGGCCCATTCGAGTATTGATGCGGGCCAGACTAAGTGACCCTGCCAAAGGCCTATACCTGAAGGCCTAAGTCCAACAAGGCCCAATGAATGAGAAAATGTAATAACCAAGGCCCACTATCAACATTATATTGCCTGCTTTAGCTCATGGGATTTCAATCAAATCTTGCTACACGGTTTTAAAAGACATCATGTGGGTATGATATTGCCTCCTTTAGCTCATGGGATTTCAACCAAATCTTGCCGCATGGTTTTAAAAGGCATCATGTGGGTATGCCAAGTCACACAGATATATAGGATCACGACTTGGATGCTTCCGACGTAGGACTTATACACAACTGCAAACCTAGTCCTTAACAGTTTCCCCTGCACTCTCTCTTGGCAGATGCTAGCCGAACCAACACCCTTTGATAGGGGAGCCACTGGCGTGAGACCCTAATCCACATAGGTAATCCCTTGAGACGAGACCAGGTCAAATGATTCTGTGAGCCAAGAAAGGGAAAGCTACAAGGGTAGGGGTGGAGTGCTTCGGTTAGCCAAGAGGTGACCGTGAGGCAAATCGTAAGATTTGTCCAAGTCCCACATCGGAAACATCCAAAACCTGACCCTAGGAATAAATGCACGGCTTGGCCTTAACCCAGTGTGACATGTTTTAAAGTCGTGAGGACAAAAGTCATCCAAAGCGGATACATTTGTATCAGAGCAAATGAAGGCTCTATTTCAAGTGGCAAAGAGGGTAAGACCCCGATCCGTTTGGGTAGTCTCTTGCGGCAAGACCAAGTGAAGTGATCCTGTGAGTCAAGAAATGGAAAGCCACAGGGGTAAGGGTGGAGTGCTTGGGTTAGCCAAGAGGTGACCATGAGGCTAACCGTAAGGTTTGTCCGAGTCCCACATAGGAAATATCTAAGTCATGATCTTTAGAAGGCCAAAACAGCCAGACCATCAAATTTTAGTGCTTGATTCATCACAGATTGTGAGAATTTTTGTGAAAAAGTTGTGACTGTTGGATGCAATGATTTCCCCCTAAGAAATCCTAGATGTTTGCCAAACATGGAATGCGGTGATTCTCTCCTCTCAGAAATCCTAGCATGGTTCTAGCGGAATGAAGGAATCCTCTGGATAGAGGATTCCTATCCTAGCAAGGATGGTAGCCAAACATACCCTAAAGGGTTTTTATGCTAGGACTTTACTTTCCCACCACTTGTGATGACTATTGAGATTACTTTCCCACATAATTCAGTTCAACTATTGAAAAACAAAAATTGCATATGGAGTTTTTCCCCGCCATTTGAAATGCAAATGAATGTTTCGCTTAGACAACCCTGGTTACACAATATATGGTTCCCAAAAATCATGATGATGATGTCTAGATTCAACTGGAAAGGAACCCATCAATCATATAGGTAATGTTTTTTTAAGGACTTGTGCAACATGATTGCCACAAAAGCGGAAAGAGAAATCTTCCAATCTTTGCACAACGTCTCTCTTTGCATTTGTTGTGGAAAAAAGTTACACAAAGTAATTATTTTTACCTTAAAAGAGAGGATACATGTTTCTAGCAAGGAGGTTGAAAGTTTCCATGAAGAGAAAAAGTGCAATTCCTCTCCCACAAAATTGTACAAACAAGTCCTAAAGCTGGAGATTGGGAGGCAAGTTCTCTTCATGACACAAGCTCTGGGATGAATAGTAATGGTTACCTAGTTTGCTAATGAAGACCCTCGAACTGCAAGCACTTTGTTTCAAACAATTTGAATTCGGTCCACAAACAATTGTCATAAAATTTTCCTAATATGTAACTCACAAGTCCATCAATGAGGCCTGCCTAAGAAACCTAAGCTGCTACACTTGGCCCCTATGTATTAACACTAGTCCATATCTCACTCCAATTGGAGTTGGCCCCACTATATCATTGATCACCTACAAAACATGGAATCTTAGTTTCTATTATAGTCAGAATCTCAAATGAGAACCATTTTTTTTTTTGGTAACCCAACGAAGGGGCTAGGACCCAAATATAGATACAACTCAATTCACACATGCAAGGTAATAGGAACACACACAACTCACACAGTCAAACATATGAGGTAATGGGGACTCACACATGTAAGGGGACAAGACACAACTCTCACAAGCGAGGTAATGGGGACACGCACATGTGAGGGGACAAGACACAACTCTCACATGCAAGGTAATGGGGACTCACACATGTGAAGGGACAAGTCACAACTCTCACAAGCAAGGTAATGGAGACCTGCACATGTGAAAGGACAAGACACAACTAGAACATAGGAGATAATAAAAACCCACATATGCAAAGGAAGGGAAAGGCAAGGTTGAACCCATGACCTCCCAATGAGAACATGCACTCCTTACCACTAGGGTAAGGAGCCGTTCAAATGAGAACCAGTTGAACTATAAATCAGACAACTATGGTCTGGATCTCCAAAAAGTAGGGCTTTTCCATAGATTTTTCTGCATAGCTTAAAAAGATTTCCTGTTCTCTGCTTAATAGTTCATGAACTATATCTACAACAATGATATGTATCAATTATAGTCACCTTCATCTTGCGAATACCGAACACATTAAGGCGGTAAATAGATCCAGCAAGAACACCACATAAGCCAGGTACGATGGATCTTTTCCAGGATGACAAAAGAAGCTGCAAGATAAACCCAAATTAGAACATATATAATAGGCTTATGTGGGCCTCTAAGTATCACTTGAGGGATTGCATGCTCCTACTAAGCCACAGCAAGTGCATGCTTCACCAACTTCCTAGTCTGCTCATGCAGACCCATGATTTGGTGATCCAGATAATTGGCTAGACCAGGCCAAGGACAAGCAAAGTCCACTTAATTTTGCTAGAGAATAACCCTCGGCATACTGCCAAGCTGCTATCTGGCAATTTTAACTGCCATAACTTTTTGGAACCTTGTTCCCCAACTTGAACAGAGGATGCCAAAATCTATCAGATAAAAAGGCCCAATCCACTCTCAACTGTTTAGCTTTTACTAGAGCAATTTTTGTCATATTCCTAACAGTATTTTAATGCCATTGATAGAGAGTTCGAATCTCCATCATGCCGACAGTCCAGATCATCAAACCTTGGAAGTATCAGCAAATAATAAATTTGCTGCTGCACAAATGTATTTCCTTTAGTTAGTGCAATAAAAATTGGATTCTAAGTAAGTTTTTACCTGAACGCCTGCCAAGTATATGAATGACTTGTCTGAGAAGTGAAAACCAAATACATTGAACCGTGTCGTCACAGGAATATCGAAGTAAAATGGTACAAAGGATGAAAATATAAGCCCATATGGCCCTGATGCTAGTATGCTTGAGGAGTTATCTGTCAAGTAAAAGAAGGGGGGGAAGCATGAATTATAACAGGAAAAGGAAAAAAAAGGACAACCTACAATTCAATGTGGTTTTTTCCATACAACATCATTGCCACCATTGTCATCGCCTGGTAATGGTATTATTGGTAGAATTTGTTAACAGAGTATAGAGAGAGAGTTATATTTTAAAAAAAATAGAAAAATAAATTCTATTGATGTCAAAGGCATACCAAACTAAAGCAACAATAAGTAATATAGTGAAAAGAAAAGATTATAATATGGGTCCCATACACAGAAATCTATAAAATCCTTGCTTACATAATGGGTCCTTTTTCTCATTAAAACCCACAATCCACCTTAATAATCAGTTCTCTTCTTTAATCTTGTTCAGGATAAGACCCAGCCTCCATGGGCCTTTTACAATCCTTCAATTCATCTTGTTGCATTTGCAAAATCACTCTGCTATACTAACTGACCTGAGTAGTGGGATAGGAGCCCTTAAAATTTCTTAACATGCTCCTTCCAACGGCCAAGACTTCAGCATCATTAGAGTCTAACCCTAACTGACTAGAAGACAGCCATCTAAAAAATGTTAATGGGGAATTTTTTGCAAAAAATAAAGGAATATAATAAAAACATAAAATAGGACATCTTAAAAGGCTGAGTGCTAAGCCCTGTCCTTTGTTATTGTTCTGCATATTTGGACAATTACAAGTCTCAGTAAATTCCTTAGTTGACAACGTCAATGCAAGTGCCTTCCAACAAGCCCTAGTAGGAGCCCTATAAGTCAGATTAAATGTGTGACTTTTTCCTCTCATTCCATAAAGACCAAAGACGGTGACAATAGACACACCCAAAAGAAACCACTTCTTCAAGAATGAAACCTGAACCACCATGCTACCATCAATTTCCAAAAGTTACTATGATGCAGGACCCACGGTCCCCCCGCGTCTCCTTTCTGTTCCACGTTAGTACGTCTCCCTTCCATTCCGCATTATACTAACATCACCCTGGAGAGAAGACCCCATCATAGAACCACTTGCATCTTACAGAACTACCACAGCAGGCAGTCCCAGTTTACCTCTTTAATCAGCATAAACATTAAAACTTAGAAGAAACCATTCAGAGGAGGGATCCATCCCATCTTCCTTTTTTTATCTTCTCCACTTCATGCAACCTTCCCAACTAACATTTTTAGTTAAGCAAAATCTATTCTTATAGAGACCACTTTTTTACACTTATCTTAATGAGATCACATTATTCAATTGATGTCCTTTCATTTCCATCAAAATCCTTATATTTGTTTCTTCCCATGAAGGCCACAAAATAGCCATAAAATTAACTTGCAAAAGGGAAAAAAAACAAACATACTTCTGCTATACAGTGAAGTTCTCTGTTTATGAACATTTGTACTTTCCTGTTTAATCAAAGAAATGTTAAGAGAGAGAGAGATTAAAAAAAAGTAAACCTAACTACCAAAGATTTGGACATTTTCTTGAGTGGACCACTACCCCGGTAACTTGTAACATCATCCAATGTTTTCAGAAAACATCATGCTAAATGAGAAAGCAACATGAAAAAATTTCAAACCTTTGCAGACATCACAACATAGAAGTGAATGGTTGTCACTGTCTCCTTGTCCTTGCACAAACCACATACCACTGAAAGAGAAATACCTCTCTTCAATTATAAACTATCCTCAGCATGACCACCAATTTTTTTCCCCTTTCGTGGTGGTGCTGCTGTTGGGAATGGGTGACAAGCTGAAGTGCAGAGATTTGATCTTGGATTGTGAGGTGTATGCCTTCAGAAAAGATTAAATCGGAAACTCTCCCAAAGAATATAGGATTCAAATGCAAATTTCAAACTAGCAAATAAACACAAGCATTTCTACCAATGACTCTTGCTGCCCCTGTAAGGCTTCTTCTAAAAGCAACACTCAACACCAACCCCCCTCAACCATAGTGGCATTTACTCACCACCAAGGACTGTTTCTTAACAACCCTCAACAACTGCGATCCAAAACAAAAAAACCTATACAACCTCAGGAAACTGAACTCTAAAGAACATCCCCACTCACAGTTCATCCAAGAAAGAACTCCATCCCACAACCCAATATGAAATCCAGTCTCACTGAAAATTTGACCAAGTTATTGTCGGAAGATAAAAGCACCACTGTATTACAAGTTCATTGGGAAAACCTTACTTTTTACTATGCTTTTTGTGTATTTTCCCCTTTTCCTATGCAATCTTTTGGACTGGTAACCTATGTGACTTGAACCCACAACCTAAAGGTTGCAATAGCAAGCATCTTCCACTATGCCACGGGCTCTTTTATCCTATGTATTAAGAGTTACAGTGAGAGCTTATTTATAATTATTGGGGCACTATAGGCTGTTTTGTAAAATATGACCAGTAAATACTGAAAATATAATAACCTATATATTGGAGATGGCTTTCGACCCGAATGAACATCCCAAAGAAATTGATTCAATTCCCTCTCTTTCTCTAGTTTTTCTTCTTCTAGGTGTCTAGGGTAGACCCTAGAGATTATTAGATTGGTTACTTTAACATGGTATCAAAGCAAAAGATTATGAAAGATTTTAGAAGATTTTCTAAAAATGGAAGTACATAAATTTTATGCAAGAATCAAAGTGTTGGGGTCTGATAATGGAGGAGATTACACTTTAAATGTACTCCAAAACTATTAGAGATAATGGGTTGAATCTCAAACATCCTGTGTTTAAACTCCAGAATAGAATGGCATAGCAGAACTAAAAAAAAATGACACATGTTTGAAGTGAGCAGAGTTTTAATGTTACAGATAAATGTCCCAAAGGATTCATGGTTGGATGCAATTCTCAAAGCCGCATTCCTCATTAATCAAATGTCACCAAATGTTTAAGGAGGAAAGGCACCAATAAAGTGTTTGAATCCATCAAATCTATTTTTATATAGTCCAAACATTTTTGGATGTGTCCATTTTGTTTGCATCCCAACACAACAGCAGTATAAGCTGAATGCAAAGCTAAGAAGTGTATTTTCATAGGATGCCAAATTACACAAAAGAGGTATAAATGCTACTTGCAAGAAAAAAAGGGAAGTACTTTGTTAGTAATGGATGTTACTTTGTTTTCAAATACTTATTTTTATTCTCAAGAAGGTAAACGGATAAAATAATAATTATAAAAATAAAGTAGACAAGACTCCCGACAAGCCACCTCTTTAGGTTTATTAGCAAAGGAAAAGCCAAGCAGTAAGACCATTATTCTTGGCCAGTCCACCATCGTCAGATGTCCCAGATCCAGAAACTGACATTTTACTAGTCCGTTAATCTTGTTGATGGCATTGCTATTCTAACGCTATTATAAAGGGAAAATGCCCATGCGACACACATCATCCTATACAACAGTTTGTGTCCTATCATTATTTTTTACCCACTTTTAGGTCATTTGTGTTTTCAATATCTACTGCATGCATACCCCACAAGTTTCAGAGGCACAAAAGGATCCAAACTGAAAAGCTACAATGATGGAAGAAGTGCATACCCTAGACAAGAGTGAGACTTGGGACATTGTTGATCATCCAAAAGGCATACCCTAGACAAGAGTGAGACTTGGGACATTGTTGATCATCCAAAAGGTAAGCTCACAGTAGGATGCATACACCTCTAAAATATAATCGTAACAGTATAAACCATAAAATAAGGCTAGTGGCAAAAGGATTCACTAAATCATATGGTTGTACTACTTTGACACTTTGACACCCATGGTGAATTTAAACTCCGTTCGAGTCATAACTCTATTTAGGTCATTCAACTCCTTGTTGTAAATTTAGCTGCCTGTTGTATCAGGCGGAAGTTTAAAAACAAATAAAAAAAAAAATCTTGAAGATGAGGTGTAAATGGATTCACGATTAGAAAAACACATTATATGGGCTACGACAATTTTCAAGAGCCTGGTTCAGCATTTTTAGTCAGGCTACGTTAAAGACAGGCTACAAGAAGTATCATGCAGATCAGACACTTTGTGAAGAGAAATCGCTAATAGATAACTCCTTTAATTGTGTACAAGGATGACATTGTTATTATCCGCAATGATATGAAAGAGGTAGAGAGGATAAATAAACATCCTCATTCCAAATTCGAAATTAAGGACATTGGCAAATTAAGATATTTTCTTGGGATTGAGCTTTCAAGGTCAAAGAAAGGCATTGTGCTGTCAGCAGCAGAAATATACTCTGGATCTATTGGAAAAAACATGAATGTTGGGAGCAAAGGCTGTAGAAACTCCAATTGAGCATAATCATGATATTAGTGCTGAGTGTGAAGGGTTACTTTTATGACATCAAATCATCTCAAAGACTCAGCACTAATATCATGATTAAGCTCACACTCAGCACTAATATCGTGATTTGATTTTATATAATAAAGTAACCCTTCACAGTTTATGACAGTTATTGCACTTAACTATAGCTTCTCAAATTATAGCTTGTTTCTTGTTAATATTGACAATCAGATCATGCACACTCCAAGAATAGAGCATTTAAATCCTGTATACAAGATTTTTAAGTATCACAAGAAATCACCAAGGCAAGTGATTCTGTACTCTAAACATGATCATTTACTAGTAGAGGCATAAATTGATGCAAATTGGGCAAGGGCAAGTTCAAAGATAGATAGACGATCAAAAGCCAGCTACTGTACCATGGTATACGGAAATCTAGTATTGAGGGAAAGCAAGAAACAGCCCGTAACATCTAAATCCAGTTCTAAAGCTGAGTATCAGGCAATGACACTTGAAACCTGTGAATTATTATGGTGACAAACTCTGCCATATGAGTTGGGATTCATTAATTCCCTATGGTGTTACATTCTGATAGCACTTTAGCATGACAGAGAAAGACTGTGACATCCAATTTCCATAAATGTACAAAATATTTTGAAGCTAACATCCATCTTGTCAAAAAAAAAAAAAAAGATTGAAAGCGGAGATATCAAACTGAAGTATATTCACACAGATGACCAATTGGCTCACATCCTCATAAGGTTGTTTCAAATGAATAATTATCTTGTGCTTTGTCCAGGCTAGGTAAAGTATATATCTATGCCCCAGCTTCATGAATTATTGGGTACCATGGACTATATAGTAAATATGACCAAAGTTGGGGGTTTTATTACAAATACTGAAAATATAAAACTTCAACAGTGGTGGTGCTGTTCAAGTGACTTGAAACAATTCCATCGCTTTCTCTAGTTTTTTTTTTAAAAATTCTTGTGTGTCTAGAGTAAACCTATAGATTATCTACAACATTATGCGCCTTTTACTTACATTTAAAAATGGGGCATCTTTTATAAAGTGCATCTTCACTTACAGGAGTCCCACAAGGCTTGAGAGAGGGATTTTGGGTCCCACCTTTAATTCATGTGTGAACCTACTTGTTGGAAGGTGAGAATTGAAAATCTCGCACCGCACCACCTTTGTGCGCTTTTTTGGTAATTGTGTTAAAAAGAGAATCCTATAAAAGAAAGCTTCATTGTTAAAGGCTCTACTTTTGGACCTACTTCCACTCCCACATTAGAACCCTCTCCCCAATTGCATACTTAGAAATGTCAACTTTCCTCAAAATCACGTCAGCAATACCAGTAGCAACAATAACAACAATATTCTTAGTGAGGCTTTAGTGATGGTAATGATGAATATGGTGTGCATGTTTGGGGCTCCTTCAGTGTTATGAAAGGTTTTACCAAATTTCTTCTCGAATCAATTTTTAACACTTTCGTCAAACATTTCTGCATTTTGCAATATGTACCTTTTAGTAGTATTTGCTATACCCAATGCTTTTAGTAGAATTTGCTATACCCAATGCTTTTAAGCAAGCTTTACTTAGGCCGGCTCATGATTGGTGTATGTCTCTCTTGAAATGAATAGATACAGACGGCACCTATCATCAGACTGAACCAATAACAATACTATTCCTGGTAATGATTTGATGATGATAATGATGAATGTGGTGTGCGTGTTTGGGGTTCCTACAGTGTTATGGAAGGTTTTACCAAATTTCTTTTCAAATCTATTTTTATCACTTTCATCAAATATTGTGCATTTTGCATCATGTACCTTTTAGTAGTGTCAAGGCAAGGACTTCAAAGAGTGACGTCAAAGTCAAGGAAAACAAGATAAAGACCTGCATAATCACAATGACGGTGTTAGTAGCCTTAATAGCATAGCTAGCACTAATCATAGTTTTAAAGCTTGATATGAATAGACTTGAATCAGCCAAACTAGATTAATAATAAATTAAAACTCGAAACTGACAAGAGTCAGGTCAAAACTCAAGCGACTCAGTCAGCATAAAGCCCTAGACAGTCAGATATTGATAATTAAAATTGAAAAAAACGAAAAAAACGAAAAAGGTAAAGCCGCCATATTTTTATTTCACTATTTCTTCAGCAATTTACAACCTACAAGACTTAACATAGGTTATGGAAAGTGAACTTCCAGATGAAGTTGCATTTTGGGTTTCTAAATTACATATGATTAATTCAAGTGTAATTAGGACTATCCAAGGGACTTCAATATTGTAGCAGAATAGAAGGTTATCAATATTGCCAAGTATTTGTAGCTATGTGGAAATAGGAAAGGTGGATATTGTTTTCTAGATTTTCCACTCTACATCATTACAATAACTAATCTCTAATACCAGACAAAAACTTTACAAACTATGTTAAGGACATCTTAGGCTGCAGCCTCTTACAGTGTATTTATTAGAGCCAATCTGTCTCTCAAATACTCTAAAATAATAGAGCAGATAGAGTCCAAACATCAATTCTGGTGTAGATGAAAAGGCAAATTGGGAAGCAATTAACCTCCAAAGCTGACGCTTTCCAAAAATACCCTGCCAATATAAAACAAATGTAAATCAATGTTCTATATGGTCATCAAGAACTTGAAGTAGTATCTTGGAAACTGTCATAACAAGGTGTATTGTCAAACAGTAGTCACAGTAAGCCCATCCTAGTATACCTTTCATGAAATCATTTTAACAGGACTGATTAAGAAGTATTCCCAACAAATCAATATAAAATAATAGAAAGACAGCCAACCACTGTTACATATCCTATTCGAATACAAGGTTTCCTAATACTATCATATGCAACTCTTACCATGCCTACCAAGCCTATTTCCACAAGAATGCATATGTGTTAGAAACAAGCCATGCATCAGGTGGAGTGCACTATGTAGATTGTCTGGTCAAAACAGGCCACTACTTATCAGGTAGAAACCTTATAGTACTGCCATTCAACCACATGGATGTCATCAATGCTAACACTTTAATTTCAATGTTAAAAACAAACCCCTCCAGCCTTAGGGATATGGATATCAAAGAGGCATTGAATGTTTCAGATCCGCAACTCCTATAAGTTTTTATCAAGATAGTGAACCAATATGACCTTGTAAAGGCCTTCTAGTGTCAAGGTAATACCCAAAATCAAGTAGGTAAAGTCTCACAAGTTCAGTTCTTGCAAACCATTTATACCTTCTTCTTTTTCTTAACAAGCAAAGCAGAATTGGTGAGATATAAGACAAATACAAGAGCTTATACATTATGACAACAGATAAATCAATCAAACAATGCCGGAATTGCCAAAATAAATCAATGCCCACACAATTGCTAAAACTCCCAAATTGCCAAATCAACCAATTCCCACACAATTAAAGTAAACCCACTTGTAAATGGATATTAAGACCTAAGACGACGAACATTCCAGAGCAGAATAGCCCAAATTTCCTAAAATTTCACTCACTATGTTCCCAATCGATCCTCACTTGTAACCACAGATTGGACACTTGAATAACCCAACAAATCAACCAAATAAACAGCTAAAACTAAAAAGAACAACGGGTAATAAAGTAAAAAATCCCCAATCCAGTAACACCCACAAGACGAAAACAAACACCCACTTACAATTACAGACAATCTAGGCAATTAAACCTATTAGCGGACAAAACGATACCTGAAAATGCAGCCATTCGCAATAAAGCAAACGAAAGTTACAAACTTTAAGGCAAATCAGCACCCAGAAGAACAAAATCGAAAAACCCAAAGACCCAATTTTCCTATGCAGCATATGATTACATCCAAAAGAACCAATCGACTAAGCAATAAAGGGAATCAGGAATCAAACAAAACAAAGGCACCTGATATGATAACCCAAGAGAAGACGAACGGCCTTGGATACTGAGGAAAATTGTTAGAATTGCACACGCAATAACGAAGGTTCTCGATACCGGAGCATTATCTGCGAGACAGGACGATAGATCATGCGAATTGCAGGCGAAATACAATTAGTACAAAAGATCAAATGGGGTTTTCTGGGTTTCTTCACTCGAATCGAAATCGAAATCGAAATCGAAATCGAGATGGTGATAGAAAAATACATACGGAAACCAGATGGACCGCCGTTCATCTTCGAGTCAAAAGGAAGCAACAACGAGCTCCTCTCCTCCTCTTGAGAAAAACGAAGAACACGAGCGAGCGAGAGAGAAGCAATGCTGAGAATTTTTTCTTGGAAAGTTGCTCAGAGGTACCTATAACTTTATCTCATTTTCAAAAAGCTACATGAAATTCGAATATTTCTAAAATAATGTTTCATATTTCTTTCGATTAAGTATTTATTGGGACAAAAGTTTGGAAAGTGAAAAAATATACTTATCCCTTTTTTCAATTTTTTTTCTTTTACAAATCAATTTGGACTAATGATGAAGTCTAACCCAAATGACCCAAAGGGGTCCACCTCATCAAATCAAAATGGTTGGTTTCGTAGGAAGAAAAAAATTAATGCGAGATAAACATTTGTCATAAGTAAACGGTATTTTTTTCATTTTTAAAGCTTTTTTTTTTTATAGAGAAGGCCAGATTGAAAGAATTGTATAAAATTTGTATACTTTTTTGAAATATTTAAATTTTTATGTACTTTTTCAAAAGTAGCTAAATATTTTGTACTTTTTTGAAAATTTTATTTTTTAAGCATATTGAATGTCGGATATGGATATTATGTGAGGATTATACAAGTGGGTCCTAAGTTGCGATCACAGCTGTTGAGTCAATGGACCACGATCAGATGAGCCCTGCCTTCCCATATAACAAGATCATACCCTCCAAACTAGGGATGTAAATCGATTCCTTAGTTCCTCAAAACGGTTGTAGGACTAAGGTTTGGACCCACTTTTCTTGTGGGCCCATTTTTGAGTCCCCAGTAAGCACCCCAGAAAAGGTCCAATATTAGCCTGAGTTCATCAAACCTGATTGGCTCAAAGACTTCTCATATTTAGGACATGTTTGGGTCAACAAAGGATTCCCCAATAGACAGATTTCTATTTCCACGAGAAGGGGGGATCTTGTATTTCTACCACATTTCTATTTTCCCGATACGAAAGAATTCTTGATTTCCACCTCGGTGGTTGCAAACAATTCTCTCCGCCTCCTATGTCTATGGCCATAAAAAAACTAAGGATTTGGAGCCCAATTAACAAATAGATTTGGATTTAAGACCTAATTTCAGACCCAGAAGCTAAACGAGTCTAGTTTCAGAACACGGTCTCAACTCGTGACTTGCCCATTTACCAAGAGAGTTATTGCTAAAATTTTGCTTTACTTAGGTTTTGCCTTAATTGCTATGGAGAGGATGACAATGGTGGCGAGGTGAATGACCACATGCATGGCATTTTCACGAAATGATTGATGAATATGGCATGTATGATGTGTGGACCATTGACATTCATGGATTGTTTTTTAAGTTAGAGTTAGTACGTAACTCGTTTTTTTCTAAAATTGACCTCTTACTCCAATGGTAAAAAGTGGTAATTCTTACCTAGGTAGTCACCTTTTCTCACGTATGTGAGCTCCCTTTCTAATTATATGGGCTTTCTTTCAACATGTACGGCCTCATGCTCTTACGTATAAGCTACTATAAGCTATTAGTATTAATTTGCGATCTTTACCTTCTAACCAAAATTGGTTTTCAAATTGCATCTCACTCTTCTTATCGAAATTACCTGCGTGTATGGGCTCCTTTCCCACGTCCCCTTACTGGGTTTTTTTTTTAATCACTTTTACATATAAGCTAGTGTGGAGTAGTAAGCTATTAGTATTAATTTAAGATTTTTATCTTTAACCAGAACTGGTTCCAAAATTGGATCGCACTCTTCTTATCGGAATTGGATTCCGAACCAAAAAATCAATTGTAAGCTGGAACCCGTCATTTATAAAATGGTTTCTATTTCAGTCCGACTATGGTTGTGGCCCAGACACAGCCAATTTGTCTCCATAACACCCCCCAGCCAATAGGAAATCAAAGTGCCTTTCATTCTTCAGTCCCAGTATGGTTCTGGTCCCCCCCCCCCCCCCCCCCCCCCCCCCCCCCGGAATTGGATTCCGAACCAAAAAATCAATTGTAAGCTGGAACCCGTCATTTATAAAATGGTTTCTATTTCAGTCCGACTATGGTTGTGGCCCAGACACAGCCAATTTGTCTCCATAACACCCCCAAGCCAATAGGAAATCAAAGTGCCTTTTATTCTTCAGTCCGAGTATGGTCCCCCCCCCAAACCCCCCCCCCCCCCCCCCCCCCCCCCCGAACGATCACGCAATAGGAAATCAAAATCTTTTTTTATTGATACATTTGACAATCAAATCCTTAAGAAAAAATATTTTTGTTTTTCAAAACGTTCTATAAAATCTACTTCTTACAATTGTAAATTTTCAAGATTTTAAAGCAATAGAAATCCTCATTGCTTAGAATGTTTATGTCTAACCTCCCTTTGTAAGATTTGAAAATCTTTACTTTCACAAAATTATGTATTGAATTAGATTTTCTCATGCATATGGAGGGGCGGAACCAGTTAGAGGCTGGATGCAAACCAACCCCCCCCCCCCCCCCCCCACCCCCCCACCCCCCCCAAACAACAACGCCAACTTAAAAAAAATTATATAAAAAATTAGGCAGTCACCTCCATCTCACTTTCTGTCTTTTTATTCATTTATTTCCTCATTTCCTCTTCTCTGTTTTCTTTCCACCTCACAGCTAACAATCATCCACTAGTCTTTCTCCAGCATTTTTTTCCTCGCATCGCCCTTATCCCATGAACACAATTTTACAAATTTTTTCCTCTTCCTTGAGCTTTAGGTAAACTCTCAACCTCTCCATAGTTAGGTCTTTTGAGTTTTTAAATTAATAATGGTTTAAAGGAGTCCTTTAGAGTCTTGTCCCCCATTTCATAAGTGGATTTGGCTCGGCTTTGGATTTTCTCTCCATTTGAGCACCATGGGTTTGGTCTTGAGTTAGGGCTTTTCCTTTTTTCCATTTTCTCTCATCATAAGGCAAGTGGATAACATTTTCATTGTTAATATATTGATTTAATTTTGATTCTAGCATTTTAATGTACTCGACATATTTTACTCATTTCAATAAAAATGCATTAATATGACTATACCATTGGTCTTGAGTATGTAATTGTGAAGAGCAAACATTTTTCCATTCAAATCATGTGTTTTGATTTCTAAAATATTTTTAATGTTTGTGTGATGACTAAATTAGATAGTAAGAAAAAAAACTAATAAATTATGATTTGTGGATCACTTATTTTATCATAGTTGCTAAAATGTGCTTGTTGTGATTTTAATTTAAATTTTAGATGAAAAAGACAATTCCAATTGATACATATTTCAAAAGAAAAAATGACAAAAAATCAAAAATTGATATATAATTTCCACCTCCGATTTGCCAACCTCCTCCAACGTTGATATTCTAAGTTCTAAAAATTCCAAGGGTTACCTGAAAATATAATGGTTGCATGAAAAAAAAAATCTTCTAGTTCAGCCCCCTCAGTGTAAAATCCCGGTTCCACCCCTCCGCATATGGATTGGTACAGACTAATATTTATATGAAATCCTTAGCTATATGAATCATTAGCAAGAATCCTTGTATCTAGTGATTCCTCGCTTGTTGCTAAATGTTTTATGGATAATTGTTTCATTTTTTTCTTTTTTCATAAGAAAAATATGTAGAATTTAACAATTAACATGAGCCACAATTTAAACATTTTTTCTTATTGAAAATTCATCTCGTTGCACAAATACAACATAAACAAAGTAAGGTGAATCTATTAAATTTTATTGGCTAACTATTTCTACAAAAACCTCAAGTTGTTCATAGAAGTTCTCCCTTGAGTGGGGCCCACTCCTCAACACTCTCCTTAGGTGGAATCCAAGCGGCACATTTTTTATGACATGCATATCATTTTTAGCGCCAAGTCATTTGTCTTAGGATTTAAACTTGTGCCTGGTTGACTCTAATATTATATTAAAATTTCTAAACTAACCATTCTCTAGGTGTTAATAGAGGCTCCCATCGGATGAAACCCTCTCCTCAACAAAACCAAAGCAACAAATTGGAAAAGGGGAAAACAAAAACAATATATAAATATGAAGGTTTTTAGGGAGAGATATTCTATAATGAATTAATGTCAATCTTAATAATATGTGTGCAAACAATCAACCACGCAGCGGAAATAAATCAAACAAAAGCACACACCACAATAAGACACGGATTTTATATGAAAACCCAAACCGGAAAAAAATCACGATCAAGAATTAAGCACTATGAATCATACTACAGTTACAAGAGAATACTCACAACCCTTATCCAGTTGCTCCTCAACCTAAGGATCTTGTGATTCCCTTGCACAGCTCCCTCTTGCAACAATCCTCTGTCGTTCTCTGTGACAGATCCAAAACACTTCGAGGCCTTCTAGATATTGTATTTGACTCTCCAAAGTAATCTTCTACAATCAGAGAAGTAGAAGACAAAGATATCTAGAGCAGAACTTCAACCATTCAGCTCCCCAATAAAAGAACTCTAGAGAAGGTGATATTCGACAAGCAATCTTCTTCTTAGAACATTGAGATATGTGTTATACTCCTTAGGGTTGAGAGAGAACCCACTTTTATAGCTCATAATACGTGCCTCATAAGAATAATACGATCAGAAAAAAAGTTGGCATTAAACAGGGGAATTCCCTTCAATTCGGGCTGAAAAATCGTAAGTCGGCGCACATTCTGCACTTACTCGATCAGTCGGACAAATAGCCCGATCAGTCGGATTAAGGTTCTGCTCGGGTGAAAGTTTCAGCATTTTCCTATAAACTTTCGGAAGTCATAACTTTCTCGTTTTAACTTCGATTGAAGCGATCTTAGGCTCTACCAAATCCTCTCGAAACGAGCTTTTCAACGGTAGATCGCATGCCCATATCCAATGCTTAGTTTGTGAGATATGACTTTTTTAATCCATGTTGTCCTTAGAAAATCACTTTAATTTGTTGCTTTTTCTTATATTTTTTCACTTTAGTGCATCCGGCGTTGGTGACTCAAACGATTATCCATACTCAAAGATATGTAAAATACAACACTAATGTATTGAAGTTTTTCCAACCCATGAATTTGCCAATAAAAAAATAATTACAAAATAAATAAAAACAAGGCAACAAAATCATGTGGTGGAGGAGAAGTCCCCGTCGAGTGCCCGTGTAAGAGTATAAATGGATGGAAAAAGGGTCTTGTACTAGTGTTCAAGGCAAAGTGACAACGCTTTAAAAGAAAGTTTTTGATACATTGGACTACATGCAAACAATGCCGCTCGTTCTCGCTGATTGATATTTGATTGTGCCATTATTTTAAAAAAGAGCCACAATAAATTGATCAAATCATGTTCATCTCACCTACGTATACTCTGTGTCGTCGCATTGCAGTTTCATTTAACCCTGTTTTAAATAATGTTATTCGAAATTCTAAAATTCAATATGCTTTCCTTGATGCTTTATATCTTGAATAGTTTTCTCTTGCTCCTTTTTATTGTTGCATTTATGACGTTGTTCCCTGCCTTTTGAAAGTGTTCCAAATGTCTACAGCGATTTTATTTGATAATTTCTGTTGCTAATAGTCATATACCTATTATATATGCTCATATTTGCCTGTCAAGATGGTAGCTCAGTTGATTTGGGCTTTAAATTTGCTCTTAAGATCTTGAGTATAACTTTTGGTCCTTGTGTTATCTGGGTACTATATTTTTTGCTCTGGCTCTTAGGTGCACCTTTGATCAATGAAAGTCGTTTCACACTATTACCTACTGCATATAATTTTGTAAGCAATCATGCCCAATGTGTTTATGAAACCTCTACCCATGGTTGGATTGAATACATCATATACAAAAAAATTTGGTTGAAAGGCCTTTAAACTTTTAAGTTGTTAAATCAATGGTTAAGATAATTAAACAGAATTGATTTTTTTTCTATAACCCTTATCCATGAGACCTTTCTATTTGCCCACCCCAGTGATAGAAATACTTTCAAGTAGGTCCAATGAGCTAAACCACATATGCAAATTATGCAGACTGCTCAAAGATAAAAATCCTTGCTCAATCACATGGATCTTGGTTTCCATCATTTCTTTTTAACCTTGTATACATATTTACATATATATATATGTATATATTTGGTAAACAGAGGGTCTCCCAGTCTTTTAAGCGAGACTAATTCCTTCGGGCCCAGGGGAACCAGATAAATTTCCCGTAACCCTAGTGTGGTACCACAATTTTAATCTTACATTTAACATCATATGTACTCACATACACTACACATGTCTTTACCTGGCACACAAGGTGTTAGCAAAGACATCGATTCCGGTAAGCCCAATAGTAAGGGAGATTCCCTACCATTTACCACAATACCACAAAAATCATCAGTGGGCTCGCAATATATCTAGCAGTAATTAAGGACCACGGTTTTAGTTACTTGCAACAAATTTTTTTTTTTTTGGTAGATTAGTTACTTGCAACATTGCCTTGTTTATATTATGAAATTCAATTACTGATGCTAGTTAGTGGATAATGAAAGATTACATTGTTATAGTTACTTCCTCTGACAATGTTGCTATTTTTATTTTTTGATAAGATTGCTTAAACCAGTTGTTAGCTCTTTCTAATTAAGACAAGAGGTGTTTGGAAAAGGTAGAAAATATGATATTGTAGAAAGAAATATCTGTTATTACGTTCGGTAATGCTAGAAAATATGCAATGCTAGTAAGAAATCTTTTTAAAAAAAAATAGGACATCAATTTATGATGTATGTATCTAAACAACCCTAAGAGGATGAAATGCTAGCGATTTGAATCCTTTGACATTACTTGATTTATACTTTCATTGCATCTTAAAAGCAATAACTTGGATTCCACCATACACTCTCAATTTTTTATTATTATTATGCTTTTTTTTTTCAAATTCATATATTTCTAGTTTCGTACAGCATTACAAAAAAATGACACAACACCCACAACTCGACCATTGACTGGTTGAATATGTTGTATAACCTGCAAATCTTCACACACGAGGCATTTCATGGCGTAGGTTTCAATTTCTGGCATGGAAAATATGGATTAAATCTCTATAAATTAAAGATGCTAGTCAAAACTTTCATAGGACAAAGTTGTTAATATCATTTCGTTTCAACCAAAACGGCCAAAAAATTTTCGTTTGGGTCATTATGCCAAAATGGAATGATGGTCTATACATTTTAGTTTGAACTTCAGTCCATTTGGGCCCATTCCGGTCCATTGTGGTTTGAACTTCAGTCCATTTCGGCCCATTATGGTCCATTTTAGCTGTCTATTCCGGTCCATTTCAGTTTGTAGCCCAATTTCACTAAATTTTCTTATTTTTCTTCTCAATATTCATGCCAAGAAAAATGTATAATTTATATTTTTTAATTTCTATTTTATAATATATGTATATATATTTTAATTTTCTTATTCTAAGAAGTGACTCCTAAAATTTTTGCCAAAATTCTAAAATACCAAAATATTCCACTTTCGAGGCCACATAAAAATGATGATGTAATCAAAATTGACAACTATGAATAACATTCCAAAATGAAATAAGACCAAATATAATATCAATAGATTTATTGAGTTTGAGAGGGATTGAAGCCAACGCCATGAACTAGTAATATATATGATGGGCCCATGTTAAGTATATTGTCTGTTTATACACATTACCCCACCGCGAATACTGTGAATAATCATAAGTTTAAATTTAACACTCATCCAACTTTTATTCACCGTTAGATTAAAATCATGATAAAATAATGATTCTAAATCATTAAATTTTGAGGTCATAGATCAAAAGTTTATGATGATATTTTGGACACAATATTTTGCATATAAGTAGGCTTCATATAGATCTTTCCATCCAATTAACTTCTTCTCATTTCCTCTTCCCTTTCTCTCATCACCGCAGTCGAATAAGGCGGCAATGAGAGAAAGGGGAGAGGAGATGAGAGGAAGAGAGAGGGAGAGGAGATGACAGGAAGAGAGAGGGAGAGGAGAGAAAAAGGGACGGAGAGGAAGATGAAGATGAAGATGGAAGAAAAGAAGAGGAAGATGAAGGAAGAGGGAGAGGAGAGGTATCCTTCTTCAGCCTGAGGAAGTTGAACATCAGTGAGCCGTTCGACCACACAGGGCGGAGATGAGAGGAAGAGGGAGGGAGAGGAGCGGAAGAGGGAAGGAGAGGAGGAGAATGAAGAATAGGAAGGGGAAGAGGAGGAGTAGGAGGAGGGAAAAGAAAGAGAATGAGGAGGAAAAGAAAGAGGAAGAGGAAGATGGAGAGAGAGAGAGGGAAGGGAGAGAGACTCCCCTCCACCAGCCGAAGGTCGCCACCAGCCCAAGAGAAGGAGGGGAGGCTAGAGAGGGAGATAGGAGGTGTGTAGGGAGAGAAGTGAGTGCAAGTAGTTTGGAGAGTTTCAAAAATATAATTTTTTTAATTGACCGTGTAGAAAGAGAAGAAATAAGTGTAGATAGCATCTCCCTATATATATTAATTTTTTTGGTGGGAATGATTGGACTCAGCCCGACTTGACCCCATCCATTGCTACCATGATTCACATGGAATTGGTGCCCTGCCTGTTATCTATGACCTAGATAACCCTCTACTAATAGAATTGTTTTTTATTTAAAAAAAAAAACCCCTCTCTTCCTGTCTCTTTCACTTGTAATATTACTCCCTTTTTTTCTAATTGGTTTGAGACCCTGCTTTCAAGGGCTTACAAGGGTCAGACCTAGCCTGACCCAAAACCACGAACGAAATCGCTTTCTCCACCTGGTGGACCTCACTTGCCGTTTCCACTACTGAAATTTCTCCTTTCCTTCGTCCGTCTTCGCGCTTTACAACCCTGCTGGGATTTTCCAATCCCTCCCTCTCTCTCTCTCTCTCTCCAATTTCTCTCTCTCTCTCTCTCTCTCTCTCTCTCTCTCTCTCCCAACAAATCCTCTGCAAGTCCACGCTCCTCCCTCTCAAATCTAGGGTTTATGAACCTCTCTCCTCTCTCCTCTTGATTCATCCACTCCTCCAACCTCATCGGTAAGTAAATTCCCGAGATCTCCACATCTCCTTTCACATCTTCATGTATTTCCACGCAATTGAACGGATTTTGATTCATTCGACTTCGAATGCACGGAGATCTGCTGTTGAAATCGACTCTATTTTTCAGATCACTGATCTGATTTGCAGAGTCATCGATTTCAAACCCTAGATCTAGGAACCGGTTTTTGCTGTCGTTATCATTCTGGAATTCATCGCACTTTCTAAATCCTAAAGATCTGGTTTTGTTGCCTTTGGAGCGAGGAATCGATGATATAAAGTGTTAATTTTGACCGTGTTTGGATGTAGATGCGTAGCAGATTTTGAAATTGAAGAATAAATCCGCACCTGGAGGTGTTGCGATTTTCGTCTTTCGGTCAGTTCCGCGCAGATTTTGGCGTTGGCAAACGCATTTTATCCAAGGTATAGGATCTTCTGCCAAATAAAGTTTGCATCTTGAAATGCTAGGGAGTGCAATACAGTCAGGAAGATCACTTCACAGGGAAAATGCTTTTTCGCGGAAACGTTGCATTTGTTGTAAATGTCTAAGATTTGAAGTGAAGAGCTCAATTTATTTTCCGTGTGATCCGATTCGAATCGGAAAATTTAAATTGTGAATCACAATCTGATGATTGACCTATCATGCAACTGCTTATGTTATATTTGTTTCATTGTTTGTAACTATGCATATTCTCCCTCTATTCGCAGGGGCTTGTTATCATGATTAGAGCATTGACTTTTGTTGGTTCTCAGTAGTATATTGAACTGTAATCAGAATTTAGTATAAGAATGGGGCGCCTGAAACTGCAGTCAGAGATTAGTTCGATTGAGGAAGAGCCAGGAGATTGTGAGGTTATGTCTAGCAAAGGTGCTTTTGCGTGTATGGTGAATTCGGAAGTAGGTGCAGTGCTGGCTGTTATGAGGAGAAATGTACGATGGGGAGGGGGAGGTCGTTATATGGCTGGTGATGATCAGTTAGAGCATTCTCTCATCCAGTCTTTGAAGACGTTGCGAAGACAGATTTTTATATGGGAACATCAGTGGAATACAATTGACCCATCCATCTATCTGATACCCTTTTTGGATGTGATTCGGTCGGATGAAACTGGTGCGCCCATCACAGGAGTCGCGTTGTCATCTGTTTATAAGATACTGACCATAGGGATGCTTGATCTGAATACTGTGAATGTGGAAGGTGCATTGCATTCAGTAGTTGATGCTGTTACAAGTTGCAGGTTTGAGGTGACTGATCCAGCATCGGAAGAGGTGGTTTTGATGAAGATACTTCAGGTTCTTCTAGCATGCATGAAAAGTAAGGCATCTGTTGTGTTGAGTAACCAGCATGTATGCAACGTTGTAAACACATGTTTCCGTGTTGTTCATCAAGCTGGTACTAAAGGTGAGTTGCTGCAACGTATAGCTCGACATACAATGCATGAGCTTGTTAGGTGTATCTTTTCACACTTACCAGATATTGACCACACAAAACAAACAATAACTGTTGGAGGCGACCCTTCCATCAGAACAGAGGTATTGGTTTAGAAATTTTTTTTTAATTTAATAGTGCTTTTCCTTTTGAATATAAACTGAACCAAAGCTTCCTGTGCAGATGGGTGGGCTTGACAAGGATTATGCTTTCGGGGTTAAACAGTCAGACAATGGAAATGGAAGTATTGAGTATGATGCTCCGCCATCTTCGGTTGGTTTTGCATCAAATTATTCTGGTTCAATGGAGGGCTTGGTCGATGAAACTGCAGTTGGATATGTCAGCAATAAAGAAGCCGCAAATGATGTGCATCTTACATTGGAGCCATATGGGGTTCCCTGCATGGTGGAGATATTTCGGTTTCTGTGTTCCATGCTGAATGTTGTTGAGCAAACTGGGATGTCTTCGAGATCAAACCCTATTGTATTTGATGAAGATGTGCCACTTTTTGCTCTGGGGTTGATCAATTCAGCTATTGAATTAGCAGGACCATCAATACACCAGCACCCAAAGTTATTATCATTGATACAGGATGAACTGTTCTGTAACCTCATGCATTTTGGCTTGTCAATGAGCCCACTAATTCTGTCTACAGTTTGTAGCATTGTTCTGAATCTGTTTCACCATTTACGTACGGATCTGAAATTACAGCTTGAGGTTTTCTTCTCATGTGTTATTTTGAAGCTTGCGCAAAGCAGGCATGGGGCTTCATATCAACAACAAGAGGTTGCAATGGAGGCGCTTGTTGACTTCTGCAGGCAGAAGTCATTCATGGCAGAGATGTATGCAAACTTGGACTGCGACATAACCTGTCGTAATGTTTTTGAAGATCTTGCAAACTTGTTGTCAAAGAGCGCATTTCCAGTGAACTGTCCACTGTCGGTCATGCACATTCTTGCATTGGATGGTTTGATTGCTGTCATCCAAGGGATGGCTGAGAGGATTGAGAATTCATCTCCTGTTTTGGAACAAGCACCAGTAGTTATTGAAGAATATACTCCATTCTGGACAGTGAAGTGTGAGGACTATGCTGATCCTAATCACTGGGTTGCATTTGTTCGGCGAAGGAAGTACATTAAGAGAATGTTAATGATTGGTGCCGATCACTTTAACCGAGACCCAAAGAAAGGGCTGGAATATCTGCAAGGAACACATCTCTTGCCCGATAAACTTGACCCCCAGAGTGTGGCATGCTTTTTTAGGTACACCTCTGGACTAGATAAGAACCTTGTTGGTGATTTCTTAGGGAACCACGATGAGTTTTGTGTCCGTGTGCTACATGAATTTGCTGGGACCTTTGACTTTGAAGACATGAATCTAGATACTGCTTTGCGGCTGTTCTTAGAAACATTCCGGCTTCCTGGAGAATCACAAAAGATACAGAGGGTACTTGAAGCATTCTCAGAGAGATACTATGAGTTGTCACCGCATATTCTAGCTAATAAGGATGCTGCTCTTGTTCTGTCTTATTCACTTATTTTGCTTAATACAGATCAACACAATGTTCAGGTTAAGAAGAAGATGACCGAAGAGGATTTCATTCGAAACAATCGGCGTATAAATGGTGGAAATGACCTTCCACGGGAATACCTGTCAGAACTCTATCACTCAATATGTAAGAATGAGATCCGTACAATCCCTGAACAAGGTATTGGCTTTCACGAGATGACACCCAGTCGTTGGATTGATCTGATGCGCAAGTCCAAGAAGACTGCTCCATACATTACATGTGATTCTAGATCTTTCCTTGACCGTGACATGTTTGCTATCATGTCAGGCCCCACAATAGCCGCTATATCAGTGGTTTTCGATCATGCAGAACATGAAGATGTTTTCAACACATGTGTTGATGGTTTCTTGGCCGTGGCAAAAATTTCTGCATGCCATCATCTAGAGGATGTATTGGATGATCTCGTTGTGTCGCTTTGTAAGTTCACAACTCTCATGAACCCTTCTTTAGTTGAGGAACCTGTTCTGGCCTTTGGTGATGACACAAAAGCTAGGATGGCTACTGTTACAGTATTCACCATAGCAAATAGATTTGGTGATTGTATTCGTACAGGTTGGCGAAATATATTGGATTGCATTTTAAGGTTGCACAAGCTTGGTCTCCTTCCTGCTCGTGTTGCCAGTGATGCGGCAGATGATTCAGAGCCATCTGTAGACCCTGTGCATGGGAAGCCTGTTGCAAGTACCATATCTGCTTCTCATATTCCCACAATTGCTACTCCTCGTAGATCATCTGGGCTTATGGGCCGGTTCAGTCAGCTGTTATCTCTTGACACTGAAGAACCAAGATCGCAACCTACGGAACAACAACTTGCTGCACATCAGCGCACTCTACAGACCATACAATCATGTCACATTGACAATATTTTTACAGAGAGCAAATTTCTGCATTCAGACTCACTCTTGCAGCTTGCAAGGGCCCTAGTATGGGCTGCAGGCCGGCCTCAAAAAGTGAGCAGCTCGCCAGAGGATGAAGACACTGCAGTTTTCTGCTTAGAATTGCTGATTGCAATTGCATTGAACAATCGTGACAGAATCAGTCTTCTGTGGCAAGGTGTATATGAGCATATAGCTAACATTGTTCAATCGACTGTCATGCCTTGTGCACTCGTTGAAAAGGCAGTTTTTGGGCTTCTACGTATCTGTCAGAGGTTGCTGCCATATAAGGAAAATCTGGCAGATGAACTCCTTAGGTCATTGCAACTGGTCTTGAAGCTTGATGCTCGGGTAGCAGATGCGTACTGCGAGCACATTACTCAAGAAGTCACGAGCCTTGTGAAAGCAAATGCTATGCATATCAGATCACAGATGGGGTGGCGGACCATCACCGCCCTGCTCTCGATCACTGCTCGTCACCCAGAAGCTTCTGATGTGGGCTTTGAAGCGTTGATGTTTATCATGTCTGATGGGGTGCACCTTTCACCCACTAATTACTTTCTGTGTCTGGATGCTGCAAGGCAGTTTGCAGAGTCTCGGGTTGGGTCAACAGAGAGGTCTGTGCGGGCATTGGACCTCATGGCGGAGTCAATCACTTGTCTTTCCCGGTGGAAGGAGTTGGTCGAGGATGCATCCAAAACTTCTCAGGAAATAGATGAAATGTGGCTGAGGTTGGTGCAAGGACTGAGAAAGGTATGCTTGGACCAGAGAGAAGAAGTTCGGAACCATGGCCTCTCATCGCTGCAGAGGTGCATGACAGTGGGCGCAGAAGGGATCCGCCTGTCGCCAGCAACATGGTTGCAGTGTTTTGATCAAGTTATTTTCACAATGCTTGATGATTTTTTGGAGATTACACATGGTGGGCACTCCACTAAAGATTACCGCAACATGGAAGGGACGCTTGTGCATGCGTTGAAGCTAATGTCCAAGGTGTTCTTACAGTTACTTCCTCAGCTTTCGCAGTTGACTAGCTTTTGCAAGCTGTGGCTCGGCATTCTTGGCCGCATGGAGAAGTATACAAAGGCCAAGATCCGAGGGAAGAAGAGCGAGAAGCTTCAAGAATTGATCCCTGAACTATTGAAGAACACGTTGCTTGTGATGAAAAGCAGAGGGATTCTTGTGAGGACAAGTGCCATTGGGGGTGATGGATTGTGGGAGCTGACATGGCTACACGTGAACAATGTGGATCCTTCTCTTCAGTCAGAGGTTTTCCCGGATCAAGAACAGGAAGTGACAAGGAAGGAAAATGAAACTGGAAGTTCATTAACACCAACTGCTGTAGAAAGTTAGCTATAGCTCATACAGGTATTATGTAGTTCTTGATTTTGTCTGTTTTTCTCATTTTCTTGCATGAAACCTGTTTTGGGTTTTCTAATTATCTCTTGTTTATGGTGTCTCCTGTAAAATGTCCTGAGAAAATTATAAAGGATTTTACCTGTTTTGGATAATCTCTGACTGAATCTTTGTATGGCTCACTGCCTGGATGATGTAGGTTAGACCATGGGTTGGTCCTCCCATTGGGCCCTATCCATAGGCCCAACATGTTTATCTTCTTAATCAAGAGTTTCGGCTATTTGTGAATCTTATTTAAGTATTTAATTTATTTAGAAGTCTTTAAATTAGTAGTTTATTTGATTAGAGATTTAGTTTCCTCTTTAATTAGGTTGCTTTAATTATTAGGAAAGTCTTAGTTGCTGAGAGAGATGTTAATCCTCTATATATAGAGACATGCTTCAATTGTAACGAGAGTGCTTATTCAATTAATCAGTCAAGAGTTTTTCTCTATCATTGAGTTTGTCACGAGTTTTGATGTGCTTTAGGGCTGAAATCCATCTCTAGATTTGATCAATCATTCAGGAGATTGATCTACACTCGATTGGAGATTCGGGGTTGCACCACTGAGCTGGACAAAAAAGTAAAAATTAGAATGGGCATGTTGTTTTAATGTTTCTACTTCTCCCAAACAAATTATACATTGGCTCAGTGGATGATTGCTCACTTAACTTTGTTTCATGGAATTGTATCATGGAACACATGAGTTGCATTACATTGACCATTCAACCTATTTATACCTCAATATATGCCAATAACATGTATTGGATGTAGATGGTGAGATCAATTTGGACGATCCACCTGGTGAGTCCTATTGATGTAACTACCATTGCCTAAGCTGCACCAATTATGAAATTGGTGACCGATCCAAAAACGGATCGTTAAAAGTTAACTACCATTGCCTAAGCTGCACCAATTATGAAATTGGTGACCCATCCAAAAATGGATCGTTAAAAGTCAAAACATAATGAAGGCCTCCTGTTCCATTGATGATGAGGATTGCTGAGCACTGTTCTTGGACTGTAGTGTCTCCACGGTGAAGTTTATCAAATGAACTGTAGATCAATGTCCATTGTCATGTGAATTCTTTCATATTGGTCTCCCTTTTTAGAACTGCTACTAAATTCTTCTTTACCAACCATACAATTCTTTTTTAAAAGCAAATTATCATCCATATTTCAAACCCATCCTAATGGGAGGAATTATTCCAATGTGGAATTTATCATTTACAATGAAGGTAATGCCAGATATTGGGCAGCCAAGTTTTGCGAACTGCTTTGGATTTGTCTCTCTTTTCAGAAATGTTGTTTTAGCTCTTCGTTGCAAATTATATTATTCTTTTAATTAAAGCATCATCCACGTTTAGACCCATCCTAATGAGATAGCTATGTGGGATTTATCATCCACATTGCAAGGTGATGCTAGATAGACCTCATGGTCAAATGTGTAGGGCCCACGTAGATTTAGGAATTTAGTTTTATCACATGTGTAGGGCCCACGTAGATTTAGGATTTTAGTTTTATGTCATTTAATTGTTGTAATTAGGATTAGGTTTACAATATTTTTAGTTTCCTACTTTACTTAGGTTTCTTAAGCCCTAAATTATTTTTATTATTTATATGGCATTGTAGGCATGAAATTATTCAGAGTTTGATAATTAATTGAGTTGGATTTTCCCCAGTTGAGGCGCATCCTTGTGTATGGTCTCCTTGGAGATGTTCGAAGTGTCCTCGAACATGTGCTTTAGCCTTTCCCACAACCCTTAATTCTAGGGCTTGCATCAATTGGTATCAGAGACAATCCTTCGATAGATTGGTGTGATTACCACCACTATCCCTCCCATCTCCTCTAACCCATCTTCACCAATCGTCCCCATCTTCGACAACCATCAAACCCCGTCATCTTCCCTGCTACTTGAACTTGCCCAAAGCCTAGACCCCTTCCTTTTGAATCCCTAGAACCCAATATATAGAACCCAAAATCCATCTCACACCATCTCAGATAAGAATATCACCATCAAAACCGTTGTCATCTACCCATCCCCAGCCATTCACCTTCATTGCATCCAATCCCAACCCCTAGACCCTATTGAAACCCCATCTATGTGAAAAAAAAAAGTTGCCACCGACCTAGCCCCACCAGAACTAGAAAAAAAGGAGCAGAGAAGCAGAAGATCTGAGAGGAGAAGTGTTCCTGTCACCGTCCAACGAACTGCACCACCATCGCCCTTCCCTGCAGTGTATTCTCGCCTCTCCATCTCTTTTTGTTAGGCCACACCAACTGAAACGAGGCAGCGTATACCTGGTCGCCGCCCTAGCCTTCCAGCACCAGCATCTTCGCCATTTTGGCCATTCAACGTCATCGAGAAGCTGAACGGATTGTGGTGGCTTCTTGCCCTTCTCCATTCAACGAAGCCGAAGGCAGCTCGTTCCTTTTCCTTTTTCTTTTGGGCAACGAACAAGAGGTAGTGACGAAAATATCTCAAGTGCACTTTCTATGATACAAGCCTAACATAATTTAGGTGGGCCTCATTCGTGTACTTAAGTTCGGGTTGCATTCCTGCGCTATTAGTAGGAAGATCTGACCTTGATTAAAAGGGCCTCCTTTCAAGCCCAAGTCGGAGTCCAATAAGCAGCATCTTCGGGGCCAGTCAAACTACAGGGTTGGCCATATCAAGGACCACAGCTTATTTTTTGCGATATTGCAGCCAACACGAATCGGAATCTATTTTCACTTGTGTCCATAGAGAATAGATCTTCCTACCGCCAGCCCATTCTTCAATTCTAGATGAAATTTCGTGTTAGTAAAATCTTCAATGCACTTCAAAGAGTCAAATATGTAGATAAATATGGCTTTTGGTAATTTGAAAATGAAGTATATTTTTGGTCCTTTCTTGATTTGAAATAGGGAGAATTGTTAGTTCTTGATTACGGTGACATATTTTCATGGCTCCAATACTAGTGTAGAGTAGAAGATGATGAGGAACACGATTTGATTAGTTTCCTCTGAAGCTTGAAACTAGAAATAGTGGAGAGAATGAATGACTGTAAGACCATTCATGAGGCATATTAGGAAGCAATTCGTGTGGAGCGAATGCTTAAACGGTCACATCTAATAAAAGTTACGCCTCAAGAGGGAAAGTTACTACAAACACCGGCAGACCATCTTGAGGAACCAGTGATAGAGGATATGCAAATTGTGAAATTAGAGCATGATTTAGAGGATTCCAGAGCTCCATTTGACAATGAAACTCCTTCTATGAGTAATGATGATCAAGCAGTGGAAACGAAAAGGAAAGATGAATAAGTTGCTGAAATCCCACACGTTATTTCTCACATTGATTTTTGTCTTTGGAGATCAACCATGGAAACTTGGCGATGGTTAGTGAACTATCAGTGATTGTAATTTGATGGTGCAGGTTCTCCAAATAAGGCATCCAACAGCTCGATCTTACATCCACATCCATTTTGGTTGTCAAATCAACAGATGCATCATGCTCAGAGTTTTTAAGATGTGCACACAATCTCAAGATTAGCCAATAGATCAAAAGTTTATCTGACTGATATTTGACCCAGGCGGACATTTACCAAACTTGAGGTCGAGTTCTTTCCAAGCCGGGGAGAATGATGCAAGATAGACCTCATGGCCACATGTGTAGGGCCCACTTAGATTTAGGAACTTAGTTTTATGCCATTTAATTATTGTAATTAAGATTAGGTTTTCAATATTTTTAGTTTCCTATTTTAATTGGGTTTCTATTTATATGGCATTGTTGACATGGAATTATTTATAGTTGATAAATAGATATGGGTTTGCCCACTAATGTGCATTCTCGTTTATGGTCTCTTTGGAGATGTTTGAAGTTTCCTTGGACATGTGCTTCGGCATTTCCTGCAAGCCCTAACCCTAGGGCCTGCATCACAAGGTTTCTATCTTTTGCCGAATATTGAAATATTAAATTATTTAGCTCAATAATCAATATTTTAATATTTTGAAAATCATCACTGGTCAATGATAAAACTTGCAAATTTACGTTATTTGCATTCCTATGTTAAACAGGATGAAAAGAACAAAGTATTTATATTTGAAATATTGTGATTTTAATTTTGGCCAGATGGGTAAGTTTCTTGTGGTGAAGGTGTTGCCACTCCAATTAATTGCAGCATCACATTGGATATTTGAGAATTCTTTGCACAGGAACACATTTTTTTGTTTAAGTTGATGCACATCTGAGTGTGTTTATGGCTGAACCCGGTGAAAGCCAGACCATATAGAATGTATCTTCTGAACAGCTTATGCTAGGAAGCTTCCACTTCATTATACCAATACATTTCAGTCTGGGAAGGCGAAGACTGTACTCTGCACTTGCGGAGTTGTTATTTTTGTGCCTTCAAAGCACCTGTGGACTGACCATCTTAAAAAAGAGAGTGAACTAATTGAACATTTCTTCTAGTTAATTGCCAAGGTAATTCGATTTGGGACATTAATTATGGTTTTGTTGAAACCCTTTTTGAATGAAAAGTGTCCTTAGAATTGTTTTCAAATAATAACTTTAGAATTGTTAATTTGCACTATGTCACATTGAAAGGTATCAATAGTAACTAAAAACATATGTACAGGTTGCCAAGGTGTGGATGTCTTGAAGACAGGTTAAGATTTCATCAGCAGTGTGGTGATGGCTTGATCAGTGGTGGACATTCAGGCTCTAGACTAGACGTAGTGACATAAATATATTTGGCCTTCTTCCATCCTGGTGCCCATGATTGGATAATCTGATTGATGAAGAGTGTTTTACCAATCAGTTTTGATACTGCAACAGAGTACTGAGTAGCAACTCCCATGATGGAGGACCACCTACTTATATTCAACCATTAATGCTGGCTTACGTCTCTATAATTTTTTAGTGTTTGGGTGCCAGCTTTTTGTGATAAAGCTGTGTTTTTTTTCCTCCACTTTATTGCATTTCGGGGTTTTTTTCTTCTGTTTGGCTGTCATGCTATCTTGGAAAACATAAAAAATTTTTAATATTGGTAAAAATTATGCATCTTAACACAATTTTGACTTGGTGAACTACTTGATATATTATTATTCTCAGGCTAAGGAAGGTGTATCACCTTCATGCAGACAGAGAACTACATGGACTGAATGATCAAATTGTTCCCTATGAGTTTGGAGTGTGGACCATAGACCAACGGGCTAGGACAGACACCAATTGAATGGTTTACATGGTCTGGTGAATGATTTTTGAAACAAACCAGGTGTTCTGGTGAATGGTTTTTGAAACAAACCACGTGTTCTTATAGTTTTAACATAAGCCACCTAGTTTAGGCACTCGGACCAATCCATGTCCTAGATCCCATCTGTGGCTGGCAGTCTTCTGAGAACATTATAAGGAATGTCCAATGGACCTCAGTGTTGATTATTGATTGTTCATTTTGCAAATTTCTAATGATCACTGGTCCACAAATGACGGAAAAACTTCAATACTCAAGGTTGTAAATAGATAGAATTGTTTCCACAGAATCCACCCCATCTTCAGACTATTTGTCTAGAAGTAGCCAGATTCCCAATGAAAGCTCATTCACATGCTAAAGTGTTCTGGTAAATTCAATGCTGCCCTTGGGGTAGAAATCTCAGTTCCTCTGATCCAACTTTAACGTGTCCTGCCACTATCCCCAGGAAACTGGCACACCAACTGCTTGGGGAAACCAAAGGGAGATTCACATCAAATTTAGGTACCCCACATGACCAAGGTCGACGGAGATATGGGTTCAAAAACCTCTTTGCTGGAAGTTCTATATTTTTTCTTTAGTCAACTGTAGATGTCCCTACTTAATTGGGATTTCGTATAGTTAGGGCCAGGAGTTCACTTGTTTCTTTAGAAATTTTTATGGTCTTAAATAAAGAGTCCTGTTATTGGCAGTTTCTTTTTAATGACTGCAGAGTTTAGTCTTTGATTTTATTTATTTGAGGAAAAAGTAAAAAGGCGAATGACATTGCAATTGTTATTTTAAATTCTAGAAGCATTTGAAGAGTTTGGATCAGTGTATATATGTACTTGATGGCTATATGCAAAAGGTTCAGATTTATTATATGAGGCTTCTGTCAGTTCTACAGCAAAGTTGAAGACTGAAATTCCACTATATGAGGCTCTCAACCTACACCAGTTAATGGTATTAGAGCGGGTAATTCCTATTGAAACCTTTCTTATTTCTGTTACTAACCTGCACTTAATTCCAATTCAGCTTCTCCTTCTAATTCCCCTTTTCTGTTTCTTTTTCCTTTCTTTCAACAAAATCCCATAGTCTCGTTTTTTGGAAATGCTGATTGTCGAGATAAGAGCTCACAACCATGGTCATCAGATTACTCCAGAGATGATTGTTGTAAAATGTGTTTGATGGCTGTTTGTAAGTGATAGTTGATGGACTCAAATTTATCAGAATGTGGTCTCACAAAAGCTGATAGATTGTGCTTGTCAACCAAGAATTATCAACATCTGTGTCAATGACATGTGAGATAGTTAGGGTCATGAAGGTGAGAGGGATGCTTCTTATATTTCAGAGTCCAAGGTTATGACGACTCTGAGGTTATGATATAATACCAAAGAACGCTGTTCATATCCTCAGAAAATCATAACTAAATGTGCAATAACTATAACATCATGAGCCAATGAATGAGTTCAAGTTCCAAGGCAAGATCATCCATGTAAAGCCCTTAAAAGCCTTCGAAGGGTTACGAAAGTAGACAGTTGAAAGTCACATATTGAAGTGACTTCTTTGAGCTAACAAGAGTGCAAGAAGTAAAATCATACTTTAAGCCACAAGTTGAAACGATTGATTTAGTGGTGACAGAAAAAGCAAAGCATGATTGTAGGTGTTTACATCGACCATTGATAATCTTAGAAGTTCAAAGAAAAGGCATTGGAGAAAATTCTAGATGCGTTTTTTATGTGGGAAGGAAGTGGATTTGACTAATTTTCTGTTTTTTCATTGTGACATTTCTTTCTCCCTTTGGAATCACTTCCTTCACAACTGGAGCTTGGCTTGGTATTTTCAACAATCGCTAAGCAGATTGGCATATGCTTGGAGGTGGCTTTTCATGGCAACAGACAGTTGTTATAGAGTTTTGCTTCTTTCCTCATCTATTTGGAAAGAAAGGAATGATTGTATTTCCAGGAGACCATTGTCATCATCAGAGGCTATTTTATCTTCAGTGGTTTTGGTGCAGACCTCAGATCTGTGACCTAATAAACCAACACCTCAGACGGGTGGTCGAATCCAAAGGAGGATTCAAGCTCCAAAACACATTCAAAACAATGACAAACACAATAACTCAAGAGAGATAAATTTGATTAATCTTAAGCATGGAAGTACAATGAAGGCTTGTTCATCCTTATGTAGAGTATGATCGATCCCTTCTATCACTTAGCAACTAAGACTTCCTAATATTAAAGGAGTCTAAATAAAATAAGAAACTAGAAAGTAAAAAAATACTAATCCTAATCAAACAATAACAGAAAATAAAAATAGGATAGATTTAGAATGCCACAGCAACTCTTTCTCAATAATGGGCCTGTGGGCTGAACCAAATGGACCGTGTTGACCCATGAGTCAATGGGTTGGCGCCCTTCACTTGGGCCTATTCCATACTACATCAGGTTTGAAGGATGACATTTTTCATAATTAGGAGGCTTGCATGAAAATCCTCCAAATGATATTTAATTTCAACATTGATAGAGTAGCTTAAGGCATGCCCAACCCTGCAGGAATCAGAGGTGTTATGCATGACAAAAGGAAAATTTCATTCATGTTTTCCAAGCATGTGGGTTTTAAATATTCAAATGAAGCTGAGGCGATGGATATTTCAGAAGCTCTTCAGATTTTCTCACATTCATTTCAAGACATACTAATTGTACTAAGTGATTCTTGCGTTGCTATCTCATGGGTGACATCCTTAGATAATGGACCATGGTAATTCTGATTCTATTTTAATGAGGTAAAGTCCTTGTCCTCTTTTATTCAAGTGGTCTTTTGGCATGCTAGTAGACTGGCTAACGGCATGGCAGATTTGTTGGGTGAAAGGGGTTATTAAGAATATTTCTTGATCTTTTGCTATAACATAGTTAGTATGTTTTGGTAATGTTGGGTATAATGTTCTTGTACCTACGCTTATCCCTTTTCTGGGATCCTTTGTATTTTAGCTGTTAACCTTTCTAATGAAAGTTTCTACACATGAATATTGTCCATGTAGGGGAATCTTAGTATGCATACATCCCTCACGGAGGGACGTGCATACTCTTCTGTGCACATGAATATTATCCATATATATATGTAGAGAAAGATTACTATGCATCTATTCCTCACATTATATTATGGTGAGGGACACTTCCTTTTTTGAACCAACAAGGTCAAAAAGGTGCATGAGGTGTGATGGTTTTGTCATTTTTCACGTTAATATTTTCCAAAAATGAAAGTGTCCCTCACCATAGTGTGAGGGATAGATGCTTTGTAATATTTTCCTATATATATATTTATAGGGAAATGTTAGTATGCATCATTCCCTCGCCATAGGATGAGGGATGCTTACATAGCTTTTCCTATTTATACTTGATCATTCCTCTTTTGTATTTAACCATAAATGACATTTCGTTTTTTACACATGAATATTTTCAATTATGTAGTTGTCCCTAACCCTATGGTGAGGGAAGAATGCATACTTACATTCCCCATATATATATGCGAAATAATCCTATGAGAACTAGTTTTCATCACTATTTTGTTAGAAGTCTAGGTGGGGCTCATCTATCACCAAATCCAAATCTTATAATACACAGGACCCCTTTGATAATCACATGCCTCAAGTTTTGGTCACCAATCTGGCTATGCATTAATCCAAATTGATTGGGTTTGTGGGCCACGAATGAAGGGATTAGGGACGTGATTGGGGCCAAATTTGATATTTGGGGTGGTCCCACATAGATCTTTCCATCCTCCTGGTGCCATCCCCAAATGGGACCTACTAATGGGCCCCGTAAAAAGTTCTCACGATAGGTGTGTGAGAACATTCTTATACGATTAAAGTCATATATATAAGCTTACGCTACAAAACTCCCTGGGTATTTTTCACTAAAAAAAGCCCCTTTTTAGCCTATGAGATTTTAATACGTGTCATAAACATCTCTTTAAAATTAGCTATCCCTTATTTTTTGCTTTACACTTGTAAGGTAGTAGACTTTTATTGGACATGTCGAAAGGGGTATAGACTCCACTTTTTAAATGGAGAGTTTTTGAGAATTCCTCATATATATATATAGGTTGGCTGCTCCCAAACTCAAGCAGACCAGGAGTTGTCCTATCCGCTCGCAATGGGGCCCACTGATGCTCAATCCAACTGGACCACACACATGCCCCCGCCCCCCCCCCCCCCCCCCTTCTCTCTCTCTCAATTTTGCATGACCTAGGCTTGCATAGATCCAAATGAATTACCGTTGGATTGACTGCACACCTCATTTGAATGGATTGAACTTGTGTGCCCCAAATCATAAGGTTAGAATGATCTGACTGGGATGATTTTTTGTCCATAGGAGGGGCCCGGTTAGATCTTCAAATCCCTCCTAGCCCCATCCTCAAGAGGGCCCTCAGGTGGGGGCCTCAAGCATGCGCGGTTGGGTTAGGACTGCTACAAAACGCCCTAGGCATTTTGCAAAGCGAGGAAGCCCCAAGATTGAACAGATAAGAGATACTTATTTTCTATTTTTTTTTCTCCATCTTTTAATGACTTCACAACTTCCTATACTTGTGCTTATCTAAACTAATGAATGATTTAGTCATCTTTCACACATTTTTGCTCCTTTTTAAAGGAAGGCGGTTTATCTCAATAAACTATCTCAATCATGGTTCAAAATATCGGCTGATACCGATTCGTATCGGCCGATATGTACCTGTATCGGCCCCATACCGGTCCAATATCGGCCTGTGTATCGGTCGTGGCCTCATATCGGCAAAAAATCCCCATATTATTAGGATTTATCGGCCGATATTTCAAAATATTGGCCTTTACCAATATATCGGCTGATATTTTGAAAATATTGGCCGACAATATTAATTTTTTTTTATTTTTTCTTTTGTACTAATTTTCTCCTCCTTCCAAATATATTAGATGTTACTTTTCTTTTTTAACAACTATTTTACTTTTAAACAATCAAAATGTTTTATGTTTTATGGATTGCATTTGACAAAATCATATATAATTCTACCAATGTCAATATTATGATTTTTTTTATTTTGTTACTTTTCTAAAGGTCTATGTAGAAATAGCTTAGAAATGAGGATTACATGCTATTTTTGTTATCGATACATTTCATTCGCTTTTATTTATACATATTGAGGATAGGTCTATAATTGGGATTTTGAGAATTAGGGTTTTTGATGAAATTTTATAGATATTTATAAAATAGTTACTGAAATTTGTTTGGAGTATGTTTAAAATGCTTATGGCTTTTTAGTTTGGCGTATATTTATTAAGTAATGAGTAAAAACTTTAATTTCTTAAATTTGACACTAATAGATAGCTTATAAGTCAAAATTATGATTGCATAGCTCATAAGTCATAATTATGATTGCATGTCATAAAACTCGTGAGATTTCAATTTATTTTAATATAAACATGTACATATACTTAATTATAAATAAATTTATATAATTCCATATAAGATAGCGATACCAAGTGTTATGACTTAGGGGGACCGATATTTTGATTTGTAGGTGTTACTAATGGAGAAAATTATTGTTTTCTAGCATTTTACAATATTTTAGATTTTTTGAAAAAACTTTCAAATTTTTTTGGGGAAAAAAAAAATTTCATACCACGACAACCGCAATGGACCACGAACGGCGACCAATACCGGTATCGTACCACTTTTTTGAGTCAACCGATACCGCGACCGATACCGCCATTTTTAACCATCTCAATAAACTATCTCCATTATGTAGCATTGGACTAATTTTCACTCCAATTAGAGTAGGGTCCACAATTGATGGGTGTCTGCCCTTTTAGCTCAATTCCTATTACATGATATTAGAGCCTCAAATCTCACTTTTATCATGATGGTTCTAATTTACTGTTTACATATCATGGGATCAACCATCGTGATGGTTCTTTTAAGCTTTAATTATCCCACTTGTAAGAAAGAAAAAAGAAAAAAATTGAATTCTATAATAGTTGCATTGTTCAATGTTTAAACGGTTACATGTTTTTCTCTTTTGTGTCTCACTGTCTCTTCATATGGCAAGACATTCAAACCAGAATGATAGCCATGAAAATAGTAATAAATATAGCCCATTCTTATTGGATGTTATGTAGGGGCAAAAACCCCCCCTTTTTTGGGCGGGCATTCTCTCTCTCTCTCTCTATATATATATATATAGGGAAGCCCTCACACTATGGTGAGGGACAATTCCTTTGTTAGACCTAACAAGGTCAAAAAGATGTCATGAGGTGTGATGGTTTTGTCCTCTTGCATATTAATACTTTCTAAAAAAGAAAGTGTTCCTCACCGTAGTATAAGGGACATATACATAGTAGTTTTGTCTATATATATATTAAAAAGGAAACGATGATCATATGGTATATCTCTTGGGAGAAAATGTAATTGTCAAATAACTGGAGGAAGTTCCCCTAAAATAGTTGGTGGACGAAGTACTCGCATAAAACAAGAAGTTCAAGATGAAAAACCTCCAAGTTTATAGATCTAGTTGCTCCTTCACATGAATCTTTTTCATTTTCTTATGGCGAACATATGATACAAACAAGATGGAGTAATTAAACATTACAAGCAGATTAATGAGGTGAAACTCCTTTAGTCCTGACAAGCTATGAGGGAAATCCTACTGTTCGTTTTTACATCATATTCCTTCACTTGATTAAAGATCCGCAAGTGGCTAGTGACCATTTATTAACTTGATGGCTAGATAGAGACACCATTACAGATTTAATGGTTATGATTGGATTCACTCCATCAGCAGGAGTTGCACCTCCATACTCTCGTGTTGGGGGAACTGGATGCCTTTCATATCTAGGCAATGATAGATTAATAAATTCACCATCTAATCTTACAACTTGTACAGCGATATTTGATCTAGATGGACCACAACCACCTCTCTAAACATTGAGTTCCTTTAAACAGAGGAAGAGGATGTAAATCCTACTGCTTGGAGGAAGCCAAATGGGGATCCTTGTCAAATTTGATGCCACCACACGGCTGCAGTTACAAAAATAAGGTTTTTTTTTTGGCCTTTTTGCGCATGATGTTTTGGTCGAAAGTTATATATTTTTGGTCTTGTCGACTGTAGATGTCCCTATTTCATAGAAACTTCCCAGTTAGTTTGGAGAAGCCCTTTAGTTAAGAGTGTAGTTTTTTTCCAGAAGTTTCATAGAGTCCCCGGTGTTAGGAATCCTATTATTGGAACTTGGAAGTGTTAGTAGATGAAACTGGTGTTTAGTGTTATTTCTAGGAAGAGCTAAACTGCTGAATAACATTGCAATTAGGATTTTAGTCCTAGAAGCTGCTAACTTTCAAAGACACTACTTTTTAAGAAACTTCTCCATAGCTTTAGTAAGGGGAAAATCCTAATTTGTAGAAGAAAGAACATTTGAAGAAACTTCAAATATTCAATATCTAAACTTTCCTAATATCTCTATCCTAACTTATCTCCTAATAACTCTCATAACATTTTTTACACCCTCTTGCAATCACATGGTCCTTACATGGAAAGGATTGTGCAATTGTTGTCATTTAAAAGAAAAAGAAAAGGCAACCTCGATCCCTTTTGGTATCTTGCACGGTTAACATCTTTGCTGTTGATTATCATCTGTCTTGTAGAGTCCATCACTATTGCAACTTGCTCCTTTTGAATCTGTCAGCGCTGGTTCCTCACTAGATCATATCTGATGTGATATTTCCAGAAGCATTCATCATGCAGCTTGATGATGATGATGAGATTAGTAGGCTTCAATAAATCATGGATGAGTGAGGATGCTCAATTATTTTCCTCATTCAGGAGAGAAGAAAGAAACTTGAGATGGTGACATTATTGTAGTACCGTAAGAGGTAGGACTGTTGTCTGCCTGGTCAGTAGATTGCTGTAGCCATGATGGCATGAATAAATTTGAGAAACTACATTTGGGTAAAATTCGCTGTATCTTTTATTAGGAAAATGATTCTAATTTTTTCCAGTGAAAGGGGAACCTCTTCAAAATTGGAAGTTGTTCAGATTCCTATTCTTGATAACTTTATAAGCTCTAATACCATGATAATTTCAAAGAGACTACTTTTTTAGAAACTTCACCATTGCTTTATTAGGAGAATAAAACCCAAATTATAGAACAAAGAACAGATGCCAGAACTTCAATTATTCAAAATTTAAACATTCCTATTTAAGATTAAAATTTTCCTAATCTCTCCTAATCTCTCTAGCCTTTCCTAACATTTCTCCTAATATTTCTATCAGAGGCATCAGGCAGTTTAAAATGGTTTATGAATGTATGGGCGAGTGGTGGTTGTATGGAATAAAGGAATTTCAGATTTATAGTATTTCTTTCATGGGAATAAAGCTTTGCTGGCATCTTCATTGCTGCTTCCCAAAGCAACTCAGTCCTACAACAAGCTGAAGACCAAAATGCTACTCCGAGTCCCCCGTCGGATTCCCTGTTCCAGTTATCTTCATCCGAAAGCATGTCTAGGAAGTTGGACATTGCTATGGCAGGGGAATATTTACTTGGAATCATGGGCAGGGAGGGTATTTACAAGCTTGCTATTGTAGATCTTATGTTGTTCCTTGAGGAGTTCCCTTCCTAACTGCTGTATGGAGTTGTTTTTATTTATTACATCACAAGTGTAAAAGGATGAAAAGAGAATCTGGGATGCTTCTAGGGAGAACGGATTAGATTGTCACAATAGCTTGTGATCAAGGATTTTATATTATGTCAATCCCAGATGTGTTGGATTATTACTAATTCTCGTCTTTTTGCCATAGACAATGTTAATAAACCAATTTCCAAATGTACCTACCTATTTCTTGGACCCATTTATTGTTGTTGATAACCTGCATCATTTTGATTGATATTTCCAGTTCCAGTCATTTACAGTGCTTCATTATCACTTGTTTTCTAGCTACTTGGAGTAGCATATTGATTCCCTGCATACTGTGTTGCTTGTGATGATTCCTGATGCTCTTATAGCAGAATGTTTTTGCTAGTTGTGGCCTGTGCAGATGTGTTTTGGCTTATTGGATATTTGGATTTCTTAGGATGGTAGGTTTGGTAACATGTGCAAATAGTGTGGGAATTGGATGTGGGATTTGCTTAATATTACAATTGTATGTAAATAACAAGAAATGATGTATGTGGCCACACTATTCTATAGGATTTCCCCCGAAAATCTCCACTGAGGAACCCACTTCTCTTACAAGTTTTACTCTTTTTTCGGTTCAGAACACTTTGTATGTAGTTATGATTTTTGGAATGCCTAAATATTAGTTTGTCCCAAGCGATATCAAGTGTTAGATTTTAAATGGTGTAGATGAGCTAATTTCTCAAGTGGGTTAATCATGTCATTTGTGATCTGCACGTTTTCAATCCAACTGTGAAAATTACTCTAATGTAATTGGTATTGTGGATGTCAGAATCACAATTGGGATTTTGGTCAATGCTTTGCCCCCGTGATCATGGGCCTCTCAGTGGATATTAACTTCGGGGGACACATACTTGAGGTCAGAATGGAGAGACATAGTTGAGACTAGGCTTTGATGATGATGATGGCAAATAAGAGCTGGATACAGTTGATCATTTCTCAACAACCCAAATGTTCGGTAACAGATTCAAGACATAGGAGGCTGTAAACATGTGTGTTCTAGGAAAACCAGTCCAGGAACTACGGTTTAGTTCGATTCACTTGTTTCTATGTTCTAAGACTGGAATCATCTTTTTATTTCTTTTCCTTTTATACAAGAATTTTGAGTTTTGAGATGTTTTCTTTTCTTATTTCCTTTCTAAATGGTTTTTAATGTGTTGCTCTATAAGTTGGTTTAATGCTTATGTGCCCTAATAGTGCTTCTATTCAATAATATAGTATGAACTCCTCATTTTAGAATTACAAGGATTGCTTATTTTGGTGCTTTGTACTCAAATGCTTCCAAAAATACAGGTAGAACTCAACCATCAAAGTAGAGCTTCTATTAATATAATAGTACTGAGTTCTCATTTTATAAGTTATGTAAGGGGTTTCTTATTCTGGTGCTTTGTACTTGGATGATAGCGAAAATGCAGGAAGATTTCAATCATCAATGACTTTAATTGATGGTAGCATTTTTGGGTGGAAATAATTTTGATTTTTGTGTATCCAACTTAAAGGTCTGATTTGGAATTCTTGATCTTAAAGATTTCGTGTTGGCATTCTCACCAAATGGGGCTTTTTATGTTATAGAAGAATGTCTTAAAATGACATTTGCCAAAAGAAAGAAAGAAATAAAAGAAACAAAAATGAAAAAGAATTACTTAAATAAAGAAGAGCCTGTAGACCTGGGTGACTGAACAAGCCAAAACAGTTATCATATCTGAACTCTGTTTTCTCTTTCATTGCTATTCTATGACTAATGTGGTTAGTGCATTGAAAAGGTTTCATTTGCTTTAATCTGCCATTGCAGCAAGGCTCTGAACTCTGTTGAAGATCCTTGGTCTAGTTTGGTTCAGTTTTATCTTGTCTCTGAGAATCATCCTTTAATATCTGTGTTGGATCTGAATTCCTTTGTTTCTACTGTCGTCATTGCATTCTTTTCCATGTGTAACAATAGTATTTGTATTAGAGGAAGAAAGAATATTTCAGATCCACAACTGATCATATATATTCTAGGAAGTTCAAACATAAACAAGCCAAAAGTATCTGAAAAGAAAAGCTATTTTTTTAATATAATTCCAACTGCCACATTTTTGCTTTATAGGTAAGTACTCACACACCCAACCCACACTCTCACTCAAATCTCACAATGAGCAGTACAGCTAGCGATTGATCCGTAGTTGTTTCTATGGGAGAGAGGTGCCTCACCAACTAAGCCACCAGCTAGTGTGCAATGGTGTTTGATGGTTGTAGACTACTCAGCATGATATTGTCAACTTGGTGAGGACAATATCATGGTACTCTGTCGCAGCCCTGCCCAACTCAGGTACTAATGTCGTCACCCGAGGGCTCCTTACCTCACTTGTGGTCTACCTCCATCATCCATCACCTAAGGGCTTGAAGGGAATCCCAGCTTCCTTAGCTGGGGTACCCAAAAAAAGAAGGCACATCCTATCAGTTTTGGACTAATTGTGATGCAGCTTTAGATTTTCCATCTCACTACATGTATGCTATATTCCTTTTGTGTTCTGAAATCATGGATGCGAGGAGCAATAATTGAGGTTGAACTGACATGAAACTACTTGAAAAGATTAATTGAGGTTGAACTAACATGAAACTACTTGAAAAGATTAGAATTAAATTATCTGGATATTGGTCTATCGTATCACGAAGTGATCAAGTTTGTTATAGCCTTGGCCAATTGAGCACAATATTGTTCGATTTGGCCCACGTGTATGTGTGAGAAAAATACATCATGTTGAGTTAACATGGAATTGACTTATAAGCCCAAGCCATACCAACTGTCACGGCTCTGCCAACCTTAACATGATATTGTCCACTTTGGCCTACAAGCGTGCTTTATTTATAGCATTCTCATGGAATCCGAGGCCGCACGGCTTTAATACGTGTCATGTTGAGTTAACATAGGTTTAACTTATAAGCTCAGGGTTAGGACTTAGATATTTTCGATTTAGGACTCAAACAAGCCTTACGGTGCAACTAAAGCATCCCACCTTTACCCTTGTGGATTCTCCAATCTTGGCTCATAGGAGCACATGGTTTTACCTCAAGGGATTACGCAGACAGATTGGGGTCTCACAGAGTTCCTCCAAGACTCAGTCAAAGTCAACTCAGATGAGTTTTAATACTTAGATTTTCGGAATACTGGACATGGATATTTCAGCATTATGAAATGGTCGAGTTCAAGAGAGGTTCCATATCCATGTTTTTCTGACTTCAGAACTTAGATTTTCGAAATATTAGATACCCATAGACATCCATAATTGTATAGCTGAAATCACTAAAAAGAGTATCTATTTTCATGGAAGTGCTTTTTGCTCTATGGTATTTAGGCAGTGTGGTCAAATGATCCCTAGATCTCTTAAAGTGATGTGCTCTTTCAATATAGGGAGTTGATTCTGGAATTCCGGGCTCCAGTTGATTGGGCTGGGTTGGCCCCTTTAGCACCTAAAGACCCTCAGGATTGGCCAATCAATCTGCCGACGCACAGGGTACTATTAGACCTAATTGAATAGCTAGTGGACTGGTGGCAGTTAGGTGCTTATTGTGTCGGGGCTCAGTATTTATCTGTGGCCCTACATGGTCAAGCCTGATGTATACTGTGGCAACGGCCCTGATTTATTTAAGTATGGGCCTGGTCCTGTCTATTAAATTCAGACTTGAGCCTGTCCCCAGTTGGGCAACATGAAAAAGAAAGAAAAAGTTGGAAGCATGGATGTGCCATTAGCAAGCTCACCAACGAGAATGTAAATGGGTCAGGTTCATGGTAGACGTGGATCCAAGCCCAACAACAACACATGCTCAAAGCCTAAAACTATTAAAATATTAGTATGCATTTGTACATTATTCTGAATATAACTATATTAATTTGATATATTGTTGAATCCCTTGTGTAAACGACTGTACCTGGACCAACTTATCACTCAGCTCTTAAAAGGCCCATACCCAGATTCTAACGGTTGGTTCCTGTGGGTAACTGGGTGATGGGAGTCTTCCAACATGGCCATCAACTGTAGAGAATGTTGACCTAGATGGCAGGTCTAAGTCTGGTCCATTTACTACTTGGTTTGAGCCATTGAATTTGTTTTGTGCCCAAGCCCACTTACTTGGGCTGGATACAACCTCATTCCGTTACCCGAGTTTTGTCCGTAGCTTTTTTACTTTAACCTTTGGATTGAATCTGAAACTGTCAAGGGGACTGTTGCCAGTTGCCACTCATGCAGAGAACAATGTCTAATTATTTTACGCTTGCGAGGTTCTTACACATTCCACTAGGAAAGGAAACAATGTAAGACAGCTATCATAAAATGAAAAAAAAAAGTGTATGCAGACGGTTGGTGTTATGTGAATCATAAATTGCCATCAAATAAAGAGGTTTGATTAGATTTTTCTTTGTTGAGTGGCAAATTGAGTATGACTTGCTTGCTACTTAAAGTAAGCATTACTTTTTTGTGTATTCGAATAGAAAGATGCTTTGCTTTGCAAGCAAACAAACAAGCATTGTCATTCATGGGTCATAGTTTGAAAACAAAATCAGGTGCTTGAAAAGCTTGCTAGTTGACTTGCTTGCGGCCTAACTTAGTGGTTGGGAAACTGTGGCTCGATCAAAGTATATATGAACCAAAGAAAATCATACTCCGACAAAACCTTTTATGGCAAAAAAAAATTTAGAGCATGTTTGTGTAACAATTTTCCATAGAAAAATAAATGGTTTCCCAAAGTAAATTTACTTCTTTTGTGTTTGTTATAACATATTTTTATGAAACTCTTTTTTTACCGTATCAGCTTTTTCTTTGATAAGATAGGAAATGAAGCTCCTATAGAGGGGTATGGAAATTCTATTTCTACACCAAAGTTGCCTCTTTTTATAATCTTACTTTCTATTCCATTTCCACATCTCATTTTCTAAGCTTTTGTTGGTTATTGGACTTCCAAGAAATTATTATAAATAACTTAATTATATGTAAGTTAGGTATGGCTTTCATGAAAAACTGCTGCATTAAATAAAAAAATTTAATATTTTAATAAAGTATCTATAGCCGCATTAAACAACATTTACATTTTTTCATCAAGGAAAAACACTTTGCATCAAATATGAGTTTTATGGTTCCACAAAACTCCTTTTCTGAGGTATTTACTTTCCATGTAAATTGCTGATCAGCATTAGAAGTGAGTTGATTCCAACCATAGTACTGATGTAGTCCAAGTTGGATGTCATGTTTTTGATAACTTATCCAAAAATAATACATATAGAGAGTGATAGACATGAATGGATAATGACAGCCCCGCTCGATAGCGCAATTCATTCATTTGCTGCTTAGGATTAGCGTTCTTTTACATGGTCTCTTGCATGAAGGATGACCTATTTTCGGAGAAAAAATTAAAACCGCCAACTTTTCCTCACTTTATTTTTGGCTTTACATTGGAGTCAAGATCCTCTTGAGGCTTTTTCTCCATGGTGATGGTGATTATGAGTTGACTAGTTACAATTTACCACATCACCATTGGAATGCACGTCATTCGCATTGGCAGTGCCTACCCCATCCAAATAAGGCATCAAATGGTGATGTGATAGACTTGTATTGATCCACTCATGGTTAGAATAACCCAATTCGAGTCCGGATATATTTGTTTTTGGTAGGTGCCTCCACCAAGACCATATAGAGGAGGGTTGCATTGCATTAAAGTAACCGCCAATATTAAATTCTAAAATTAAATGCTTGCCAAACCAGAGTAATAACTAGTCAACCCCTATTTACCAATACAAAAAAACTAGTCAACCCCAATTGAATTGCATAAGCACTCAGTCCTCCAAAAATAGATGATATAAAACCACAATTACTGATTTACCGGTGAAATAAATGGGAAACAAGAGCAACATAGAACATGAATTATTCACCCCCCTTTTTTTCTTTTTTCTGAACGGTACGTGAATTATTCATCCTTACAAGATCAAATGTAGGCGCTGCCTATATGAATAATCATACTGATTCATGCATAAATCTGAATTGAAACTAATATTGAGGAAGAAAAAAGAAGACCAAAAACTGAATGGGGCCTTATTTGCTACGTACAAATCTACAAATTCCTATCCATGGCCTGTGGTCATTTAAATCTATGGCTTGCAGCTCAGAAAAAATCCACTTTGCACAACCAAAAATAGCTACAGCAACAAAAAATGGAAGAGTGTTCCATTTAAGTACATTCATAATCTTCATTGTCATCATCAAAGTCTTTTTCCAACTATTTCATCAAAGCATTCATGAAACGGGAAAAAAAACACAAAAAAATACTTAAACATCAGGCTATCCCTTTATTTGGAAGCCAAGAATTTAGTAACAGAGTGCAAGATGTAGATCCAGCCACATACAAAAAACAAAGAAATTTTGGTGCCCAGATAGATCAGGCAGTGTGCTGTGCTGCACCTGATGCATTGAATCAGTATAAGTGAGGCTCGTATTTCTGTTTTGCCAGATCTGTGGATGTGGATACCACAAAAATCTCTACATATACAGATCCTAGCCAAGTAATCTTGTGAATTTTTAAGACTCATTGTTGCATTTCTAAATCATCTATTTGCAAGCCAGATATCAATGGCTTGGATCTTACAATCTCGACACATTTGGGTTGTTGACCATCCAGGATCGGCCATTGCATCAATAAGTGAACCAGGTGGATCCCACATATCAGAGTGTGTCAAAAGCTTTGCATTTACTGATTCATATGACCCTACTCTGTATGCTTACAAGAAAACTCCCAACAGGGAAGTGGAATACATTAAGATCAAATGTGGAAAGTATTACAAGGTAAATATGTTACATCAAATTTGTAGTTACTCTAAACTACAAGGGATTTTGCACAGATCTAAGGCATCTAAAATGGCATAAATTCCATTCACCAGAAAAACATAGGACCTCTATATGACCCCAGCTAAAATCGAAGGCTATGTTCAGCTCCTAGATCATGTTTCTAATACTAAATCCCAGTTCATTGGCATGGGATTAAAACCTGACAATAGGCCAATACATGTGGTAGTTGCCATTCAGGACTTGAAAGCTCTGATGACCGACGGCATAATGGCCGACCAAGTAAAACAGCCAAGAAGATGTTTGGAAGTGACTGAGAAGAACTATTCCAAGACTTCAGTTGGCCACAGTTGCTTCCACATCGTGATCTCCTCCTTGCTATGCAGTTTCCTGATTCCTCCATAAAACCCATCTCCTTCATTTCCAGCCTCTCGATGATCCTTCCTGTTAATGGCTGTTCGCCTCCATCGTGAACCAGGGGTGTACTGGTTGAACTCTAGCATTACAGTATCTGCCAACACAGTGAAAAGTTGTTGAATAGGAGATTTAATTTTAACTAGAAAGACAAACACAACTTCCTGTACAGTGCAATAAAGAAAAAAAGATTCATTCCAGTACCAACTACAATAATAGAACAATATATTATGTAACTTTTATTGACACACAAAGTAAGTTAAAGTGAGTCATTTGTATGTGAAAAATATCTATTCGATATCATCAATAACTACCAATCAAAAATAGGAACATCTAAATATCTATTCAATCACATCAATAACTACCAATCAAGAATAGGAACAACTAAGTAACATAGGGAAACTAAATAAACAAGAACCAATCAGAAACTAAGTTCCTATTTTGCACTGTGTTTTCTGTTTACTAGAAAGGTTATTACAAATTCGGATCTTTTGAAGGCAGGTCAGAGGGATGTGATGGGAGTGGGGTGCAGAGCAGTCTGATATGGGAGAAGACCCAAGGAAACCCAACATGCCGACATGTCGTCACACACACACACATTGATATTGAAAAGGCTAAACATGAAATAGTGATATTGAAATAAGAAATAAACAGGATATAAGTTTGGTTTATATATGCAAGAAAAAAACTTCTTTACATATGTACATAACTAGACATACACCCAAACTAAATATTTAGTAGACAGATACTATTGTGTGGGTTTGGGTTCCCAACATTGCCACAAAAAAAAAAAAAAGGCTTATAAACACTCTGGCTTAGTGACTGCACAAACCATTTTCTTTCTGATAATTCCTCCTTTATACCCCTTTAAGAAATGTTATTTTCTAGTCTGTCATGTGAGCAGCAACAATATCAGTTAAAAAGATGTTTAGCTACTAGCTTATCAAACCTTCAGCCTATTGACTCAACAAACCTTTTGTCTTTTTTTTTTTTTTCTGTTTTTTGATCCGTGATTAAAAACCATGTTCCTTTGTTCAATACAAATATTTTTACATCCAAACATCATTGCATATATGTTTCTTTCAAGACAGCTTTGTTAATTAGTGCACATAAGAGATGTTTGAATGAGGGAGAATATAGAAGTGGATCAATAGTTATCTCCTAGGTCGGCTGTAAAAGTGGAAAATCAATTTCATCCCTCAAAGATCATATGGAAAAGGATAATAAAAAAAGAGGTAGAGTTCTATGGAAGTATTAATATCTTGGACTGTTGAGAATTGAATGGGACTGAAACATCATCACCTCTCAAGAGGGCATATGTGGGTGGATCTCTATAAAAACAGAATAAAACTAAAGATGCAATGAAGAGATCCTCAAAAGAAGTTCATATTGAATCTCATTGCCATTCTTCTAGTGGAGTCTTGAGATGATTTGAATTCAAGGATTTCATTCCAACTAGATGTTGAAACTAAGGTGGCAGATGTTTGGACAAAAACCTTATTTGGGCTAAGGAGGAACTGTAAACCAAGTGAGTGGAATATTATTTCCAGCCTTCCTCTCCAAATCAATACTGATTTCCCATATTGGTTTTTGACAGAAAGTTAAAAGAACCTTAGTAAAGAAAAGAACCGCATCCCATCTAATGGGGTATTTACTTCTAGTTGCACAAATGCACAGAGGAACATATAACTATCATCACCAATCAAAAAATGAAATATATATAACTATCATCTCAGCCAAAATACTGAAACAAATTGCTTTGGAGAGCATTTGATTCAAGCAGAAAAGTGTAAAGGACAGTGTCCATCAAACACAATGTCTAAATTCATGTCCACCAAAATGCACAAAGTTACAGATACTGTCCATTCTATTGAAATAGCGCAGACCAATTGCAATTTGCACAAAGCATCTTGATTGTTGAAACATGTCCTGACCTGTTATTGTTGGGAGCCAATAACAAAGCTTCTTGGAATTATCTTGTTGGAGCACATCTATCCAGAACTAACTCAACCAATTAAGAGTGTGTGGGTGTGGGTGTGGGTGTGGGTGTGGGTGTGTGTCTATATTATATATGTAAGAGAAAGTAACCTAATGGCCCTCTGCAAAGGAGATTTGATTGGTGAATAGAACTGAGGAGGGGTCTATACGTAATATGATTCAATAAGTTTGCAATTGGCTATGGTAGCAAGTACAGGAAATAAATATGTTTTCCTTTGCTGATATAATTCTCAAAACATGCAATGAAAATTTGAATGTAACCCATTCAAAATTTACCCTTAAAAGTCCAAAATTTGAGATGAAAAAAGTATTTTACCACCAAAAAAGGGTATTATTTGATTTTTCTTACCACTGTTGTGACAGCGGCAGAGATGCTCATTACTATGGCATGATTCCAAGTGACCCACAACCCCATACCACCAACCTGCCACATGCATGCAAATCATGACTATGCTTTATTGAACTTATAAAAACTTCTATGTATTTGTGGAGGAAAAGCAAAGTATTAGAATAAAGATGAGTGAATTCCCTGTAGAGTCTGTCACTCTTTTCAAGTCTTGCACTATGACTTTGATATAACAAACGAAACTTCAGTAAGATTTAGGTCTAAGCATTCACCATAAGGAAATTCTTTGTTTCTTCTCCACTGGATCTCGATGTGATCACCGGGGCGTAAATCACTTAAACAGTCTGATACATGAAGCTCATGTGCAGGGGTATCAATGGGTGGTGCTCGAAGTCTCTCCCACCGAACTCCGTCTTCTATCACCATCATCCGGCGCCCGTGAGGTGGGTACCTACAGTGGATAAAATCTGACAGTGAAAGAGGGTCCACAATCTTGCCAATATTTCATCAAAGGAACTGATATTTTGTACAGTAAATCAGCAGATATGAAGCTAATATTCAACAAGGAAATCGAATAAAGTGCCATCTGTTTTCTTATATATTTCTTTCTTCTGCGTAAAATACTATAAAGCTTTGAAAATTTAGAATTCATGATAGGTGTATATTAACAATACCAATAAAAGACAGACCATTGAAGGAAACCGATAGACTAATTTAATTCTCCAAAAGCTATGTATTGCACATACCTGGCATGAAAGGTGTCGCTGTGACAATCATAACTAAGTTGAGCATCGTAACATGACAACATGAATCCAACATGTCCATTCTGCGAAAAATCACACTACTATTAGTAAATTGTCTGAAAACTAACAGCCAACACATGGAACTGATATTTTTCATTGAATCAGTACAAGCATAGTTTTCGCTTGAGAGTCTTCAAGCAACAAAAAAGGTTTAACAACTTAATCTCAATATACTTTCTAGAATATAAACACCAAAAACAAAAAAAGTTTGACAGTAAGAAATGGAAATATCACAAAGATGGAGATCCAAGCAAGTCTTATAATGATTGGTACCTCGCGGTTATAAACCTGAGCAGGGAACCAGAACTTGCCACTCTCAAGAGACAGATACCAAGACATAGTTGAATCAACTGGCAAAGAACTCACTGGCTTCATGCCACCATCAATCTTAGATCTTAGCCATGAAATTGGCCACATACAGGAGAGGGAGCCAAGCCAACCTCTTGACTTAACCCCATCTAAGACACCTGAATTCTTCCTTGATGCAATAAACCGTTGCCATTCTCTATATGCTGCCTGGCGTATCACCCTACCCCATTTCTCCTTCATATGCCTCTCCCACAGATGATCACTCCTACATCTATCCCTCAAGGAGCTACAGACCCCCACCATGTTACACAGCCCAGCTGGCGAAAGCCGTCCTAGAATGCATTCCAATGTCAATTCTGGCAAATCCAATATCGGAAACTCGGCCACTTCCCCATTCTCTGCTTTGGGTAGACTCTTCTTCCTGGGAGACATTCTAAAGACACCAATACCACTAAGCCTACAATCTTTCAACCACTGAACCAGCAAGCACACTAAATCTTGCCAGAACCAGACTGACAACAATCTCATCTCATTTGCCCATGATATAAAAGGCTGAAAAGAGAGAGACTTGGAAAGGAGGAGGAATGAGAGGCAATATATGAAGAAGAAAAGCATCGGATAAAAGAGATTCCCAGATGGGTCGATTTGCAATTAGCATGAAGGGTAGAAAAAATTTCAAAGACCCAATTGTGGAAAAGCAATGGTGATCCAAGCCATATAAAAAAGCTGGTAAAACCCCATTAAAAAATTTGCGGATCTGAAAAATAAAACACAAGATTCTTAAGAATATATATTCTTTGCTTACAAGACTATGCCCACAAAGATCAGGGTGGGCCTTGCCTTCTCTGTTATCTTGAGAATATCAAAACAGGGACAACTGTAGACCACCCCCAAGAGTTGGGTTCTGCTTGGAGATGTGTTCATTAAAAAAAGAAACAAAAAAAAAACTACAACTGTAGAAATCTGCTCTCACTCAGATGGCACCCCAAGGCAGACAAGAAAACTGTCAATTAAAGGAAGGCCAGATGGATGGATTTTATTAAGTAAAGGGAGGTGGATTCTAGATCTGTTGTGGGTTTCTGACACACACAGATCTCAAGGAAGTGGGGGTATCCAACAAAAATCCTGAATTTTGTGAGGAAGAAGATTAAGGAGGACAACAGATCTGGGAGAATCCAACAGAAACCAGGTCTGGGTAATTGAGAATGGGACTAGATTAGGTGTAACAGACAATCAAACATTATACTAAAAAAAATGAACAAGACTCAAGGAGAGGAATGTAGGAAAACATAAGAGATGAACATGGACTGGGTCTCCCTTAGTTCATCAAGGTTTTCACCTCTCTCTCTCTCTCTTTCTCTCTCTCTCACATAAAGAACCCAGATCTCAAAAAGTGATGTAATGACAAACTAGAGGAAGGTAAAAAGAATAAAGTGAGAAAATACCACCTCTCTCTCTCTCTCTCAGACACACACACACAATCTAGATCCTGAAGCGCAGTAATTACAAAATAGAGGAGGTAAAAAGGATAGAGTGAGAGGAGAAATTTCTATTGGAGGTGAGGTCTGACATATTTCAACCAACATTAATTTGCTCCCTGGAGAGTGGGATCTCAATCGCCACCAACCTGCCACTCTTTTTAACTCCCAACCAACTTCCCTAAATGGCCACAGCCACACAGATTCTTAAAAAAACACCAATCCACAAGAACAGTCGGATAAGCAAGGAAGACCTCAGGTTTGCCAGTGATGTCATTGTGGAGGATCAACTGATCAAGACCTGGATATGTGTCTGCTGAGGTGTGCAATCGGTGCAACTATTGACCCACCTTTGCTGATCCACACTGTTGGTCCCATGCACAGAGAACACAAGTGGGGAAACATAAATTCTAATGTCGGTCTTCTCCACCAAGTTTTGTCCTACAGAGAGAGGGTGCAGCCGCAGGGAACGAGTAAAAAAAATTTTTTTTAATCTTTTTAGGAGATCTACAGAAGCCTCAGAGATATCACTTAACATAATTTTAACTCTCTTATTATTTATTTTATTTATAGATTAGGTAAAGTAAATGGAAAATAATTGTACGAGAATTAGTTTTCATTACTTTTTTGTGAGAAGTCTAGGTGTGGCCTATCTATTACCCAATTCAAATCTTACAATACACAAGGACCCCCTTATAGTTACACACTCTAAGTTTTAGTGAAATCCGAATTTACAGAATTGTTGGATTGACTATCCACCGAATGAGCTGAATTTGTGAGCCACTGATGAAGAAATTAGGGATGTGTGATTGGGGTCAAATTATATATTCAGGGTGATCCCACATAGATCGTTTTACCCCCTAGTCTCATCCCTAAATGAGATATACAAGTGGGCCCTATAAAAAGTTCTCACAGTAGATGTGAGAGAACACTTCTCATAAGATTAAAGCTTAAAGTAAATAAGTAAATATCTTTTTTGCCTTGCGTGGGAGATAATTATTTAATCCTAAAGGTGCCTAATCTTTCAGCACAGGGGTTCACCTGAGTCATCTGCACATTGCCAATATACTCTTGCCTAATTAAGCTTCTTTTCTATTCATCCATGCTTACTTGAGTATGCATTCACCACATGGCCCACATCCTTTACACCCATGATAGTACTCTGCTTGAGCTTCTCACGTAAAGGAAAAGATACCAATTATATATCGGTGATGTATACATTATGTTGAAGTGAAAATGTATTTGTTTTCATGATGTAAAATAATCTGAAGTGAGATAAAAAAAAAAGTCAATAAGTGATAGAGTAACCGCTGGTAAAACTTTTTTGGGGGACGGGTAAAGTAAAGGTGTAATTTTGGGTTGCTAGAACTTTATTTTTGCACCTGTTGTGATCTGTCAAGCATAGTAAGGTAAAAGATTTGGCCGCTAAAATTGCTTTATCTTAGATTATACTTTACCACTTGAAAATAAATCTGGCCTAAGGTATTGTTCCAATCTTTAGAAATTGTTTGCCCTCCAATTAGTTTTCCTGGGTATCTAATTAATTAGAGATCAACTTCATTCATGTGCAAATAACTATTTAGGTAACCAGGTGCTCCCACAAAAAGAAAAAAAAAAAAGGTAACAAGGTTCTCCCCACATGAATTGTCATTTTCACAAAAAGAAGTTACATGCAGACGATTTTGAAGGACTTGAGTGGCCTGCATGAATGTCAAAAAATTGGAGAAAATTGTTCCCAGTGGTGGTTGGACATAGAGTCCAGCTGGCCACCCTGGATTGGAAAAAGTCAATACCAATTATTTATTTATTTTTGTTAAGATAAGTTTTGACAACCCTAAAAAAAAATAGTGACCATCCATAAGGAGCTAAGTATAATTTTTTAATATAAATATGCTAGATTTTCTTTTGTATATATTTTTTAATAGAGCTTATAAAATTTATATTTATTTTTAGAGAATTTTACGAGAAAAAAGCCCCCCATAATTGCATTAAATATGATTAGATCTTAATTAAGTTGGTGCATTGATTGGGTCAACTGGGCTCAAATTCGTGCAAAAAAATTTTTTCTTTTTTTTTTTTGTTTTTTGCATGTGTGGCTAAGTGACACAGCTGTATATAGAAAAAAAAAGGAGAGAAGAAAGGAAGAAGAAAGAAGAAAAAAGAAAGGAAAAAGAAAAGAGGAAGAAAGGAAGAAGAGAGGAGAAAGAAGAGAGAAAAAGGAAGAAGAAGAGAGAAGAAAGAAGGACAAAAAATAAGAATAAGACGAGAGGAAGAAAGGAAGAACGGAAGGAAATGAAGAAGAAGAGGAGGGAAAGAAGGGAGGGGATTAATATTAAAGGGTTTTTTTTTTCCTTTCTTTGCTTCTTTGTCCTCTCTTCTTCTTCCTTTTTATTCTCATCTTCTTTGTCTTCTTTTCCTTCATTTCTTCTCTCTTCTTCTTCCTTTTTCTCTCTTCTTTTTCCTTTCTTTTTCTTCCTTTTTTTCTCTCTTCTTCTTCCTTTCTTCTCTGTGTTTTTTTTTTCTTTGTATAGAGTCACTAGAATGCAAAAAAAGGAAAAAGTACAAATTTGAGCCCAATTAACCCAATCAATACACCAACTTAATTAAGATCCCATCATGTTTAATGCAAATTTAAAATATTTCTTTCTGTGAAATCCTCTTCCTTTTAATCACCCTGATAAAAAATTTTCGAGCCGCCGGCACCAACGCAAATTTGTGCCATAGACAGTTTTTTCAGCTCATTTCTTTAGATCCTGACTCCCTTAATGTTGTCCTCGTGATATAAGAAAAATTGGTGATTTTGCAGTCAGTGCAGTTGATGTAGGGAAGAACAGGGTCCTGAAACCCAAGTGGAGTTATGTGGTTGGGCAAAGTTATGAATGGCCCACCTCAAAAGACATGTGCAAGATTTTGAGATGTTAAAATCACTTTACTATTTCATCATTGCACTGAAACAATGATAACAATATGGCTTCACTTTGGGCCTACCAAATTGGGAGAATTCTGGTTAGTATGCATAGGCTAAAAGAAATAGAATGCTATTATAGCGTATTGATAGGCTATTGTGTGCCTCTCATGAGTAATGAATACCTATGGTGCTGTTGGACCAAACAGGAATATGGGCTGGGACTATAAAATCACATAAAATCAGAATGGTTTGGACCACACCCACGAGCAATTGTATTTTGTTATTTGAATGGCTTGGACCACACACACAGACCATTGTATTTGGTTATTTAAATGACATGGATTCACAAAGCTGACCATATAAATGTGTCAATGTTTCAGTTATATTGACAGACTTGACCCCATATATTTCAATTGGGTAAAAATTTGAATATGGACACATTGGCACGCATGGATGGTTATGACTTATGAAACAAACATTGAAGGTAGCACGCCGGGATCAATTCAGAGTAGTGTTTTAGTACTAAGTATTAGTGTTAGGCACTAGATACAGCCACACATTGTGGCAAACACAGCCACACTTAGTACCTAGCACCAAAACGGTGTTAAACACTTAGTACTTAAAAATTTTTGGACCTTTCCATCCCCATCTCCAATGATTGACATGCGTCAATGACGTCTTGCAAATGAAGTTGTGATTTGCTTGATCATTCAGGATAAAAACCTCACAGGTTTATGACCTAATAGTAGGTTGCATTATGTAACACATAGTGGGAAGAAGATTTTTATCCACGAGCAAACAACATTTGTTCTCATTTTGTCCAGCTCATGGGGTGGACCTTGGATGAATTCCTAATGTTGGAGGTAGGAATGGATAGATAGAAAGGTCAATTTGTGGATAAGGGCCACCCAAATTATTAATGATATCAAATTATTTAAAATCTTATTGGTTTTTTAATCATAGATTGTTATGAGATTCAATCCAATAGGCTACTAGTAGGAAAAGATTCTCCAACGCTAGGAACAAAAGATTTGCAAATTTAGGAGGTCTTTCTAACGTGGCCCTTCATAGATTTGCAATTTGCAAACTACCATGTGCAGAGATTGACATGGATGCATGTCAATCATTTGAGAGTAGGGATGAAATGTTCTATTTTTGGATAAAGAGCCAGTCGGAAAAAAGGCACCAGTTAGAGCATCCAAGTGCTTGATTTAAAGGCCTCAACATTGGATAATCTTTAGCCTTCAAGTAATGGTTGTTCCAATCTTCATATGGGCCACACACCTACATAAAATGCTTATTCATTGCTGACCATCCATTCCCTTTTGGGTGTCTAACCCATCCTGATGAGCAGAGCTACCTGACTCCTGGGCATTGCACATTCACGGTGGGGGCCACATTATAATCAACCTTGCACAAATTTTAATTAGTATTTTCCTCAATCTAATAGGTTATTAATAGACAGATGACGGATATTATTCTCATGGATGTTCAAAGAAGAGCACTAAACAAGTTTTAGGGAAGAGGAGATCATGGAACAAGTACCCTGGAGCACAAGCATGGATTTTGAGTTCCCTTCATGAGGCAAATAAATAATTCTACTCTTCTTGTCCCAAACACATCAAGGAGTATCATCAGTTCATCACCTAAGATGGATTTTGAGTTAAACAAGTACCTTGGAGCAAAAGCATGGATTTTTGAAACCCTTGCACCAAATCTTTTTACGCCTTTTATGATGAATTTTCATCAAATTTATAGTTTTACTTGACCACCTCCTTTAGTGGGTCCTTCAAATTGTCCATCTGAACCATTGATCTAACTGAACCCGCCCTTGATGGAGGATGACCCAAAAATCCTCTAACTCTGTCATTCCTAACCCTCCTGTCGTTGGCTTTTGTGGACCATTGGAACCATCCCTGGTATCTGCAACTGATCGAAGGTTGGGATCTTTTGATGTTATGCATTTTATTGGCAGATTCATGCTATTTGTGAGGCCCACCTGATCAGTGATCTAGATTGTATAACTAAACAAGTGATACAATTGTTTGATCCTCCATATCTTGGTGCACTTTTTTTTTGGGGGTTTGAAAGCAACAGGTTTCAAATTGGGCATCATCTCATTAAATTAACCCACCATTATTGAATGCAGAGATGGGTGTGATGTCACCCTTGTTACTTGGAATCCAAAAGGCCAAGCATTAAGGAAGGGCATGTCTGGGATTTTGGAGGCCAGGATCTGGGATTAGCGTCCAATTAAGGTGTTAAAATATGTTGGTAATCCAGATTAACATAATTGGCTATGATTATTTGTAGGGGTTGGTGGTGGGTCTTCTCAGGGTTGTACCCGAGGCAGAACTTTTTGTGTCACAGAGTCTTTGGTGGTGTGGGGTTAGGTTTATTAATAAATTTGCTGGTTGGAAAAGCTAGCCTGTTTGAGGCAGGGTTAGCATTGGCTAGTGTCAATTGAATAGATCGGGCGGTTCTTCAGCCCCGTCCTATTAAAAACAGGCTTTGGCAGGCCCAGGTCTAGTTCACGACAGGCCTACAAGGTAGGGGTTCAACTCAGGCTGAAGCCTTTTGTTTTTTCTCTCTAATTCAACCCACTTGATTTGACCTGAACTGATTTTAGAAGCTTCAGTTGAACCTGACCCAAACCAAACCCGAACTCAATTTGATCCAAGTTGGACCCTAGTTTATATTTTACTTTTAAAAATGAAAATATCCAACTAACTCGGACAGTTTAAACTTTACTTTTCAGTTTTTACTGCAGGTTCCAAGCGTGAGGCCCAAATAAAGAGAGTTGAGTCCATAAGTATGTCACAATCAGCATAAAATTTATCACAACTCAAACATGAATCCTTAAAAAAAAAAAAAACACATTCCACAATGATGATGACGTAAAAAATATATTCAACCATAAACTGAATAGATTCAATTTGGGTTTTGATTTCAACAATCAAGCCCAAACTCAAAATTGCCCAACTCCAACTTTGGTTGACCAGGCCGGATAAGAAATATTCGCGTTGGGGCAGGTCCAAGTTGCAACCCCACCCCGCGTGGAGATGTCTGGAATCAGTATTTAAACATCACTATCATCGAAAAATATAACATGACAGAGATAAGGAGGGGCCAGTTGTGCCCACATGGGTTGCTTGGCAAAAGGGGCACACCCTGAAATCAAACTGCTTTCTGGTCGATAATGGGTCACACGTGGCGTAATCGGGGCGCCAGTGTGGCCATCCCCCACCAATCAGCAGTGGGCCCAACAAAGTAGGAATTGTGTTAGTCATAAAAGAAGACAATGAATCCTGTAAGATTTTAGGCAATAAAAAGGGCCAGTGTTGTGACATGAGTCAGGAATCATATGGGAATTTTTAGTGACCGGCACTAGCAATTGTCCATATGGTGCCATGTGGACCAATCCAGAAGGTTCTCTAACATCATTGGACAGCGTCAAATGGTTTCTTTCATTATTGACAACCCCCAAGGAATATAAACCAATTGCAATGCAAAACATACATGCTTTCAATCCAAGCAGGGGAAAGAGGATAGAAAGAGAAAGGAAAAAGGAGAGAACCAATTTCCTCCACACCCACAAAGACATGTGGCCATTTCCTGTGTGGGAGAAAGTTAGGTCTATCATCCTTTTTTATGTCTCCATGGATGATGGAAATTGAAAGGGCATTGGGTTATAAAATAATGATTATCATTCTAGGACACTGGGCACTCCATTACACGAGCAATCAGGGCCATTTGTTTAGTCCATCTCACTTAGAGGAGTCTGTGGACACCCCCTTTCCCGGTTGTCAGAAGGAAATTCAGGCGTAGACCCTTTTACTAGAGCCGATTCATAATCGGGCAGGAGGCCTTTATGGCTTTAACTCAGTGAGTGCCAGGTTGAGTCATCCCGGAGTCATTTAGTCAGCCAAGTCCTATGTTTTGTAGACCGCAAACTCAATTATTTCTTAAATCTTCAATGGGAGAAGCTTTAGGAGTCTCTTGGGGACATTTTGTTGGCTTTTAAATATTGAAACCATCTTTTTAAGGTTTAAGCATTCAAAAATCAGTGGTATTATTCATTCAACAGAGGAAAACACATATAGGTGCCTATTTCTAGTTATATTCATTACTAATAAGTGAAACATAACAGGTCATTAAATTTTAGACTTATAGAACATAATTTTCTACCTTACTATTTTTTATGCTTTTTTCACACTTTCTGAGGTTATTAAGCTCTAAAACAAGACTATTTTCTAACCATTTGATTATCTGAAGATAACTCCCAAGTATGAAGACCTAATTTCACTGACAAACTTAACAACATTTGACAACTTTAAAGCAATGAGAGATCTGGGTCAACTTTAATAATTACAAATGCATTTGCTCTGCATAACATGAGGTCATTAGGAATAAAACTACATTAAGAATTTATCTTATCCCTTTGCTTTTACCGTCATCCCAGATACTGGGGGCACTATCACATGCATTTATGTGTAAACAAATTACCAAGCTTGGACCATATGAACTTGGTAGTGAGTGAGGACTTGTAAGGTTTTGATGTATTCTATTTTCTATGTTATCTGGAAGGAAAACATATCCATATCTTTATCAATCTCATATTTTATCATATTTTGTCGTATTACTTATATTGAAGAATCTTAGGCTGCCGCGACAGCTTCATAGATTATTCTACGGTATGGTAGCAATTATCCAATAAAAACAATAGGAAAAAATGATCAAATAAAGATCAATGTATTTAATAAACCAATCACCAATAGGGACCCTTCATTAATCCCCCAATTCACCGATCAGCAATGACAAAAAAAAAAACGTGGATAAGAAAAAAAAACTTAAAGAAAAGAAAAATAAAATAAAACTGGTCTCCGTTCGAGCATTCAATAGGCAAAAATCCATTTAATCAGACTTGGTGAATCTCATCGGTTCAATATGGGGGCAGAAACATTCTACGGTCGATTCCAGATGGTTAATGGTTCAGATCCATTGCTGTGATTCTATTTGAAATGACATCATCTGAGCTACAGAACTGGAAAGTTTAGGGGTATCCGGTCTGATTATGGAACATTTCTACTTTGGCCTAATCCATCAGACAAAGATTTGGCCAGAGTCACCCATTTTAATTCTAACTAATGGGCGGATAGGATGGAATTCCTCAAGAGTAAATTTTAACTCTTTAAAATTAGAACCTCCGAATCTGATGCCCAGGTCCAACAATCACCTATCCAACTTTTGTAACTAGGGAAAGCCTATCCTGACTAAAAAGCTAGGATTACGTTTATCTGATGCGTCACACACTGAACTAATGATCAACCATAAGCGGTATGGCTCAAGCTTCAGATGATTCTTCTAACTATCATATAACAGACTTATGATTGTGCTTGAGCGAGTCAAATCAATCTGCTGGACAGGGTGGCCTATCCATATAACTCGGTTGCTGGTTTATCTACAGAGGAAACGCATTTGACCACCTAGCAGCAACCTTGGCCCTGATCTGCTTCGAGTTGGACTAGGGATGCATGGATCACATCTTAATTTCAAAACAGGGGGCCGTTTACATTCCAGTTCTGGCTAAATAGTGATTTTAGACGGTGGACGTGGGCTAGATTGATTATACTTTAGGCCCAGTAATACAAACTTGCCAAGTATGCCAAGGTCTTGAATTCTAGGACAATTCTGTAATGAGTCAGCCTCACTTTGTCCCCGGACCAACAGATATCTTAACCCTCTACCAGTCATATAGGTTGGTCATGAAGAAGAATGCTCTGCTTGGATAGATAGGCCTCGGCCCATGCCCTCCACTCTTGTATCTTACATGAGAAGCAGGTTAAAAGCCTCTATAGTGAAAATATAAGGGGGAAGATGACAATGGTGACTGAAGAGGTCGGACTTAGGTGGTCTATGATCCCTTCACACCCCTTCCACAGAGGCGATACATACTCCTATGATTGGCACTTTTTTGGCCATAGCAAACCATACACCAGCCTCAACATTAATTTACAGAGAAGAAAAACACCCACTGCCTCCTATACTATTCATGGAACCAATAATGCATTATGGGCCCTGCAGTATCAGAATCTGATTTTCGTTAATGGGGCTACAGAAACATACTTGAAATATCATAATACAAAGATCCAAAAAAGTATGATTCATGCATGAATCCAACCATAAATTCAGAAGGTTACAAACGATAATGTCGCTGAATATTGTCAAGAGACTACGAAGATAGTAGGTGATTGTTACAGGCCAAGTCCAACCGTGCGACCGTCTCTTCGGCGGAGCCCAGCAGTGTACTGCTTCTCCAGATCCAGCTGGAGCTGCTCCTGCTTCTCTGCTCGGAGTTGACTGCTGCCATCTTTGTCGTCGGGCTGTTGCACAGGTTTCAAATCTCCTTTCACACCCTACAATTGGCCATAGGTACCAAGGCAACCTCAGACTCTGAAACTGTGTTAGTAGGGGTAGAGAAATTTAAATAGAAATATGGCATTCATGAGGTGAAATAAAAGAACATTACATTATAGTTATCATTTACAGGAAATGTTCAATATACCATTTGCTCAAGACCACCTTTTGATCTTTTAAATCTCTTCATTGAAGGGCTCTATAATAATAAGAGATGTCCCATAAAATCTTCCTTAATGGATGATCCTTGCCATCCCCAGTCTTGCCTTGGAATATTTAGAACATTGCTGCAGTAGGCCATTTGACATCCCAATAATATAAAGCTAGAACCAGGGCTTTCCCTGGGCCAGGCCAGAAATGGGCCTCAGGAAACTGAATTTCTAATAGGTGCTGCTGAAAGCAAATCCATCAGTCAAAATACAGGGTCAAGCTGGCCTTTTGGACAAACCTAGTGAGGTCATCTAGCAAGTGAGCTATTAAGGTTCCCACCCAGTTGTGTTGCACCATCAGATGAATAGCTTACTGTTCAAAAGGAAAGTGAAAAGGTCGAGTCTATCTGTACCATTGTTGGTTAACAAAGGAGTAGTTGTTCATCATATATACCTTTTTACCATCTGTGTAACACTTCTTGTTAGTTCTATTGTAAAAATGAAATGGAATCAGGAATTACCATGAGTTTGTTGAATTTCTCCTGTCGTTCTCGGTCCGAAAACAGCGGCATACCACCCCAGAGATTACCAGACTGTAATAGTTGAATGGAAAAGGCAAAGCCAACAGAAGGAAAATCCAGAAACGTTCATAAAAGAAGACTCAGGAATGAGTTTTCCAGTCTGTAATTAAAACCATAGATCATGGTGCATTTGGATGTATTCCAACTAAAAATCAATTTGATTATTTTGGCATACCAATGCTAATCTATTTCCCGCTAACTTGGCATTGATGATACATGATTCTCTCCTTAAAGATGGTACATGTAAATGTAATATTGATCACCAGAAATTAATCTGTGATCGGCATTGGAATATTAAAAGGCAGAAAACACCACCCTTTTAATTTCCATGCTGCCCCACAAAAGATAGCAGAGTGCATCTATTCATCCATTCTGCCTGAAGCATTCAAACCACCTCTGATTGGAGTCCATCCAAATGCATCCTTAATAAAAACAGTTATGGGACATGTCATATGTTACCTCCTCTGCAACAGTATTCTTTTTGTTTCCCCAAAGTAGTTTCCTCTTTTGGTCAGTGGACATGTATCCACCCCCTACAAGGTTTCTATTTACTGTAACACGAGAATAATCTGAAGTCAGAATTGCATAAAGAGAGATGCTGTCAAAAAAAAAAACATATATTTGATCATAAGCATTTATCTTCTTGAATCAGCAAGATGGATGATAATGACCTAAAAAATAAGTATACACGGATCAGCATCACGTAGGAGTTAGGATGGGCAGTAATAGGAAATTTATTTGAATGATCAGTCTCACTAAGCAACCCGAAGATCGTCCTTAAATTGGCCGCGTAGCTTGGACACAAAAATGAGTCAGTGATGGTGGTGCAACTTGGACATAAATGCAAAATGTAGCACATTATAGGCACTTGAAAAATGGACTTAGGCCTGTGCCCAAAATAAGGAACATTGCCCGCTGAAGTCAATGCTGAGATTGCTTCGTGTATCCTACCTAATACAAAAAGAGTAGCTAATAGTGAGGATGTTTTCCCCATAACAGTGTCAATAAGGAGTGAGATGTTCTGGAGTTTGGCTAAGGGATCAATTTTTGGCAGAGGGGTCAGACTTCGTGTTTTCATTTTTGACACCTATGCAATTCTCTCATAAGTGCAATGCGTCATGTATCCTTTTCTGATACTAAAAATCAGCTAACAGCGAGGAGGATGTTTTCCCAAAAATTGTGATGAAAACAAGGAATGCGATACTCTTGAGCTTGGCAATTCCCTCGTAAGAGGGTCAATTTTTGGTGGAGGGTCAGACCTTGTGTTTTTGTTTATGACACCTACACTATTCCCTCATAAGGGGGTTGCACTTTTTTGCAGAGGGGTAAGGCTTCAAATTCTTTGCTTTTAACAACTATGCGATTCCCTCAAAGGGGGGATCAATTTTTGGCAGAGGGATCAGACACTGTGTTTTTTCTTGACACATTGTATTTGTATCTTTACAGTATACAGCTCTTACTATAGCTTTTTATTTAAAAAAAAAAAAAAACTTCTTCAATGAGAATAAGAAAAATAACCAGCTTATTTGGCTTGGTCACAGCCAGCACTAGGCTACTTGCATGGCACAATGTGGCCATAATCACTGACTGCACAAAGCATAGAAATTAGCAAGTGAACCCTGTCTCCCAGCTCCTGAACACTGCAACTAGCCTTGTGAAAGCATCTGACCAATCATCTCAAGCATTATTATCAGGATCCTATGATTCGTATCCCAATCCTAGTATCCCAAATCCTAAGGAAAATGATTTGTATCCATATAATTATAATGACTCCCATTTACAGATGAATCTTAGGCCTCAAGTGTGAATCTTACGATTAGATACTCGTTTCATCAAATCTTATGAGTCAAGCGATTCAGCTAAGAGAATAGTTACAACCAATAAGTTAATATTAATAATCTTTTACCTTTTTTTCATTCTTTATTCTTTCTTTCGTTTTGTGTTTTTACTTTCAAAGGTTATTTAGTTGTTTAAAAAAAAACTTCCAAAGAACTTTTGCGGCTTTGGGGAGGTTTTAGAGATGAATAAAGAACATGCATTTGATTAAAGCATGTGACTATACATATGGGGCTTGTCTGTATCTTCTTTCTCTTTTTTTTTTTTTTCTTTTTTTCTTCATGAACACTGTCTTAACTTCAACAAATATCCTACTATATAAGATTGATTGTTTGGATTTTATTTTTACTTTTTTTTATATTTGGGGTTTTTGACATATTAGTCCTCCTTAAATCCAGTTTTTCTAATTTCATGGCCAAAATTCAGATAATGTTACCAAAGTCGCTTGACTTTTGTCAACATTTTTTTTAAAAACTTTTGTGCCTCAAATCCTATGATATCGTAGGGGCACTGTATGTCACAGAAACTGATAAATCGCATGATATCAAGGGATTGTCCCAAGATGTCACGGCTTTATGCAGAATCCTAGGGAAAAAATCTTCCAAATGATAGAACTTGATAAATGGTGGTCACTTGTGTGTTTGCTTTCCACAAAATGTCAATTTTCATGTTCTATAAGAAAAATTCATTTGCTGGTTGCAAAAAGTGTATGATGCTGAAGCTAATAAATCCCATGATATCATGGGACTATCCCGTAAGATCATGGGATATGGCATAAAAACGTTTCAAAATAATGTTGAGATATCATGGGACTATCCCATAAGATCATGGGATATGGCAAAAAAAAGTTTCAATATAATGTTGACTAGAGTCAAGCGACTCTGGTGACATTATCTGAATTTCAGTCATGAAATTGAAAAAATAGGGATTTAAAAGGTACTATGTCTAATTCCTTCATATTATGATTTAAAGATAACAAAAAATAAAAACATATTGATGTCTTAAACTTATTTAACTATTTAAACATCATTTATTATATATTAATATACGTTAATTACCATTTAAACAACTATATATTAATATAAGTTATGGTGTTTTTGATATGATTATATGAGAATTATTTGCCATTGTATTTGTACTACTATGAATGGGAAAATGGATGGATTATTAGTAACTACTTTTTCCTTTTTTAATTTTAATTATTTCTCATTTTTATTAAAAAAATCCTATGATTCACAATATTATTATTATTATTCAAATTGATTTATAGGTAATAATGATTGTGATATGAGTCCGATTTTCAGTATTATGATCTCAAAGGCATATAACCTCCATCTCACTATGCCTTTGGCAAATGTTGGCCTCAAATGAAGTCATTTGAAAGCAAGATGCAACAAATTGCAATAATAGATATTTGTAGCCGTTGTAAGAAACACCAGAAAATTAACATTCTAATTTTAAAAACTTTTTTTCCACTTCAATTTAAATGGAGATTCTTTGTGTCTTTACATTTAAAAAAAGTTCCTAAAGTTGTATTGCATTCACCTAGATGGACCTAGGAAACACTTACAATCAGACCAACCGTGTAAATAATGGCTCAAACATGGCTACAAAAACATTGATGTCAGAGTCAGTAATGGATGTAAGATGTCAGGTACGATGCCATAAAAAAATCAGAGTCAGCATGCTGACAAACTCAAATAGTAGAAAATAAAGAACATATCATAGTATAAATTAATACAGTATGCAATGTTGAAAACTAAAATTTATTAACAATTTACCAATACACGAATGGTACACGTTATAATATTAAAAAAAAGCTACAATTTATTAACAATTTACCAATACACAAATGGTACACAGAGGTGGGCTTGTTATAATATTTTTTTTAAAAAGAAAGGAGATGGGCTCACTATCCTATTGATTACTTGAAAATTTGTATTCTGTACTGCTTTATAATAATAATAATAATAATACACACGTTGGATGGGCCCTGGACAAATTCCACTCTAATAAAACAACGCTCAATGCCAGATTGAACAAGAAATCTGTGGGATCCACAATGGTAGCCCATCTATGAGAACTTACACTGCTAAAAAAAGTCTCTCCTCTTGCGTGGCCCTTCATCGAATTTCACACTCATAAAAGATGGGCCCACTATCAAAATGATCCCCAATCTGACAGTGGGCCCATCTCCTATGGGACTAAAATTTGGCTGAACTTATATGAGGGGTTCATTTATTCTAGACTATTTAGATTTTTAACATGTGAGATCCACTATGGAGCCCATGACTTTACAAGTCCAGGCCTCACATCCAGTGAGTCACCACATATGGAGGGAAATAAAGATCTGAAAAAAGGGCAGTCAATTCTTTCCATGGGACAAAAAAGGAAAATGGAGTGAAAGGAAAAAGGAATGGGAAAGAGAGGAGAAGAGGATGAAGTAAGAAGAGCAAAGCAGTGGTAGTGGATGCAGCAGGTGACCGTAGTAGCAGTGGGTGTGCACTATACAGGCTGCAAGAGCTCCAGGTGTATATATATATTCATGTGTAAAAGAAGATTGCTCAAGTACAAATAGGGAAAGCTATGTAAGATCCCTCACCCTATGGTGAGGGAAGGATGCATACTAACATTTTCATATATATGTAGAGAGAGAGAGAGGGAAAAGGTCTCTCATGATGGTGTGGTGAGAATAGTTACATGCGATGATCCATCTCCTTGTTTTTGAAAAAGTTGAACAGCTGAGAAGAAAAATCCATCCCAATCCTCAAAGAGAAACCTAAGAGACTGGGAATATCCTGAGAACATCAGATGTGCTGTTTCTATTATCTCCCGCCTTTCCATCTCAAACGACTCATCCGTCTCTCTCCTCCATCACCTCTGTCAACCCATTTCTCATCTTCGAAGCCTCTCTCTCTCTCTCTCTCTCTCTCTCTCTCTCTCTCTCTCTCTCTCTCTCTCTCTCTCTCTCACCAGAGGGCCCATCTTTCTTTCTGTCTTCTCAGTTAGACATATTATAGGTTGTTATAGAATAGAAGGATTGAACATGACTGATATAGGTTGGCTTGCAAAGTGCTGATATGGCCTTTTTTAATTTGAATAAATTATTGTGCTTTGATGTGAGGGCAGCAACATGTGGCAGCTGTCTCTGCGATACTCGTCTCGGTCATTTGCTCTTTGAAAACAAGTTGGAGGAAGCAGAGAGATTTAGAACAAAAAAAAAGGCAGAGAGCAGCACCCAGTCTACATGATCCGCACCTTGTTCGATGATCCGCACAATCTAAATGCACGGTAGTGGATTTTGGTAGAATGGAAAGGAAGAGAGTAAGAACCCACTTTCAGTTTGTTAACACTTGTTACAAAGAATTAGATAGAATAACTAAAAAGAACAAAAATCCCATTTTTAATTTCTTAAGGCACCTGTTGCAGAGAAGCAATAACAAGAGAGTAAAAACTCTGTATTGAAGTGAGAACTTGGAAACAATGAAATCCTTTTATCACAGCGGATCGGCAGCCAAACTACAAGAATCCATTGCTAATAAAGGAACCAATTACTACCTTGAATCAAGTATGATCCTCGATCAAACAATCACAAGGTGAGACTAGATGCAACACAAATCATTGTGTTTGGTTTATGATCTATAACTAAGTCCAGCAAGAAGAGATTAAAATCCTTACTATCATCATAAGAAAATCGTTGTTTCATTTATTCTGAATGGTAAAAGTAGATAACAGATCACCTACACAAAGATAGACCAGATGCTACATAAATCTGTGCCCAATCTGAAACATAGATAGAGATGGAGTGGGTTCTTTTTTTTTTTTTTTTTGGTCGTGGGGGTTGGGGGGGATGCTTCAAATGCCCTGTGGTATCCGTAACGATACGACACAGATATGGATACAGGATATAGCTAAATATGGCTTGGATACGGCCCTAGTTTTAAGCTACGGCTATGCAATATTTTTTACCTAAAATTACGACAGATTTTATCCATTTTGACCAATTTACTCCTAAATGAGCCCTTTCTCGGTTTGATAAAAAAGAAAGCAAAAAATAAGGAGAAGAGGAAGAGGAGAAGGTGACAGCAAGGAAGAAGATAACTAAACTGACAGGGGATACTGCTTTCGTTTTGACGGGTTGCTTTTTCAATTAGGTGGTAGACTACTGTGTTGCTTTCTACCACTGTTGTTGCTTTGAGCTTCTAACTTTAGGTGCCATGTACACCTCCTTTTCTTCTTAGTCATTCTTCTTCTTCTTTTTCGTTCGATGATGCCCTAGAGATGCAAACCGGGCAAAAAAACCCATCGCATTTTATTAATGAGAACGAGCTTGTTGGCTTTTTTTTATTTCTTTCTATTTTAATATTAAGCTACGGGGTCAACCAAGACACTTGGCCCACTTTTTTTTTCTTTTCTTTTATTTTCTTCTATATTAAGATACTGTCAAGCCCACCTCACTGAAAATTTCATCCACATAGTGGGCCTCGTAATATTTGAGCAATACGATAAATATTTATATGTATATATTTTTTGAAATGCCATACCCATATCCGTATCCTAAAATTTTCAAGTCGCGTATCGAACCCTCGTTCCGTGTGTCCGTATCTGTACCTGTGTCCATATCCGGGCATCATAGATTATAGTTTGATTGAGTTGAATGAGAGAGGAAGAGATAATGGGCTGGGAAATGGGGGAAATGGAGAATATGGAGAGACAAATGAGTGACGTATCAAGAAAGAGAAACAAAAAAGTGAGTGTGTGAACGAAATCTTCGCATTTTGACAATAACGCCTTTTTGGAACCGTGCTTTAATCCTGACTGTTCCACATATTTTAAAGAGAGGAATTGTCCAGCGCATGGATGTAAATATTGGCTGCTGCGCAATATATCGGCCGTAGCGTCCGTTTTACGAAATAGCGGCGCTCACAAGTGTGGCAGCCCTTAGCAGCCGATACATTCCCATAGCTATCGCTACATTGCCGTAGCGGCCGCTATGTATCGACCTGGTTAAATCAGGTCCCTTTTTCCCGCTTCTTCTCTTTTGCTCAACTGGTAGAATAACAACAATAACAAAAAAAAATGTAGAAAAAGAGGAAGAAAGGGAAAAAGAGAAAAAAAAAAAAAAGAGAGAAAGATAAAGAGATAGAGTGGGATGAGTTGCAGAAGACCTACTTGATATAGCGGCAGCACCAGCAGGCAGCACGGCAGTAGCAAGCGGCAGTGGCAGCGGCAGCGGCAGCGGCAGCGGCGGCAGCAAGCAGCAGCAACTAGCAACAACAGCAGAACCCAGCGGCGGGTGCTCCTCCTCCTCCTCCTTCTCTTTCCCAACATCCGATCGTTTGTTTTGGGCGAAAGTTAGGACAAGTGGGCAACAAATACCCTTCGTGCATATCTTATTTTGTTAACGGGTCAGTTATGGGCCCACGATGGCCCATCTAATGAAAGGTAGAGATAAAAATTAAATGGGCCATTCAAAAACATTAAAAACCATTAAAAACATTTAAAAAAAATTAAGTAGGCCCATCCAAAACAATAAAACCTAAAGAACCTGTTTTAACCATTGGTGGGCTCCACAATCAGGCAACAACGTTAAAATAAAAAAAGTCATAAGAGCCAAATATTACTAAATTGAAATTAGCACCTTCCTCAAATTTCACTCAAATTGGAAATAGGGTCATAGCCAACTTCCACACTTACTCGTTACAGTTATATATATAAAAAAAATTCCACACCTACTGAAAAAAGCACAACCAGGTTTCACACTAATTGAACATAGGCTTTTTAATAGGACACAGGGCCCAACCAAACTTCACTCTAGTTAATAGGAAATAGGGCCCTAACCAAATAACCCTCCAATAGAAAATGGACCCTTTTCAATTTTCAATTTAATAAAAAAATTCCCCTCCACATATATATAAATATATATATTTCAAAATATAACTATGAAATGACTATTAAAAAAACTAATCCAAACAATTTTACTATAATAAAAAAATAGGGCTCTAATCAAATTTCACTTTAATAGAAAAACTTTCTCCATATATATATATGTGTGTGTGTATTTCAAGATAAAACTATGAAATATTATATTCTAAGCATTACTAAACAACATTAATCCCTATAAAAAAATTTATCATTCCTATTTTTTTCTATTCATACAGCGATACAGGACTTCATGCAATGAGGGGACCGCTACATACCCTTATACTAGTTACTTTTGCAAAACAAGCATATATTCCATCATTTTCTAATATTCAGGATTTCTTAGAATTTTTTCAAATTTTTTTGTAGACATTTTCCAATCACACCGTTACGCCGCTACCGCTACGTATCGCTCGCTACGTAGCATTTCAACAGCAAACCGCTACGCCCGCCACAACCGTTATTTTCATCCTTGGTCCAACGCACCTAATAGCTCTCAGTTCTCACCGCAAGAGAGGCTCTCTCTCTCTATATATATATATATATTCTGCAACATTTTATCTGTTTCCCTTCCTTTTCCTTTCTTCTTTTTTTTCCTTGCAACTGCATGCAAGCCAAAGGATCTCTCACTCTCTCTACTCTTCATTTCTCTTCCCCAATTTTTTCTTTTAAGTACAACGTGTAGGCTGGTCTTTTAACGATATTAATGCGATATGGACCACAAGTGGTGTCATAGCAAGATATCATCACGGTCCAGACCAATACCACTACAAATTGGCCAATAAAAATCTTGATTGGAATATATAGGAATTCATTTCAAATGGGGCTGTTCCACTGCATGGAATTGGAATATATAAGACGTCACAGTTCACATGAATGAGAGAGAGAGAGAGAGAAGAAAACAAAAATGCATAGGAAGTCATTGTCAAATGGGCCTATTTGTTTGCATGAATTGGAATACATAGAAATCCATTGTCAAACATTAAACATATCCATACTTATTTAATATAAATAGAAAAAATAATTTCATACATCTACAAGTGTAATTAAAACATTCTAAAATGAATCACGCATATGTGTGAAAATGGGTATTTTTGTAATTTTTTTAATGGTGAAATGCATTAATCAAGGCAAAACAGTACAAAAGACATACTGCAGGTTGCATTAAAATGAGTATTTTAGTAATTATGACTATATTAATACATATATATAAACTATGATAATAAATACTGGAGGGGTGGCGCTGACGCACAGAACAGGCTCCTCCTTGTCCTAGCCCAGCCCTCAAATTAGCAGGCCTGCAAAATTTTGCCTGTCATTCTCTTGGGCTTACACCTCATTGTGCAGGCTTTCTAAGGACAGGACACTCCAGGCCACTTACCCTCACAGGAGGGCCCGATTAACAGCCTTAGCTATAAGGTGTGCCCAGCAGCTCATGAATACAACAACAGGCCAGATTTTACAAATAGTCACTAGTTGCTACAACTTAAAGACGGGGTGTTGTTTGAATGGATATAATAACTTGATCGTGGAGAACATTATGCCAGCAAACAAAGCCTCTCCAAAAAAGCATATATGCTTTATGGACTCAAACATGCACCTGAGAGGCTGAAACATGGTTTTTTACAGTTTACTAATTAGTAAAAATATTTATATACATTTCAACAAAAAAATTTAATTTAACTCGTTTGTGTCATTTTTTTATTAACTCTTTTTTTGGTATGCCCTATCAACAAATCCCATGCTAAATGATCTGACTCCAGGATCCATGCCACATTTCTGGAAACAATCATTCCAAAAGATATTGGGACTAAATAACCAACTAATATAACCATTTAAAAAGAAAAAGGCCAATGTACCAGTTTGGATTGTTAATTTAGCCACTATGAAATGGCTTTAGACCAGGTCTTCACAGGATCTGAAATTGCGGTTTAAAATCATAAAAATGGTAGACACTTGATTGTTTGTGGAACTATCATAGAATGAAAAATCACATTCAACAAAAAAAAATTACATGAAAGACAAGCATCAGTTCAGATTGTCTACAACCAGTGATTCAAAATTAAATGCAATCACAACTACAATGTAAGAACTTAAACATAGCATCAGTGACAAGTGCCGACTAAAGAAATTGATAAGAGTTCCTTATTTTACCATGCACTGTTAACTCCACCAAAAGGACCCAATGAACACGAGTATATACAGTAATTATAGTGCCAAAGAGAATGAATGTAGTAATGTACCTAGTTCGGCAGCTTTCATAGCTGCAACCTTCGCAGCATTCAGTTCATTAGAAGCCTCAACCTCAATTGCAGGTCCTGAAGCTGATTTTGCAACATTTTCCTGCACCTGCTGTGAACTTGAAGGTGGTTTCTCAGCAGCTGCAAATGGACTTGACTTTGAAAGTTGTCCTAAAAAAAGACAATACAGTTAATGTCTGAGGAGAAGAGGTACAGACGTACAGTGGATTATTCAGTCTTTATTTTAATTAAGCTATTTACCATCATCGGCATAATCAACAGCCTTATCTGAATGAAACGACTTTAAGTTTTTTGCACTGGAATCATGATCCTCTTTGGCACGGATGGATTTATCATTTCTTGCATCTCTTTCCCTGTAAGTGGATGAGCTATTATCTCCATCGTCATGTTTTCTTTTCTGGGTCATGTCCTCTTTTGGTCTGTCAGGATCCTTGTTGCTGCTTCTATGACTCTCTTTTGAGCGAGTTGCACCACTGTCCCTGTCTGAAGTCAAATCCTTTTCATGTCCTCTAAATTCCTGCTGGGAGGATGCATTTTCATATTTGTTATCTCCCATACTCCTCCGGTGATCTCTTCTGTCATCTCGACCTCCTCCTCCATCCCTATTTTTTTCCCGCTCACTCATCTTAATCTCATCCATGTTTGAATTACCTTGCCTCCTTCCAGACAAAGTCCTGTCAGAAAAATCTCTGTCACTATCCCTGTGATGCTCTGGAACTGCAGTTTCTCTTTCCTTATCCTTGTTCCTGTGGCTCCGATCATCAGATCTGTCCCGGGAATACTTTTCATTATATCGCCAATTTTCCCTGGGCTTATCATAATCACTTTCTTTTCTTACATGATCAGAGTGAGTGCTGCCCCTTGACTCTCGCCCAGACCGAAATGATCTTTGATAACCTCTCTCTTCATCATCAGCATGCCTATGATGTCTACCATAATCATCATGCCTTTGGTAATCACGTGAACTCCTATAGGACTGTCTGTCAGAATGCTTGTATGAATCACCGCCCTTTCCTGATCGACTGCGACCATAATCCCTGTCTAAATCCATTTTATCATCTTTTCTTTTCCATCGATCATCAGACATCCTGATAGAATCTTCCTTGGAATAATTTGGACTGCGGCTACGGCCATGCTTAGGGCTGCCTGGTAGAGATACAAAGACACCATGAATCAGTACCTCAACATGTATAGTGTACCTGCATTTATTGGGCATCGCATTTTCTATGTTCTTCTGCTAAAATATTATGTCCAAATGTATATGAATTTTATCAATATTAAAAGAAAAAAGTTCAAAAGAGCTTTCCCCTTTTTTTCCCACAATCTTTTATCTAATTGCATGAAGAAACCCATTGGTAGGTAAGCACCAACCATATCAGGTAGGGTTGGAAACAGGTCAGTTGTGGGAAAGAACCAAGTTGTATCAATCCAGCAAGCTTTACTATTATTATTTTTGGTAAATATGACATGAACCCACAACCTATAGATTGCAATGGTGAACACTTTCTACTATCCCACGGGTTCTTGTCAATTTGGGTTCTCAAAAATGGTCACTCTCACCTCACTCTCTCTCCCACACACATGCACATGAATTACAAACTTTGATAAGGCCTACCCACCCGAATTACTATAAACAAGGTGAGACTCTCCCTCATAACAATTGAATTAGAATGGGACCCCACTGACCGAAATGAATGTAATCAGTAAAACTTTCGGCCTCACCCATCTAATGATGGGATCACCAATCCAAGTGACGTAATCACAGTGGGCCCACCTAGATGATGATGGAATCATGAACACAAACCCAGATGACAGAAACGTAGTAGGTCCCATCCTCAAAATGATGTAATCATGACAAGACGGCAATACAAAAACAGTACTGATAGATAAACATTGTAAACTCCTGTTCATAGCTAAAAAAATTTACCACAAAAAAGAATGCTATGTAAGTTTTACATGGGAAATTAAATTAACGTATCCCACAAATAACAGCCAATGACCACCAGACATCAAATGTATTAAGGAAAGTAAGAAATCAAAAACCAAAAAATCACAACAGAGCTACTTACCTCCAGATGAAGATGAAGGTGATCCACTAATGGGAGAGCGACGGCGATACTTTCTATTAGTTGCATCATTTGACGGCTTGCGAAATGATGGCTTCACATCAGAATTATCAGGGGACTGAGATTGCAAACTAGAATCCATGAGCAGTTGAACCTGAAAAGAGTATAATATAAAATTATATGAAAAAATATAGAAAAAAAAAACAATGTTATATTCGAAAGGAACACTAAAGCAAGGGTTCATTTGTTTGCACTCATTTACATGAGTAAATGATTAGCATGTGTAATGGTTATGCACCATCATGATTGTTGGAGCTCATTTACACATCACATGTATAAATCAGGTGTGAAAAATGTCTGTATAAATGAGGTGTGAAAAATGTCTCTAAATAAGGCCATTTTCACATCAAAATTTTCACACCCGAATACGTGTGACACTCACATCTTCCACTGGCAAAAAGGTGCCATCACATGCTTCACATGATGATTTCATTTGGTTATGCAACTGGTCACAGGATCAAATCCTGTCAACCACTTTAATTTATTTATTTTTCATTCATATGCACCCCATATTTGTAATCAAACCTTCAATTTGTTTATTGAACCATTAACCCCAAGACCGTTGAGCCGATTATCTTAAATCTTCATTGATTTTCAGTAACTTGTGAATTGTGAAAAATGTATAAGAAAATCCAAACCTATAGGTCTACTGTTTTGAACTTTTGTGGCTCCCCAATTCACGATCCGAATAGTTTGATATTTCCATATTTATAGTAAGCATCAAGCTGTTTAGTATTAAACCATCATGGATTTTGAAATATTTGTGAAAAAATTTTTTTCAAATACATTTAAAACCGTTGGATGTGCTCATCTACTCATAAAATGGGACTTCGACGAACCCAGTAATCTGTTTCACACGTGTTACATTATGCATTTTTAACATTTACATATGTAAACTCAATTTCCTGGCCCATGTGTAAAAGGCAAATGACCCCTAAGTTTCTGGAACTGAAGAGAAGCAGAAATTACAAGAAGACAGTTTTTCAGGTTGGATTGACAGTTTCCCTGAAGAGGACTTGTTGCTCTTCAGTCTTCACTGGTGACTGGCTCTAGGTTGATAAGATCTCAATCTACATGCATTATTAGATGCTTCCTTCGAGCATATCTCAAGGAGACTAACGTGTCGACCCAACGATTAAGCTCTTAAAAAAACCTACAAATTAAATGCTCTTACATGTTCCCCCAAATAGTTACTGCATGCTTCCTATCATTAGATTTCACCCAGATTGCCTATTCCCCCAAGATACCCATTTCCCTCAAGAGCCCAGAACATGACTACCCAAGAACCCTTTCTTCCCAGCCTAACGCCGCATCTTCCTATTGAGATTTCACAATCCAAGCAATTCTCCACACACCCGCCCACCCCAAAATAAAACCCAAAGCACTCCCAACGCCCAAAACCTAAAATTCATTGAAAATTCAAGCAAAAAAACAAACAATCAATGAAAATGCAGCACACCCACGTTTCTAACAACAAATTGGTCAATATGCATCGATGTGGTTCTGTTCAACCTCTAACAATTCAAAAATCATTGGACAGAAATGAAATCAACAGCGGAAAGGGCATAATCTACAAAGATAACAAGGCTGAGATGGGATCTGAAGCTCATATTGATATGGAGAGAAGCGCAAAAATCATGCAAGTAAAATGAGATTATTAAGCTCTCAAATTGAAATGGGAGTAAAAGTGATGATGGGGAAAAACTAGGGCAAAAAACAGATTAAACGAAGCATAACAACAACAGAGAGAATCAAAAGCTTTGAAAAGAGAAGAGGAATGGGAGAAAGAAACCTTGGATTCGTGAAGGGCAAATCCAGGAAGAAATCTTCTCTTTCTGCTTTCTAGGGTTTGAGAAACCCCTCTCTCTCTCTCTCTCTCTCTCTCTCTAGGATATGAAGAGATATTTGTATTTGTATGCGGAAGTACGCAGTAGTCATATGAAATGGTGGCCGACCAAATGCTGGGTCACCCACGGTGGGGAATGGGTTGGGCCCGGGCTGGTGGATTGGGACCCATTTGTCCGGTGACATGGTCACCTAGACTGGGTTGGATTGGGTGGGATATATCTCAACGACCTGATACTTAACTAAAATTCGTAATAGCAAATTTTCCTAATAAGAATTCGATATATTGGGATTTTTTTGGATATGACATGAAAGTTTATCTTAAGAATTTGAAATGTAATGTTTTTTTTAATCATCCCTAAAGAATGCATGTCTCGCACTTTCTTGCCTGTGGATCTGCATTTTTGAATGAAGCTTAGGTCCTGTGGATAATATCAGACCTTAGGTAGGCCCAGACTCCAATAGTTGTAGATTGAACTATCAATTGCTTCTGATTTAAATGCAAGTATATGGGTCCTTAATAAAGGATCCAATGGAATGGTGTGATATGTGAGCAAAATTTATAGGACTCAGAATGAATATGTGACAACTAAAGCGCGATTGAGCAGGCTATTAATCGAGTTTTTTCATGGATCTGATTTTGTGAACCGAACTACTCTTATTAGAGTAAAACTCGATGAGTTTTGGATCAAGGCGGAACTAGAAAATTCTCCTTTGGGGCTACTATATAAATAAATAATTTTGGAGGCCAACATAGAAAATAAAACAAATAAGTTTCATGATATCTTATCATTAAAAAAATCCATTATATTTTGATGTTTTTCAAAAAATTTGGGAGCCAATATTAAAAATATGGAAAATTATATAACAGTAGTAGGGACCAAACTTATATGCAACATGGCACCTAAGAACCCTGGGCCAGAAGAGCTTGGTTCCCTTTAGCTGTGGTGTTTTTTTTTTTTTTTTGGGAGATGGGGGGTATCCATTTTTTACAGCACTTGTTTTGGCTCAAAAGGTCCCAAGGGACTGCCTGGTTCCCCAATTGACCAAAGTAGATCTACATCAAAGTCAACTAAACTTGTCTGAGATGTACTGCTTGTTTTGGCACCACGGGTGACCAAAGTTTTTACTGTAATTTACTGAAGCTCAAAATTTATAAATAGTTGACTTCGGATAGGAGTTAAGATATACGACCATTCAAAGGTCAGTGTAGTAAAACCCTTTTCTCAATACATCAAGCCTGCTTCCACTCTCTCTAATCCTATATAGGAATATCTTTTTGAGCATTCGAGCTAAAAAAAGAGAGGTCTTAGTGGAAGATCATGATCTAGGGACTTGTTCAATTGATAGGATCATCTTAGAAACCCTAGTTCCAAAGAATCTCTATATCTACTTGGTTATGTTGTATTGGAAGATTAACAAAGCTTCAAGGATCCTTCATCAAAGATCAATAGTATGGAGTCTAGATTCCGAATTTTGGTATCAAATGCAATCATCAAGAAAACATTTTCATTTAGCTTTTTTATTTTTATTTTTACATATTCTCAACATTTGTAAATAGGACTAGACTTCCATAATCAAACCCCCTTAATAAAATTAGATTATAGGGTTTGAGGTGCGTTTGTTGAAAAACCTCATGCAATCAATGCCAAGAGACTACGGATAGGTGCTTTGGGAGTAGATGTAGGTCAATAACTGAACTACTATAAAATTACTGTCTAACCTCATTTGCTATTTTAGTTGCATATCGTGGATATAATGTGCTAGTTCATTATTGATAGCAATGCTTAGTAATAATTTTGTGCATCACTAACTTTTTTCATATTTACTTGTTTTTTTTTAATTGTGGAGGTCTAGATGCAATTTTTAAAATTATGGGCTCTTGATGCACTTTCTAACATACTAGGGATTTATTTACAAATTTTAAAATGGCAGTACCATGCGACTCTTTAAAAAAAAATTTTGATACAATCATCAGGAAAAAAAAAAACAAAAAGAAATCCAAAATTTGGATTTGGTTTCTTGGAAAAACACTTTTGATAATCATGCAAATCGAGGCAGGAAAAACATTGAAAATCCTCTGAGTTGCAATTTGACTTCCTCTTTATACAATTTCACATTGGAAAAGCTAATAAGAAAGTGGACATTTATAAGAGAGATCTCCTCAATTAAATATGTTAGTCTAGTAACCTGCTCCTAAATGGTGGGTTTGGGCTTGGAGGTTTAAGCTACTGTGAAGAGGCCTTAATTTTATTTTGTATTGGGCTTAACCCTATTCGATCCAATCCCAATTATTTGGATGAGTTGGATAGCTACTGGGCTTGCTGGCCTGGTCTGACAATTGACCTAATGGGATTAAAGGGTGCTTATATCCTGTTTTAACTCCCATGTAAGTTTAGTTGTGTCCAAGTGTGAGTTCAGTTGTGTCCATGGGAATAACCCACACCTTTCTTGGGTTAGGGTTGTTAAATTAATTCAATCAGAGAGGTTCTTTGGCTAAAACTATAATGTGGGCACTTTGTAGAGCTGCTAATTCATTCAGATAGTACTCTTTCAGACCCATCCTCTTCCTCTTTGTTCAATGTTTGCTGTACTCTAATAATTTGAAAATCTGTAATGTTTCAATCTCTCCTTCATGACATGCTCCTTTTATTTTCCTGGAATGTTTTATACTGTGTTGATTCAGTAGCAGTACTTGGATAGTATGCAAACTGCAATCATGTGTCGTTTTTTTTAATGGGTTGTAAGTAACTATGCAAGCCACCCACAGAATCTATCTCATCTGCAAGTAATATTCCTGAATTTTTTTTATTTGGATTCCTGACATGGGTTTTTTTTAATGGATTTTAGTGGACAACTTGTAAAAAAAAAAGTTATAAAAGATTCTGTTTTTTACTTCCCCAAGTAAAAATTTTTGTTGGGTTATTTGATTTATTGTTTTTTTTTATATTTTCCCCCAAATTCAACGATATGTAGGAATTTAACTCTTACATCAACGTATGAAAGAACCCTTAATTTTCTGAAAAAAACACTGATCACTGATACTTGTAACATTTCTAATGGGATTAAACCTCAATTTAACTTTTGTGACATTTTAGTCCACTTGTTCTATTACTAGGAGCCATGGCGCTCGCATAAGAGTTTCATGAGCTTGTTGCGCAAAAGCAGGCAATGTAAATGATGATTTAGAAAATGGAGTGGGCTATCACACGCATGACCAGTTCACAGCCATTAGATGCTTTGCATTGAAGAAACTTCAGCACAACTTATCTGTGCCCATGAGCTTTTTCGTGGGAACTCGAAGTTTTTCTTTTCATGCTGGTATTGAGAGCAGTGGCGATGAAGACAGCTGAGAAGACGAATTTTTGGAGCTAGATGCACCTCTGGAGACTCATGATACTGGTGAAAGCAATGCAGATGAAAATAATATAGAGGGGTTGCTCTCTGAAGTGGAGCCTTTTGATGATGACGACGCTGACGATGCAGAAGCTTATTTATCAGAAGCTTCTCTTAAAGGGCTTGACTTGACAGAAGATGAAAGCAGTGGCAGTAAGTTAAGAAAGAGAATGTCTTCTACCAAGTTACTCAAGTTTATCATGGATACTCCGCAACAATCTATCCATGGAGCTGTTAAAAACTGGTTTGAAGACGGTAACCGACGGAGCAATACTGAGATCTCCTTTGTCCTGTTACAACTTCGGAAACGCCGGATGTTTGAAAAGGCTTTGAAGGTAATTAATTTGACTTGGATCTTCTTCTGCTTGGTTTAATATTGGTGTTGTATCTTTCCTCTCATTTGGTCATCATTGACGTTTGTAGTTTTTGGTGTCATCATTGACGTTTGTAGTTTTTGGTGTATTAAACATTCCTCTTAGTTAAATGTTTAGGATCTCAATGCGGGTTTTTCTGATGGGACTGCATTTTTTGTTAGTTCTTGGGTTATTGTTGATTTTGAACAATTCTCTTTTAAGATAGATTGTTGGATCTCTTATTATTATTTTTCACCGGTAACATGACTTATAAACTGTTTTTGTATTTAAATATAAGATTTGAATTATGCTTGAGTAAAATTTTTTAAAGTAATTGAGCAAACATGCGGAACACCTATCCCAGTATCATCAACAGGATAGAGACACTCAACAAAGAAGGTGTAGAAGCTTTTTACAGAAGGGAAGGGAATTAAACTGAATTTATTTATTTTTTTGTTTTATTTGGGAATCTGAAGTTAAATATGATTTTCATGTTAATTCTGGGATAAAGTACATTATTTTTTTTGAAAGGTAGATGAAGTATATTAATGCATGGACGATTTTCTCATGTGCAATGCACACTGGTGCTATTTGCATGTGGGAGCCATCGAAAGTCAGGGGGGTGCTGCCTTTGGTGATGGTATCAATGTACGCTCCCGCAGGAGTGCGTGTAGGAGAAAATTTTCAATTACTGCTCAGCTAGGCCTTTTTGCTTCAGTGCTTCTGGGAAACACTCACTGCTGGTTTTAACCCCAAGTGAAAAGGCCAGTAAAAGCATAGATGCTTCATTAGGGAGTTGCAGAGCATTGTTAAGATTTTAGATTAGATTCCTATGGTTTCTTTATATCTTTTAGCTTCATCTTGTAGGACTTTGCTCTATATGTTCCTTGTTAATCTCGAGAGGAAAATCAGTTTATCGTGTGCACTCTTGATAGGAGCTGTCAATGGGCTGTATTCTGGCTGTGCTCACATGTTCCTAGGTCTGGGCCTAAATACAGGCGGAAAGGGTTTCAGTTCCCGCATACAAGTCCTACTTGGACCCTATGACCGGATCTAAGCCCATTCAATAAGGCTTTCAATGGCCCTGGTTTGCGCATAAAAGCTCATGCCCATAAGTTTTGGACATAGGATACAAATTAGCCTAAACCATAACCTTTAGTCCTGGTCTGGTTCATTTGGTCTGTTGGACAGTCCAAATGCAGTGTTGTTGGATTCAGGCTTGAGTGAATCTGGGTTGCTCCTAGGTCCTCTGATAGCCCTGCTCTTGAAGCATCTTATGGGAAGGTATAGAGGCCTCCTCTTTTGTTCTTTTTTTTCTTTTATTATTGTTTCATAAATTAAAATGTTTGAATTTAGTGCCTTAAAACTTTAGGAAATGCCCATCAAATCTATGACATTTAGTGTTAAAGTCTTGGGTATCAGTCTCATGCTCTTGGACTAGGGTATGAAACTTAAAGCTGAACTGGCTGAAGTTTTCCTAATATGAGCTCTTGTAGCTCTGACATATGAGGTTCACTTTTCGAGGGGACATTATTGTGTTTATAGACCAATGTGAGTTGTGAATATATTTTTGGACCCAAGAGTTTGTAATACCAAGTGCTGATGGAAGTAATGATGACTTTCTTAAGGTAGCCACATGCTTTGTCATCTAATTTGTGATGCACATGAATGGATTAATGATGCTTCCTTCTTGATGGCCCCTTCTTCGATAGGCTTCGTTTGCTTGAGTCTTGACTGCCCTGGAAATAGCCTCTCTCTCTATGTTCCTTATTTGATGCTCCTTCTGGGCAAATACTGTATGAGCATTTTGTGATGCCTTGTTGCTTTGCATGTTTGCCTTTTTGATTGTCTTGTGATAAGTTCCCCTTCACCTATAATTGGGAAGAGGGTTGATATTAGGCTGGCAACTACCATAAAAACTGTGTTGAACCAATCTATGTACACTTCTTTTCAGAGGTAACACGCTTCTATGCCCCATATTGTGGAATCTGGTATTCAGAAATGATGAAATTATAAAGAGTTGGCACCTGGCAACGCCAACTGATTTTTTTTTTTTACTTTCTAGCAGCTGAAACTCTCTGTAGAGCGGTTTAGGTGCGAACCAATTGTAGAAGTGGTTTGTAGATCTGCAATTTTGCGCGCACATGGAAAGATTGCTGACCAGAAATTCATTGTGTGTGATTTAAAGGGTTTGAGATCCAGCGTGGTGAGTTTCCAATTTTCCATGAGTGATGAGAGGAAAACAAAACTATGAAACATTTGATTGGTTGATAATTTTGAATTTGTCTCCTCAACAGGGCATTGACCAACATAACAGGTAAAACACAATCGTATTCTAACTCTAATCCTGGACATCCATCAAACTAATTCCAAAACAAATTGAGCTAAACCTTCCAAGCCATCCTTTTAATAGCAAAACTAAATAATCAAATAAAGGTCACTTGGTTGTTTATTTTAAATAAACTAGAAAAGGGGCTTGTTTGTCTAACTTATTAGGCCTGGGACTCTGGCCTAGATTTACCTACGTTTGCCTTGGCTGGCAGTGGATTTGAATCTGGGCCTGGTCTAGTACAACTGGAGCTGGGTACTGGTTCTCTTGAATCTGGAACGTTCTGGGTCAGTTGGCCATTCTCCAAAGGAACTGATTTGCATCACATTTTGGGGAGTATGGACTGAGTCATATCTGTCAAAAAGATTGTCATTACCCACCAGAACTGCAAACAGACTTCTATTTGAAGGTCATGCGATGGTTTTTATCTTTACCTTACTCATATGGCCTTCCTGACTGGAATGCCCAACCTTTACACTTAGTAGTAGTGTTGCAAAATTGCTCAACAGCATTTGACACTCTGAAGATACTTTTCATCATTGGGTCATCAATTGTCTTCTAATCATCTTCGGTTTTTACCTATTCAGATTACGTATATTAGTCATTACGTCATATAAAAGATCTTGTTAGCATATTCTTGAAGCGTTTGTGTGTCCTCCGAAGGCCCAAATTGCTGGCAGAAGCCGCAGAACTGATATTTTAGCAGAGTGGAAGGCTATCCTCTCTCTGTTGCATTTGGGGCAGTGTACAGAATAGGAACAAATAAACTATGATACCATTTTTCAGCCACTTGTGCCCCAAATCAATCTTCGTGATATCTCAGATCCTGACCTGAAATAGTGAAAATGCGGGACTACATACCATTCTACTCACATCCACCATCCAGAGATATCTGAATTTCTTAGGCATAACTTTGTTTACAATGTTAAAGTTAAAATTGGAAGTTTAGCCTTTACACCAGTGGTGATGTCCTTAATTATAGAACTTTGATGTGATGATCTAACGTGCAATTTCTTATTTTCTGTTGGATCTTAGACTTGTTATTCATTTAATTGATATCCACTATCGCAAGTTTTGGTTGTTTAGAAATAGCAGGTTATCCATAATCCACTATGTTGAAGAATTAATGCTATAATTTACAGAAGAGGCTGCCTAATTTTTTTAAAAAAATTGAAGGGCTCATATGGCGAAAGATATACTCTTGGATTTGTTTACTTATCTCGCATTTTTTTTAAGAGAATCTTTATACGCATCCGTCCTTCACCATTTTTTTTCGTGAGAACTTTAGGTGAGGCCTATCCATCATTCAATCCAAACCTTACAACACACATGGGATCCCATGATAGCAACTCGCCCCAAGTTTTGGTCGGATCCAAATTTATTGGACTGTTGGATTGATTGTACACTAATCCGAACGGAATGGATTTGTAAGCCATAGATGAATGGGTTAAAGATATGTGATTGGGGCCAAATTTGATATATGGAGTGTTTTCACATAGATCTTTTCAACCCCCAGTCTCATCCCTTGGTGGGTCCATAGTGGGCCCTACCAAAGAGTATGCACGAAAAATCCACGAGGGACGTATGTAAGAAAAAAAAACCCTTTTTTTTTGTTGGGCACTTTTGTTCTCATCAGTTTTTAGTTTCTTTTATATTGTGCAGCAGTTCCTGGACTTGGTGGAACATCATAGGTCTGACCTGGATGAGCGAGATTATGCTTCTTATCTGGATTTGATTGCTAAGGTTCATGGCCCCGAGAAGGCTGAGAAGTACATCGCAGAAATCCCTAAACTCTTCCAAGGCCAAGTAGTCTAACAAACACTTTTGGCAAACTGTGCTACTGCTTTCAATGCCAAGAAAGCGGAGGAGGCTTTTAAGAAGATGAGGGACTTAGGTATCCCACTATCGGCCTTTTCTTGCAACCAATTGCTTTTGCTTTACGTGAGGCATGACAAGAAGAAAGTATTTGATTTATTATTGATGATGGAGAAGGAACATGTGAAACCAACTCGTTTTACATACCAGCTTCTGTTAGATGCGAAAGGCCATTCTGAGGACATATCGGGAATGGAGCAGGTTTTTGAGACCATGAAGGCTGAAGAAATCGAGCCCGGAGTAACACTCAAAGCCTTGGTAGCAAGGTCTGAAGCTTCGAAAGATGGCATGTGACCTTAGATCAGTATCTACTGCAAACTGAATGCTATTTAGCAAGGTTTATTGACCGTAGTGGCCCATGATTTGTCCTCTTTGGCAATGGATCTCAACCATCCAAATGGTGGACCAAGTTGAGTATTTTAACTTGATGTTACCCGTATGGCTATTTCAAGTTTTCAACACAGCTTCATGCATAGCTAAACTCTTCACATTCATCATTCCTCTGTGCTCCTCTCTCTCCGTCTCCCATTATATTGAAAAGAAGTCATGAAAAGAAAATGAGGCACACCATTTTACCAAGACCTCCATTTCCTTCCCTGCTACAATGCCTATGGCACCACTTCCTGTTGTTGCCACAAGTCCTTTCTGTTCTTGGCGGATGGATTCAGCACCCGCAAATAAGAGGTGCTCATACCCCTCTTCATCCTCTCCCTCTCTCCTCGCTGCTATGTAAAGAAGAGGAAATTAGATGTTTAGGCAAAGCGTTCCATGCTTCCATAACTCTTTGTCCTGCATTGACTTGGGATTTGGGTGTATTTCTCTCCCTGCGAATGGAAGCAATGGGGTTTTCCCCACTTTCATACATGTTTTCTTTCCTTATGTTGTGGGTTTTGTGGGGGTGATTTTTGGTGAGAGCAAGGGTGGCCCACATTGAAGGAAAAGATTGGACAGGGGAGAGTGTGGTTCAAATTAACGGTTGAAGTTGGAAACCTATACATTGTGACATTTTTTTTTACAAAAAGAATCTGAAAAATATTAAAAATTTCAGAATATTGGAAAATGCATTTTCCTTTTAGGAGATCACTAGCCATTCAAAAAATTAATTATTTTGCTGGATTTGGTTTCAAATCGCCCAGTGTTCATGCATTAATCAAAACTACAAAATACAACCCATTGTAACAAATTTCTTGAAGAAAATCTCAAAAAACATGATTTCACAATACCAATTTTTTTCTTTTTTCATTAAATCAAGCTGTGACAGGGAGGGAACTTTGAGATGTTTTTTTTTATTTTTCTTTATTATTATTATTATTATTATTTTTAAAGCAAGAAAAAACCCTACAAGGGTAAAGAGGGGAGAAGAAAGCAATATTTAAGCTCATTGGCCAAGAATTTTACATCCTCTGTTGAGATGAATGATAAATTGGCAATGCAGGATAATATTTTGACCTCGTCAACCTAGTGTCCTGATACTAGTCTATGGACTATTCATGTTCGCCGCTATTTTGAACCATAGAGCTGACGCTTTTAAATGTTTTCGGTCGTAGACTGCTGCAGGCATTTGCAATGGGTCAAGTGCTTATATTACAGTTGTTTGCAGGTACCTTTTCGCAGGAAAAAAAAAGGTGTACAGGGTTGTGTGTGGCGCTTTTTTTTTATTTTTTTGTCTTTGGGGGGGGGGGGGGGTGGTAATGATTTTTTTCTTCTTCTTCTTCTTTTCTTTTCTTTCTTTCATGACGAGGGTGGTGCCTTACCAATGGTCAAACAGTGGACTGGCATCTTGTTTGTGCATTAAGCTGTTAACAAACATGATCAATTATATTTGCAGCTCTTTTGAAATAGTGGTACAGGTAACTTTATCATATCACTGCCCTCTAAATCCTCTCCTTTTTGGATCATCTGGTTTCCAAAATTAACAGTTGGTCGAGCAATACATGATCTGGTGTATCAGTTAAGGACCCCAGGTTGGGTGTACTTAACAGTTATATATTATGAGTTTAAAGTGGTACCAATTCACTAAATGGTATTTGATTGGTTCTGGATATGGCCTCTATAACCTTATGATTGCCAAAGGGCTGCACTACAATTATATCATGGTACCTGTAGTATAGTCATGGAATACGGAAAGAATTAAATATAAGAAAAAGGAAATAAACAATGAGTGTGAAATTTTGATGCTTTAGGATTGAAATGTTACTTTTGAATTTTAGCAATATATTTATGATATTTAATGGATTAATGTTCTCTTTAATGAGCTAATGGTCTCTATTTACAGAAGCATAGTTGTTTTATTTTAAACCCCCAAAACCCCATTGCCTAAAAACAAAAAAAAAAGTGTTATTTCCTAATACTAAAATGGGATAAGGCTTTGATGATGATGATGATGATATCCTGCTGTGAACATTGTTATATATGAATACATTTATGTTCACATAGTAATTTTTATATAGCTAAGCAATCATTGGATTTAAATAAAGAGGGCATTAGAAAAATTATAACAAACTGCTGTTTCTGGCATAAGGCTATCTGTTACATTACATGATGTTGGTTACTCTTACCTACTGGTGCATCACATGATGTCGGTTACTCTTACCCAGTGGTGCATTACATGATGTCGGGTACTCTTACCTGTGAATGACCTTTTCATGTACCTGTTTTTCTATATACAAACCAGGTACTATATCACTAGTGGCCTCCGCGAGAAGGCAGATGCAATCTTGAAGGAGATGGAAGGAGAAAACATAAAGGAAAACCGTGCTGCATGCAGGACCTTGATCCCACTTTATGCTTCTCTTGGCAACTCTGATGAGGTGAGCCGGATTTGAAAGCACGGCCGGCTCGAAACAAGTTGAGGCCTAAAGCAATAATTCTAAATGAGGCATTTTTTATATTTTTAATATTATTATAAATATTTTATTTAAAATTTATTATTTTTTTTTTTTGTAATCCAATATTGCTAATTAAGTCTTTATATTCAAGATTTGCTAACACATCTTTTTCAATTGATGGTATGACTAATCCACTTAATCTTTCACGTGACTTTGTTGATCTAAATTAGGATTTTATCAATTTTAATTTTGAAAAACTACGTATAAGCAACAATTATATGTATTGTCAATATTTCCTAGTAGACATATTTAATATTTATAAATTATAACTAATAATATTTACAAATAAAACAAACACTAACTATAATTAACATATAATATTGGCTTGGAATTAAAAATAAATTTAAAAGCATAGAACAATAGGATCTAATTTTGTGATATATAAATATGGATTATATTTGAATTTGATGCAATTTCTTCAATATAAAATGAAAAAAATTATATTTGAAGTTATCTTTTATTAATTTTTCAGAACAGAAAATAATTTTTTGTTTGTTGCGATTTTAGGGTTTTCTATTTTTCTTTTAATGACAACATTTTCTCAATGGAGAAAATAAGCTTTAATTTTTTTTTGAAATATGAAAAGATAATAGTTGTTTTTTCTGAAATGTAAAAAGATGGTAGTTGCTTTAATTACTTTTATAAGGCCTTATTCTTTACAAGAAACAAAATGATGAAAATTGCTTTTTTTGAGATTTAAAAAGATTTAAGTTGCTTCAATTATTTTTATGAGGCCTTATTTTTTGGGATTGAAAAAATAGAGGGATAGCAATTGCTTTTTTTTTGCCTTATTTATATTTTTATTTTGGGGGGCCTAAAGCAAAGGCTTTTCTTGCTCAATGGTCGAGCCACCCATGTTTGGAAGGTGTGTGAGGCAAGGGCCCTTTTGGATGAGTGTGCTGCTGCCATAATTGCATGGGGTAAGCTTGGGCAAACTGAAAAGGCGGAGGCCGTCTTCGACGAAATGGTCAAGAGATTTAAAAGGTTTGCTTCAAAACACTACCCCACACTTTGAATGTTTATGCGGATCACAAACTGCTGGCTAGGGGGAAGGAACTTTCAAGCGCATGTCAGATGATGGACGCATGATAGGCCTACGCACATGGGACGCACTCGTGAAGCTCTATGCCGAAGATGGGCAGGTGGAGAAGGCAGAGTCAATCTTGGAGAAAGCAAACCGCCAGAATCCAAAGCAGCGGCCGTTGTACAGCTCCTACATGGTTCTATTGGATAAATATGCAGATAGGGGTGACATACATAATGCTGAGAAGATATTCCACAGGTTAAGAAATCATGGGTATACCAGTAGGATAAAACAATACAAGTCACTGCTTCAGGGCTATGTAAATGCTAAAGCTCCAGCATATGGCTTTAGGGAGAGGATGAAAGCAGATAACATGTTCCCGAATGAGATGGTGGCTTTACAGCTAGCACAAGTTGATGCATTTGGGAAGACAAAAGAACACTGATATTGGATTCACCTGATGGACCTACTGCATACCCAAAGATTGGAGATGGTACCAGTGTAACCAGATCCAACATGTTGACCATGCTACAGGGTCATCTGGCAGATTTCCACAATTAGCGAAGCCACATTTTGGATATTCTGGGTAATGTACATGAACACCACTCATATGGAGAATGTGGGCATTAATCTGACCTACCAAACTCTGCTGGATCATCTAATGGCAGAGGTTGTTTCCAAGTGCGTGAGTTGGAACAGCACGATGCATTTATGTGACTTCTCATCACCATTGCAGAGAATTTATGCTCCCTTGAGAATTCACATAATGAGACATCTTAACCATCCATTAGGAGAAATTTAACTGTTATGAGAGGTGGACTTATATATATATATATCCATATTACTTTCCTAGGCCCCTTCAGATCCCTAGAGCTTTGATTATCTTGCACGAGTTTACCCACAAATCTATTTCCTCCTCATGCCAATGCTCGAACCCGGACAGGTTGTTTTTCCAAACTGGTTTCAACCATTAGGCCAGGTTGAAGATCGGCACCCACAAATCTATTTAACTGTTACTTTGTCAGTACCTTTTTACCCATAAATCTAATCAACTGTGACTCTATTTGCCTTTTGCCAACAAATCTAATCAGCTGTCACTCTTTACCTTTTACCCACAAATGTAATCAATTGTAATGCTACTTGCCTGCAATTGTCTTTTAGGAAAGAAAACAACAGTGATTTACAGGTAACTCGGGTTAACCAAACAAATGAACTGTCATTGACACAAATAGGACCTACCCTTTGGGCAAGCACGTCTATTTTTAGTTATTTGCATTTCCTACTGAACTTTCCATATTACACATGTAAGTTATAAGCTGATTCCATTGATGTACATCTTCTTTTTATTAAAATTCTTTGCATTTCTTCTTTGATCTGATTCAGAGGACTCATGGGTCCACTTGGGAGCTCAAACTTGAATAGTTCTTTGTTCATTTAATGTGTGTTTTACTAGTAAGAATATATGAAAGAAATGATTTGATATTCGACTAGTGTCTATTTAACAATTCTTGAATTAGAGGACTATCTTTTACAAATTCAAGGTCCTAATGTTTTCATTTCATTTGCATTTATTGACACAGCAAATTTCTCGATATAAATCTACAATTGATAACCATAGTTTCTGCCACTTCTATTCTAGCATCAGCCATGTGCGTTGATATGAGAAGGGTCTCTATAATCTGTCTCAAAAGTTGTTGCGGTCCCTGTATGAGAAGATAGTATCAATCTGATATAGTTGTATACAGTCGCCTTATATCTCAAGAGGTGCTGCTACAACAGAACTCTCAACCAGACAGTGCTGTTCATCAAAACATTTTACCATGATGGATGAAACTTGCAATGTAGGTGCATAGATTTTGGTAACTAGTATAGGGCCTTAATCAATATTTGTTGGGAGAATTTCAGATATCTCTCGGTGGAATTCCTCAAATACTGAGTCTTATAGGCATTCCAAATTTGGAATTTAGGGATGGGCTAGGTAACATGATTCATGATTTGATTTCTCTCTTTTTTTTTTTAATTTTTTTATAACAGTCATGATTTGATTTCTATCGGTAGCAAAAGGTTGAAAGAAAAAAGTAGTAAAGCACCTTTTAATAATACAAAGTTTACACGGTTACCAAAAAAATTATAAGGTTTACACATGTGAAAGAGGATGCTTAAAATTTTAAGAAATGAAATAAAATCTGACACCTATTAGTATTGATAAATAGCAAATTTAGAAATAAAAAATTGAAGTTATTCTTACAAAAAAAAAAGGAATTAAGGTAAAGTAAAATGACTAATATTGAGATTGAGTTTTCAAAATTTAGAAACAAAATTAATGCCTTTCAATCCTGATAAGAATGTCAATTGGTCCCTGGAGCCCATGAAATAAAAATAAATGTTACTGAGACATACATTTGATAAATCTAGCCAATCCGGTAAGGACAGTCTGTGCGGCAAGGAACACCTAGTGGAGCTCACCTTATGACCCATCCAATTGGACCATACGTACACAACTGCCCTTAGTCACCAAATCTCATGGCTTTACTTGGGTTCGAATGGACTAAATCATTGGATTGAGAGTCAATTTTTGTTACTTGATATAAAGTCATTAAACCTGTAGACCATTGATGAAAGGGTTAGAGGTATTAGATTGATTTCAAAATTGATATCTAGATTGGCCCCACTTGGATCTTTTGATCCTCCTTTGTTCCAATTCCAAGGTGGCCCCATTTGGTGGTCTACACAGTAAGATCGCAAGACCGTCCTTATAGGATCGGTTTCTCTCTCTCTGTCTATATATATAGAAACAAAATTACTATGCATTTATCTCTCACTATTGGGTAAGGAATAGTTTTATATTTGAATACATTAATGTGCAAAAGATAAAAAGTTATATAAAAAAGAGAAATACTTAAATACAAATAAGGAGTGCCATATACTAGAAAATATTCATGTACATCCATCCATAACTATATTGCAATGATGGACAAACTAGTGGGGCCAACTTTATAATTCATAGAATCAACTACACACATGGGACCCTCTAAGTTGCATTGGATCCATCAAATATTCACATGAGAATTGCCCCCACTTTAATTATTACTTGGTTCCGGATCTTCTAAGAGAGAATAAATCTCGCGCTAGGAGTGGACCTCTCTAGTGGGGTTTATTTATTAAAACCCGAGCTCAATAAATGCCATCCACTCTATGAGGTATCTTTAAATTTTACATTAATTTTAATTTTTTTTTACCGATGGATTGACTGTCTGATGAGAAATATGACAACAGATATGCACCTTGGCCTTGATTTTGAAGCCCACATGAAATTACAATATGGTCGAGGGTTAGGCTTATTTGAATTATGGTGAGCTTTGGGCCTGGATTTTGAAACCCTCGAAGGAATTGATGTTTCACTTACAGTCATGAAAAAAAATGGGTTCGGGATTTGTGTTTTTTTACATCAGAGGCACATGCACTCTCATGGGCGTCACACATTCATGTTCCAACCCTACAGAAATATTTTGGTTACATAGTTCCTATATGGGTTTTTGATTTATCTTCATTCAAACTCACATAGGGGCCATTCAAACTCAAATAGGGGCTTTCCTTGGAAATCTCAATTTCACGCTAATGAGATTCATAGATTGTCTTCTACATTAGATGTTGTTTTTTGTCACGAGTTAAGATCGACCAACTCTATAGTAGATACTTTAGCCAAGTAAGGGGTTAATAGGTTGTCTCTTTAAGAGAATATCAATTTGTAATTGGAGTGGGTACACCTTTTTTGTACTTTTGTATTTTTGCTGCTTATGTTTTTTTTATTATTTTAATAAAATATATGTTACTGTTTCTAAGAAAAAAAAAACTCAGACAGGGCCTGAGTTGAGCCGATACCTGACCCAACCCGCCCGAGTTACAGACTTACCACTCACCAGCTCTGAAGGATCATGTGCAATGCAAGGAATGGTATACCCTGTGGGGCCCATCTAATAATAAATCCAGGCCCTTTCTTTTTTGATCATTCTCATCATCCTCATTACGTCACCAAAGACGACTCTTCTTGTCAAATCCTTGCAACGAAACCACAGCGAGAAAGAGAGAGAGACAGAGATGGCGTTGAGGGGTTTGATCCTGGAACGCATTCGAGTTCCAGTAATACAAACCCTAGATCGGAGCCCCTGGATTCTGCCACGTGTCTGGAATCGACGGCTTTCGTCTCACGGAGACGATCATCTGGAGAAGGAAGAGGTGATCGAGAGAGTCCTCTCTGTCGTCAAGAGCCATCCCAAAGTCGATCCATCCAAGGTACTACTGCTACTCATTAAAACCCTAAGCCCCAATTTCTCATATCTCTCTCAGACACAGAAAAGCCCCTAAATTCCAATCTTTACTTTGAGCTTTGCAGGTGTCTATCTTGGTTTGAGGTTTGTGGGAAATGTGGTTAAAATCTTGATATTGGGTTGTATGAATGATATTTCTAACTGTATATAAGAGATGGGTGTTGTTAGAATCAGAAAATGAAATTTTTTTAAAGGGCCCCAAGTGTAATAACACCTTTTTGTAATCAACAATCAAGGTGGAAGAGAACCCCATAGGTTAGTTTCAGTTTAATAACGCTTAGCCCATTTTCTTGGGGGTCCATTTGTTTGCTCAGTATTGGATTACTGGGAAGTTCATGGTAGAGTTAACAATATTAATGAGGTGAGAAAGTGGAGTATATAAAGGAAATATGCTTTGGGATTCCTCACTTTCCTGGGATTTGTTTGCTGGGTAATCACTTGCTATTGGAAGACATTGCTTAGAATTCCAAAGAATTCAATGGTCACCAAACAAAGAGGACATTGGTATTAGCAAAAGATAGGGAGATGGGAAATGAGTAACTACATTTTTTTTTTTGCATTGTCAGTGTCAACTAATTGCCATTCCACAACGCCAAGATTGTCAGTTCATTCTACTGTATTGTATGAATCACCTTCTTTAATCAGGTTGGCTGAAAACTGACATGTCTAATTGTGGAAGTTTCTGCCTTTTTTGAATCCTAGATTCCCATGGACTCCATTATGATTTTACATGCGCCTCCAAATTCCAATCCTTGCTATTCTATCAATATCCAACCTAAAATAGCCAGTGGGAGGAAGGGACCATTTTAATACTAGCAAAGTTTAAAAGATCCCCTTAACATTGCCACTCCACATTAATCCTGTATAATATGGTTTTCTTCAGCTGCTTATTTTTGTGGCTTTAGCTTCTCTATGATTTTTATTTTGGCCTCTCTATGCTTTTGTTTTTCTTGCTGTCTTGAGGTTTCTTTTCTTGGTTCCTGTTGCTCTCTTTTTCTTTACCATAATATCAATTACCATTAAAAAATTATCATTGCTTCCCAATTGCACATGATATCGACACTTAATTCCTTTAAACTCATTTTTCTTAAAAAAACTCACCTTGACTATGTTTTCTTTCCATCTCGAATAATTCCTCTTTTTAGTTTTCCTTGCATTGGAAACCTCTGTCTTTTCCTTCCACATGGATCATGGAATTGTGCTTGGCACCAACTTCCATTAGTCAATGTCTTCTTTTGTAATGGTCTGCAAAAAATGCGTTAAACACTGATGGTACAGTGGCAAGGCATCTTACTTTCACTGGGATGACAAAAAAGGGGAAAAAAAAAGCCAAAGAGAATATTAAGTGAACATACAAATGCTCTGATGATTCATCAATGTGCATGTGGTGTATCTCCTTCACTTGTAGTGATTTATCATTCAATGGATGAATGAAGAACTCATTTGATCTGCTGATATTAATCAAATCATGATGCTGTTTTTTTTTCACATTACACAAATGAATGTGATACGACAAAAGAAGATCTGATCATATTGTGTAGTTTTTCTTTTTGGAATTCTTTTTCTAAGTAAATATTTGAATATTATTTGAGAAAATCTGGAGGGAGAATCTTCATACGCATCCGTCCCTCACCATTTTTTTCGTGAGAACTCTAGGTGGGGCCTATCTATCACTCAATCCAAACCTTACAACACACATAGAACCCCATGATAGCAACTCGCCCTAAGTTTTGGTCAGATCCAAATTTATTGGATCGATTGTATACCAATCCGAACGGAATGAATTTGTGAGCCATGGATGAAGGGGTTAGGGATATGTGATTGGGGCCAAATTTGATATGTGGGGTGATTTCACATAGATCTTTTCAACCCCCCCTTGGTGGGGTCCATAGTGGGCCCCACCAAAAAGTGTGCATGAAAAGTCCATGAGGGACATATGCACAGGAAAAGGCCCCAATCTGGAGATAATAGATTACTATATGAAACTATTCTATGATTTATGATTTTAGTCCTTTTATGGATCTATTTTTCAGAACATTGTCTTTTTATGTTTGTTTTCTTCTTGAAGCAACTTGTTTCTACGGTTCATTTTCAGAAAGAACCTAAACCCTTCATGGAACTGCATGGCATATGTGGGCCAGTTGGAACTATGGCAGTTGTAGAACGGTAGAGGGTTTGAAAGGTCTCGCCACGACATACCTTTATGCAAGAAGAGGAATCATTTGATCGTGGGAGATCATGTTTTGAGGGCCTCAAAGTTGGCCAAATCCTAGTTGTTTGGGTCCTAACTTGTATGATCAATCCATGGTTCTACAAATGGGATGAGTGTCGAATCTAGGGTGGGTACTAATTCATTGACAGGTTAATGAGTGTGAGAGTTTTAGATTGATCATGGGGTGGGTAAAGTGGAGACCAGAGGCTTGACTGTCTAGGTTGAGGGCCTAATTGCCCCTCTCTCTCTCTCTCTCTCTCTCTCTCTCTCTGCTTAGCAATAGCATATAGTCTTAAACTTTGTGATAGAGGGTGGCATAGCCCAGCACAACAATCAACATGCTGTGGCATGGCACGGTCAATGGCACAGCCCGCTGGCACGACTCTTAGAAAGGGCTGTGCTGGGCCCCAGCACTACATGACATGGCCCATTTGCCAGCACGGCACGATCCATTTGATATTTCTATGTAATCTATATAGTTTTCTTTTCTTTAGTGTAAATATAAAAAATGCAGTCTTTTATTTTTAAAGGTAATTTGATGCAAGACGGACCCATGGTATGTAGGATAGACCTATGGGCCGACTCGCATCTAGGCCCAGCCCACCTATCTTAGTTGATTTAGGATTTTTATTTGCTTATTTATGATTTAAGTTATGTTTAAGTGGATGTTTTAATCTTAACCGTAGGATTGTTTTAATGGTTGAGATTTGTATTAAGGTTAGTCTTTTACCTATTTAAGCATTGTAAAGCTTATTTGACTTAGTTAGAGCTACTGATTAATGAAATTTAAGTTTTGGGATCTTTTCTGAGTCTTCTTGGAGTTCTCCTCCAAATCCTTAACACCTCCGGGTTGGGGTTTCGTGAAAGCCCTATTTCTCTAACTCCTTCGAACCGGAGTTTTGTGAGAGCCGAATTTTCCTCTCTATCTTCATGTTATACCTTGTCCACCCCACGTCATCCCTCTGTTCCGCATTATAATCCTATTGAAAAACCTTCAAATAGAAAAGATCGAACTAGATCTCTTCTTAGTGGAGTAGGTTGAGTTTGACCAAACCACTTAAATCTGTGTGGCATTCTTCTTTGTATGTATCTTTCAAATTTTTTAGCCTAAGATCCTAAACAAAAAAATGGAAGCACAGATCATTGGAAGGGCAGCATGGATGTATGGGCCAAGCTGGGCCGAGTGTACGAACACCGCACGGCATATTTGACACCTCTACTTTTTTTTAGCATCTCATAATCAAATATTATTATTCTCACATATTTTCTGATCGCTAATCTTTCTCATAATCTCCTCCTGTAAAATAATTGCTGCTTCGCATATGTTTATGATATAGTTGCCGAACTGTTTCTTGCGAAAATAATAGTTTGATAATTGCATATATCTTTTCGTGTAAAAGTTTACTGATATTTGCATCTTATGTGAATGAATGTGATTCTGCATCTTTGGTTGAATTGTTTTTCGCTTTGGATTCTTTGGCATATTTGAGAAAGTTGTGTTGTTTCCCTTTTTTCTTTTAATTCATTTCTCCCATTATCCTTCCTTCTTTGCCTCTGCATCATGGTTCAATCTGCCTCTCAAATTCCACATTTGCTTATATCATTTTTAAATCGTTGCTGTTCTAAGTTAATTTTCTGTACAAAACTGAGCTACATCTGAAACTTAGATGTGGACTGCTTGTGGTATCTGAGGCAAGCAATCCATTAGATTTGAAGATGTTAAGAACTCTAATATGCTTATTCATGTGTAAGCATAGAAATGCAGTAGAACATATAACTAGTGTTTGTAGTTATGCTGCTTATGCTCCCTACTGCGCAAATAGCATGAGACACTGCATTCTGCTGAGGAGCACGAGCTGGATAACCTCTATTACAAACTTGTATGTAGAGGTTACTAAAAAACTCGGAATAAAAAATGATTGTTTTCAATCGCTAGAAACAGCTTGTTATATTCCTGACATGGATGCGCAAAACTATTTTGGAAAATATTGCAAGATTCTTGCACTCATTGCTTTCAGCAAAAAATATTCGTTCCTTGCATTTGATTCTTCTCCACGCTACCAAATTTTATTTAATGATATCTCTTGTGACACGGTTTGCAGGTAACTCCAGATGTCCATTTCCAGAAAGATTTAGGCCTGGATAGCTTGGACGGTGTTGAGATTGTTATGGCTCTAGAGGAGGAGTTCAAGCTGGAGATTCTGGATAAGGAAGCTGATAAGATCGATTCCTGTAATCTTGCGATTGAGTACATCGCAGCCCATCCAATGGCTAGTTAGTTTCAATGGGAGGGCATGTGTCCTTTTCAATTTTCATTTCTGTGATTTCTGTTCTCATGAACTGGAACATGATGAGGAGAATGGGCTTTGCTTTATCTTGTCGGGTAGTTGTTGAAACCTGTGCAAAATAATCTGAATCCATTTGGTACGTGCATACCATTTGCAAATTGATTTTCAAGGAAAATCTCAGGTGAAACTGTGATTTAAAAATTGTGTGAAGTTCTGCTTTCGATCATCAACTCTTGATATTAATTCCTTGTCTTTGTCATGAGTGTTTGCATTTGAGATGCCTCATTCATTCATCGTCATTTCCGTTTTTTACTTATTTATTTTAAGAATTTGAGCAGAAATGCATCTCTATTTCAACTAGAGTTTTTTTTTTCTATATATTCATACATTTATTTATGAGCAACAACAGAAAAACTTCTGAAAATGACGAGAATTCAAGTCAGGTCATCATATCAATGATTCTTATGACAATATCATCCAAATTCTTTATAGTCTAGTTGAGATATTTGTGAAGGCTATATTGCTGATGATGTTAGAATATGAAAATTTGGATTATATTTTAAGTGGATTATAGATTCCAGCATATCGATGAGTATTAGAATAATGTGAACCTACTGAATTCACGGGCTGTCATTGCGTATCCATCTATAATCACATTTCATATTCTGTTTGTGACAATCATTAGAGCACACTTCTTTTCTATCTACCATGTACACACAGGGGCTCAATGTGAAGGTACCTTTTATGATAAATTGACACCACTCTGTTTAGAAAAATCATTTAGACACTCTTTAGTTGGATGGACAATTGACAGTTAAGTCGTCCTGTTTTCTAGAATTGCAAGAGAATCCTTTCTATTGCTATTTACTGTGCATCCCTCACATTTTATGTAAACACGAAGAAAGTGCTTTTTATTTTCAATGTAAAAATTCTCTCTTTCCACTATTAGGAAAAGCACGTCCTCATTCTTGTGATAATGATCCTCAAAGCCTTCTCCCTCTTTTTGTGTAACTGAAAAAACTCTCCTATTTCTCCATATGACAAGTAAAAATTTTCGGTTGAGGATTTTTGGGTACACCGTTCTCTTTTTATCCACAACCACCAAATACACGTCTATGAGAAATTTACAAGTACATGCCACTTTTCTAAAATTTAACAGACTACTTTTGTCCTCGGTAACATGTTCTATAATCCACATCCTTAAAGTTATTATTATTATTTTTTTGATAGCCCAGCTAAAAGAGTTGGGACCTAAGGATAGCTCAAAAGGAAGTCCATTTAAGTGTGAAGGTAGCTCGTATAACCGCAAAGAAAGGGGGTTAGCCAAGGTTCAAACCCTGGATAGCCAAGGTAAGAACAGTCACTCTTTACCGCTACGGTGAGGGTGAGGGCTCGTTCTTCTACATACCCATTTGGTAATTTTACTTCTAGAATGAAGTGAGGTGAAAGTTCATTTTAAAAGATAAAAAAAATAAGAGGAGTTCAATGAAACAATGATTGCATTTTGTCATTTAGTGAAAAGAGAGCGGAACTTTTGACTTTTCTGTTAAAAATAAAATTTTTTTTGTCATTTAGTCGTATGAAAAAGTAGCTTTTGAAATTTGTAGTGAAAAAAGTAGAAGAATTTTTTGGAATATGGTGCTTTTAATTTGACTCTTTTTAGTTTATTGTGCCTTGAAATGATAGTTTACTTCACTTTATTAGTGAAGTAAATTTACCAAACGCACCTGCACAATAGATTTATGCACACCTTTTTTGAAATCAAATAAACCTCTCTTCTAAATTTTGCATTCAAAAGTTCCTACCCTCCAAAGAAGTGGGTCTCAAATGGTGTCACTTGGCCTTTCAGCACTTACATGGCGATGACTTGAGATGCTATCTGAATCGGATCATAAAACTTTTCTCTAGTAATTCTTGGTCCCGATCATTAGCGTAGGATCATTTATACATTCAAAATTTGATGTGTCTGGATTTCTTCGTTCATTCCTCTGTGTCACATGTTTAAAAAAAAAAATCAGAAGTGTAATATTGGAACCTTTTGATGGCAAAGCTAAAGCTAGAAGGAGAAACAGAGACACCCCGTGGTAAGAATCTCTCATCTCACACAGCCACCTAGAGAGGTGGGTTGTCACAATAATACTGTACGATCAAAACCGACCTTCAATATAAATTTGTGAGTTGTAACCATCCAAACATGTTTGCCTACCATCCACAGTCACTAGTTAGTAGATGAAACATCATTGTTCTCGTTATTTTGGGTCAAAGACAGGAAGCTCTCTTTTCTGGCCGCCAGACCTTGTAAAGATGATCATAAGGACCAGCTCTCATTTAGTTTTCTGACGAGGTTATATACGGCCAGCAATAACAAGCAGCCCAGTTAAACTTGGGATCGCAAAGCCTAGCATTGTCTGCAGCAGATGGCTTGATCGATCTCTCTCCCTTGGTCATGATTTAGTTCAATGGCAAATGGATTTCATCATTGAATCGTTGACATGCCAACTCTTTGGGTTGGGCTTGGGCTATGAGCCAGTTAAAGTAAGTCAGCCTGAACCCAACTACTATCCCTCCAACCCTATGAACAAAATGATTCGTAAAACCATACCATTACTATAAACAGAGAAAATTTCAAAATAGTGCTCAAGTTTTGTCCAAATTTCAATTCAAGACAAAAAAAAAATATTACATTTCAAAATAGGATTTAAGTTTTTTGTCTTACTTACACCTATTAGGACATCTGACCACATTTGGGGTTTTCTCTTCTTCTTTTTCCAAATACTAAAATGCCCTTTAACCCTTCTTTCTTGGAATTTATATCATTTGTTCATCTCTACTATTATTATTATGAATTAAAATTGCGGTATTGGTTGACCCAAAAAACCAATATGATATCGGTGTCCATTGCAGTTCATAGTCTGACACGATCATCGCAGTGTAATTTTTTAATCCCAAAAAGATTTAGAAAAATATCCAAGAAATTTAGAAAATTATAAATTTTTGAAAAATACTATTTTTTTTCCATTAGTAACAACTATAAAGCAAAATATCAAACCCCTAAAAACATCATGTATCACTGTTTACTGTTGTACTTTTAAATGTGCAAACTTTTAAAGTGTTTGTTTTTTTGCTAATTTTATAATTTATAAATCCATCAATGTGACTTTTGTATAAATCTAAGCAACTCAAAATAATGATCAAAATAAATGCCTCCTCTAATATGATTATCGTATATTGTAATTTTATATAACTTAAGCAATTTTATAGTGCTTGATTGTCACACAAATTTATTAAAAGCCAATTCAAATATGGAGCTACTAGCTCTTATTGGTGAAATGTATTAGATGGTTACAATTAAAAAGAAAATAAGAAAAATAAAATAAGTCCAAAAAATGAGGCACGCAAATGAAAAGTCCAAACTTGTCAAACTAACTAGTCCTTTATGGGTCTCAACCTCATTTCATTCTAATTAAAAATTGGCCCATTGTTTGATTAATTAAATTTAATTAAAATAAAAAAATCTAGCCAATAAAAAAAAGTAGGCCAATCTTTAATTAAAATGAAATTCATCTCGGACACAAAGAAAGTACTAGTGGTCCAATCCCCCAATTAAAATGAAATTCATCTTGGACCCAAAGAAAATACTAGTGGTTTGGCCTACTATGGGCCCCACATTTTACACCATGTATATAATTTATGCAAAAATGAGAAAAAAAAAATAATAAAAGAACATACATAAAGGGCCTCAACTTTTGGCCCCAATTTCGAAACCCTTTCCTTTTCATTTTCATACGGACAGAACGTGGGGGTGGAGAAAAGCGGTTGTGTGGTGGTGTGGGGTGGCGCGGGGAGGGGAGGAACGGAATGGAAGAGAAGGAGGAAGAGGAGGAGAAGAAGAAGAGAGAAATAAAAGGGAAGGAGAGAGGGAGAGGAATAGTTGCTGGTGCAGCAGGCTGGCGGTAGCAGGCGGAGGCGGTAGCAGGCGGAGGCAGCGGCAGGCGGTCCAGCCTTCCATCCTCCTTCTCTCTTTCTTGTTGGTTTGTTTTCCACTTCTGTTAGTGCTCCGGGTAGAGGATGTTTTTTTTTTTCTTTTTTTGGTTTGGGCTTTGTATATCGTATCAGCCGATATATGGACCGATATTTTCTATATATCGACCGATATTATGGCAATATTTAACAGAGACGAGACCGTTACCGATGCGCATCAATATATCGGCTCAGTTATGGCAGTACCGGTTTGAATCGGCGGATATTGCATTGAAGTGATATCCATGGTTAGAACAATCAATATGTGAAAAAAAAAATGAGATTAGCTATTGATATAGGTTTACAAACAAACAAATTGATCCAATGGTGTATCCTATGATCAATCTTATGGTGTGGCCAATTTTTATAGGGGTCAATTTTTTTAACATACCCATACACGATGAGGGGCTCGGATTTTCATTTAGGTGGACCCACTGTGGATTCCACTCCTTCAAACTGACATTCCCAGGATCCGGAATTTTACCTTATCCCATTTTCCTTGTTTCAACGTGGAAGTAATTATCATAACCCCTAACGAACATATCCACAATAACTACTTGATTTGATTATATCTATCTATGTAGTGGCTTTGGTTTCTGTTTAAATACTTGTCTTAGATTTTTGTATGTGCTCCACAAAATCTCATCTTCTTCTTTCTTAATAACACATTCTCCCTCCCTCATCAACCCACGAACCCATCCTGATAATATTTTTATCTGTATTCCTCTTCAACCATGGATTCTCATCCATCCAAGGTCGTATACATTGTCATTTTATTAGCCACGCTAGCCATTCCATGTTACTCAGCTGATTGTGATTTTCCGGCCATTTTCAACTTCGGTGACTCGAATTCTGATACGGGCGGTTGGTCGGCAGGTTTTGGCCAGGCAGGACCACCCGCCGGTGAGACCTATTTTCACCATCCGGCCGGAAGATATAGCGATGGACGTCTAATTATTGATTTTATAGGTATTATGTTTTTTCTAGTTCTATTGCAAATTACTATATATGAAGGAGACTGGTTCAAATTGAAATCAATCATGTTTGACTCCCATTCAATTTTGACCTCTTTTAAAACATTCAAATTAATGCATTCTCTCCCTTTTATTACACAGAATCGCTCACACAATTGCTCTAGCCTCGTCTACCTCCACAATGTTTTTCCTTCAATCTCTTTAGTACAATAAATCGGCCGCAGCGTCTTTCCTTCAATCTCTTTATTGAATGCAACAATTTTCTTTTTTAAGTCCTTAACATCTTTTATCAAAGAAGATCTAAGGGCCTCTTCTTCTTTCTTTTTTTTCCTAGAAAATCTAAATGCCTCTTTTAATGGTGGGTTTCTCATCTCATCCCACCATTTCCTCTTTCTTGGCTCTCAATCTCTCTCCATCACAAGGCTATTGCAGAGAGAGAAAAGGTGACATCTAAATAAGGGAAGTTCAATAGCATTTTCTCCCTCTCCTCCACAAAAAAACCATTGTGCCTGTTTGGACGGTTGTACCTACTTCTGAATCCACTGGAACTCCTCCCCCAACGACCACCACAATACGACCCACAAATAAGAACTCCTTTGAGCTAATTTGCTTGTGGTTCAGGTTTCCGTGTGTGTGTGTGTGTGTGTGTGTTTTTTTTTTTTTTTTTGGAAATTAGAATAGGATTGAGACAATTTTAACAGAGAAATTCCTCGCCCCGTTCTGAATTTAGAACAGACTTTGTGGGTACATTTTTTTATGATCTGATCATTAGGGTGGGGAATTCAACCTTTGAATGTTCAAATTTTAACCATAACTAGATGAAAAAATTATGGGCCGACTATATCCAACAACAGGATGATCATGCAGATGAAGAGAGATTGTTGAACTACCTCAAATCTATGATAAAGATGGTGATTTCTTTAGAAGTGCCCCCAACACACCCACCCACCCACCCAAACCTGATTCGATAGCAATTCTCTTTTACTCTCTGATTGTTTGATTGTTAAGAAATTCATTTAAAAATTTTGAATCTTTGTGTGTTTTATCTTATGCTTTTTCCTTGTACTTTTCATTCTTTTCATGTTACATATATCAATTTTTTATATTATTTAACGATCCTTATATATTTTCAAGTACTATATTGATTTAAGAAACCTTTTCTTTTTATCCTATCCCTTTGTATTTCTATCATGTAGCTAGATTTCAACATCTTCATTTTCATTGTTCTTAGTGGAAACAAAAATGATTAGACAAGAGATTGAAGTATATGAAGGTACTTATCGTCACAACCACAATAACTCAAATTATATTACCATTAAAAAAACTAGGTCTCTATTTCTTCTATTTTCTTTCCACATCTTTTATAAATTTGTGGGTCCTCTAATTTTTAGTTCTTCAATGGAGAAAGATACTAAATGCGCCATTTGTCATTTTGTATTACAAACCTTTGTTTTATTTGTTTAACATCTTTAATTCTATTAATATTTAGATACATTAAAGAATTTAGAATTTTTATCTTTTCTCTCTAATTTCATTCGTTTTTATATTCTTCATGTGTGACTTGCCTTATAATATGTATTACTAAGCTATTCATTACTTTTTTTTACTACTAATATCATTTCTTGCTTGACTTGCATTAATTTATTTAGAGTTAGAAAATGTATATTAGTTTTCTATTATTCTTTTGTTGCTAAGTCCCAAGGGAAATTCTTTATTAAAAATTGGTAAAATCTTACAATGTTGCTACATATATTTCATGAAGATATATCTGCACTTAGCATAGGCTACTACACCCCCTTATTTGGGTGGGCTCACTTAAATATTTAATTTGACTTTCAGTTAAAAGATATTGCTCACTTAAATATTTAATTTGACTTTCAGTTAAAAGATATTTTGGTATTTTACTATTTTAAGGTCTTTTTCTCATACAAATAGACTTAAGTGAACATTTAATTAAACGTACTTAGACTTATATATATGTATATATGTACACAAATATATATATATATAATTAAATAAACATGTAGTTTAAGCTATAAGAATCACAAATTGATTTACAAATATTTACTTACATACCGTTTGTCAATTAATAGATTGGATTAGAAGATCTTTAACCCATTTACTAAAGCTATGCAGATTGTTGCTTCATAAATATTGTTATACAATTATTGCTCCAAAAGATGTTCATATATTATAAAATCTAGAGCTTTCTAGGGTTATTATGTGAAAATTGTGCATGGGATTATACAACATTGAGGATTGATTTTGAAGATATCTAAATCTATTCCTAGTTTTAAATGTCATATTATTTTTAATTAGCAAAAGTTTATTTATTTCTTAATTACATTTGAGTTTCTATAAGGGAAGAGGTAACCCTTTGAAAAAGGGGGAAGAGGTAAGGTTTAAGTTTTTTTTTTTTAGTACAATCTCATTTTATTTTGATTTTTTTCTGTTTTTAAATGGTATTGGGTTCTCAGAGAAATTTTGTCACCTTATGTTAGGTTACTTCATTTTTTATATATTTTGGTGCATAGAATAAATTTTGATAATTATAGATGACAAATTTGTTAATTTTTAATTCATTCTCTCTTAACAATATTCCAAAACAATTCTAAAGTATTACTATATTTTAATTTTTGGGCCCGAGCTTAGCGTGTGCTTTGTTGCTAGTGACTGAATGATAGGTGTTCAATGGACTCTTTAGTCAAATAGCAATGTGAGTGATATTTTTTTTATAATCTCGATTTATTTTAAATTTCCACATGCATTGAAGGAGGCAGAATGCTAACTCTATTTTGAACTGTAATTTTGTTGGTTTTGTAGCGCAGAGCTTAGGTTTGCCCACTCTTCATGCTTACCTTGATGCGGTTGAACCTAATTTTAGCCGCGGAATCAACTTCGCTACAGCAGGATCCACCATAAGAAGACCAAACACAACTAGCTTTAGCCCATTCTCTTTGGATGTGCAGTTTTCACAGTATTCTCAGTTCAAAGATCGATACAAAGTAGCAGCTAAGCAAGGTATTTGTCATTTGTTTTATAACGTCCTCTCTTGATCATCTTCTAATGAAAGCTTTTGTTACCGATCAAAAAATTTATGTAATAATGTCAAGTGAATCAGTACAATCGGTCCACCGATGAAGTCCTCAAAAACCTTGAATCCCAAGAGGTTACAGGCCTAAAAGTTAACCATATAGGAGAGCTAATAATTTACTTTCAATTCGAGCCATCCCAAGATCAACTCCATTGGTTTTTAAGGTGTGGTTTAATCAAACAGTGAATAGCTCTCTCCTATGGTGAGATCGAATAGTTTGTCTTAGCTAGAAGTGGAGCTGTATTGATGAATTGACTTTGATCTGATCATAAGGTGTGTGTACCTTATCATTCCTTCATCCATGCAGAAATTTTCAAGGAGTTGTTACCGAAGGAGGAGTATTTCTCTCAAGGTCTATATACGTTTGATATTGGTCAGAATGATCTTACAGCAGGCTTTTTTGGTGGGATGACTGCTGATGAAGTTAAAGCAGCTGTACCCGATATTCTCAGGCAGTTTAGCGACATGGTAAAGGTAAAAACCAGATTAAGGCTTTATTTCAATGATGCCTACGTGCCTGCCATACAATGCCAATGGTCCATTTAATAGAAGAAATGGGGATTGGACTAAGGGGTGGAAATTCTTTGATCCAAATGTGTTGGCTGTTGACTCAATATGAAATGTTTTACTGGGTAATTTCACTAATTTGGGGTTCAGGTTGTGACCCATGATATTAATAAAATAAGAGTTTTTTATTATTTATTTTTTAACAGAACGTTTATTGGCAAGGAGGGAGGTCATTTTGGATTCACAACACAGGCCCCTTTGGGTGTCTTCCATATGTTTTAGATGGAATCACCATTACAGCTGCAAATGTGGATAAGTATGGTTGTGGAAGTCTCTTTAATTCTGTAGCCCAATATTTCAATGAGAAATTGAAGGAAGTGGTGGTTCAGCTTAGAAAGGATCTTCCATTGGCTGCACTCACTTATGTTGACATTTATTCTCTGAAGTACACTATGATAACGCAGGCCAAGAAATTCGGTAAAGTCCTTACCCAGTTACTTTCTTTGTTTGTCGATGGAGTGAAAGGCTGTATTATCATCCATACATATTATGAAAAGTATATATTTACTAATGTGAAATACTCAATTGACCAATACTGAGTATGGTAAAACTGATTCTCAATGGTAAAACTTTTACATGTTATGATATGACTGTTAATTGAATTTTCAGGTTTTGAGGAACCTCTTGTAGCTTGCTGTGGGCATGGGGGCAAGTACAACTACAACCAGAAGGTGGGCTGTGGAGGATATATCTATGTAAATGGGACAGCAGTTCTAATTGGAAAGTCATGCAAAGACCCATCAGTGAAAATCAACTGGGATGGAGTTCACTACACTGAAGCTGGTAACAAATGGGTTTTTGACAGGATTGTTGATGGTTCCTTCTCTGACCCACCCATTCCACTTAAAATGGCATGCCACAGGGAAGCTCAGTGAAACATATTCCATTTTCTCCTCTTCTCTATTGGCACTTCTTTCTAATGTGTCTATGTGCTGAGTCCATCTTAGTCATTAGTGATGTCCATTCCAATAAGTATGATGTATAAACAATTTCTAGAAAAAGGTAGGGCTATTGCTAGCCAATTTTTCTTAGTGAGACAACTGTTTTATATTGAAAGCAATATTTATGCAAGATTATTGTTGGTGGGCTAGACCACTGGTCTAAATTGGTCTTCATTTATTATTACACTAGGACACAATATTACAGCGTTGTTGGAATTGTTCACATAATTTTTTTATTCTAGAATGGCTATGCTAATTAGCACGATAAATGGCCCATCATGGGAGAGGTCGGGTCTGGATGGGGAAGAAAATATGAGTCAGTTCGGGTTCAGTTTTATCGCAACCCACACTGAACCCGACTCATTACATCATTGAATGATGACTGGAGGTGGACTCCTCTCCCAACACTAAGCCACGATGGAAGTATTAAAAGGAAGGGAGCCCTAATTTTAGTTAGAGTCTACCATGGGTGAATTTGCTGAGTTAAAACCTCTGCAATCCATGTCAGGCCTACAGACTGTTTTCACAGTCGTTCCTAGCAATGGAAGCGGTCTACAAGAATCATCCGTGCGGACAGCATTTTAGGAATCGTGGCCCCATCAATCATGGGGAGGTTGTAGGGGATCAAAAGATCTGGATGGGACCCACATGTGCATAAAATTTTAATTCTATCACATCATCATAACCCCTTGATGCATGGTCTTAAACTTTAATAGTTAAAAAAAATTTTTCATTCTAATGGTCAATCTTCATTTCAGTAGGAGTAAAAAAATAAATATAGGACTCTGTGACATTGGTAGTGGTGTGTGTCGTTGGATGGATCGTAGTGGCCCCATTTGGGCCCACACAATGTCCGTAACGGACTTCAGTCTGTTTTAATTGCAATTGAGCCAGCTCATAAACAGAGGTCTAGAGCGAGCTTTACACAGGATATATCAAGACTTGTGGGCAGACTCGGACCCAGATTAAGAGACCTGGGGGCTGAAGCCTTATTGATTTTAAGAGTTATTGTTTTTTTTTTTTTCGTTTTACCCCATTCTTCAATATTTTTTTTACATTGAGCCCCACCCCCCACCCCACCACACCCCACAAAAAAAAAAAAAAAACAAAACCTGGGTCCACCGTTATTTTTATGGCTGAGCCCTTGAAAGACTCAACCCTGGCACATGTTGGGGGAAGAAGACCACCTGCAGTGTGCACATACCCAAAACAAGAGAAAAAAAAAAAAAAAGAAAAGACTCCCAGCCAAACCCTCCATTGTCATTTGGTATAACATAGATTAGGTTACAATTGTCAGTTGGTGCTATAAGATCGATTAGACCTATATCATCTCTATTTTTTTAACATTAGATTGCACCGTTGCCGTACGCATGCATCGCACATGTAAGAAATACATATACATATAACAAGTTTCTTAGTGAAATGGTAGCGAGCTTGTCACCCACAAAATGCCCTCATGCTTTCTAAATCCATCTCTTTCTTTTCTGCAACCAGAAACACTTCCTTTCATGGGCAACTTGGGAATGCATCACCCTCTCTCTAACCACAAAAATGTCCTCGTGTCTAATTTAATATCCGCCCTTACTTTCTACAACATTACAGAACTTCAATGGCAAAGTTCACAAATACACACCCACTAATTTCGAGAAACCAGTCACCACTAACAAAAAATTACAAATCCAATCCTTTATTTCTTAAAAATCATATTTATATCAGCAGACTTTAAAGGGTTAAGCATAATTATAACCCCCCTCATTAATTTTATATCAAACAAAATACAACTCTCTCGTCATCCCTGAACAATTCTTCTCTGATGGTACCATACTAGGATGGGAGCTTGACATAATTTGTAAAAACAGGGCCGCTTGAGCTGGTGAGATCAGACGGGCTGGCAAGACCAACCCGTAATACAAATATGTGCTTGTAGTTGTCTTCAGTCTGAGTCATGCACCACTAGATTGATCACATTTTTGTTATATTTCCATTAAATGAACCCGCTGGTGCATCACTATGGTTATTGTGAGTATTGGTCCAATTCCTGCAAAGTGGTGTATGTAGATAGCCGGTATTGAAGGTCCACCTGTCATGGGGTTAAATCAAATGGACAGCCATACAGATGCCGACCTGAGAGCATTTTTCTAAGAGGAAAAAACACCTGAAGATTATCAGTACAAGAAGTCCAAACCACTCTTAATTACAAAAAACATGTGAAAGAGATCTTTGCACAAAAAATTATTTCTAATTTTTTTAAAATTTTCCTGTAAACAAGCTATAAATTAAAATGACAGTGACAAACAATAAATGATAGATGACCTAGTTCTTACACATTATTTCACAAAATACAATGAAATAAATGCCACATAAAAACATCTGTTTAATTCACATGATCAAGGCTGCAAAGAGTCAACTATTCTGCTGTGCCTTTTTATACCCCTTCCACTCTTTTAAATGCTCTAAGATTGAGTTCATATTTCCTCAAGCAGCTGATCTGGGTAATTTGAACTGTTTCTTGAGGAATAGATTAGCTTCGCTGTCACTTCTGTGGCATAAAATTCTCAAAATTTTTTGAGTATCACCACCCAATTTGCTCATGTCCCCTGGGGTTCCTACCCCACTTGTAGATTTCAACTCCTCAATCAGTTCACGTGTCTGTAAAAAAAAAAAAAAAACATTCAAGCTTTCAACTGCTGCATAAAAGAAAAAGTCAATTGTGTGTGTTGTGGGGCGGAGGGCGCTGCAAAATGATGCTGAAACTAACATGGCTTAAGCAGGGTTCTCAAAAACTTTTGGAGATGTCCTAGTTGAAGGTATCCAAACACTACCTTGCAAAAGGTTGTGCACTTTCTTCTTTACATACGACATAGTTCCCAATTTTCGTTTTAATTAGCTTATAGAAAATGACCCCAGTGTGAAATGTGACACCTCAAAAATTAAAAAAAAGGTGCTAATACATCCACAGTGATAATGGAGGTCTGCTCTGAAAGAGATCTCAGCTATGCATTAGGAAGTAGATAAAATAATAGCTATAGCAAAAAATAGTGGACCCCAAAAAATAAAAAGTATTCAGACACTGTCCAGACTCCAGATTAGCTATATACAAAAGTCATTTAATTATGGAAAAATAGTAAGCATAATGTTACATGATGACACGGAAGGCGTATCTCGGCCCTGTGTAAATGTTCAAGAGTCACTATCTCAACAAACTAGGAGGAAGAAACCAATGACAAGCCCGGACGATGTGGTGAGATACATGTAAGACACTGGAGCTATGAAGAGTATTAGCCCTCCTCTAGGTTCGAGGATAACTCATAAAGGCAACCCTGACAAGATAGGATCAATCTGTAGTAATGCTGGTGGTGATGTCAATCTCATGAAGTACGGTTGGTTCTTCACACACTCATGCACACAAAGAGAGGACATGAGGTCCTAGCTTGTTTCTTCATATGATATAATAAGAGCAAATAAAGCTGACCAGATTAATAGGATAAGATGATGATGATAGTGGTGATATTGATTCTTTTAATTTGTTCAGCTTTGCCCAAAGATAGAAGGATTGTCATATTCCATGCATATCACATTAAACGTATATGATTGTTATGCATCCTCTTTTATAGATTTAGGACCCATGAGTTGTAAGGTGGACAGGACAGGTACGATGGGCTCTAACACGGATAAAGAATGTACTAAATTCAAAGATCAGAACGTTCTAGACCCACAAATAGACAGTAGTCTTTTTTTGAGATGGTCAAATGGACACTTAAGGTAAATAACATCCCAATCCCAGATTTAATTGGAAGAAACTAACTCATCCTTTCTTTGGTCTTTTTTTTTATGACCATTGCCATAATGCTGTTCACAACCGGCCATTCCTTTTACCTTTCCTGTTCTCTTCTTTCAAAAAAAAAAAAAAAAAAATGCCTTCCAAGGCAGAAGTAAAATGAACAGTCAACAAGAGAATGACGTAATGGTTCATAAAAAACAGGTCAAAGAGGATGAAGGAGACGTTCCAATCCAATCTGGGTTCCATCTAAGGTAAGGCTCACCACATCAGCAGTGTGGAATCTGGATACCAAACACAAATATCAGACGTGTATCCACTGCATAACAAATACACCACATCACTGTCACAAATATTGTTCTTGAGAAATTATTGTCTTTGGAAAATGTTGGGAATTTTCAACATTGGATTCTCTTTTTATCAGTATATTACTGGGAAAATATTGTGGAAAAAACTAACTTAATTAATTAAATATATAACTAAACATAAATACCTTTAAAGAAATTCGTAGTTTCTCCAATTATACCATTTTAGACAGATATTCACTGCTTTCTGACAATAATTTCCATTTTAACAATATTTTGAAGCCTGATATCAACAAGAAAATGTCATTCCAGGTAAATTTTGTGCTAGTATTGTGGTATTCGAAATATTGCTGATATTTGTGACAATGGTCCACATTTTGTAATTTGTGATGTTGGGGACATACCAACATGTTTATCATAACAGATCAGAATAACTTTCTTATAGTCTTACATTATTTATATAAGAGCACCAACTTAGTACTACTGGAGGATTATTTTTACATGCATACAGTTTTGATATAATCTTTGTGTAGTCAAAGGTGTATCTCAACTCTCAAGGTGCCAGGGCCCTTTTGTGCCTCGCTGCTGGGTGCTGGCCCCCAGAGAGGCAGCTAGACTCCTCAGATTTAGTCTGCTGTGGACGTAGTACAAGCCTTGGAGATCATTGCTAAGAGTACTTAGTTATCGAAAATCTAAAAAAGGAAAGAAGTAGAGTTGAGTGCAACTACTGTACATCCACCAGGTACAATCAGCATAAACCCCTTTTTTTTTTTTTTTGAATGGTACAATCAGCATAATCTTTATATGCACATACACTCCAGTTTCCGACACCCGATGGATTTGATCAATTTTCTTCCAAAAAATGGTAAATGTTTGAACTAGAAATGGAATAAATTGAACCAGTATCTATGCAATCCTAGGCCTTTGTTGGAGATTGAACCCATCCAGAAAAACCAGATCATTTATCTTATTTAAATTTCTTCTGGAGTAATAATAGTAGAGAAGAGTGCAAGAATGGAAGACCAACCTCACAGCTATGTAACTTTATTACTGGCCGAACACGTGATATTAAGTTTTCAACGGTTCCTCGAGGGAGACCATCTCCACCAGATACAAAAAATTCCTGCAGTGGACAGTAGTTAAAAAAAAAAAAAAATCATATCAGTCAACATTAGTTACTTTTTTTTATCCCATGACAGTAGATAAAAATGTCCAAACTGATTTTACAAAACTGGAATTTATTTCCTTCTTGCTTTCCTCGACAAGAAATTGCATGTGAGAACAGCATAAACAAAGACATGCATTTTGATCATTTGTCCCAGATTGTTGTGATTGTTGGGCACAGGCAGAATGCTCTTGTTATTACTACAGAAAAAAAAAAAAAAGTGCCCACTCTCACACCAAATATGAAGTATCTTGGAATAAAAGAGGGTCAATAGAAATGACAATTACATGGAAAAAAGGGCACGTGCAATATTAAGCAGGACATAAAGATAGCAGCTAGACCATCCCCAGACTAGTGGATGGCTAATGAGCATAAAACAGAGATAGGGCAGCTACCACTACCCAGATCCACAGACTCCCCATGTATCTGGTCAGGCAAATGCTTGTCATGCTAGATTCACAAGCTAATTAGTAGTCCAGAGATGGCAAAGAGATCACTAATTTTCTTCAAAACAAGTTAAAAATAAGTCCTCCATATTTCATTTTTACCACATAAATGATGGAACCTTAGCAATACCTTTAAGATTTCAAGATCTTCTTCTAATATTTTAGCATCGCTAGAGAAGAAGACACGTGATGGGCCCCCATCTAGTAGTACACGGAGCAACCCGTCCTGTCAAAGCAAACAAATCACCGTACTAATAAATTCAAAAGTTTTAGATAAATCTTGGCTAGCTAGGATAACCATAAAAGGCAAAATTATTTGGAAAAAAGAATCCTGGCGTCCCATAGTGGACATTGATAACACCTGTGTCATTTTGTAGGATTTCTTCTTGAAAGACAGGCAATAACATTAGGAATTTGGAAGAGTGATGCAGGCTAGGCCCATGTGCAAGCTCATAAACTTTCTGAGCCAGCCCATAGATCCACAGGGCCTTAGGCCCACCAGGCCTAAAGCCCATCTAGGCACATTGTATGCAAGAGAAGTCCAAAGGACAGGTCCACAATTCCCTTCACGAGCATGATGAGTGCACATGTTTTTTATGTTTATCCTGTCACATGACTAAAAGAGAGGGTCCACTTGGTTACGATCCTTGTAGTAATAAATCATCCATTTAAAGCCTTTTACTTGATTTCAAGGTTTTAATATAGAGATTAGCATTGAAGAGCTTTGACTAGAGCCTGCAGAACAGTTGCAAAGTGATCATTGTCATGACCATGAGGTTGCATGTTCAGGTCATGTTAGCAATGAAAAAAGTAGTTTTAGTTAGAGCCAATCTTTATGTTCTGTTTACAGGAGTTTTAGTTGACAATAAACAAATGCCAGAGTTAAATCCTAATGTTTATCAAAGAAGGCCCTCATTCAGATGTCAAACAAACCCTTGAGTCTCTGACTGAGACTGACACAAAATTAGGTTCATTTAATGGCTTGTTAAGTTATGTATCAAATGAATCAAATATTGTATGATTCTGATATATGATTCAAAGAAGTTATGACTTAGGATCCATCTTCTTATGAGGCACAGTCTAATCTATGATGCACGGATACTTCAAAATAGCCAACATATCGTGTCGTATCGTATCCGATGCATCACTTTTTGTGTGTAAAATCCATGTCCCTATCATGTCCATAGCGTGTCCTCGCCGTATTCATACCATATCTGGGCATCATAGAGTCTAATTACAAATTTAGTCTTAGAATTGGAGTACAGCTTGTGCATATCGAAGGATTGAGTCATAAAAACATGTTATCTCTTCAATATTCATTAATTTAATAGAAATCTAGATGATTCTCCTATTATGGTCTTGTGTGGTTTGTGTCTGACGGACCTCAGGTACAGAGAACCCTTGCCAAGATCATGCCCAAGCATGGGCCATGGTTCTATCTTGGGGATTAAATTGAAACATTTCCTACATCAAATTTGGTATCAGAGTTTTAAACCCTATCAATTCTAGTGTCTGAGAGGATTGGAACAATCCATAGCTGCCAAGTTGCGCGTTAAAGAGCCACAAAAACTATTAGAAGATTCCTGATGTGGTATTCCAGAGCCCATGAGATCCTTATTCCATAGAATGCCATTTTTTAATGGCCATCGACACCACGAAGAACCTTAAATAAAATGATAAGCAAATAACATACTAGTGATGCTTGAAGGAGTCCTGTGACTATCCGATCCCTGAGTGGCTCAACAATGACATCACAAAGTTCATTCAGTACCTGCAGTGAACACCAATAACCGGCAAAACATCAATATCACACCACGACATCAATATCAAAGAGATATGGAGAGAGAGATAATTGGAGAGGATCTTTGCAGAAATTATGGAAATGTGGAACTCGAATGAGACTAATAGGCCCACGTATAAGATAAATTGGATATGAATAAAACAAAAGCCTGATGGTCATTACTTAGCAAATGAATGTGGCCTGTCTGCAAAGTTGATCAGTTCAGCCTATCGAATGTAAACAGAGGGGGTCTCTCTGATAAATGGCTCAGATCTCACATTACACTTGCATCTTGTCAGCAAAGATCCTATTCGTGTCATCTTCCCAACAATATCCCTTACATGGCTATTACGAATTAGAGAAAAATCCTACCACATCAAGTGCCTCAATAAGTGTATCCAGTCTTGATTGTGAAACATTACTTTTGTATAGGTTGTTTATAAAGGGCTCCCTTAGATCCCAGAAAATAATCTTAATTGCTGCAAAATCAACATACCAGAGGCAAATCATAATCCAAAATCATCTCCTTGTAAAAGGAATAGAGATAAGAGATACACATAATACTTACCAGTGAACTCACAAATTCTATCAATAGCAGCATTGATATCCTTTCTACACCCAGCAAGTGCATCCTTCTGATGACGGGAGTTAAAACTTCCCAGTTTCCCATCCATAGACCTCTCTACAGAAAACATTCAAGTATCAAGAGAAAATTTCTTTTGTTTGCTTTTGAGGCGCTCAAACTAGCTAGTTCATTAGTTGGGAAGTATGGTCTAGAAACCTCAATTATAACATTTATGGAATCACAATAGATGATGGTTGGAATACAATTCTCTCTCTCTCTCTCTCTCTCTCTCTCTCTCTCTCTCTATATATATATGTATATTTTTAGGGAACCCCTATCCTCAGCTCGAGCTGAGGATAGGATAAGGCTGTCCTCTCAAGGGTATGGGGCCCGCCTGGGGATGGGGATGTGGGGATCTGAAGGACACACAGCAGCCGTCCTCTATACAAAAAACTAGCCCCATCCCTGATTTATATCATCTTCATTTGGGCCCCAAAAGTATAATGATGTACAGTCCATTCGGATGAGTGTCACTCGATCCAACAGTCCAGTCACATCGGATGGGGCCAAAATTTGGTGGACATGTGCAATTCAGGGGGGCCCTACGTGCGGTTCATTTGGATGGACTAGGCAGTGGGCCCCATATGTCGCGGACAAGCCCTCTCCCATCAACTCAAGCTGAGGAGAGGGTTTGCGAGAGATATATATATTCAAGTGCGTACATCCCTCACCAAAATGGTGAGGGACACTCCTTTTTTGGAAGGTATTAATATGCCAAAGGACAAAACCATCACAAATAATGACACATTTTTTACCTTGTTAGGTCTAAAAGGGAAGTGTCCTTCACCAAACGGTGAGGGATGTATGCACATGAATAGCCCCCATATAGGCACGCTAGAAAACCCCTTGGGCGTTTTTGTAAGAAAAATACCCCTTTTCTTAATGGTTTATGTGTTCCTCTTGTGTTATTAATTCTATGATGCCTAGATACGCAATGAATACAGCAAGGCACGCCATAGACACAGTAGGGACATGGATTTTACATGTAAAAAGTGAACTATTTGATACGATACAACGAGATACGTCGCCCATTTTGGTGTATCCATGCATCATACGATATTATTTAGAAAGTCAAAGCATTTAAACATCCCTAATTTTTCTCTTTTAATATGAGTTGGCATGTAAATGTGAGGTGGCATTATCTCATTTGACAAATCAAGAGAAGCAAAAACTCCCCATTTTAAAATGGGGAGTTTTTGAGAATTCCTCTCTCTATATATATATATATATATATATATGAAAGGGATTTCCTCACCTAAGCTCAACCACATAGAGGCAATTCCATCCACCTGCATGTATGGGGCCCACCATTGGTCTATCCAAATGGACCACACATAGGGGCCCCCTGAATTGCACATGTCCACCAAATTTTAGCACCATCCGATGTGACTAGACCATTGGATTGACTACTGATCCATCCGAATGGACTGTTGACCATTAAACTTTTGGGGCCCAAATGGAGATGATAGAGATCATATATAACACTGATTTTTGCAGCGAGGAGGGCCGTAGGGAGTCATTCAAATTCCCTCCATCCCCATCCCTATGTGGGTCCCCAGGTGAGCCCCATAGGCATGAGCGCAGGTGAGAGGCCCTTACATATATATATGGGAAAGACTACTATGCATCCATCCCTCATCTTGTGGTGAGAGACAATTCCTTTTTTAGACCTAATAAGGTAAAAAAAGTGTCATAATGTATGATGGTCTTGTCCTTTTGCACATCAATATTTTCTAAAAATGGAAATGTCTTTCATCATCTAAGACACTTTTGAAAAAGTGATGTATCCGTGTCGAACACCGACACTCCTCGGATATTCTTAGACACGTGTTTGATACTGTTTTAGCCGTGTCCATAATAAAGAACTAAAAATCTTAATTTTGGACACTTTTCCGACACTCTTTTTGCCACGTGTCCCACAATTCCTAACCCGTGTCTATAGCTAAAAAATAAACATGTGGCTGACATTTCTTGGACACTTGTTAATATGTGGTTACTAATACTAGTAAACTTGATATATGACAATTTTATACCATGAAAAAATGTATGATTATTAATATTAATTATATCATAAGCAAAAGACAAATAATTCTTTTACTAAAGAATAGGCCTCGAGATTGGCTTCTTTTTTGCTTTTTGTTTTTTTTTTTTTTTTTTGTAGGGAGGGAAAAAAGATGATCCTCCCTTTTCTTTGTATAGATTTTATGGAACTATAGATATTTCATATTTAATGATTATGAATTATGTTTTAGTGTTGCATTGATATTTGATAATTTAATATGTTTGTTAGTTGATACTTGAATTTTTACTTTTTATTGTTAAATTGATTAAAAAGTAAAAATTATATTATTTTTTTGTATATGATTATAAATATAAATAAATATATATTATTAACGTGTCCCCCGACGTGTCCGTGTTCTACTTTTTTGAGAAATGCCGTGTTAGCGTGTCCGTGTCACGTCGTATCCGTGTCCCGTGTTCGCGTCCATGCTTCTTTGCTCACCATAGTGTGAGGGACATATGCATAGTAGTTTTGTCCTATATATATAAATAGGAGCCTTCACCTGCGCTTATACACTAGATTAAGTTACGTGCAATGGTAAATCATAGCCTTACAACTAACTACAACATTTCGATAAGAGGTTTATCAAAAGTCGTTCATAAAAAATCGAAAATGGATGAAAGGCATAGTAAATGACTTGGGTTTCCATGCCAAAACATCCCTCTTCTCTAGCACATTCCACATTTAGAATATCTATTTTCCTTGTGAGCTATTCATCTCTCTCGATCTACCTTCTTCTATCTCATTCCGTCGACTTCTCCACTACCCAAATGTCGGCCCTGTCTCTTCCCCTCCCTCAAAACTAATCCCCAGAAGAATCTTCCCCTCCATCTCAAGTCAACCCAAATACGCTCCTATGTTACTAAACAGGAAACCGATGAATCTTCCATTCAATAAATGGTGAAGTGGGAGGCAAAGGCATTCCAAAAGTAAAAGCCAACCAATCATCCTAACCTTTGATTCAAGAGATTTCAAAGTTGGGTCATTCCAAACCATTTAAATATTGCATTCTTTACCCTTGTAACATTCAATTTGACCTTTAGTAGTGGCAAGATGATGTGGATGCTACATCTGAAAAGGGAATAATGTAAGCCACTAAGTTCATTTCAAATAATGAAAATATAGCAATGGATCGAACTTGTATAAGGAGCGTACAAATCTAATCCTGTTTGCAACCCAACTTTCACTTCTATATGAGCAAGTAAGTGTTATACATGTAAAAGATTTTGTCTCATTGGTCGTTGCAATTGAAAATGGATTAAATATCTGAAAACTAATAAGTATTGGAAGTGTTTGTGAGATGAAGTTGGGTTCTTTAAATTGATTGGCTTTATTCTATTAATCTATGGATTGATCCATAGAGAAAAAGGGAAAGGCAATCACTATTCCCTGCACTTCTCTTGTCCCTGGGCTGGGGTAGTTTATTGATGATGTCACATACACTCAAAGAACGGTGGATTTGCTCAAAAGATGGTGGCTTTCATCAGGTTTAGAGAGAGAACATTTGGGGATGGGGGAGGAGATAGAGAGATGGAAAGGAAATCCATGGGTTGGGAGAGAGATCGAGATAGAAGATTGATCGGGACAGATGAAATGCTTAGAAGGAAAAGAGATATTCTAAAGATGGAGCGTGCCAGAGAAAAGGAATGTTTTTTGGCATGGAAACCCACGTCATTTACTATGCCTTTCATTTATCTTTCAATTTTCGACAGATGACTTTTGATAAACCTTTTATCGGAATATTGCCATTAGTTGTAAGGCTATCATTTATCATCGCACGTAATTTAATCCAGCGCATGAGCACAGGTGAAGGCTCCTCTCTCTCTCTCTATATATATATGGCAAGTCTCTCCTAAGCTCAAGCTTATATAAGAAATTTCGAAAGCCCAAGTCCTTGGGGCCCACCTTTGGTCCATCTAAATGGACCAAATACATGACCCCCTTGAATTGCACATGTCCACCAATTTTTGGTTAAATCTGAATTTATTGGACCGTTGAATCGACTGTGTATACATTTGAATAGACTGTTGACCATTAAATTTTTTGGGCCTAGATGGAGATGATAGAAACCATGGTTGGGGCTTTATTTTTGTAGAGAGGAGGGTCTGGGGAGTCCCTCAAATCCACCCCCCCCACCCCCGCCGCAATCACCATCCTCATGTAGGCCCCATTGGCGTGAACTACACACTTGAGCTTACCTTATCCTAAGCTTAAGCTTAGGAGAGGGGCCCCGATATAAATATATATATATAGGGACTCCCTCATTGCAGCTCAACTGGACGGGAGAAATCCCGTCTGCCCGAGCATGTGGGGCCCACCTGTGGTCCATCCAAATGGACCACACACAGGGGCCCCCTGAAATGCACATGTCTACTGAGTGTGGGCCCCATCCGATTTAACTGGACCGTTGGATTGAGTGACACCAATCTGAATGGACTGTACACTGTTAAACTTTTGTGGCCTAAATGGAGATGATAGAAATCAGAGAAGGGGCTAAATTTTTATAGAGAGGAGAGCCTCTGTGTGTCCTTCAAATCCCCCCCATCCCCATTGCCATGCGGGTCCCCAAGTGGGCCCCATTTCCTTGAGTGGACGCCCCCTATCTATAGCTTAGCGTAGGTGAGCAGCATATATATAGGGAAAGACTACTATGCATCCATCCCTCACCTTCTGGCGAGGGACAATTCCTTTTTTAGACCTAACACGGTCAAAAAAGTGCCATGATGTGTGATGGTTTTGTTCTTTTAGACATCAACACTTTCCAAAAATGGAATTATCCCTCACCACAAGGCAAGGGATGGATGCAAAGTAGTCGAGTCCCTCTCCTAAACCTGAGCTTAGGATAAACTCATAAGCTCACGCCTATGGGGCACACCTAGGGACTCCATTGGGGATAGGGGAATTTGAAGGACTCCATGGAGGCCTCCTTTGTGCAAAAAATCAGCCCCAACCTTGATTTCTATCATTTCCATCTAGGCCCCAAAGTTTAATGGTCAACAGTCCATTCGGATGGGTGTCAATCGATCCAATGGTCCAGTAAATTCGGATTTAACTGAAAATTGGTGGACATGTGGAATTCAAGGGGGTCGTGTATTTAGTTCATTTGGATGGACCAAGGGTGACAAAGGGTGGGCCCCACAAGCATGAGCTTACGAAATTTTATCCTAAGCTCGAGCTTAGGAGAGGCCTCCCCTATATATATATATATATTTATATAGACAAAGATTATGGATGAGTTAATTGCTCATATTCAAGAAGAAGTACCCTAGTGTATGTTGTTTGTTGATGGTATAATGTTGATAGGTGAATCATGAGTCAGTGAATACAAAACTTGAGAGATTGTGGGAAGCTTTAAAATAAGCCATACAAAGATAGAATATTTGGATTCAAACTTCAATGAACATATTCAAAGAGCTGAAACTACAATAAGAATTGAAGCCTGAGCATTACCACAAAGAGATTCTTTACGTTTCCTTGCCCGATAATCAATAAGGATAGTGAGATTGACGAAGATATCAAATATAGGATAAAAACAGGAAAGCAGAAGTGGAGACTTGCTTCTAAAGTGCTTTGTGAAAAAAAATGCCAACAAAATTGAAGAAAAAGTTTTATAGGACAACGATTAGGCTAACTATGACCTATGGACTGGAATGTTGGCTAATCAAAATGCAACATATGCACAAAATGGATGTAACAAAGATGAAAATGTTGAGGTAGATGTTTGGTAGAACTAGGAAGGTTAAAATTAGAAATGAGCGCTTTCAAAAACTTTTAGGGGTAGTATCAAAAGAGGATAAAATTAGAGAAACTCGTTTGAGATGATTTGGACGTATCTAACGCAAGTCGGCAACGTTGCCAGTAAAAGAAAAGTTAGGCTATGTAGGTTGATGGCCCACCAAAGGGAAGGGATAAAGTAAAGAGGATGTGAACGGAGGTAGTAACAATAGATCTGACGAAGAACAACTTATATAAGGATCTGGCTCAAGATAGATTGGAATGGAGAAATAGAATTCAGATAACCAACTCCAACATAGTAGGGACAAGCCTTTGATGGTATATATATATATAACCACAATGAACCACATACACGTCTACAGGAAACATAGCTGTCAATTCCGCATTGTTCCGGCCAGAAGTTCCGAAATTGGCCTTGGGCAAAAAAGAATGCCCCCTTTAAGTTTCTGGTCCCAATTCCAGTCCATTCTGGTCGTTCCAAACAGTCTACTACTTCCAATTTTGGACCAACTTTGCCCCATTTTGGCTAAGGTTTCATACTTTCATTCATAGGTGCATACCGCTGGAAGTAGCAAGCACACGATATTACCATGGCGAGCACACAGTCATACTTCCATTCATATGTAGTGAACACTAGAAAATGGTCATTTGTACAGTGTAGTTTAATTTAAGTGATACCAGTATGTATTTTTAGTATTATTTTAGCATTCAACTAGCTTTGCAATTTTAGGGATTCTTTTACATATTTTAAAAAATTTCTTAATTGCATCTTTTCCATAATGGAATTCTGGAATTGACTTGATGTTGAAACATTCCACTACAAAGTCAAACCGGAATGGTAACTGGAACGGAATTGACAACTATGACAGGAAACAATAGAGGAAGATTGATATAAAGAATATTAATGGATTTAGAGCAGTACCCATGTTAATATTCTCACGAGACACATGTCTACAAGAAACAACAACATAAGATCAATGCACAGCATAAAACTAGATTTAGAGGATTAAGAAGAGTACTCATGTTAGAATTCTCACGAGGCTTTGTCCTCGCCCACCGCTCCCAAATGCTGTCTTCCAACTTATTCAATTGACTAACTGCATACTGTCAGCACCACGAGATCTTTCATTAGACGTATCAATAGGCATTCTCATCACAGAACCAACATCACAAGAAAAAAACATGCATAAGTTTCAAATATTAATTGTGAGTAAAAGGAAAAGACTCTATAGATGGTGTGTTACATAATACAACGCCAATGCTTATCATAAATGCATACAAAAGGTTTTAAGATCTAAGCAGTACATGTCCATCTACAGCAGTCCAACTTATTACGGAAGTAGAAAGTGAGGTATAATTGTCACTGCTCAAGCCCAGAACAGTTTGGTTCCTTTCCATTGGGTGCTTCTGCAGGATGGCTGTTGTCAATGAGATTGTTACTGCGAACAATCCATATGGAACATGGACACCTCATCCTGAATATGCTAAGGAAAGTAGAATAAAGGGGACCACCTTCTTATGCACTATGATTTCACTCACAAGGTCTGTGTCATATCATACTATCATGTGGTGTTCAATAGACATGACAATAATGCAAACAATGAAGGAGAGTTTTTGGGATGGACTGCTTGTTCCATTGATCAGCCCCCTGGGGGTTTATATAGTTTATAATATGATGTGAAGAATGGAAAAAAGACAAGTACAAATAATGTTTCCAGCCCAATCAGTAACCTAATCAGAGGTAGATACAATAAATAAAGATGCATGTCTATCCTAATCAGCATGGTAAACCACTGTACTATATGATACAATGTTCTTCATTACATAGTAGTTTGATATAGGGATCCATACTTCCATAGGAACATCAGACTGTAGGGATTACAAAACAATCCCCCCAAAATTGACGTTAGGTGGATTGAACAACATAAATATCCTATTTAGAAAGCAATGTCAGTCATATATCTGAAGATCTGAAACCGCATGTGGAAGTGTGATGATCTAGTGGTACTCATAAGCATCATGAATGTAATGATAATCTACTTCATTATGTTTTTCCTTCCATGAAAAACTGTATTGGATTTCAATTTCGAAACGTTTTTCCTTCCATGAAAAAATGTATTGGATTTCAATATGAAGGGCACTTGTATTATCAATATGAAGAGATATGCAGAGTGATGGAGGAATACCAATTTCAGAAAGGAGTTTGAAGCCAAGTGATTTCAGAATTGGCAGAACACATAGTGCAACATTTAACTTATGTCACTGACTTGGAAACTCTCTCTTGTTTTCTACATTCCAAGAGATCAAAGAGTTCCCTAGCAACATACACCATCCCGTAGTAGGTCTTTGGGTGTTTGGGCAGCCTCATAATCAACATCAACAAATGCTTGTAATTGGAGAGTTCGAAATTTGTTCTTTGATCTCTTCTCCCTGTTCAGGTGTTCAGAAGTTGAATAGCTGGATATTCAACGTCTGTTGATGACTTGGCAACTCTCTCTTTTTTTTTTTTTTTACACACTTTCAAGAAATAAAAAGAGAAGTTCCCTAAAAAATACAACATACTGTAGCAGATCTTCGGGTGTTCAGGCAGCCCGCCCAACCAACATCAGCAAATACTAGTAAATGGAGATTTGATGCCATAGAAAAAAATAACTTGCAACATGGTGTTCCTAGAAGATTACTGAATAATGCGAAGCATTGTAGTCATACATGTAGAGGCAATGGAGACCATCCCAAATAAGTTGGCCCTCCTCCACACGTGTGATTCTTACTAATCACATGCGCAATTGTAATAGTCAAACTTAATATAATTGATTAGATTATATTTTGCTGATTATAATTGTAAATAAGAGAAGTAATCAAGGAGTTAAATCAGGGATTAGATTACAAATCCTCAATTATAAATATACAACCAATCAACCCTACTGGGGACTAAATCATTCTAAAATTCTCTCTTATTCCATTTTCATATTCTTATGCTTAATATGGTTTCAGAGCATTGTCGCGAGAAGATTAATCAGTTGACATGATTTCTGAATCCTTAGACTTCATTTGAAAATATCCAGTTAATTCCTCTTGGTCAATTGACCGTGCAAATTGAAGCAGATCATCAAGGAAGATTCCAAAGACTCTGCAATGAGGCCTAGAGACCTCTTCGTATCAGATCTAGCCTTCTCACCAGAAATAGTGCATCAGATTCAACCCCAAAAGAAGACTGTCATCTGGTTCCAGCTTTTGTGTATCGTCTGTCAAAAGGTGGGCCCCACTTTTGTTGATCACATAGCTCAGCGATCAGCATAGCCTTGGCTGCCCATTGATTTTGGGACTTCTCATCATTTTTCTGGATATTTTTTGGAGCGAGTAAAAAGGATAGTTCTCATCACAGTTTCTGATCGGTAGTTTTTCCAGTTCATCATCACCATCAATCTTTGTGACCAGTGGTCTGATCTGAGGGGAACTTTGTGACAAGGTATATAAGTACCCTACAAAAGTCACTGTGTTGTAAGAATTCAGATCAGATTTCTCACCAATGAAAATCAGCCATTCAGAGCTGACATTTTTGGTAGCCCAAGGGTTTTTTTATTTTAAAAATGGGTAACAGGCATATATTGATTAAGAAGATTGGAACGACAGCAACAGAGGACGAAACCACATGCCCCCCCCCCCCCCCCCCCCCCCACCCCCCCCCCCAACCAAAAAAAAAAAAAGGGAGCCTCCATAATGTATACCAAGCAACCCAACCCAATACAACAAAGACTACACTGACATGGTGCTTAAATAGTTAAGTTATATGTTTGCTTTACCCCTTGTTTGGCTAAAATATCTGTCATCCCATTAGCAAACCTACTAAAAAGGATATACAACACCCCAAAGATAGAACCTTCCAATGCCCTTTGAAAGAACTTGCCCACAATATGACATTTAAGGAGTTGCTTTCCACTGTGAGGTTGAACTAAAAAGTGCGATGATAAAATGTGAAGAGCTTCCAAGATAGCCAAAGTCACTACTTCATCTGAATCTTTGATACCAACATGCTTTGAAAAGATGTACAATAGTTCCCCATTCAGATTTCTAAGAACTTCTATTCCAACTAGACCCAGTTTACGACGAACTGCCCCATCTACATTAAACGCTAGGAAACCCATCAGAGGAGGGCTCTCCTGCACTTCCCTCTTTATCCTTAATCTACACATCGTCAGGCAAGCTGCCCACTTGTACATGATCTTGTCAATGTCAAGATCACATAGCTCCTTCCTAGTACAAGCCCATCTCGCAATCCTCAACATCACTGTAGGCAAAAGTCTATCCCAAGAAGGTTCCTTATCATTGAAGATTCTATCATTTCTTTCCTTCCATAAAGACCATAGAATAGAAAAAAGAAATAAAACTCCATGGAATCAAACCACATCCTACCATAGGACTGATATTTTCCGCATTGAGTACAAAAGGTTTGTCACAATTGTCACGATTTGGATTATGTTGTCACCCTGTCCAGAATTGGGTGGCAATCCTCGACCACGACTACCAATTCGTCCACCCCCACGATTATTTCCACGGACACGTCCTTGGTCGCCACCACCAGATCTTGCATTTGGCACTGTGTTGCCACATTATTGTTTGCTAGGGTAGACCTCTCAGGTATGTTATCAGGTTTGGGAGTCATAACCAAACGACGACTTTCTTCTCCTTGTAGTAGGGCAAATACTGTACCAATGGGAGGCAAATGATCCTAACTTATTACTTACGTGTGAATAGATTCATACTCCTGGTTAACACTCCCTAAGAGTTCAAATATATGTTGGTATTTCAACAATTGGCCTATTTTTTGGCAAAACAGGTCCAGGGCTCATGTAAAACTCCAACTCTCTCCATAACACCTTGAGTTTAGAATAATAATCTCAATTGACAGAGTTTTCTGTTTAAAATTGGCAATCTCCATCTTCAATTCTAGAATTCTAGAATTGTTCCTCTTTTGTGCATAGCTAGCCTTAATTGACTCCCATAGCTCCTTTGCAGTTTTAGAATATTTGAAAGTCTTCGCAATCACTTCTTCCATCGAGTTAAGGATCTAGTTCATGATCAACATATTTTTTGAAATCCGATCCAAATATTTAGGATCATCCTTCTCTAGTTCCTTGATACTCCTAGTAATATAACAAAGTGTTTATGAACCTCCAATGGCCATTTTCGCTAAATAGGCCCAATTCTTATAGTTAGTACCATTAAAAGGCTAGGTTATCCTTGTATTAGGATTAATAATATTGGAGAGAATCAACTGATTAGATCCCGTAGAACTGGAGCCTTCACGTTTTGACTCCATTTAGATTAGCGTTTCAGTTACAAACAATTTGATGAATCCAAAAAAAAAAAATGATTAACACATTGTCAACAGCGAAGCAATACACTAGATTGTGACTGTTGATGACCAGAAAAAAACACCAAGACACAAATCCAATGATACTAAGATGCTGAAAAAAAGAAACCACCAAAACTTTAGAAGCACAGGATCATGCCCTAAAGTCTCAACCCAACACCTCAAACATCAATTAACACAACAAACATAAATCCAAAGCTCTGTAACATCAAGTTGACAATTCAAACTAGCAAGGCGATGTTATAGACTTCAGTCGACACATATAGATCCAAGACAACGCTTCATACATCATAAAACAACATGATGAAACACTTACCTAGGCTTCTATGGCCAAAATCAGACATGAAACAGCCATTAAGGGACTCCCTAGGTCACCAACCAACCAACCATCGTCATCTGGAATCTCAATTCCCAGCCAAACCTCTAGTATGGTTTGGCTAGGGTAGAAGGCCTTCAAGACTTGTTTGTTCCTTAGATCTGAGCTGATAGACTTGATTATCTTATTGTCTTCCCTTAGATTTGAAATCCTGATACCAAGTCTAAACCCTAGATTGGATTGGACATAGGGCTCTAACTAAATATGTCATGAGAAATAAAAAGAGAAGAAAAAAGAGAAGAGGGGGAAAGAAATCCAATTAGTAGAAACCGTAGCAAGGTAATCACACCCAACAGGTTTGGTGATCACTCCTATATTATTATTTCACTAATTTCTGGAATTACAAAAAAGTCCCTAAATATTATTACATTTATATCAAAGGCCCTAACTAATTATAAAATTACGAATAAGTCCTAACTGATAACAACAATCCTATATTAAAGGATTACATATGAAAAAAAGAGGACACTTAATTTCTTTCTATCAGGCAATTATAGAGGACAAACTGATTATATCATCCTCACGAATCGATGAATTATTGAGTCGAGCTGGATTTGAACCAGCATATACATGTCACCAACAAATTTTTAATCCTAACCGCTCAGGCATTGACCAGGAACAATCAATTGTATGCTTACTGATAATCCATAATCAACGCCCTTTCATCTTACCCCCCAAGGGAAGTCGAGTCCCTGCTGCCTCCTTGACAAAGAGATGTCCTACACCAAGAACTATGGGAACAAATTCTGCCCCCTTTGCACTCTTAACTCTCATCCATAAAGCAGTTACCATCAATGATCAAAATAGCGATTACGGTGGGTGCAGCAACCAGTGCCAAAACACTATGTAGCAGAAGATGCATAGTGGTTGCAGCGATACATAGCCGTGTGGCAGTGTGAATTTTTAAGCGGTCAAATTTTTTTGAATATTGTATAATAGCCAATCTTGCATTTTTGTTTAGTGATTTGAAACCATATGAAGTTAGAGAGAAATTTAGGAAAGGCTATTGAGGACAAGAAATAGGAAAAATAGTGTTTAAAATTAAAATTGCTAGGCTCTGCCGCTATTTTCAAAATAGCGTAAAAGCCGCTATTTTGAACCATGGCTGCAATTTCCATAAGCAACAAAATAAATCAAACTCCAATTCTAACTACGACATCCAAAATCTGGACTACTTCCAAAGCCATGTGTATGTTACAATTATCAAAATGGAAGACGTACTCGAAATCAGTACACAGTTGTACTCACATGCATACATGGTGGTAACAACATTAACTCTCATTGGGAGCACCAAGTTTCAAGTTCTAATCAACCTGTTGAAAGGCTTCTATGCCACCCTCTAAAGCGACCAAATGATAATTGGAATAAATCACCAAAGAGAGTCCATAACCATTAAGGAATCAAACAAATAACTTCTGGCTAATGTAATAAAACAAATAACCAAATGGCTATAATTTGCACATCGTAGACATGGTTACATTCTCTGTCTTGGTAGAACCACAAATGAATTTTTTCAGCTATATCAGTTTTGTGGCATTTCGACGACTGTGAATGTCACATTCCCGCTACTCCATAAAAGCAACTAATGTATACATACAATAATCGATCAAGCCTACTCTCCAAGAAAAACTGTGGAATGGAGTTTTTGGAGTTCCACATTTACCGTAGTTTGATCAGTATACTACCTATATTTATTTTTAAAAAAAGAAGTGAAAGATACAAGATACCACAAAAGACTGAGAAAAAGACAGCTGAAAAATTAGTCCTTCCATGATTAGACATTAAGGAATAAACAGGATAAAAAGCTCACATGTAGAGTATTCAATCGGACGCAGAGTTTCGAAGTTGACAACAAGTTAATTTCACTCGATCTTCTCTCATCAAGCAAACTGAGGTCACTTGCTTCCTTCTTTACGAAAGCTTTAATTCCATGCTCCTTTTTGTATCGTGTGAGTATGGGCATAGGTGGTATCAAATCCTCTTTACTACCTGCAGTTGCAAGATAACACTTTGAAGTTCAATTTGACAAAACTTGTCGTGGGTATAGAAATGAAAATAATAAAAGTTTGAGGAGAGTATCTTCAGTAACATCTTAGAGATGAGGAATGAAATTTGGAAACAAAACAATTAAGGACATTAGGGAAAACAATTATTTATTTGTAAAATATAAGCAGCAATTTGATTTCCAAAATCAAATTTTTATACAGTAAGAAATCATAGAAGAAACCATCATATGCAAAAAAATTTAGTAGAAATTTCCAAAGTGCACCTCTGGTTGAGGCAAATTAAACTGTTAAAAAAAGAGAGTTTTTTTTATCAAATTTTGAGTTTTTTTAAAGTAAAAGTTTATTAAGGTAAAGAAAAGAGAAAGCTACAATGCTAAAAAACGAAGGTATGAGGGCCAGCCAACCGCAAAAAACCTGCAAGATAACAAAAGGAAGAAAACTGCATCCTGGTATCTCAGAACTCAGACTCGGCCCTTGATTTGGCCACAGAGTCGGGTTTATGTTGTGTTGATTACCTGCATTCCATATGGACCATTGCAAAAGGAGAAGAAAGTAAATGTTTGCTATGGCCCATTACTATTTTGCCCAAAAAAATGTCACCACAGAATGGCAGAAATGGGTCCCATCTGCTTTCTGATAGAACTGCAGAGCACAAATTCCTTGGAACATTCTGCTCTTGTTTAAACATCATGGTGGAGTGTCCCAGATAAAGGCTGGCATCACTCAGAAGTCAGAGATGGACTGCAGTCCCACCTCCAGCTCAAAGGCAAGCATATGACTAAGATTTGAGGGGGGCGCATACTTTGTTAGGGCTTAGTCCAAATCAACTTAGACCCAGCTGAGTTTTAAACACTGCTTTCATATTGAGTATCCAATGAACTGTGTATTACAGAAACCCTAGAAATCCTAAGTACTTCTAATTCCTAATTGTGTAATTGAACTCCTAACCCCCTATGGTCCCAGACATAAAGAAACAAAAGTGGGACCATTTACATTAGATTCCCAATACTTCTCTGGTAATGAAAGGTTGACAAGGAGAATATCATTAAATTAAATTAAGATAAAAACTGTGGCACATGAACCAGCAAGCAAAGGAACAAATATTAATCCCGCACAAGTCAAATGTTGAGAAAAGTTTATACTGACCTAATTTGTCAGTAACATGATGAGTATATACTTGGAATGCATTGTCAAGACTGCGGAAGAGGTAATTCAATTCAATTGGTCTCATTGGCACTTTAAGAGCAAAAAATTGATCAACCGTCTGCAGGAAGAAAAAAGTTTTAACTTAAAGACATCAACACATCTGTGGAATGTAGCAAATGGTAAGTACTCTTAGTTTAAAAACTAAAATATAGAAAACAAAAAACATGTGGACAAAAACATAGGCTCCTACAACATGTCACGAATCTGACTTCTAATATAAGTGGAACATAAGGAAGATTAGTGGTTCACTAAGAACATATACTACTATATTACGTAATGTTTGCAATGTTTCTGCAATGACATTCCTTGTAAAGCATTCGAGTGGGAAAGTGCATTTTGTGTCATTCTCCTAAAATGCCCCATCTACTTGTCAGAAGCCCGCTTTGGACAGCAAGTTCCAGTTTACTGCATAAATTTGTTGGCACTAATCTAATCATTAAAAAACGAGGGGTAAAAAAATAGTGGGCACTAATCTAAATACAATATTTAGGAGTTGGGGCAAGGGTGCCCGGTATCAGCATTTCTATTCTTTAAAGTAGAAGTCTTTCCAAATGCTAGAGAAAGCTAGAGTGGCAGATTTATTTTGAGGCTTCTATAGTGGCAGACCCAGAATCGCGTTATCATCTTCAGTTTGCAGATGAGACAGATCTTCTGCAAAACAGACAGAAAAATACAAATTATTGAAGCAGTGTTGAGATTCTTCAAGTGAAATAGGGATTTTTAGTTAATTGATTAGCCTAAAGGCTAGCAAAGCTCAGATGATAGTCTGACAGTATTAAGGAGTACAAAGCAGGATCTCTCCCATCCACTACCTAGGCTTGTCTTTATGTGTTGGCATTTCTTCTAAGGCCTTGTGGGACCCAATCGTAGGACAACTTAGACTATCTGCAAGGAAATCCAAATGCCTATCATCTCGGGGAATTTCTCTTCCAAATTCAGCTCATGCCAACTTTCTATTTTATTATACACTGCTCTTACACTGTCCTATTTCAGTAATTGAGAAGGTTAACAGGATCCAAAGAGATTTTCGCTCACAATGAATGAAGGAGAATAACCATCACCAGTTACGCTGCAGGATGGTGTACAAAGTCACCAAGCAGCTGGGAATTCGGTCTCTCACGCAAATGAACAAGGCTCTCGTTAGCAAATAGCTCCCCAACCCACCCCACATCCCCCCACCAACACCCCCCCCCCCCCCCCCCAACCCTCACTCTCTCTCACTCTCACACACACACACACACAAACACTTTGTGGAGACTAAGTGAACAAAATGATCCAATGGCCTATGGGAAAGAGTTCTATGTTATAAATATAAAATCGAGGAAAATGGTTGGAAAATCATGCCAGCCACAAATCACTCTCGACTATCTACACAACTGAAAGACCTAAATCAAAGCAGTCGTCTCAAGTTAGAGAGGGACATAGGATCTGATTCTGGATTGTAAATGGCTGGGGAACAGCACCATGGGCAATAATTTTATCCCCTTTCAGAATTGCAACCAATTCAACCTGAGGATGTGAGAGACTATGTGAAATTTAAAAAGCCCAACCAAACACGCCCTTAATTCATAGATTGCTCTCTCCTTGGAGAACTGCTGCACCGTTCACAGCTGATGCGACCTGTTAATCCCCACTCAAGACATATCTTGAAGCACAAGCCTTGTTTCTTTTTTAAGAGCTAATGCTGCCACAAGCTAAACTCTCCTCTACAATTTCTACTTGCCTATATGGTGTTTGCACAAGCATCTGACAACTGAATAATGGATGTGCCATGTGGGGCCCACAGCTCAATTCATCCTGAGCATTCTGGTCCAACCAGCACAGTTTGTGCTCTCCTTTTTTATTTCATTTCTTTTTGAACCCCTAATGAGAGCAATTTAGCACTATTATATTAGGAAGTAAGTGTCAGAAGATAAGGCTGGGATCTAATCACATATTCCATAGCTTTCCTGAGTTCTATATATGTATTACACAGTCAAATGTGACTGGCAGTGCACTGACAACATACTGAGGAATAACATTGAGCTATTTCTTTATTCTACAACTAGGTGGGTGCCTTCCTCTTACATCTCTTCCATTTTCTAGTGTTAGTGTTGGTACTCTAGCAAAATACGGCAGGAATGAAGAAATTTTCCGGATTGTTTTGCAACAGCAGTCCTTTTTACTGCTAGGCAGTGGCATTTGATGGATCTAATATAGTCGTGGGTTTCATTTGATCCCTCTGATTGCATCACATCCCCAGTACAGCTTGGTGGCAATCGAGTCAGAATAGGTGACCCAGAGTCCCAGACTAGACCGGTAGCAGCCCATAGTTGCATCCCAGTGGCCTAACTTGACTGTGTGCCGTCCAGGATTTAGTGTCATGGTCCAGACCCATGTGTAAAAGGCTCAGACTTGCTGGGAAGGCCAACCAGTCCCCTTAGTAGTGGCCAACCCAGGGTCCCACCAATTTGATAGCCACCCTTGGGCAACCCAAAAGGTATAAGCCCTTAGTGGGTTTGAGTCTTTTTTGCCCCATTTATTTAGGCCCAAATAAACAGCTGACCTGCTGTTCATTTTCTGAAAATTGAAGAAAGCCCCCTGCAATTTCATAGCATTTAAACAGCACTCTTTTAACAATCTACATTACAACCACGGACCCTATTTATGTGATCAAAGGCTTCTAGAGACAACAATGCATTGCCCATTGTGTGATCTTCTGATGAAGGCCCCAGGGTTAGGGCCTGCATGGAGTGCCGAAGCATGTGTCAAAGACACTTCAAATGGTCTTCAAGAAGAAAAATATGAGGACACACCTCCAGGGATAAAGCCCACAAATTCTCAAGTCTGAAAAATAATTCACTACAATGCAATATAATTAAGAAAGCAAACTTAATGCCTGAGAAGTCCTAATCTAATAATGGAAACTAAATAAACTAGAAATCTAATTCTAATTACAATAATTAAATAACATAAAATCAAATTCCTAAATCTACATGGGCCCTACACATGTGGCCATGAGGTCTATCCCTCATCATCTTCATTGTGATCACATCAATGAATCAGACCAGTTGGCTGAGTCGACCTAGTTGACTCATCTAAACAAACTGGTAGTGCCCCAATCTGTTCTAAAAGGTTTCTAAAGCCCTTTCTTTCGCACATCTTTCCATTGATCTCTCCCACAGCCCTAGCAGCCCGGCCATCTATCTTCTATACCTCTCAAATCTCCATTTTTGCTTTCAAAAATATATTCTAAACAGTAGCTTCAAATCTTTTCACCTCATGCCTTCTCCTTCTCATTCCTCATATTTCTTCATTTTATTCCTTGAAACCTATTTCTTCATTCTCTGCAGGCTTCTAGGGCTTAGATATACTAAGACTACAGCCTTATATCAGAATTTAGAGGAATTGGAGGGTGTTCAACAAGGGGAAATGTTTTTGTGATTTTGTTTAATACAGTTATAATCATGTGTATGCATGCATTCCATCTTAGATTTGAGGAATTGGAGGGTGTTCAAAAAGGGGAAATTTTTTTGTGATTTTGTTTAATACAGTTATAATCATGTGTATACATGCATTCCATCTTAGATTCATGTATAAATAGGTTAGATCTAGTATTAGGACATTTTTTTTATGTTTCAAAGAAATCTGGGGCTTTAAGTTATGATTTCTATCTATTTTTTGCTTAATACAGCTTTTTTATCAGTAACAATAATATTTTATAAATGAAAGATCAAGTACAACTCAGCTTAGAACATCCAAATTCCAAAAAACAGTTCTCATAGGTGTAACAAACAAACGGTACAAGAGATGCATGTTTTAGGGACATTTTTGCTCAATACATGTTATAATCATGTGCAAACATGCATTTCCTGTTAGATTCATGTAGAAATAGCTTAGATCTAGTAACAAGACATGTAGATCTTGATTTTTTTTACAAAGATGAATTTGGGGCTTTTTAAAGAAAGATTTTTATGCATTTTTTCTTAATACATAACATGTATTTCATGTTAGATTCATGTGTAAATAGCTTATGACCCTATCCCTGAATCAGCTCAACATGAGGGCCAATATGCTTATGCATATGAAAATCCTCATGAGCCACACCAGTATGACTAATATGCGTGGTATGTGTATGGTCATGGTGATGGTTATCAAAAAGATCAACACCAACCACAAGATGGAGTAGAAATGGGTGGTGGATTAATTGATATGCTTTATCCTTTTCCTCTTTGATCAGGGTTATGGATTACAAAATTAAACAATGATGAGAAGAGATGATGACAACAACAATGATGAATAGAGGTTTCAGCTGGCTCGATCCTCCATGTCGTACTGAGATTTTGAATGAAGACTGAAAGTTTCTTCAGTTGCTTTTCCCACTTCCCAGTTCTCACTCTCAGATCCCCTGCTCCTAGTCCCTACCCTTGGCCATTTTGGGGAATGGAGTATGAAATATAAACTTTAATATTACATTATGTTTCAATTTAACATTATTATCATTTATAGCCACTTTGTGGTATGGAGTATGAAATTAACTTTAATATTACAATATGACTATGGAGTATGAAATATGAACTTTAATATTACATTATTTTCAATTTAACATTACTATCATTTCAAAATTGTTAACTCATGAGTCGCTGTGAAATGTTGTTAATCTTGAGCTCTAAAAATAAGTTAAAGTCATGAATCATGAGCATCAAGTCAACGACTCCGCGCTCAACAACACAAAACATCTGTATAATTGAGAATTTTTACTAGCATTCCATTAATTTTTATTTTATGAATTATTTATTTATTCGCAGGGAGGGGGGGCGGAGGGGTGGGGTGGGGTGGGGTGGGGTTTCGAGGACCAACATGGGCTGCACCTACTCATGTCGGTTCAATTGGCATTACGCGCAGCATTGGAATTTAAAACCTTGGGGCTCCGAATCGCATGTATGCAATCAACTACCACCAGAAACATCAATGCTTAGCCTACAATGTGAACTTCATCATGCTCCTCATCATTCCCGCAATCCGCATCAATCAAGAAATAACATCTTTGAAACAAGCAAGCCAAGAATTACAAACCAAGTGACCCAAGAACCAAGCAATGTGAATGAATTATCTCATCCTATTCCTATTTCCTGGCAAACCAGGATCATTTGCCTGATCTAAATTGTGATTGCAAATAGTGACCTATAATCCAAGTAACCTTATTATCAGTTATCATGCATTGCTTCCTTTATGAAAACACATGCTAATCAAAATACGTAAGAGTTACAATGGTGGTGGGCCTTACAGGGATGTAAATATCTTCGTAGCGGCCGATATATCGGCCGTAGCGCCCAAGGGCGCTACGCTTTTTGCGAAATAGCGGCGCTCACAAGCGTAGCGGCCCGTAGCGGCCGCTACATTCCCGTAGCGGCCGCTACGGCGGCCGCTATCTTTCCGTAGCGGCCGCTATGTATGGACCAGGCCCCTCTTCCCGCTTCTTCTCTTTTGCTCAACAGGTAGAAGAACAAAAAAAAAAAGAAGTAGAAAAAGAGGAAGAAAAGGAAAAAGAAAAAAAAAGAGAAAGAGAAAGAGATAGAGTGGGACAAGTTGCAGACGACATACCTGATACGGCGGCAGCAGCAGCAACATCACAGCAGCAGCAGCAGCATCAGGCAGCAGCGCAGCATCAGGCGGCAGCAGCAGCAACAGCAGCAGCAGGAGGCAGCAGCGATCAGCAGCATCAGCGATCAGCGGCAGCAGCATCAACGATCAGCAGCAGCAGCGATTAGCAGCGGCAGCAGCAACGACAGGAAGCAACAGCAGCAGCAACAGGAAGCAGCAGCAGGAGGCGGCAGCAGCAGAACCTAGCAGCTCCTCCTCTTTCTTCTTCCTCTTCTTCTTCTTCTTCTCCTCCTCCTTTCCCTCTTTCCCTCTTTCCCAAATTCCGATCGTCTATTTTGGGCGGTAGTTAGGGCAAATGGGGCAACAAATAGCCTTCGTCTGGATTTTATTTTATTAACGGGTCGGTTATGGCCCACGATGGCCCATTTGATGAAAGGTAGAGAAAAAAAATTAAACGGGCCACTCAAAAACATTAAAAACCATTAAAAACATTTAAAAAAATTAAGTGGGCCCATCCAAAACAATAAAACCTAAACAACCTGTTGTAACCATTGGTGGGCTCCACAATGAGGCAACAACGTTAAAATAAAAAAAGTAACATAGGAGCCAAGTATTACTAAATTGAAATTGGCACCTTCCTCAAATTTCTCTCAAATTGGAAATAGGGTCATTGACAACTTCCACACCTACTTTTTACAGTTATCTATAAAAAAATTCCACACCTACTAAAAATAAAGCACATCTAAATTTCACACTAATTGAACATAGATTATTTAATAGGACACAGGCCCAACCAAAGTTCACTCTAGTTAATAGGAAATAGGGCTCTAACCAAATAACACTCCAATAGAAAATGGACCTTGTTCAATTTTCAATTTAATAAAAAATTTCCCTCCACATATATATATAAATATATATATTTCAAAATATAACTATGAAATAACCATTAAAAAAACTAATCCAAACAATTTTACTCTAATAAAAAATAGGGCTTTAATCAAATTTCACTTTAATAAAAAAACTTTCTCCATATATATATGTGTGTGTATTTCAAGATAAAACTATGAAATGTTATATTCTAAGCATGACTAAATAACATTAATTCATATGAAAAAAATTTATCATTCCTATTTTTTTTCTATTCATTGAGCGATACAGGACCTCATGCAATGAGGCGACCGCTACATACCCTTATACTAGTTACTTTTGCAAAACAAGCATATATTCCATTATTTTCCAATATTTTAGATTTCTTGGAATTTTTTCAAATTTTTTTGAAGATATTTTTCAATCACGCCGCTACGCCGCTACGTATCGCCGCTACCGCTACATATCGCCCGCTACGTATCGTTTTGGCGACGGGCCGCTACACCCGCCGCAACCGCTATTTTTATCCTTGAGTTACAGGAAGAAGTGCAAGGTGCCAACTACAGGAAAATATACACGTCACAACATTTAATTTAATAAAAGACGGAAATCTTATAGTGCTATGCTAGAGGCACTGAAAATTCCTCATTGCGTTATGAAGAAAAAGAAACAAATAGCGAGACCACATTGAGCCATCAAGAAAACATAAATGACTCCACTCATAACCATGAAATCATAAACAGCAAGGTGAGCTACATTAGCAACTATTAACATGTGTTACAACTTACAAGCCCATAAGCAATACAGGCTCCTTAACAACTACCCTCAACAACTTTTAGGCTAAAATATCAAAAACAACATAACAGTATGAAAGAGAGGGTACAGTCTGAAGTAGAGAAGCAAATAAAATTGCTATAGAAAGTGTTATGCAAACAGCTAAAATAATGCATACCTCTTCTATGATTCTGTAAACTTCAACAATTGAACTTGCATGTCGTATTTGAGGTGTTATCGTATCCCACCTCTATAAAAAGAAATTCCGTCAGCAAATTATCCATGGTACCATATCAAACACTAGTGGAAAACGATTTTTAAACAAAACTGAACACCAATATGAGAAATACAACCAGTAATAGTTCATGTAGGTTTTAGAGGTCTATTCTAGCATGACTTGTGCCGGCCATGGGATTCTTGGCATGTTGATGTAGCCAAGTGGCCCACCTGACGTATGCTCATGGTGCAGATTAGGAATCTACCAAAATATTCTCCATCGTTCAAAGTAAGACAAATAATTCATAGCATTGAAATAGACAATAAAAGATTGGTGAACAGGTGACAATATAAATTCTAACTCATTGGTGAACAGGTGACAATATAAATTCTAACTCATCTCTTGCATAAGTCATATTTGAATATACACACATCCTATTTTAATTCAAACAAGTCCCATTTGAATTTAAGAGTCTTATTTGAATTTAAACAAGACCTATTTGAATTTGAGTTCAAACATATTCGATCTGGTTGCAACCTGAACCCAAAAAAACTGCCATGAGTTGAATAAGGCCCAAGAAACTTGATGGGATTGGCACCCACGTAGCGCATGAGTAGACTAAGCTGGGCCCAACAGATCCATTTGTAGCCTGTGTTTGTCTTAGACTCAGTTCAGGCTCCTAGACTTCTTGGGCTAATCCTGATAATCCATTACAGAAATATTTCAATTGAAGCCATCAGATCTTCATTTGCACCAGTTTTTCTTTTCTTGAGTGGCTTTAGCCTCCTCTGTACCACTCTTCTGTCAAAATAGACTCTTATTGTATAGCTGTTTCCATCTTTTAATAAAAGTGAGCATCCAAAAAAGGAAGGTGAGGGGAGGTCAATTCAGGCTCCTAGGCTTCTTGGGCTAATCCTGATGATCCATTACAGAAATATTTCTATTGAAGCCATCAGATCTTCATTTGCATCAGTTGTTCTTTCCTTGAGTGGCTTTAGCCTCCTCTGTACCACTCTTTTGTCAAAGTAGACTCTTATTGTATAGCTGTTTCCATCTTTTAATAAAAGTGAGTATCCAAAAAGGAGAGGGGATGTTTTTTTTTTTTTTTTTTTTGTTTTGGTGTTGGGGTGGGGGGGGGGGGGGGGGGGGGTGGGGTGATGGGGTGATGTAGTTGGGTTTACTATTATTCAAACACCAAGAAGAAATGCAGTGAAGCAGTTGCATATCTCATTTGTATATTTCTGATTTGGAACCATATTCATGTTATCACCAATAAGAAAAGGTAATTGTTGATGAAATAAATAATTAATAAATAAGAACCTATTTGTAGAGAAATGTTGATAGTGGTAATGAAGCCTAGAACAATAACTTTTGTTATAAAAAAAAAAAAAAACAAATTACCTCTTGCTGAATAGCCCGTTCAATCCATCCTAAAATTCTTGGTTGTTGTGAGTTTACCCAGCGCATAACCAGTGTTCCGGATACAGTTTCAACCTAAAACAGAGAGACAAAAGTCAAGAATGTTGCTTGAAGAATCAATTTTTGGGTTACTTGGGCTCCTGATAAAATGAGCAATTAATGTTCAAATGTATGAATAATTATTATAAAAGGACAGAAAGATGAAATTTGAATGAACCTCAATTAACTTGTTAGTGAGAAGGATGATTGTGTATCAACCAAGTACTTAATTGAGCGTGGTTGCAGCCTCGAACAGAAACAAAATAAAGAAAAAAAAAACTATCCGGCAAAAATCTTTGAAATGAAAATTTAAAAAAAAAACTATTTACAGAAACCCGACTACTACCAAGCAAAGACAGTTCGCCTATGTGGTCCACTGGTTATCAGTCCAAGCTCCAAACTCAGCTCCTCACACTGCCAATCCCTGATAAATTGGCACTCGCCCATACTGACATTCCTCCAACTGTTACTAAGATAATAGACTCAATCACCCAAAAAAATCACTTTATCAAATGGTTCAATTTATAAAATTTGTGGCCCATAAATAAGTGGTTACAAGGATCTTAATAAAACAAAAGTGATATAAGAAAGAAGGGCAAGACCCACAAACTATGGGCTTAAGCAAAGAAAGACAAAAGCATAAATTAGGTTCTGCTCAAGGCATCAAAACTATCAAAAACAACATTTGGCCTGAAGATTCCTACTTTTGCCAACCAGTCAGCTCACCATTGCCATCAAAACTGAGACAATTTTTTAACACCTCTTGTCCATGCCAAGGCCTTTCCTTCCTCCATACGCCAAATAACCTGGCATGCAGTTAAATGGGCCCACATGTTGAACAACTTTTACCTTAAAAGTGACATGGCCCTTCTGGATAATAAGGAAGGACATTGAAATGGTGTGAATCCATACCCGACTTGACTCAAGCATACCATGTTGAATTCAGGATATATGATGCCAAACCACCCACTCTATTGATAGGTACAGGTCAACCCAAGTTTGGCACATATCCTTTATTCCGTTTGATATAAGAGAGGACTTAAATATTTTAAGATCAAATATGCTTTAAATTCATAAATGACATTTCCATCAGCGCCCTTTTGTTTGCACCCATTTATGTATGTAAATATTACACTTCTGACTTCGAGCATGGTCACATTTGTTCATGCTCATTTATGCATCCCATGTGTAAATGAGAAGTATAAATAAGGGCATTTTTTACATGAGACTTTCATACCTGAAAAGGTGTGAAAATATTAAACACATCCTTTCTTAAGAAGGTGCCGGTACAAAGGATGAATGGGACAAATAGAGGTTGAAATGTTTAACACGTTTTTTCGACCCGCCTCCAAATTTTAATCCAAGTCAATTTACTAACCCATTAGACCTCAAATCGTTTAGTTTCATGTCTTAATCATTCATATTTGAGATATTCACTCTTAATGCACTATCTTTCATTATCAATATATTACCATTACTCTTTTGGCCTTTTCATAAAAAAATTAAAAAAAAAAAACATCTGTAGTCTGAACCATGCAATGTTTATGCATGTGAAAATGGGGCTCGCAAACAATCATGGTATGATGCTATTGTGTTTCGCAAGCGTAAACTTTACATTTGTAAAATTCATATATGTAAATTTTACATATTTAAATCCCATTTTCATATCGCATGCACGTAATTAAGTTAGGGTGTCCAAAACCCAAAACACCTAGGGTTGAAATTTATAAACCCATGCCACAAAGCCACTACCAAAGTAAGGTGGGCCAAGACAGGGTACCGACCTATGGGCTCCAAATTTTTAATCCAAGCCATTTTACTAACGAATTTGACTTCAAATCGTTTAGTTTCATGTCTTAAACATTCATATTTGAGATATTCATATCAGGGTTTGGGTTGCTTGGAATTTATCTCTTACACAGGCACCCAATTGTTTTTTGGTTATGAGCATCCTTAATGTCCTATCTTTCATTATCAATATATTACTGTTACCCTTTTGGCCTTTTCACAGAAAAAAATATTAATAATAAAAACATATGTAATCCAAACCATTCAATGTTTATGCATGTGAAAATGGTGCTCGCAAACAATCATGGTATGATAGTATTGCGTTTCGGATGTGTAAACTTTACATTTGTAAAATTCACATAAGCAAATTTTAAATAAGAAAATCCCATTTTCATATCCAGTGCACGTAAATGAGTTATGGTGTCCAAAACCCAAAACACCTCGGGCTGAGATTTATTAACCCCTTCCACAAAGCCATCAAAACCACTACCAAACTAGGGTGGACCAAGACAGGCTACCAATTAACCCAGCCATTCCCATCCCTAAGAAACCCAGATACTTCAAATTAGGCAATGTATCATGTCATATCATAACTGATACTTCACCTTTTATTTGTAACATCCATGTCCTTGACATAGTTGTGTGTCCATGCAATATCTGGGTATCATAGGATACGAGATACTCATTTCATCTTCTTGATTAGCCAATATCCGCATCTTGATACATCCATTTCCCAGGTCTTGCATGAAATGGTTCTGATTGTCCATAGTGGTCCTTCAAAACCATAAGCCATACAATCATAGTCCCAGAAAATTGAAGGATCAAATTGGTTGCTGGGCATATTCTTTATAAACCAGAAAACAGCTCTAGGCTAGAAAGAGAATATTAAAAAAAAAAGGTAACAGATTCTGTCAAAATAGATCAAATAGAAACCCATGTTCTCACCTCGTATGGAGTCAACCTTTCCCTGCGGTGTACATCCGCAGTTTCCTCATTACATGCAGACATTATAACATCCATTATACATTGCTCAAGACTGTCAGCTGCAGGTAATACAGATACTACATCTTCTGTAAGATGTTCAACACTGTCAAGAAAAGGTTTCTGAGAGAATACATTTGAGTTAGAACCAGCCAAATAACCACAATTCAAATGCTGGGAATCTTAAATACTAACTTCAAACCTACAAACTTACCAACTTGTTCCCATAAAGTTTATGAAGAAGAGAAGCAGAAACAACAGAAGCCCGTGGATTCCATTGAGATAGAATCGGAATGAAGATGGTTAAGTCTTTCTTCAGAAGTTTCTTAGACTCCTCTGCAAGTGATGCTAACATGTGTTCAGAAGCCGTATCTGCAGTAGCTTCAACGGCATGCAAAATCTGTACATAGCAAAATAAGATTTCCATACCTTGAATCAGCAATCAGGGTGGCAAAGGCAATAACAATCATCTTAAGATCTAACACACTGGTGGTTGTTGCCCTTGGACTGTATCAGCCCGTATCGGGCCATATGGGCCGATACTAATGTGAATGGCAATTTTTTCTATTTATCTGATCAACCATGGCCGATACTCCATCAGTGAATACATCTGTTTGAAGTTATGCAAAGCTGTATTCTTTGATGAGTCTAGGTTGTTGTCGATGTGCATGAATATGTAACTACGCAAGTGAAAATGTACGTGATTGTTCATGGATAAATAGGCAAAAGCGTATCATGTTACTAATTAGCCAAACAAAAGGAGAGATATATAGACATAACAGCAACACAAAAACCATAAAGGGTCACCAAGTACCGACATCATCTCCTCGAAAGGAGACTACTCACCCTTGCAAAAGCATGTTTTACAGAAGATGAGATATATGCTTCAATCTCGTCTCGATCAGTGATGGCACCAGATGTCATCACCTAGAAGAAACAGGCACAATGTTATTTCTAACCTTATACAGATTAAAATACACTGGAATGGAATAATCCTTGAGTTAAAGCTGATTCAGAGGGTTTTTCTGATTCAGAGGGTTTTTCCCCCCTTAGAGAAATGATGAGAATTTTAACTCAAGAAAGAAAAAGAGTTTCACTACTTTGTAATGTGCATACAACCATAGTTTCAATTTTAGCCAATATCTGCTTTTGGTAAATGAAATTAATATTAATTAGAACAGTGCAAAAGTAAGATGAAGTACATGTCCAGGTTCTTCCAGTATCAGCATGCGAGTGACAGTTGCAACAGTTAATATTCCTTCCATCATGGTAGACCCCTGTATCAAAATTGCCTTAAAAGTTTAAGACTTCTGAGAAGATACTAAAAAACGAATAAAAGGAATGTCAAATTATTTGCAATGGGCCAGGTTTTTCACAAACTATCATCAGGGTAAGCATCAAAACTATTTAGCAGCAAGATAGCAATATCCTGTGTTAAAATCAGGAGTTGGCAACTTACAAATAATTCTAAATATGTAATAATAATAATGTATTCATACAGGAATACTAGGACTGTCAAGTATCCAGTACTGAAAGCTGTTCGAGTTGCTTTAGTTAAATGCTTTTGTTCCCATGAACAAAAGCAAAAATAAATGAACTTTGATACAAGTGCAAGAGAAACAGAACAATTCAGGCAATTTCGATGCATAGGATTGAAAAGTTTTGGAATAAATTTCAGCTTATACTGAAGAACCAAATGAATATAAACAATAGAGACGCTCAAGACCAACATTTCTAAGGAAACATCTAAAATGAAACCAGGTTGATGGCACAACCATGTCTAATGTCTACTATAGTGAGCAAAAACAAGGCTTCCGCATTCAAGAGACTCAACTAACTTGAAACTCGCTTGAAAATACAAACAAAAGGAAATCAACAATGCGACTACAACCATGAAGAGTTTGACATTGGTTAATTGGTAAATTTCAGTATAATCAAGAGTTGGTATTCTTTAATGGAACTTCAACAACACCAAAAATAAACATTAGGCCATGAAATCAGAATGACTGTTTAAAGTCACTATGTGTGTCAATTCTTCTGAAGGTTTCTAAGTTCTAACAGAAGGGTTCTGGAAGCCAGATCAGAACTAAGACCCATAAAAACCAACAGTCATGTAATGCTCTCAAATTAAATGAGCAACAAAAATACATAGGCAATCATCAAATTGATTATTACTTCATCATGGCATAATCTATATGTTTATTGGTGTGACTTGTGAGACCTAGACAAGTGAAGGTGTTTGTTCCTTGAGATTCAGCATGGAGACTAATTATTGATTGCTCTTCCCCTCCCTTGCTACATCAATCAGTATCAGAGCAAGTATGTTCTTGGGAGCTAGAGTTCTGAATCAAGAATCCAGTAAATTAATTATAAAAATCTCAAGTTCGTAGTTCCAGATGTGCTTATTTCCATAATAGTTTCTATTCCAATAAAATTACCACCCCCCCCCCCCCCCCCCCCACACAACAAAAAAAAAGAAAAGAATCTCCAATTCATACATCAGTTTAACATCTGCTTTAACTTCTTTGAGATCAGTTATTTTCTTCAATCATTCAAATCCCTGCCATTTTATCTGAAGTAATCTGTAAGAAATTTATTGTTCATACCATACCCATTGCCCATTGATACTCCATCACCCCACCACTGATAACCTCAAACCGATCCCCAAAATGCTACCAACAAAATCACCCTCAAATTGCTCCAAACACCTGGAGTCACAGCAACTGCACTTTGAAGTCCCTGAGCAGTCATATAGCAATTCCAAATTCCCTCGTTGCATAATGGTTACAGCAGATTGATCAGCACTTTAGCCTCCCTTAGACACTTCAATTACCATGTTTTCGATTTCCAATTAAACCCAACCTGCCTCTGAAAATGAACCCAACCAGTCTCAAACCAATTCCATGCACTAAGTCCCACTTTCTACCTCATCAACCCATTTGACCAGCACGAAGATCACTCTGAAATGGAACCTTAATAATGCAATCCTTGCCCTAGATAGTCCCAAACCTTTATGAAACTCACCATACTATTTACACAGTTACAGCAAGATACAACAAAGACACTGCAGCCTGTTATAATGTTCGTACGTGTCCCAAAGCCCAACCAAATTTCACCCAAGACAGACCCAATTCTTCCCTAATCCATCCCCATGTAATCCCATTACCCATTATCCTAATTTTCAGTCACTTGCAGATTGAAGTGCAATCATCAATTAGTGATTGTCCAGTCTTTGCTGTCCTTCAATTTATAGTTTCTGTAGCATCTCTACCATATTTCTTAACTCATATGCCTCAAGTTCGCACCAATATTTATCAACAATAAGAGATTTGCAACCTCTACCATATTTCTTAACTCATATGCCTCAAGTTCGCACCAATATGTATCAACAATAAGAGATTTGCAACCGATCGACTGCTTCTATACAAATATCAGCCTAATTTGGTAGTTTCTATCAGTGTTTCAGCATGCACCAGCATCTCTTTTGATAGGATGCCTACAACAGCAGTGGTAACTCCTATTCAGGGAGGTTAATGGATGGGATGGACAGAGTTGAAAGGACAGCTAAATGAAATAATGCAGAATCCACAGGGCCCCAGGAACATGAAGCCCTCAAGTTCTTCAACAGGCAACATATGCTGAATTGAAGATACAGATTGGGTTCCCTTCCCTTACTGCAAGAGTACACATTAACTCTTAGAAGATGGGGATGCGTAAGGCAGCAGATGCTTTAAGCTGCAAAATGTCTCTCCATGCAACCGTAAAGGCGAATGTGGCCAGATTTGACTTATACTCCCTGCATTTTTGTTCAGATATGGAACAATGTACGGGATTGGCCACGTGGCATGTGCAAGTTACATGAGGGTCCTTTCAGAGGCTTGCAGCTTTGTATTCCCGATTTCTCACTGCAAGATCATATTATTATATAAAAACATATCTGTGGACTATCAGGACATTGTTAAGAAACACTGTATTCAGCACTACTCTTTTGTCCCCTTGTCTCCACCATTTTCTAGAAGCCTAACCAATTCAACCATTCCCCTTGTCTCCCTAACTCCAGCACCGACTAGAATCCACCATCAACTGACCTTGCAAGCCAACATCATCCAACCGCCTCATTTCAAACTGTCTCAACAAGTTATCCTTGAGAAGACATGTGGCCCATTTCATCACTACCTGTTTCCACCGCCATTGCTTCTCAGAGAACATAAATATGGAAGACTTGCCCCATTTGCTGTAGGCAAGTGATGGTGTAGTAAGTGTAATGCCAAACGAAAGCGAGTAGTGTGAAGTGGAGAGGCAAGTGAATGCAACACTTAGAAGTGTAGTGTAGTAAGTGTGTGCTGTACTGAGCATCTAAGAGTATAAAACATGAGTGCCTATGTGTGCCCTTATGGTGTGACGCGTGTAGCAGTGAGTGCATGGTGTCCAACATGCAATAGCATGTGCCACTTCTGTGTATAAGTTGCATTAATAGAAATTAAAGAGTCCGTTTTTTTGTACAAAGTGTAGTTTAGTTGTCTTGCGTTTAGTCTAGGTCCATCTTAGCTTTCCTACAAAGATGGACTCAGACTCAACACAACACAATTCACTACAATTTGTATAAAACAGACCCTTTAATTTTCACTAATACAACTTATACAAGGGAGCATATGCTATTACACATTGGACACTATGCACTCACTAGTCACTACTACACACCTGTCACACCGCATGAGCACTCACACTCTGAGACTCACTACTCTAAGACTCACCATGTATTGCACTCTCATCACCACACACTACACTACACTACTCAAACACATTACACTAGGTAGCCTCTACAACACTCTCACTCACCACAACACAGCACTCTACACTTCTCACTTACAGTTGTCACAAACTTACTACACCATGTTTCACAAACGAGCAAGCACAAGTATTTCTACCCATTGGGAACCGACATGGTGCAAGTGCATGTGGCTGGAAGTAGTCCATGTGGCCCAACCACCATCCCAACATCATGTTGATGGATGAAATCAGCTGGTAAAGTCGGTTTGGTTTTGCAAAAGGTCGGTGAGAGCTTCTAGAAAGATGTGGGCATGATGTCTCCAGAAGTTGCTAGGTTCAAGGGAGCAAAAGAAACATGATGAAGACTGTGTTGTCTAACAGACATTTAGTCGAGACAGCAATGGTAGAAGAAAGCTACTATTGGCCTCGATTGTGGCATGAATACATGATGCAGTAAGATTTGGAGAGTGACACAAGACTTACCTTATGGTTAAAGGACATGTTCAGAACTGGATTATATACTCTTCATCCTGTCTCAAAGGCACCATCATGGGCAGATGTTGCCATGAACTTTATTCTTGAGCTTCCACAAACTCTAAGTGGTATGGACTCAAAGGCCGTCGCTATGGTAGAAGAAAGCTCCTATTGGCCTCAATTGCAATGTGATGCAGCGAGATTACTCGAGCAATGCAAGACTTTAACACATGGCTAAAGGACAGGTTCAAAAATCTGGATTATATACATCTCTTCTTGTTCTGAAGGCACCTGAAAAGATGTCAGCAAGGACTTCTTTCTTGGGCTTCCACTAACTCAAACAGGTATTGCCTCTATTTTTGTTGTTGTTGACACGTTCTCCAAGATGAGTCATTTCATTCCTTGCAAAAAGACTTCCAATGCCACCTACATTGCAAATTGCAAGGTCCCAAACCCATGATTTTTTTTATAACTAAAATATTTTAATTAATCAATCTTTGCTTGCATTTGTGATTTCTTTTGATTTAGGTTTTAATTATTGTGTTGATTAATGCATAGGGATATTTTAGTAATTTCCAAGTCTAAATGGGTGGGACCCATTGCTAGAAATTCAGTCCAGCATTAAGTAGCTTTGGGCTTGTGTCTAGAGTGTATTGGGTTGAGTTGGGCCCAAGTCTAGCAGGTCCACTAAGTTATAGGATTTAGTTATGATGCAGGCCGATCCAAGATGTAGCCTAGATCACAGGCCCACAGACAGTGATGGGCCCCAATTGATCCATGATCTGCCCAAGATCAAGGATCGCTATCCTTTAATTTAGACAGTTTCTAATTAATAGTCTTATTTCCTATTTTATGATGGATTAGGATTAAGTAGCTACTTATTTTATTTTTGGCATGCCTTGGTTATTTAGAAATTCTCTACTCTATATATAGAGGAGCTCTCATTGTAATTGGGATGCTTTTATTCAATTAATAAATCAAGTTTTCTCTCAATATGATGCAGGTCATAAGTATTGTGATGCCTTAGGGCTGGAATCCATCTCTGGATTCGATCAATCCTGTGGGAGATTGATCTACGATTTGATTAGAGATATGGGGATGTGCCAAGTTAGCAACAGTAAACTAGCATAGTAATAACTCTATTCTTGCAACACTATATAAGCAAAGAGATGTCAGTTTATCTTATTGTATTCATTTCCAAGAGAAGGTCCACTAAGTTTTAGGGTTTAGTTAGTTGTGGTAGACTAGCATAGTAATAACCTTATTCTTGCAACACTATAAAAGCATAGAGACATCAGTTTCTCTTATTGTATTCATTTCTAAAAGGAGGAGGCAGATCTACAGAGGAGATTCGAAGAAGACTAGGGTTTCTCCCAGCTAATCCAAGCAATTAGAATTTATCTTCTCCACCAAAGGCAAGTGCTAAGCATGTTTAGGAAGTTCTTAGATTCTTATTAGTGTTGATTCTTCCCTAACTTGTGATTTATCAGTTAACTGTTTTTATCTTCTCAAAATCTGTTCTAGAGTTGATTTGTAGATCAGATTTGGATTTTTGAACCTAATCTTGTAATATATATGCCAACATAACCATGCCACTAGTTATGTTGCTAGAAGTTAGATTAAGGTTGTTCTTAGTTTCCTTCTTCTTCCATCCTTATATTTCATATTTCAGTTGATTACAGGTGATGTTTTACTGCTTTCAAATCAATTTCTACATTTATATTTTATATTACTACTACAGTACTTCCTTGTCAAAACTTTTTTTTTATTTGTTCTCAAATTTTGATCTCCAGCATTAGAATCATTGTTAATCATGTTATGATGTGATTAGAAATGTTGTCTGATGAATCAATTTTGTTTCTCACAAAATCGTGGTTGTTACACTCTTCATTGTTGACAATCCAGTCGAATGAGTTGATGCTCAAGCTTTAATTTTAGGCCCTAGGATTCTTGCTAATCCATTCGTTATTGTAGATACCAGCCCTAGATTGCACTTCCAACTCAAATCGACCAAGGATATGTAGAAAATCCAAGCTGAAATCAAGATTTCCAGATTTCAGGTCATTTTTGTGCTCCACGTCAATTTTACCTGTGGGGCCCAGGTGGGCCACCTGATGGATGATCTGATCCGATCATCTGAAAGATCTCCCAAGGAGGCCCAAAGAATCTAGGACCCATGTGGATTGCACGCAACTGGGGCCACCATCCAGCTGACCCAAAAAACCAACCATGTGTTGTATGCCTTTGCATAGTGAGAACTTCACAGTTGCCACGGGGATATGTCACTGAGTTTCTTGAACCTTCTCTAGAGAATACCAGAACCTAGAACCTTAGATCTTGTTATGTTTCCATTGACATTAGTGGAATGTTATTAACGGTTGGTAGAAATATTTACCTTTATAGCTGAATTTTGGTATATTGAACTTTTATCGTTAAATTGACATATGAACCTCACTCTAATCATTTATGAATCAAAGGAAAAAAAAATGGTTCCACTACATTATTATTGGATTTGACCTAATGTGTTATCTCATGACTAATTGATGCAGGCCCTAAGGCTAGGGCTTATGTGGGGTGCTGAAATACATATCCAAAGACATTTCAAATCGTCAAAAGACTTTAACACATGAGGATGTACCTCTCAGAGATAAAACACAATTCTATTAATCAATCCAAATATGAGAAATAACATACTGTAGTTCAATATAAATAAGAAAGCAAACCTAGTGCAAGTAGAAAACCTAACCTCATAATGGAAACTTCCCTAATAATAAAGCAATTAGAAACTATTAATAAAATAATGTAGTCCTAATCTAATTAGATTTGAATGGAATCACTTGTTGGGCCCAAACTGCATCATCTGCCCCGGGTTGAAAGAAGAGTTTATCCTCGAACTTGAGTCTTCTTCGAATTGCCTCTGTAAATGTGATGAATATGAAAGACTTCCTTCGCTACAATGGCACAGGAATTCTTCTTCGGCAGTTCTGGTTTCTCGGGATGAAAAGTAACTTGCTTTCTACCATGCATGAATGTGTATGTATTGTTGTGCATACCATGAGTTCCATTTTTATCATACAACCATGGACGGCCCAATGAGATATCACCACTATCCATAGGTAACACATCACACCAAATAGTATATTTATAAGTCTCGCTAATGGCAAAAGTAACTTTGCAAGTATGTCAAACATGAGCTTGATAGCTTGCCATCAACCATTTAATAAAATAAGGGCGATTGTGCTTGTAAACTTTCAACTTGAGGCGATCAACAAGAGCTTGAGAGATGAGATTTTTGCAACTTCCTCTATCAACAATTAACTGTGTAATGCTGTCCAAGAACTATCCCTGTGGAAAAGAAGATATTTTTCCTCAACCATTTCTTTTCAACAGTGAGTGGAGCCTTATTGATGATTACGAGAGCTTCACCATCTTTGTCTCCTTCATATTCTATTGCTTCCACTGTTTCTTCATTGTCCGGAGGATCATCTTGTGCGATTGTTTCATCATGTACTCCTTCCATTCGGTTCACTCATTTGGGACATTAAAAGGAGTAGTGTCCTTTTTATTTGCAATGGAAACATGTGACCTTACTATGATCTTCATGCTTGGAGATAATTTTTTCTGGTGAACCACTGGATTTAGCATCTTGGAAAGAAGAATTCTTTTGCAGAGCCCATTTGGATGCGTTAAATTTTTTTGTTTGATGATTTTCAATTCCATTGGCTTTGACAGCATGTTGAATGAGTTCATTGACATTATCAAGCTTTTGGAATGCGAGGACATGCTGAATGTCTATTCTCCACCCATTGAAAATCTATCAACAACCACATCATTATCTTCATTCAAACCACACGAGCTTACAAAGTCAAAACTTCTTCAGAGTATTCGACAACTGACTTAGTTCGTTGATTTAAGTTTTGAAAGCTTGAACGCAAATCCCTAGCATAGTTGACAAGGAAGAATTTTTGTTTCAAAGTATTCTTCATCTCATTTAATGTTTCAATGGGATCCATATTATGATTCCTCCTTTTTCGTTGTAATCCAGCCCACCATGTTGCAATATAATTACGGAATCTAGTGGCAATCAGTCGGAATTTATGTTGCTCAGTCATTGGTTTATGTGCAAAAATATTCTCCACACACATAATCAATTTATAACTTTAGCGGGCAGCAATTTTCCATCATATCCGGGAATCACGAGTTTAATTCTTAAATCTCGGTCATGATTATTAACTGGTGGATCTTATTGATTTTTAATATTTTCACCATCAGCATGATTGTGATTCACAAGCAGATTATTTTCTAAAGTTGTCATTCTAGTGTCCAGTTGGTGCAATGTAGCTTGCATGTTGTTAACTGTGGCAGTTAAATCTCTAATGGCAGCAACCAAATCTTCCATTGAAGAAGATGAAGATTTCACCTTAACTTGCTTTTTAGGAGATATTTTTTTTATTTTAATGCAAAATTTAAGTCTGACTAGCCTAATATGTAGATCTGAACTCCACTAACACACTGGCAAAAACGGATCGAAAATCTGACTTTAGATGGCTCCAAAATTGCAAAAACGAATTCTGACCCTTGAACTTCTAATGTTGATTGCTTATGCTGATGGGTAATGATGTTAGCAATAATGTTGTTGCTAACTGTAGTTTGTAGATCGGCCCAAAGAGCTAACCCGGATCTGAAAAGTGACCCAATAACCTATAAAAGTGGAGGCTGGGTGTAACACGTGCTAGCAAAAGAAAGAAAAGTGGAGAACCCGTTGCGCTTCTTTTCTTTATCCAAACTAGGAGAAGGTGAGCGACGATCACAAAAGGGGTGATGGCTCTAGTTAGCGACGGCGACCGAAAGACAATGGTGGAGTCGTGCGATGGTGAGGCCGCTGCTGTGGTGCTGGCGACAACGGACGGCGTGTGACGGTGGTGCAGTGACTAACTAGGTATGCTTCTTATCTCCTTCTCTGCGACTGCTTTCTTTTCTTTCTTTTTTTCTTTTTTTTTTCCTCCTGCGACGAGAAACAGTGGTGTGGGGCTGTGGTCGAGATGGTTTGGGGATCGGGGTTTTGGCTCTGACGAAGATGGAGGAGGGGAAGGCCGAGAAGGGTGTAGGGTCTGAATGGTAGGTGGGGAACAGAGGTTCGATTGATGGGGTTATGGGTTTTGTTGGCGGAGAGATGGTAGACGGTGGGGTGTGGCTAGAGTGGTTTTTGACAGGGTTTAGGAAGAAGGGTTTCAGGGACTAATTTTTCTTTCTTTTGGTTCTGGGTTCTAGTAGCAGGGGTGTTGGAGTACGGGGACGGCGCTGTGGGGTATGTCTGAGGGTGCTGGTGGCGGGTGAACGAAGGAGGGGATAGGAGTAACACGCCAATCTATTTGAGGACCGGCTCTGATACCAAACTGATGTAGGCCCTAGGGTTAGGGCTTGCGTGGGGTGCCGAAGCACATGTCCAAAGACACTTTGAATCGTGAAAAGACTTTAACACACGAGGATGCACCTCTCAGGGATAAAACCCAATTCTATTAATCAACCCAAGTTGGAGAAATAATATATTGTAGTTCCATATAAATAAGAAAGCAAACCTAGTGCAATTAGAAAACCTAACCTAATAATAGAAACTGTCCTAATAATAATGCAATTAGAAAACTACTAATAAAATAACATAGTCCTAATTTAATTAGATTTGAATACGACCACTTGTTGGGCCCAAACTGCATCACTAATGTTGTGATTATTGTTGACATACTATGTGATTCACTTCACGCCACGGAGCACAAATGTCCAAGTTCCAAGGCATGATACAAATCTATATTTTTGGGAAGTTGTTTGACACTTTGACGACATGGTATCCTGAAGACAATCACTTTGGATCATAATACTAAATTTATGAATCACTTTTGGCGCACATTATGAAGGAATATAAGGGCCACCTACACTTCAACAGTGGATATCATCCACAAATCCATGGGCAAACGGAAGCAATTAATTGGAGCTTGGGTAATTTACTGCAAAGTTTGATAAAACAAAAGCCACGACAATGGGGTTCTATCCTTCCACATGTCAAGTCTACCTAAAAAAACTCAGGCAACAAATCTGCTTAGATGCAACCCTTTCAGATTGTCTACAGATCCAATATTACCAATATGTTGGATCTTGTACCAAGCCAATGGTCAAGAAAAGTCAGCGACGATGCAGAAGAGATGGCATAACATATCAAGACCACTCATGAGCAACTATGGAAGAAAATCAAACAAGCAACAAGTATAATGAAGTAACGGATCAAGGATGTGAAAAGCTGCCACTCGTAGTTGGAGAACCGATGTGGGTCCATTTGTAGAAAGAGAGATTTCCTACTGGAACCAACATGGAGACAAGATTGATCTTTGCAAAATCACTTGGAAGATCAATGAGAATGCTTAACAAAATCAAACTATCGGAACATATAAAGACATCAGATGTTTTCAAATGTTGAGATCTTACACCCTACAAAAAAGATTTTCCAGCCTTCTAAGGAAGTGATTGTAAAGATAAAAAGTCGAAGGCGATTTCTTCTCAGCCAAAGTAGAATCATGATGGCATGGAAAAGGAAAAACACATAATTGCACTTGTTCAAGGAGTTTTTGGAGTAATATGAAGGCTCTAAGGAGGCTCATAAGCGTTGGATCAAGAATTAACCAAAACTTGGTCCCCACACAATCTCAAAAATTAAGAAAAGATGATGTCAGGAATAAGATGATGTCAGGTGTAACGGCCCCGGCCCCACACGTGATATTGTCTACTTTAGGCCTTTGTTCGCCTTTGACGATTCAAGAGTACCCCTCGCGGTTTTATTTTTGGGCGAGCGCACCCGACCCAAAACGCGTCACGCGGGTTAAAAGGGGCTCAATCACTTATATGCCCAGGCTCTGACGGCATCATAAGCAATGTGGAACGTTACATCCCCCACCCTCAAATAAGAGCCGTCCTCGGCTTTGATACCATAACTGAAACGGCCCCGGCCCCATATGTGATATTATCCGCTTTGGGCCTTTGTTCGCTCACAGTTTTGCTTTTGGGCAGGCGCACTGGACCCAAAATGCGTCACGCGGGTTAAAGGGGGCTCAATCACTTATATGCCCAGGCTTTAACAACCTCATAAACGATGTAGGACGTTACATCAGGAATTAACATAGTACGGAAAAGAAGAATAACCAACGAGCTATTCTCCAAGCTAAAAGACTTAGGATAAACTGTCTAGGCCTCACACCAAAGACAAGAATTCAACCCACAAAGGAGAAGAAACTGAAATCTTCTTCAAAATAATGTAGTCTATCCCATGAGAAGGGATTACATCTACATTTATAACTACACTACTCTCTAAATAAGGAAACAATCTTATTCAATCCAAATAAGGAGTTCTATTTCAAATATAAAATCAATTTCTAAAAATAAGAAACTAAAGAAAGAAACTACTAATAATAAATTAATCTTCACTACTAGGCTTTGAACTTGGGCCTGCCCGCGGGTATAAACTTTCAAAAGGGGCCCATTAGTCTGGCTCATAGATGAAAATAGCTACATAGCGGCCGCTATATCGGGCGTAGCGGCCGCGACCACTACGCTATATTGAAGATAGCGCCGCTATCTTCTGTAGTGGCCGCTACGTCTGCTATGGGACGGCTACAGTCCACTACAGCCGCTACGGGGCCGCTACAGACTGTGAATGATGACTGTTTTTCAAAAAAAATTGAAATACGTATTAAAGTTTAATTTTTTACTTTTTCTCTTCAAATGACATTTTTCCTCAATTTTTCTAGCCTTTTTATATATTTGAAAGAACACCAAAACACGTAGGATCCCCCTTTTATCCTTAAAAGAATACCAAAGCACGTAGGATCTCGCTGGATTAAGTTGATGCAGAGAGTTCCTCTCAAGTGGAGTGTTTTTATGGAGCTATTAATTATTATGTCATTCCACATTTGTTGTATTGATTGTTCACTATTTAGTGTTTACTATTGCACTCTTAAGTTCCAACTTTTAAATCTTGAGTCTTGACTTCAAGTTCAATACATTTTTATTATGTTGATATTACTTCATCATAGTTTTTTTAATAAGCCTTTCATTAGTTAAGTTAACATAACAACATGAATACATGTAAAAAAAAATGATCATTACTATTATTTTCTATTAATACAGCGATATAGGACCTCATGCAATGAGGGGACCGCTACACCCCTTTATCTTAATTACTTTTGCAAGAAAATTATATATTCTATCATTTTCTAATATTTAGGATTTTCTAAAATTTTTTTCAGAATTTTTTGATGATTATTTCAAATCACACCGCTACGCCGCTACGTAGCACCGCTACCGCTATGTAGCGCGCTACGTAGCGTTTTGACGGCGGGCCGCTATGCTCGCCGCTACCGCTATTTGCATCCTTGGTCTGGCTTGCATCAGGAACTGTTTTAGAAAAATAGAGAAACTGAGGGAAGGATGGGTGTTTTTTGTAATTTTAGAAATTCTAAACTCAAAAACATCCAAAATGGTTGCAATTTTTGTAGGCCAATCTAAGCCCAAATCCACTAGGGGTTTATAACCCAATGGTTGCCCAAGCTCCAAGGGTCCATTTGAAGCAAATTCCACTGTCTCAAACCATAGGCCATTTGGGGCCATTTGGGGCCCACATACACTCAGATACATAATTTTTTTTCCTTTTTAATTTTAATTTCCCTAGCACTAGGATTCTTATCTTTATAAGGAGTTCCTACTTGTATTAGTAGTAACAATTTTTTTTCAATTCGGGTTTCTTCTGGGTTTCAAGAATTATATAAGTAAAGGTCAACGGTATGTACGTATTATAGGACTTAGTGATATGAAACAAAAACCTCTGATTTTTTGTTCTTTCTCTCTTGGTTAAGTAGGCTTTTAGATATTGAGAAGGCCTCTAAGGTGAGTTTGTGGTCAATTATTCTAGTTCCTTGCTAATTCTGCAATTTTCTAAAGTTGTGCAATTCTCTGCAATATCTCCTATTTTCAGATTATTTTTTGGTTTCAACAATTTGGGCCCTTTGATCTTCAGAATTCACTAATCAGGACTGTACCAAGAGCTAAATTCCTGTATGCTTTGATTTCATTGGATGTTTTTATTTATTTATTTTTTAATGTCTCCCCGACAAGTCCGTCATTGTGGGCACAACAATGAGAATGGAGATGCCAATCAATAAAACCCACAAGATTTGGGAATCCAAGACCTACATAAAAGTTGAGAATCAGATTCGGCATTTAGATCAAATAAAACCCTGAGATCAACTGCTTGATGATTCATCATATGATGCTCATTATAATGATGGATAATATGGCGATGGTTATGAGGATCTGATTGCTGATGATGGATCACGTGCAGATTATGATGATTAAGTTTTGTCCCACAGGTTCGTGATTCTGGTTTTGACGAAGTGTTGAATTATAGTAATGATGAAAAGTCTACTGTGACATTGATGCAGAATTAATCTATGAATCCAATTTTGGAGTAATCAAAGCCTACATGGAGAAAATGAAGAATAGCAAGAGGGCCCGCAAGAGTTCAATCAAGTTTTGATTGAGATTCGGGCACCAAACACTACTCACTTTTGAATAAACATAGAATATAGGGACGATTTTGGGAAAAAAAGAAAAGAAAAAAAAAAGAAACAGGGCATGTTTTGAAATCTGCAGAAAAAAATTCTGAACATAATAGGGCATGACATGCTATTTATGGGTTCGAGTTTGGTGGGTCCAATCAGGCGCAATCCATAAAAGGCAGGTACCAACAGGCCTCACAGGAGCCCTTCTTCATATTGTGGCATCCCATCAGCAGATCATGACCCATGTGGGGCCCGCAAGGACTCTTCTCTTAAGTGTCTGGAATGACCAGATTTCTGAATTTTTCAAATTTCCTTTTTTTTTAGGGAAACATTATTATAAGAGTTCTAATTGTAGGAGGAAGCTCATTTGGAAAGATTCCTAGAGTTTTCTAGGGTTTTAAGATTATTGGAGCTTTATATAAGCTAGAGAGTAGCAGGCTGCTAGATACGAAATGTTAGACAATTATATAATATTGCAATGAAGCAGTCCAAATGAGATGTTTTTGTAAAGAAATCTGACTCAAACAAGAACCAAGCAAGAACAGAATTGAAGAGAATTGCATGCTTGAGACGATCACAGCATGCCTATTAATAACATTGCACTTTCTAAATATAATACAATTTATGTAGCTGTCTAAAGCTAAAATGGAAACATACAGGTTGTGAAAGCTGTACAGAGGATGTGATAATCTACAAAGAATCCCTCCAGATCTGGTTCAATTTAATGAGCCTGACCTGCCTTGGGCCCATTGGGCCGACCCAATGGGTTGGGCCCATCAACCGGGCTCAATGACTTGTTTTGACACGCCCCCTCAAGCTCGGCATGTGGGAGCAGTAAGAGATTGTGCAACAACAAAGAGAAGTGTGCAAACGGATGAGCTTTAGTAAAAAGGTCAGCCGCATTGTCTGCAGAGGGCACTGAATCGAGGAAAAGGGTGCCCTGTTTTTAGTGTTGACGAACAAGATGACGGTCAATTTCGATATGCTTGGTTCGTTCATGGAAGACTTCATTCTGAGTGATTTGACGAGCACTCTGATTGTCACAATACAAAGGTGTAGGACTTTGAAGATGAATAACCAAATCTTGCAAAAGCCACCAAATCCAAATAATCTCAGAAGTAGTATCAGTGAGTGCACGATATTCAGCTTCGACCGAAGACTTTGATACCAGTGTTTGTTTCTTACTTCTCCACGAGATTAAAGAATGGCCAAGAAAGATACAGAATCCAGTAGTGGAGCGCCTATCATGAACATCACCTGCCCAATTAGAATTGGAGAAGGCACGAAGAGACAGTGAACTGCTGGAAGAGAGAAGTAAGGCATAGTTTTGAGTGCCCTGAAGATAGCGAAGGATGCGCAAAACAGCACCCCAATGAATTGAGGTTGGTTGTGCCATGAATTGGCTAACAATATGAACAGCAAAGACAATATCAGGTCGAGTGATAGTAAGATAGACAAGGCTGCCTACTACTTCACGGTATCGAGTAGGATTGTTTTTCTTTTTCAATACAGGACAATCTTTCTTCCAGTGTCCTGGTTCCTTACAGTAGTTGTAAGTAGACACTGTAACTTTTGCTGCGACTGTAGTATTGGAGGCAACAAGGACTTGATCGGTGTCTACAGTCTTTCTTTTGGCCAAGGTCTTCTGAGTTTGTTCTTCTGCCAGAAGTTCTGCTAAAGCGGCATCAATATGTGGCAAGGGGGACCGATGTAGTAACAGTCCTCTTATATGTTCATATTCTGGCCTTAGAGCCATAAGGAATTGTACCAACCTTGTTTCCTGTCTGTATTTTTCAAAAGTGGCAGAGTCATCGGGATTCTTAAACTATGATTCCATTAAGGCCAGTTGGTCCCAAAGAGATGTCATCTTAACGTAAAATTCATGTATAGAATCTGAACCTTGTTCAGCATTTTTAATTTCAAATTCTAACTGATATCGATGAGCAGAATGAGACTGAATATAGAGTCGTGCTAGATAATCCCAAGCATCTTTGGGATAGGAGAATTGGACAGTTGACTCCCAATAGATGGAACTACAGAATTTGCAATCCATGAATTTATTTTTCCTACAGAAGCATCCCAATCTTCAAAATTAACATCCTTTTCGTTAGGACTGGTTTTTTTGTCTGACACATATTTCCACAGCTTCTGTCCTTTTAGAAAATTCATCACCAAGTGGGACTAATAGGGATAATTGGTCCCATCCAGGGCTACATTGATTCCAGTGATTTTTTCCGCCATCTGAAATTCAACAAAGACAAGAAACTAGGAGAAACAAAAAAAAAAACAGTATGGGTGTCCAACATAGCAGGGAGTAGAATCCCTTTATGACCATTGGGACTTGGCCGATCCTTAAATCAGGTTTCAAGAAGCAGGGGAAACAAAAAAACCGCACTCAACAAGGCTGGTTTCAATCAGATCCAATAACAGTCCACAGAGATCAACGGCCTTGATTAAAACTAACAAGTGAAAAATCCAAAACAAAGACGACCACAAATCAGTACCTTACAGCAGTCCAAAAAGTCTAAAAAAATCACCAAAAATCTTCTCTTGGGTGGTCGACCACAGTGGGATGAAGCTCCCTCGTCCAGATCAAGTGTGGGCCCCACTAACTGATGACTCCAATTACTGCAGATCACACGATCAGGCTCTGTTTCAGACTATTGCAGTTACCGAAGGCTCTGATGGACTGCTTGGAAACAGCAGATGATCTCTTGTGGGCTCCACTTCAGATAGACCACGAGACTATAGACTTTGCTTCTGCGCAGGTGATCTCCAAACGATGATATACTACAGATCCCAGGCTAATAGAGATTGCTTTGATACCATGTAAAGAAATCTGACTCAAACAAGAACCAAGCAAGAGCATAATTGAAGAGAATTGCATGCTTGAGACGATCACAGCATGCCTATTAATAACATTGCACTTTCTAAATATAATACAATTTATGTAGCTGTCTAAAGCTAAAATGGAAACATACAGGTTGTGAAAGCTGTATAGAGGATGTGATAATCTACAAAGAATCCCTCCAGATCTGGTTCAATTTAATGAGCGACCTGCCTTGGGCCATTGGGCCAACCCAATGGGCTGGGCCCATCAACCGGGCCCAGTGACTTGTTTTGATCCGAACATAATAGGGCATGACATGCTATTTACGGGTTCAAATTTGGTGGGTCAAATCAGGCGCAATCCATAAAAGGCAGGTACCAATAGGCCTCACAGAAGCCCTTCTTCATATTATGGCATCCCATCAGCAGATCATGACCCCTGTAGGGCCCACAGGGACTCTTCTCTTAAGTGTTTGGAATGACCAGATTTCTGAATTTTTCAAATTTCTTTTTTTTTTTAGGGAAACATTATTATAAGAGTTCTAATTGTAGTAGGAAGCTCATTTGGAAAGATTCCTAGAGTTTTCTAGGGTTTTAAGATTATTGGAGCTTTATATAAGCTAGAGAGTAGTAGACTGCTAGATACGAAATGTTAGACAATTATATAATATTGCAATGAAGCAGTCCAAATGAGATGTTTTTATCCCTCTCCCTTCTGTCATGTGGATACAAGAGGATTGGGAAGACCACTGAGGTCAGTTTTTGGGTTATTTACATTCATTCCTTGCTTTATTATTGACTTGCAGGATTTCTGTAATTTTCCTGTACATATATTATTTGCTGGGTATTTCTGATTCATTTTAGTTGGGCCCTAGACAGTCCATTTTTTTACCGTTTGGGACTGTGTCAGATATCATAACTGAAAAATCAGTCATCCCATTCTTTATCTTCTGATTGATATCATGTACCAAGACAACAGCATTGTTGATCGCCTGATCTTCAACAAATATAAGGATGGTGAAATAGTTGACAGTCCTGATGCATCGAATTTTGATAAATATAAAGACGGTGAAGTTATCAATGCTCAGATCTTGGATTTATCTCTAGTAGATGGTATCTTGGAGGGCTTGAATGTGATCAATTGTGCATGTGATGAGGAACTTAATTTAAAATCTGGACACCTGCTCCAGCATCACAAGTTGAAACCGCACGAACACATGCACAAATCTTAGAGCCTCCACTTGTTAGCATTAGTAAATCAAAATGAACCATAAATAAGCACAATGTTTCAATGCCCAATCAAACCTCAGGAAAGTGTAGATGATAGTCCCCCAGCTTCTTATCAGCCCATTTCTGAATTGGTAATAAGAAAGACTGCATAAATGTCAAATCTTGAGACCCTTCTCCACCATCAAGTGAGCATCGGAGACTTTTTAGGAGCAATCTTTCCTGTGGGCCACGTTGTTCCTTCAGTGGAATTTTCCTTAGTTGGTCAATGGCATGTTGCAGCATCTCTTGTTCACCTGTAATTACAAACTGCATATTTGCAACCAATGATCAAGCAGTCACTCCACAGCTACATTCTTTTTTCTTTTCTTTTCCTTTTTTTTTTTATCATTAGAGGAAGATATTAGTGTCATAACCATATTGTTAATGATATGCCATCATGCATTATACATCAAAAAAGCGAAGTCCACATCTAGCAGCCATAGCTCTTCACGAATAACATAAAACACACAAGCAATCAGTTACAACTTACAACAGGACTTGAGCAGTCCACAAGTTTCCCCATGTCACGGAATTGATATATCATTACAAATAAATTGGTAAATTTCGGTAATGATTAAGGTGGCAATGAGACATCAAACTGATAATGCCCATTATACAAGTTTTAATGTTAAATAACGTAATACATTCAGCTAAAAGAGAACCTGATTTTACAGCTAGTTGTAAGCAAGGAAAAACAGCTTGTTGATTCCTAGTTTTAAGTTGCTGTGTTTTAAATAAAAGGACTGTTGCAAGAGAAGGGACGGAGCTACGTACAATTGAGTTGTCCCCCCCTCAACTTGGTGCTTCCCTTTAAAAGTGGGGAAAAAATATGGAGAGATATATTTTGTTCATATCTTTTTGCCCCTCCGCAACTTTTCTCTTTCTTTTGTTTTGCCCCTCAACAATCTTTTTTCCTCTTAATAAAGAATGGAACTTTTAAAATATGTAAAGGTGTTTTGGTCTTTTACTCATAAAAAGAGAACACATCAAATCACTAATAAGGTAGGCATTATGCTGTGATTTTTCTCATTTTATTCTTTCTCTTTCTTGCCCATTATTGAGTGTAGAATCCTAATACTCTCAAACTTTGAATTTCACAATCACCAAAACTCATTTAATTTATTATCAATTTTTTATTTTTTAACATCTTACTTCAAAATCTGGATTAAATTAAATCTAATTTAATTCCTAAGTAAGAAATTTCAAGTTTCTATAAATGGTGCTTAATTTTTTTTATACTAATTACATGTCAAAGGTTCCATCAATGTTAGTTGTTTTATTAAATTTTTAAAAAGGATTTGGGTTCTAAATAATGGGCCAAAGATCAATATTTTTTACAAAAGTTAATCCCATATTATGATTTAAAAAATTATTTAATTTAATTTTTAGTTAAAATTATGTGTTCATGAGTAAAAATGCTAAAATTATGCAATTTACAATTCTTCTCTAGTATTTTGTATCCTTGTTGGCATAAAGAGCAATCTAAATTCATCTTTTTTTAAAAACATTTTTGGGGTATAATATAGTAGCTCCATAATTTTTTGTGCCCACTGCAATGTAATAACAATTTTTAAGTATACTGAAATAAAATTTTTAATTATTTCTCAAATTTCTTGCTAAGAGAAACGTTCCCCCCCACCCCAAAAAATAAAATAAAAAAAAAAGAGAAAATCCCGACTCTGTCATTGTACAAGAGGTTATATAGAAATTATTAAAGACATGTATGAAGGAGCAGTAGGAGTGTGAGATATACCCGTGGAGAGATGATGAGTTTCCAGTAACCAATAGGTTTGCCTCAAGGGTCAGTCTTAAGCCCTTATCTCTTTACACTAATTATAGATAAGTAAACTGCACATATCTAAGAAGAGGTACCTTAGTATATGTTGTCTGCAAATGATACAGTATTGTAGATGAATTGAGAGATAGAGTGAATACATAACTTGAGACTTGAGAAATGGTGGGAAGATTTGGAATCCAAAGCTTTAAAATAAGTTGTACAAAGACTGAATGTATCAATTACAACTTCAATGGCCATATATAAAGAGCTGAAGCAACTATGAGAATTGATATGAGAATTGAAGCTTAAGTAATACCACAAAGAGATTTTTTCCGATACCTTGGCTAGATAATTAATAAAGATGGAGAGATAGAGGAAGATAGTTAATATTGGATAAAGAAGGATGGTTGAAATGGAGACTTTCAGAATGAAGTGCTTCGTGATCGGTGCATGCTTACAAGATTAAATGGAAAATCTTACAAGACAACAATTAGACTAGCTACAACCTATGAGCAAAATGTTGGCTAATCAGGAAGCAACATATGCACAAAATGAATGTAGCAGAAATGAGAATGTTGAGGTGGAAGTGTGGTAAATTTAAGGATAAAACAAGAAATAAGTGATTTCAAGAGCATTTAGGAGTAGCATCAATAGATGATAAAACAAGAGAAACTCATTTCAGATGGTTTGGACATGTCCAACACAAGCTAACGACAACACAAGTGAGGAAAAGTGTTGCAATACAGGTTGATGGCACACTAAAGGGCAGGAGTAGGCCAAATAGGGCTTGGATGGAACTGGTAATAATAGATTTAAAGAAATGCAACCTATTTGAGAATTTGGGTGGGGATAGATCAAAATGGAGAAATAGAATTCATTGAGCCGACCCAGCATATTTGGGACAAGAATTTGATGATGATTTCTAGTTTTAAAATTTTCACTCTATTTGCCCATTATTTAAGTTCAGACTATCATGAAATGGCATTCAAGAGAGAATGACATTTCTGCTAACAAATGTTGTTAATTACGAATGCTTTTTTACTTTTCCATGAAACAAAAATTTACACTAGCTAATGTAAAATGGCCAGTAGTAGATTTTTTTTTTTATTGTCTTTTGATAATGCCTATTCTGCATTAGTAAAAATTTCAACATTTAAACACAGTTGTCAACTTCGTTTTGGACTTTTTTATGATTTGGATTGAAATTGAAAATTTTCAGTCTCTTTGGCATCTTGATGTTTCATTTTGGAGTTTCATTTCAAAAAATAAAATAAAATAAAATAATGTAAACTACACATATATTTGACAAATAATAAAACATTTAACAAACTAAACATCTATTTAAAGAAAGTAAGCCATTACCCTAGTAAACTAAATCCTAATGATAATAACTATGCATATTTGAGGTCTTAGGGGGGGGGGGGGGGGGGGGAGAAAATCCCTTCCCCATTCACAACAGACCACAAAAAAAAAACCTTAAGTTTTACTCTAATGACTAACGAGTGCATTTTGTCAATAAAATTGGAATAAATAAAAACTTTTGCAAGGGATTCAGACAATTGGAAATCTTGGTTTGGATCAATGAATTTGAAACTGAAATAAAGATGTTAACTGACCAAATACTTCAAGGAGTTGCTTGGTTTGGTACGCTAACAAAACCGAATGGTTTCAGCTAATTCAGCAAAAACTTACTATATTTGCCTACAATGTATTCAAATGACCATGAGAAGAAAATAAGAGAGAACGTAGAAATTTCCCACTTGGTGAAGATTCAACTTGATGAATTGGGGTTCAAGAGAAAGAATCCTAAGATTTGCAATGTGGTAATATAGCAGATATGCATATTGTGTCAAACCAAGGGTATCATGAATGTACAAAAGATCGACATTGAATCATTGATTGTTATTTAATTCATGAGAAAGTGGTAAGAAAAAGAATATAGTTAGAACACCCAATGTTGATCAAGTATCAGATTTCCTTACAAAAAGGTGTTTCCAAGACGCATTTATAAAGTGTTTTCTCCTTTATCAAGTGTTCTCCTAACTGAGATAGTAGATATTCATGAACCAGCTTGAAGGGGAGTGTTGAAGATTAATATAGGGCTGGTTTTTAATTTATTCTTGATGTATAGAGATTGGATTTTTTTTTTTCTTTTTAAAACCGCAGAAACCACAGGCTGTATTTGTAAATAGTAAGAATTTCAGGTAAATATATATGGGGCTGGTCGCCCAGATCTTGTGGACAACCAACCCTAATCCTTATTCATAATTGTTTTTCTTTCTCCTTTGTCTTCTTATTTTCCAATTTTATAACATATAATATTTCATATTAAAAAACCAATTTAATCTTTCCAGTTGAAAATTGAATGTGAATAAAAAAAATGTACACTAGAATTTTCAAAAGAAACATCGTAAAGAATGAAATACATGATCAAGAAGAAAGATGACAGATCCATAAACACCAGCCTAAAACTAACAGCATATGTAATAGAAGTTGCAAGAAACGATGACATTCCAATATTAATATTACCTGCCGAAATAACACCCAAGCATAGCATGTATCATGAATGGTCTCTGTGATTCCCAAGATGCGCCATGTTGACTTCAGAAGCTCAAGAATTTCATCTACCTCCTGAAAGTAACAAGCAATATATGATATGGATTAATTGCTTATAATAAACTTTGATAATGGAGGTTTTGTAGAATGCCATCATGAAATTCTATGATGGTGACAACCAACCTCCGTGAGCTTTCCCTCGTCCAAAATGTCGAACACACTAACAAGCAACTTCTGATACAATGAAACATTAAGGTGATAGCCATCAGCCCAATGGCAGACTTCACCAGTTAGGTCACCCCGAACTGGCCTTTCAGAAAGTGAAACACAGATTTCTCTGAGGGATCGAAGGCATTCAATCCGTTGGACTTCACAGGCAGAAGGTGGAAGCAACTGTAGCAACAAGGACAGCATGATAGGATAAAGGATATGAATGATGAAATCAATGAAATCCTGAAGATATTGGGGTGCGTTCTAAAAGCGTGCCATTGCCAAGAAAATGATAACCACAAGAAGCTTTAAAGTGACAGAAATCATCAAATCAGAGAATTGGTCACAACCAAAATGATGAATAATATCCCATAGTTAAAATAAATCCATGAGGTCAAGAATAATTCTGAAAGCATATACCTCAGATTCCTCAATCTTTCTCAAAAGACTTCTCAAATCATTTGCACTGCGTCCAGATTCCATAAATCCAACAGCAGGATGATTTAACAGCCCTTCTTCCAGAATATTTAACTGAGCCAAGACAAAATGGACTAAAATAAATCAGATTCCAGAAAGTTGCATCAAGATTTAATGAAATATGAGTATCAATTACCTGCCTCTTTTGCCACCGTAGATATGCTTTCTTGTCAGAAAATTGTGTCCGTGAAATGCAACACAACAATTCCAGGGGAACCAAGAGTGTATCCATTCTTTTTCCCTCTCTGCCTACAAGTGCATCGAGCAAGCCTTGTCTTGTTCTTATATCCATTGGCTCTGAAATCTGCAGAAATAATGTTCATTTTTAAGATACAAAAACTATCAATGACAGAATGTCAAGCAGTTTCCGAATAAGGAGCAAGCAGGGGAAACCTTAAATATAAAATCCAAAGGGAAAGGGAAGCATGAATTAAAAGATCTACAAAGGTCGATCATAATGATACCCAATTGAGAAAGGAGAAGGGAGCATTGATAGTTCTGTGATTAAGGGTTTAGTTGTAGGCTGTATATATTTTATTTTGGCATTTTTTATTTGGTGAAATATAGTAATGTTACCATTTAAAAAGTAAATAAATAAACAACTATATCATATATATTTACAGAAATATGTGAGACACAATCAGGTTCTATAGACATACAGATGTCCAATGATAGTGTAAAAAGCTAACTAACAGCATACACAAAACGAGTTTGTCCAAATGTTTTACAGCACCATGAAAGTGGATTGAGGACCAAATGTTACGGTGTAATGCCTTCACTCATTTAAGTGTTGGTGAACAAAGGAGAGTTTCTTAGTGCTATAATCTAAGTATGGCATATGGTGTACTATTTCATTCATCGTTCTTTGGTTACTCCATGCCTATTGTTGTGCCAACTATATCATATATATTTACAGAAATATGTGAGACATGATCAGGTTCTATAGACATACAGACGTCCAATGATAGTAAAGAAAGCTAATTAACAGCATAAGCAAAACAAGTTCGTCCAAATGTTTTACAGAACCAAGAAAGTGGATTCAAGATCAAATGTTACGGTTTAATGCCTTCACTCATTTAAAGTGTTGGTGAACAAGAAGAGTTTCTTAGTGATATAATCTAAGTGAGTATGCCATATGGTGTACTCTTTCACTCATCGTTCTTTAGTTACTCCATGCTTATTGTTGTGCCTTAAAGGGCACTTTTGTAATTGCTAGGTAAATTTTTCATTTTAGAACTGAATTTTTGAAGGACTTCTGTTTAAGAAAGTACAATGGCCTCAATAAATCTCATTCGCCCCAAAAAGTGTTGTTCAGCTCTTCAGGCATCAGACCAGTCACCAGAGGCTCAGACGGTCAGACCTGAATCTGTTCACAACTTCAATTTGTCTCATCTTCTTCTTCTTCTTATCCTCCACAGAACACCAAATTGAATCACTATAAACTCTCGTCTCAAATGAGCAGCACTGATTTTCTCAACTAAAAATTGCAGCTTGTTTATTACTTCCTGAAAGAGACCATTTATAGGACAGCCATGTCAACGATCAGCTTACCACCTTTGAATAGAATTCACCACAATCACCTCTGAAGTAATTTGAGAGTCAGTTGGATACTTACTCCCTTGTGCCATGAGATCAACTCCACCATTGACTTGGCCATATTTGTACTACTTAGGGTCACCATTAGGAGCTCTACTTTTCCATTCAGCCCTATTCAAAGCCAAACTCTCTAGGACTCCACATTTTAACATAATTTTCCTTACTACTCCCTTCCTGGTCCTTGCTGGTCCGACTTCTCCTATTTCCTTGTACTTTTATCTGTTCAAATGCAATGTAGTGGAGTTGTTTCTGATCTTCCATGAACATGCTCAAATGAACTAAGGTTCTATGTAGAGTCCAGAATCTGGTCTAACCATCCAGGTCTAGTCTAGACCATCTGTGTTGGGTCAGACTGGATCCATGTCACTCTGGTTAAAGAAGTAATAACTCTGGAGAAGGGTCTGACCCAACCTGACCCATTTACGTCCCTAGTTGCATTAATGTGTTACCATATTTCAGTACCTTTAAGTTGTAATAATATGGGTCATCAAGTCGCTAACAGGAAGGGGTGCCAATGGCCAACCATAGTTGAGAATTCTGTTTTAGTTTGGCCTTCAAACCAAAATGTTTCAACTTCGTTTTGGTTTGGAAATGAGCAGAACAAAAAGAAAAAAGATAAAAATAATTGGAAAACAACATAATATATATATATGTATGTATGTATTCATACTTCCAATATGTATTCATACTTCCAACACAGATGCAAAACAGAGCACAAAATTAGAAAAAAAAAACTGCATCTAAATTTAAAAATAAATAAATAAATATTAGCATGCCTCCAGTTGAACACGCATGGTCTCCAGCAAACCACCCAATCCTGGTGCACGGTGAGACTGAGATGCATGGTCACTCTTGCTCCGAGCAAGTTTCCTCATCAGTTTATGTCTCTTCTCTTTCTTCTTTTCCTTGGATGGTACAATGAGGCCACTGTGAAAGGAGTGGCAAATGAAAACAAAGAGTGAAGGATAAAGCATGCGAGAAATGACAATTAGGATGAGGGCACTGAAGATATGGAGCAAGCTTGCAGTTAAGAAGTGAAAAACAGAGTTTATATTATAATTACAACAGAAAGCATGACTGCAGAAGATTCAAGAAAATTAGAAGCATATACCCTGCAGCACCAACAGAAGCCAATAGAATCTCATATGCTGCTTCACGAAGATCATCATCTGTAATACCTGCAACCAACTAAGCTGTTAGAAGCAAATGGTAAACCTTAAATAACTTCTCATTTTTTACATTCCACGGTCAATGCAGAAGAGGCCTCATATTGCAGTCTTAATTCTTAAACCTCCTAAAAAAAAAGAAGGAAAAAAAGATAACAAAACAAGGCACTCTATAAACATGACTAGTAATGGAGTACGTGAATGTCTCTCAATTTATTTGGTTCAAATATCAAAAGGAATTGATTGGTGCTCTCTCACAGCCGGTAATGTAATTCTTCTAAATTTGGTGACCAACTCTAGCACATAGACAATGACAAGAAGAGTAACCTTTTAGTTCCTATCATAGTTGTCGATTCCATTTTGGTCGTCTTTTTAGTCTGTCCTCCAGGATGAAATATTTTGATGTTTTAAAATATCGGTAAAACTTTTTAGAGCAACTTTTTTGAATAATTAAAAATAAAGAATATATATATGTAAAACATAGAAAAATAAATTATGCATGTTTCTTGATATGGATATTGAGAACAAAAATAAAAAAGTTGGTGAAATTGTATTCGTAGACTACCAGTCTATAGAAAAAACAATACTACAAACCGAAATGGACTGGAACGGACAAGCAAAATGGACTGGAAAGGACCGAAATAGACAAGAATGGACTGGAATTCAAACCGAATAGTTTTGAGCCCCATTCCATCTTTGTTGAACGAACAAAAAAGAAAATTGGAGTCATTCCGCCCGAAACGAACAGAATTGACAACTATGGTTCCTATATCTGCTCTTCCAGACTGAAATGAAAAAAAAATCCAACAAAGTAGATAATAACTTGTTGACCCACGTGGAATCTGAACCCAGCTAAGATTTTGCGATCAAAACATTGCAAGAAACCAACTTCAATGAACTTCTATTTTCACATTCCAAGGCCACTGCAACGAAAAGACTTATCCTGATCCTTTTTTTTATAACGGTAATATTTTATTGATAAAAAGAAACAAAGAAAACGGGGCCAGCAAAACAAACAAACAAACAAAAAAACAATAGGAAATAAAGACGAAACAAAATAACTAAACATCAAACGTAATATGTAAGCGAAGAACTCCTTCCCTTGCTAGACCATCCACCATATCATCAGCTTCCTGCGAAATGTGAATAAAAGAGGCTCCTAATTGTGACAAAATATCTTGCACCTTCCCCACCAAATCTGCCGACCTCCATGGAAAAGGAGATCTTCCTAAACTCCACTAGATAGTAGAGAATGTGGCCTTTAATAATTGCATGGAAACCTCCCAACTTACACAACTCATGGCATCCAACCAATAAAGCGTAAACTTCAACACCATTGGAATCCAACATGCTCAATGGACCAGAAAAAAAATTTTAACAACTTCAACACCTCCCAAATGGATATGCTTGATAACTGCCATCAAATTTTAGCTTAGAAGACCAGTTGGTGGAGAAATCCATCTGACCCTATGCACGGACTTGGGATATCCCCCTACTAAATGGGCTGCCCAAGATGATGCAGGACAGACCCATGGAATTCTGCCTTCTTACTTGCCCATTCCGAGATATTCCAAATAATTGACTAAACAATATGGACAATAAATTTGCTCTTATTTCTGAAGATTCTATTGTTCCTCTCCACTCTTATGTCTGAAGATTCTATTGTTCCTCTCCAACCATAGTTTCCATTTTCCAAAGACCAGCATAAAGAGCAACTTCTCCAAATATAGGGTTTTTTGTGCTCGAAGGGCTCCTGATCTTTTATGGAAACAAACACCCTTCCTTTCCTATGATCAATTGCTCCGGTTAGTTTTTGAATCTTTCGATTTCCTTTTCTTCTTTCTTTTCATTTGTTTGAAGCCAACGTTGATGAGATGATTAACCCTGATTTTTTTTTTTTTTTTGGAATGATGATGGATCTAGAGTGCTTTGTTGGTTAAGGATTAGAATTATGTTCATCTTTTGGTTTAGGCTCTTTTTTCCAACTATGTATTGAATTTCTAAGAAATTTTGAAGATAGTATTAAGGATGTGAGGTGCAAAGGGTTTAAGGTTGAGAAGCAAACATGGCCATCACTTTCCTAGGGTTTAATTTACCAGAGAGATGGTTGGTTCAATATCTCCTACGCAAGGCTCCTTTGAAAAGTATCCATGCCTGAGCCCTAAACACTCCTTAGAACAATGACATTTATGTATATTTGAGAGTAAGAACAAAACGTGTGTAAGCATCATCAATTGCAGTGGTGGGTTGGTGCTGTTAAGCTCACCTTGGGCACTAGCTCATAAGAGGGATGAGACAATTGGAAAGGGGGCTCCCCTGGATAGGGGTTGATTGATATTTCCACCCCATCCAAGCATTTATAACCCTCTGATTTTACCACTGCCTATTGTCGATCAATGGATCAACCACAATACATAACACCATGCCACAAGATATGATCTGAACTTAAGATCCCCTGTATTTCCAATGTTGAAACTATTGCATGACATTACCAGGCATAACCCAACTAATGTCAAACATAGTAATAATAGAAGACCACATTGTATGTGCAAAAGTACAATGAATCAAAAGATGGTTAGTTGTTTCCTCAGCACTAAAACAAAAAGAACACCCATAAACAACAATCCAATTTTTCCTTCTCAACTGATCCAAAGTAAAAATCTTTTGCAAACTCGCCACCCAACTAAAAACCAAAGTTCTTGAAGGATATAAGGATCCCAAAACTGCCTCCAATCAACCATCCTTACATCATCACCTAACAAGGTATTATAGAAGGATCTTACCAAAAACTATACTTTGCTATCAGGCTTCCATATTCATTCATAAGACTCATCCAGATCTTAAACATCATATATACAAGTTAGAATAAGAGGCATGTTATAAGCCTGACTACCAATCACCATTATCAAAGCCATATCCCATCTACCTGGGGACAATTTTTTGAGTTGCATCTAAATGCTAAGCCACAATTTAACGTCTTCTTCTGCAACTTATTCTAAGTCCTTATTCAATTCCATCTTCCCTTACTTCCTTTAGTGATTCATATGAGGGTTGTTTCTATCTTCAATGTACATACTCAAACCATTGCAAACGGCATTCCTTGATTTCTCTTTGGATGAGGACCACTCATAGAGTTTCACTTTATACCGATTCCTATAATACCCACATCCATTTAGTAGATGCATCTTAAACCACATGTACTTTATCTTCCTCTCTGTTTCTTCGTTGCCCTATCCAATAAACAGGGTATTATATGTTTCTGGTACTATTGCACAAAACCCTTCAGTTGACAGTCATTTTCAGTTTTCTGTTCAGTGTTATGCATTGAGCTAAGAGTCATTGTTGTCATCAGAGTTCTATTTAGAAGTCACTTAGTCAAGCCATGAGTCTGTGTTAATGTCTAAGTGCAAGTCAGAGAGGCAGTCGATCGAATACCAATAGCTTTTTTTTATTAATATTAGAAAGTTCAAAAGGGCATTGGCCGAACCTACCGTAAAATAGGTGCAGCACTCCTATCAAGGGGTCAAGACAAAAAGGTCTTTACATGTATGTTGTTCAAACAAATGTATAAAATTTCAGATTATTGTTTACATAGGAATGCTTTATGCTCCTGCTTGTGTGACTTCATGCAGCTCCTTTCTGCGACTCTTAGGACCCTAGAAGTCAGTCCTAGGATCTATCAATAGAGAGGACTAACTGTGAGTTAGAAGGCCAATCTTGTGTCAACACAACAGAGATCTTCATCCTAAGTACCTTCCATCTTGTCCACAACCAAGATGAACATGAGGCTTGAAGTGGACCCTTGGTGCAATCTAACTCCAGTTGGAAACAAGCTGTCTCCTAACATTACAGCTCTCAGTTCTCACACTCATTGTTGCCCCCTCAATACATGTCTTGTACAAATTCAATATATACATTAGAGATGCATTTTCCCTTTAATCCAACCTGACTTATAAAGCTGAATAGTACCAAAGTCAATTTCTATCATTTTCTTTTAATCAAATATCAGAATGCATTAACCCTAACCCACAATTGTACAACACTCTTAAATTTGGTAACCATTCCTAATGCCCATCAAGAGGTAGGGGCAGGCCGAAGAAAACATGGATGGAAGTCATTAATTTAGATTTGAAGAAGTTTCACTTATCGAAAGATTTAGCTCAAAATAGAATAAAATGGAGAAACAGAATTCATGTAACCGACCCCAACATGGTTGGAATAAGGCTTTGATGATGATGATTCCTAATGCATTATTGCTAGTTCCTACTTCATGTACCTTGTCCTCCACATTGAAACGGACTCTTACTAAGTGGCTCAACATACTTGTTAATTAAGACATACATAGAAAACCTACAGCAGCCCTTCATAAGGAATGCTTCAAGGTGTTACAAAAAATTTTGTTCCATAAAATTCTAAAACAGAAGCATAAATATAATTCTTAACCACAACTACCTGTTTCAAAAGAAGGCAACCTTAACACAAGATCACTAACATCATTTGGATTGCGTCTTGAAATTCTTAGGCTATCAATTTCCTCTTCAACATCTTCATCCTCAAAATCTTCAATATGATCCACAGATAGTTCTTGAAACTGTTGGGATTGAAGGGACTGTGATTTTGATAAACTTGTCAATATAGGTGAAGATAATGAGACAGGAACAGGTGGCGGCGCACGTGTTGGCGGTGATCCTGATGATTCAGGATTTGTTACCAAAAAGAATTCTTCGGTAAATCCAGTATAGATCTGAAAGTAAACAAATTATTGTTTAAAATAGTGGTAAAAGCAGCCATAACATGCAAGATATTCTGAAAACGAGAAGCAACATGAATCAGGGCATAGCTTTCACAGAAAGCCAGGAAAAGTAACCCAAATTTTGAATGCAATATTGAACCACTCAGTTTCATTCACTGCAAATAGCAGTTTTTGTAGGTTAAGACAAAAGCGATGAAAAGATAAGAGTCCAAGTCCGCAATCCTTAGGAAGAACTCCAATTCTAAGGTCCATTGTATACATTATCCCATAAAACAAAGCTTCAAGATGCCGCAAACTACTATACCAATCTCCCTTAACCACATTACTTTCTTATAACCACATTACTTTCTTACTGGATGACAAACAGAAATCTGAGTTCATCAGATCAAAGCAATAGTCAATAGACAGAATGATTTCCTGCAGAGTTAGCAGAAGCTTACACTGGGAGGAAGGACAACGCTATCATAATAATCTCTAATGGCTTCTGAGAGTTCAAGCTCTTCACCTACATCAAGAAACAACACTCAGAAAATGCCACTGGAAAATATGGCACCTCACAATCTACAGAGGTAATTAGATACAACTACACTATCTTACAAATAAAAAATAAAAAATGAAAAACAGTACCTTTCTTAACACAGTTGAGAACATAATCAACACTGACATGATCTAGGTCCACATCATCTAATGAAACTGCGCCTGGAGGCATGACAACTTTCTTAATCAAGCTACCTGACAGTAAAAAATTTAGCAATATTTGCCGATCACGCCGATAACGTTGAACAAGCTCAAGAGAACTTTCCCTGTATTCATAAAAAATTATTAGAACTCCCCCCAGGAACCAGGAAGGGCATTGAAAACTTAAGAAGGCTGCATACTCTTCCATATTGGCCGGAGGCTCCGGAGACTCTGAAGTTTGATAACTCCTCGAGGAGAAAGGCCACCTGCTAAGACAGTTTTGCAATCACATTGATTCCACCACCCAAAAGTCTTGAAAACCTTGAGTTAGAAAACTTATGTCAGGACAAAAAAAAAAAAAAAAAGAGGAGTTACAAACACATGCAAACGCATGCACAAATGCAAAGATGAACAGCATTAATGCTGGCAACTACATCAACATGAAAGTCAAGAATACAGTTAAATTCAAGCTATTATACACTCATCCAGCCAATAGAATCAATTGATCAATGCAATAACATACTGAATAGAAAATGTGACTCCATCCATATTTATGCAAATATCATTGTATAAAGGATGTGCTTGATGTCCACTATACACCCTTACTAAACATTTATATAGTACAAACTACGAAGTAAGTTTGAACAAACGGTAAAAGCTTAATTGAAATTGAATACCAGAAGAACTAAGAGAATCAACCGGACTAAACTGAGACTCGGTTCAAGCAAGTTCACATTTTCAAAACCTGGGATAAACTAGAGCTATCAGAAAAAAGAAAAAAAAAACTTAGAGCTATCAAGTTCTTTACAGTGTCTTTAACACTGAAGCAGACTGCAGACCAGACAATTATACCATGTTCCACCAATGCAGTTTTCCAATCTGGTCAGCCATAAAACATCAACTTGGTCCAAACCAACGATTATTAAAAATAAAGATTAAAAAAGGGTTGGGGAAGGCGTAACAGCTGGCCCCCAATACATATTGGGCGATGTCTATCCATTGTGGCAATACATACCAGTTATAGGCGTGAATTTAAATTAAAGTAAAAAGATCCAACAAATTTTATAATAAGAGAAAATGTTAGATTTTAATGTTTTGTTTCATCAATGACAATTAAATGGGTGCATTGGACCTTTCATTGTCATATAAGTCTCATTGAATTAACTTAAAATAAGAAAATCAATGCATCTGTTCACGCATATTAATTTTGCTCAATTTTAATCAAGACCTAATAATAATCAAAGACCATTATTTACTATTTATAGTATCATGACATCATCATTCATGTCCTATGTACTATGTTGTATGCACTTTTTTTTTTCTACGTCCTATGCAGTATGTAGTATGCTGTATACTAATACTTAGATACTAGTAATGTGTGTATGGATTAATCTATGATCCAAACATGCATCATGAAAATTTTTCAGATCATTTGTATTCAAAACAAATGAAAAGCCTAGAAGACTTGCATAAATTTGAATTTGTTTTACCTTAAAGGTAAAGCACTCAAGCTACTTGTGGAGTATTGGCTCCGATTCTTCAACTTAAAATGTCTTTCATTTTTATTTTATTTTATTAGTATAAAGGCAAACAACTTTCCTCACAATTTTTTTTTTTTTGAAATTATAACTTTGATTAAAGGAAGAGGCAATACAGTATAAATGAATTATACTGAGAAGCAACTAAAGGGAAACCCAACAAAAAGCAGCTACCACCGAAAGCCACAAAAAGAAAACAAACAAGGGAGGGCGACAGGTGCCCAAAACCAAAAGAAAAGGGAGAGAACCCTTATCTGGGAGCAATAACCTCCCAACAGTTGAACATCAAGCAATCTAGAGAGAAGCCCCAAAAATCCAGCGGACGGAGGCCCACGAAGCAACACAAAGTCTCAAGTTATGGAGCATATCTTCTAGGGCAGAAGCTTTTCCTTCAAAGCAGTGAAAATTTCTCTCTCCAGATGGACCAAGAACAGGTAAAGAAGGACAAATGCCACAAGATTTTCCTTTTGGGAGAGCCAATAGGGCATAACTAGGCATCATAGAGATCACCGAGGGAGATTGGAAGAGCCCAGAAGCAGCCGAATTCTCTGAGAATGAAGTTCCATAAGCTAGTACCCAGCTTGCAATTTAGAAGGAGGTGGTCAACAGACTCCTCAGCAGCAAGGCAAAGGGGGCAAGCATTGATGATAATCTTTTACTTATAAAAAATATAGAGAAGAGAGGCTTTTGGCTTAAAAAGGGGTCATTCGATAATATCGTGGCATAAGATTCTCGATTTATGAGCCGATAAGCTCCAATCCGCATGTGAACACCAATAAATTGCAAAAATCGGAGCAGCCTTGTCATATACAGCCGATTTATGGGCTGATGCAATATGTATCGGACAATAGTTTGGCCCCTTGTCCAAACCACTTAAAAAAATACATGTCAAAACAGCCAAAATCATTATGAAACAACAGTTGAACCGGTATGAAGCAACATTTTTACTTTTTATATTCTATTGTTTGTTATTTAAGTTTATGCATAATTTTCACACATGATTTGAAGAAGATGAAGCAGTGGGTTTAGCCTAGGTTTTCTAACACATGAATTCGAGGTTATGGGTACAAATCATGTTACCAATTAAATAAATAAATAAACAGATAGATAGATAGCTAGATAAAATTCTGACATGGGAAAGCAATCACACTTAGGAACTACCTGGGCCACGCAGTATTTCATGAAACATAAGAGCTAGAAAATGATGCAAATAATTCACTGCAAACGCTTCATAAATAAAACATAAATAAATAGTCTTAACAAGTAGTAAAACACAAGACCTACCAATGAACAAAAAAGCGACAATCAACTAATCGAAGACATGACAACATAGAGCCAAAATGACTCCAGCATGGACTTTTTACTTTATTCAAAGTGAAATATTGGTGCATGTCAATCCAAGTGGAGAGACTTCTACTGAAGCATTTGGATTCACCTAAAGCAAGTTTTAACACATTTTTTATTGATGATCCTGCTGATTTTTACTGACCCTTAGCCAAACTAATAAAAAAATATATTAAAATTCTCTTTCAATGGATGGTCCAGATCATCAAAATCATGGTGATCATTTAAGCACCTTTAATCTACATTCTACATGAAGACCTTCCAGTCTCACCTTATACCTACGATACAGCATGCTAAGTGCCCTCATAAAATGGTTCCCAAATTCAAAACTCAATTCCAGTTTTCTATTTGAACATATTTATTTTATATCAAGTTCAATGTTGTTACATTACAATATGGTGCATAAGGTGTTCTGGGCCCACTCAGATGCAGACCAATTAACCAGCATATAGGGAGATTTGGAGGGAAACTTGAAATTTCAACCCAAAAAGTATTACTATAACCTTGTTAGGGCCTAGAAAACAGATGGTGAGAAAAGATCCACCAAGATGCGCACCAAAGCACTGTTCAGAAGAGAGGGGGAAAAAAGATGCACACCATTTCAGAAGCAGAAGGGCATAAGAGCAACACATGAGGGATCTGGGAAGGGTGAAATTTCACACCAGAAGGATGATTGTGGCGAATTGAATGAGCCTAGAAAACAAATGCTTGGTCCAACAAATATGCACCTGTTGGCTGTAGGGACTGGGGTTCACTCATATGCATGTCAATTCAAATGTGGGTAGGGAGGATGTAAAGGGGCCATCATAGATTAGGGAAGTGTAATTCCAACAGAAAAATAAAACCATAGCCATGTAAAAAGACCTAGGATACCAAAAAAATAGAAAGTGAAAAAAAGAGAAAGTTTGGTGGTGCCATGCATTTTTAAGAAAGCAAATCCAAAAGTAAGTGAAACTTCAAAATCCCTTGAATCAGCAAACCTAAAAAGTGTATTCAACACAGTGACACAGTGGCAGATCCAAAAGCACAACTACATCATCTTACACCATACAAACCATTACATCACAAGAGGAAAAAAAAAATGCACCCAATAATCAAAACCCTTCAGTTCATCAGACAAACAGTTTAATCAACCCAAAAATTAAAAAGATCCAATTTTTCATCTGACAATGTAAATTGCACAAAAGCCATAATCTCAATCAAAATGCAAAGATTACACATCACGAACACTTTGCACTTCAAATCCAGATCAATGGAAACCTAATGGTAGTTGCTAGAACTTCAAAAAAGTAGCCAACAACTCATCCCAAAAGCTTCACTGGCAACTGAAAAAAAAAAAACCTCACTTCAACAATTCTAACAGTTTGATCGAAAACAAAGCAATCCCAACCATCCAAAATCTCGAAAATGCAGCAGAGGATCCGGCATCAACAAATCTGAAAGCGTAATCGAGTGAAGCCACGGATAAAAGACTCAACGCATCAAGATCTCGAGAATGGAAGCACGAATCCCGACACAAGCAAGCATCAATTCAGCAACAAACAGAGAATCAAACATCAAGAAACAAGAAAGGCGCGCTTTTGGTGATCGAGAAAACCCTAACCTCAGCGAAATCGAGAGAGAGACAGAGAGAGAGGAAGAAGAGCAATGCAATTGGATTTGGATATGGATTTTCAATGCGTGCGCATTTTAAGGAATTAAAGTACCTTTTGGGCAGTGACGGATGCTAACGTGCGCTGAGTGGGGGAAGAGAAGAGATTTGTGTGTGGAGAATGAACACGAGGAGGATGAGATTCAGAGGACGTGGAAGTCGCAATTGGACATGAAAGGGACTGAAGATGAAAGAATATACATTAAATACAGATACATATGTATTAGTTTCTTTATTTTTTACTTTTCATTTCGTATAACATACATATGTATTAGTTATTTTATGCTTGTACTATCCCACCAACCTAAAACAGTTTCTCTCATTCTTTTTTATCTCTTTCCCTTGAGACCCCATCTTTTTAGCACCACTTAGGAGGCTGCGATCCACGAGAGAGTCCGTTAAAAGCTAGCCCCACTTACACATGCAGAAGAAAAATTTATGAGTAACAAAAGAGTTCGCACATATAAAAAGAGGTATATATTCAATGTTTGAATTTTAAAAAATTAGGTGGAAATGGTGGCTTCTTACTAGTTTAGGTAAAAAACAATTATGCTCTTAGACCCTATTTGATGACATCAAATTACACTAAAGGAGGATTTCATGTCGGTATCTCTTATTAATATGAAAGGATATTGTTTTATGCATACTGTAGTGATCATGGGATCCACTTACACATAAGTTCATCAATTTAAACAATTTAAAGAGGACAAAATGAGCAGGGTGATCAAAAATTAACCCTATTAGCAGCTCTTTAATTAATAAGCAAGTTTTATTGTATTTTAACTTTTATTTTTTTTATATTTAATTCATCGGTGAGTACTGATCTAATGAGTTAAAATAGACACCATTGCCAAATGATGGGATAAAAGGAGTGTCAGGTGGCTATACTGACGAGAGTTGGCCCCTACAGTGTTGGGTTACACTTGGCATTCCTTGCACGGGGACATTTCCCTTTTTTTGCCGTTCTACATTAAAAATGACCCAAGTGAGCTACGTTCTCGGGTTTGTAAGTTTCACATTGTTGATTTTTCATCCGCCGTTTTTTTTTTCCTCAAAAGACTCAAACTGCATTGGAGTTTGAGCTGAATAATTTTCATGTCTTGTCTGGAATGTTTGTGTATGAGTACCTGTACCATCTATCTGTGTTTTTTTGGGCTTTATGATAATGAATGTATCTATTGTGGGACCAGCTATTAAATGCCATGGGGATAAAGTTGATTGCATTTTCATACACTGTGCTTAGTGTGCTGAATTCTAAGGACAATATGTAGTAGAGGTAAGTATCAATTTGATTTTTTTTAATTCTGTGTTTGCTGTCTGGCTACATTTTCTCTTATAGTAGATTGATCATCTAAATAAAACACGTGGATGCAAAGTGTCAGTCAAGGGCATTTTAGCCTTCGGCTGCCCGTGATAAACTCTCTCTCTCTCTCTCCTACTAGATAGGAATATGATAGTTTAGGTTAGCCCTGGACACCATTAGGCCTAAATACGAGGTCGCTTGTATATATTATGTACAATATTTTTATAAATAAAAAGTTAAATAATTAATATGATACAATGCATTGCTCATTTTAAAGTATCATGCTTCACAACATACCATAATTGATCCCTTTGCAAAACACCACATAATCATGCATTTGTTGGAGGTAAGTGATAAATTGTTACCCATTCAATTATTTTTTCCTCTTTCCTCTTTTGGTTGAAAGCTCCTGCAGTTGAGTTCTACGTTTTTTTTTTTTTTTATATCCTTTCTTACTTTCTTTAAACCAGCCAAGGGGTTTGGAATGGGTTGTTATAAATATAGATGTTTAAGCATAGAAATTAGAAACAATTGTACTTAATGTTACTTGTCAAACCCTGTGGGTTGACTTTTACGTTGGATTGCGTATATCTAACCCATTCAACAAACAGGCCAGTACAGGCTAGTCTTGGGAATGCAAAACCTGCCCCATTTATATATAGACCCAGCCCAGTATCCACCCTTACTTGAACCCAACCACTGTCCTACCTTGGACCCTCCATTTACCCACATTCCGGCCGTTCAAACCCTGATTCATATCATAGCCTTGATCTAACCAAACGTGAAATTTTGATCAGTCATTTTTTCTATCTGGTACGGCTCACACCTGGATTTTGAGTCCCATATGGAACATGGGTTGGCATTTGGGCTTTGGGTGCCTGAATTTGTACGCATCTGTAACTGTATATATGTATATATTAGATACTTGTATGATATTATTAGTAGTAATAATAATAGGAGTGTTTGCAAAAGTTTCTGTGAACATAACCATCTCAAAACAAAACACTACCATTCAACCCTATCCATAGTCGGACTGTAAGTGCAAGGGACTGTTGGTTTGGACCTCGCTATGCAGCTGCCATTGAGTAGTCTGCACTTCTTGCACATATAATGTAAATATCCCCTCAGGTAATGTGGCATCAAAAATTGTTTTTATGGGACCTGCAGGTTTAGCTGAACAGTTGACCATGGTATTAGCACTGCATCGGCAGAACTTTGAAGCTCTTGAGCTTCAGTATCAAGCTTTACAGCTGTTTCCTGATAGGCATTAGTCGACAAGATAGAGTAGAGGACCGCCGAAGGGCATCTAAGCATCTTGTGTGACGAAGGAATGAAGAAAATGGAATGAAAAGGAAAGAATGAGAGTAAAGAATGAAAAGCAATGGGATTTTCCTCTTATCTAGCTAAAGGGGCTGTGACCCATGAGACCCCTAGTACGAGGTAGATAGCGCATACTCATGTGGGGAGAATGCATCATCATACAAGGAGAGAACCAGAGATTGAAACCAAGGCAATAGAGTGAGACACGGGATATTCAACCAACTGTGCTATGACAAAGTTCATGCAGATTTATTTCGTTGATGCTGAAGAATTGTCTTAGTCTAATATTTTATTCAAGAAATTGCAGCCACGAAAGTTAATTGGTGCCATGACTTCTTTGAAGGCAGAAATTTTTTGCACTCAAATTGTAGAATGATGGTTTAAAAAAACTGTGCTACGCTTCTATTTTGGATTGTTTCTTTTGCTTTCGTCATCAGCTGTAAGGCAAAGGTGAATGGTGATGGGGAGATGAGGGTTCCAAGAGAAAGCTTAGGGATCATCTGGTAACGTTCTGTGTTGTTCCTAGTTTTGTTGAGATTGGGTTGTGCAAGGATTGTGCTGTGTATAACTTGGCTACATTATATTCAACCATTCTGCGAAAAATATGTTGTACGGTATTTGTTTGGTGACAACAAATTGGGTCGGGCTGAACAATATGCAAGCCCGGCCTGAATTTTACCCCTGAGGCCCAAGCACAAATTTGCACACAGGTGTTTAACCCAAGCCTATCCTGAATATAATAGGTTAAGCCTGAGCCTGACTAGATTGCGAAAAGAAAAGGACTTCCATTAATTGGCAAAAACTGTAGCTTAGCTAGCTGGAGACATGTTTGATACTAAATGTGTTTGGGTCCCAATTTTAGCAAATATATTGTTTTTTTCTAAAATTGTGTCTTTCACTCACGTTGGGCACTGGGCTTTTTACCACTGAATCCAAGCCTGACCCTGCCACTAAAGCTAAGGATCAAGCCTGGCCCAATAGGATGGGCCCTGGTTGGGCTTGGGAGAGCCCGGCCCATACCCTAGCTCTGGACAATATTTCGCCTACAACGTGGTTTGTTCATTCATCTTAAGCAAACAGTTGACAACATATAGTACCCAAGTATAGATAAACATTGCCAAACAATCACGAGAAAGGTCCCTAAACAACAACAAAATCTATCAAATATCTCTAAAATATCATAAAACAAACTTCTCATCCAAAAAATGCAATATATAAGTAAGAAAATCTTTATACGCATCTATTCCTCATCATTTTTTTCATGAGAACTCTAGATGGGATCCATCTATCAACTAATCCAAACTTTACAATAATAGTTGGCTCACCTATTCTCAGAATCTCAGTAGACCATTAGATCGGCCAATCATTGAAGATGTCAAAAGAAAATAAAAGAAAGAAATAAGAACACTCACCATAGCCAGGGCCGACTCAAGATAATTTGAGGCCTAAAGCGACAATCCTAAATAAGGTTTTTTTTTATTTTTAATACTATTATAATATTTTTTTTAAATTTTTTTTCATTTTTTGTAATGCAATATTACTATTTAAGTTTTTATATTCAAATTTTGCCAATATATTTTTTTCAATTGATAGTATGGCTAATCTACTTAATCTTTTTGTAACATTGTTGATCTAAATTAGAATTTTGTCAATTTTAATTTTGAAAAATTTTTTGCTATAAAAGCAACAATTACAGGTATTATCAATATTTTTCTAGCATACATATTTAATATTTATAAATTATAACTAATAATATTTACAAATAAAACAAACACTTGTAAATAATATGAGCTTGTAATTAATTTTTTTTTAAAGCATAGAACCACATAAGCTAATTTAGTGATTTATCAGTGTTGGCCACAAAGATTATAGATGCAGATTACTTTTGAATTTCAAGCAGCTTCTTTAATATGAAACAAAAAAGATTATATTTGAAGTTGTCTTTAAAGGATTTCAAGTAGCATAAATATAAAGAGAAAATTGTACAAAATGGAGGATTTTCATAACAGAAAATGATTTCTAAATTGTGCAAAATGGAGGATTTTCATAATAAAAAATAATTTCTTACTTGTTGTGATTTTAGGGTTTTTTTAATGATAATATTTTCTAAATGGTGAAAGTGGTCTTTAATTCTTTTTTTTAAATATGAAAAGATACCACTTGTTTTTTTTTTTTTGAATGTAAAAAGATGATAGTTACTTTAATTATTTTTATGAGGCTTTATTTTTTAGGAGAAACTAAACGATAACAATTGCTTCTTTTTTTTTAATTTGAAAAGAATATTAAAGTTGCTATAATTACCTTTTTGAGGCCTTATTTTTTTGAATTGAAAAAAAAAAGATAGGATTTACTTTCTGGGGGGCCTTATTTTTTGGAGAGCCCAAAGCAAAGGTTTTTCTGGCCCAATGGTCAAGCCACCCCTGACCATAGCAAAAACCAATGAAATTTACCTAAGAAACTCTCTTTCTAAAAGATAGAACTCCTGATTGTGTACAAAGAACTTTTGATTGTGTAAATGATCTAAGTTTCACAAACAAATGGCAATCTTTCAATTTCAATGGTAAATTGGCCAACTTTCAACCTATTGCCTGTGTATGGTTGATTGATACATGACAAATACCATGGAAGCCGTATAAAATCCTTAAAAGTTTTAGAATACCAGGGATTTACTTGAGATTGTGATTCAATTATTGCTTCTATGCGGCGGACTAATAAAAGCAATAAATCACACAAAGAAGACAACACACAATTTAACGTAGAAACCGAAAAGGGAAAAAACCACGAGTCCAAAGTGAACAAAATCAATCACTAACTTCTGCGGTACAAGATAAACTCACAGCCCTACAGTCAGTTGTTGGACATATGTGGTCCTCATAATCACATGTCTAATATTTTGGGGCCCACAGCTTGAGCCCACTAATTTAAGATGCCTTCCCATTTTAGTTTTTGCTTTTACTATATATAACTTGAATTCAATTTTAGTAAGCCCAATCAATTAAGATATCTTGGTTGACTAATCTTTGAGGAATTAAGGAAAGTTATCTTCAATGATTTCTTTAATAGGAAGAAATCTCTCTAGGGTTTATCTATAAAAGTGGTTTTCCGGTCCTCTCTCTTAACCCACGAGATCTGAAAAGTACCCATCAACTTTCACGCATCTTGGAGTGGGTGATAAGGGAGATAGGAGAAAACCCTATTTGAGAATCAAGATCTACTCATCATCAAGATCATGGCGCAAAGTATGCATTTATTTTCTTGAGATCATATATTGTTTAATGCATAAATCTAGATCCTTAGGTTTGATGTTTTATTTCAAACCCTATTAGATCTTACAATGGTATCGGAGAATAGGTTCTGATTTATGCATTAATTTTTCCATGGGCGAATTTTATTATGATTATGATGATTATGTTATGTTAAGACCAATGTGGCTCATGTAAGATCTACATCTCAACATCTTGTTTCCAACCATGTTTTTGGTTGAATATCTATCTCTGTCTCTTTATCTCGATGATAGTTTGGATGAGTGCTCTCACCTCTGTAACATCTGTTGATGTATCATCAACCGGATCATCATGCCATGGTGAATTTATTAGTTATGGCAACATAAAATAAACATGGGATTTACTTAAGTATTGTCGGATCTAATGGTATAAAAATCTCCGATTTTGTTGGTATGTATCGGACTAAATTTTGCATAAATTATGGGATTTCATTAACTTGATGCATATCAGTTTGGTTTCAATATTTTTTTTCCCTTTTAACGGTATTATTATTATTTCGGTTGTCGTATTGAACAACAAGCACAAGAGCCATATAATATATATACATATAATTTATATACATATAATATATATCCAGACAAGTTGGGTTTGCTCCGATCTAAGGAAGTTGATCTAAACCCATATAATATATATAAATATAATTTACTTTTGGCTTTGCTAGTATAAAGAGAGACAGCTTTATAGCATATTTAGTTGGTAACAAACAGTGGTGAATTAAATTGGCTGGATTGGTTAGATCAACCATTCAATTGATAATCTGACAATTTAAATTGCGTTTGATGTCGGAATTTCAAACCGTCTTTTCCAATATATTTTGGAGATCAGATATATCAGGCTAATGGTTTGGATCATCTTTTAGTTTTATGACAATTTTCTTTTATGCCTAATGCAAGTAGAATCATTGGATGGATTTTATTAAATATCATGCAATTGTTAACCTTTTGTCTAATTGCTATAATTTCATGGTAATATATATGTTGTGATTTTATAATTTTTTTTTCAAGGGTCTTGACTATTTATTAATTAGATTGGGTTTTATTTTATGTCACATTTATTGGGTTTTACATGATTCTTTGGGTCGTTTTTTATTTAATTACATGAAAAGTGTCCATGAATATTCGGGATCCATAATAACTAAATATTTCATAATTGTATCTTTAATTCATGGACCTATTAAACTATCACAACATTTGATAATATGGATCAAATTTGGATATATCGTGGCCCAATATTTTAGTATTCACCACTAGTGACATTATAACTAATCTAGTTTAGACTCCTTCATGTCATTTATAAATGCTATTAAATTCAATTGATACTTATAGTTTTAAGTAATGTGGTAGTCACCAAAGTGGCCCTATTATGAAAGACTTATAGGTATCACTTGAAAGTTAAGACCCCTAACACTATTTATTGTGTCAGGATAATAGCATTAGACTTGCGATTTTAAATTAGGAGAGTGAAAATTAGCCCAAAGGTTCAATTGCCACTCAAATAATTGTAAGACGGAATAAGGTAACTTGATATATGTACCTAATTGGGAATGGTTCCTATACCAAAAGGTATAAAGCCCAACGAATTGCGTTCATATTATCACGTTAACCTTATGGATAAATAGTTTTCATTCACAAGTAATCCTATTTGCATGTTGTAGTCTCGACCCAAAGGAGGGACTTTGATGATGTACTGGACACTCACCAGATTTGTTTCATTTATGTAAAGAATCATTATGGATTTCTTCTTTAGCGTGAACTCAAACATTTAAGTAAATTGAGCATTTTCTTTTTCCCTTTTATGTTTTCAGCATTGACCCCTGCCGACATCTCTCGAACATACCAATGTTGAATTGATCAAACTTTACTGATTGGAAAGAAGAGCTTTTAATAACCTTGGGTTGCCTTAACTTGGACACTGCATTATTGGAACCCAAGCCCACTGATCTTACTGAAGATAGCTCTCAAACTCAGAGAGCATACTATGAAAAATGGACCAAGGCCAATCGATTGAGTCTTATGATGATTAAAAGGTCCATCGCGAAAAATATTCGTGGGTCAATTCCTGATAATGAAAATGCTAAGACCTATCTTGAATCAGTGGAGCAACAATTTCAAACATCAGATAAGGCTTTGGCAGCTACTTTGATTGCCAAATTATCTTCTATGAAATATGATGGATTTAGCGGGATCAGGGAACATATTATGCATATGAGGGATCTAGCAGCCCAACTTAATTCTCTTGAAATGACCATTTCTGAGAATTATATAGTCCAATTTATTTTGAATTCCTTACCCCCTTTATTTGGTCCTTTCAAAATTTCATATAACACCCAAAAGGACAAATGGACTATGAATGAGTTGGTTTCTATGTGTGTTCAAGAAGAAGGCAGACTTAGACAGGAAGGACAGCTACAGAAAGTAAATCTTGTCACTTACAACCCTTCAAATAAGAAAAAGTTTTCTCAGGGTAAGAAACACTTGAAGAAAAAAAACAAGAAATCTGCTTCGAACGACCAAATCGAGAAGAAAGGCAGTGAACCAAGGTGCTTCTTCTGCCGTACAAAGGGACATCTCAAGAAAGACTGCTTGAAGAGACAAAAATGGTTTGAATCTAGAGGTATATATAAGTCCTTTGTTTGTTATGAAACAAATCTTTTAGATGTTCCTTCAAATACTTGGTGGATTGATTCTGGTGCCACTGTTCATGTGGCAAATTCCATGCAGGGCTTTCACTTAAGCCGGAGTCCAAGTAATGAACAAAGAAACCTTTTTATGGGGAACCGGCTGGAGGCAGAAGTGAAAGTGGTGGGGACTTGCAGACTGATTCTTGATTCTGGATTCCAGTTGAACCTTAATACCACGTTTTACGTTCCTACAATAAGTAGAAATTTAATTTCTTTATCTAGACTTGATTTAGAAGGTTATACATTCTCTTTTGGACAAAGTACTTTGAGTATTTATAAAAATCAAGTTTTAGTTGGTGGTGGTATTTTATGTGATGGTCTATATAAGTTGAATCTGGATTCACATTTTGCTAGTTCTTTACTTACCATGCATGAGAATAATTTTATGAATGTTGGTGTTAAGAGAGGAATTTTTGCTGAAAACTCCTCGAGCTTGTGGCATAAAAGACTTGGGACACATCTCCCTTGAGAGATTAAAGAGATTAGTAAATGACGGAGTATTGAGAGCTCTAGATTTTACTGATTTTAGTATTTGTATAAACTACATTAAAGGCAAGTAGACAAACAACATCAATAAAAATAAGGCCACAAGACGTTTAAAGCTACTTGAATTAATCTATACAGATATTTGTGGTTACTTTCCCACACCATGTTATAGTGGTCAAAAATACTTTATCACCTTTATTGATGATTTCACTAGATATGGTTATGTCTACCTGTTATATGAGAAATCTGAATCTCTAAAAGCCTTTGAAACTTATAAGGCTGAAGTGGAAAATCAACTAGACAGGAAAATAAAGGTTGTGAAATCTGATAAAGGCGGAGAGTATTATGGGAGGTATGATGAAACGGGTCAAAATCCTAGCCTATTTGCTAAATTCCTAGAAAATCATGGTATTTGTGCTGAATATACCTTGCCTGGATCTCCGCATCAGAATGGTGTGGCTGAAAGACGTAATAGAACGCTCATCGAAATGGTACGGAGTATGTTAAGTAATTCTACTTTGCCTAACTCTATGTGGGGAGAAGCCTTAAAAACAGCTGCATATATCCTAAACCGTGTACCCACTAAGGCTGTTCCAAAAACTCCTTATGAGTTATGGACATGTAAGAAGCCAAGTTTAGGACATTTGCATGTTTGGGGTTGTCCGGTGGAAGCTAGAATTTGTAACCCACAAGAGAAGAAATTGGACCCTAGGACTATCAGTGGGTATTTTATTGGATATCCAGAAAAGTCCAAAGGCTTTAGATTTTATTGCCCTACTCATACCACAAAAGTTGTTGAAACCAGAAATGCCAGATTCATAGAAAGTGATGACATTAGTGGGAGCAATGCACCATGGAACGTGGTATTTGAAGAACATCGGATACCTGTATAAGCACCGATGGAAACGGTTAGAGTTGTTATTCCAAATGACTTCGATCAGAATGATATGATGGAAATACAACCTACCATATCAGAAGCGCCACTAGATGAGAATGTCATTCAAAATGATGTGATTGAAGATATCAATCATCCGAATCAAGATTTGGCAGAGGCACAACCTTTAAGAAGATCTCAAAGATCTAAAAGATCTACTATATTGGATGATTATATTGTTTATCTTCAAGAATCTGATTTTGATATAGGTATCAAAGAAGATTCGGTAACATATTCACAAGCCATTAAAAGTGATGATTCGAATAAATGGATCAATGCCATGCAAGAGGAGTTAAAATCCATGTATGTAAATAAAGTCTGGGATCTTGTCGAATTGCCTCAAGGGTCTGTAGCTATAGGATGCAAATGGATCTTTAAGACCAAACGAGACCAAAAGGGCAAAATCTAACGATTTAAGGCCAGACTTGTAGCTAAGGGATTTACTCAAAGGGAAAATATTGATTATAAAGAGACCTTTTCACCAGTTTCTTCAAATGACTCTTTTCGAATCATAATGGCATTTGTAGCTCATTTTAATGTAGAGTTACATCAAATGGATGTGAAAACAGCGTTCTTAAATGGAAATTTAGTTAAAGAGGTATATATGAAACAACCAGAAGGATTTCAGGAAGAAGGCAAAGAGAATCTAGTTTGTAGATTAAAGAAATCTATATATGGGCTTAAACAAGCTTCAACGCAATGGTATATTAAGTTCAATGATACCATTACTTCCTTTGGGTTTAAAGAAAACATTGTTGATCAATGTATATACCTGAAGATCAGTGGGAGCAAGTTTATTATTTTAGTCTTGTATGTAGATGACATTCTACCTGCTAGTAATCATCTAGGCCTATTGTGTGCAACAAAGGAATACCTCACAAAGAATTTTGAAATGAAAGATATGGGCGAAGCATCCTTTGTACTTGGAATTGAGATTTTCAGAGATAAGTCTCGAGGTGTATTAGGATTATCACAGAAATCCTACATTAATAGAATTCTTGAAAGATTCAATATGCAGAACTGTTCTGGAGGTAAAGCACCTATATCAAGAAGTGATCGATTCTCCAAAGATCAATGTCCCAAAAATGACCTCAAGAGACATCAGATGCGAGACATCCCATTTGCTTCAATTGTAGGAAGTCTCCTATATACTCAGACTTGTACACGTCCAAATATCAGTTTTGTAGTTAGCATGCTAGGTAGATATCAGTCTAACACTGGCATGACTCATTGGAAGGCAGCAAAGAAAGTCATGTGATATTTATAAGGGACTAAAGAACATATGCTCACTTATAGCAAATCTGATCACTTGGAAGTAATTAGATATTCAGATTCAGATTTTGCTTAGTGCTTTGACATAAGGAGATCTACATCAGGATACATTTTTCTCCTTGCTGGTGGGGTTGTTTCGTGGAAAAACATTAAACAGACTACAACTGTTTCTTCTACATTTCAAGCTGAATTTGTGGCATGCTTTGAGGCCACTAATCAAGCTGTATGGATACGGAATTTCATTTCAGGGCTTCTGATTATGAACTCTATTTCTAAGCCGCTGAAAATTTATTGTGATAACACATTAGCTGTTCGCTTCTCTAATAACGACAAGAGTTCAAGCGCTGCAAAACACTTTCAGATAAAATATCTTGCCGTTAGAGAAAAGGTTCAGGATAATATTGTGTCTATAGAGCAAATTAGTACAAAGCTCATGATTGCAGATCCTATGACTAAAGCATTACCGGCAGAGGCCTATAATGATCATGTTAGAGAAATGGGTCTCATTGTGTTACCTTAATGTATGTGGTTGAAAGGATTTCTGCTTATTTATTTGACACTTTAGCTGATAAATTTTCATTAATGATAAATTTGTTCTCTTGCTTATTTTGTGTGCACCATTTTTTAATTATTGAAGATCAAGATAAATTTCATTTGAACCATAAATAGGAATTTTTGTATACTCCTATTATTTTCCTCGATTTATGACTTAATTAAATGAAATTACTAATGTAGTGGTACATGGAAGGAATTATGTCATATAATTGATGTTTGACCTTCATGATCCGCATTATTGATTTCGTTTAATTACAGTATATCAGAATTAGCATAAACTGATTGACTGGGCTATTTTTTTTAAATGAGTGGCCACTCGTCGGGATTTTAAAATTTAGTCGAATCCAAGTTTAGTCATAAACAATATATATTTTTTCAAATTTTTTTTTCTTTTCAAAATTTATATATATTATAATAAAAGGTAAATTGTTTTTTATAGGGTCGTCATGACCAAATGGGAGATCACATATGTGTGGTCATTCGGACCAAGTGGGAGATTGTTGGACATATGTGGTCCTCATAACCACATGTCTAATATTTTGGAGCTCACAGCTTGAGCCCACTAATTTAAGATGCATTCCCCTTTTAGTTTTTGGTTTTACTATATATAACTCGGATTCAATTTTAGTAAGCCCAATCAATTAAGATATCTTGGTTGACTAATATTTGAGGAATTAAGGAAAGTTATCTTTAATGATTTCTTTGATGGGAAGAAATCTCTCTAGGGTTTATCTATAAAAGTGGTTTTTCGGTCCTCTTTCTTAACCCACGAGATCTGAAAAGTACCCATCAACTCTCACGCATCTTGGAGTGGATGATAAGGGAGATAGGAGAAAACCCTATTTGAGAATCAAGATCTACTCATCATCAAGATCATGGCGCAAAGTATGCATTTATTTTATTGAGATCATATATTGTTTAATGCATAAATCTAGATCCTTAGGTTTGATGTTTTATTGCAAACCCTATTAGATCTTACAATGGTATCAGAGAATAGGTTCTGATTTATGCATTAATTTTTCCATGGGCGAATTTTATTATGATTATGATGATTCTGTAATTGTTCTTGATAAATCTCCATAACACTCAATCTCTCGGTGCCCTGCTATCAATGCCTTGATCTCCACAACAAGCAATTCTTTACGCTTAAAGAACAGTCTTCTACAAGGAAGTAGAAGCCACAAATCTCCTATAATAAAGTAGAGGTATCAACTCTAGAACTTGAAACCTTCAACACAATCTCTCCTAGAAGCTCTAAACAATCTCTCCAATAGCAATCTCCAATTCAAAATAAGGAGACTTCTATGTGTTGTGTTATGCTTTGCGTTGAGAGAAATCCTCTTTTATAGCCCATAATTCATGCCTTAGGTTTAGAAATTAAATCTAAGTGAAGCAGGCAATTTTTGCACAAATCGTGCAAGGTGGTATGCTTCTGCCGTCCGTGCACTTGAGCGCAATCCAATGGGCATTTGAGAGCGTTCACCATTGCCTTTAGTGCTCGAGCTAGCTTGAATTTTCTGCCCGCTTCAGCAAACTTCCAGAAGTTATATCTTTATTGTTTTAGTTTTGATTTACTAATATTGGGCTCTACAGATATCTACTCAAAATGAGTTTTTTAATGGTAGGTAGGTTATCCATATCCGACACTCGGTCTGTGAGATATGACCTTTTTAATTCATGTTGTCCTTAGAAAAATACTTTAATTTGCGATATCTTCAATTCAGCTTATTCGGCATGCAACAACGGTCCCTTCTAAATATAAAATACAACTCAATAGACCCAAGTTTTGTCCATTACATGAATTTAGCCAATACAAATGTTCTAACAAGAATTTAGACAATGCATATGTCCTAACAATCCCATCAAAGTTCAGCATTATTATCTTTGCATAAAACAATCTATCAGCAAAAAAACAATAAAAGTGATGGTCAGCCATCTCCTGTTATAAGATTAACCCTAAGTAGGAATAAAACTTAGTGACCTTGCATGTTTTTTGGGAGATTTTAGGACACGGTTATACTTTCTTAAGTTTAGAGAGGTTATCCAGTGACACATAAACAATTACAGAAAAATCATTACCAAACCAAAACATTTGAAATATTTTTACTAGTTTAATGTGAATCTTCTGTTAGACAAGATTACAAAAATAAAATAATTGCTGTGTTAGACTCCATGGTGTTCTAAATTTTCATCAAAATGAGTAGCAGGTCATAAATTAAGGGAAAAACTGGGGGCATATGTTAGACGTAATTACCTCATTGACATTGTTCAGCTGCACTTGATTTTGCCTGAGCACATTTCAACATTTTCACGAGCTTCACTTCGATCAGTTGTTACCGTTTCAATGTTGTATTTCATAAAAAAATTAAAAAAAAGGAGCTCAACATTCAGAACAATTTGCTATTATGAAAAATATCATATGTGATGTGCATACGATATTTCCCTCTTGTATCGACATGGTATATTTATTGTGTAATTTCAGGTGAGGAAATTAAAAGAAGACTTATAGAAAGAAACTATGGGTCTCTGCAGGGCCATGTCCATTAGTCACTCATAGTTGTTAATTCCGTTCCGATCGCCATTCCAATTTGATCCTATAGTGGAACATTTCAGACATTTCGGTTAATGCCAAAATTCAGTTCTGAAAAAAGACGCTCCTAAAAAATGTAAAAAATATATATATAAAAGAATACCTAAGTTTGAACAAATAGTTGAATGCTAAAATAATATTAAATATGCATATTTACATCACTTAAATTAAACTACACTCTACAATTGAGCATTTTTTAGTTTTTATTACATATAAATGGAAGTATAAAACCTTGGCCAGAATGGGGTGAAATTAGAATTAGAATTGGACCGAAACGATCGGAATGACCGGAATTGGGAACTAAAACTTTTAGAGTGGCATACCATTTTGTCCAAGGGAACATTCCAGCGGGAACGAAATAAAATTGACAACTATGGTTTAAATCTTTGAAAAATTGCAATGGTCATTTGTGACCAACAGAAAATTCTATATATATATATATATATATATTCCACCAAAATATGTAGTCTCTCACACAGTTCCGTTTCCATGGCAGGTGCGTTTGGCAAGCAATTTGAAGCACAAACGTCTGTAATTTCTGTACTCAAAGACTTGGAGAATTAGTCAACATTTGGTGGATTTAATTTTTACTGCTACCATGATTTGATTTTGGCCTCCTCAAGAGTAAACTCAAATTTGAGTTCTACCAGATTTGGGGTATTCTGGGATTTTTTTTTTATCTCTTTCTTCTTTTGTTTCATTTTTTCCTTAGACTTTTCTTTCTGGTCGACATTGCACTTTGAGTTAGTTTACACAAAGTATATATTATAGAGCATATAAGTTAGCTCAGGTACGTTTGAATCTATGAACTCATGTTCTTCTATATTCAATAAATTTGTGATTAAAGGACTAATTGAGATTTACAACATCAGCCGAACTCTTCTTAAATTTTCTCCATGATGTGCTACTATTTTGGATTTGGGTATTGATTTTCAATTTAAGAATATTGATTTGGTCTTTTTTTTAACTTTTAATTTGGATATTAATGCAGAAAGATGAATTTCTTCTAATTTGTTGGTCCTTCTATGGTGGGGTTTTAGAAATTGAATTGGTGCTTTACTTTCTATGATATTTTAATAACTTTTGTGCTGATGACCATTATCAGCAAATGATGAATTCAACAAATGCTTTCGTTCTTGTGATCTTGTGATTGGTTTTTGTTTGAATGCTTTTCTTTAGGTTTGTGTTTTATCGAATGCTTGATCATGTTTTTGTGGAGCTCTCAATAAACATGAGTTACTTGGCTTTTATTCATTTTGTGAGTTTTCTTTCTTTTTTCAATTAGAAAGGGTGTTGGGCTTCTCTTTGTATAAGATCTTTGATGTATTATTATTATTATTTATAGTAAGTCATTTCAACTCCTCAAAACATAGTGAATTATATTAAGGTTATGAACAACGCTTCCATCTCTCACCTCTTACTCTAAACATTGATACATGGTATAAATTTACAATTTACTTGAGGGACTGAGGCACACCTCATCTCTCTTCATGGAAAGGCATTTGAACCTAAAAGGTAAATGAAGTATCCAATGTATTTGTTTTTACTGTTGCATCTGTTTGTAGAGATACTGAGTGAAATACTACTTTATGGTATCTTGAATTGAAACTTGATGAGCTAATACAGTGATTTTATTTATCCCAGCGTATGGATGGGTGTGAGTTGCTCTTTTTTTTTTTTTTTTTTTTTTGGAATTTGGCTGTCGGGGTTGGTATTGATATGAGCAGGGTTTGCACGGGACAAGTGAAAAATGTTTATGTATGATATACAGCCCTTGTCATGATACTTTTGTTCTAAATCTCTACTGTTCGGCTCACTTCTTGTAAAGGTGGAATATATCATCAAATTGAGTATAGCCTATGGCACAATTTACACAGTTACTTCAGATTTACTACTAATTAACTGTAGCATAACCAAATGCATCTCTTATATTATCTTTGTCTCTATCATTTTACAAATTTTGAGTTCGAATAATTCGTATGCTTCAATGCGCTCAGCATGAGCAAAGGTTCTCTCTAATGCATGATGTATGGAAATTTATTTCACGATGCTCTATTTCTTTCTTTTGCTTGGTAGCCATCTTTTATTCCTTTACCATCTTCCAATGGGCCATATTACATTCCAATTATAATAGATGAAGCCAGTTTATTTCAATTGTCAATTTTAAATTCAATTTTGATTGTCCTACATACAATTTTGACATGCTCTTAACAGTAGTCATTGAGTGATTTTCACCATTGTCCCTCATTATTCAAACCATTTCCCCAACTTGTGCTCTACTCCTTCCCAACGTTTGTACTCAACCCTTCAGTTTCTTTCACGAATACTCCTTTTACGGCTTATTAGTACTCCTTCATTACCTATTAATACTCCTTTTATATTCATCACCTCTCACTAATACTCCTTTTATCCTTAATGCCTTTCATTAATAGTCCCTTTAAGTTTTAAGAAATTATCGTCTCATTATAAGTTTTAAGAAATTATTCTTTTATACTCATGCACCTTTGTATATACACGAAAGAAATGTCCATTCCTCTTCATCAACTCCTTAGCTATTTATCATGCTTTCTTATGTTGGGACTGATGGAGATAATCAAAAAATTATTTTATAGTAATAAAGATATTTGTCATGCGTGTGACTTTTTTATTATTTTAAGAAATAGAGTGAAATATCTATTACTTATATTTGATTTGATGTAATTCTTACTTTTCATAGTTGATTGGTTGGATGACATTTATTTTGAACACTTTGGATCTCAGCAAGTCAGCCTCATTGTGGCTTGCTCCTTCAACTCATGATTTTACTAGACTAACACTAATGATAGTGACTCTGATATTTTTAGAAAGATTCTTTCATATTATCCTCCCAATGGGACCCAAGTGAGCTAAGTTGATAAGTCAAGTCAGCAATGCAGCCACTCTTGATGTGAATGTTTCTCGTCCTAGGCTTGCATTAATGATAGTATCTCCGATTTCTTAGAAGATTCTTCCATATTAGCATTCCAATAAAACCCAAGTGAGCTTGGTTTCAGCAATGCAACCACTTTTGATGTGGATATATTAAGTTGTCCTAAACTTGCACTAATGACAATGACTCCGATATTTCTAAGAGGATTCTTACAAGTTAGCATTCCAACTCATGTGACCTTGGTTGATAAGTCAAGCCAATAATGCAGCCACTTCCGATGTGAATGTATCAAGTTTCACAATTAAATTGAAAATTGTAACTCAATTTTGATGTTAATTTTAAATTAATTTTAACTTGTGGGAGAGATTTTAGAGATTTGAGAAAAACCTTGATTTTAACCGTCCATATAAAAAGGTTAATCTAAAATGAGTTTCCTTTAAAGAGCTTAATTTTCCATGGTCTCTAATCAATCAATATGCATTTAAATTTTTTTATCTAAAGATGTTCATAGATTAGGACCCAAACCAATTGAGATAAGAGCAAGTATATATAAAAAGAGACATGTTAACTTGGGCTAAGCACGGACGGGGTTGGGCTTAGCTAGCGAGGTATGGTCCAATTTGGGCCTAGGTCAGGCTTGATCCATAAGGTCAGAGAAGTCAAGCCGAGCATGGACACTCCTCAACCCAACCTAATCTGGCTCATGAACACCCTTATTATCCAATGTCAGGAGTAAGCAAATTTTATCTAATGTTATTTTAAAAAGTACATCATCTGACCCTTTCTTCCCTTATTTTCTGTAATCCATTATGGTTTTCAATTTTAGATGGGATTTAATTGGATTTACACTCTTTAATCTCTCTTCGATCATGTAATTCAAATTAACGAGAGTGAGTAAAACATGAAAATTCTTACAATTGTATTTTAATGATTTCTACTATACGATCATATCATATCTCTTTCCATTCTTAATGTTTGTTCCTTTTTATGTATTTTTTTAATGTTTTTTTTATCATAGTTCTATTTTATTAATTTTTTTATTTTGATGGGTTCTTTTAATTTCCATGGTTATCAGTTTTCATTGATTTATGTTTTTCCTTTTGTTTTTTAGCTTCAATTTTATACTTTTAGGCATAGGGTAATCATGGGTTTATTTATTTATTCTAAGTCATTTTTATTATTAGATTGTCTATGGACTTTTCTTTTCATGTTGTATTTTTTGGTTATTTGTATCAAATTTTATTTTTGATTGTGAGTTTATTCTTCTTATTTCAAAGGGACGTTTAAAGTAATATACTCATCTCATTTCAAACAAATTGAAATGCTTTCATTTTGAAATTTAATAATTATTTTTATTAGTATTATAGGTTTTAATTTGATTGCAAATTTTGCCATCTTAATATAATTTAGACTAAATATTATTTAAGATTTTTATTATTTTAAATATTATAAATTATACATTGCCCGTGTTAAGTGCAGGCATGTTTTGTTAGTTAACATAACAATCTGCAAACCAACTAGAAAAACCATAACCATCTGCAAACTAAAAGATGTTCCGCCGAAGAAGAAGCTGGAGGACCTCAATAAATGCCAACCAATGTAATCCTGCTCTTCTCTTAAACGTAAAAGTGTACAAATAGAAAATGTCATCAGTGTTATTTATAAAACTTTTCCTTTAAACATATTAATGCACACAAAAATATAGTATTCAACAACTTGAGCAAATATTACACAGATTACCGGTCTCAATTCTACCCAACTGTAGTTTATAGGATCATTTCATCTTCATAATATTGTAAGCAATTAAGCATGCAATTATCTAAGATTTGGAGGTAGTAGTACACATTAAATGCCTCTCACACCGGAAGGTATTGGTAATGAACAATAAGGGGTCGTTTATTTTTTTCATATGTGATGTGAAAATGATTTACATATGTAAATGACTTACATGTAAAATATAATTTTTGTTTGTTATTTTCACACTCTTTCAAATGTGAATCTTAATTACACAAATGGCTGATATGTATTTTAAAAATATCTCAAGATCCATATTCAATTGACACTTGAAATTTGAGCTTCTAACCGAAAGTGACTTTTTGAACAAGATCAACGGTTCAGATCATGAAAATGGGGCCCACAAAATCCCAGAAATTAAGGTCAATGGCCTGCATTGTTTTATAAATATCTCATAAAATAAGATGATCCAACGGTTGAAATTTTGTACTATGGCCGTTATCATCATTTCAAACATTTTGGACGGTTCAGATCTTGTATTTAAATCATAAAAGATGCAAAAATTAAGAAAAACCGGATTGGCATGATGCATCTAGTGGCTGAAACGTTCTTTTTAAGATATCTCAAGATCTATGATGAATCAAGATCTAAATTTTGGTTTGTTATCTGAAAATGGCATTCTGAATGAGATGAACGGTTCGGATTGTGATAATAGGGCCCACAAAATCCTAGAATTTAAGATTAACAGCCCAATTTGTGTCATCAAGATCTCATAATGTAAGATGATCTAACGGCTGATTTTTTGCACCATAACCGTTTTTAGCATTCTAAATAACCTGGACGGTTCGGATCATGATTTCGGTGGCAAAAAAAATTTAAAAAAATAAAAAACATCCAGGGCGTGAAATACTGTTCACGCCCTGTACCAGCGCCTCATGATGGGGGGGGGGGGGGGGTGGGAATCCTTTTCACACCTGTTCGAGGTGTGAAAAGTTGCAGCTCATTTTGCATATATTTACACACCAAAATCACATGGGATTTACACACCACATGTGTAAAATGTAAAAATAAATATAAATGTATGAAACCATTTTACATGAGTAATGGTTACATATGTAAATGGCAAAAAACAAACGAACCCTAAAGGACCAGCTAATCATAAATAGGACATATTTAGAAAGTAGAGGTTACAGCACACTATATATATATATATATATATTGTTACTTTACATACTTTTCTCAATGTTCGTCTCTTCAAATAAGAATGTCTTTGTAATACTTAGCAGATGCACCGTACTAGAAGTGTGCACTAAAAGAACTTACGCAATTTCAATTCTCTTTTGCTGTTGGCTGCTTTCCTGTGCTTAGCGCGGACATGTTTTGCTAATGATTCAATGGCAAATTAGACGATGCTTTCAACAGAAAAAGGTCACAAGATTACAACAGAATCCACTGACATCGCTTTAACAAGGTGACGTTCTGATGGTTCTTTGTAAGCACGGGATAGCATCACCTGTTAAGAAGGTTACAAAGCGAAGCACCACTTTTAATAGACCAGCTACAAGATTACAACAAAATTCTGTTGATTCACTACAATGTCACAGTGGCCAGCTCAGCTATCACACAACCTAAATGACGATGATCAATTGGCAACGGTCAGCCAAATCAACTGTTAGCTTTAACTCCTTTTGACTTTCTTGAAATCAGTTGAGGTGAGTTCATGCGCTGAGTTTCTTGAGTCCCATTTGAACTTTGCTAAGTCTCTTCTTCTCAATGGGACACCAGAAACTTTAAATTTCTCGTTATGTTTTTAATACAAGTCAAGGAACTGAGAATGTATTTTTTATTTTTTATTTTTATATGACATCATGAGCGTATTTCAAAGAACCAAATTGGAGCTCAAATTTGTTAGTTAATTTTGAATCAATTTTAATATGATGGAGAGATTTTAGGGATTTGAGTTTTTCAATTTTAGCCATCTAAATAAAGAGGCCAATCTAAAAGGATATTTCATTATAGTGTCCAATCTTTCATGCGCTCTAATCAATCAATTAATAGTTAGATTTTCCTATCTAATGATGTTTGTGGATTAGGCCACCCTGAGCCTGTATCTGTCTCAACGAGGCTTTGACCTTAAGTTTGTGTAATTTGGGTGAGCTTGGATTATTTAGCTAGACCTATTTCATAGACAGGTCGGGCTTGGATTCAATGATAGTGAGACCAAGCCCGACCCAATCTAACTGTAAAAATAATTGTGAAAAAAATAAATATTTTGATTTTTTTAATCTAAGGGTGTTCACCATCTTAAAATAATTTAAATTCAATATTATTTAATATTTTTTTATTATTTTAACATTATAAATTATATATTGCTTGTGCTAAAAGCAAGCATGTTTTGCTTGCAATTGAGCTCTAATTTTGCAAGTGATTGAAAAATTAGAGCGAAATTTTGGTGTTAATTTGAAATTAATTTTAACTTGAAGGAGGGGTTCTAGGGATTTATGAGAAAATTTTTTTAGCTCGATAATCTAAATAAAGAGGCCATCATAAAAAGAATCTTATTTCAAGCAGTCCAATTTTTCATGGTATCGAATCAATCAATCCATATTTAAAATTTCTTGTTTAAGGATGTTCAGTGATCACGCTAGTCTGAGCCATCCAGCCTAGCTCGCCTTAGCCTAAGCTTGGGCCTTAAGTATGGGTACTCGGGTTAAACTTAAATTATTTAGTTGTACCTATTTGATAGACAAGTTGAACTTGTATTGAATGGTAGAGACACCAAGTCGAGCCCAATCCGATTGTAAAAATAATTGTGGAGAAAAATACATATCTAGATTTTTAAATTTAAGGGTGTTCGCCACCTGAATATTTTTGATATTATAAATTATGTATTGCAGTTGCTAAGCAAGGGCATGTTTTTCTATTACCATATGGTGGTCATGTAGGTAATTATTAATACCACAATAGCAATTAGAAATGTATAAAAATACATGACAAATAACCTAAAAATAATAAAAGAGGAAAATTATCTAAAAAGTGAAAACATATATGACATCAGATGAAACAGAGATTTATAAAAAGACCCACTGATAAATAAGCACGACAACATTCGCTTGAAAAGCTTAAGGAAAAAGCAGCACATTTTTGCTAAACCGAATAATAAAAGCAAACTAAATGGATATTTTGAAAGATAATAAAATATCTAATTTAATCGAATAAGTCCTCCATCTGCTATTGAGGAAACTCTCTTCTTCTTCCTTTTTTTTCATACTATTTATATAGACATAATTTTAACTTGTATTAGCAACAAAAAACTGCATTCAACACATAATATTTGAAAGAAACAACTAAAAAAAATTTGAACTCTTTAAATCAATTGCTTAATTTGGACTCTTTAAATCAAGGGAGCTTTTAAATAAACAATAAAAAATTCTCAGTTGACACGCCATTTAAAAAAAAAAGGGATTCCCCAAAATACCGCCAACCCCTTCTCTCCCCATGCACATTCCCTCTCCCTCCCTCCTCTCCCCTCCCCTTCCCCACCTCCCCCTCCAGCCAATGACAAGCTCCGGCAGCGGAAGGAGACTCCCCCCCCCCCCCCCCCCCCCTCTTTTCCTCTCTCCTCCTTCCCCATTTCTCCCCCTCCCTGCAAGCAGTCTTCCTGCTTTTCATAATTCCAAGTGTAGCTTGACTGGTTTGGTTTGCTATGTATGTGTAAAATTACTTGGAGTCTGATTCCTCTCTATAGGATTTTGTTATTGTTTATTTTTTAATTGAGCAAGCGTGGTCCATGAGCACCCCTAACTTAGATATAAGAACTCTACTGTCCATGTTAGACCTGCACCCATTCTCATCATCTGATGCTGTAAATTGGATATAATCCCTCAAGCATAGGCACTGTGTGGGCCATATTTATGTGAGCCAATTTCTGTATGGAAGAGGGGCAATATAAATTTGGGACTTAAGGGATGGTTTGGTGGTAGGCATTTCGTTTCCTATATCACCCACCAGGGATCCCCTCCCTACTATCTAGTGAGCCAGCCAAAAAATAAATAAATAAAATTCAAAGTTTCTAACAATATGGAAACGTTGAGATTTGGTAGCAAAGGGGATCTAAGTTTCCAATCCTAAAAGGTCTCTCTTATTTTGTCACTTTGAGTTGGATAAACTAAGATTGATCAATAATTTAGAAATTCTGGATTTGTAGGGATATCTTTTAGTAGACTTCTATAAATTGGACTCTTTAGATGGGTTAAAATAATTCAGTTGGCCAAAATCAACACTACAGATATTTGCTTCCTCTAAATTCCCATCAGAATATCAATTAGAAAATTGGGGCTCAATTTCTCAAATCAATTAGAGAATTTCAAAATCAAATCCTATACCTTCATATATATTAATCAAATCGACTCAGAGGAAATATTTAAGAGATCTTAGCTTGAATGATAAGAAATTGTATGGTGTTTGTGAAGCCAATTGATTCAAGAGATAAGCCAGAAATTAAGGAAACATTTAGGATTGCATTTAAGAGATTAGAGAGCTAGTTGATATTAAAAAAAAAAAAAACTCCTATAAAGATTGTAACGACTATTTGTTTTATTTGTTCATTTATTTTTTTTATGATGAGGAACCCGAAGACCTAGATACATAGTGTATATTAGGCAATGGTTTTGAAATGGACTTCCTAACTACTCGGATAATTTAAATGTGGATAACAAAAAAAGCGTGGGCAACAATTATAATACTAGCACAATAACCCCTGCTTCACATAGGCATGACTCTCACGGCTAGGGTCCATGCCCCATGTAATTTACTTTTACTTTTTTTAGTAAACAAATGTACATTAGTGTTTTAGCGATTAGATTGCTTACATATAAAAGGTAAAAGGTCATGAGTTCGAATCCCTTGACCTATACATATTTTAGATTTTTACAAATGCTTAATAAAAGAGTCAAAATTGAAAGAAATTTGGTTAAAATTGAATCCAAAACCTTTCTTTTTAATATATTATATCATTATACTATGAACTCGATAGGATTCAATTTTGCAATTAAGCTCCAAATTTGGTACTGATTGAAAATTAGAGTTCAAATTCGATGTTAAATTTGAATCTATTTTAACTCCAAGGGAGTGATTTTAAGGATTGCAGAGAAATTTTCAGTTTTAGCCATCTAAAGGTGTTTCCATTTTAAATAATCAAATCTATGTCTGTCTCTGATCAATCAATCTATATTTAGATGGTGTTTATGGATTAAGCCAAACCAATTTATAGGGAGTTTCCTTTTAAATAGGCAAATTGTCCACGGTATCAAATCAATCAATTGATATTTAGATTTTCTTATCCAAGGGTGTTCATGGATCAAGCTAGGCCAATGTAATAGAAAATTCCTTTCAAAGAGTGTAATCTTCCACATACCCTAATCCATTTATCCATATTTAGATTTTCTTATAGAGCTGTTATTTCAACACTTCTTTTGACTCGGGTTACACATGGATTAAAAAAAAAAAAGAAAACAAATTGAAACTTTCCCAACCTACCCCCACCCCTTTTCTTCCCCCACAACTCTCCCTCCTCTCTCCTCCCCTTCTCCACCTCCCCATCCAGCGATGATTGCCGGTTCAGGAGGAAAGAGCTGCACGATCTCCCTCCCCCCCCCCCCCCCCCCCATCCTCTTATCTTGTCCCTGTCTTTCCCACTCACCTTTTCCGCCTTGTTCGGCCCTACGAGGTAGAACACCACACTTTGTTCGCCCTCGTAGGGTTGAGCAACACTTTGTAGCTGGTATAATATATTGCTCTCTGTTAGGCCAATTTTGACTGAACAATCTAGCGAAAGCAATAGTGGGAAGGGGAGGTGGGGAAATGGATTCGAAGAAAGGGATGGGGGTTTGCTGGAAAAGGAGGAGAAAAGATGAAAAAGAATATTCAAACCTACTGGGGAAGTATAGAAAGAGGGAAGGGAGAGAATGGAAGAGGGAGAGGGAGGGGAGGAAGAGGGCGACGCAGCCCCTCTCGACGATGATCGCCCCTCCATTGGAGCCGTTGGGAAAGGGAAGGTGGGAAAAGGGAGGAGAGAGAAGGGAGGAGGTCTGTGGGGGAGAGAAGGGGGTGGGGTAAGTTTAGAAAAGTTTCAATTTGTTTGTTGTTTGTTTGTTTGTTTTTAAATGCCTGTATAAACTAAGTCAAAAGTGGTGTTGAAATAGCAGCTCTTTTTTTTTTAATCGAAAGTTGTTCCTGTATCATTCTAACCCTGACACGTTTCCAACCCAGTTCGCTGTAGCCCATGCTTGAATCTTAAATTTGAGTACTTGGGCCATGCTTTGATTATTTCATTGGGCCCATTTAATAGGCGACAAAGGCTTGGATAGAATAGTAGAGAGATAAAGGCCGTCCCAATTTGACTGCAAAAATAATTGTGGTGATAGATTATCAACTTTTATGCATTTATGTTTTTCCTTTTATTTGTTGGCTTTAATTTTTGATTTGTAGTCATTGGGTTTCATTGGTTTATTTGTTTCTTCTAAATTATTTTTATTAATGGATTGTTTATGAACTTTTATTTTCATATTGTATTTTTGTGGCATTTTTATCAAAATTTATTTATTTTTATAATGGATTTATTCTTCTAATTTGAAATCAACTTATTTCAAATAAATTAAAGCACTCTCATTTTGGAATTTACTATTATAAGTTTTAATTTTGATGCAACCTTGATAAGATTTAAATTACATATTATTTATTTTTTTATTTTAATATTATAAATTACATATTGCTAGTGCTAAGCGCGGACATATATTGCTAATTTATTTTCTTAAACTCGATCATTTAATTACGATCAAATATTAGAAGAGAAAATGTGGAACTCTAAAATATTCCTCTAAAATAGGTCAAAATTAATTGTGGAATTGAAGTTAATTTTATGATTAATTGCAAAATCAACTTCTTTTCTACATAAAATTTGGTGTGGTGTCAGATCGGAGGAAATAAAAATATAAAAACAGCTGCACTGATCAAATGTAGCCCTAAGTATTTTCATAGATTTGAAAATTCCCCAAAAGAAAACGAAAAAAAATAAATAAATAACGGTTGGGATCTTCCGAAACAGCAATGGCAATTTCGTCATTTGATCGTGCGAATTCTGTCTTTATCTGCAAAAGCCTCTTCTTCCCCGACAAAGGCTTTATATAGGGTTTCCATCTCTGCCACGCCACGTCTCTTCTTGGGGTTTCGTCGATTCATTAGATTTCCTCCGAATTCAACTGCGCATTTCAGGTACGAAATCAAATCAAATCAAATCTCTTCCTCAGCTTACTGCTGGCTTTACCATGCTCTGCACTTGCAATGATCGAAAACTAGGGTTAGGGTTTGCTTTAATGGATCTGTTTTCTGACATTTATTTCAGATCTATGTGTGATAGGCATGTGTTGATTATAGATCTGTAGAATCTTGCATGATTCGTTTTTCCCCTTTCAAAAGATTGAGATTGTTAGGTTAGAGGTTGAGAAATAGATCCCAATCTTCCAAAGATGATGAGCCCAAGTGATTGGGTTCTTTCCCTTTTCATGTAATTGAAAAACTCGTGAGGCGTATTACGGGAATCTCCATGTTCCAGTGTGGTCTGTAGAGTGGTTTTGGCACTTCTGTTGTGGAACGAGCAAATTGTCTTGGTTTTCAGAAGTATGTCCATTGAATTCAAGGTGTTGGCTGTTGGTTCGTTTAATCCCCGGGGAATCCTTGACTAGGGTATTCAAATTTGAACAAGTTAAATGTATTCCATCAGTTGCCTGAGAAGAACTCCATGGGATGCCGATACAAGTACTTGTGTGGAGATTCTTCCTTGGAATTCGTTGACGATGAGTTTCATTTTAATAAGGGCACGCTTGGCATTTTCCTAATGGTTTTGATGCCGGATGGACATGTGGGCTCCACATGGGCCTAGATAATTTTACTTCCCTAATTATTTGTCACTAGATTTCTATATTTATTTAATGAGTTGTAAGCAGGATAGTTTCTAAAATTACTTCGTTTGGTAGTTTGATTAGGTTTCTTAGTCCGTAAGTGTTTTTTTCCTCTTTATCTGGATTGTAAGAGATTTTTTTTCCAGACGTTTGATTAATTGAATATTTGAGTTGGGTTATCCTTCGAAGGCGCATCCTTTTTATCATCTCTATGGAGACCTATCCAAGTGTTTCCAGACACGTGCTTCATCACCTCCACATGCTTTGACACTTCCACGCGGGCCTGCATCAGTTGGTGTCAGAGCGAAATAGTCCTTTCGAATTGATCTGATACTCTCCATCAAAATTGGTCTCACAATCTTTGTTTATCCCTGTCATTCCATCATCCATCTCCACTACCAGTCCCCAAAGCTACCGCCACACACCAAACCTAGCAGCCATACCCTACGTACACCATCCCTATGCGCACCATCATCCCTATCCATCCCAATCGGATAAAAATGAGCCCCCCCCTAAATCTGGAAATCACGTAATTCAAAACCCTACTTGAACCCAAATCCTTTGCCCATCCATCCATCTCCCCCATTGTACCATCTCCCTGCTACTTGTGACCCAACTCATTGTCCAAATGAGAAACCAATTTTCCCCAAAACTCTAATCTCTCCATTGTCCAAACTGTGCCCACACCCATTCAAAGATCCTTGTCACTAGCGATCCGCATTACCAAAACCCCATGTGAATTCAATTCCCCTGACTGACACCACCCCATCCTAGCACCCCCCCATCCCAGATCCTGTGACTCTCAGACTCCATCAAACCCAAACCCACTCCTAATCCCTACAATTCTTCATCATGGAGCCACCCATTATTCAAAATTTCTCCATGGATCAAGGATAAAAATAGTGGTAGCAGCTGGCGTAACGGTCTGCTGTCGAAATGCTATGTAGCAGTGCAATTTGAAAAAATATTAAAAACTTTAGAAAATTTTTTAGAAAATCCAGAATATTAGAAAATGATAAAATATATGATGTTTTTGCAAAAGTAATTAAGATAAAGGGGTGTAGTGGGCCCATCATTGCATGAGGTCTTGTATCGCTGTATTAATAGAAAATAATAGTAACGGTCTTTTTTTTCCACGTGTTCATGTTGTTATGCTAACTTAGAAACTTAAAGACTTATTAAAAAAACTATGTGATGAAGAAATATCATCAAAATAAACAATGTATTGAACTTGAAGTCAAGACTCAAGATTTAAAAGTTGAAACTTAGGAGTGCAATAGTAAACACAAAATAGTGAATAGTCAATATTAAACAGTCATTAGTCAATACAACAAATGTGGAATGACATAATAATTAATAACTTTAGAAAAACACTTCACTTGAGAGGAACTCTTTGTATCAACTTCAATTTAGCGAGATCCTACGTGCTTAGGTGTTCTTTCAAGAATATGAGGGGAATGCTATGTGTTTTGGTGTTCTTTCAAGTATATAAGGGTAGAAGAGTTGAGTAAAAATGTTATTTGAAAAGAAGAAGTAAAAAAATAAGCTTTAATATTTATTTCAAATTTTTTTGAAAAACAGCCATTAATTACACTCCGTAGCAGTTGTAGTGGTCCCGTAGTGGACGTAGCGGCCTGCTGTGTAAGATAGCGGCGCTATATTCAATTGCGACCTCTATGCTACGTGGTGGCCATTATTTTCATCCACGCCACAGATAACCCAAACTCCCACACTCCCTAACCTTAGTGAAAAATAAAAGAAAGAAAGAACATTAAGCAGATACAAAATCTGAGAAAGAGGTGTACTTGACACCGACGTTGTACTTCAACATCACCATTAGCACACCGTCGTTGAGTGTTCCTAGCTTGAGCTCCTCATCATCTCTAGCTTGTTTGCCACCATCGCTCTCCATCATTGATCACCGTTGTCGCGCTCCACTTTTTGTTTTAACATAACAAGTGGAGGAAAAGGGTCCAACAACGTTTTCTTCTTCCTTCAACACAAAGTTCTAAGAGAAAGAAGGTAGTACAGAGCTCCCTATGTTTCCATCGTGAGCCACATGGTAGACTTCCTGTTTGGGCCCAAGTCCAACCCGTTTCACAAAAAGCCCAGATTAGAAGCCTGATACAGCAGCTGCCACCCACATTAAGCTACTAATGTCATCATTCACAATAACAAAGAGCAATCAATGGAAAAAAATAATTTTGTATTTTGTTACCATTTGGAATCGAATTTAATATCCGTTTTCACCTACACATTCGTGGAAAGCAAATCTACAGAAAAGTTCATTCCATTATTACATCCAAGTCAATATGAAATTGCATATTTGTAAATTCTACAATGAACGTCCAAGAGCCAAATATCCAGTTAAATATGGAATATGATATTTCGAGAATAAAAACTATGTTCAACAATTTCTTGATTTTAAACAAGGAGAGTTGTTGGTTGTTGAATGTTCTTACCAATTTTCAAGGCTGGAAGTCACGTGGATCAGAGGACGATGAATAACATGATTTATCTAGTTTTCTTAGAGGTTCAAGACCCGATATTATGGAGGAAATGAATAACAATTGTAAGACCATTCATGAAGCATATTGGGGAGCAATTCATGTGGAGCACATGCCCAAACAGTCTCATTTGGGAAGAGCTATGCCTCAATAAGGGAAGTCATTGTGAATAACAAGAGACCATGTTGTGGAACCTGTGGCAGATAATATGCAGATTGGGAAGCCGGAACAAGACACAAGATTCCATGACTACACGTGGCTTTGAATTTCTTCTGAGTAATGGTGATCAAAATATACAGGTAGCTCGGATAGATGAACAAGTTATTGACGTCCCCGACTTTGATTTATCCTCGGGTATCAACAATGGAAACTTGGACATTGTGATTTGATGGGGCAAATACTACACATGAATCATCAAACAATTCAATTGCACATCCACACAAAATCCAGTTGGTAAGAGAAGCAAGGTGTCAGGCCAACTATATATATTTTTTGGAAAATGATTACTTTATATCTCTCAAAAGCTTGACAGTATAAGAGAAATATACTGAACACAAACAAAAGGAACAACCAGCTCAAAGGGCCTTGTTATTAAACAGACAAAACCGAAAGAACCGGAAAGTAGAAACAGAGCTACAAAATTAAAGCTGAACAGAGACAAGCAAATTGGATTTGTGAACTCCCTCTTTTGAGAGTAGTTTTGCTTTGCCATTGGTCGTGTGCTTTATGTGATGGAAGGAGACACTTAAAGATTTAGACAACTTAACACCTCCTCAACCAAATCAGCTAGATGCCATGGCGGTGTAGAAGAGTTGGAAGCCGCATGAATAACACAATTTCAATCTCCTAAAACAAAAAGGTGCTGAGGGTTGAAATGGGAGGCTTGTCGAAGACCAATGCACAAAGCCAAAAGCTCCTCATTATTAATGGAGCTTCTGCTGGGCCAGTGAAAATACAAACGAATGGTCCCCTCTTCATTGTGGATAACACCCCCTATGCCTGCCATACCCGGAATACCACAAGCACTACCATCAAAATTTAGTTTCAAACAGCCTGGGGGAGGAGGAAGCCACTGGATGAGCCAATGGATTGCAAGTTTGTCTGATTAATTTTTCGACCCAGGTGGACATTTAATGGACCTACGGGCCACACATGGGGCCCAGATAGTTTAGTAATTATTTTATTTTCCTAATTAATTTTCATTTGATTTCTAATTTTTACTTAATGTGCTGTAATTAGGATAGTTTCTAAAATTACATAGTTTCCTAGTTTGATTGGGTTTATTAGTCCCTAACATAGTTTCCTACTTTGATTAGGTTTCTTAGTCTTTAAGTTTTATTTTTCCCTATTTATATGCATTGTAATTTGTAGGAGATTTGTTTTATCAAACTTTTTATTAATAGAATATTTGAGGTGGGTTATGCCTCGGAGGTGGGTCCTTGTTATCGTCTCCGCGGAGACCTATCCAAGTGCCCATGGATATGTGCTTCATCACCACCATCTTGCTTCGACACTTCCATACAAGCCTTAACCCTAGGGCTTGCATCAGCTTTCTTGGAAAAAAAAAGGGGCTTGGTCAATGGGGCTTACCTTCGTTTGTTTTGAAAATGATCTTTACTATTACCATTAAAAGAAAGGTGACTGTGCTATAGGTATTGGTTTTAGTGTTTTTGGAATGTTTATGGGACCCTAATTATTGTTGGCAGATAAAAAGTCAAATCGTAAAGGACCAGGCCAAGCATAGGGTCCATGAACCCAAGAGAGGGGTCAAAATCCACATTGACCTTCAAAAGATCAAGTCAAAGGCCCAAAATTACAAGGGCCATTCAAAGGAGATTGGTCATATCCAAGCTCAAAAAAGCAAAATTCAAGTGGATTTGAAGATAATTGAAGCAAAAATAGTGCAAAATTTAGCCCAATTGAGAAACCCTACTCCTGGATGATCAAAATCATAAAGGAGTATGTGAAGAACCTCCCGTCAAAAATTTGGAGCAAACAGAGCTGCAATAGAGGAAAAACAAGCGAAGGGAGGAAGACATTTGACCTACGACCCGTCGACATAGAGGGCATAGGCTCGCCCCTTCTAGGGCAATGGGCTCAAATCTCGTGACTCAAGGGGAAAATATGAGACCCTTGGTCATTTTCACTCCAAATCGGCCCCACAAGTTGCGAAGCCATCCTGATACATGTCCCAACATGGCATTCGAATTTGATCCATTCAAATCCTCAAACAATGCGAAAAATGAGTGAGACATGTCACCAATAAAAAATTGACACGCAACACCAATGCGGACCACTTTCTCATGACCTTCCTATGATTCCAAGCCACTACTTGATAGTTACAAGTAGTTATGCCACGACCTCCACCCCAGGGTTGTGAGGAAGTTCCCATGACCTTGGGAGGTAGAGACTCATAGACCTTCGAGCCCTGACCTTCAGAACACTTTGTTTGGTGGAGGAAGTGGGGGCGTACGTGGGGAAAGTGGGTTAGGCCACTCCTAGGCCTCCCAAGGCTATCAAAAGCCTCTCTTAAGCCCATTTGAATGAGCATGAACTAGTCATTAAAAAGGATGAAAAGAAGAGAGAAAATCTGATGATGGAGAAAGCTACCGGTGCTGAAGTGGGAGAAAGCTCTGCAATAGTTTTAATTGAGTCTTCCCACGACCTCGAGGTACCTGAAACCTTCGGACTCCGGAGTACACCTCCGGAGGGGATTTTGACCTCATGCAATTATAATAACTTCTTTTCCTTCATTTGCATGTTTCTTTCTGTAATTGGGGAACAAACGACCCTGGACACAAATTTCGTCATTCAAATCTCAATTTCACCATGTCTAACACACGAAAATGGCCAATGTGACGATGAAAAGGGTCATGCTCAAGGATTTAAATAGTGATAGCGGTTAGCGGGTAGCTATGTGATTCGAAAAAATTGTTAAAAAATGTAGGATAACCAGAATGTGGCAAAAAGCTAGAATGTGTGTATGTGTGTGTGTGCAAAAAGCTAGAATATGTGTGTGTGTGTGTTTGTGTGTGTGTGTGTGTGTGTGTGTGTGTGTGTGTGTGTATTTGGAAAAGTTTCTAAGATAAAGGGGTGTAGCAGTACCCCTTATTGTGTTTTTTTATTTTTTTTTATAATCTTGAGATTCGAAGAAAGTGATGTTATGGACCCAACTTGGAGAAGAACTGTGGTAAAAATGGAAGAAGAGAAGTAAAAAGAGAGAAATGGGACTCTTTGAAGTTATTGGCTGGGTTTGATAACCAAGTGGGCTAGTGGCATTGACACTCTGATGCAGGCCTAGGGTTAGGGCTTGCGTAGGGTGTTGAAGCACGTGTCCAAGGACACTTTGAATCGTCAAGAAGACGTCAACACACATGAGGACGCACCTCTCAGGGATAAAACTCAATTTTATTAATCAACCAAGTCTGAGAATCTATTCTTTACAATGTCATATATATAATAAAAGCAAACTTAATGTGTAAGAAAACCCTATACTAGTAATGAAAACTTTCTTAATAACAATTTAATTAGAAATCTACTAATAAAAATAATATAATCCTAATCTAATTTGAAGAGGGGTTGTTGGGGCCCAGACTGCATCACACTCAAATAGCGTAGTGGCCATAATTTTGATCATGATCATGCTTGTACCAAAAGTCTGACTACCCACAAAGACGCTGACATCGATGGTTAAATTTGAAACTGGAAAATACAAGGAATCAACCTTTCTAATGTACTCAATTGTCTTCGAAGGCTAGAAAGTGGAAAATCAACCTTTCTACAACTTCATGTAGCATTTATCATGTGTTTTAAATTTTGAGCAGACATTGTTTTAGGTCATCGAAGGACAGTTGGAGGGGTCATGTGTTCTATAAATGACTTGTCATCCACAAGTCTGAGATGTGAATTCCACGATCACTTGTAAAATCTAACTTGTACTTGAAAATTGAGATGCAAGAAAAATGCATTTCTCATATTGTGCTTTCCCATTGCTTGTTTGGGTCAAGTACATCTTAATTTAGTGTTTTCTCCAAAAAAAGTGACATGTCTATGTTTCCCCTTTTCACAAGGAATAATTATGAGGGACCAGAGATCAAAATCTTAGATTTCTTTTATTTAATTGGAATATCTTTTCCGTGGAAACGAGGGACTGTGAGGGTTAAGGGTTGTGACTTTGTTGGTTTAATTTGTGCATGTTGGTTGGAGATTCAAATGGAAGGCAGACGAGTTTTAAGCTATCAATTCTTGAAGGGGGTTGGTGCAAAATATTTTAAGAAGTGGGCTCTATTCCTGGGTACCCCCTTCAAATCCCCTGACAAATAAGGTTTAAAGGCTAATTTTTCAAGTCAAAACAATGATGCAAATAACGTATACTGTGTGATTCTGGTTTGAAGATAGAAAAGAAGAATTTGGCTTCTGAGAGCCAGTTTGATTAAAGTCGACCTCTTTGGGTCAGTTTGGTTGAAGGTGGCTTTGGGGTCAATTTGTTTGATCAGAGCTTTTGAAATCATGTGTTAATCTTATTGTTGTCATTGATTTAATTGAATTAGTCTTTATCCCCTTTATCATTAAGGTCTTTAAAATATTTAGCAATTGAGGTGGAAGAAAAGAGAAGAAAATCTTTTATGTATGATTTTGTTGAGTTTTGTAGTTTTTAGGGATTTTTGATGTGAGCAGGAATCAAAATCTTAGAATCCTTATATTTGATTGGAATTTCTTTTCCATGGAAATGAGAAACTATGAGGCTCAACGGATGTGGGTTTGTTGACTTAATTTGTGCATGTTGGTTAGAGATTCAAATGGAAGGCAGATGAAGTTTAGGCTTGCAACTGCATTTCAATTCTTGAATTGAAAGATACAAGCTTGTGATGCAACTGGAAGGAAGGACAAGTTTTAGCCATTGCTGGTAAACAGAGCTAAAGGAATTCTTGTTTATTTTTGGGAAGCCAGGAGGAACTGTTCTCAGAAGTGAAATTTGGAAGAAGGATAAGCTGATTTCTATACAATTTCTATACTTAGGGCACGTTTGAAGCCAGATTTGCAGAGATCAAGTCCAAGCTCCCATTGAAACCAGTTTTCTTTGGAATACAGATAACCCAGTTACTGCCATACCAAATGTGATTTTCACTCTAGACAGAAGGTTTTTGACTTTCCATGCTTTTTTTCCATAAAAAAGCGTGTACACAAATGTGCCCTTAGGATGGCTGCCTATAAGGCTAGTCTCAGATGGTTTCTTGTGTTCTAGTCAAATGAATATGAGAACTGCTAGCTCAATAGAATTTGTTTCCTCAGAGGTGGAGATGAAGGAAAACGGTGTTTGAGCTATGGGGCTATTGAGCTCTAAGTGTACATTTGTGTAACCGCCATTTTGTGGAAATGCTGCGATGTTTTTCTGTGGAAAAGTTCATCTTTTGGTGTGAATGCTTTTCTGTAAGGAAAAGCATTTAAACTGTTTTAAAAAATAAAGTATTAACACCATTCCATTTTTTTGCTATTCTGTGACGGGGAGGTTTTGGAGAGAGGAAGAGAGGAGAGGGAAAGAGCGGCGCTGGAAAAGAAAGGGAAAGAAGGAGGTTTTTTTTGGGGGGGGGGGGGGGGGGGTTGTTGGGGTTCAAGCAACAAAAACTTGCCTTGCCCCAAGTCTTAGTGGTGTTCTTGTCATTTCTTCCATGGTAGAACATGATTTATTGGTTTTTTTTTTTCAAATAGCCTTCTCCCACTCTAGAGGAAGGTCATTAAAAAGCTGGAGTCCTCCACTGTGCACATGGCAAAAAAGAAACAGACGGACCACTTTCCACCCAATGAACCTAATCGAAGTCTTTATGAAAGATGGGAAAAAGTGCTTGTGAAATAGGCTTTATTAAAAATGGTAAAAAAGTGCTGGTGAATCAACTCTTGCAAGGTTAAGTCCTTTACCGTGCATATGGCGAAACACATTGGAAAGTGGTCCGTTTCCAATGTAAACCCAATGAAAATAATCTAAGTCTTTATGAAAGATGGACAAAAATGCTTGTGAAAGAGGCTTTCTTAAACTTATGAGTCATATTATGAAGTTATGAGAGAGAATAATGGAGCAAAGACTTAGACAGAAAACTAAGATTGCTGAAAATCAATATGGTTTTATGCTAAGGAGGTCAACTATGGAAGTTATTTTTTCAATTAGGCAATTAATGGAAAAATATCGAGCAAAGAGGAAAAATCTACATATGATCTTTATCGATTTAGAAAAAGCTTATAATAGGGTATCGAAGAATTTAATTTGGTGGGTTTTGAAGAAAAGGAATGTCTCCAGAGGTTATATTGAAAATTTTAATGATATGTATGAAGGAGCAGTAACAAATGTGAGAACTATTTTTAGAGAAATAGGTGGATTTCCTGTGACTATAGGTTTACATCGGGGATCAACTTTAAGCCCTTATCTCTTTGCATTAATTATGGATAAGTTAACTGTGCATATTCAAGAAGAATTACCATAGTGTATATTGTTTGCAGATGATATAGTATTGATGGATGAATCAAGAGATGGTTTAAATACAAAACTTGAGAGATGGTGAGGAGCATTAGAATCTAAAGGCTTTAAAATAAGTTGTATAAAGATAGAATATATGGATTGCAATTTTAGTAGACATATACAAAGTGTTGAAACCACTGTCAAAATTGAAACCCATGAGATACTACGTAGAGATTCTTTTCGGTATCTGGGCTCGATGATTAGTAAGGATGGGAAGAATGACGAAGATGTTGAGCATTAAATAAAAGCTGGATAGTTGAAGTGAAGATTAGCTTCTGGAGTGCTTTGTGACAGATGAATGCCAACGAAATTGAAAGGCAAATTTTATAGGACAGTGGTTACACCAGCTATGACATATGGAGCAGAATGTTGGCCAATTAAGAAGACGCATATACATAAGATGGATGTGGCGGAGATGAGAATGCTTTGGTGGATGTGTAGTAAAACTAGGAAAGATAAAATTAGAAATGAGCTCTTTTGAGAGCATTTAGGGGTAGCACCAATAGTGGATAAGATTAGAAAAACCCATTTCAGATGGTTTGGTATGTTGAGCGTAGTCCGGTTATGGTACTAGTGAGGAAAAGTTTGGCCATCTAGGTAGATGGCCCATCAAGAGGTAGGGTAGGCTGAAGAAAACATTAATGGAGTTCATTAAATTAGATTTGAAGAAGTTTAACTTATCTAAGGATTTGGCTCAAAATAGAACGGAAAGGAGAAACAGATTTTTGTAGCCGACCCCAACATGGTTGGGATAAGGCTTTGATGACGACGACGATGGTCAAAAGTGCAGGTGAATCAACTCTTGCAAGGTTTCTTTCAATGAAAGTGCTTCTGTATGGTGTTTAGGAGGGGCCTTGACAAACACTAGATTGCTTCTAGTTAAACAAATATTGGATTTGGATATTGCTGTTATATCCCACGAGTGAATTGACTGAGGCAGCAAGGAGTATCTGTTGTTATGGATTTTTAAATGGACCTTGTGAAAGCATGTGATATGGTAGGTTGGGGTAAGCCTGGTTAATTGGGGTTTCTGATCAAAGTGGTACAATAAGATGTGAGAGTGAGCTTCTTTTCTAAGTATTCTATTTATAGTGAATAGGTTGACGAGAGTTGCTTTCAAAGGCTCTCGCGGTCTTTGTTAAGGGGAACTTAATTCCCTTTCTTGTTTTTGATTCTATAAAAATCCATAATCTTCTATTATGAAAAGCTAAATTGGCAGGTCTCCTCTTGGGGTATAGTCAGTTTGTTGAAGATAAATTGACTTTTCCCTAAACTAACATGAGCGAGATTTGGAAACTTAAATCAAATGGGGAACGGTTTAACACTGCATTTGGTTGTTGTAGTAGTAGTTTTCCATTTATGCTCCTGCGGCTTTCCAGTTTATGATAGGAAGGCATCAATGTATCTTTAGGATATAGTGATTGAACATTTCTTTTAAGGAAGTTGCAAACATGGACCAATTTTTTTCTTTTTCAGTGGTAACTGATTTTTATTAAAGAAAAGAAAAGAAAGGAAAGGCAAGGAAGCTTGAGGGCGAAACTCTGCTTGAAAGGATACAAAAGGCAAGGGCCCTAGGATGGATGAGATGCCAGTATGCCACATACCAGATCACACCACCATGTTTGGAAACAGAATGCCTTCTTTAGCTGGGATATTCGCATTAAATTAGCTTCTCTGAGAATACGGAAAATAAAAAAAAATGTTGCTGCCTTCAGGCATATCTTATAAGTTGTCAAAGATAGTGGTCACGCTCCAAGGAATGAAACTGTCTCCTACGGCCCACTTAATGTTGTAAGTGGAAGTCCTCCAATGATTAAAGAATATAGACCAAACTTACAATCCTCTCTAACCTTATCAACACAGGATAATATGTAACCTTCTTATCCTCGTCTAGTCTACTATTTGAAGGATTGTCCTTTTCGCTTTCAGTTTCCTTACTGCAGGGGGAAAAAAAAAGAGAAGAATAGGGAAAGCTTCAACTAAACTTGAGTGTTGCCTCAGGAGCAAAATGGAAAATGTATTTCTTATTCAGAAAATGGAAAAAGTATTTCTTATTCAGAAAATGATCATTCGGCCAGTTGATTGTTAGATCACTATAGAGGAAGTAAAGGAGATCTACTGTCTTGTGCACCTTCTTCTTGTGTAAAAAGGTATTTGGTTTGATTTTGTGCCTGCTCATGGTGATCAAATGATGTTGCTGACTGCCAAATGATGTTTGCATTACATGAAATTAGGTATACATGATGAGTTAGTTTTCTACCCAACAAGCTTAAGATTTTGCAATTCTGCGTGGTTGGAAAAAGTGGTTTTGTAATCTAGTAGGGTATTGTATAATTCTGAGTGTTGACTCACTCTATGTTAAGAATCTTAGTTCTCTTAATGTCAGCACAATAATTAGGGAATGTCTGAGACTGTAGATTCCTGCATCGGTGGGGTCAAAGGCTGGATGTCCCAAAATGGGGCACACGCTTGGAGCAGTTCTCTTCATTATTTTTTGATGTTTTAAATGCAATGTAGCCACCATATATTTACTCTCTTTTCTTGCTAGGGTTTTTTTAGAGAAGCTCTGGAGAAAGAGAATTGAGAAATTGGGAAAGAGGAGAAAATCTGAGAAAGAAAGAGAATAACCAGAAAAAGTGAGATCTTTTTCCTCTCTCCAGTCTCCAGACTCTCCACTGTCAACTGTAACATTATAACTTTGTTTTATATAAGGACTCTTCGTTTTACATGGAAGTTGGAACTTTGAATTTTACTTTTTTGGTTTGTTTAATACAATGTTTCAATTTAGATGAGTATGATAGTACTTAAAAAGTTCTATTATGGTTCATTTCCTCTTCCCATTTTTGTTATACTTCATATATGTATTTTTATTAGGCTGTACATGGACAATGTAAAATTCAAAATTGGTGAGATAGCTTTTATTTAGTTGATAATGGTTTGACATAATGATGAAGCATTAAAAATAAATAAATAAATAAATAAATAAAATAACCCACATATTTTGCCATAGGACTATCTCCTAATTCTTTGTTGGATGTGTGCTTAGTATTGGTAGTGTTGTGCCTAGGTGTGTGCCTCATGACTTGGGCTCAGAAGGGCATTTGTCATCTCTTTGCACTTTGACTACATTATCCTTCATTTCTGACATGTTGATTTTGATTTCTTCCTTTCATGGATATTGACCTTGCATTGGACATGTGAAGATCTTGAAGCTTTGGTTTTGGTACCATATGCTACACTAATTGCATTAGAGTGAATTGGCTCACACCAATTGGTATAGCCCCCTTTCTTTGTCTCTCTCTTCACATTGCATCATGTTGACTCTTTCGCAGTGTATATTTCATTTATTTATAGGATGTAATTCCTGCAGTTAGCAATAGGTCTGAGATGTAATTTTCCTTTTAAAATCATTTGATTAGTCAATGGTACTTCCATTGGTCATTTCAAAGTAGGCATGTATCATGTATTAGTAAATGAATGCATATTTATTCCATATTATGTCATAGGGATTTTGAAGGCGTGAATCATTTACTTTATTATCAGTAGATAATCATGGTTTAGGTGTGTTTTCTTACTGCTCTCCAGTTTGATTTGGATCATGCCAGGATCTTTGATGAAGCATTTATTATTCATTGTCATGTTGTACTTAAGATTTAGAAGAGGTGTTTTTTTGTGGTGTCTTTGTTGGTATCTTTGGAGCTGTGGAGAGCAGAGACACAATAAAACTTACAGAAATAATTCTTATTAGTAGATCTTGTTATTTCATTGTTGATACCATTATAGGCAGAAAAGTTAGGGAACAGATTTTTCCAAATTTAATTTGTGATACCCAACAATTCCCCTGAATAGTTTCAATTGATAAGCAGTTTTGTGCATCCAAATTCTATCCAAACATTTACAGTTTTGCCATTTGCTTGAAAGTTGTGAATGTTTGGCAAATAATGGATAGTTTGTCTTAATGCAGATTTTGAATCTGGGAAATGGAGCTCAGTAGCATTAAAGATGCTTTTGACCGGGTTTCAAAGAAGCAAAAGCTATCTTCTTCTAAAACCCAAGAAGTCATTGATCAGGTTGGGAGAGAAATAGAACAAACTTTGGAAAAACTGCAGTCATCGCAGGATGCAGCCTCAGCTGTCGATCAAAAAACCCTTCTCACTGAGTTGAAGAGTAAGATTAATGAGATTGGTCCCATGAATCAGCTTGAAGGGTCACAGAAGGAACTCAATGTTGGGCTTAGCAAATACACAAAACTCCTTGAGAAGTCTTTCATTCCAGACATATCAAAGGCATATAGAAATGTTGAGTTTGACATCCATACAGTAAACCAGATTGTTGCAACCCACTTCTACAGGCAGGGCCTGTTTGACCTGGGTGACTGTTTCATAAATGAGGTGCATGAACCGGAAGGCACTACCCTGAAATCTTCATTCTTGGAGATGTATCGGATACTTGAAGCGGTGAAATCAAGGAACCTGGAGCCTGCTCTAGCATGGGTGGCTGCCAATCGTGGCCAGCTCATGCAGAACGGGTTGAGCCTAGAGCTGAAACTTCACCGGCTGCAGTTTGTTGAGATACTGCAGAAAAGGGGCAGAAATGATGCATTAAAGTATGCTAGGGCGCATCTGCCCCCGTTTGCATCAGGCCACATGGATGATATTCAGAAGCTCATGGCCTGTCTCTTGTGGGTAGGACGCCTTGATTGCTCCCCATATGCAGAGATCCTGTCACCCAGCCATTGGGAGAAGCTGGCAGAGGAGCTGACTCAGCAATTTTGTAGCCTGTTGGGGCAGTCTTATGAGAGCCCATTGAGTATTGCAATAGCAGCAGGTGTCCAAGGATTACCAACGTTACTGAAGCTGGCAAATGTGATGGCTGCAAAGCAACAGGAATGGCAAGCAATGAAGCAGCTGCCCGTGCCACTTGATTTGGGAAGGGAATTTCAGTTCCATTCTATCTTTGTATGCCCTGTCTCGCGAGATCAGGCGACTGATGAGAACCCCCCTATGCTGATGCCTTGTGGTCATGTTCTATGCAGGCAGTCAATAGTGAAGTTGTCTAAGAGCAGCGCACGCACATTCAAGTGCCCTTACTGTCCGATTGATGCAACAGTAGCACAGTGTAGACAGCTTAATTTCTGATAGTGTCCCATGGAACTAATGTTGCAAATCTGTATGTGGATCTAAAGTGAAGTTCTCTCTCTCTCTCTCTCTCTCTCTCTCAACTGAAAGAAGGCTTGTCATGTATGTGGTTCAGTGGTGTAAGAGTTGGTGGTAAACGTATGTGGATGAATTGTTTGTGAATAGAAATTCTTTCAGGGATCTATTTATGTGGGAAGCCTACTTGAATTCTGTTAGGGTCCAGTGAATGAATGATTTAGATCTATGACCCAATGGATGTCAAGCATTTAGATCTATGACCCAATGGATGTCAAGCATCTATCACTGTCTTCAATTCAACGCATGGGCTGCTGCTTTGTATATGATCAATTCTGATCTATATGGTCATGAATGACTGAGTTCCTAACCTTGATTGGAAGACGGAAGGTCTATTGGAGGAAATCTCTCCTTTTCAAATTTGTATTGTAGAAAGTTTTTCCCATTTGTTGTCGTCGCATCAAAAAGGGTCCAATGAGTCACAAGTTCAATAAATTGTACCCATTTAAATAATTAGAAATTTAGGGGGTATGATTCTGCTGAACTGCACTTCTTAGGGTTTTATTTTTGTAAGAGCCGAGCTGCACTTAAAAGACTATCAAGAGGTTGGATCTGAGGATCCTAATCCCTATTGACCTTGTTCGTTCTTATTTATTTATTAAGTAGCCATTTGATTTTGGCAACAACAGAGCCGGTCAGATACCTGCCATTAAGAGAGCTGAAATTGAGCTCGTATGAGGGCGAGACTTGGAGCTTCTCGTTTCTCTAGGCGTATCGTTGTAAATCCAGTAGTGAGGCTACTCTGAAACCCACAATATGTGAACTACTCAAGATCACTGCGACACCTAATATTGGCATGTAAAAGTCTGTTTCAGTCAGTTAATTTTCACTGTCAGATTCATCATTAATCGATCTGATGTTTCGAACTGCTTGAATTATAAAGGTGCACTCCATTTATGGGTTTATAGTGATGAATTGAGAGAATGTCAGAGCTCCTCCAAGCGGACCACAAGTGCTCAGCTTTCATAAGTGTACCCATGTCATCGTGGGTGGCTTCTTACCTTTGGATTTAATTATCATCATCATTAAAGCTTTATTCCAACTATGACAGGATGGGCTGCATGTATTTTGTTATTCCAGTAGGATCTATCTTGTTTCAAATTCTCTGTTTAGTTGTGCTTCTTCAGTTCTATTTTTGCTACTTCCATCAACTCTTTGGCCTATCCCTTTTTATCTGCATGGCAAAACGTTTACTTACTGGTGTCGTTGCTGGCATGATAATGCTTCTAGATGTTCTCGAAAACGCTCATTTCTAATTTTATTATACATTCACTTCAATATTTTTGTCTCTGCTACATTCATTTTGTGCATATGGTGCCTTTTGATTGGCTAGCATTTTGCTTCATAGGTCATAGCTGATTTAATCATTGTCCTATAAAAATTTTCTTTTAATCTTGCTGCAATTCGTTGGTCACATATCACTCCAAAAGAAAGTCTCCATTTAAACCATACTGCTTTTATTTTATGTCTTACATCTTCGTTAATCTTTTTATCCTTGCTAAACCAAGGTAACAAAATGAATTTCTTTGTGGTATCTCACAGTAGTTTTATCTTTTTATAAATGCCCACGTTGTAATTTATACATTATGTGTTCATGCGACTTATTTTAAAGCGTTTGAATTTTAAAACCTCCCGTTATCTCTTGCGTTTTGAATTCACACAATCTCTTGATTTATTCACCAACACTGTATCATTTGCAAACAACCCACACTAAGGTATATCTTCTTGAATTTGAGTAGTTAACACATCTATAATCACTATGTTTTATTTATTATAGTGTCTTTTTATTTTTGATTCTCCAAGCACCTCTTTAGGAACCTTTTTAATACAATCAACCATTTGATTCTACATCTCTGTAGTTTCTCTATCAAAGTTCCATTTTCCCTCTTCAATCACTTTATCCTTAAATATTGTTTATCTTTCTTTTTACAAATCTCTCTAACGTATTTTAGCGCACATTTTATTTACTTTCTTTTTCTACTTTTAATGTAAATATCTAAAACTACTAGCGTATACTTTGTGGTCAAACTTTCTAATTGAAAAACCTTGGAATCTTTACAAGCACATCAGTCATGTTTTCTAGTTAGAAAAAGTCTATTTAGTTCCTACAAATTCTGCTTTTATAGGTAATTAAATATTCATCTCTATTTTTACAGCGGGTGTTTGTTGTTAAAAAATCAAACGCTTATGCAAAATCCAAGGTATTGCTCCTAGCTCATTCTTGTCTACAAATACTTGTCATCCATGCATTCCATCATTCCCTCCATTATCCTTTCCTATATGACCATTGAAGTCCCCTCCTAAAAAAATATTGCGACTAGTTAGGATTTTTTGTAATAAACTATCTATCTCCTTGTCTCTCTATACTTTCATCTATTCCTTTTTGGAGAGCATATGTACTAATATGAATTAAGTCATCCTCCAACACTAGTTTAATTGATAGAATTCTATCACCCAACCTTCTAGGACTATTGTTCTTATTTTTCTATTTTTGATTAAAAGCTGCTTTTTTTTTTAAGTCCATAACATAGATGCGATTAACAATCTACCGAAGGACATTATTAGTTTGATCCTCGCGCTTACCCATAGAGGATGCAGCTAGAATGAGCATTTTATCAAGTGAAAGGAGTAGCAAACGGCTTACCATTCCTGATCTAGTATTCATTGAGGATCATTTGCCAAAACGCAAAACGGCAATGGTCATTGGATCATTTGGGAATCTTGGACCGAACACTATGGAATCATTTCGGCACAATCTTTAAGTTTCATGCAACCTGTCATACGTCCATAGGAATGAGATTAAGCAGTTAATACTTAAACTTGAATGGAGACTGGAAGTTGTTCCTTCTACTCTCTTCAATTGTTAAGGACTATGTTACTTGGAATTGCACTGTTGACGAATTGGAAGTACATACACTCCTCAAAGGTTTCCCCAGTCTCACAGGTCTTAACTTCCAAGAGATTAACATACCACAAGATGCTCTTGCATGCTTAATTTCCAATTGCCCACTTCTTGCGAGGCTAACATTAAGAGAGTTTCATGGTGATATCTTAAAGCTGATACTCCAAATCTCCGGTACCTTGTCTGACAGTGCATTGTAAGTGTGTCTGTCATATGAGGGGAGCACTCTTTTTCTTGTTGGTGCTACGTACTTAGACCCCTTAATATCTAAGGGCTCACATGCTATTCCTTTATTTGTATGCAAATGAAGATGATACTTCTCTTTATAGTATGTAGATGATACTTAAACAAGAACATTTCGAAGACTAGCTTATTTGATGTAGTGATTCTTAATTTAGCAAGCTGAATGCAATTTGCAAAACTTCGAGGATAAGGGTAGGTCAAGTTCATGCCTCTAAATAGCGGCCATCGCACTTTATTGGCTGTTGTGGTTGAAACTGCTGTTTAAAAATGGCCAATTCCTATTAGAGTAAAGCAATTTTAATTTAAAATACTATTTTTCCTATTTCTTCTTCTCATTGGCTTTTTCTAAACTTGTCTTTATCTTTATAGAGTTCCAAATCAGTAAAAAAACATAAAATTAGCTGCAACATAGGATTTTAATTTTTTTGACCATTTAGAAAATTCACGCTGCTACGTCATCATGTTAACTGCTTTGCATAGCCTGCTATATGGCGTTTTGGCCATTGACCCCTACACTTGTCGCAACCGTTATTTTTTAAATATTTTTTTGTCAAGTTTCATTCCAATCTAGTTATCTTAAGGTTATCATTAAAGCACTTAAAATCAAGTGATTATTTCTTATTTAAATAAAGCTGCCAAAGTGATTTTAACCACATGGCATTTACCTTTCTAGTGCAAATGGGCCCCTCAGTATTTCTTACAAAGGAGCACAACACACGACATATATGACTCTTTCAGAATTATTTTTTCTTTTGACCAGGATTGCCATACCACTGATGACCATTTATGAACATATCACACATTTAAGCCTGTGGCTGGTTTAGTTAAGGCTTCTACAATTCTTTCTTACCTCACCTTGACTCCCAGTTAGAGGATTCAAGTTCCCCATCTTGACCATGGCATTGGCAAAGTCAGTGTAGAAGGCCTGTGAGTCCTGACTATAGCTCCTAACAATATCATCCACAGATCCACCATTGAAAAGCTCCTGATCTGAGTGCAACAAGCCTCTCCTCTTAATAAGTGCTTGGAAATAATTGTTGCCAAACCGATTGGGGCTCTGCTGGTCCAACGATTCCAACACATCATCCGCACCGTTCGATAGGCATCTTGATTTTCTCTCAGAAGCAATCAAGCCGTCCAGATTGGTCCCATTGTACAGATGGTTGCGGAAAGTCTTGCACCGGGCCATGCCAATTGAATGGGAACCAGACAATGCAACCATTTCTTTGGGTGTGAAGCCCTTGGCACTGAAGCTGCTTATGATGTCTTTAAGATCTGCAAATGGAGCTGGGAGATCGCTTTCTGCAGAGCTTCTGCTTGCACTCCTTGCATCCCTCCTTCCCAAGGGAACTTGCCATGTTGGACCTCCCAACTGTGTGATTTTCAGGTTTAGATTTGCGGATTGAGATATATTTACATTATCTAACTAGAAGAGCGACTCAGATTCAAGCTGTTAGTGAACGACACCAATGGATAGAACACGTATCCTGGGGTTTGAAAACATGACCCCTAGCAGCTCGAGCTGTTATTGAATGATAGAACCATGCATATCAAGTCCTGATGTGTTGGATCTCATATTTGGTTAACTCCACTTGAAACTTTTTGTAGAAAAATCTGTGCTTCAACCTACTCAAGTTAAACGTAAAACATACTTGACCCAAGTTTGAGCCGAATTGTATATTCCCTGCACATGTGCAGTTTGGGTTTAGTCGGGTTTATCATATCATGATTGGGTTGGGTCCCAAATTTTAATGTTTTTTTTCCTTTCTTGGCTGTTTTATACGTAGACATGTAGTGAATCTTTCTATGTACTTATATATGGTGATTTTCTCCTAGGAGACTCTCCTATGAAACTTGCACAGAATTTTCCATAGTGAAAACTTTAATTAGGGGGTCCTGCTTTGTGGATCACGGGGATTCAAAATCCCACAACGCCATTTAAAGTTGTAAGAATATTAGGAGGCAACATGGCATCACCTCAACAACTGAATCACGAGCAGCAATTGCTATGATGTCTGCACAGGATACAACAGGCCCAGAACATGCTTTGTCCACTGCATCCTTGATCTTGTCAATCAACTCAAATCCTCTCAGAGAATTCACATTTGCATTCGCGTTCTTCTCGCTGTCTATGGTTGGAGGATTGTCATCCAGCAGCACTCCAGCATCACATCCCTGCTTGTTCTCAAAATAATCACCATGCATTTTTTTTTTCATATATTAACATAGCTCACTAGGAAAAATAAATAAATATATAATTAGATAAATAAGCTAAGAGCCCTGTTGGATGAGTTGAAAAACTAAAAGTGAAGAACTTATGCTAGGCAGAAAAATGGGAAAAATTTAAAGATGGAGCTCTTTTCAGTGTCATCCTTTTTCTTTGGTAGTGATTTTTCTCTTTATATGATTTGAACAAATTAAGGAAATTAGGCATGAAAGAATAATTTTAAATAAAAATAATAATTATCAAATTATTCTTTGCTAAAGGCTTTCTAGACATCCAAAGAAAATTTATTTCTAAAAATAGTTAAAATTAAATTAGAGGTGAAGATTCAACCAAACGATAGCTCAGCTGGCTAGAAATACCAAGAACTTCTTGCATGGCAAGAGTGTATAGGATTGAGTACTCTCTCTAAAAACAAGGAACCTATGTTAGAACATAGTTTACCGTGTCTTAATTTAATTCCATTCAATTAAATATGCTTTAAAGAGTCCATCAAGAAACAAAATCCGTTTCTCCACTTTGTGCAAAAGTATGAAAATCTAGTAACTGACAAACGAAAAAAAGAAAGATTTTCCCAAAAAAATAAAAATAAAATTTCTCACTACTTTTCCTGACATCATCCAAATGGGCCCCTGAGAAGTTGAAATGAACATACAACGACGAAACAATCGTGGAAGAAGAGACGAAGAATAGAAGCTCCAATTCTCTTCTCCCTGTTGACTGCTGATCGGACGTTGGATTTCACAATATCAAAGACGGAGGGGCATGAGCTACTGTAGAAAGAAGTTGAGAGCTGTGCATGAGAACTATCTGGCAGCAGCAAGGAAAAAGCCAATACCGACACAAACGCAATATATTTGAGACCAGCCATGGCTAGCTATTGTGACCCAAAGGAAGTCTCTCCTGATACTACACGCCAAGACTCCCCTCTCTCCATCCTTTTATAAAGTAAGAACAGTAGAGATTTTGATTGGAAAGTTTGCAACTAATTAATGACATCCACTTTTTTCAAATTTTCAATGCACCTACTTCTTTATTTTTACATGCCGCCACCTTTAGTTTTCTGAGTCCTTGCTAACCATTTTGACTGATGATCAGAGGTCAATTTTGATTAATGAATGGGATTCATTTTAAAAGGATGAAAATTTCCTTTTGATATATCATGATTAAATTTAAAGCATTATCTAGAAGATTTTCTCCCACAAGCAACGGGATGCAGGAATTCCCATGTTGAATGCACTGATCTATTTTTCCTGCATCCCATGTTCCATAGGTGACAAAACTAAATGTAATGCTAATTTTGCAATATCATCTCAATTCTGAATCATAACAGATCAAACAAACTTCTCATTTGTATACAAAAAGAAGTGTTAAGTAATTAAGTTTCATTAACTGGCTGCAAATCAGCCTTTAGTTCTCTCTCAAGGTCGTTGACTATATATGATTTTTAAATAAATAGATGTGGTTGTATGTAAAATTGAGAAGGCAGGTGTTTTTTTGTAATTGTAAATAGGTCATATGTGGTTATCTGCATTAAAAAAAAAATTTTCCACTTAAATATTTGGTGTGACCCTTCTTTTCATTGGTTTCTATTGGGGAAAAGTCACTTGAGATAAGGAAGTGTTGTTTGATTGACTTGGATCCAACTAAGATACCATTTACAATAAATAATTCCACCTGCTATTGTAATGTAAGGTAAAAGGTCCTTGAAGATGTATGGCGCCATTGAAACTGTTTGTAGTGGGCTTGATCATCCAAAGCCGCCAGGCTCCACTTGCTGTAGTGCCCAATTACATCATTAATCACACTTGTTAGTCGAAATTTTATGTGAAAGTGCCATCTATCAATCAAATACACACATGCGAGAATACAGGGCTGGGTCGGACCAAGCTTGACTACAAGCAAAACGAGATGAACATGAGCTAACCTAGCCAAGAACTCACAAGCTGAGCTCGACCTAGGGTTTGTTCAACTGACTTGATTAAGGGCTTCACTCAAGTTAAACTCAATTAGTTTGCATTACACATGAGCCCAAGCTCATCTCATTAATTAATATACGAAGGGCCTTATATATTTTCATAGAATTAAATAAATTCATAGGGATTATAAGAAATGGATTCCTGTGGCTAAACTTTAAAAAATTACGGTGAAGATTCACAAATGACCATAAAATTTTCGCTCTTGAATGCCAAATTATTTAAGGGGAGATGGATCATGAATTCACAGCCATCATTGTTATGAATCAATTTCTAGGAAAGTCAAGTCCGATCTACATCTCCACACTATATCTCTCACTCCTAACTTTTTAAATTTTAAAAATTATTTATCTAACATATTTTACAATAAATTAAAAGGAATTCAATTCCTTGCAAACAAACAAGCCCAAAATGTTCGATGAGAAAGACAAACTAATCCTAAACTCAAGATCAAGCTAAGAGAAAACAAGATGAGCTTGAGCTTGATAGTAATTAAAATTGAGCTTAGTCAAGCTTGGGCCCCCCCACCCCACCCCCCCGATCTACATCTCCACACTATATCTCTCACTCCTAACTTTTTAAATTTTAAAAATTATTTATCTAACATATTTTACAATAAATTAAAAGGAATTCAATTCTTTGCAAACAAACAAGCCCAAAATGTTCGATGAGAAAGACAAACTAATCCTAAACTCAAGATCAAGCTAAGAGAAAACAAGATGAGCTTGAGCTTGATAGTAATTAAAATTGAGCTTAGTCAAGCTTGGCCGCCCCCCCGCGCCCCCCGCCCCCAACGAATACGTGCATACATACATGGAAGAAGATGGTGGAGTCAATATCTACTTATATCACATCAAAATTTCACAAGTGGGATATGCAGTATCCTCCACTGAATGAGAAAGTGGTATTCAACAAGTCTCCCATGGGATTCTTAATCCTTTTGACAGGATGATGGGTCATCAATATAAGAGCAGAAAAGTCATAAACTATTATGAGCGCATGAATAAGAACACCAAACCTGGAAAAGATGACCTTCAATTTCACTTGCATTCAGTAAAATATTAGAACACCCCACATTTCAATCTCAGGACTTTCCAAATCAATATGGAAAATTTCAAGATGCAATCCTCCCCTGAAAAGATCATCTCCAATCCAGTGATAAATGGAGAAGAATCAGACTGAGAAGCACAATCTGGTTGCCACAGGGAATTTTCACCTACAAGCAAATACACTGCCTAGCTAATGGGGCCACTCCTAGATGCACACCCACCTATCATGGGGGAGAGGATAGAATGCTGTCAATGACTGATTAAGCAAAACAATAAAAACATAAAAAACCCACATTTCTGCAAGCTTTGATTTAATCGGTCCAAGTTTAACAATATTCTGACGACAAATTTTGAGTTTCAACCCAACATTATTTCTTTAATGAAAAAAATCTACAATTTAAGGTCAAATGAATGTCAATTGGGGTTTGATGCGAAATTGCGCATTTAGCCACGGAATCTTTGGTATATAAAGAATAAGTTTGTTTTAGGACTAAACTCAAAATTCAGGAATATTTGAAGATTTTTCTCCTAATTGTCCCTTCACAATATTACAACATAATTAGAAATTCTTTTTGGAAAATTTCAAAAAAGGCCCTAAGATCTTACCTTATTTCAAAAAAGGACATAAGTTTCATGACTTTCCAAATTAGTTCCTTAGTTTTTCATGAAGTTCTCAATTAAAGACATCCATCCATTTAATGTTATTTTTTAGTAATTTTTCTCTCAATTTTATTAAAATAAAAAATTACCAATTATTTAAAGCCATGAAATAATTTCAACAACTACTATATGCAGCCAATCATTATGGAAATATTAGTTGCCATTATCATTATAAGGATGCCGGAGAAGCAAATAAGGAAAATATAGAGAAATTAAATGAAAATTTTATTTGCATAAAGCATAATTTAGGTATTTAAAAAAATCAAAGAAAAATGAAAAAATTTGTTGAAAAATAACTTTAAATGGACAAATATATTTAATTGAAATTTTTTTGGAAAACTTCAGGACTAATTTGAAAAGTTTTGAAATTTGTGTCCTTTTTTAAAATAAGGTATAACTTTGTAGCCTTATTTAAAAATTTCCCAATTCCTTTTCAACTTAAATATTGAATAACATCCGAGTATTTTCAAACACCACCTATGTCCCGTGTTTGTCTGGTCACGTAAATTAGCAATTCTTCAAGGACATTTACATTTTACATCCATCAAAATTACCAGCTACTTTCTGGAATGCTCCTCAACTTCGGGGTGTTTTCCCAAAAACTCCAAATTTTATTTAAAACCTCCCCCTCTGTTTGAAGCTCATCTAGGGTTTTTCTAGGGTTTTAGCCACAGAACCCCCCTTCCTCGAACCGCCATGGCTACAGATCTCATCAAAACCAAAGCAATCTGCGAGGAAGAAGATGAAGAAGGTGAAGAACAGATCGAGGACTGGGACGATTGGAAGGCCGACGAAGAAGATCAGGAGCCTGATTTTCTCTGCCTTTTCTGTAATCTGAGATGGAATTCAATTGAACTCCTCTTCGATCACTGCATTTCGGATCACTCCTTCGATTTTCAGAGCATCAGGAAATCTCTACTCTTGGATTTTTATGACTCGTTCAAGCTCATCAACTACATTCGATCTCAGGTCGAAAATCAAATGCTTCTTGTCTTCGTTTTCTATTCATGGAAAAATCTCTGAAAGTAGTCAGCTTTATGATCAAATCCTCTTATTAAGGGGTGACCCAGATTTCATTTCAATGGAAGATCCTGTGTAGAATGCATTACTTTATATTTGATCAGATTGGAATTTGGGTCAGTGATCATAGGTAGAGGAACTTGATAAGGAGAGGTTGGATAATTCAAATGTGGGCACCACACAGGTTAGATGGGGTTTTAGCTGCTGCATAAGATCCAAGATCGTTTATGGAGTTACTGCTTACTAGTCACTAATTCAAACTGCACTAGTTCAAATTGGTGATTGCTTGTCTATGGAAATTGATTGTTGGAAAGTGTTTTTAAGATGTGAACTTGGAATTACAGGTTTCTATTTTTCTTGACGACCTGCCTTTGCGAAATGCAGCAGAACTGATATACGAAGCAGGTTATAATGCTATATACTGCTTGCTTGGGATGAGCAGTCTGTACAGGTGGTGACCATATCTCATCTGTTGGGACCCACTGTGAAGAATCCTAATAAAATTATCCTTGGCTTTCTAAGGGGAAAAAAAAACATTTTTCTGTTGTTTGGTTGTGTTTATTTTTGGGGAAAGCATAGTGAAATTCATTTAGCACTGCAAGGGACCTTACCATTTATTTTATTTGTCAAAGTAGTGTTATTCTAGAAGGCAGAAAGGTAAAAGTTTACCACATAAAGGCCTCTTCTAGTGAACAGGCTCATGAGGTGTTGTACCTTCATTCTTAAAAAAAAATAAATAAATAAAATAATTGCTAGCGCAAAAGAAAAACAAAGCGGAAAGAATTGTCTCTTGGAATCCAGTATTAATTTTTGGGTTTTTAAGTCTTGTACCATTTGACAATAATGATCCTTTTCGGTAATACTTGTAGACTTAACACAATGCACTTTAGGTCTTTGGCCACCTGTTGCTGTTAAGAAACTAGAAGCTATTGTAATTGTTGTATTTGCCTAGCGTACCCATATTGAAAGGATGTGATACTGTTATGGTAGTTGGTACTTCAACGATACTTTCTACATTTTAGTCATGAGTTTATCATATCATACTGTACTAGTCCACTATTTTATATGGTTCTGTTAGTTTTATTACTTTTCAATATGAAAGCTTTTAGAAAAAAATGTAAAGAACAATAATTTCATTAATTTAGAAATGTTTTGAAGAAGAAAATTTAAATGCCTTGCATACAAGTATTAATATGAAAAATCTCATTGCATGTATTAATATGAACTATGAAATTAATAATATTGTATCTGTAATTTGTCTAGAAAGTTAGATTTTTATCTCCATTCTCTGAATTCTTTTGCATATCCATACCTGGGCATAATAGCACACAAAAATATTGCTGTTAATCTCATAGAAGGTTGGGATGTGCTTTATTGAAAAGAAAACGCAGAAAGGGTCTGGATTGAATGCTTTCTGGTAGATTTGAATGATGAACAAACTTTTTTATTTGAAGGAGAAAAGAGATATGTAAATGAAAATGAATCGCTGTGTTTCCGCTCATGGTTTTAATTCTACAGGTCGCTGAAAACAAATGTTGGAGCTGTGGATTCAACTGTCAGTCCGACAAGGATCTCCAAGCCCATTTTCACACTGAAGTCAAGTTTGAAAAAGACAGAAAACTACCTTGGCAGGATGATATATATCTGAAACCATTCATGCAAGAGGATGCTGTCTTGCATAGTTTTGGTGAAGATGAAGATGATGAAGATGACTCTGCTATATCAGTTGATAATGGGGAATTGATGCAAGAGCTTGTCAGTGAATATGATCTTAGAGAAATTAACCTTGATGATGATGTCAATTTAGGTATTGTGCCTTCTGAGCATGGTACCCCAAGTGAAATTGGAGCTAAGGGATCATCCTCCTGCACAAGCAACTCTCTTAACATGGGCAGTCATTTTGAGATGGGCACAACCAATGGCGTGTCTCTAAGAGAAGATCTGGGATCGTCCTCTCGGAAAAAAAAGGATAAAAATCTGAAAGTTTCTTTTGCAGGTGTTACGGCCAAGGAAATCAAGAATGTGAATGAGAGTTATTTTGGGGCATACAGTTCTTTTGGCATTCATAGGGAAATGCTCAGTGATAAGGTATTGTACTATTCTCTTGACTTTCCTTTTTTTTTTTTTTTTGAATGGTTACTGTCCTTCCCCTCCATTAAGCGTTGACAATTGTTTTCTTTTGAATGAGTGAAGTTATCACTCCAATAATATATTTTTATCTTGCAAAATTGTGTCAACCTAATTAGGCATCAGTTGTGCAGGTTAGAACGGATTCTTATAGAGGAGCACTTTTGAATAATCCTTCTCTTATGAACCAAGCAACTGTCATGGATGTTGGTTGTGGCACCGGAATATTAAGGTGGAAGTCAGACACTTTATCATTCACTTGCTGCTTGCATAGTTATTTTACCTTTTGCTGAATGATCTGTTATTATCTTTATATTCCCCGGGGAAGAAATGACATGAGATGTATTGCTACAAAACTAGTCATTTTTTAGCATTTAACAAATTGGTGATGATAGGTATGGTTTATCCTTGTAACATTGTTGGTGATGAGTTTTTAGTACACTTCAAGCTCTTTGCTTAGTATAAACATGATATGATGTCATATCATTACTATGATAAAAAAAAAACAGATGAAAAAAAAGTTTTGCAAACCTCGTTATCCCTTTTTTTCGCTTTTTAGGAAGAAAAGCTATATGTGATGTATATCACCTTGTAAGTGGTGATGAGTGCTTTGAGTTTTGTCAATTTATTTTTGTTGTTGTTGAGGTGTCATGGGTCAGTAATCTACTTAATTTCTTATTGAGATTTATTTGATTATTCCTTTTATATGTCTTTGATATGGTTAATTAGTCAAAACGGTTATTATTATTATTATTAGCTACTATTCTCACAGTCAATAACGGTAAATGCACCAGAACAATTGGGAAACGTTACAAGTGTTGTGATTTTCTGATAATCACCCGTTGTGCGCATCCACGGAATCACAAGATCAACAAGAACAAGCCACACAAGAGGAGACACCGGGATTTACGTGGTTCACCCAAATAGGGCTACATCCACGGGCACAGGAGGACGAACATCTTCACTATGACAAGTAAAGCATACAAGAGATTCCCACACTCTCACCTCATCTCTCCTACGTGGTGTGGGAGCACCACGGGCAACTGCTGCCGCCGCCGCAAGATCTAGGGTTACAGACTATACATATATATAATCTCCGCTTTCTTGGCCACCAAGAAAGCCCCGGTACAATTACCAAAATACCCTTGACCTTAAACCAGTCCCTGGCTAACCCAGTGGACTCATCCGGCTAAACCGGAATACAAGACATAAACCTAACAATCTCCACCTTGGCTTGAATTCCGTACAACTCCGTACAACTCGAGCTATTAGGAGATAAAACCGGCAATGTCTTCACGTACCCTGCTGAATGGCACGTCACTGCACCAGGGATGCAGTTTTCTTCAACACTTGGACATGTTGAACCAGCACATGAACTTTGAGCAAAGTCATCTCGTCAAACTCCACCTCGAACTGAAAGCTCAAAACCATTGACGAATCTGAGTGATATTGATGAATCACTCACCATCCTGCCCCATCTTCAACGTCACTGTGAAGATCCAATCACCACAAGCATGCAAGCAAAACAGATCGGGAATACAAGTCCAGATGACTTCATAATTGCAGAAACCTCTGCCTCCGAACGGTCAAAAACTCCATTTGACCTGGCCTCCGATCAACTGCTGATACATCAGCTCCTCTTTGCTGCTTTTCCGGCTTGGCTCTGGCAAGATGAAGAACATCACATGCAATCATGTGATCAGCAAACCCTTTACAACTAGGCCGGCGACTCCTATTATTGGGTTTGCAACAACAACCAGGTCGAGTAGACCTGATTCTAGCCTGAATCCACATCTGTTCAGATCTCCTCCAAATTTCTGCATCAAGTTATAGATCTCGTCACCACGAGCACGCTGGAAGAAACGGATTTGAAATCCGACTTAGGATGGCTCCGATAACGTAGAAACAAGTTTCTACGCTCCAATCGATCAAACCTCCTCCTTGACTGTCAAACAGCCAATCAACCTCTTCCACTGCGTAGATCTGCTCGAAACGAGTCCGTAGGCTCAAACGGATCTCCGATCGGACATCGGACGATCAAGATATTGCAGAAACAATTTCAGCCACAAATCTGGTCAAATCTGGCTTTGACCGATGCTGACGTCACTGCTGACGTCACTCTGCGCTGTCTGTTGGGCTTCTGGAGCGGACCCGGGTCGGGTTCACCTGACCCGGAACTGAACTGCACGTGCGCTGGGCTTTTGGACCGTCTGCTAACGAGTCGGGTCGGACTTGACCTAACCCGAAACCGAACTTGCTTTGAACTGCTGGGCTTTGATGCTAGCGGGTCGGGTCTAACCTGACCTGACCTGACCCGTAGCCCGTTTCTGCCAATGGGCTTGCGCTTCAATCGGGTCGGGTCGAACCTAACCTGACCTGACCCGACCTTGGCCTGAAACCTGCTGTCCTGCCTGGGCTTTTAATCCACACCCAGCACGCTGGAGATCGTCTTCAACAAACTCTGCAACTGTCTCTGTCTGCAACCAGTTGAAGACTGAAGTTTCAGGCCGCGGTCTGCGCGGCTCTGGCAGACTGGTCCGGCGACCAGCTGCGGCGCACGGCGACGGCCGGCAATCGATGACGACCGGCGACCTCGCAGCGGCGGCCGGTGAGTTTTGCAGGTTTTTTTTTATTTTTTTTCTTTTCTTTGCAGCGACGTTTCTCCGGTCTTCCCCCTCAAAGCCGGCAGCCGAAAAACAGCAAATCTGGCAGGTCTTCTGTTTAGAACTTCGGCAACCCAAACTCCGGTGAAGATGTGCAGTCAACACCCGAGAACCCACGTCTGTCTTCTTCTTCTTCTTCCGGTTTTGATTTCTTCTCCAATCAATCTCTGATCTCTGCGGTCAATCTCTGATCTCTGGCGAGAACTTCGAATCTGAAGCTCGAGAATTTCGGATCTGATCTTATCTTCTCCGATTGACCCGGAGAACCTCTCGTCTGTGTCTTCTTCAAGTTTCGATTTCTCTGGCTGTAACAAAGAAAACGAATTTCTTCGGTGGCCCATCAGAGATCAGCCTGATCTGGTCTTCTCCCTCACAGATCTGGAAAACCAAGAAATCAAAGCAATAGCGATTGACTCCGAGATCTGAAAACATGTGAATTTTTTTTTTCCTCCGATCCAAGCGAGACCAGAGAACCCAATCTCGTCTTCTTCTTCTCCAATGGTGGCCCAACCAGAAATCACGAACCTGATCTCAGTTAATCTTCGTACGCACAACCTCTAAGCCATCGAGCGATCTCCACCTCGCTCAGAAACCCGAGGAACACCAACCTCGGCTCTGATACCAATTGTTGTGATTCTCTGAGCATCACACGTTGTGCGCATCCACGGAATCACAAGATTAACAAGAACAAGCCACACAAGAGGAGACACCGGGATTTACGTGGTTCACCCAAATAGGGCTACATCCACGGGCACAGGATAGGGTTACAGACTATACATATATATAATCTCCGCTTTCTTGGCCACCAAGAAAGCCCCGGTACAATTACCAAAATACCCTTGACCTTAAACCAGTCCCTGGCTAACCCAGTGGACTCATCTGGCTAAACCGGAATACAAGACATAAACCTAACAACAAGTATCTAAAAGAGCCAGCTACATCAGAGTAATTATGCTGGAGATGAGTCTATAGCTTCTCATTTATTATGGCTTGGACCTTTTATGGCAGTAGTGGTTCATAGACTCCCTCCTATACTCTTAGAGAAAGGGAATTGCTATATGACCTATTTGAAGGTGCCATAGGTATGCGAATGGTTCATAATTATTTCCATATTGGGGGAGTCTGCTGCTGATCTACTTCATGTCTGGATAGATAAATGTTTGGATTTCTGAGATTACACTTTAATTGGAGTTGTTGAACATCAATGCTTATCATGCAAGATTCCCTTTTTTTTTTGGAATGAGTTGAAGGGGTGGGCATTCTTGATAGGGTGGAATCAATAATTTGGGGGTTTTCTGGCCTTTTTTTTTCATGTGAGAGATGGTTGTCTATTTTTGTTTTTCTTTATCTCATTTTCTCTACTGTAGCCTAATTGCAGCTCAGGCAGGGGCTTCAAGGGTAATTGCAGTAGAAGCAAGTGAAAAAATGGCTTCTGTTGCAACTCAGGTAAGCAACATTTCTATGTGGAATTTCCCCCCCTTTTCTTGTTTTTTTATGAATCTTGTGAGGGCCTTTCACAATCTGGATGAATGCAGATTGCAAAAGACAATGGCCTATTATGCGAGGGAAACCAGAATGGAGAGAACAGGGATCAGGTAATCACTGTGGTGCATGGTATGGTTGAAGAGCTTGAAAAATCAATCCAACTTCCAGCACATAGTGTGGATGTATTACTGAGTGAATGGATGGGTTATTGCCTCTTATATGAATCAATGCTTAGCTCGGTACTGTATGCACGGGATCGTTGGTTAAAGCCTGGTGGTGCCATTCTCCCAGACACTGCTACTATAGTGAGTCCTCTGCTATTTCTTTTAATTGAATCTGCTGTGGTAATTTTCGCGTGATCGAAGCTAATCCTTTATATTGTTTCAGTTTGTGGCTGGCTTTGGAAGAGGTGGAACCAGTATTCCATTCTGGGAGAACGTTTATGGTTTTGATATGTCTTGTATTGGCAAGGAAGTGGTAGCGGATGCTGCTCAACTTCCTATTGTTGATCTTATAGATAGTGGGGATATAGTGACCAACTCTGCAGTTCTTCAGGTAATGATAAAGCTGTTTTTCTTATTTATTTATTGTTGGTTTCAATTGGAGTGGCATTAGTAAGCACTTTTTGAAAATCACTAGCTTGTAAATTAAATAGCAGAACCTCAGGGTACATTAACCAAACATATGAATGGCTATTCTACGTTAAAAAGTCCTTCAAAAACCAAACTAGACTCAAATTCTTGTTACTTAAAGAAATCTTTAACCTAGAAGGGTCTAATCGAGTAGCACATGGTCACAAGTTAAGTGAAAGTTATATATAAGTGATATATAAGAATTATGTCTTCTGGACCCTACCTACGTGAGTTCAATATATGCAAGGAAATCAATGCATGTCTCACACCGTATTGAAATCTGTGGGTGAAGAGAGTTTGTACCATTTCTCCCAGGTTATCCTTTTAAATTAAACACTGCTTGGTTCCATTTATTTCCTTAAAAATAGGACCCATATTGATGTAGGATAGACCTCAGGCAGGCTACATTTATTGGGGCCCAAGTTAATTTAGAATTTTTTTATTATATGTCATTAGTTTTCTAATTTTATTTAAAGAGCCGTAATTAGGATATATTTGCTTAGTTTCCTATTTTAATTAGTTTTCTTAGGGCCTAAGTTTTGCTCTCCTATTAATATGGCATTGTAGAAGATGGATTTTCAGGGTTACTGATTAATAGATTGGGTTTATCCATTTTGAGGTGTGTCCTCGTTATCGTCTTTAAGGAGACTTGTTGTTTTTGCTAACACTGGCTCCAACAACCGTATTGTGCTTTGGCACTCTAGCAAGCCCTAGCCCTAGGGCTTGCATTACATAATCCATCCCTTCAAAACTCAATAATTGTGTATGTATGTATCCTAAAATTAGACTTGCTACTTGGAATATAGGAACCTTGACAGGCAAGAGCATGGAGTTGGTTGAGGTAATGAAAAGAAGAAGAATTAGTGTGGCTTGTATACAGGAGACAAGGTGGAAAGGGAATAAAGCTAAGGAGCTCATGGATGGGTATAAGCTTTTCTATGCAGGAAAGAGTAATACAAGAAATGGAGTGGGTATAATTATAGATAAGGATTTAAAAGAGAAAATTGTGGGGGTAAAGAGGTTTGGTGATAGAATTATAGCAATTAAACTAGTACTAGAGGAAGATATAATTCATATAATTAGTGCATATGTTCCCCAAGTAGGACTAGAAGAAAGTGTGAAAAGATAATTTTGGGAGGAGATGGATGATTTAATGCGAGAAATCCCAAATAGTGATAAAATTTTCCTTGGAGGGGATTTAAACGGGCATATAGGAAGAGATAATAGAGGATATGAGAGAGTGCATGGAGGGCATGGATTTGGGGAAAAGAATGAATTCGGAAATACTATATTGAACTTTGCAGTGGCATTTGATGTTATAGTAGCAAATACTTACTTTAAAAAGAGAGATGAGCATTTAATTACATATAAAAGTGGGAGTAATAGGAGTCAGATAGACTTTTTTCTAGTTAGAAAACAGGACCGATTGGCTTGTAAAGATTGTAAGATTATCCCAGGAGAGAGTTTGACTATGCAACATAGGCTTGGAGTTTTAGATATTTGCATTAGAAGTAAAAAGAGAGCAGTAGTAAACAAAATGGACCCTAAAATAAGGTGGAGAGATTTGAAGGGGGAAAGAGCAAATATATTTAAGGACAAAATGATTGAGAAAGGAGAATGGAATATTGAAGGAGAAACTATAGTAATGTGGAATCAAATGGCTAATTGCATTAGGAATGTTGCAAAGGAGGTACTTGGAGAATCAAAAGGGAAGAGACATATTAATAAAGAAACATGGTGGTGAAGTATGGAGGTTCAGAAAGTTATTCGACAAATAAAACATTGCTACAAAGTTTGGCAGGGGACTAAGAGTATAGAAAATTTTGAGTTGTATAAGAAGGCAAAGAAAGAAGCTAAGAAAGTAGTAAGTAGTGCAAAGTTCAAAGCATACGATGACCTCTATAATAGGTTAGGAACAAGAGAAGGAGAAAAGGATATTTTTAAGCTTGCAAAAATAAGAGAAAAGAAAAGTAGGGACTTAGATTATGTCAAATGTATCAAGGACAATGAGGAAAATATTTTGGTTAAGGACAACGATATTATAGAAAGGTGGAAAGAATATTTTAGTAAACTTTTAAATGAAGAATATTTGGGCGATGCAAGAGTGGCGGAGGATACTTCATTACAAGAGTATACTTTTCTCCGTAGAATTAGAGGGGTGAAAGTGAAGGAAGCATTGAAGCGAATGAAGACAGGAAAGGCAACAGGCTCAGATGGTATTCCGATAGAGGTATGGAAATGCTTAGGAGAGGTTGGAGTAAGTTGGTTATGTAGACTATTCAATAAGATACTTGTGACAAAGAAAATGCCGGATGAATGGAGAAGAAGCATTGTAGTACCTATATATAAGAATAAAGGAGATATACAAAATTGTACCAACTATCGAGGGATTAAACTTATGAGTCACACTATGAAGTTATGGGAGAGAATAATAGAGCAAAGACTGAGAAAAAAGACTAAGATTTCGGAAAATCAATTTGGTTTTATGCCAGGGAGATCAACTATGGAAGCTATCTTTTCACTTAGGCAATTAATGGAAAAATACCGAGTAAAGAGGAAAAATCTACATATGGTCTTTATCGATTTGGAAAAAGCCTATGATAGGGTACCGAAAAATTTAATTTGGTGGGTCTTAAAGAAAAGGAATGTCCCCAGAGGTTACATTGAAATTTTAAAGGATATGTACGAAGGTGCAATAACAAATGTGAAAACTACATGTGGAGAAACGAGCGGATTTCCCGTGACTATAGGCTTACATCAGGGATCATCCTTAAGCCCTTATCTCTTTGCATTAATTATGGATGAGTTAACTATGCATATTCAAGAAGAAGTACCATGGTGTATGTTGTTCGCAGATGATATAGTATTGGTGGATGAATCAAGAGAGGGTGTAAATGCAAAGCTTGAGAGATGGCGGAGGACATTAGAATCTAGAGGCTTTAAAATAAGTCGTACAAAGACAGAATATATGGATTGTAATTTCAGTGGACATATACAAAGTGTTGAAACCACTGTCAAAATTGAAACCCATGAGATACCACGTAAAGATTCTTTTCGGTACATAGGCTCGATGATTAGTAAGGATGGGGAGATTGATGGAGATGTGGAGCATAGGATAAGAGCTGGATGGCTGAAGTGGAGACTAGCTTTGGGAGTACTTTGTGATAGACAAATGCCAACAAAATTGAAGGAAAAATTTTACAGGACAGTGGTTAGACCAGCTATGACATATGGAGCAGAATGTTGGCCAATTAAGAAGACACATATTCATAAGATGGATATAGCGGAAATGAAAATGCTTAGGTGGATGTGTGGTAAAACTAGGAAAGATAAAATTAGAAATGAGCGCTTTCGAGAACATTTAGGGGTAGCGCCAATAGGAGATAAGATTAGAGAAATTCGTTTAAGATGGTTTGGGCATGTTGAGCGTAGGCCAGTAATGGCACCGGTGAGAAAAAGTTTGGATATACAGGTGAAGGATCCATCAAGAGGTAGGGGTAGGCCGAAGAAAACATGGATGGAAGTCATTAATTCAGATTTGAAGAAGTTTCACTTATCGAAAGATTTAGCTCAAAATAGAACGGAATGGAGAAATAGAATTCATGTAGCCGACCCCAATATGGTTGGGATAAGGCTTTGATGATGATGATGATGATGATGATGATGTATCCTAAAACATTTGGCAACTATCTCTGATATTTTGAATTATCTTATAATGTTGCAATATTTATTTAAAATATTGTATAACCATATTCTCCGGATAAATTCAAATTATCACCAGAAATGAATTTATCTTGATATTATTGCGATAACACGTTTGATACTTGGATACTTCAAAATAGGCAACATATTACTTTTGTGTAAATTCCATGTTTTTTCCATAACCATGGCGTGCCTAAGGTATCCATGCCATATTCTAAGCATCACAAGGTATTATTATGATAAAGAGGCTATATATATGTATATGTATGCATGTATGTATGTATGTATGTGTATTTGATTGAAAAAAGGATGCTTTTTGTTTCTTGATTTTATTTATTTATTTTTGTTTACTTAGAATTTTCTGGCAGTTATCTCAGAAAAAATCACAAATTCAAAGCTAGCCCATTGTTAGTCTCCAGCCGATATTATCCTTGTAATGATATTTTCAATATTGACGAGCTTGTGTCACAGTGGATGTTGCTCGTTGTAGTGGCCTTGAGGTTGTGGGCTATGATGCACAGATACTTCAAAATGGGCAATGTATTGTGTTTTATTGTATCCGATACTTCACTTTTTATGTGTAAAATGATTGAAATCCATGTCCTTGCTGTGTGTTTGACGTGCCTTGGCAGTATCCATGCCGTATATAGGCATCATAGGTTGTGCGTTTGAGTCATGTGACCTATTAAGAGAGAGAAAAAAGGCACGGACGGTTTTATTTGTTTAGATGCTGCAACTCCTATGGGTAGTATAAGCATCATCTGCACAGTTTGGAATTGATATTACTGCCCTTTGTATTGTTGGGTATGTTTTATCATCACATTTAAGGGCTACAAGACTCCTGAATCGTTCTTTTTAGAATTTAGTTAATGCTACTTGAATCCTTGAAGCATATGGTGCAAACTCTTGTGGTTGTTTGATTTTTTTCATTTATATTGAAGAAGGTGATTATTAATGTTTCAGACTTTCGATCTGGCTACAATGAATCCAGATGAGGTGGATTTCACCGCAAGCGTCAAATTGGAGCCTAAGTTTGATCCTCAAGAGGACCATAAAGATCCTAAATGCAGAACTACTTGGTGTTATGGTATTGTTTTATGGTTTGACACTGCTTTCACAGGCAGATTCTGCAAGGAGATGCCCACTGTTCTATCTACATCACCTTATGGTCCCAAAACCCATTGGTCTCAGACCATCTTCACATTCAGGGAACCAATTGCAATGGTGTCAACAAAACCTGACTCCATTTTCGATGTGGCAGCAGCAGTTGGTACCCATGCATGTCCTGCTGTGAGGATTGGATCCCGCATTAGCATTGCCCGGGCTGCACGCCACCGCAGTATAGATGTATCATTGGAGCCTATGGGTATCAGCTTTGATGGTCGCAAACGAAGCTGGCCAGTGCAGATATTTAATCTATGACATGATCCAATCAGTGAATGAGATTGGCTGTGGATTCAAGTTTATTATTATGATCTCCAGTTCTCTTTCATATGCATTGTATTTAAGGTTGAAAATAACATTTGAAGGTATGTGCTTTTAGAAATGATTTTATGCAGCCCTCAATATCCTGTTCACCTTCTGCTTGATTTGAGCCATTTAGTGGTTGGTTACCTTTGATGCCATTCTAGTCTTTTGGGACACCCTTTGAATTCTGCCTAGCTGTGTCATCTAAATTGACATATTATACATTTATGGAGTCCTGTCTGCTGAATGTTCATTACTTCCAAGGCCATTGATAGTCCTTCAAGTAGAGTCTACTGGCATCCAAATTCGCAAAAGGAAATTCTTCAGGGGAAGACCTAGCCTTGCCACAATAATGAAGTCAGAATTTCCTTGCAGCTCTAGCCATCTTGCTAGCGAGGGAATGAAGAAAATGGAATGAAAAGGAAAGAACGAGAGTAGACGAAGGGAAAGCAAGGAGATTCTATTACTCTTTCAACAGCAGAGGAAAAAGGCAAAAAGAAAGGAAAGAAAGAAATTACAATTTGACGACAAGCAGAACATTTGCCCTCCCATTAAAGCAATTCTGCAGATTTATGTATATATTTTTTCCTGTTACCCAGTTAAGGGGGATTGGATTTGGGACCCATGAGAGACAGGACCCATGAGAGACACCAGCAGTGGGGGAGGTAACATCAGCGCATGCAGGGGATAGAACGAAGGATCAAACCCTAGGTAGTACAATGAGAAATGAGATATCCGACTAACTGGGCATATTTTGTTGATGCTGAAGAATTGATTCTAGTATAATAATTTGTTTAAGAAATTGCAGCCATGAAAGCTGGTGCCATGATTTCTTAGAACCCAGCACTTTTGTGCACTCAAATTGTAGATTGATGTTTGAAAAAAAAAAAAAACTCTGCTACGCTTTTGTTCTGCATTGTTTCTTTTGCTTGCGGTGCGGGTTAAAAGAGAATAATTTGGATTTGGAAGCTTAGTCGTGTTGTTCCCACACAAACATCTCAACTTTCTCCTTGCTAAACTTTTTTAGGAGACTCAAGCTTTGTTAAGAGTTATCTACATTGAGCTTCCACTGCTTCGGTAGTCTTATAATATTCTCTCTTACGAACTACATTCTGGAAAAGATGAAATTGATTTGCATGCAGGACTTGGTTGATGAATTCTCTGGTTATGGTTGGCCTACATTTTTCATGGAATGATTAATAAGTTAATAACTACGACAGCATGATTCATTAAAGCCAATAAACAATGGAGTTTAACAATCTTGTTTATAAAATTTTCTTTGAAGGGATCATTATTCAGTTCTAATTCGGATGGGGTGATTAATGATGATGGAAGGTAGCAGATGCAGTGTGGAACCAATTTGATGAGATGGGAGGGTTGGAATAGGTTGAAGGTTAGGTTTTTTATTTTTTTGTTTTTTTATTTTTATGAAATCAGCGTGGCGGGAGTGATTAGAGTGTTTTTTGGGTAACCAGCTGAGGGACTGGGACTGGAACCATATACAGACACAAACTCATACATGTGAGGTAATAGAGATTTGCTCATGTGAGAAGCACAACATAACTCAGGATTTGTATGTGTGAGGAAGAACAACACAACTTATACATGTGAAATGGAAAAAACTAATATTGTTTTGGGGGGGGGGGGGGGGGGTTGGTTTGGAACCTGCAAACGCTCGTTTCCACTAAGGTAAGGAGTTGTTCTTGGGAGTGAATAGAACTAGGAAGGGAATTGTGGAGGTCGTGGGGCCCAAGGATGGAGAATGGATAGTTAGATTTTGCAAACTTGGTTAATATGGTGATTTGGGCATTGGCCTGGCAGGTTCCCTGGAAAATCCATTGGATTCGATGATCCTAGCGATCCTATATGCAGATCTCTGTGTTATTATTATTATGATTACTTTGGACATAGTCTTAAAAGTTAAGAGGGTCGTGGCAGGTCACTCTAGCTTGCAAATTTGTGGGTTCGACTACGGTTGGATTTTCATCTGTTTTGGGCTCAGGTTGTCCTAAACAGTTTCATGTGGATCTAACCTGATGCTACCAATAGTCCAAAGTTTTATAGTCCAGGTACTTGGGTGAAGCTCACTGAGCTCGACTCACCTTCGGCTAGGGGCGGATCTACATACATCCATGTGGGGGTGGACGCACCCATTGAACTTTGGTCCGCTTGTAAAACAACAATGAAAATTCTGATTTTGTTTCAAAATTTTTGATAAAAATTTTAAGTAGGCCTACAAAGCCCACATGAAATTTTTTTATTTGTTTCTAAAACACAATTGTCCGTTTGGGTATGCGCCCCTTAAACAAAGACTTTGGGTCCACCACTGCGTAAGGCGATGACCTATTACACTAGTTCAAATTTGAAAATCACCCAGAATTCATGGTATGTGGATCACATCTTTCTTATTAAAAGTGAAAGAGCAGATTGAGATCTTTTCTAAATCCATTCAACCTAGAGCTAGCAAAATGTAACCTTACCAGTGGAACCGACCCGATCTGCATATAACCCACATAACCCGACCCGCATGACAGATGGGTTGGTCACAGAGTAGGAAATTCTAACCCACAATTAAACGGATCAGGTTAGAGTTGACCCGAATAACCCACATAACTTGCATAAATTCTTATTTTTATTGAAACCTATTTAAGAACATAAGTAGAAAGTGTTCTTCTTGGTTATCTTTACTTCCATCCTTTCACATTCCTTGGTTTCTCCCTTGCTTTTCACTTTCTTCCTTATTTTCAACTCCTATTTATATGAGCCATACTTGTATTGTAGTTAAAATTTTGATTTAACATTTATAGTCGACGTGGGTTATGCGACCCGAACCTGACCGCATAACCTGCATAGGCTGTGCAGGTTAAAGTGGGTCAGGTAGAGTTGACCCGGATGGGTGCGGGTTAGGGGTTTTTGACCTGTTTAATAAACAGGTTGGATGTGGGTTAGACTGTTCTAATCCGTTTATTAAACAAGTTCGTCCATTTAGCCCAGCCCAACCCGACTGTCACCTCTAATTCAACCACTGCAAAGTACAGAGCTAGGGCCTTACTTCCGGCCTGGAATCCCAGTGGCTACGTTACGGCTGATACCAAAAACCCAAACCATGGCTTGTTGGTAGGGCTGTTCATGGGTCATCCCGGTCCCCAGGTTGCCATAGCGTAGCCAATTTAGTTATTGGGCCAAGTATTAGGCCCAGTACTGGGCCAAGTATTAGGCCCAGTACCAGGCCAAGTACCAGGCCTGGGTGTGGAAGTCAATACTAGGCCCAGCAATTTTCAAAATATTTATTCTTGGCCAAACATACTCATGGGTGCACCTAGGTATCACACAAGTAACCAAGGATCGATCTGGTCTAGAAGTTTAAACTAGCAGTAACCAATGTAGTGCAATTTTTTCTTAAAAAAAAAAAACAAATCTGAGCCCCTTGTGGGATCCCACATGTCCTAGTGAATGGAGGCCAATAACGAAGTAGTACCGTGAGGGAAAGGTGAAAACAACCCTAATCGGGGAGTGAAATAGAACATGAAACAGTGAGTGCCGAAGCAGTGGGAGGAGAAATCTTTGACTGTGTGCCTGTTGAAGAATAAGCCGGCGGCTCTTAGGTAGTGGCTTGGTTAAGGAAACCCCATGGAGCCATAGCGAAAGTGTGTCTTAATAGGGTAAGTGTTATTTCTTTTGGACCTGAATCTAGGTGATCTATTCGTGACCAGGATGTAGCGTGGGTGAAACTAAGTGTAGGTCCACTGATGCTGAAGAATGAGCAGATGAGTTGTAGTTAGGGGTGAAATGCCACTCGAACCTAGAGCTGGTTGGTTCTTTTCGAAATGAATTGAGCTGCAACAGTGGACTGGACATCTAGGGGTAAAGCACTATTTCAGTGCCAGCCATGAGCATGGTACCAAATCGAAGCAAACTCTGAATACTAGATATGTTCCGAAAAAGATAAAGGTCAAGTTTGGACAATGAGATGATGGGGCCACTTGAGGCATGCCAATCATGGGGCATGGTGTGACGGAAGAGTCTCATTGTGAAAATGATCTTGGTAAAAGATATATCAATTAGATCATCTCACGTATTGCTTTTTATGGTTTCACAAGGTATAGTTTTTTAATGAATTCAGTCCACCAGAAGATATAATTCAGATTATTATCAAATTAGGATTATCGGAAAGAGTGGTTTGATGACAGGTGAGTCCTATGTGTTGCTAAAATTATTACCTCACACAAGTCAGGGGAGTACCCCTCTACACGAGGAAGTCCTTTCATTAGGCATAAATTTTGTGAATTTAGTCTAGCCACGCCAATCATCTTTCCTAGCTGTTACAGCCAACCGCTTAATTGAGACCGCATAAGATAAATCTCATCCACTCTAGTGACATATCCTCAAGTTTCAACAAAAAAAGAGTAGGCCCCACCATCTGAATGAATACTATGAATAAACATAAAGGGAATGTGATCTACTCACTCAATTTGAACTCAAACCAAAGGGCAGATGATTACAGGAGATGACATTCATCTTGAATTATTCGAATTATATTTTTATAGGCCCCCCCCCCCCCCCCCCCCCCCGATAGAGTACTAGAAATTTGTGTTAAACAACTATTGGCTTGAAAATACGCTTAGGTGTGGCTTGTGTGGGCAAAACTACAATTTTAATTTAGGTGTGGATTTGACCCACACTTGAATTGCTCAACTCTTGCTTAAATTGTTTGAGTGGTTAGACAACAATGAGGAGGCTGCTTACCTGATGCATAGTGCTAATAGGCGGTGTTGTCTATTCAGTGTTTTATCACCGATCAATCATAAGGAGGTCAGCATTCCTCATCATTAAAACCAAAAAAGGCTACATTAAATCCAGTGGAGTTATGGTGGGGCCCAGTTTGCTACCTCTTCAAAGGGAGTTTAGATTTTATGAGTAAAAACCACATGGTGACCGTGGCAGGACCAATGTCACCAGCAGGCACTGATGCGAACTCCTTTAAAGGTGAAACGCGGGCTGGGCCCATGGGTGAGTGGATGCCTATGTACTATGATTTTGGGTAGTTCCGCGGATTACAAAGTAATAACCAGTGGCTTGGGCCCCACTGTAACCCAATTCTTAGAAAGTTGAAACCGGTTTTCTTGTATCCGTGAAAGAACTTGCTGTGATCTTACCTCTCTGTCTCTCTCTTCCACAGCAATGTAAGAGAACAAAACCGAATCAAATCTTTCTCTTCCGCTATCTTTCTCTCTCTCTCCCCTCAATCTTCCCTCTTGTTTCCCTTCTTCTGATCACATTTTTTTGTACTTTTTTTCTTGCATCACATGTTCAGGTGGAAAAACCCAGAGGCTAATTTGATCCACTTTCATGACCATGATTGATCCTGAACAAAAAGGTATGCCCCCCTTTCTTCTAAAAATCAGATCTTTGGTCGTTTCAAATCATTTTCTTGGTTGAATATGGTAACCCAGAATTTGATCTGTGTATGTGCATATGCTTGAGCAATTTTTATGGTTTTTTAATGCAATACAGTGGTGATTTCTAATTGGTTTTTGAGGATCATGGGTTCTTTCCTTTCTTTTGTGTTGTTCTGATGCCTGCTATTCGTTTTGCATTTGTTTTATTGTAATTGAGATCTAATACTGAATTGGGTCTGTTTCAAAACAGATAGGAAACTAAAAAGATTGAAACTTTCGATATGGGTGATGATCGTTTAGAGTTTTTTTTTCGTTTGATGTTCTTTGTGGATCTTTTTTTCTCAGTAGTGGGTTATTTGATTGAAGAGCAAGGCTTTGGTTGTGTTGGATTGGTTTTGGAACTGGAGTTTTTGGGTTAGAGGTTTATAAGGTGCAGACACGTGGGAATTTCTCATTGTGTTGTCTGATTTTTGCATAAGAAATAATATACTGTTTGGATGAAGGCAAATTGCAACCAGTTAGATCTTTTGGCGGAATGAATGTGTATCTGGTATTATTGTATATGTGGTTGCCTTTTTCCTGTCTTTTCTGGATTAGATCATTATCAGTACAATGGGGAAGTTGAAACAACAGTAATCTACCTAATATTGGTTCTGATTTTTGCACCACCCCTAACGCATGGGAAGTAGGTATGAAAAACTAGTTATAGATGGTCGGAAGATTTGAAGTTCAAACTGACTGTGAAGTGTGAATTGAGGTTATGCCAATGTTTCCAATTTTCAGAACAAATTGGAAGATCTTCTCCACAGTAAACTAAAATGGGGTCCTTGGAAAGCTCCTCTCCAATTAAGTTGATACCCCAATGCCCCACTGAACCATACCAAAAATAGGAAAGCTCCTCTCTAGTAAAGAGTCTAAGGGTGTGTTTGGTCCAGCTGTTCAAATGAGGCTTTTGGGATTTTGAATTTTTAACAGCCCAAAAGCCCAAAAATTATGTTTGGTTACTAAAAGCCTAAATGCACTTATTTGAAAGCAAATGTGAAAACCTACTTTTAGAGGAAGCGGATATTTACCAACTTCGTGTTGAAAGCTGAAGTCTTACTTTTGCGGAAAGTGGGATGTACCCTATGGCGGGAAGCGGAAGAATGGCGGGAACCGGAAGAAAGGCACTCGGATTTCTTCTCGTTTTACTATTATTCATTTGCCATGCTTATATTCCATTAGAAATCTTTATACGGATTTCTGTTGCTGTTACGCCTGCAACATCCAAATACCCATGGCATGCGATCTATCTCCACCAGCATCATCTCTGTCTCGTATAGAGAGTTCAACCCCGGAGCCACCTTCTGTTGACCAAGTTGTTCGGTTTCTTGAATGAGTTCACTATGCTCTTAATTGATCTCCCTCCTAATCGTGTACTATGCTGCAAGGAAGAAGCTTTGTTGCTGCAGGTCATAGTTGTATTAATCCATTTGCAATGGTTACCAATGTCCAGGAGAGGAGACTTTCTGTGTTGAGCCACGGCACTCCAATCAAATAATTAATCTAGCTCAATTCTCACATCCATAAGATGATAGAGTTTGCTATTTATATTTGAATAAATTTATTTATATGTTGAAGTTTGTTGTCTTTGACCATCATCTCTATTTAATTTCTCTTTTATGGCATCGTAGTTACATTTTTAGAAAATATGTAGATTTTTTTAATGATTTCAAAGCAATATTTGTATTAAAAAACTAATTTTTTTTATGTATGAAACCAGTTTATCTATGTACATAGTTTTTGCATATTGCGTAATTATTTTATAAAAATTTGTATAACTTATCCATCACTATATGCTAAAGTTGTTTTCTATACGTTCAACCAAACAAATTTACATGCTTTTACTGTTAAAAAGTAAAGGTAGAAGTTGAGCTGACTAAACTAAATTTTTTTAGATAAGTTGCTATTAAGAAGTAGCTTTCTAACATGTACTTCATAAAAAGCACTTTTATATTTTAACAAGTCGAACCAAATAGGCCCTAAGCTCTAAGACACCCATTAGTGCCGGTGAATGATGAATCTTATGAACCCTCAAATTCCGAGAAAAATAGGAGTCCAAACAATATCATCATCTACTCTCTCCATATATATAGAAACCATAGCACTGTTTTTTTCAATAGCATATAGTCCAGGAAAAGAATCTGCTAACCTTATATCACCACACCCAAAGAAATCTTCCCTTAGAGAATTGATCGAATTCCACATACCAGAAACCTTTTGTTTAGGCCTTTGGGATGTCCCGACTCCCAACCATTTATTGGCATATTCTTTTTTTTTTTAATATAGTTTCATGCCAGAGGCCCCTTTCCTCATTAATTGACCTCCACAACCATTTCCAAAGTAGTGTCTAGTTTAGTTCTTTACTAGAACAACTAGCAAGGTCTCCTCTTATAGGGCACCATACCATTTTCATCCAATTAAATGGATTTTTGGTATCTATTTTTTTTTTCCTTTTTCTTTTGAATTGTAACATTCATTAAAGCAAGTAGTACAAGAGAATTATACTGACAAGCTAATATCACAACCCCCAAAAGAAAGGCAAAAAAAAAAAAAAAAAAAAAAAAGAAGAAACCAAAACAAACCCAACCAACACCGAAGCAGCCAACAATGAAAACAAAGGATTGAAAGGAAAGACACTGAGAAAAATCTAAAACAAGATACAAAATCGAAGAAGCCCGTAACATAGGCCAGTCTCTTTCTTCCAATTCCTGATAATTTGATCAACAGGATAACCTTGTGAAAGAGCTATTAACCAGCGCTGAAGAGGCAACAACAAATTTGATTATTTCCATCAAGTACTCCCTCCTTCAGCCACCCCTTCAAAGCACCTTGAGTTTCTCGCCTTCCATATAATCCAAATTACCACAAGAAAAGATAGCCTCCACTTCTCCTTTCCTCCAGGAGATCTTGATGGGCACTTCCAAGCTTGGAATAGAACAAGGATGCACTTTGGGAAAACCTAGCTGAACCCAAAATTGTTAATCAGAGACCTCCATAATGTCTTAGCCATCTTGCAATTCAACAACAGATGATCAACTGATTCCTCTTTACACAAACACATAGGGCAATCATTAACTGTCATCTTCCCTCTCCGCCTATAAAATTGTTGATAGTGAGAATTCTCTTTTGGAGTGCCAACCACCAACAAACTACTACCCTTGGAGGGGCTGAACCTTCCAAATACTCCTCCTCCCAGCCCTTTCGTTGATGGCTACAAAGAAGGAGGAGACAAAGAAAGAGCCATCATTGGTGTCATTTCATATCTTTTCATCCTCTCTCTCTCTTTGAAATATAAACCTTAGTTATGAGATTTATAAGTGACATAAATTGGTCCACCTCATTCTCCTTGAGGTTTTTCCTCAAAATTGGGCTCTAAACCCTTTCCACCCCTGGTCCTAATATGTAACACTGGATCCTTGCCTTTTTGTTAATAGCACAATTGAAAGTGTCTGAAAATTGTGGAGCCAGCGAATGATCACTGATCCACTTATCAAGCTAGAAAAGAACTCTCTCTTCTGATCCAACATGGTATCCAATATGATAAATAAAGCCTTGCTTAATTGAGATAATACCTCTCCAAATAGCAGAAGCTTTATAGCAGGTGGTGCAGCCCCAGATCTCTGGTCGAGTGTGGATTAATTTCTCGAAGGATTAATCGAATCCAGAGACAGATTCCAGCCCCTAGGGCACCCTCACAAAGGAAAAAACACCATAAAAGAGATAAATCTCAAAAGAGAACTTTAATTGATTGAAAATAAGCATGTCCATTACAACTAAAAGTTCCCTTTTATATAGGAGGGGCTGTTGTTAAACTAGGAAAGACTAATTCTAAACAATCATAGCTTACTCAATCAAATTAAGTAAGTCATATTTTTAACTCAACATAAAATAGGAAATAGATAATTAATTAAAAACTATCTACGGATAGGGATCCCTGATCTTGACAAGATCATGGATCAAGTAGGGCCCATCAAAGTGGCCCATCAATGCTGGGCCAGATTGTGGATGCAGGCCTATTGAACATCCCAACCATTTCTTGAGAACCTGCATTTCCTATCTACAATTTGACACCAAAGACCCTTCCTCCAATGGATAAGTAATTGGCTTTCCAACTAGAAGGATTTTTCTCCACCCTCTAAAAAAAGAGCAGCATAGTGCATACTGCATGAGGCTCCCACCACTGCAGGGTCTGGGGAGGATCAAATGTTTGAAAATCAATTCTCCCACCGCCAACTTCCACACCTCCTTTATAGTTGAGCCTAGACATAAAGGCAACCCTAAATAGAATGGCGGGAGGTGCCTTGACTGCAAGCTTACACATAACATCTTCCTCCACTCTTACTCTTGTCAGCTCACTTTTAAAGAAATTGATTTCCAAGTCTGACACTGCCTCAAAGCAAAAGAGAAGGCTTTCATGTTTCTAATCTGGTCTTTACATGCTTCACGAAAGATCAAAGTATTATCCAAACTTTGAGTGAGTGATCATAGGAGAGGAAGCAGCTGCTCTGAAACCTCTAATTAGAATTTGCTGCCACCTTTACCATTCTACTTTAGGCTTCAACTACTGTAACGAAGAGAAAACAGATAAAAAGACCACTCAAATGTTTTATGATCTTCAATATATATTTTGGATATAGAAACTCGAGTCAACTCAACTAGCATCAGTGGAAGAAGAGCTATTAGAAGGGGAATGTTCTGATGGGAATGAAGTTAGGATGAATAATAGATTGTTGGTTTTTGTTTGTCTCAAATCTCCGGCAACAACAACTAAGGATCTTGTTATTAAAGAAGGGAAAAAAAAAAACAATAGCAACAACTAAGGATCTATTTGATGTGTTCAATGAGGCAGGTCCAGTTTTTGATGCTTTTAGGTCCAATTTTTGACCTTTTTTTTTCCCAAGAGACAAGGTTAGTGAGAGAGGTGGAGGATTTAGTTTTGGTCGGTTTAAAACTTAATTGCATGCTAATTGAGCTATCAAAAATTTGGATGTAAAGGTTGCTTGTGGGAGGAGGATAGGAGTTCGAAAGGCTAATTCATTGACAGAAATTTGAGGAAACCTGGTTAGGGATGTTCAACACTAGGTATGAGGATTGGACCCGGGATTGTCCATCAACTAGAAATGAGAGGAAACCTGAATGTTCGTTGTGGCAAAAGGGATGAGGAGAAACAGGGAATCAAATAGGTATGGATTGAATAAGTAATCAGATCCAGTAGCTTCTTCTCTGAAACAAAAGGAATGTGATTTGTCTGCAGCAACAGTGAGCCAGCTCGATGTCACTGTTAGTGATATTCAAGATTGGTTGTTTTCGAAAGAGGTTATTCAATCTGAGGTGAAGAGGTGATTCAAAAAAAAAAAAAAAAGCTGAAGTGATGAAGCTTGATTGTTTTTTTTTTTTTTTTTTTTTTTGGATTAGGCCTCATTTGCAGGAGGATTTCTTTACGATGACTAGATGAGGATTTGATGTTTATGATCGTCTTTTTCGTAGGTTGGATCAATGGACAGAAGTTCTAGGGGTTGGATCAATGGACAGAAGTTCTAGGGGTTGGATCAATGGACAGAAGTTCGAGGGCCTTTCTTACATTCATTTTGGGGGGGTCAGCGTTATGGTATCCCTCTATATGTGTGGTATGAGTGGGTTTTCCAATGCATAAGTGATTGTCTGGGGGTAGTGATGGAAGTAGATGAAGAAGGGGTAAACACTGAATCAAAAGAGTGAGATTTCTTTTCTTGAAGGATCCTCATCAAAGATTGCCAGAGACTCTTTTTTTGGAGGTTGGTCGAGGTGACATTTTCCTTCTCTGTTAGCGAAGATGATGATTTTAGAGGCCCTGGGGAGATGAGGTAGCTGGCATTGACTTATTGCAAGCCTACTATGCCAAAAAAAAAATCAGATCACATCCCAAGCGGAGGTGGTCCTGAAGAATTCGCACAAGATTCCAGGGTTTTGGGTTTTCAAATTGCAAACCCACATTTTGGAGATTTTTTTCACTGAGGAAATGGTAACAGATCTGGTTCATGAGGGAGACAGAAGGAAATTTGTAGAGCACCTCTCTCAAAATCCTGCAAAACCAAATAACTTGTTGCAGAAATAGGATGCTATGGTATTTTGTCAAACTCTAGGAAGAAAACGAGGAGTTACAAGTTGTTGTACCATTAAAGGGGTTTTTAGGAAACTACCAAAAGACTTATCTAACCCCGTTATTAATCAGAATTCTCAAGAAGCCCTTAAAAAAATAAGCTGTGCTTAACATACTCGAGATAGTGATTTCCTGCTCTCGAATGTATTGAGGCCCCTTCCGAACACTTGTACGAATCCGATGATGGCTGATTTGGCACCCATTCGATGGGGAATCTCTCCAAATCAAAGGTTCTTCAGTTGATGAGGCTGTTAATGAAAGAACCTCATCTCTATGTGAGGGCAAAGAATATTTGCCATGATGGATGATGTTGGGCAATGGGGGGATTACTCAGATGAAGATCAGATTTCTAGTGATGCTGTCAGGGTAGATGCTTCTGATAGATCTCAAGACCAAGCATTGGTAGTGGTGAATCATGCTAATAACATTGAGGCTCTTCCTGTGGCACATAATACTTATAATCATGGTGAAAAGAATGCAGAATTCTTGATTGAGGAAGAAGTGATTGAAATTGCCAGAGCTTTGGGAATTTCAATGGAGCGCCGAATAGCGGAATTAAGGATATTTATCCATGAGATGGTGGAAGAGGAGGAGGGAAAATTTAAGGCAAGCGGTCAAAGTAGGAAGAAATTGAAAGCCCAAAGGGCATTAGATAAAATGGTGCTCTATTATTAATGACTGGTCGACTAGTGAAAATCAAATTGGAGTGACGTTGTTGGGATTATGAAGCTAATCTCTTGCAATGTACATGGTATGAATTCAATTTCAAAGAGAGGGTATTGAAACATATGATTCCGTTTTCTAAGAGGAGTATTTGTTTATTAAAGAAACTAAAATGGAGAATATTGATGATCAGATTATATGATAATTTTGTCCTTGATCAAAATTTGAGTTTGTCATGTTTCCTGTAGGTGCTTCTGCAGAAATTATGTTAGTATGGAATGCAAAATTCTGGCATAAATCGGATGAATATGTGGGGAGATCTTTTGCTTCTGTTTTGTTGAAAGATGTTAGATGTGATGCCGAATGGGTGTCCACTTCAGTTTATGGGCCTAATAACGCCAATGATAAGGTGTTTTTTAGGTGGAACTTAATCATGTGGTTGGTTTGTGGAATTGTCCTTGGGTGCTATGAGAAGATTTCAATGCTATTAGACTTAATGAAAAGAAAGAAGGCTGCTCTATTTGTCCAGCAATTCAGAATATCAGGGATTGTATTAGATGTCATGGTCTTTGTGATTTGCCTTTGAGAGGAGCAGAATTCACATGGTCTAATATGCAGGAATTTCCGGTGATGGGCCAGTTGGATTGTTTTCTAGTGTCAATAGAATGGTCGGATCTCTCTCCTGATTGTGTACAAAGAGTGTCGGCCGATTTTTTATCATAGCCCTTTGCTACTTGAGATAGTTATGGAAGATTAGGGACCTCCATTTAAATTTGAAATTATATGGCTGTCAGAAACAGGTTTTAATGATGATGTTGAAGATTGGCGTTCTATTAGAGGTTGGATTGGTTATCAATTAGCTCAAAAATTAAAATTAATAAAAAAGAAAATGAAAGGTTAGATAAAAGAAGTTTTTGGTAGCATAATTGAGATAAAGAATTGGTTGTTAGCCAATAGTTAGTGCAATGATGGCAAAGAGGAGGGTTTTTTTTTTTTTTACAGGAAGATTGGGTCAGTAGGAAAAACCTTCAAGAGCAATTTTGTAGACTAATGTTTTAGGAAGAGGTCAAATAAAAGCAAATCTCTAGAAATAAATGGTTGAAAGTAGGGGCAAATATACCAAAAATTTCTCATGCTGTTATTTGCTAGTGCTCGGCATCATGTTAATAGGATAATTGTTATAGCTGATGGAGCAAAAGCGGCCAATATATCGGCCATAGTGGCCATGCCTGTTATGATAAATTGAAAATATTGCCGTTACTGTATAAAACCTAGCTGATCCAAGTGGTTTTTATTTAAAACATTGTTTTCCCTATTTATCTCCCAAGGAGCCATTCTTAAAGTTGAATCTACCCCAAATGGTTCCAAATCACTTTTAAAAAAAAGATTGGCCGCTACCGTAGAATTTTTTTTGAGCGCTTTCAAATTCATACTACTATGCCGCTACGTATTGCCTACTATAAAATGTTTTGACCAGCAGTTGCTGCTCCTGCCACAACCACTATGTTGGTCCTAACTGCAAGAGTAAGGGTGTGGGAAAGAAAGAGAAGAAATAGACAGAAATTTGTCCAATTCTTTTAAGAGTTTTATACTAATGATCATTCAAGCACTCAGATGGTTGGTGTTTCTTTGAGGAAGCTTTCTCATTCTCAAGCTTCCTCTCTTGAATTTCGGTTTGGTAAAGAGGAGATTCGAGAAGCGGTGTTTGGTTTTGCTATTGATCATGCTTCAGGTCCAAATCATTTTTCAATAGGCTTTTTTCATCCTTTTGGGGATCTTTTAGATTGTGATTTGCTTGGTTTCTTCTACAAATCCCATGATAATGGTGCTACAGCGGGAGAGTTGGGTGACTCTTTTATTACATTGATTTCTAAGAAGGATGAACTCATTTCAATTAAAGAATATATGCCCTTTAGGTTGATTAGCAATCTTTATAAGATTTTAGCAAAAGGTCTTGCTAATCGGTTAAGGAAGGTGCTTCCTGACAGCATTTTAGTCTCAAGGCGCTTATGTGGAAGGGCTCCAAATTCTCGATAATGTGCTTATATTCTCTGAGCATATAGATTCAAGGAATCGGAAGCAGCATCCTGGTTTAGGTTGCAAGTTGGATTTTGAAAAGGCATATGATATGGTGGATTGGAGCTTTCTTCAATACATGTTGGCGAGAATGGGATTTGGTACTAAATGGCTAGAGTGGATCTATAGCTGTATTTCCTCTACTCATTTTTATATTATGCTGAATAGATTTTAGAAAGGCTATTTCAGAAGTTCTAAAGGTTTGGGGCATGAGGATCCCTTATCTCTGAATTTTTTTTAATTGTGGCAGAAGCTTTGAATGCATTAATTGAGAAAGCTAAACATAACATATGTGTTTAATCAAAGGTTTCACAATTGATAATGCCAATCCCAAGGTAACTCATTTACAATTTACGGATGATACTATTATGTTGTGTGATGCTTATTGGGCTCAGGTGAATAATTTTAAAATTATTCTGAAATGAAATGGTTTGAATTTTTATCAGGTTCGAAAATTAACTATGGTACCATTAAAAAAAAACTATTATAAATGTGAAGTGATTGGTGTTTGGATGGAGGATAGTAATGTTGCTTTTTTGCTAATTTTTTCTGATGGGGTTACCATGTCTGAGATTACCAAAGAAAAGCATACGGGATTCAGTTGTGGTGCGAATAGACAAGAAATTAAGTTCATGAAAGGGAAGATATTTGTATATGGGTGGTCACTGGTTGTATTACTTTAATCATTCCAATTCTGTCAAGTATCCTATTTACTTTCTTTCTTGTTCCAGATGCCCTAAAAGTGTTCACCAAAGGATTGATAAAATTCAGCGTGATATTTCCTTTGGAATGATACTCTTTAAAAAGGGAAGTGTCATTGGTTCAATGGGAGACAGTTTGTAAACCTTTAGCTCAAGGTGGTTTGGGCATTTGCTCTATTGAAAAGGTAAAGAAAGCTTTGTTGGGAAATTGGCTATGGAGGGTGTGGGAACTAGGCCAAGGGTTTTGGAGGCACCTTTGAATATGCAAATATAGGTTGGTATTGGTCGTTGGTTTATTCCAAGGCAAGATCATAGGGTCTCAGGATTGTGGAAACCTATTCCTTCTGTCCAGGTGGAATTTGATCCTTGGATTCAGTATAGAGTTTATGATGGTCATCAAGTCAGATTTTGGCATGATGAGTGGTGTGGTGGGCAGTTGTTGTATAATCAATTCCCAAATTTGCATTTACTGGATCAGTGACAATATGGTTTTGTTGCTAATAGTTATTGTACCATCATGGGTGGTGACTTAGTTTGGGATTTTTCTTTCTTATGTAACTTGATTGGCAACGAAGTTTGTGATCCTGCTGATTTACTTGGTATTCTTGACAAGGTTTATTTGTTAATTGGTAGAGCTGATGAAAGGCTTTGGAAACCCGATGTAAAAGGTTAGTTTTCAGTTAAGTCTTTTCATTGTAGGACATTTTTGGTTTAGTGGAAGGTTGGCAATCTTTTTGGGATCTCTTTGTTCCGCCCAAGCGTTTTGGTTTTCTGTTGAGTGACAATGTTTATTTTGCAAGTTGAGAGAAAGAAATCATTTTATAATTAATGGATGGCCAATGTGCTTAAAAGATGAGGAAATGGTGCATCATTTGTTGATTCACTAGCATTTTGCTTATAAAGTTTGGATTACTTTGTTAAAATTTTTTTTATATGAATTGGATTAAAAGGAAAGAGACATATTAATAAAGAAACATGGTGGTGGAGTGTGGAGGTTCAAGAAGTTATTCGAGAGAAAAGACATTGCTACAAAGTTTGGCAGGAGACTAAGAGTATGGAAAATTTTGAGCTGTATAAGAAGGCAAAGAAAGAAGCTAAGAAAGTAGTAAGTAGTGTAGAGTTCAAACATACGATAACCTCTATAATAGGTTGGGTACAAGAGAAGGAGAGAAGGATATTTTTAAGCTTGCAAAAATAAGAGAAAAGAAAAGTCGGGACTTAGATTATCTTAAATGTATCAAGGACAATGAGGAAAATATTCTAGTGAAGGACAACGACATGGATGTAAATATCGGCCGTAGCGCCCAAGGGCGCTACGCTTTTTGTGAAATAGCAGCGCTCATAAGTGTAGCGGCCCGTAGCAGCCGATACATTTCCGTAGTGGCCGCTACGGTCGCTATATTGCTGTAGCGGCTGCTATGTATCGACCTGGTTAAACCAAAGCCTCTCTTCCCTCTTTCCGCTTCTTCTCTTTTGTTCAACTTGTAGATTAACAACAGAAAAAAAAGTAGAAAAAGAGAAAGAAAGGGAAAAGAAAAAAAAAAAGAGAAAGAGAAAGAGATAGAGTGGGACAAGTTACAGAAGACATACCTGATACAGCGGAGCAGAGCATCACAGCGACGGCAGCAGCAAGCATATCGGCGGCAGCAGCAGCAGCAAGCGGGGCGGCAGCAGAGCAGCAAGCGGGGGCGAGTGGCGACAGCAAGCAGCAGCGAGCGGCAGTGGCAGCAAAACCCAATGCAGGTCTTCTTCTTCTTCTTCTTCTTCTGCTGCTGCTGCTTCTTTTCCTTCTCCTTCTCCTTCTCATTCTCCTGCTTCTCTTCTCCTTCTCCTGCTTCTCCTTTTCCTTCTCTTCTCCTTCTCCTTCTCCGTCTGTTTTGGGCGAAAGTTAGGGCACCCTTCGTGCCCTATTTTATTTTGTTTAAACGGGTTGGTTTTGGCCCATGATGGCCCATCCGATGAAAGGTAGGGATAAAAATTAAATGGGCCATTTAAAAACATTAAAAACTATTAAAAACATTAAAAAAAATTAAGTGGGCCCATCCAAAACAATAAAACCTAAAGAACCTATTATAACCATTGGTGGGCTCCACAATGAGGTAACAACGTTAAAATTAAAAAAGTCATATAGGAGCCAAATATTACTAAATTGAAATTGGCACATTCCTCAAATTTCACTCAAATTGGAAATAGGGTCATAGCCAACTTCCAAACCTACTTTTTACAGTTATATATAAAAAAAATTCCACACCTATTGAAAATAAAGGACATCCAAATTTCACACTAATTAAACATAGGCTATTTAATAGGACACAGGGCCCAACCAAAGTTCACTTCAGTTAATAGGAGATAGGGCCCTAACCAAATAACACTCCAATAGAAAATGGACCCTTTTCAATTTTCAATTTAATAAACAATTCCCCTCCACATATATATAAATACATATATATATTTCAAAATATAACTATGAAATGGCCATTTAAAAAACTAATCCAAACAATTTTACTCTAATAAAAAATAGGGCTCTAATCAAATTTCACTTTAATAGAAAAACTTTCTCCTTTAATATAAAAACTTTCTCCATATATATGTGTGTGTATTTTAAGATAAAACTGTGAAATGTTATATTCTAAGCATGACTAAACAACTTTAATCCATATGAAAAAATTTATCAGTCCTATTTTTTTCTATTCATACAGCGATACAGGACCTCATGCAATGAGAGGACTGCTACATACCCCTATACTAGTTACTTTTGCAAATCAAACATATATTCCATCAGTTTTCAATATTCTGGATTTCTTGGAATTTTTTTAGATTTTTTTGAAGACATTTTCCAATCACACCGCTACGCCGCTACCGCTACGTATCACCCGCTATGTAGCGTTTTGGCGGCAGGCCGCTACGCCTACCGCAACCGCTATTTTCATCCTTGGACAACGATATTAAAGAAAGGTGGAAATAATACTTTAACAAACTTTTAAATGAAGAACATATGGGGGATGCAAGAGATAAAGAGGATACTTCATTACCAGAGTATACTTTTCTCCGTAGAATTAGAGGGGTGGAAGTAAAGGAAGCATTGAAGCGAATGAAGATAGGAAATACCATAGGCCTAGATGATATTCCGATAGAGGTATGGAAATGCTTACGGGAGGTTGTGATGAGTTGGTTATATAGACTATTCAATAAGATACTTGTGACAAAGAAAATGCCGGATGAATGGAGAAGAAGTGTTATAGTACCTATATATAAGAATAAGAGAGATATATAAAATTGTACCAACTATCGAGGGATTAAACTTATGAGTCATACTATGAAGTTATGGGAGAGAATAATGGAGTAAAGACTGAGATGGAAGACCAAGATCTCTGAAAATCAATTTGGTTTTGTGTCAGGGAGGTCAACTATGGAAACTATCTTTTCACTTAGACAATTAATGGAAAAATATAGAGCAAAGAGGAAAAATCTACACATGGTCTTTATCGATTTCTAAAAAGCCTATGATAGGGTACCGAGGGATTTAATTTGGTAGGTTTTGAAGAAAAGGAATGTCCCCAAAGGTTATATTGAAAATTTTAAGGATATGTATGAAGGAGAAGTAATAAATGTGAGAACCACATGTGGAGAAACATGTGGATTCCCCGTGATTATAGGTTTGCATCAGGGATCAGCCTTAAACCTTTATCTCTTTGCATTAATTATGAATGAGTTAACTGTGCATATTCAAGAAGAAGTATCATGGTGTATGTTGTTTGCAGATGATATAATATTGGTGGATGAATCAAGAGATGGTGTAAATGCAAAACTCGAGAGATGGCGAGGGCCATTAGAATCTAAAGGCTTTAAAATAAGTCGTACAAAGACAGAATATATGGATTTCAACTTCAGTGGACATATATAAAGTATTGAAACTACCGTCAAAATTGAAATCCATGAGATACTGCGTAGAGATTCTTTTCGGTACTTAGGCTCGATGATTAGTAAGAATGGGTAGATTGACGAAGATATGGAGCATAGGATAAAAGGCGGATGGCTGAAGTGGAGACTAGCTTCTGGAGTGCTTTGTGACAGACCAATGCCAACGAAATTGAAGGGCAAATTTTACAGGACAGTGGTTAGACCAGTTATAACATATGGAGCAGAATGTTGGCCAATTAAGAAGACGCATATACATAAGATGGATGTAGCGGAGATGAGAATGCTTAGGTGGATGTGTGGTAAAACTAGAAAAGATAAAATTAAAAATGAGCGCTTTCGAGAGTATTTAAGGGTAGCACCAATAGGGGATAAGATTAGAGAAACTCGTTTAAGACGGTTTGGGTATGTTGAGCGTAGGCCGATAATGGTACCGGTGAGAAAAAGTTTAGCTATACAGGTAGATGACCCATGAAGAGGTAGCGGTAGGCCGAAGAAAACATTGATGGAGGTCATTGAATCAGATTTGAAGAAGTTTAACTTATCTAAGGATTTGGCCTAAAATAGAACGAAATGGAGAAATAGAATTCATATAACTGACCCCAACATGGTTGGGATAAGGCTTTGATGATGATGATGATATGAATTGGATTATGCCTAGGACTCTGGATGATCTTTTTCTCTAATGGTGCATGGGGAGTAAGTTTGTTGGTGGTAAAGTTTTTTGGAAATTAGTGTTAAATGCTTCTGTTTGAAAGCTTTGGTTGAAGAGAGTTCAGAAATAAAGGCAAATATGTTAAACAAGTTGTTATGTTTGGATTGTGTCGGAGTAGGTGTTAGAGAAAGGAGTTTGGTGATATCTCTTTGGAAAATCTTTATAGGTTTTGGGCTTCTGTTTTAATGGGGGCTGCCATTCAACAACTGTGCATAGATTATTGTGGATTCGGCCACCTCCTGGAATTTTTAAACTGAATTTTGATAATAGTTTTTTAAAAAGTTCTTAGTGAGAAGGGATTGGTATCGTCATTCGAGATTGGAATGGAAATATTGTTAGGAATTTATGAGCTAGTGGGCTCTTTAGATGCCAATGAACCACAAGTGTTTGCCCTTCTGATGGGGTGTCGTGAATTGTGTGTAAAATGGGAGGATTTAATCCTATTCTTAAAGGTGATTCTTTTTCATCTATCCAATGAGGTTCCGGGAAGGCTATTCATCTTCATCCTTGGAGGCTAGAGGATTGGGTGGAGGAGGTGCAGGATATTTCAAGTCATTTGGGTGCTTCTTTTTAGCATATTTTAATAGAGGATTATTTGATTGCAGCTGGTCTTGCCAACATTGGAGGACTCAGAATTTTCATTTGAGGGGTGCTTCCTCCCCCACCCAACACAGCCACCAAAAAAAAAAAAAAGAAAAAAAAAACATTTGACACATCCCTAAAACTTGAAATGGCGGACCAAAAAGAAGACAACCTGCTCTTTTTGGAACCCAGCACAATACAGCATCCCTGTATTTAGACGCAATTACTCTCTTTCACAAAGCCTCCTCTTCCCTGTATTTCCACCACCATTCTGCAAGCAAAGACCAGTTTTTAAGACCCAAAATTTCCAAACTCAATTGCCCTACCTCTTTTGACTTTGTCACAACACTCCACTTCATTAGGTGCATCTTTGTTCTCCCACAGTTTCCACCCCATAAAAAATCTCTCTAGATTCAATCGAACTTCTCAATTACCGCCATTGGCATCCTGCAAAGAGACATAATTCACCGGTAAGCTAGATCAATAGAATTTTATGAGAGTGATTCTCCCTCCTAACGAAGGATATTCTCTTCCAAGTGGATACCTTCTTCTTGAACTTGACCACCACCGGATCAAATAGAGAAATTGACCGCAAGTTTGGCCCAATAGGCAAGCCTAGATACTGTAAAGGAAGAGAGACCTCTGTTCATTGCAATCTATCCACCAATAGCTAAATGTCCTTAAAACAACTCGTCCCCCACTACACATCTTTTGATAAATTAATCTTCAAACTGGAGACTATCTGAAAACATCTCAATACTTGCTTCAGACCCACAATCTCTTCCCACCTTCAGGAAAAAAAAAAATCTAATATCATATCATAAGCAAACTGAAGGTGAGTAGCAACTTCTCCCCCACTGTGTGCTTCAAATCTGCTAATTAAACCCTTTTCTTTCATCTCCACGAAAAGGGTTTCCAAGGCTTCTGCCACTATGGTGATAAAAAAAGGAGATAATGGATCACTCTACAATAGATCTCTAGATGCCTGCAAAGGACAAGATGTTGAACCATTCACCAAGACTGAGAATGAAGTGGAAGAGATGCACTTTTTCATCCACCCGCTCCATTTAGCAACAAAAACAAATGTGCCTAACATATAATCTACAAAGTTCTAGTCCACATGGTCATAATCCTTTTTCATATTTGTCTTGAAAATAACCCTCCCTCTTTGTTGAATCTTTGAGTTCATTTGCGGTTAGAATGTCGTCCAAAATTTGTCTTTTATGAACAAAGGCCTTTTGATATGAGCTTATGATAACAGGTAGAACCCTCTTCATTATGTTGGCCAAGATGTTCAACAACAACTTATATATGCGCCCCACCAAACTAATAGTTCTAAAGTCCTTCAAAGTTAAAAGCCATCGGATTCAGGGTTTTTTGAATGAGACATAATAACGTGGTATTGATCTCCCTGTTCACTGGCCCCCTTGCATTAAATTCTTATAACATACAGCAAAAATCCTCTTGAAGGACATCTCAAGTGGCTTTAATAAATATGAAGTAAGAACCATGGGGCCCTGGAGCTTTGTCCCCCGCACAGTCCGATATTGCTTATTTGCTTTGCCAGTTTATTCTAATAATATATTATTTTCTTGTGCTTTTTTGTGCATCCAGACAGTCCCTTTATTTTAACTTCTTGACTGCAGGAATGCAAATGGGCCAAGAGGCATCTGTTAGATGCCTCCATAACAAAGCATTTCATTTTAGTCTGCAAGATGGTGGAACTACCATTGAAGGGTTTCCTGAACTCAATGATGAAAACAATACCCCTCAAGGTGGCATTGCAGAAGGAGAGAACTCACTGGGTGGTGAATCTTTTGCACCTCCAAATGAAAGTTACTACAGGCCTATGCATCAGCAAGACTTCTTCATGTGGTCCGCTTTCCATCCTGACGTTCATAGAATGCAACAAAATCAATGGGGTAATAATATATATGAGCATTTCTATCCTATGAATAGGGAATATCCTTTTCCTTTGGAGAACAGATTTCATTATGTGCCATTCAAGATGTTTTCTCGGACATATCCACTTGAGCTTCAATTTCAAGAATTCCAATATTTTGTTGTCATTGACTTTGAGGCAACATGTGACAAGGAGAAAAATCCCCATCCACAAGAGATCATTGAGTTCCCATCAGTTCTAGTGAATAGTGTCACAGGGCAGCTGGAAGCTTCTTTTCAAACATATGTGCGGCCATTCTACCATCAACTTCTGAGTGATTTTTGCAAGGAGCTCACAGGAATCCAGCAAATTCAGGTGATTGAAATTTTACTGCTTTCTTGTCTTCATTTAATTGTGGAACAGAACCTATATTCTGTCAAGTAATGTTTATAATTCTGCATGTAACTCTCTCCCTTCCTTCATATGGCTATTTGATGCGGCATGCTGGCAGTGTCACTTTGTTTCTTTATTGATTTTTCAGTTTTGCTGTGCCAACCCTTATTGGACACTAGGCACAACATGGTGCTCCAAAACCTGTATGGACAGAGTGCCCTGGTGATGCCAAGTGCTGCTTGTTCGACAAGTTGTAGTGGCTAGATGCTTACCATAGAATTTTGTGCTCAGTTTTTGTTCCAAGTTTTCCTGTTATGTAGGTTTTTTTTTAAGCTAAAGATTTTTCACTTCTTACCCTTCCACTTCTCTCCATTGTCAGTGAGTTTGCATTGGACTATTAGTTGGCCTCCTTCATAATTAGTTTTGGTTTTCATTTTTTATTACAATAACCACAGCCCCCATGCCACGGAGCCAGAGTTTCTGTTCGTTATGTTTCCAATTCTTAGAGGTATCCGACTTTTTGATGGAGGAATTTTGATATTCCTCACGCATGTCTATTTTGATATTCAGAGTTAATGTTCATCATGTATGTCTATGGAAGATGATATTACATGATTTTCAGTCAAAACAAGTAGACTCTATGTTATGGATTTTCTTAATTGATACTGATTAATTTTGGTCAGTTCTTTACAAAATACTCTTTTAATTTTAGTTATTCTATTAATCTCTTTTACATATTTATTTATTTATTTAGGCAGAAGAGTTCCCATATCTAGATCTGATGCAGTTTTGCCTGATCTAATAGCTGGCTGCCTAAGATGTAATTAAAATTCTACCTCGGCTCTGAAGGCCTTCTCAAAACATATGCTGTCACATCCCCCACAGGGAGTGAGTTCCTTTGTGAACTACATATTTCTTTTATATGAGTTGGTTTAAGATTTTTATAATAATCTAGAAGTATTTGGGCTGTCTTAGGTGGCCAGGATTTAGTTTCTGTGAGTCTCCAGTGGTTTAGATTAAATGACAGTCAATTGATGTAGTAGGTTGGTCACATGAATTGAATTAAGTTGTGGAATAAGAAAGAGGTGCTTTGTGAAATTTTTTGCAGCAAGTCATAAGTTTTAGTAAAAGCGCCCAACTTTTGCAAGACTTTTTCTACTGAGACCTTTTTAAGTGCCTGTTTATCACATCTTATCTGTTTGAAATAGAGCTGTTTTAATTAGACCTCTTTACAAATAGATTGTTTGTTTTGTGTAATTCAGTTAGAAAAGGCAAACTTATCATACTACAAAAGTTACATGGGGAAAGTCGTCTTATAGTAAAAGTTGTCCTTGCAGATTTTTTATAAAGTAAAAGTAGTATGGGCAAACTTGTGATATTATAAAATTTATATGGGCAAACTTATCAAAGAAAAACAAGCTAAAATTGTCTGATTACTTTAGACAGTCATGTATATTTGAAAAAAGTTACTTTTTAGTTACTTTTTGAAAAAAAAAGCAATAGGTCTTATAATTGATTGAATCATACATCCGCATGAACTCTTCCAGACAATCTAAACAATCTAAGGCACTCTAAGCATCTATTTCAAACAGTTCGAATTCAAACAGACACAAAAAGTATAAGTTGCTAAACAACACTAAGTCAGTCTAGACTAAATCTGAGTTCGGTCTTGACCAACCTAATTACTAATAAATTGGTTCGACTCTTTTTCCATATTGCGCCAACTTGGTGTCTCAAAGCATTTAGAGGTGCATCAATGGTTTCCTGGATTGTGTAAATGACGCAGGCCATGGGCCAAATGCGTCCTTGAAGGCTCATAAAACAAGGCCCAAGAAGACCATCATATGCCCCGTCCACTACGAGGGCCCATAAGTGATTAATTAGTCACATTTTAAAAAAGGGCTTTGTGTTCATGTCACATGTCAAGTTTTTGTATTTAGGAAATTCCATCTTGAGAGAATTAACTTTACTGTTATTTGCTTAAACTTGGAAAGATGTAAGTAAATATCTGAAGATCCTTGATTAGAAATTATAATCTCTAACTACAAATTAACTACTCTAATTAGATGATATAATTTCTTACTAAGGTATTGATGGCTACTAGTCTATTTAAAGGCTGTAAGGGATCCTCATTAAAGCAATGAGCATTTTTCTCTATTCCTATCTTGAGTTGGTGAAAACCCTCTCTTAGCCTTGTGCGATGACTCCTTGGCATCTCCAATGTGTGACAACTCCATTGGCATGGCTGTAAGATTGCAATGACTCCATATTGAACCACCCTTCATTAGTAAAGATTTCTGGTTTTAGCTGTGTCAGACACTTCAGGATTTTAGGTGAAGTAGCGCAGGGAAGATGAATAGCCAACGGGCTAATCTCCAAGCCAAAAGGCTTTAGGATAGAATGTCTTGGTGCCTCACCAAAGATAAATAAAACTCTCTCAACTGAGAACCAAACTCAAATTCTTATTCAGTATCAATGTTTGTGTCCCATGAAGGGGGATTACATCTTTATTTATAGCTAAGATACTCTCTAATTAAATAAATAACCTAATTCAATCTAAACAAGGAATCCTAAACTCAACATAAGATAAACTTCTAAAAATGAATGAATCCTAAACAATTAAGAAAGCAACTACTATTATAAAAATATAAGACTCCTAATAAAAACTAATCTTCACTGCTGGTCCTTGTTGGCTTTGGGCCCAATGGCTGGCCAATCATGGATCTGGCCTGCATCACTTGGTCCTCCTTCCATATGCTGAGGTGATAGATCAGCTAGTGCATCATCTAAACCATGCATCAGGTAGACTGTCTTTGTCTGAAATCAGCCCTTTTATCTGAGCAGGTGGGCCACTCATTCATTTGGACTTTCTTACATTGGACATACATGTGTGGTCGACCTCATTAGTGTACTAGTCTGATTTTTGGATGAGGTCATCTAATTATATGATCCACTTGGTTGCACAAACAAGATTTGGGGCTTGTGCCGCACATGGCCTCATGTAAAATGGCATGCAAGGGACTGTTGCATGGAATTAACAAGTCCAATCCTAATGTTTTCACTGGTCCTGTTGTATTCTCACATGTTATTAGTGCAGAACTTCTCTAATTTCATTCATTCACATTTGTGGTGTCTATTTTGTGATCATTAAGTTGCAACAACGTGAAAGTCAAAGGTAAAAAAAAAAATGAAATTGGGTTGTGCTTAACACAAGAGATTATGGAAGAATGCAGCATTTTTCTAAAAGCCATGCGGGAAAAAGTTTCACTTCCATTCAACTTTTGGCTTGGTTGATAGACATCGAAAAGAACTTATTGGTAGGCATCGTTCTTGCTAATAAACTTATTGAATGAAGGAAGACGCAGATGTTATTTTTTAAATTGATATGGAAAAGGCTTGTGATCAGGTGAATTGGGGCTGTATGGACTATATGTTGAGAAGGTTTGGGTTTGAGAGGTGCCGGTGTGCTTGGATTTGGGAGTGTATTCAACCAACTTTTATTTCTGTTTTAGTAAATGGTTCCCTTCGAAGTTAATCAAATCGTCTCGGGGCTTAGGCAGGGGGGCTCTCTCTCCCCTTTCTTGTTCACTTTGGCAGTATAAGCCTTGAGTGCTCCTCTCTAAGGCTAAACTCTGTGTCCTTATTGGTGGTTTTGAGATAGAGGGTGGAAGCTATATTACTCACCTTCAGTTTGTCAGTGACACTGTTCTTTTCAGTTCAACAAGTGTCGAGGTTTTGCTGTTGAAGGGAATCCTTATGTGCTTTGAACTTTCTTCGAGGCTAAAGATCAATTTAGCCAAGAGTTGGTTGGGTGGGGGTGTTGAAATGAAGTTATTTGGCCTTTAGCTTCGATGTTTCATTGAAAGGTTGGGAAGTCACCGATTTAGCATTACCTATTGGTGTTCGAGCAAGATTGAGAACAGTTTGGGATCTGGTGGTGGCATATTTTGAACAGAAGCTTTCTCCTTTGAAAAGGAGTTAAGGAGTTCTTTCTCACTTGGTGAAAGAATTACTTCCATCAAGGCTACTCTTTCCAATCTTCTGCTGTTCTACATCTCCCTTGTTGATGTCGGTGGCAGTTAAGGAGAAGTTTGATCGTGTTCGTAGTTTTCAGGTGTCAGGTTTATGGGGCAATATTTTACAAATTAGGAATGTGTCTTCTTTGGGAAGGAAAGCGTTTAGTAAGGGTTGGGTTTAAAATTGGGGGAGGAAGTTGAGTCCAATTTTGGGTTGATGATTGGTTGGGCGAGGTTCCTTTCTATTCACACCTATAGATTGTTCAGGGTAGTAGTGAATCAATTGTCTTCAGTCAAAGATTGTTATGTGGGTGATTAGGGTTTTTGTGCTCTAGGGTGTCGTTTAATAGAGCTTTTGCTTCAATTGGAAAAGTCCGAGTATGCATTTTTGTTGAGTTTGTTTTTAAAAATTTTTATTTGCATGGGTGACATCGATCAACGTATTTGGAAGTGTAGCCCATCTAGCATTTTTTCCTTTTAAGTCTTTCTCTACAGCTACAAAGGGGGACCCGGCGGTGAAGCCCACTTAATGTTGGTCAATTTGGCTCCCCATACGGTGGAGGCATTTTGCTACCTTGCTGTAAAAGAGAGAGTTTCTATGGCAGAGGGTATGTTGTTGAAGGCTATCTAGGATTTGTGTTGTGTGGGAAGGAAGGGGGAGTGGTTGACCATCTGTCTGTGCATTACGAGTTTCTTACTTTGTGTGGTCTTGCTTGTGAAATGTGGCATTTTGTTGGTGTCTTCTAGGGTCGTTGGCATGTTTATTTTTAGTCATGGAGGTTTTCTCCTTTGGGAGGTTGTGGGATGACTATGTGGAGGCTTTTTTTTTTTTTTTTTTTTTTTGATGACCTAGGGTATCCCTTGCCAGCCCAGGCTTTGGACCTTTGGCCTCCAGGCTGGGGTTTACTTTTATGTGGAGGCTTATTCCATATGCTATATTGTGGTCTATTTGGAAAGAGAGAAATGATGGGGTTTTTAAAAGGAGTTTTATGTTTGTAGAAGAGATTTCTTACATGGTCTTGTTGAGGATAGCAAAGTGGGGGTTTTTCACAATTGGGAGGCATGTTTGTATAGTTCGTCTTTTAAGGTGTCTAAACACTAGAGTGGTTTCATCGTCTCCTTCAATAGGAAACTTGTTGAAGTTTAATGCTGATGGGGAGGCAAGGAGCAAACCAGGGCCTTCGAGAATAGGAGGGTTGCTTCATAATAGTGGCAGTGATGAGTTGGTTTTGTTAGCTAAGGTGTGTGTTGTATGCAATCTAATGGGGCAGAGGTCATTGCCATTTTAAAGGTGTTGTGCATTTATGTCTCCTCTTATCGAGACCAAGTTGATTGTGGAGAGTAATTCTAAGAATGCCATTTCTTGGGTGTCTCCATTGCTTTGCCTTCTTGGAGATTCTAGTTTCTTCTTAATGAGATCAAGGTTTTGTCATCTTTGATTTCTTTGGAATACAAGCATATTCATCAAGAGGCAAATGTTTTTGCAGATTCCTTGGCAACGTGAGGGGTGCACAAATCTTCTCTGTTTATTGCTTTCACCATGTAACTTCTTGTTGTCGTCATTTTTTTTGGATTTCTTGTCTTTTCCTTGCTTGGTATAAGGCTTTTTAACCTCTGTATTTGATTGGTTCTTTTTAATGAATTTTAGTTACTGATAAAAAAAAATACATGCTGAAAAGAATGTCTAACCTGTTACAGTTGTGTGTGATATCCAGGTGGACAGAGGCGTTCCTCTTAGTGAAGCTTTACTCATGCATGATAAATGGCTGGAGGACAAGGGAATCAAGCATACAAACTTTGCTGTGGTAACGTGGTCCAATTGGGATTGTCGTGTGATGTTAGAATCGGAGTGCAGATTCAAGAGGATAAGGAAGCCTCCTTACTTTAATAGGTAATAAGCAAGTGTTTTGTTGGGTCCTCAAGCTGATTAGACAGGATTCTTTTGGTTTCTGATTCTATCCCGGCTTAGGTTATGCTTGGCAGGAAGGCTTAATATATTTGCTGCAAAGTTCTGCCTTATGTTAAATGTTGCACCAGTAAAAACTTTCTCACTGCGGAAACCCTTTCTGTTGACAATGGTCTGTCATTTGCAGTGGTTTCAAATCCCATAGTTTCTTTTCCACTTAAATTGTTTATATGTTGTTTAACTTCCTTTTGGTAGTGGACATGTGAAATTCTATCATAAATAAGGGAAGCAACTGTGGATGGTTCTAGGCTTACTGTAGGCTGTCATCATTGAGATGTTTCTCTTACAAGAATCTGTCTTTTTTCAAATCCTTATCATTGCAGTAAGGCTAATATATAGAAATATTGGAATTGTACACCTATCCTCTCACAGTAAATAGTTACATCATGCACCTTACTTTTGGGAGGAAATATCCAATGCTCAACCAAGCATTTGCTTAGCTCAGTGAGTTGTTTAGTCTTCATGTTGGGACACCTTTTGGTGGTCAAAGTCAGTCATGTTGGGCCACCAAACTTCGATTTTCTGCCATCAGATGATCCCAATCAGATCATTTCTAGCTATTGGATGTAATCTTCCATGCCCTCGGTTGGTCAGTATAATCCAACAGGGAAAAATTGTGACATCAGGTATGGTTATTCCCTGATAGCCCCATGTCTACCATTTGTTGGGTTGAACAAAGGCTATTTTTTCTATTGAGTATCATATATTACCTCTAATATTTTTACCGCATCTAATGGGCTTTATATCTACAGATTAAGGTGCATTAATCATTACAAGCTTTTCAGTTGAAGTGAGAAAATAAGAAGCATTTTTTGATGTGCTGTTCTTTCAGATAACCATTGAACGGTAATATCAGAAAGGTCAAAGATGTATTCAATCTCAAAATGATCATATCTACCTGTCTGCGTGGGAGTCTCCCATTTATCCCTATAAAATGCTTACCTTGGGGTTCACTTCATGGTAGACCGTTGGGTTTGATGTAACTGGCCCAAACATCACACAGTTGGTGTGATTTCCTATTGGAGTGAGGTGATTTTCAACGCCCCAGGGTTGAATTTGACTGTTCAAGCCAGGTTTTTAGAGATAGATGGGTGTCTTCCATGTAACCGCGCTACAAATGATCATTTTCCAGTATGTACTTTTCATTTCACTCATCAGGGATTTTTGGATGATTGAATAATATCTAAAAGGTTTTGAAGTGATTTTGACGTTCATTTTCTACCATGGCCAGGTGGATCAATCTAAAGGTTCCATTCCAGGAGGTGTTTGGTGGTGTACGCTGCAACCTGAAGGATGCAGTTCATTTGGCTGGTCTGGCCTGGGAGGGTCGTGCACACTGCGGTTTGGACGATGCCCGGAACACAGCCCGCCTCCTTGCCCACTTGATGCACCGGGGCTTCCGGTTTACCATCACTAATTCGCTCATGTGGCAACCACTTGATCGCCCCATGACATGGCAGCAGTCCCCAGAGCGCCCAATTGGCACTGTCCCCCACCATCACATCCCAAAACATCCTGTGCCAGCTGCAATCCAGTTTCATCCCCACACAGAGCCAACCAGTAAGGACTGGGGAGGCACTTACTGCCATTGTGGGGTCAGGAGCTGCAAGCGCATGGTGAGAAAGCCCGGCCCAAAGCAAGGTAGCTTCTTCTTTGGGTGTGGGAACTGGACAGCCACTAGAGGCGCTTGCTGCCCATTCTTTGAATGGGCTTCTTCTCCTTGACTGGAGTAGTACTACTGGTCGAGGGCATTCGGCTGTCTGTAAAAGCCTCTCAGCATCTTCTTCATGTATAAAAAGGAACCAGGGTGGCTTTATTTATGGGAAGAGCAATAAGAATTAAGAAGCTGTAGCTGCTGCTTGTGGGATGCTTTTACTTCTACAGTTCTACATCTTCCACTACATATGTTAGTCTGCCTGTCTCTGTCTGTCTGTGTCGCTGCCCTCGTTGCCAATGGGAGTGTGTTTAGGGAGCTCTAACCTGTAAAACACTAGACTTGTTGAACTTAAGCAAACTGGGAATTAGATGCTCTAGTTAGGAGGATCTTTACATGCTTAAGGTCCAAGACATGCTTAATTATCATCTTAAAATAATCTGCAAGATATCTATATAAGGAGTGCTTGATGAAAACTGGAACATGCTTTCCCTCAAGGTTATTGCGACAAGGGTCACATTCCCGCGCCAGATTGAGACAAATTTTATTTCCACAGATCAGTCATAGACTGTTATGGCAGGATCCTGTGTCCCCTGTTCAAAAAATTCGTAGCTGACGAGTCTCATAAGCGTCTACTTTGATATAAAGGAGTAATGGTTTACAACTTTCCTATTTATACCATTATTTTTCCTTACTAATGAAGTGTAAACCATCTCAAGCGTTGCTTTATATATTCTTTATTTATTAATTTTCTTTTAGAAACTTCTCTAAATAGTTGTGAGGTTTTACAAATGAATGAGACAGGAGATGAAAATAAGGTAGCTTCTGATGTGTGGGGAGGGCAATTCTGGAACCGGCTTTCTGCCGGGAGCATAATCCGACTAGGCAATTCGGTGTTGGCTTGACCCTTTCTGGCATTTCTAATCCAATTAATAAGTGGGATATGGTTTGGTCGGATCCATACTATTCGGCTTGCCAACCCAATTCATTGCATTCTCAACCAATCCAACCAGAACTGGACTCGGTAGTTCAGATCGTATCTGACCCTTTTTAACTTGCAGATTGCATTTGGGTTGAAATCTCCAATTAGATTAATAAAGAGGTGCACTGGGGTTTGGTCCATATTTTTTGCCTACACCCACCCAATGTGGGGTTCTTCGTGGTGTTGTCATCTGTGGAATCTCTAGATGGATTATTGGTAGACTGAAAGGCGGGTCTTGCATGTATGGATGGTTAGGATGTCAAAGTCCTCGCATGAGGATGATGGAGGCATGTCTTGAGTCCCTGGTGGGTGGAAGGAGGTTTTTTGACCGCTGCACTATTTATGAGGGCCCACTACAGGGACAGTCCACAGTCCATTAGAGGCAACAATAAATAAATAAATAAATATTATTGATTTCATCAGGCTTACAATTGCATTTTTTTTTCCTACGTTTGGAACTAATTGATATCAAAGAATAATTCGATGAAGATAACCACAAGACCAATGACTGAAAAGAAAACTCCAGAGAAGAGACTGGTAAATCTGAGCGATCCACTGAGTTCTGTGAAGCTTCAGCTGGGTTGTTGTTTGATGGCAATCAGTTGGCTCGGAGTGACCCCTGATTATGAATGTAAGTTAGACATGGCTGGTTTATTGATTTGGTTAGCAATGAGCATTGTCAACCTCACTGACCCCCAACTTGATAGTTTGCTAAAAGGTCCAATCAGAACTCGTAGTATCGTTAGGAAGGGCTGGTGGTTAGGAATCACCACCCCAAGCTAAATGATCTCTTGATCTTCCCCGTAATGAAGGACGAATTTAAGGGAGATGGAAAATGAAAATCAAATCATCACCTACTTATTAGAATTCTGGAAATTAAGGTCCCATCTACATCTCCGTTGTGCCCCTAATTCCTCACCCCTTTGGAATCCTTTCTTGGAATTCATTTTACCATGAATTTCTGGGCAATCAATTCCGTACCAACAAATGAATCGTTTATGCATTTACTGGTTCATTTTGCAATTGAAAAAAAGCAGCCAGGGGAAAAAGGTATGTTCAATTGATGTTGTATTCGTGGAGCAGCATTCAGAGTGGAGTGGTGGTAGAATTCATCTGCTGTTTCTGGGTTCTGTGTTGTGGGCGCAGTTCAATTTTTCATCACTTGGTCTAGGGGGTCATTTGCTTGTATGCATCGGATAGAAAAAAGGGATTTGTATATTGTTAGAATTATTAAACTTTAGTGTAGCCCATTGACCACAAACGTATGTGGGTCCTCCACTTCAGATGCCGACCTCACTAAGGATTTCTATATTTGCCAAGTCTCCTTATGAAACTATTTTTGGTGTTTGACGAAAATTGTTAAGCTAAACTCTTAAGCTAATAGAGTTTACTAATCGCTACATAATACATACATTGATTGGTCAGTGCAGACCAAGTAGAAAAGTATTCGTAGTGAAGGAATGTAGAAAATGCTGAACTAAAGTTAGCCATTTACATTAGGCGGATGCTTTGGAGTTGGGTATGCATTTAATTTCAGATTTATATCGTATTAATGCTTTTTTTTAGTACATGGGCATATGAAGGCAGACGGTCGGATTTTGTTTTTGTGTGGCTTTGATCATAAAGTTTTTACCCTCTGTGCACCGATTCTATGGACTTTTATCAGATCACATCATGCATAGCGACACATGACATTACAGGAGGACCCACATGCATCCCATATATAAGGTTTAATGGTTATTTATGATCAAGGTTGGAAATTGTTGAATAGTATGTGCTTGATTGAATGTAAAGAAACAAATAAGTACATATAATATTCCTCTTATGCATATAACCATAAATGCCTTTTTCTCTTTTGCATATGAATATTTTTAATTATGTAAATGTCCCTCACACTGTGGTGAAAGATGGATGCACATGAACGTGCCTCTATATAAATATATATATATACTAGCAACACAAGCCCGTGCTTAGCCCTGGGCTCCATAAAAAAATTAAATAGTTTATTTAAATATTTATAAAAATACAGAATTTCAGATATTTATAAAAGTCCACCTACTAAATGAATAAAATAAAAATTAAAAAATGTTTGAAAATGTAAGTAGCCCACTGAATGATTCCCATGGTTTAAATAAAAGAAAAAAAAATTCAAAAGTCTATTAAATTTTATAAACATCTGAACTTTTATTATTTTTATAAACTTTGTAATAAAGTATTTAAAATTTTTTATATAGGTTCAGGCTAAGCACAGGCCTATATTGCTAGTCTTTATTTAAGATATATATTTTAAAGCTTTTTACTACATAAAAATAATACATCAAATATTATTGTGTTCCTCAAAATATTATTGATAAAAATAAATAAAAATCAGATAAATATATTATCTATTAAGCTAATTTATTTATTAGAATTAGATTGAAACACTAATGTTATTTGCTTTAAAATTGATAAAATAAAGAATTACAAAAAAGGAAATGATGATGATAATGATTGAGAATTTATCTCAATAAAATTAACAAATAACATCTTCAAAGGAGAAAACGCTTGTAGTTTGAGTCTACTTAAATCCCAAAAATTTTTATTAAAAAAGCTCACTTCCTACTTAGAAAAAAAAGAGGAAAAATAAAAGATATCACACAAATATTATTTCACCGAGTTAAATGTCCAAAAAAAAAATCACAAAATGCTCATCTCTAGAATCAATTAGAAATAAGCAACTAACAGAATACCAAAATTACTTGAGAAGCTTCATTTTTATAATCTGAAGAGATGGAACATCAACCTTCTTCCTTGGAGTTGCTTAAATAAAGTTGATTTAACTTAGAAACCACTTAGGAAAAAATTAGATAAAACAATGTTTCATATCAAATTAGAGAAGTAAGTGTTACGGGCTTAGATTTATCCAAACCAAATTTCAAATGAGCATAAGTTGAGCCCATTATAACTATAAAAAAACTTGACATTTTCATAATTTAATTGTGGCCAGAGACATATCCTCTAAGAATAATTTGAGTGAGGCCCACTTCCATATTTTAAAAATTTTACAAAGTTTTTATAATTTGATGTCTCTATAAAAAAATGGAGCCATCTATTTTGATTGGTGTCAAATCTTTATAAATAGACCTCACTATAAAATTAGCATTATAATTTGATCACAAACCTAACTTCTATAAGAAATGGAGCCATCTATTTTGATTGGAGCCAAATCTTTATAAAGAGGCCCCATAAGAAAAATTAGCATGCTACCATTTAAGCAACAAATAGGATTAGACAACAAAAAAAGGTGCAAAAAAGGTAGATGAGTGAGAGATTTTAGTTATAGTAGTAGATGGAGAGATTTTTAGGGGAATTACTGATTTCTTTGTGCCATATGTAATTTTTCGGGATGCTAACGTGGCGCTCTAGAACAAAAGAAAAATAAGAGTTGCTGATGTGGCATCCTGCAAAGGCCTTCATTCTTATAGCTTTAATATATATATATATATATAATATGAGGTTTGATCCTGTAAGAATTTTTATTGGGCCCTCTTGTTGGTCCCATTTGGAGATGAGAGCAAGAGAGATAGAAAGATTTATGTGGAACCATCCCAAATATTAAGTTTGTCCCCAATTACATATCTTTAACCTCTTCGTCCGTGGCCCACAAGTCCTATCCATTCGGATGGACGTACAGTCAATTTAACGGTCCAATCTATTCAGATCTGACTGAAACTTGGGACATGTGATTATCATAGGGGTTCACCCTATGTATTTCAAGATTTAGATTGGATAATAGATAGGCGCCGTGTAAACTTCTCACAAAAAAGAATAGTAAGAGTTAGTTCCTATAGGATTATTTCCTTGCATATATATAATTTTAATAGGGGAGCTCCTCTGCCGAGCACCACTTTCTAATAAGCCCACTAGGGGCCCTACATGAGGATGGGATTTTTGGTTGGGGGGGGGGGGATTGAAAGATCTCTCTCCAACCAACCCTTCTATGGTGATGGAGGCTCAAATCATCATCTTAAGCATTTAATCAATGGCTGACAAGTTTTCACCATTCAAAATGAAGGCCAGCCGATCCAATGGTCTAATCCTCTTGGATGGGTGCACTTGGTATTGGTGATTATCACGGAGGGTACTTGTCTTATGGAATACTTGGATGGATAATAAGTTGGGCCCTACTGATATTTTGACAAATAGTGATCACTTTATTGTGAGCACCGGGTGTTCAGCAGATGTTTCCTTTTTAATAGATCTCCTTGATTCATATGGGACTATGCAAACAATGGTGAGGATCCTTCTCCACTTTGCTTGGCCTCAAATTGACCATCCTGATCAAGGATTCCACTGCCCTTGTGGACCCCGTATATCTTTTTTAAAGCTTAATGTTTTGGGATATTTCCGACCTAATAAGAACCTGTACCGTGATAAATCAAAGCGTCAACAACGTGCTAATGTAAGCGTGCAGGACCTTGGTTGAACAAACGAACCGAATGCTATTCTCAATGCTTTTTTTATAGCTCATCCGGACTCGGATTTGCGATTTGTCTTTCCATGTGCTTTTTTCACTTTTAAGATATATCTCATGATAGAGTCGGATCATTCATTTAGCAATTAATTGATTATGACATAATTAAATAACGAATACTTACATTCTAAATCACATTATAATTTACCATGATCATTTCGAATCAGCGTATAGATTAAACAAAACCTATGATAAGTTAATTTCATCATATGTAATTAAATTGATTAGACTCAAATCAAAGGCCCAATCAAGGTTAAAATTGGACCTATAATCCTATAAAGGGCTAATTTCTATATATATGGCGTGATCTACTTGTTTGTGATATGTCATAATTATGTCGTCACATTGATAATAGATCAACTCAAAGATACAACAAATATGTGACTATCATTAGTTGGGCCCTATGTGACCTTAAATCTTATTGATGAGCCATTGATGATATTTCATATTACAGTCAATGTTATTATATGTTTCGATTAAAATTACAATTTTGATAACTGCATAGTCACCAAAGTGGCCTAGCCATGATTAATTGTAGATTTTTTAATTGAATTAAATTAGTTATTATTATTATTTGTAGTAGAATAAATAATAACATTGAAATTGCAGCATCCAATTTGGAGATTGAGGATCAATTAGAAGGTGCAATTATCTTCCAATCACTTGGAGACTGAGATAGAATATATCTATACATATTTTCTAATTAGACTATGATTATCTGCTCAAAGGTGATGTACATTTCTTTACGCGATAAGTTAGTAGGATATTTCTACTGTGATGATTGGTTCATTCAAAGTAATCAATTTGCATGTTACCTTTCTGCACAAAATAGGAAAGTGATGATGCACTGTTACTAATTAGTTAAATTTGTTAATTCCCATTATTTTTAAATTAAATAAAATTTAATACGTGAATGTAAGTCAAGTCATATATGATTAATGTAAGTGTTCATTTGTCTATCAGTTGCTACTATCATGACTTTTCCTTCTCAACTAGGGAGCCTTCTCTATTTAGTTGGAAATAAGTATGCTTACTTTCAATCTAAGGTGTCTAGACCTTCATGAAGTAATATTGGAACCCAAGTTTCCTATGCCTATTGAACAAAGCTACGCTGCTAAAAAGGTGAAAAAAATGCAAAATGGCTGAGATCAAATACAGTTAGATCTATTGCAGTTATAGAAATGTGAAATATTATCTAAAACCATTGGTGATTTGATAAACATCGTCATATGGTTATGTGTGATATTTCCATATGAAATATTTACGTGGTAAAACCCTGTGATGATCTACTTGAATACATGCTAACTATAGGGTGACAGTGTGATGGAAATGTCTCATAGATATAGGTTTTTTTTTTTTTTTTTTTCTGTTTGGGTTGTGGTTTTTTTTTTTGTGTTGTTTTGGGTTGGGGGGGGGGGGGGGGGGGGGGGGGGGGGTGTTTGTTGGGTTTTTTAAGGGCCTTGAAGTTTTGTGTTTCTCAAAAGTTATTTTAAGGGCCTTAAAGTTTTCTGGTTTCTTAAAATTACATTTTGTTGTGAATGTAATTCAAAGAAGTGTTTAATTTGGGTGAATACCAATTTCAGTGCCTTCTTTCTATTGATGAATTTCATAAGAAGTGAATATCAATGTGGCATCGAGGGCTTTTATTTTTCCTTTACAAAGTACAAAGGACTTAACTCACATACACAAGCACATTGCATGTCCCTAACAGTTGAGCAGCAATTGGGCACAAATTTATTTGAGAGTTTGATTTTGGAGGTGAATTATTAGTGTGATGGCCTTGGTCTACAACACACTTGAACACAACAAACAAAATCATCATCATCATCATAGCTCTATCCTATTAATCGCAGATTACTATTGAATATCACAATGTTTATACTTTTTTTTATGAGTTTTTTTTTAATTTTTTTGAAAAGTACATAGATGAAGAACCCAAGAATGTTTTGGTAAGTTCGAAATTGCATCGGTTTTGATAAAATGGCAGATGGCCTCCATAAAATCATTATATATGCTCACATGAAAAAGCAGTGCAGGTTCTAAAGATAGGTTGTCCGAGTCAAGTTGAACTTTGCCAAGCATAGGACAGAGGCCTCACTGAATTGCACGGATTGATGAAGTTTTATTAAACTTGGCTGAGTCAAATCCGACTCAGTGGTTATCAACTTGATAGCCAAATGCCAAATTTTAATCATGGCACCGTTCTTAACTAATTTGATTCCTTTTCCTATTAATTTTGAGATTTAATTGTGGTTACTTCTTGATCATCTTGGTCAATTGATTTATTTATAATGATTAAGAATAACAACTAGAAACAAGAAACTTGTTCCATACATTACAGAAGACTTCATCAATTTTTTTGCACTTATTTACAAGTGCAGGTATCACAAGATTCCAATCTTCAATCAGAGACCCAGTATGATCAGAATTCAGAAATCAACAATCTGACAGTATCCCAGCAAATTCAAACCTTTATACAGCAAAAATAGCTCATGATCTTCTTTCTCTTCTGCACAAATAAGTAAACAGATCAAAGACAAATCATAAGAATTGTGTCAGCACTATTTATTCGAAGTATGAAAAATTGATAATATTCAACTTGTAGGGCCTATTTGCATTGAATTAATTTTGGATCCAATGGTAACCTTCATAGGGAGAAACTTGGGTAGCCCGGCTGCGTATTGACTAAGCCCAAGCCAAGCCCAATTTGTAGGTGCCAGAGGCTAGTTTGAGCTAAGCCCAAGTTTGCACGGAACCTGAATTGTAAATCTGATGCCAAACGTAGGTGATACTGCCAGTGCTAGTTTTTTTGTGGGTTTCAAAAAAAAATTCAAGGTGTTCTCTTTTTTATTTTTCTTTTTTTTCAGTGGGGAACTTTTGTGGCCTATAAGTGCATTTCTTTATCCTTTACTCGTCAAGCTATTTGGTACTTTTAACCACAAGTCCTTTGCGAGCGCTCAAGTCGCGCCCGGCTCCAGGTGCTGGATCTAAAAACGTATAACCTGTATATGTATTTTATAATTTTATGATTAGTGATCCGGAAACATGAACCTTTCCCTACATATGCTCATTCCCTATATAATTTTATGTTCTGTCCATTCCTTAATCTAGCGAAACTCATGTATAAACACAATGGATAATATACAAATATTAGAAATTATCTATAAGAAAAAAGGGTTCCCTTTGCATCAATATGATACATTTGCATCTTTTTTTGTTTTTATGTTTTCCTGGTATACATTTCCTCATTATCATGTAAAACACACACATATAAGAAATTTGGAAAATACTATGAAAAAGATGCATATACCACTGTTCAAGGATGGACCTATATGTCGATGTATTGTTTTGAGGCACTAGCTCCATTAGACTTGGGTTTGCTTTCAAAATACATATATAAAATTTTTTTTGTCTCCTTCCAAACCCACAAAAAGAAAAATCATTGGTTATACCTCCGAAACCCACATAATAATTCTGAGTTTGTGGCTAAAATAAAAATCTCATTTTGGGTTTTCCTTTTAAAAGAAAATTCTGAGTCTGCCACTATCATTGAAATATGCTTCACAAAAATGAAGGTAAAAGATCTGTTCACACACAATGGCAAGTAGTCTCACCGATGGGGAATCATCATGATGAACTGCTGCGACCAGCTTTTCATCCTCGAGAGTAGGCCGAACAAATTCGTATCTCTGATGCTTCCGATTTTCTCGAGCTCGAGAGAAAACCATGGAGTAGTCTGGTGTTGCACCTATTTGATCCCACCCTCCAAATTGAGGTACAGACTTCCAGCCAAAATGCTGGAATTTAGAATGCACAAGTAATTAGAAATAATGTTAACATGCTAAATAGGCTTGGAGCTAGAGGTAATGAAAGGACATCCTCATCAAGCAACAGAGAGTTCAAAAGCAATTTAGACTTCAATTTGAATATTTAGGGGTATGTGTCCCCATGAGAGTAAGCAGACCCTAAAATCTTTTCTCAACCATTGAATTAAACTCTCAGCATCAATTGTGGATTGACACAATGCGCATAACAAGAACAACTCATGCAGATAAATTTTGATTAGAGTGTTACAATCTAAAGTTCATCTAAATGATTTAGCCTAAACGGGTCCTACAGTAGAGATTTCTTGGATATAGGCTGCACCTCTATGGTAAATTTTTTAATTTTTCATTTATAAATACTTATGTGTGTTAGTGTGTGCAAGCATGCATTACTTATGTCCCTAACCAACAAAATCGAAAAATTGATTCCTACTGCAGGGAGGGAGATGTCTAACCATTGTTAAAAAAATATCATTCCCGGGAGCATATCTATATTTCAAATTTGGCTTTTTCTTAGAAAATCATAGAGAATTTTTAAATAAAAATTAATACCGTGACGAATATCTTTCAATTGATCTTATTTATTTTCCCATTTTCATTATAAATTAGTACAATTTCCTCATGATATATTCAATTTCAATTTTGTAAAAATCATATACTTGATATTATAAAAAAAAACATTTTGAGCAAGTATTTTGCTACCATTTCAATATTTGTTTTTGAAAATCCTACAAGCACTTGAAATTACAAATCTTATACCCTTAAAAGGAGCAATAAGATTTGGAATTATTAATAAAATGATAAAAAATTTCTCCTCTATTTTTTTAATGGAAAGAAATATAGAAATAAAAAAGATACCTCCTTTGGGTTCTCCATAGCTGAGTTGTTTGAAAATGAAAAATGAAGGAGGGTGGAATGGCCGGCCCATGGCATTCCAAATTCTCATTTAAAGCAGAGTCCATTTTAGCGGGCGAGAAGAAAGCAGTAAGCCACGTGGCATCCGTTTGTTGGCACACAAGGAAGAGATGGTTGGCATAAACGGAATGAACGCGTCTTCTTCCGTCGTAAATCTCTGGCGCCATCTTCAATTGACATGAGACGTTCTCATGCTAGTCTTCCACATTTGTTGTGTTGAGTCAAACATAGACCTCTAAATCTCCTCTTACCACATGATTGTCATGTCAGCTAGATGGCCCTACATGCCCGGCCATTTTATGCTTGTAATTGAGGTCACACAACCAGATTGACATTGCAATTTTTATTATTTATCATTATCATCTCGGATTTAATCAATCAATGAGATAACCAAATAGACTTTGACCGTGGTTACAAGCAATCATCGTCATTTTCACCGCCATCTCCCAAAAGTTTAACATAAAGCCAGACTTTACTCTAACTGATGTTGGTCACCTTGTAAGATACAACATGCCGCATTCCAAATTATATGCTCAATTTTACGTAAAAATAGCTGTTTGAGGAATATAATCTAAGAGAAAAATATAAGGTTGTCATTGTTGATAAGACACTTGCACCCATAGCACTCACCAAAGTTCAAATCTTAGTGGGCGCATTTCCTTCCAAATCTTGATCATTGAGTCAAGTTAGCAAAAAATTAAAAAAGTAAAAAATTTATATCGAGGAATTCTGAAAAACTCTCCTAATAAAAAAAAGGGAATTAGCGTAATGTGAGAAAAGCCCAATAGACCATTGAGGGTCGGAATGATTTAGGTAGTATACAGGTGAGCCTTCCTATAGAGTTTTGCACCCCCACAGTATATATAAAAAGCATGTGTGAGACACTCAAGCGACCTGTACTCTGACCATTTGCTCGTCATTTACACCTTCATTGTTAGCCTTGTTATGAATGCCTTGCAATCTGTCCTCTCAACCATTTATAACTAGTATCTTGATCCATCAAATGATCACAACTAACCACTCAATGCACCCTCATTTATTAACTGTGGGTGAATTAGTTTGCATGTGATCAGTCATACATGAGTCTTACTTTAATTGGACTAAGATACAATTCAATTGGATTGAGATACAATTCTCAATGCTAAAACAAGGATAAAAGTATTATTATGAGTGGTTTGGATTAATTCGATGAGACCTAATATCTATATTTTTTTTACAAAAAGTCCTCTATTTTTTCACAAAACCTCAAAAAGGTCAATGTATATTAAGTTTTAACTAAAAAAACCCCTTCATTAAGGGTCAAAGTCACACTGGATGCTTTTGAAAATACAATTATTTGAAGTGGCATTTTAATTTAATAAAGAAGCACATCTCCATTCTCTTAACGGGATTTTTTGCGAATCCAATCATTTAAAGTAGGGATTTTATGAGCATATCTCAACTCTCTTAACCGCTTTTATTTATTCTCTTTTTTCGCTTATTACAGGACGTTTTTGGTTTCATTGTTTGAAAAAGGCCTTCGTTGCCCTGACAACAACTAGGTAAAAAAACAGCACGGCAAATGTGAAGGTGACCAATGTAAAAGCAATGATGGTAGCTAAGATCCACTGCTTGCTCAATTGGCGAGACATGACTAGACAACTTCTCTTGCGGGACACCATACAAAAAAGAAATTCTTAGAAAAAATATTGAAAATTTCCAAAACATTTAGGAGGCAAACGTAAAAAAAGATTTTGAATTTTGCATAGACAACCCCAGACTAGTTCTGCCCTTGGAAACATCTACCTTCTACAGAAACAATCGGGATCAATTCATTGACTAGCGCAGATGGTGAGGGCCTTGGATAATTATGCAAGAGTGGGTGCTTATCTTAACAAAAAAATAAAGTATATAAATGAACTTTTTTGCACTGACAACTTCGTTTTCATAAAAAATGAATTGTTTTGCCCCTCCAACTCACCTCACTTTTTTTTTTCAAATATAGAAGGAAATGATTCTCCTTAAAAAAAAAATGTACCTTATGGCTCCACTGGCCGGCCCAGTCATCATCATAGTTCCTGGTGCACTTGGATTTCTTCTCATACTCGTAAGGGCTGGCACTTTAATGGGCCCAGATATATGACCACACATCCCCTCTCTTTCTCTCTTTCATCTCTCACGGCTTTTAATCGTTTTAAGAGTAGACCCTTAGTTTACATCATAAGCGGATCCAACATAGTTTGGAGAAGATTTTGATGATAATGATGATGAGACCCTTAGTTCATATCATATTCTTTAAGTAAACCGAGCTTTGATCCAATTCCAACTTAACTAAACTTGACCTTAATTCAAATTGGGCTTGCTGCTTCAGACCTTGCTTGATCCTTGCAAGTCAAACCAAGTCGATCCGGGCCCCATTTGGTTCAAATGATGGTTATGGCAAAGCACAAAACAATCGTCATTTTACAGAAGTAATATAATTTATGCAAAAGGAAAAGTTGTGCCGAACTTCTCACACCACCTAAGCACTGTTGAAATCTCCACGGTTCGCTAATGATGGACATCATATATATATATATATATATATTTATATGCATGTCCCTCACCGTTTTTTTGGTCAGAGAGTACAAGTTCTTCTACCATGATACAAATCAGCAGCTGATTCTGCAGCAAAAACGCAATGCAGAAATTTATTAACTGCTCACTCACATGTTTGGCCACCGATACCATGTCAAGAATGACATGAGGGTCTAAGCCTGCACTTCCTCGCTTGGTTAGTCCACCAACATTTCCATTTCTGATCATAAAAACTGAAATGGCTGAGCTCATTTGGGACTTCTCTTCTGGAGTCGCATCTACAATGTAGTACCTGCCAACCTTCCAACACAACAGACAACTATTGGTGACAATATAGGAGAAAGAAAGAAAGTTGCACTTTTTAAGTTAACTAGTGGAATGTACATGCGTTGCATGTAGTTGTTAGTGTAGTGTGAGTGTCAATGTCATGGTGACATTCTACTATTATGAAAAAGGTTAAAGATTAGGTCCAAAACCAATATGAAATTGGCAATGAGTCAGCTTAGGCCAAGCATTTGAAACATTATTATGAATTTAGAAGTTGAAACTGTTCTAGCTTGCATGTTTTCAATTGTTTCACCACCTTTACCAATGATCAAGCTGACCCAGAGAGACAGGGAAAAAACACCAACATGAATTCCTGAAGGATCATAAAAAATAATTAAGCATTGAAAATATACGTTTGATTTCTTTTTCCTGCCTTGCTATTAGGAACTTTCATTATAAAATGCTTGACTCCAGCGTGTCCAGCAGTAAACCTTTGACCAGTAACCGTTCCAGAACTCCCTACTTCATCGTGCATCGTTTATATCGCATTAGAATTCATTAAAATATTACACAAACCATATACTTTGATCAAGAGATAGTGAACATGAGAATAAAAAATAATATATTAATGCTACCTCTGCAAGAACATCATTAATTAATTGTTCAGCCTTGCTGAATTACTGTGCAGTGCCGACAAGTTCACTGGCCTAGTGGGAGTAGGATCAACATCCATATCTCTGGTTACTTGAATCTTGGCTCCAGATTGAAGCTAAAGATATTTAATAGTCTCCCAACCCTTCCCAAAAATAACACAAACTTACACAAGAAACATCCAGACTCATGTATTCAAAATATTGTTATTGGCATACACACAGATTGGGGTGGTGTAGTTGTGTGTGGGGGGGGGGGGGGGGGGGGGGGGGGCGGCGCGGCCGCGGCGGCGGAGGCGCTAAGCTAAGCTTTCATAAATTTAAGTAACTACCTTTCCATTTGGAATATCAATTTTCTTGCTTGAATGCAAGCCATATGTAATAGGCATCCCGAATTACTGAACTGCAGGCTTCTGTGTAAGGTCTGGTATCCACAAATTGTAAAAAGTACTTTAGTAAAAATCCCAAAATTAAGTGCAGAAACAGATCAAACACCTAGAAATCTGTCATGTGACCCACATCAAGTATTGTTATATTGAAGTGAAAAATATTGACAAACCAGACGCCATGAAATTAAGTAATCACTCGCACACACTAGAAGAAGTGACTGAGGGTGTATCTAGAATAGATGTACCCCAGATCATAATGAGAATCAATATATCGGTGGAATGGACAGTGATCAATCACGATCCATCCGACACATTTCGGAGAAGCAAAAAAACAAGTTCACCTAATGGCAGAATTGAAGCCCATCCACCCTAGGCAAACATCAAAATATCTACCACCATATCATCATCTGGTCCACCTTCATCACTCAGACCATGGAGGAAAGCAAGGAAAAATGCAAAAAAGAAAAAAAAAAGAATATCTAAACAAAACAAGATGAAAAAGAAAAAAAACAGAGAGAGAGAAAAAGAAAGCATCGTTATCAGTTGCTAGTACCTTTACGACAATAGATGCTTTGGTTCTCCTCTTGTAATTTAATTTGTTATGGGCTACCATTGCATGTAGGCCAGTTTGAATAACTATTGCTGATACCAATAATTTTCTGTAAGCTTTTTTTACCATATGAGAATGTGTGTTTATAGATACAGAGTGAATCAGCTCCTCTCCTCATATGTTCATAAGGGTTAAGTGCAAGTAGGCTTGTGGTGTATTTGTAAAAAAACTTAGGTTCCCATGTAAACAATTCCATTTGAGACATGAAGTATAACTGTAAAGAAAAGAAGAAGCTCTCCATAATTTTTGCATATGAATTGTGGCTTCTATAGTGCAATGAACTTTGTCGGAGTAAGAAATGCTTTGATTTGCCTTTGGATGAGCTTTGTTGCATTTGCCAAGACTTTAATTCTTCTAGCATCTACCGTAGCCATCTGCCCTGGCTCTAAGAAACACATTTATTTTTGTAATCTTTAATATAGAGACGGGATCCAATGTGGTGGAATAATATTTAAATAGGGAATTTCTAGTTGATAATAGATAAAAGGGATATATTTTGTTCAATTTCTATCTTCATCTCTAGTTAGATTATGAATTTACGATCAAAAGTTAAGATTCTATGAGCTCCACACACATTAGTGGGCAAAGAAGGTCTTCGTAATGATTGAAAAGGAAATCATGGAACACGGCCATTCTTAAATATAAAAGCAGTAGAATGCTATTTATCTTATAGAATCCAAACTAAATCTCAAGATTTATGGTGAGGAATTATTTAATATCCCTTCAAACCCATTCTATCATAGATTGTGATAGATGCCCATTTATGATCATAGCTACCATAAATAATTGTCGTGGCATCAGTTTAGATAGATACATGAAAACCATACTATTAAACTCATAGGACATATACCTGTATAGTACAGTAAATATTTTAGCATACTTGATACATTATAATAGATTGTGTTATTCTAGATACCATAAAGAAGAAATTGATAATCATACATCAAAAAGCAGAACACCCCCCTGCATTTCCTGGTCACGTGAACAACTATAGTAACCCATGATGGATCAGGAGCTAATCCAAACTTCAGAAAATTGAGATTTGAGATATGGAAGCAGTTACAATGAGTTAAGATTACTTATTGTCATTGCAAGTGTTTTCATCCATTCAAATGTTGTGTTTGCACCTATTCACGTAATGATTGCCACAACTTGTTTTCTATTTAATCTGAATGAAGATAGCAACAGGTCAAGAATCATAAAGAGTGAGAAGCATGGATATGAAAGAGTCACCCATTAGCAATCAATGACATTTTTGGAGATCTTCATCTTCCTTGTTGACCCACTGTAGAGCTCCTTAAGGCTGCATGGCAGTTTGCTCTCCACAGGGGGTGGTTTTCGCTGAACACCTCTGCTAGGGCCGATGCCTTCACTGTAAGATGGAAAACATTCTCCGGCCCACCAAATCCTCCAAAGAACCCACTATCTGGTGGATGTCTGACGGGCTTTGCTTGACCCATTGAACTGAACTCGAAGGGGTTACTCCCACAGAATTCTGCCACAATGTCCTCTACAATGCAAGGATTGAACTGGAAATCATTGTGTGAGATTTTGATCAAATCATGATGCTTGAATGCAACAAGGACATACAGTAGGGAAACATATTTTAAGTATCCATTTACTATAATGAGGTATCTCATGGATGTTCTGCTTCAGGTGCACTAATATCACATCTTTTACAAGTATTATTGTTATGCGCTTTTAGCCTGCATTTTAGATCCTTAGTATTCCAAATACAATGTTGTCCTGTTCTTCATTGTGGTTCAGGTATATCAGCCCTATTTCTCCTTTGCTCTAGGGAGGGTTCATGATTTCTGTAGGAGACAATAGGTTCAAATGTCAGCATTGGAACCTATATTGGTTGGGGAGAAAACTGATACCTAAGAGCAAACTGATGAAACAGATCAACTAATCATCCATATCAACTTGAGCTGTAAAATGAGATGATGTATCAATGCATATTGGCAATGAGTGACAGGAAAAAATTGATAAAGGCAGAAAATCTGCTAGACTCATTTTCTTTTATATTTTTTTAATCTTAAGATTTAACTTCTTTCCCAAAAAAGGGACAAAATGTTAAAGTATATGTTCAAGTGTAACACTCCGACCCGAGTTGATCCGGTTTAGTGTGTAATTTCGTGTGTTTTTATCGCTAAGAGTGTTTTGATTTTGTTTCTGTTTGGTTTGAGTTGTAGAGAGATCGTTTGGGTTGAGTTTGACTTGGTCTAGTTAGTTTGAGCCCTTTTTCGTAATTTTCGCTTTTGATTGACCTTGTCAGTTTTGCGTCATTTTGACGTCAGCGCGTGTATTTCGTTGAGCTTGTCGTTTTTCGTAACTGTCTTGGATCTAAATGAGTTCGTTTGCTCTCGTTGGACCGCCATTTGACTCAAACTGACAATTGTGGTAGCTGTTTGGACTTAGACGTAAATTTGACTCATTTTAAGTATAAATATCCTACCAAACCCCTTTTCTCTCTCGATCGTCTCTGTCTCTCAGCTCACTCTCTCAGCTCGTTTCTCTTTCTCTCTGTTCAGCTCTCTCTTTCTCTCCTCTCCTTCTCTGTTGCTCGTGGCTTAAGGGAGGAAGAAAGGAGCTCTTTTTCGTGTGTGATCCCGGTGGACTGAGCCAATTAGCGTGTGGATTTCGTCCGTGAGGCAAGTATAAGCCCAAGTTGTATGAACATCGATTGGTAGTGATTTGATTGTTGTGTTCTTGTTCTTTATTGTGTTTCTCAGTATTAGACAGCCCCATTCAGTTCATTTCACTGTTATCTTTCGGTTTCCAGCCATTTCGCACACTTTCTGTATGACTGTAACAAGTTCAGGAAAATGAGTCCGTGCACTCACGGCTAAGCCGTGAAATGTGCTACGGCTAAGCCGTAAAATGGCTTACGGCTAAGCCGAGACCCAACCGTAAACCTAACCGTAGAGCAGTACAGACTGTTAGCTGAAAATAACTGGATGTTGGCAAAATGCCATTCTTCTACGGCCCAGCCTGATCTACGCCGTACATTGGCTTACGGCTAAGCCGTGGACCAGGATACGGCTGAGCCGTAGAGTAAAATACGGTTGAGCCGTAAATCCGGATGGATATTTGGGGAGCCTCGGCTCAGCCGCAGTGCATAGTACGGCTAAGCCGTAAGATGCCACGGCTAAGCCGTAAGGTCACCTACGGCTACACCGTGAGACCCTGAGAATTGAATGAAAAGGGACTAGGTTTAAGCAAACGACCGTATAGGACTTTCATGTTAGAATGTAGCTAACCTGGACATGCCCAATGGAATGTTTGAATGACGTGAATGATCTCAAGGGCTGTGAATCATTCATGCTTGTTATCCAGTTGTTTAGCACCTCCCCATGGGTGTTGGTTTAAGGGACTTCGGTGCACACTCCAGACACTGCAACACTAGACAATGGTGCATCGAACATCTTAAAACTACATCAACATGCACGGTTAGAAGCACTGGATAATTAGTGTAGGATTGGTTTGTAATTGACCTTGATTCGTATAAGCATTCTGAATTGTACAGCATATTGATTTCGGTTATGCCCTCTTATGTGTTCTGCGCTGGACCTCTCGATTCTGTGGGAAATGCAGCAACCCCAGAGCGAAGCCCGGGTGGAACCATTCTATTATTGTTTATTATGCTTACCGTTGCTCCACTGGAGTACTTGCATCAGTTATGAGTCAGTGATTGTGATTGCTACTTAGTGTCAGCACTTCTTGTACTTGTTTATGTACAATCAGTATCAGTTAGTGTCCTTATGATTTGCATTTCGTATCCGCTTCAGTATCCGTATCAGTATCCGTATTATGTGCATGCAGTATTTGCATTCAGTATCAGTTATGTGATGCACTTCCTATTGTTCGTTCAGTATGATAAGTGATAAGTGATAAGTGATAAGTGATAAGTGATAAGTGATAAGTGATAAGTAATAAGTGATCGAGGTGCATCAGCTATTTGATTGTGATTGGTATTGGCACTACTGAGCCTCAGCCTTAGGATACCCGACGGGGTTGACTTTGGTGTAGTTTATGTGTTTGCCTCTGCAGAGTGTTTCCGTCCTGGGACTCCGGACCCCGGGAACTAGAGACCCATGCGTGCCCTGGCCCGGTCGCTGGTGTTCTCATTCCGTCCGCTCTCGTAAGGGAGAAAATGGCCAATGTAGTTGCCACTTTGAGTGTTATCTGTTTGTGATTCTGATAGCATGCTTATTCATTATGCATTTGCACACTTGCTTAGTATACGATCATGGTTTCTATGGATATTGCATCATGACTATTGTTCAGTATTATTCAGTATTAGACACGATTCGTGTTATCTTCTTGTTGGCTTATACTTTGCTAAGTCGTTGTACTTATACGTTTGTCTTGTGTGTTGCAGGCTCAGATCCCTCTTCCGATCCTGCGTCGGTCGACCCGACTGCAGGAGAGGCTCGCGAGGCCCCCTCCGGCCTAGAGGAGTGGACTTGATCCATCCTCCAGAGTACGGTTTGCATCATTTTGGTTTTTTTCCCCATTCCTTGTGTTGGAGTCTATTGAGGGGATTTTTCTGTAATTGCACTAAGGGCTTCGAGTGCTACCTGTATATTGTATTTTGAGTTTTGGGAGCCCTCTTCCGTTACATACGTTCCTGTATTTTGTTATTGTTATTGTTATCAGTTTATGATCGTTTGTAATCTCCTATGTCTTTTGGTATATTGTGGTATGCCTTGATACGTACAGCTTCCGCGTTCAGTCTTTTGCTCGCGTGATTGATCCCTTGTGTGTGCATGTTTGGACGGGGTCTAGGTGTGCATGCACGGGAGTACGTGTGTCACTGGTTAGACCTTCCTCTGACCCCCGGTCCCTGGGCTCGGGTCGTGACATACGTATTGTATGGTATCAGAGCATTGTCTCTCAGAGCTTTGTCTCTCAGGGCCTTGTCTCTATCTTAGTGTGTAAGCATGTAGGCATATAGGACGTGGTGAGATTTCGTAGTCCAGTTTTGGACTGTTGTGTTTGGTCCCCTTGTCTTGTGAGTCTGTGTGCGTTCCCTAGTGTGTTAGCAGATTGACTTTTGTGTTTTGCAGGCTATGGCATCGGGATCTGGAACACACAACAACAATGATCAGGGAGATAACGAGAGTGGGTCAGCCGCTCCACAGCCACTTGTGAATTTCGATGAGCGCTTCTTGACTATGCTACAGGCGATCCATTCTTTGCAAGCGCAGGTTGTTTCGATCGTAGACCGACAGAGCCAAACGCCAGTTCGGCCTGCAGAGCAGCCAGTGGTTATCCAACCTAAGGAGAGCGATCCGAATGCGTTATACGACAAATTCAGGAAACGTGGAGCCACAGAGTTCTATGGTAATGAAGATGCGTTGAAAGCTGATCAGTGGCTAGAGCATACTGGAGATCTCTTCTCTACCATCGTCTGTGACGACCGGCAGAAGGTTATGCTTACGGCCTCGATGTTTCGAGAGATGGCTAAGACCTGGTGGAAGAGCGTTAGTGCAGCCTATCTGACCATGCCGAGTGAAACAGTGTGGGAGACGTTCCAGAAACAGTTTAGAAGGAAGTTCATTCCTGCTCATGTTCGACGTGTGAAGGAGGTTGAGTTTCTGGCCTTACAGCAGCAGCAGCTTACCGTCTCGGAGTACATTCACCGCTTTACCCAGTTGTCCCATTTTGCTGAGGACATGATCAATACCGAGGAGAAGAAGGTGAATCGTTTTATTTCTGGTCTACATCCGAGATATGCGAATTTTGTGACTGCCTTTCAGAGACCAGCTACTTTCGATGATGCGGTCGACAGAGCACACGCTGCGGAAGCCAACCACCTAGCAGAGAGAGCCATGGACTTTAAGAGGAGTGCACCCGTGGGTTCCAGGGGACAGAGTCAGAAGAAATGGAAAGGGAAGCAAGGCACTTCGAGTTTCTCTGGGAGCAGATGCGAGTTTTGTGGATTGGGACATCCGACGGAGAGATGTTGGAAGAAGTCCGGAGCTTGTTTGAGTTGCGGATCGAGGGAGCATAAGATAGCTCAGTGCCCGACAGCTAGGCCTCTCCAGTCATCTAGATCTATGGGGTCATCCAAGTCTCTCAGTTCAGCAGCTTCGAACAGCCCCCATCCGTCTCGCCAGAGTCAGAAGCCCCAGCGTCAGACTGCTCGTGTGTATGCAGCCTCTCATGATCATGCAGAAGATGCGAAAGTGGTGGAAGGTAAAGTTCTCATTGCCCGAGCTGAAGCACATACACTATTTGATTCGGGATCTACGCGTTCCTATGTTGCCCCTCGTTTTGCGGAACAGTTACCGCAACCCCCTCAGCCGCTACCCTATGTGTTAGTAGTGTCCACTCCTGTGGGCAAGAGAGTGGAGTGTAGTGTATACTACCCTCAGTGCGACGTGGTGATTGCAGGTCGCCAGCTGCCAGTTGATTTGATTCTGTTGTCCATGTTGGATTTCGATGTGATCCTTGGAATGGACTGGCTAGCGCGGTATCGTGCCTGTGTTAACTGTTACAACAGGTCGATTTACTTCGATTTTGCGAAGGGGTTTCGTTTCGAGGGCAATCAGGAGAGATGCCCGAGGCGTGTCATCTCCGCATGCAAGGCGGATCGTTTGATACGCAGAGGTTGTGCAGGATTTCTTGCCTTTGTCTCGGAGAAGAAGGAGGTGAAGCAGTTGAGTGATATTTCGGTAGTACGTGAGTTCCCGGATGTATTTCCGGAGGAAGTACCCGAGTTGCCCCCTGTCCGAGATGTAGAGTTCGCGATCGATCTAGTGCCCGGTACAGCACCCATTAGTTTAGCTCCTTATCGTATGGCCCCTGCTGAGTTACTCGAATTGAAAACGCAATTGCAAGATCTGTTGGAGAAAGGTTTCGTACGGCCGAGTGTGTCACCGTGGGGAGCGCCAGTGCTGTTTGTGAAGAAGAAGGACGGTACCTTACGGATGTGTATAGATTACCGGCGGTTGAACAAAGTCACGATCAAGAATAAATACCCATTGCCGCGTATTGATGAGTTGTTTGATCAACTCCAAGGTGCTGCCTATTTTTCCAAGATTGATCTGAGATCAGGGTATCATCAACTTCGGGTGAAGGAAGAAGATATTGTGAAGACTGCTTTCAGGACACGGTATGGACATTTTGAGTTTCTCGTGATGCCATTTGGATTAACCAATGCGCCTGCTGCCTTTATGGCTTTGATGAATAGGATCTTCGCTCCTTTTCTGGATCGTTTTGTAGTGGTCTTTATTGATGACATTTTGGTGTATTCGAAGACCCCAGAGGAGCATGAGGAACATCTACGTCGAGCCTTGCAGTTGTTGAAAGAGCATCGTTTATATGCCAAGTTGTCGAAGTGTGATTTCTGGCTCGAGCAGGTAGCTTTTCTTGGTCATACCATTTCACGAGATGGGTTGGCAGTGGATCAGATGAAAGTTGAGGCAGTGATGAATTGGCCCAGCCCAAGGACTGTGACGGAGATACGGAGTTTTCTTGGATTAGCTGGATATTATCGTCGCTTTATTCAAGATTTTGCCAAGATTTCAGCCCCGTTGACTCGATTGACCAGGAAGAATGTTCCTTTTCTGTGGACGGACGAGTGTGAGCACCATTTCCGGATGTTGAAGGAGAAGCTTACTTCGGCTCCAGTTTTGACGTTACCAGATGGGCATGAAGGATTCATGATCTACTCGGATGCTTCTCGAGTCGGTTTGGGATGCGTTTTGATGCAACATGGCAAAGTGATTGCCTATGGCTCGAGACAACTTCGGGAGCACGAGAAGAATTATGCTACGCACGATTTAGAGTTGGCAGCCATCGTTTTTGCGTTGAAGATGTGGAGACACTATTTGTATGGCGTGACATTTGAAGTGCATTCAGATCATCATAGTCTACAGTACCTCTTCACGCAGTCCGAGTTGAATATGCGACAGCGAAGGTGGCTTGAGTTGATCAAGGATTTTGATTTCCCCATCAAATATCATCCAGGGAAAGGCAATGTTGTTGCAGATGCCTTGAGTAGGAAGTCGGAGATTCTTCAGGCTTTGGACAGCCTTTATTTTGTGAGGCATGCTCAGCCAGTGGAACTACAATTAGTGGAGAATGGTTTGACACTTGCCAGTACAGTGAGCTTTCAGCCGGACATTATTCAGCTTATTAAAGACCAGCAGTTTGAAGATGCGATGTTGAAGCGAATTCGGGATAGCATTGCAGATCGACCAGACTTTCGTTTGGAGGGTGATGTTTTGTATTTCAGGAGCAGATTATGTGTGCCAGCAGTAGAGGCTTTAAAGGAGAGTTTGATGACCGAAGCACACCATGCACGTTATTCTATGCATCCTGGAAGTACGAAGATGTACCGAGCTCTCAAGGATAGATTCTGGTGGAACAACATGAAGAGAGAAATTGCTGGGTTTGTTGCCAGATGTTTGACTTGCCAAAAGGTGAAAGCTGACCATCAGAAACCTCCAGGTTCCTTACATCCATTGCACATTCCCCAGTGGAAATGGGAGCACATTACGATGGACTTTGTTTCGGGTTTGCCTCTGACGAGCAAGAAGAACAGTGCCATTTGGGTGATCGTGGACAGATTGACGAAGACAGCTCATTTTCTTCCATTCAAGAAAGGCATGACATTTTCCGAGATGGCGAAGAAGTTCGTTGATGAGATCGTGAGACTACATGGTACGCCCGTGTCGATTGTGTCAGATCGAGATAGCCGCTTTGTTTCTTCATTTTGGAGAGCATTTCAGGAAGCCATGGGAACGAAGTTGAGCTTCAGTACGGCGTATCACCCGCAGACCGATGGACAGTCGGAACGAACTATTCAGACGCTCGAGGACATGTTACGGGCCAGTGTGCTGAATTTCGAGAAAGAATGGGATCTGCATCTTTCGTTGTGCGAGTTTGCGTATAATAATAGTTTCCACGAGAGTATTGGAATGGCACCCTATGAAGCTCTGTATGGACGGAAATGTAGGAGTCCTGTTTGCTGGGAAGAAGTTGGAACAAGGAGTTTCCACGGACCGACAATCATTGCTGAGACTACAGAGAAAGTTCAGAAAGTTATTGACAATTTGAAGATTGCCCGATCGAGACAGAAGAGCTATGCAGATACGAGAAGAAGAACCTTGACATTTCAGGGTGGAGATTGGGTATTCTTGAAGGTCTCACCGATGAAAGGTACGGTACGATTCGGTCAAAAAGGCAAGTTAGCGCCAAGATATGTGGGTCCATTTGAGATCAAGAGTCGGATTGGCGATCTAGCGTACAGATTGATTCTACCCGTGGAGTTTTCTGGAGTACACGATGTTTTTCATGTGTCTATGCTTCGCAAGTATGTTCGAGACCCGACGCACGTGATTCGATACGATGACATTCAGATGCAACCTAATGCGTCATACGTTGAGCGTCCGCTCCGTATTGTTGGGACTAGAGAACAGCTCTTGCGTACGAGGACTATTCGATGGGTTAAGGTACTTTGGGAACATCATGGACCTGATGAAGCCACGTGGGAATTAGAAGATCAGATGGCGCGTCAGTATCCTTCTCTGTTTGCTCAGGTACGCTTTCATTCCGAGGACGGAATGATGTCCAAGTGGGGGAGGATGTAACACTCCGACCCGAGTTGATCCGGTTTAGTGTGTAATTTCGTGTGTTTTTATCGCTAAGAGTGTTTTGATTTTGTTTCTGTTTGGTTTGAGTTGTAGAGAGATCGTTTGGGTTGAGTTTGACTTGGTCTAGTTAGTTTGAGCCCTTTTTCGTAATTTTCGCTTTTGATTGACCTTGTCAGTTTTGCGTCATTTTGACGTCAGCGCGTGTATTTCGTTGAGCTTGTCGTTTTTCGTAACTGTCTTGGATCTAAATGAGTTCGTTTGCTCTCGTTGGACCGCCATTTGACTCAAACTGACAATTGTGGTAGCTGTTTGGACTTAGACGTAAATTTGACTCATTTTAAGTATAAATATCCTACCAAACCCCTTTTCTCTCTCGATCGTCTCTGTCTCTCAGCTCACTCTCTCAGCTCGTTTCTCTTTCTCTCTGTTCAGCTCTCTCTTTCTCTCCTCTCCTTCTCTGTTGCTCGTGGCTTAAGGGAGGAAGAAAGGAGCTCTTTTTCGTGTGTGATCCCGGTGGACTGAGCCAATTAGCGTGTGGATTTCGTCCGTGAGGCAAGTATAAGCCCAAGTTGTATGAACATCGATTGGTAGTGATTTGATTGTTGTGTTCTTGTTCTTTATTGTGTTTCTCAGTATTAGACAGCCCCATTCAGTTCATTTCACTGTTATCTTTCGGTTTCCAGCCATTTCGCACACTTTCTGTATGACTGTAACAAGTTCAGGAAAATGAGTCCGTGCACTCACGGCTAAGCCGTGAAATGTGCTACGGCTAAGCCGTAAAATGGCTTACGGCTAAGCCGAGACCCAACCGTAAACCTAACCGTAGAGCAGTACAGACTGTTAGCTGAAAATAACTGGATGTTGGCAAAATGCCATTCTTCTACGGCCCAGCCTGATCTACGCCGTACATTGGCTTACGGCTAAGCCGTGGACCAGGATACGGCTGAGCCGTAGAGTAAAATACGGTTGAGCCGTAAATCCGGATGGATATTTGGGGAGCCTCGGCTCAGCCGCAGTGCATAGTACGGCTAAGCCGTAAGATGCCACGGCTAAGCCGTAAGGTCACCTACGGCTACACCGTGAGACCCTGAGAATTGAATGAAAAGGGACTAGGTTTAAGCAAACGACCGTATAGGACTTTCATGTTAGAATGTAGCTAACCTGGACATGCCCAATGGAATGTTTGAATGACGTGAATGATCTCAAGGGCTGTGAATCATTCATGCTTGTTATCCAGTTGTTTAGCACCTCCCCATGGGTGTTGGTTTAAGGGACTTCGGTGCACACTCCAGACACTGCAACACTAGACAATGGTGCATCGAACATCTTAAAACTACATCAACATGCACGGTTAGAAGCACTGGATAATTAGTGTAGGATTGGTTTGTAATTGACCTTGATTCGTATAAGCATTCTGAATTGTACAGCATATTGATTTCGGTTATGCCCTCTTATGTGTTCTGCGCTGGACCTCTCGATTCTGTGGGAAATGCAGCAACCCCAGAGCGAAGCCCGGGTGGAACCATTCTATTATTGTTTATTATGCTTACCGTTGCTCCACTGGAGTACTTGCATCAGTTATGAGTCAGTGATTGTGATTGCTACTTAGTGTCAGCACTTCTTGTACTTGTTTATGTACAATCAGTATCAGTTAGTGTCCTTATGATTTGCATTTCGTATCCGCTTCAGTATCCGTATCAGTATCCGTATTATGTGCATGCAGTATTTGCATTCAGTATCAGTTATGTGATGCACTTCCTATTGTTCGTTCAGTATGATAAGTGATAAGTGATAAGTGATAAGTGATAAGTGATAAGTGATAAGTGATAAGTAATAAGTGATCGAGGTGCATCAGCTATTTGATTGTGATTGGTATTGGCACTACTGAGCCTCAGCCTTAGGATACCCGACGGGGTTGACTTTGGTGTAGTTTATGTGTTTGCCTCTGCAGAGTGTTTCCGTCCTGGGACTCCGGACCCCGGGAACTAGAGACCCATGCGTGCCCTGGCCCGGTCGCTGGTGTTCTCATTCCGTCCGCTCTCGTAAGGGAGAAAATGGCCAATGTAGTTGCCACTTTGAGTGTTATCTGTTTGTGATTCTGATAGCATGCTTATTCATTATGCATTTGCACACTTGCTTAGTATACGATCATGGTTTCTATGGATATTGCATCATGACTATTGTTCAGTATTATTCAGTATTAGACACGATTCGTGTTATCTTCTTGTTGGCTTATACTTTGCTAAGTCGTTGTACTTATACGTTTGTCTTGTGTGTTGCAGGCTCAGATCCCTCTTCCGATCCTGCGTCGGTCGACCCGACTGCAGGAGAGGCTCGCGAGGCCCCCTCCGGCCTAGAGGAGTGGACTTGATCCATCCTCCAGAGTACGGTTTGCATCATTTTGGTTTTTTTCCCCATTCCTTGTGTTGGAGTCTATTGAGGGGATTTTTCTGTAATTGCACTAAGGGCTTCGAGTGCTACCTGTATATTGTATTTTGAGTTTTGGGAGCCCTCTTCCGTTACATACGTTCCTGTATTTTGTTATTGTTATTGTTATCAGTTTATGATCGTTTGTAATCTCCTATGTCTTTTGGTATATTGTGGTATGCCTTGATACGTACAGCTTCCGCGTTCAGTCTTTTGCTCGCGTGATTGATCCCTTGTGTGTGCATGTTTGGACGGGGTCTAGGTGTGCATGCACGGGAGTACGTGTGTCACTGGTTAGACCTTCCTCTGACCCCCGGTCCCTGGGCTCGGGTCGTGACATCAAGGAGGAAAAAGGAACAGTATTTCAATAAATGACCAATTACATTCATTTGACTCACCAGGCCTAACGATAGTTTGAACAAGCTTGGCATGTGCGATACAACAAAATATTCTTAAACTTGTTGTTTCAACAAGAAATTCTTACAATACAATACGAACATACTCAAGATTCAATATTTATGGAATCCAACTTCTGATTTGTTAGTGGAACTATGTTTTCTATTCCTAAATATGAATCATTACGTGGATTTGTTGGAGAAATGAGATGAAACAGAGGGAGAGAAGAAGGCGTTTGTTGAGAAACATCATGGGAGAGATTTACCTAAGCAGAGCCATAGAGGAAGGAGGATTGAAAGACGTTCTTTTGGTTTTGCATGTCAAAGCAAGTGTTAGAAAAGAGAAGGTTCTTGTAGTCTTAGATAAACACCTAGCGGGTCCAAGTAAGCAAAATGGAAGCGAGCTGGAGGGAAGTGGGTAGAAGCAGGAGAACACCTATTCCACATAGAAGAATCTAGAAGCCGCAGGAGAGGATAGAAGAGGAGAAGTCGTCCACGGATAACCGTTTGAAATCATAGAAAGCATTAAGATTCAATTTCTATCAGACATTTAATCAAACCGTTCATGCTCAACATAATATTTACAAAGAAACAAAAGAAAAGTATAAGCATTTGAGATTCAATTTCTATCACACATTTCATCAAACAGTTGATAATCAATATAATATTTAAATAGGCAAAAAAGAAATAGTATAAGCAGCTGCAAACCAATCGAAGACTTCATTTTGAACTCAAGAATTTGTGAAAAGGAAGAGGAAGACAGAGAATACATCATGTGCATATATATATTGCTTGAACAGTAGAAAAAAAAACAAAAAACAAAAAAACAGTAGAAGCATGGGAGAGTTTTACCTGAAGGCCACAGCCGTTTGAAAATATTTTTTTCCAAAGAGACGGAATGAAAATCGATTCACCAAAGATCCTTCAGCACCAAACAGATTTGGTATTTTTCGTTCTCCTCCTAAACGTTTGGTTTTTTGTTTCATTCAAATAGATGAGATGAGAATAGATGGAGGAAACAAAGAAATATCCGGACACCTGTTAGAACACCATCTTCCTCACCAACTGTATCGATGATCCATGTTACACATTGCGTAGGTTTCAAATCGATGAGATGAGAATAAATAGACGAAAGAAAGAAATATCCAGACACCTGTTAGAATGCCATCTTCCTCACCAGCTGTATCGATGATCCATATTGCACGTTGCATAGGTGGGCCATGAGAATGTATCTACAGTGAAGCAGCTGAAACAAGAGGAGAAAATTGTGCCTTTTTAATAAGGGTTTTCAGTTGGTTCCTGTTGCTTGGCTGTCTGGCTCCATGCTTCTTCGCTTCTCTCGATTCTTCTTGGCATGCACCACTTTCAAGCAAGAAAAACAAACCTATATATTGCTCTTCACCTTCCCTTTTCTGGATTTACCAAATGTAAATTCAGGAAAACCTAACAGTCTCTCCTCTCCTTAATCCTTTCTCATGTTCTTCCCCACTTTCTTCCAATGATCGCATCTCCACCTTGAAGATGAAACCAGAGCATCTCCCAAACCCTTCAACACATCCATCCCATTTTTGGGTGTTGGTTGTTTGAAACCGGCCCCTTTATGTTATTCTCTGATGAAATTTGGGCCATGAGAATGTTGAAATCAGCCCCTTTCTCTTATTCTCTGATGAAATCTTCTATTTACATAGGTGGGCCATAAGAATGTATACAGTGAAGGAGCCAAAATTGATGAAATTTTCTATTTACATAAGTGGGCCATGAGAATGTATACAGTGAAGGAGTCGAAACTGGAGGAGAAAAGTGTGCCTTCTTAATAAGGGTAATAGAAATAAGAAGATGCTTCACTTGCCTAAATTACCACATTTTCAGCGCATTAATGAACGGAGTACAAGTTAGGAGATTCTGGTCATCAAAATACCAGCCCCACCATGGGCGTGGCTATGTCCCAATAATCCATGATTCAGTATCGTAACCACTAATGTGTCGAAAAAGATATATATATATTTTTTAAGGAATTCATCCTCCATTTTGGAGTTTTTTCTTGAAAAAGATTTAAGCTCAAATGGTATATATACCCTATGGGCTTTAGGTTGCCTTTAAAAAAAAATACACATTTTGAAAACCTATCAATTGACATGTTTTGTAACAAAAAAACTGACATACCTGTCATTCATTAAATATGGATTCATCTCACATTATTCGCATGCACACATACACCCACAAACGCACATGCACAAATTTACACTTGGATTCATATCCATGTTGGCCACCAACAAAGAATAATGGCATAAATGAGCCTCCAAATGTACATTCATATAAAAGGTCCATCAGAGTCAGGCCATAGTCTTGATAGATAATTTAATTGGGTCAGGCTCAGGGTCCTGGTCCACCATGGATATGTACCAAACCCACTGCATTTATGTCACTCTTATGCATGGCAGTTGAGCAATCCTAACTACCGAACTGTTAATAGAAGTTGTTTGTCCCCGCTCATTTTCCAGAATCACTAGATGTGTTCCCACAAAGAAATGGCCTAACACAAATTAAGGGCAAAGTGAGATCCCGGTAAACATATCCAAGATGGCAATCAAGGCTGTGCAAGTAACATTCGCACAACTGTAAGGAATCAAAATTTCATTTCCTTTGTTATAGTAACTATCACAGGAGCTGTCAAATTGCAAAAACTCTTCCTCACAGATCTCAACCTCTAGTTCATCAACAGAGGATACAAGGGCAACATTGACTTTTGAAAAGCCTGTATTGCATAATGCAGCCTACAATTGTAACAAGTCAAGTTAGCTTATTTATTTATTTGGGGCAGCAAGAATTTTCAAATCGAGTTAGATTGCATTAATATTTACAAGAGAGGAATAGCATGAACAAAAGTGTGCAATCTGAGGGCAAAGACCAACTGATTTTCATTGGATTGGTGAGTCCCGACTGTAACACTCAATAAAGTGCCGTCTCATCTCACATTCCAAGTTGCATCATTTAGTTGACCAAGCTTCCCACTGTTTCTTAAGTTTTTTTTTTCATGAAATTTAATCTGATTATTCATATTAGTGCCAAACTAGGGTGAGTACAGAATTATGGGGTTTGGTGAGTGTGAATGGGTTGGATTTGCGATAGGTAGTCCCACGCAGCGGAAGTCCATTAGAGGTATCCCTTAGAAAAACATAGCCCATAAACACACTAAATTTTAAGTTCAGATTGGGACCAAGATGTCAAAGAATCACATATCTGCTACAAGGAGTTCTCTTTTCCTTAACCCAACTAAGGGGGCTGGGGACCCCATGGAGCCCATGGGTGAGGGAAGGATGTTGTGATTGGCTTTGATACCAATTGTTGTGGCTTTCTGATAATCACCCGTTGTGCGCATCCACGGAATCACAAGATCAACAATCAACCACACATAAGAAGAGAGACCGAGATTTACGTGGTTCACCCAAACAGGGCTACATCCACGGGCACAGGAGGACGAACATCTTCACTATGACAAGTAAAGCATACAAGATATTCCCACACTCTCACCTCATCTCTCCTACGTGGTGTGGGAACACCACGGGCAACTGATGCCGCCGCTGCAAGGTCTAGGGTTACAGACTATACATATATATAATCTCCGCTTTCTTGGCCACCAAGAAAGCCCCGGTACAATTACCAAAATACCCTTGACCTTAAACCAGTCTCTGGCTAACCCAGTGACTCATCCGGCTAAACCGGAATACAAGACATAAACCTAACAATCTCCACCTTGGCTTGAATTCCGTACAACTCCGCACAACTCGAGCTACTAGGAGATAAAACCGGTAATGTCTTCACGTACCCTGCTGAATGGCACGTCACTGCACCAGGGATGCAGTCTTCTTCAACACTTTGACATGTTGAACCAGCACATGAACTTTGAACAAAGTTCATCTCGTCAAACTCCACCTCGAACTAAAAGCTCGAAACCATTGACGAATCTGAGTGACATCTGAATCACTCACCATCCTGCCCCATCTTCAACATCACCATGAAGATCCAATCACCACAAGCATGCAAGCAAAACAGATCGGGAATACAAGTCCAGATGACTCCATTGCAGAACAACCTCTGCCTCCGAACAGTCAAAAAACTCCATTTGACTGGGCCTCCGATCAATCAATCAAACAAATGTTTGATAACTGCTGACGCATCAGCTCCTCCTTGCTGCTTTTCCGGCTTGGCTTTGGCAAGATGAATAACATCACATGCGATCATGTGAACCCCAAACGAACAACTTCGTTTGAATCAGCAAACCCTTTACAACTACGCCGGCGACTCCTTTTATTGGGTTTGCAACAACAACAACCAGGTCGAATAGACCCGATTCTAGCCTCAATCCACATCTGTTCAGATCTCCTCCAAATTTCTGCATCAAGTTATAGATCTCGTCACCACGAGCTCGCTGGAAGAAACGGATCTGAAATCCGACTCAGGATGGCTCCGATAACGTAGAAACAAGTTTCTACGCTCCAATCGATCAAACCTCCTCCTTGACTGTCAAACAGCCAATCAACCTCTTCCACTGCGTAGATCTGCTCGAAACGAGTCCGTAGGCGCAAACGGATCTCCGATCGGACATTGGACGATCAAGATATCGCAGAAACAATTTCAGCCATTAAAACTGGTCAAATCTGGCCTTTGACCGTTGCTGACGTCACTGCTGACGTCACTCTGCGCTGTCTGCTGGGCTTCTGGAGCGGACCCGGGTCGGGTTCACCTGACCCGAACTGATCTGAACTCTTCTCGCTGGGCTCTGCGCACATGGGTCAGGTCGAACCTGAACTGACCCGGCCTGAACGTGCTGACTGGACTGGACCGTCTGCTAACGGGTCGGGTCGGGTCGGACCTGACCTGACCCGGAACCGAACTTGCTTTGAACTGCTGGGCTTTGATGCTAGCGGGTCGGGTCGAACCTGACCTGACCCGGAACTGAACGTGCAGCCAGTCGACTGGGCTTGCACCACGGGTTGGGTCTGACCCAACCCGAAACCCGAAACCCGAACCTGTTCTGCCGGGCTTGTCTCCGCGGGTTGGGTCGGACCCAACCCGAAACCTGAACCAACTTGAAACCTCGCTGAGCTTATTCTCCACGGGTCGGGTTGGACCCAACCCGAAACCTGACCCGACCTGGAATGTGGGTCGTCTCCTTCAATAGCGCTGGTTGCAGACGCTGACGTCAGTCACGCCGCGGTCTTCTGCGGCGCGGGCGAGGTGATCCAGTGACCTGCGGCAACGGGCGGCGACGGCTAAACAACGGCGACGACCGGTGGGCAGCAACGATCCAGATCCGGCGAGCAGCAACGATCAGATCCAGATCTTCTCTCTTTCCTGTGTCTGGTTCTACAACATCCTCTGCAACCGAGTTGCAGCAGGCCACGATCTGCTTCGGCTCCGGCTTCAGCGCCGGCTGGCAGCGGCGACTCCGGCGATTGCAGCGGCGATGGGAACGGCAGCGACTGCGACGGCGACGGAGGCGGGCGGGATTCCCGGCGTAGATCTCGGTGAGTTTTTTTGTTTTTCTTTTTGTCTTCCTGGTTTTTCTCTAGACCGAGAAATCCTCTGCTTCTCTCTGCTTCCGGATTCTGCAACGATTTTTCTTTTCCTTTTTTTTTTTTTTATCTTTCTTTCAGCCGTCCGAACCTTCCAATTCTAATCCGATCTGATCAGATGACAAACTTGAAATTCTAAGGCATGGGCTTTCCTCCTTAGATCTGGAAAAACAAGAACCAGATCCTCTGCTTCTGCCGGCGGCCTCTTCCAATCTGTTGCAGAGCGGCCCACAAGAGATCACGCTTGATCTCTTCTCCTTTATCTCACAATCGATCTCTGTGACAAGTTGCAGCCAACGAATTCGCCAAGCCTCAACAGTGATCCGAACCCAATCATGCAGCGGTCAACTCCAAGATCTGAACCAATGTGAATCCTTTTTTTCCTCCGATCCAAGCGAGACCAGAGAACTCAATCTCGTCTTCTTCTTCTTCGATGGTGGCCCAACCAGAAATCACGAACCTAATCTCAGTTAATCTTCATGCGCACAACTTCCAAACCACTGAGCGATCTCCACCTCGCTCAGGAACCCGAGGAACACCAACCTCGGCTCTGATACCAATTGTTGTGATTGGCTTTGATACCAATTGTTGTGGCTTTCTGATAATCACCCGTTGTGCGCATCCACGGAATCACAAGATCAACAATCAACCACACATAAGAAGAGAGACCGAGATTTACGTGGTTCACCCAAATAGGGCTACATCCACGGGCACAGGAGGACGAACATCTTCACTATGACAAGTAAAGCATACAAGATATTCCCACACTCTCACCTCATCTCTCCTACGTGGTGTGGGAACACCACGGGCAACTGATGCCGCCGCTGCAAGGTCTAGGGTTACAGACTATACATATATATAATCTCCGCTTTCTTGGCCACCAAGAAAGCCCCGGTACAATTACCAAAATACCCTTGACCTTAAACCAGTCTCTGGCTAACCCAATGACTCATCCGGCTAAACCGGAATACAAGACATAAACCTAACAAAGGAGCCTCGAGTGAAGTGAAGAGCGCAAAGATGACGGAAGGTGGCATGCCCACGAGTCCAACCTTGGGCAGCCATATGAGAAATGAAGCATCTAACCACTAGGGTAAGATGCCATTCTTCACTACAAGGAGTAGTTGTTGAACACAAAAAAGACCTTGAGAATGCACTCATTGGCATAACCTGCATCCAAGCAAAAGGTTACACCATTGGATGTTATTTCCAACTTTTAAGTCCTTTCGTACTTTTTCAGAATTGACAGTTTTGCACTACACAATAAAGTTTAATACGAATATATGTATGTTGTTGGTCCTTACCAATAAAAATTACCATTGACCTAAGGATTGGATAATTTCTCTGATTCTACTAATTTCTAATCAAACTGTCAAACTCCTACAATTTGCTTTTTTCACTTGCTGGAAAATCGGTTTGCAGAAAGTTAAATGATCTCACATGTGTTGAAGCATATCTCACATCCGAAATGTTCCTTCTCTTTGATGAACATATAAAAAAACACTTTGGTTAAAGCTTCAAGATATTATATGAACTTCAACATCCTCATTCATGTTTTTAGAACTTCTCAATGCTAACTATTTCTCAATCACATCAACAAAAAGGTGTGATGCTCAAAGAAAACAAACAACTCAGGGCTTCCAAAATCTAGACAAAACTCCAATTGACCAGATTTGGCAAGACAATGGGAAGACAATGGTGTATAATTGGAAGTTCCAGTAGTGATAACTCAATAGCATCTGATCCCCCCCAACCCCCCCCCCCCACACACAACCCCGCAAAAGACTCTTATATTCGGTACAAAAAACTTTGACTTTTAGAGCAGACAAAGCCACCTTTTCGTATATGTGTCAGAGACTGCAGTCTGATCTGATATAACTAGACAACAGATCTGGGGACAGTGTTTGGTTGACAGGGAATAGAGATGCTCATTCCAGACTTGCCTATATTCTCCATTGATAAGTTAGGACCAAAGATGGAGCAGATTCTTTTCTTTTGATACATTTTCATGACAACGAGTAATTCCTGTATACACACAAAGCTTGTGCAAGTCAGAGGCAGAATTCTCACAGATAGCAGTTCAACATGGCAGTAGTGGCTACCAGAGACAAGCAGGACATCTTGCCAGATTTGATGGGAACAAATTTTATCTTTTGTTGGAATTTCATTTCTGGATCTATGTTCAAATGATGAACATGTGGAGTTCCTTGAAGGATTAAACAAAGAACGTGATTAAAAAATCTCCGCGGAATTTGTTTAATGAGCCACCAAAAATACCAGAGTGATTAGTTGGATCCTAAGCTCTTAGGAAGCTTAGTGAAAGAGGGGGTATATTCACATCAGGACTAACTTCAGGAAAATGATGTTGCTGCTTTCCAGTTGGAATTATAAAAAGCTGAGCAATATAAGAATGGAAAGGCAATTCAAGAATATTATTCATAATTAATTGACATTATAAATTGAATATGACTCACTAGTTTGCACCACCATTCCAGATAAGTCTCCTAAAGCAGTTCAAAACTACAAAAGAACAGCCAAAACTATCAGTATTTGATGGAAATTATATGAGGAATTTGAACCCATGAGAGCATTCATCATGAATCCCACACCTACTGTCACCTCGGATACATGTTTTCAAAGAACTACTTCGCAAGCAACAGCGATGCAGATCACAAGCTATGTTAGATCTCCTTAATGCCTCAGATGAGGTAAATGGATCTAGGGGAAAATCCCAAAGGGAAAAGAGATATGAGTATATTACCGGAAAGCATAAAGACATCTCAAAGATAACTCCCAAAAGGTTAAGATTTACAGGAAAACTAGGTACAAGACTTAAAAACAGTGTCTTTAGAGGTGTCAGAGGTTTACACCTTGAGGTCACCTCGTGGTAGGGGAGCTCAAAAACGAGCATGGCTTGCATTTAGAACGTACATCTCATTGGATTAGGCAAATTCGAGTGTACGCCCCAGATTTAGCTGCACTTCTGTCATTCGACCTAGATTTGGTGACCTATTCCCCATTTATACATCTCATTTTTAAGAAAAAAGGGAGGAACAATTAGTAATCATTAAGAGCAAACAAGGTTCACATGCCACGTTTGGAGGCTTATACCCATGCTTTGGGCAGTTGGAGCCTCTTGCCTCACACCTCAATGTTTTAAAGCAGTTTTAAAACATAGTTTCAAAATGTATTGATCTAGAAAATGCCCTTAAAAGCCCTTTCCTAGAGCACACCATGCCACCTTGCCTCACACCTCAATGTTTTAAAGCAGTTTTAAAACATTGTTTCAAAATGTATTGATCTAGAAAATGCCCTTAAAAGCCCTTTCCTAGAGCATACCATGCCACCACTTGTAAGTCCTCCTAGTCACATCTTTAACCTTGCTTCCATATTATCAAAATCCAAATCTCTCACATAGAAATGATTCAACAAATTGTTCACCACTTTTCAAAGTTCACTTCTCCCTTTCTACAAAGACTCATTTTCACACACTTCTTCTATTCCCTTTCTACCCAATTATCCTACTCCCTTTCTACACTACTTACTCTTGGTTTGCAAAACAACCACTCTCATAGCATCCTCTTCTATATTATCTCAAAAATTTAGGAATGAGATTAACAAATGATGATTATTTGGAGATTTTCAATGGAGAGTCAGGAATTTCGGGTCCTTTTAATGTGAAACTCGGTGAGAGATCCTTCATCTCCTTAGATCCAATTAAATCGAAAGGTGGTTAGAGCAAGTCCAATTGAAAATTCAATGGCTGACTATCCATTCAATCTACTTGATGCTACTTTGAATTTATTGGATTTAGGAGGTAGTGTGAGGTTTTCATCCACAATACTTTACCCATATTGACGATATAAATTTGAAATGGCTATCACTATATCAATCTGTTTGAAACACAGGGCATAATGGCTAATATAGTGTACATGACATGATATATCAAGCCATGTCGGTGCCAAATCTTCGATTTTATATAGGATTATTTAGTGGACACAGATTTTTTTTTCTTCAATTTTATGGATTTTTCATTTACAATAATCATTAATTAATTTTTCATATGTATTGCTAGAATGGATGGATGTTTAATTTTCAATATTTGAATATTTATTTTCCTTTAATGAAAGAATAATTAATGAATAATTAATTTCCAATGCATGGGCATACCCATTCGAGTGCAGATTATTTTGCTAGTCATAATATAAGAGTGAATATCTTGCTATTTAAGCTTTGTTTTTGTTGGTGACTGTGAGGCAAATTTGATTTAGTAAGTCTTCTATCTTGTTTTTTAGAGTGTTATTGATCTACATATTAATCTTCTCTAGACCTCTTGTCATCCTTCAGTGGTGTGTAAATATCTTTTTATAGTGGTAAGCTTGTAAACAATTAAGCGGCTGAGCCAATGCTTTCAAAATAATGAGCGTCACAATCACGACTGTTCCATTTGGCTTTATCTTGTCTGTATATCTCTTGTAAAGCTTTTGATTAATGTATGCTAACATTGAAAAAAGAAACAAAGAAAGAAAGAATTGTTCTATTTAATTATAAGCAAGAAAGAATTGTTCTATTTAATTATAAGCAAATATCTAAGCTCCCAACCAAAATTTCTATTTGCCCATGCATCTTTGTTGGAATATTTAAGCACTATCATGATCAGTATTATATTTTGAGAAGTTAGTAATTAAGAACCACAAGAGAAGCAATAATAAGGCCAGAAGAGGGCTACTGCTATTCTGGAGAAATTCCAGCACCAACCACTACTAATTGAATCAAATTGTATTATCAATCCAAACACCCAGTTGCCATTTCAGGGTTGCAGATGAAATGAAAACCTATGACAGTTTTGGCCTTTTCATATGTTAATGCAGATGAGAGCTAAATTAGCAATGCCTATTTAGACACCACCACTGATTGGATACTATGTGTAAGAGGTATGCACTAAAGTGACAATTTAGGCAAAGATTCAATATGGATAAGGCCTTAAACACCAACTCATAACTCAGCCTCATAAATTAAAAAACTTTTTATAAGTACCTACTATTTAGCCAATAGAAACTGGATCCACTGAGTTGTAGCTTGGGCATTAGAAACACACAAAGTATTCAATTTCTTACTGAAAGCTACTACATACAATTACATTGAACAAAAACCATCTATCAAAAATATGAAGTGACAGGAATTATATGCATCAACCATAGCTACTGTTACTGATTTCTGCATTCAAACAGGGTTGATATGCACCATTCAAAAAAAAAAAAAAAAACAGGGTTGTTATGTTAGATAATATAGTACATTAAAATGCATTTGAATTGCTTTAGATAGGGTCATTGGTTCAGAAGTTATGTTGGCTCTGACATTTATAATTTCAGTTTGTTCAATAGGTAATTCAGAAATTTTTACTTAGCAAGTGCTACTTACTTGGTACAATGTTTTGCAAAGGCTACAAACTCCTATGGAACGAGATAGTCACTGCATTTATTTAACTTCAAACTCAAAGATAGCCACTGCTCTGTTCAAGCTTCCACATTTCTGTAGAATGAAAAAAAAAAAAGGATAATAGTCTACACATCATCATAGATACATCTCAAGAAAAGTTTAAAAGAAAAAAAGAAGTTTTATCCTTTACATCTTCTACTTCCTTTGAGGAAGTGATTTTTTTTTTTTAATATGAAATGTGATAGGCAATTCCAGGCTATAAATACCCATTTTACATCATTGAAATTAGTTTTAAAAAGTTACATATAGATAAGTGTATATATTATATAAAACTATATTTATAAAAATTTGTTATAAGAGGGCATTACCTTCAACAAAGTGATTCTTAAAGCTGAGATATGATCAAAGACATAAATGCACACTGAAGTAGAAACTAAGAGGCAACATACACTTATTTAAAAGAAGAAGAAGAAGAAGAAGAAGAAGAAGAAGAAGAATTCTCACCTGAAGGAGCCAAGCCGTGTAGTTTTGTAAGTGGCCTGGCAAAGCAAACCTGTTAATGAACCCTGTACCAGGAAATCACAATAACAAACAAACATAACTTTCTCCATTCGTTTATAACAAAACAAAAACAAAGAAATAAATCCTCTAAAGAAATTCTAAAATGTCTAAGTGGCATAAGGGCTGGATTTGCTTGGGGGATTAGTCCTGTACTACTACTGGGGCAAAGATCTCTCAGCCAAAAAGGTTGCATCGATTGCCTAAACATCTCTTGGATTTCAAAAAATACAGAGAGGGAAATGAAAAAGGAAGGCCCAAATAAAAGAAAGAAAGAAAGAGAGGCCATCTAGATGAAGATGGGCCAAGAGAGGATTCTGCTGAGGTAGGAACGAGAAACTCCCCCGAGAAGAGGGATTCATTATTCTGGCACCAGACCCATGTATGAATCAATTCAAAGCAAACCACCACACCACACCACACCACACCACACCCCTAGCCAAATATAATGGAATCAATCTCAAAGAAATTCCATCCCATTACCATACCATGAAATGAGATTAAAATAATAATAACATAATAGTAGTTCATCTGGCAGAAACCCCAACAGAGGGGAAGGAAAGAATAATAATAAAAGGAAAAGGAATGCAATGCATTTTGGATTTACTACTTACACGAGAGAAATCGGCAAGAAGAATACGGATCGATCTTGGTGTGTGGACAATGACTATCAGCTGTTTCGCTCGTTGTATTCACTTCTTATAGACGTTAGAAGCGATTGAGAACTGCTCGTCCTGCTCTTTTAATTCTTGCTTTCTTCTTTCTTTCCAGTTCCAATTGTGGAGGGATGCATTTCTTCTCTCACGGGCACGGCAAACAACTAATAAGGACTACATCTTAGTTTTGGAGTGTGCGAACTCTTACTCCAATACTACATCTTAGTTTTAGGATGTGTGCTATCTTACTCCAATACTCGCCTCCTTCCTTACACTTTTCCATTACCAAAGGACAACCCCAAAGCACTAGCTCAACAAGGGTGGCTGGTAGCTCCTCAGGCAAGAAATGAATTTCAGGACACAATCCAAGCTCCAGTTTAACAAGGGAAGTGAGATTTTTTAGCCATGTTGGCAAGCACTTCAGATTCTTGCATGACAAAATTGAGAGCTTTTGAAGAGCGAGGGGCAGAACCACATCACCTAGGGATTTGAGCTGGCGACACTGGGAAATTTGTAAATCTTCAAGTGATGTAAGCGACCACAATCCATTAGGCAGTGATGTTAGATTTGGAAAGTCTTCTATTCGTAGCAAGGAAAGAAAGCTAAGATACTGCAATGAGCTCAAGATCTGTTCATCACATGTTTGCAAACTTAGACTCAGAATGGTTGAGAATCGATGAAGAGTAGCCAATTTCTCACAATTTACGATTTGTAGAGATCTCAAGGTGAAAGGAAAATGCTGAAGGCCCCTCAACTTGTAGCAATTAATTATTACAATTTGATTGATATGGCTAAAATCTCCTTCTAGGTCAAACCATTCCTCCAGATCAGGCATAGAAGAAATATGAAATGATTTCAATGATGGGAAAGCCTTCACTGTGCCATCGCCACCACAGATTTCATGCCCCACTTTTTTCACTCCATAAAGCATTTCAAAACTCAGATATTTGAGGGAAGGGAGTTGGCCGAAAGGAGGGAGATGTTGGCATCTGCAACGAGACAAATGGACAGAAACCAGATTGGAGAATAATGGGCCCCCCAACCATGTTGGGAATGTGACGCCACAGTAGCCTTCAATATATAGATCTCGAAGGTTGGAGTGAGGTTGGAGGGCTTTGAGTACCTCCTCCTCAATGCCTGTGCCTATGCCTTCTTGTCGCAACGCCTCATCATCCCATCTCCATTTCAACCATAACGAGTCCATGTTTTTCTTATTATTCAGCTTAGCCTCTTTGGCCTCCTTCACATTAACCACATTCTGAAGCTCAGCAATCTCAAGAAATCCTCGTAAATGTTGCATGTCCTTCAACTCGTTGATCCTGCATCCAATCTCTTTTCCCACTTTAAACTTCCTCAACTGCTGAAGACTTGTTAATCTCGAAATATTTGGTGGAGTGGAAACTGGGCTACCAAATAAAGACAGATTTCTTAGACTGACTAGGTTGCTAAAGTCACTGGGTAGCTTTCTAAGATGAAAACAATCCTCGAGCTTCAAGGTTTGTAGATTATAGAGTCTAGTAGTTGATATGGGTAACATTTTAATCTCTGTCGATGATAAGTCAAGATACCTAAGTTGTGACAAATTTCCAATTGATTCTGGTAATTCATGAGTTATGACATGAGTTCTGCAAAAAAGGGGACTTTGTCCGTGCAACTCCAAAGTGCGTAGATGCCTCAAATTTACAAACAAATCAGCTGGGACAATATCGATGCCAGACAATGTAAGAGTGCGCAGATTTTTAAAACAATATAAATCCTCTAAATTGATTGATCTCGCATCAAACATGCACGAACGCGACAAATAACGAAACTTGTCAGCATTTGCAAGTGAGTTCCCATCTACTCTTTCCAAAACATCAGCTCCTAATACAGCACGTGCGAGATCAAAAGTGAGATCATGCATTGTGTATACGGAAATGATTTGATTAGGTTCCAGAGGACTAAACAGAGACCTCGAAACCAAATCATCAATATATTCCTCAGCTATGTCTTCCATTTGCTTGCTTCCTCCAGACGGAATAAAACCTTGTGCCATCCAGTGTGTAATTAATTCATTCTTTTGGAAAGAATACCCGTTATCAAGTATGCAACTGCAATATGCAAAACACCGCTTCAAATGTGCTGGCAAGTGATGATAACTCAATTTTAGAGCGGGCAAAATGCCATCTCTTTCTTCCGGCAAATCCCATATCTCACTGTTCAAAATTTTTTCCCACTCGCGAGCATTTACTTTAGAGCGTAAGAGACCTCCGAGTGTCTTCACTGCCAAAGGCAACCCATTGCACTTCTCTACAATTTTCTTGCCAATCTCTACCAACTCTGGATGTGCATCTGAATTCTCTTCAACAAATGCTCGTCTTTTGAAGAGAGACCAGCATTCATCATCGGACAGACCCTGCAAAGAATGAGTGGTAACTGTTCCCATGATTGTGGAAACTCTTTGGCTTCTTGTGGTTACTAGAATTCTACTTCCAGTTCTTGTCCCAACCATCAATGGAGCTCGTAGAGCATCCCATTCATTAAAGTTGTCATTCCAAACATCGTCCAACACAAGCAAAAACCTCTTCCCTTGCAGAGCCTTCTGAATGCTAACTTGAGTTGCATCCAAGTCCGTAGGATGAGGAGCACTCCCAGGAACTTTCTCCGCAATGGCTTTTGTGAGCCTAATTAAATCAAAGTCTTTTTCCGACACATAAACCCAGGCTCTTATCTCAAAATGTTTCTTCACAAGTTCATCATTGTAGATCAGTTGAGCAAGCGTCGTCTTTCCAAGTCCACCCATGCCGCAAATGGGAACGACCTGGACACCTGATTTGGAGGCCGAAGAGTCGTCCGATGTCAACAAACTGAGCAGCTTCTCTCTGTCACTTTCTCTTCCGAATACAGTCGACTCATCTATGATGGAGCCAGTCGGAGTCCTCTTTCCGGTTACGAACGATTCAGAGTTACGTATGACTTGGAGGTGGAGCTGCTGGTTGCCTCTGCTCTCAATCTCGTCTAATCTCTCTCTAATCTCCTTAATTCGAGGACCCGTGTTCAGATTGGAAACAGTGCTAGAGAATAAGTCGGATACCTGATCAGCCAGCTTTCTCTTTCTTGTTTGCATTGAGGCTTCCGCTTCTATTTTGGATCGAAGGAGTAGGGATTCGAGTTCATCGAGGATGTCCTCGGCGTCGTAGGCAGCATCCTTGAGTTCTCTGAGCCACCGGCGAAGTGATTCCTCTTTGATTTGTCTGTCCTCTGCGTCGTGGAGAAGGGCTTGGATTCTGGAAAAGGTTGATTTCAGCTTTTGGGCCTCTCCTTGAACACCACCGAAGAGAAAGCCTAGGCTTTTGAGGAAAGGAGGAGCGGACAAAGTATCAAACATCCTTTGGAAAAGGGAGCTTAAACCTGCATCTACCACAGTTGAAGCTACAAACTCCATGGTAATTCCAGTAGCACCTCTCAGTGAGATGATAGAAAGAGGGAGGGAGGGAGAGGTGAAGGAATGAGGAGCAAGATCTGAAGAATTGAAGCACAATAATAAATTCAACAAGCGCGCCAACAAAAGCCAGGTCCCCCGGTGACTGTGAGTCAAAAAGAGAAACCTCGTCAACAAAAGCCAAGTCTCCCGGTGACTGAGTCAAAAAGAGATGCTAACGTTTGGGGCACACAAGAGAGGAAATTTCAAAGAAGATGCAGAATCACGTGACCAAAGCTGACATAAGGACGAAAAAGATAAACAAAGCTATAGATCTAATGTCGGTCGGTGAGATGAGATATAAAATGCCGAAACATTTTTCACTTGAGTTTGGCCGACGTCACATTCCTAAATGTAAAGGACCTGAATTTTTAATAATAATAATATTTTGTATCCATCAACGCATTTATAAAAACAACATTTAATCATGTATTTTATAAATAATCAATATGATGGTGGTGGGTTCTACAGTAAACTTGGGTTCTACATTGTGCCACATATCCCCGGTGGCAACGGGGCCGAAGAAGAAGATGAATGGGAATGAGGGAGGGAAGGATTTGCATATGTTCGTATGGAGCTCAAGTGCCTCACCAGTGTCTGAAGGTGGGATTCATGTGTTTAGAGGGGGGGATTTTGGGAACGAACAGCATGGTGGGGTTGGTCTTTCAGCTCACCCAAAAGGTTAGAGAGCTGTTAACCTGCTTTGTTTTTAGTTCTCTGTTTTGGGTTTTCTATTTTTATCTGTTTGGTTATGATCTTTTGCGATTATGATGCTTGGAGATGTTTGGATTTTGTCTTTGTGAATTTCTCTTTTTTAGCTGTTTGGTTGTAATCTTTTTGTGATTTTGATGCTTGGAGCTGATTGATTTTTGGTTTTTTGGTATTTTCTGCGCATGGAATGGGTGTTGGTATGGGCCTCTTTGTTTTTTCTAATGCTGATAGGGATGTCTGGTTGTTGACTTGTTTGGTGGTGGGGATCTGCTGTTGGTTTGCTTGGGTATTTGTCGACTGTTTTATCTGTGGTTGGTTTTTGTGGGGTTTTGATTTGCTGTTGGATATATGCATGATTTTTTATCTTTTAATTTGGTTATGCTGTTGGTGCTAGCATTGGATTTGTGGCTGTGTTTTTTTTAAACTTAGTTTTCAAGTAACAGTCCATATCCCTTTATCTGCCATCCTCCACTGTCCGAGCTGTTGGAACTTGGAATTTCAGCTTGATCTTCTATTTTAGAAAACATTTCAAAATAGTTTCCAACTATGGGCTAATCTCAAGAAAGGGGTCCCAGGAGTCCTTGATTTCAAAACAGCTCCTACAGTTTGCATGACTCTTGAAAGTCCTTTCAAGAAAAGAAAAAAGAAGTCCACTCAGATTTCAGACGGCTTGCTCTAATTCCCTTGGATAAGCAAACAAGTGCCTTCAACACTTGTCCATATCCAATGTTTCTTCACAAACCCAATTCATGTTTAGGCTTCTATTAATCTTAATTTCTCCACTTCTCTGTGTCTTCCAGCTTTATCCTTAGCTTCACATTTTAACCCAGAAGGGTATCCATCTTTCCCAAGAAACCTATTTTGTGTTTGGACTTTTATTAATCTTTACTCCACTCCTCTGGAGCTTCCACTTCATCTTGCCGAAACAGACGCACACAAAGCTTCTACTTCACCTTAAAGCTTCATCCTTTATCTTCACCTTCTTACCGACAATGGAATTTCTGTAGAATGGATTTGGTTTGACTTCACCCACTTGGGTGTTGGGTGACTAGCGTAACACATGGGTTTGCACTCCACGTTGTGTGTTTGAATCCCCCCAAACTTACATGGTGCATGTGTTTGTGGGTTCTGTGCCCACCCACAGGGGAATAGTCTTGTTGTGTTTATTTACAATGGGAAATCCTCAGCGTAAAAAAAAATGCCTAGAGTTTGATTTGGGTGAATAACTGAACCACGTGGTTTTTTCTTGAGTACTGAAACGGATAAAGGATGAGTAAGCTTGATTCTTATGGAGTTGTGGGAGTTCTTTTTTTTTTTTTTTTTTTTTTTGGTAATGGGATTATCATATCTGCCATTTTTTTGGTGGTCTCATCACAAATAAGTTTGGATCCGCCTGATGTAGCCTGGATTAAAAATGACTGCAGCTAAATCATTGGACATTTGCATTGGGAGAATACATGTACTCTCGTTTGGTCCATTATGATGAAATTCTCTAGAGGTTATCATCAAAAATATAAAAAAAGAAATGAAGAAGGAAAGATGTGCACATCTGATATTCTTCTTGTTTGATCTTAGAAGCTCAGCATGACCCATATGAAGAGTATGGACGTGATGATTTCACCTTTGGAAATGGAAATGTGTCACATGGCGTGGAGTCTCTTCACAAGGATTGTGATGGCCCATGCCTCTCCAAGCTGAGATCAAGCTCAACAACACAACTTCATCCAAAGAATGTGACCCAAGGTGAAACAAAGCCTACTTCTATGCCACCTGCCAGCGTGATGACCAGACTCATTTTGATCATGGTTTGGCGGAAGCTCATCAGGAATCCCAACACTTACTCAAGCCTGATTGGCCTTATATGGTCTTTGGTCTCTTTCAGGTGAGAATCTAGCAATCCTTTTAGTAAGAACTCCCATTCCTGCTTTCTTTTGTGATGAATCATAAGTTCCTTGGACCTTCAGTTTGATCGTTTTTGGCCCATTTTAGGATATTCCAGCCTATGCTGCCCAAGGTCAGGTGTCTGCTTTGGAATATCCCTGCCTCTCACTATTTTACCTGTTTCTTCCTTTGTGCTTGGGTGGTTCCTTCTCGATTTTGTTGAACTTGTTGTGGAACTTTGGGGTTGTAGTCTACCAAGGGTTCCTGCATAAGGCAGCTTAAGATTGTCCCGCTTATGGAACTTTTGGGGTGTAGTCTACCAAGGGTTCAGCTCATCATATTGTCCATCTACTGCCCAAAGCATGGGCCTGAAAATGCACTCAACGTCTGGGAACATTCTCAGTCCAAGGGTGTAGTATGCTCTGCACCTTGATTTGTGTACATATGGGCCCCATGGTTTTGTGGTCCAGAGCATTGATTGATGAGCTTCACCTTTTAGTAGGATATGCCCATACATGATTCATGTAGCCATGTCAGGAGACCAAAGTCATCTTTTCTTTTTTTTGTTATTTTTAATTTTTTGACCCTGAATTCATAGAACTTCTGCATTCTATCAATCAAAGGTTAAGGGATGGTCCAATTCACCTTTTATGTACTATATCTTCTGCAGGTGGGGGATAGAAATGCCTGCAATCATTGCTAAATCAATCGCAATACTCTCTGATGCTGGCCTTGGAATGGCCATGTTCAGTCTTGGTCTGTACAGATTTTCAATTTTGGACTACATTAGTTATTGGCAGTTGCTTGGTTTACATTGAAGTCTAGACAATAAAATTTCACAGATTGTTGTCTTTTGGATAATTGCAGGTTTGTTTATGGCCTTACAACCTCGGATCATTGCATGTGGGAACTCAATTGCAGCCTTTGCCATGGCTGTTAGATTTCTCACAGGGCCTGCAGTTATGGCTGCTGCTTCAATTGCTGTTGGATTGCGTGGGGTTCTCTTACGCATTGCCATTGTGCAGGTAACCAAAACCAAATCCCACAATCAATCCAAATGCTGTTTGAATTAAAGAGAAAAGAAGACATTAGGGATATTCTTTCAATGACAAATTTTTTCGCTATTGGTATCAGTGATGGAATGCAGAATTGAACAAAACCTAAAAGAAGCTATGAAAATTCCATGTGAAGCATGGCTTCCACCGACAGATGAAACAAATTTATTTAGTGATTGGAATCATTAATCCTTTGGACCTCAAGTGATGGGCCATAGCAGTCAGAAGTTGGGGTGCATTCCCAACCTTACTAAAGCTGTGGAAATTTACTGCTGAATGTAGATCATTACTTAGATGCTGTTTTGGAGGTGTACTTTTTATGCCTATTTGATTTAAAGCTGATTGAAATAGATGCTTGAGTAAGACTATTTGGCAATTCATGTGGATGCCACATTCAATTAATTTTAGGACCCTTTGCTTCTTTTTCGATAGGTAACCAAAACTTAACCTTTTCAACTAGACATGAATGTCCAAAAACTAGAATACAGTTTCAAATAAATAAGACTTGCCTGACAGGCCCTTAGCATATCTCGTGTTCTAGTCAACTGTCACCTATGTTACATGGACTCAGCATTAGTATCGGGTGAGGGTGCGCCTCAAGAAAGTATGTCAAGTATCTTAAAAAGGAAGCATCGGCATGAGTATTGGGTGCGTATGTGTCGAGTGGAGGTGCGTCACGGTTTTAGGCAAGTCTGTGTATCATATAGATTGTCGCTTGGGTAGATGCAACTAAGTGGGTGACTGGCAGAGTCCACTCACCTTCCTTTTATTTTTTATTTTTTGCTGATCAGTAAATCACCTTCTTTGGACTATAGATGCCCCATTTGCATTAAGTCTGAAGTTTGCCTTGTCAAAACTGGAGAGTATCCCAAATCCCAATTTACATGCCTAGTATTCAAGGTGATTGCAAAACATACATTAAACTTTAGGCACAAATCAAGATTGCAAGCGTTCTCCCTATCGGACAGCCATATCTGTGTAACCTGTTCTCTGCTTTTGATCACTTGATGTTATTATTGCAGGCAGCTCTTCCTCAAGGAATTGTTCTCTTCGTCTTTGCTAAGGAGTACAATGTTCATCCTGACATACTAAGCACTGGGTTCGATCTCTTGATCACTGGTTTCTTTATCTTTGATTTCTTCTTGGTACGAGTTACATGCACATGTACCTTTTTGTGTGCGCTGCGTGCAAGGTATAACAGAGGTATTTTAAGATGCAACTGCCAACAGCTGTTTGTACATACTTGTGTACACACAGCACTTGCACATTCTCCCACAACTGAACAAGAGTGCTAATCGGCCCTGTAATTTCTATGTAATCATTTACGGAAGCCATTGATATTTCAAGACAGCCATGCCCAAAATTCTCCACAATCAGATTCTTGGTCATTCAGTTGTCGTGTGCTATCCAACAGACAATATGTACTCAACAGACAATGTGCACTCAAAATGACCGTCACATGGATTGAAAATCTCCATGTGGGAGAGGGATTTGGACCCAACTTCAATGCTGGTTCCTGCCAGATGAATTGCCTGTCTCAAAGACTATTGAGCTGCCCGCATGATTACAGGATGAAATCGAAGCCTTTGTTGGACATAGCCAAACAAATGCTTGTTTCTCCATGTAAGCGTGCATGCACTGATATTTATTTTTCTGTTGACAGTTCATCTTCTTTTAATATGCTTGCAGGGTTTTCTTTGGAATGCTAATAGCTCTCCCCATAACTCTAGTTTACTACATTCTATTGGGACTGTAGAGGTGCTGCTCAAAGGAACAAAGAAATAGCGCAGTAAAAACTGCACTCCAAAATGAAAAAAAGAAGCTTCTGTAAATTCCTTCGATGGGTTTTTATTTTTTGGGTCTACCTATTTATTTTGGTTTGGCAGTGAAATTGAAATTTTGTGACAGCAATTTGAGGGTGGAATGCATACACCCAAGAGGAGTAGGAAGAAGAGAGAAGAGAGAATGACTGTTGGGAGTGGAGTTTTTGAATCATTTTCATTTGAGCTCCTTTTTATATTTTGTAAACGAGTGGAAGTTGTAGGTTAAGATGTTGGCATCCCACTGTGTAGTTTTTTATTTTTATTTTTTGTCAAAGCATCCGACTGTGTACTTGAAAAGAGGAAAGGTTAATTGGAAAGTGAATTTTTCCTCCCTCTTACTGTCCTTTGTTGTCAAGCTGACTGGTTTGAGATTGGATTTATGATGGAAACAGCTCTCTCGATCTCTAAAGCAGACAGGCACTTGATTTTTAAATTTAATGGGAAAGTATGCCCTCTATCTTGCGGGGCCAGTAGCTTTTTCATCTAATAGACAAGTATCTTTGGCCCAAAATAACCCAGACGGTGGAGCTCATTTTGTCTATTAAGGGAGACTTTGGGTAGGACTCAAGAAGTGGTGGTATCCAATAATGGTCTGGATTCCAGAAATGCTAACACAGATTGAAGAGGATAGACAAAAAATAGTCTGAGTTGGGCTTGAGATTATGCAAACATGACAGATAATCCTTTATTATCGTTTCAAGTTGCTCGTATTGATAATGTTAGATAATCCAATTCTATCATTTGTCATAGGCAATGCAAACATGACAGATAACTTCACTAGGAATTGCTTGAATTTTATCATACTTCATCTATGTGCAGCTCAAACAGGATTTCAGGTCTCTGTGAATTAGCAAACTATTGTTGCCTCAGTATCTGGTGATTTATTCGTAGTGATTGACGTAGCCTTAGGAACGGGTTCTAATTGATTGTAAAATCAATAGCCCAATAAACTCTCATCATGGGGAAATTCCTATGTCACAGCAAGGAGACAGAAGTAGATAGCTTACCTTAGTCCGTAAATCCACTGTCAAAGAGGGGAAGTGAAAACTTTATGTACGCTTAAAAACAACTTGCACTCGAAAGCAATATGAAAGAACTAACTTTCCAAAGCTTAAATAGAGCATGCATGTAACCTATGGAGGGCCATAAATGGGGGTGTAAGTTTAGCATTTCTCTATTTAATAACGCACTCCATCTATTTAAAATCAAGACTATGACAATCATAATTTTTTAGATTGGTACTAACAATTGTAATTTGAGTAGCCATCCCACAAGCACTGGAAGTTAGAACTTCGATTACACATTAATCCTTATTAATTGTATATTTTTTGGTAACCCAACCAAGCAGGTTGTGACTCAACTAAGAGCTTATACAAACGGAAAGAAAGCCTGCTCACGTGGAAAAGGTGCGAAAGGAGCCCCGCACCCGTATTAAGAAAGCTCACAAAAGTGGAAAGGAAGCTATACTCACAGGAAGAGGCTGTTCTACGGGTTCTATCGGAGGAGGGTCCTAGGAGGGTTCAAATTGGAGATAGACTTAACCATTGGCAATTTTACACAAAGTGGCTGCTTGCTGCTCTGGAACCTAGTTTTACATCATACACAATAATAATAATAATAATAATAATAATAATAATAATAATAATAATAATAATAAAGAGTTACAAAAATTTTTATAGTTGAATTTCTCTTCAAATTCACCATATAGGCTATGTACAATAGCACAATGCGGCGATAAATTTTATGTAGATACTCCACAACTGCTTTTGATTTTGTTTCAAGACCGTCAATTGATACTGATAATTTATGAATTTTCTCAATTGATTTATCAGTTTCCCTTAATGCTGACTGTTTTTCAGATAAATAGCAATAAGGCCACAGTGATGCACGGGTTAAATCTCATGCAGATGAGATAGTTATCGTGTGTGGGCTTTGACTCATGTTATACCAGTGTCAATAACAGTGAATTTCCTGACCCGCTGCTTCGTTTGATGACCTAGCTATCAAATTATGATTTTTTTTTCGACTTTCTGAATATTAAACTAACAAAATAGGAAGCTCAACGGGTTGAAACATGGGTGTGTGAGTAGAGTGCACTGATATGTTAAGCCAATGAAAATGCTTAATTAAATGGAGGAAATCGATAGTGTGCACTACACTAAAATTGTAATTGAGTTCGGGCTGTAACGACTCATTAGATAATGATTGCTTTGCTGGTTGCTCTTATTATAGCTAATTGGACTATTTCCACCTGTTGGACCTGGCTCATGAATATGAAGATGAGAGGATCCATGGTTGCTGAATTGTTGTTGGGCACAAGAAAATTAATGGTAAAATCATATCCAGGAGTAAATGGACTTAGATATATCCTACTTTAAATTTGTCCTCCAATTTTATGTGTATATGAATTTGTCTTCATTAACCATGTGAAAGTTCAAAAATACATGCATCAACTTCATCTGGCCACAACCAAGAGATGATGAATTCAGAATATTAATTTGTTGAAACCTCTCTGTCTCTCTTTGGGTCTTGGGAGGCTTTAATCAAGATGGATAGGAGCCTTCATAAGTCATAAATCAAGTGGTTGAAAAATTATGCTTTGCAACCAATAACCAGTAAAAATAGAAAAATATGCTTTGCATCAAATACGGAGTATAAAGAAAAAGGGGAATTATCCATCTATAAAGAAAAGTGAACGGCTAGCAAAGTCTTCACACCAGATAGCAACCTCCCAGTAATTTTCCAAAAACCACCCTTTTTCGTCTGACCCATTTGTTTGCTCCAGATGCCATGTGCCATTGTTAAAGCCACCTTTATTTAGTATATTTAAAGGCTTCATTGAGATGGAAAGCACCCTGCATGAGTTATACATAGAATTTCACATCTGGCATCCATGAAAAACATAGAATTTCAGATTTTGCAACAACCAAGGACATATTACATAATCATAAGGCCACAACCAATTACACAAAGAAAACGGGGAAACATAGAATTTCTGGTTTGGCATCCATGGAACTGAAAGAAATTCAACTCTGTTATGTAATTTCTTCAACCTTGAGCTATGGTGCTTAGGCCTAAGCATTGCTCGAAATGATATAAAGAAAGAAAGGTAGATGATCTCAAAAGAGAGATCACACCTGATAAAGGAAAGAGTTTTGTGTTGATAATTCAGATAATTCTTTTATTGAAAGTGAGTCCCAAATATATACAAGAAACTACAACAGATGTCCCAAATATATACAAGAAACTACATGAGAGAACCCACTTCCTAAGGATCTACTCCACAAGACTCCTACAGCTAACAACAAACTCCTACAATGGAAGTGACTCGGCTAATTCAAACCAGCAAAAGAAAAAAAAAAAAAAAAAACAACAACAACCAAAAGTAACAAGCAAAAGAAATATCTACACCATAGTGAGGATCCGCTGCATGATAGGGCCCATAATCATGTAGTCGTGCCCCAAGCATCCTGATAAGATAATATCACATATCAAAATCTATTTCATGAAAAACACAGAAGTTCAGATCTGGCTTAAACTATTCCAAAAGAACTAAATAAAGACATGAGCACCAAATAAAAAATAAAAAAAGACCACAAACATTCTTATTCTTTAAAGTTGTACATAGTTGATAAGCAAGGCAAGGAAATCTGATGCCGATGCAACAATAGAGAGAAGTGTGTGTGAGTAAAAGCCATTCCATGACAGAACTGGACTTTTCACAGTATTTGATCAGCTTTGACAGAAAAAAAAAAAAAGGCTTTATTGTAACATATAAACAATGCAACGAAATGTATGAAAACTTATATTCAAAGTTAGGCAGTATTTGAAATCATTTACCTATAATCAGATGGGCATTTTTTTGGGCTCAATCCACGCTCCTACTCCTACCACTACATAAATTCATCTTAGATGTAAATTTATAAGAATATAGAACACATTAGAGAAACAGTAGATATGGTGAAACACCAAGTTCAACTAAAATTAACAATAAAACAAGAAGAATTAAAAACAATAGGGAACCCATTCTATAAAGAACTTGAAAATCAATACAACTTCAGTAAACATAAATACATATAATCTAAGTTGGGCACTTAGTCTTAGATGACTGGGTTATCATGAAAAAATTGCTTGTTGTGATTTTTGTTAATTTCATATAAATGGATTGCACTCGATTTGAGATCAAGGGTTTTGAATGATTTAATGTAGTTCACGCAGGTAACATAAGAGAATTATTTTATATAAAATTGAAATAAATTCTTGCCAAGTTCAGCTTGTTCTCACACATCTGTTGTTTTGAGTGTGTGTTTGTGTGTGGGGTGGTTTGGTGTCAAATAATGAAAGTCATCCTTTATGTTTGTTCCACCATTATAGGGCTACATTCCTGAATCATCAATTCAATCATGTCAAGACGTTTAATTCACTTGCCATCCAGTGACATTGGGAGGAAACATTTTCCTTGCACAATACCTTCGCATCAGTGCATGGTTTATGAATTATGATGCTCTCCTCGCATTCCTTCTTCTCATAAGCTTATTTCTAAGTGACATTGGACAATAACAAAGAACAAAAGGAATTGTGTTCTAGTAGTTTCTTTTGCCCATTCATGTGAAGTCCTCATTGCGAGTTCCATCTCGCAATGCACTCAACAGACAATTACTAAGTAGAATAAAAATATAGGAATAAAAAATTCAAGTAAAACAAAAGATTACAAGACAAAAAACTACATCACAGGAATCAAAAAGAAATCATGACCATATAGGAGATCCTATTTGAAAGAAGACTGAAAAACTCATCAACATTTTTGAAAAGCTTAAAAAGTGGCCACCCTTAAAACAAAATCTTCCATTAAGATATACTAGAGGTAAATAAAAATTTTAAATTCAGCACTATTCATCACTCTACATGTTGCTTATGGTTGTGAATCCAAACAGAGCATCTGGAGGTACTTACAGAAATGTTCTTGGCACAAAAGATACCAATCAAATATTCCCATTCATCAATGATGTCCTTGAAGAGGCTGTTGGAGAAAACAGAAATGCTCCACCCACACTCAAGGATCAATGCCAGTAAATGGTTGTTTTTCCATTGATTCATTGTACATGTAGAGCATCTGCAAGATAAGCATTTTCATGTTCACAGTGGTGAGTACATATACAGCGGTAAAAAACATGGACTCAATATACATTTTTTAATAATTGGGACTTCTGAGAGAAATTTTACGTGCAATGCCTGAATCAGTGGCACGTGAATATTGAATTCATGATTATTTTAGGTTTTCTGACATTTTATGCCCATATCCACCTCGTTCCTGAAACTTTTCCTGCAGTAGAGGACATTAGCTAATATAATGTTAAGATTCGAAATAGAGCTAGAGAATAAGTCAGAAACCTGATCAGTCAGCTTCCTCTTTCATGTTTGCATTGGGGCTTCTATTTTGGCTCGAAGGATTACGTATTCGACTGCATCAAGGATGTTCTCGGTGTCGTCAGCAGCATCCTCAAGTTCTCTCAGCCAAAGCCACGGGCGAACTGATTCCTCATTGATTTCTCTGTCCTCTGTGTCATTGAGAACGGCTTGGATTCTCAAAAAGCTTGATTTGAGCCTTTGGGCCTCTCCTTCAACACCAAAAACCATCTATCAAAAGTATGAAGTGACTGGACATGCATGCAACAACCATGGCTACTGTTATTGATTTCTGCTTTTAAACAGGATTGATATGTTAGATAACATAGTACGTTAAAATGCATTTGAACTGCTTTATATAGGGTCATGGGTTCAGAAGTTATTTTTCCTCTTACATCTATAATTTCAGTTTGTTCAATAAGTAATTCAGAAATTGTTTACTAAGCAAGTGCTACTTACATGGTACAATGTTTTGAAAAGTTTACAAACTCCAATGGAATGAGACAGTCGCTGCATTTATTTTACTTCAAAAGATAGATACTGCTCTATTGAAGAAGCTTCCACATTTCTGCAGAATGAAAAAGGAAAAATAATTATAGTCGATACATCATACTAGATACATCTCAAGAAAATTATAAAATAATATAATGGAATCGATCTCAAAGAAATCCCATCCCATTACCATACCATGAAATGAGATTAAAATAATAATAATAATAATAACATACTAGTACTTCATCCATCTGGCAGAAAACCCAAACAGAGGGGAAAAAAGAATAATAATAAAAGGAAAAGGGATGCAAATGCAATGCATTTTGGATTTACTACTTACACGAGTGAAATCGACAAGAAGAATCCGGATCCATCTTGGGGTGTCGACGGTAGATGGTATGGAAATCTGCTGATCCTGCTCTTCCAACTATTTCTATTTTTGTGATGTGTGATATCTTACTCCAATACTCGCCTCCTTCCTTACACTTTTCCGTTACCAAAGGACACCACCGAAGCACTAGATCAACAAGGGTGGCTGGTAGCTCCTCAGGCAAGAAATGAATTTCAGGACAAGATGAAAGCTCCAGTTTAACAAGGGAAGTGAGATTTTTTAGCCCTGTTGGCAAGCACTTCAGATTTCTGCATTCTAAAATTTCGAGCTTTTGAAGAGCGGGGGGCAGAACCACATCACCTAGGGATTTGAGCTGGGGGCACATGGAAATTTGTAAATCTTCAAGCGCTGTAAGCGACCGCAATCCATTAGGCAGTGATGTTAGATGTGGAAAGTCATATATTCGTAGAAAGGAAAGAGAGGTAAGATACTGCAATGAGCTCAAGATCTGTTCATCACATCCGCTCAAATCTAGTTGAAGAATGGTTGAGAATTGAGGAAGAGTAGTCAATCTCGCATATCCCCATATTTCTAGACGTCTCAATGTGAAAGGAAAATGAGGAAGCCCCCTCAGCTTGGAGCAGTATGATATTTTAATTTGATTGATATGGCTAAAATCTCCTTCTAGGTCAGACCATTCCTCCAGATCAGGCATAGAAGAAAAAAGAAATGATTCCAATGCTGGGAAAGCCTTCACTGTGCCATCACCACCACAGATTTCACGCCCCACTTTTTTCACTCCATAAAGCTCTCCAAGACGCAGATATTTGAGGGAAGGGAGCTGGCCGAAAGGAGGGAGATGTTGGCATCTGCAATGAGACAAATAGACAGAAACTAGATTGGAGAATAATGGGTCCCCCAACCATGTTGGAAATGCGACGCCACAGTAGCCTTCAACATGCAGATCTCGAAGGTTGGAGTGAGGTTGGAGGGCTTTGAGTACCTCCTCCTCCTCAATGTCTGTGCCTATGCCTTCTTGTCCCAATGCCCCGTCATCACATCTCCATTTCAACTCTAACTTCTTAATTTTTTTCTTATTATTCAGCTCAGCCTCTTTGACCTCCTTCACATTAACCACATTCTGAAGCTCTGAAATGCAAAGTGATCCTTGTAAGTGTATCAGGTCCTTCAACTCGTTGACCCTGTGTCCAATCTCTTTTCCCACTTTAAACTCCTTCAACTTTCGGATACTTGTTAATCTCCCAATTCTTGGCGAAATGGAAGCTGCGCAATGGTCTAAAGACAGCTTTCTTAGGTTGACTAGGTTGCTAAAGTCACTGGGTAGCTCTATAAGATTTGTACAAAATTTGAGCGACAAGGTTTGTAGATTGTATAGTCTGGTAATTGATTTTGGTAACTTTTTAATCTTCAGAGAGGATAAGTCAAGATACCTGAGTTGTAACAAATCCCCAATTGATTCTAGTAATTCATTACATATGAAATGTGTTCCATACAAATTCAAAGTGCGTAGATGCCTAAAATTTAAGCACAAATCAGCTGGGATATTGCCGGTGTGACAGAAGTCAAGATTGCGCAGATTTTTAAAACAATATAAATCCTTGACATTGATTGATTCCATATTAGAGATGCATGAATACGATATATAACGAACCTTTTCACAATTTTTAAGTGAGTTCTCATCTACTCTTTCCAAAACATCAGCTCCTAATACAGCACGTGCGAGATCAAAAGTGAGATCATGCATTTTGTAATAATAGGAAACGATTTGATTAGTTTCTTTTAGAGGACTAAACAGAGACCTCGAAACCAAATCATCAATATATTCCTCAGCTATGTCTTCCATTTGCTTGCTTCCTCTACACGGAATAAAACCTTGTGCCATCCAGTGTGTAATTAATTCCTTTTTTTTGAAAAAAGCCCCTTTATGAAATATGCAAACACAATATGCAAAACACCGCTTCAAATGTGCTGGCAAGTGATGATAACTCAATTTTAGAGCAGGCAAAATGCCATCTCTTTCTTCCGGCAAATCCCATATCTCACTTTTCAAAATTTCTTCCCACTCGCAAGCATTTACTTTAGAGCGTAAGAGACCTCCGAGTGTCTTCACTGCCAAAGGCAACCCATTGCACTTCTCTACAATTTTCTTGCCAATCTCTACCAACTCTGGATGTGCATCTGAATTCTCTTCAACAAATGCTCGTCTTTTGAAGAGAGACCAGCATTCATCATCGGACAGACCCTGCAAAGAATGAGTGGGAACTGTTCCCATGATTGTGGAAACTCTTTGGCTTCTAGTGGTTACTAGAATTCTACTTCCAGTTCTTGCCCCAACCATCAATGGAGCTCGTAGAGCTTCCCAATCGCTACAGTTCTCATTCCAAACATCGTCTAGCACAAGCAAAAACCTCTTCTCTTGCAGAGCGTTCTGAATGCTAACTTGAGTTTCATGGAAGTCGTCTGCAGAATCAGAAGCACTTCCAAGAACTTGCTTGGCAATGGCTTTGTTTAGCCTAATTAAATCAAAGTCTTCCGACACGTAAATCCAGGCTTTTACGTCAAAATGTCTCTTCACCCGTTCATCATTGAAGATCAATCGAGCAAGTGTAGTCTTCCCGAGTCCTCCCATGCCGCAAATGGGAACAACCTGCAGGATACTTGAGTCGGAGGCTGAAGAGTCTTCTGATGTCAACAAACCCACCACCTTCTCTCTGTCAGTTTCTCTTCCGAATATATACGACTCATCTACGATCGCGCTAGTGGGAGGCCGCTTGCTAGGTATGACCCTTTCAGACTTCAGTATGACTTTGAGATTGAGGTGATTGCTTCTGCTCTCAATCTCTTCTAGTATCTCTCTAATCTCCTTAATTCGAGGACCCATGTTAAGGTTGGAAACGAAACGAGAGAATAAGTCGGATACCTGATCAGTCCGCTTCCGCTTTCTTGTTTGCATTGGGGCTTCCAGTTTGGATCGAAGGACAACGCATTCGAGTTCATCGAGGATGTCCTCGGCGTCGTAGGCAGCATCCTTGAGTTCTCTGAGCCACAGGCGAACTGATTTCTCTTTGATTTGTCTGTCCTCTGCATCGTCGAGAAGGGCTTGGATTCTGGAAAAGGTTGATTTGAGCTTTTTCGCCTCTCCTTGAACACCACCGAAGAGAAAGCCTAGGCTTTTGAGGAAAGGAGGGGCGGACAAAGTATCAAACATCCTTTGGAAAAGGGAGCTTAAACCTGCATCTACCACGTTTGAAGCTACAAACTCCATGGTAATTCCAGAAGCGCGACTCAGTGAGATGATAGAAAGAGTGAGGAAGAGGCGAAGGAAGGAGGAGGAAGATCTGAATAATTGAAGCACAAGTAAATCAACAAGCGCGTCAACAATAGCCAAGTCTCCCGGTGACTGTGAGTCAAAAAGAGATGCTAACGCTAGGGCCCACAAGTGAGGAAATTGCAGGAGAGGAAATTTCTAGGAAGTCGCAGGAGAGGAATTTCAAGGAAGTACCAGGAGAGGATATTTGAAGGACGTTGCAGCACAACAAGTAATTCAACAAGCGCGTCAACAAAACCAGGTCTCCCGGTGAGTCAAAAAAGAGGTGCTAACACAAGGGCCCACAAGTGAGGAAATTGCAGTAGAGGAAATTTCTAGGAAGTCGCAGGAGAGGAATTTCAAGGAAGTACCAGGAGAGGATATTTGAAGGACGTTGCAGAATCACGTGACCAAAGCTGGAGAAAGGACTAAAAAGATAAACAAAACCTGCAAATTCCATGTTTCGGTTGGTGTGATGAGAGACAAAATGCCAGCATTTTGCACTTCAGTTTGGCCCACGTCACATTCCTAAATGTAAGGGACCTGAATTATTAATAATAAACATAAACCTAATCCGATGGACAAGTTAAAGATATAGATGTATATGCACGGAGTTTGATTTGATCATTTGCTCAAAGTAGACATCTCCAACTATAATATTTGTAGAACTAAAAACAAAACATAAATATTATGCTAAATTAAAAAAATAATTTCACTTAAAATAGAGTTCCTTCGCTCCACCCTAACAGAGATCTCAGTTGTTTAAAACCTATATTGATTTGTATGTGAAGAGGATGCCCATTGTTCATGAGAAATTGATTCCATAACTTCAAAAGAAAAAAAAAACTACTAATTCAAAAAAAAAAAAAACACCCGTCGGTGCCGTTAGTGACATAACTTAGATTTAGCTAATTGCTATTGAAGATGAACTACATACGTCACTAAGCTCAAATAAATATATTTATGTTGTGTTTGAGTAAATAGGAACTTGAACCCACACTTGCTATATGGACACAAGTTGAGTTGATCTGCCTCAAGGCCTATTTGGCATGTTTGATATAATTGAAATAGAGCTGGATCAATTGGAAATATTTGAGATAGAGGTTTTCCAATTAGACCCTACACAAAAATGCTTTTACCAACTAAGGTGGGTTGATCTTGAGAGATTCGACTGACATCGAAGTGAACTTCAGCACACCATGGGTATTCTTGTCGCCCTTTTTTTCTATTCCTTTATTGTACTTTTTCTTTTATTAATGCAATAGGGAAAAAAAGCTGGTCATAGTAAAAGTCATTTAGGCAAATCTGTGGTATAGTAAAATTATTGTGGCAACTTTTGCATAAACTTTAATTTGATTGTTAAATAGGTGAGCCAAGTCCTGTTTGGCATGACTTTGGTATGGGTTTTTTTTTTTTTTTTTGTTGGGGATGGGGCTTTCGTCTTTATATATATATATATATATATATATGTAGTTTTGGGTCTAAAACACTTGCTTTGTATAATATAAATTCAAACGCCAGCCCTAAGAGGTTTCCCCGAATTTTGAAAGCACGCTCACTTGAAAAAAATATAGTAAAGGAAGAAAAAGCATGACCACGGCCCACTAGTCCACTTAAGTAAAAAAGAAACCATGTGGACCCATTTATGAAAAGAAAGCTGCATCGTAAGTCACGCTAATTACATGTTTTAGTAGCTATTCGACACTTCTACCAATCAATCCGCTTGTAGAAAAGCCTTCCTCCCACATAGAAACTATCAGTAGAATTGAGATTATATGAGGGTTTGGCCGATGGTGACCTGGAGTGGACCACTCATAGTTCGCCATATCACCCTCAGTAGCCTGGCATGTATTGCCGTATGTATGGCAAGCTATCCAATGGTGACGTGGCGGACCGTCAATGATCCACCCACGATCACCATCAGAGTTTTACTCAAAGGATTCGGACTTCTACCACCAGGATATGCCTTCTAATAGAAAATAATTTTTCTCTTTGATAAAGAAGGATAAGTGGCGTTGAAGGTGAGAGACTTGAATAGGGCTATCAATCTCACCCTTGATGAGGGAGCCTCACCTAGCTCGGGGCCAAAAGCCCTTAAAAAAATAGAGATCTTTTTTATTTTTTATTTTTTATTTTTTCTAGTTTTAAAGTCTGGGAGTAGGATAAAACCCAATTTTGAAAAGCCTGTAAACTTAAGGGCCAACTTAAGACTTGGCTTAGCAAGGTTGACGGGCCTAGCCTTAACCTTTGTCTATTAATATTTAAAATAAATAATAAGTAATATATAAATATATAGAAATTTTTACAAAAATAAAATTATAAAGAACTTCTCTAATTGGTAATTAATGATAGAGTCTTAATATTTTGTCAAATAAAAAATGAATAAATGTTAGGATATTGGATATTTTTTTTATGGATATCCACATAGAAAACAATATTGCAACCTACATTTGATTCTAAGTTTTCTTTTGAACAGTATGTTTGATTCTACATTTGCCCAACAAAGACATATTCTTCAATGAAATGGAAATTCAAGTTGTCATTCATCAAATTTATTTTTAGCAATTAAACTACTGTAGTTTAAGTTTAGATGGATGGCCAAAAACAACATCGCTGAGTAGGGTTGAGTTTTAGCCACTAGCTGCTAATCAATGCCAATTTCTTTCTATTTGTTTCATTCAACTAGAGCCCATATCTTAACTTAAAGTTTAGATTCATGCATCAAATTATCTTTATCATTTATCTTCAGTAATCAAAATTTAATTATTTTGTTACAAAATCCAATGGTAATGTTTCAAAGAATTACAAGCTCAGATTAATGCTACTTCAAGAGTGGAATGATGTTTATTTGAACCCTATATACTAAATAATTTATTTGGAAAAGGTCTAATGCCTCTTTGAAATAAATCTAAGTAAATCAAACGAGAGTTCTCAAACATGTTCTAATGGTCCATATTATTTCTTTAGAAAAAAATATATAGTACATAAACTAGTGAAAAAGGCCATAACTTGTATAACTTTAATTGCAACAATCTAACTAATAGCCTCTTGACAAACCTGACCGCACACATTATTTAAACTATGCAATTACTAGTAGTGTGCTAAGGTATGTAATACTGTCTTCAATACCCTGATTTCATTTCCCAATACTATCAAATTAGCTTATTTCATTTAATCGTATATAATATTTTTATAAAATGACAAAGCGACTTATTTTGCAAAATTCTTTTAGAAGTGGTACAGAAAGATGGACTTTTGAATAAAATTTAACTGGATTATTAAATAGGTGAGGCAAGACCTCTTTGGCATGACTTTGGTTGGGCTTTTTTTTTTTTTTTTTGGTTGGGATGAGGTTTTGGTTGGCATGAAGAAGTGACATACTCATGGTTCAAACATTGTACGTACAGCCAGTTATAACTTGGTAAGAATGTGAAATCCCTTCCTTCCAGACAGAAACCAACAGATATATGCCATCCAAAGAACATTAACTTTTCTTTTTTATAGAAAAAGATAGCAGCATTGATGGTGAGCCACTAGTACACGGCTGTCAATCCAACACTTTGATGAGGGGGCCCAGCCCAGCTTAGCTCGACAGGGCCAAAAGCCCTCAGAAGCTTGGGTGAAGGCCGGCCTAGAACTTGACTAAGCTAGAGTGTAAGATTCAACTTCATCCATTCACCAAATTAGAAACTATTGTTTTCATGTAGTTTTGGAACTTCTTATTGCTTATTTAAAAAAATGCAGAATTAATTATAAATTAGCTTACTAATGTACAATCTCAAACGAAGAAAGACAAAATAATGCTGCAATTTATAGAAACACAGTACTCGAAGAAAAATATAAGACTCCATACAAAATATGCATCTAACTGTAACACAACTCTCGGCTGTTCTTGCTTCTGAAAAGAATAAAATAGTTCCCCAAAAGAGTTGAAAATTAAACAATGTCTCATTGGAAATACCTTAAAAGGACAGTGGAGTGACCAATACACAAAACGTAGTTAATCTCTAATATAACAATTCTAGAATTTCACCCTATTTTTAAAATTTTTTGACAAATTTTACAGACTAGCCTCACCATTCTATAAAATTGATACAGCCGGATACAATGCATATTGATTTTTAAATAGAATCAATACAATGTCTAGTGTGGATATGTAACCATGTATGAACAGAACTCTGTGCAGGTAGATTTCTTCAAGCCTGGTCCAGATCAAATTAATGGGTGCATGAGGAAAATGGCCGAAAATCATCTGAGCTTTCGTTCCCAGTGCATCCTTCTGAAGCCACACTGGAAATTTCAGACATCTTAAACGTATGGGAAAGCTATTATCAAACAATAGCAGAGATTCGGAAAGAGTTCCAACAAAAAGAAAATGAGATGCCTGAAGCATGCTGGAAATAAGGAGCCATTGCATGCTCGAAACAGACTGAAGTGGTAGCCACCCTTGGTTGCTGTAGCACCTTCTATATACTACCAGTGTACATTACATTTCTAACTTTAATACTATTGGCAGCCCAATGGCTTGAGAATTGACATGAACAGTAAATTAAAGAATAGACAGATTAGTCTTGCATCCTGGAGGAAGTCAAATCAAGCGTCTCAACTGCTAACTACTTGGGAACCCTATCTCATTTAAATTTTTCATTATCTGAAAATGCACAAGGTTGATAATGAACAGTAAACCTAAAATAAATATAAACTGACATTGCCATAGATTAGTGCCACTGTTTCAAGTGTTGCTGCATAGACTAAACATACAACAATCCTAAGTGACAAAGGATACACAGTGAGATTCAATCATCTAGAAAGCAGGTTGCAACATGGCATGTCAGAACTCACTGTAAATTAACAAGCTGTAGCTGCACTGCATCACAAAAATGTCATCTGCAACTGATTGCCAGGCAGGGACTACTCAAACCGGGTGTATCCTAGTGATGCATCAACCAGGAACAAGACACATGGTCTCCTATAAGAATATGAATGGAATTTCTAGCTCCTCACTCTCGAGGGCGGGCCAACCACAGAGAGCTGAGAGCACGGAGACGAGAGAAGTAGTCATTTATGGCGAGAATAGCACGTGCCGATTGCCGGGTTGTCAATATCCGGTGCATCTGCTGCAAAGTTTGCTGCCGCAAATTGTCCGCCTGACAAGTACAAAATCACCAGTGATAATATGCAGATGCAGGTAAAATACTAATGGTATTTGCTTTTTGATAACAAGAAAAAAGGAGGTGTGCTCGCTCGGTGTGTGTGAGTGTTGAGTAATTTCTGCCAAGATGTACCTCTCATGACTTCTACAAAAGGAAACTATTTCAGCCCTTGTGGGACCCACCTATTATCAATTCAACCCTTTCACAGTTATTAGTTACTCATAGTGTGAACTGTCAGTCATAACAACCCTCCCTCCCTCAATCTCCACCACTGCATGAATTGGCACTCACCACTACCAATCCAAGCCAGGAAAACAGTGTGCCTTGTGGCATTAAAGTTATGTACATCTAACTCACTGCATAATCTAATCATCCATCCCGTTACCAACTTACGATACCTGGTTACATGACGACTCCCTTCTAGTAATTGCACATTTTAATAATGAAAAAATATTCACCTGCACATAGTGCATCCAAAATGCGTCAACCCATAGCCTGTGACAATTAAAGGTAGAGGTAGGTCCTGCCTCGGGGACTAAGCGCAGGTGAAAGTTTACCTTCAATAATGTGGATGGAGCCATCTGATATGGGAGATGAAAGTGGCATATAATATTACATTAGGGGAGGGAGGCCTACTATGTAAATATCTTAAATCAAGATTGGAAAACTCGCCGAGTTGACTCATGACTCAGCAAAGTCACCTCATTTTGAAGAACGGCCAAATCAAGTTCAAGAAAGGCTTAGTATATATGAAAAAAAAATGTTAAAAGGTTTGTTTCTTTACCAGAATTTCTGACAAGAATTTGGGATGTTGGGGTTTTTAGTACATGATGCGATCAATTGTCCACAAGCCTTTGAAATGCCATGATTCTTTCACCAGAATTTCAAATTCTGGCCACCAAAAAGGTCTCAAATGACATTTTGTAATTCCTAGATACCATTTTCTTTCTTTTTCTTGGAATTTCAAATGCTCCACCAAAAGGAGGAATTCGGAATTCTACCTCAGAGGGATAGCTTTTGGAGAATTTGAAATTCTCCAAACATGAATTCTTAGAATTCTAGGATAAAAAATGCATGAAGGAAGGCTTTATTTTATTATTTTCATATTTTTTATATGTAATTGTATTTATTTTGATTAATTACATGAAATTATTTGGATTAATTACATGAATATGGGTGACCTATATATTTATAATTTTCTAAGCATTTAATCTATTTCTAAATATTTTATAATAATTTCAAATTAAAAAAAGGACTTCCCTGAGTGACCATGTTGACTCCCCCCGAGTATTCATGTTTTTAGTTGGACGATTTGGATCCGAGTCCTGAGTTTTCCATCTAGTCTTAAATTACAGAATCATGGGCCCCACCTGAACCATTCCTAGGTTTCAGTAGACAACATTTCTATCAATTAAGCATAACATCTCCTGAACCATTCCTAGGTTGCGTAGACAACATTTACATCAATTAAGCATAACATCTCCAAGAAAAGAAATATATGTCCATGCATTTCATTTTAATATGATGTGTAAAGTACTACTTATTGTGTGTGCATACACATGTGAATGATTGAAAAGCTACAAATTGATTGTATTAGCAACTGAAAAGAACATGAGAGGAGAGAGTATACCTGGCGAAGGAAGCCTTCAAGAGTTTCAAGCTTTCCCATGGCCATTGCCATCTGACCCATATAATTTGCCACATTAGCAGAGGATCCTGAGGGGCCAAGGGATCCATTGGCCAACGTCTCTGCCAGTGACTGTTGCAACGCCTCCATTCCTTGAGAAAGTGCATCCTCTGCCTGTTGGGATGATTGTTGCAGGTTGCAAATGCCCATCAATTGCTGCTCAGTGAGAGGCTCTAGATGACTTACAAGAAGCTGTCATGGGAACCTATCAGACTTGATGGTACATTAACAAACCAATCCATAAGGGCACACAACAATACCCTTTCAGAAATTAGAGGAATATCAAGGTCCTACATCTCAGAAGGTGTATTTTAATTCTAGAAACCATTTTCTAAAAGCAGGTGTCTGTTGTTTGCTTCCACAGGAGTTCGGGAGGTTTGGTTCAGTCTAAGAAAATTTAGCTTACAATCAAGAAGGTTTTGTCCAATCACTGTTTCATTTAATGCCTTAAAAGTTTAACCGTGCTTCTACTGCACCGTCAGAGTACCCACTTGGAAACAACATGACAAGGATTTCAATATGGAAAGCGTGAGCCATATGCTACTATTTAATACTAAACCCTTTCTTTTGTAACATCACTTCAACCCCCAACCTCGAAGTTGCAATGACGAGCACCTTCAAACTGTGCTTTTGGCTCATCTTTTTTGTTACACTTGTTATAGTAAAATTCATCTGGAAATCTAGTGAAAAATATAGAACATGTCAATAGTGAGGATTATTAGTATATTGAGCATCAGTACCTGGGGCCATACCCATACATGGAAACCCATACCAATCTATTATACCAATCTATGAATACTAGAGTTCTGCTTACCTTGAGGAGTTCAGATGATCGGAAGCCCCCCAACCAGAGAAAACACCTCTCTGCAGGAGTCTTCCACATGCCCGATAACACATGAAAGACATCAGCCTTAGCAGCAATACCCTTGAGCCTAAATATTTCATCATAATGAGATATGACGCCATCAACAATAATGCGAAGTTCAGTGTCTCCTGCATGAGAGTTTACAGCATTTCTAAGCTCATTGACTTGGCGATTATGCTCTTCCAGCCATCGTGCATATTCTATGTCAAAAGCCAAGGCACCTGCAAATAGTTGAATTCAATAAAAACATGTCACCAAAATTATTTTAACTCACAAAAAAAAAAATTTCTTGTTAAGAGTATTAACCAGCAGCCAGACTACCCAATTCTTTTGCAAATTAACAAGCTAGGCAATAAGAGCTAGATTAGAGGAAAAATTTTATGTCAATTATTAGACCAACTATGACTTATGAGGCAAAATGTTGGCCAGTCAAAATGCAACACATGCACAAAAGGAGTGTAGCAAAGATAAGAATGTTGATATCAATGTATATTAAAACTAGAACAAGATATAATTAGAAATGAGCACATTATGGAGCACTTAGGAGTAGCACCAGTAGGTGATAATTAGAGAGACTCATCTGAAATGGTTGGAGATGTCCAACATAGGCCAGCCATGGTAACAGTGAGGAAAAGTCTTTCTATGCAAGTTGATGGCCCACCAAGGAAAAGAGGTAGGTTGAAGAGAACATGGATGGAAGTAGTAAGGTCACCTCTACAGAAGAGCAATCAATGCAAGGATTTGGCCCCAAAGAAATTAGAATGAAGAATAGGAATTCATGTAGCCGACCTCAACATAGTTGGGAAAAGGCTATAGTTGGGAGAAGGCTATGATGATGATGTTGATGATGAAAGAACGTGACTATTAAGGAGTCAAATGAAACAGAGTGGTGGCTTCTCTTCATGATAGATAAATTGTGCAGGGTGATTCTTCAAGTGTTATTGCATGGGTCTCTTCTTCCAGTGCAAGACCTTGGAAGCTTCATTTCCTTCTTTCTGAATTCAAGGAGTTGGCATCTTCTTTTCGAGTGGTGTTTAAGCAAGTGGATAGATTGGCCAACAGGATGCCTGATTATTTGGCTAAACAAGGGGTTGATAGGGAGGTTCTTTTTGTGGCTAATATAATGCAGCTTTCATCCTTCCTTGTACAATATAATTCTTTTATACCTTCACTATTGGCTTTGGCTCAGTCCTTTATAACACCCCTTTTAACCTTTTAGAAAAAAAGTGATGGCAACCACAGATCTATAGCGAGGACTTCACTCTAAATGCTGTTACTTTTTTATTTGTAAAATATATATTAGCTTCTCCTTCTCTAAATGCTGTTTTGCTTCTTTGTTTGTAGAATATGTTAGCTTCTCCTTTTCTCCACCCCCCCCCCCCCCTCTTTTTCTATTATTTTGGCACCATTTTAACAGCGACTATTTATTTTATTTCTCAATCTGACTGTGGGCCAAACTCTGGTTTGAAGTAGTTTGGATTTAAGAAGATGGGTCCATTCATCGACTTAGATGAGCATAAAGAATACACAAGAGGATCCCAACTTGAAGATGGTATTAAGGCATGGCCGTCAATGGCAGTCTACAGTTAATTGAAGATTTAATATGCATCTAAATTTTATCTTAGTTATAATGATGATGGTGATGACGATTTATCTTAGGATGATTATGGTCACCATCGAAGTCTATATAAGTAGTAGTGGAGGTGGTCTTTTCATTTTGTTCAACCCTCTTCCATTAGTTTGTAAGATTCTTATCTATTTCATCAGTTTCATATCCAAATTAATCTATAAAATATTACTTGACAATCCAGACACACAAGACTGAAATTGTGTATCAGGACTACACGGGGCACGCCATAGGCATGACAAAACACAGATTCCATACATCAAAAGTGAAGTATCAAATATAATATGACACGATAAGTAGGCAATTTTGAAGTATTTATCATACATAAGGACCTACCATTAAGGACTTGTTAGTTGTATGGAACAATTTCAGGGAAAATAGAAATTGCATTACCCTATGATTTAGCCTGAAATACTTTCTAAGAACTGTTTTGCCCTTTGGCGTTTAACCAACGTAACTGGTTGGTTCTCGTTAAAGTTCTACAGAAATGCATGCATGTCACGTGCACGAGCGCACACATGTACACACACACAAAGGAAAAAAAAAAAAAAAAAACCGGCCCTCAACCTGAACCCCAACAATGGCCAAGTTGGAGGCCAAGGCCAAGTTTTAAAATGTCGGAGACGACTTTGATGGTGGTGATGATAACAATGGTGATGACCCATCTTTCAATATCTTCAAAAAAAAAAATGAACTGTTTAACATTATTTTAAGCTACTCTAACAACGCTTTTATCATTTTTAAGCTACTCCCACTAAAACAGGAAAAGGAAATTATTTAAGCTTTCGAAAACCCTTGGTAGAATGCCAGGCATGGAGAAACAAAAACCAAAATTTTCAAGAAAAATATGCTTCCCATCACAATAACAACATGGTTTCAGAAAAAAGTTCACTTTCCAGGTACCCACACAGTCCCTATGTATGTGAAGAATCATTTGAAGGATATAAATTCCATGGTTACGAGGCAGTAGCAATACCATTTCCACTCATTGAATGAGATTGATCTCCTGAGCTTGAAATAAAGATACCCTACAAAAAATAAGTCAACAATATAAGAGATGCCTACAAGTGCCAACAGACATATGCATGCTTCTGGAGTGAGATAAAAAAAAATTGATTGAAGCAAACCTGCTGACGAGCTCGTTGGAGCTCCTGCTCAAGTTGAGTTAGCTTCAGTCGACTGCTTTCTAGTTGTTGGACATATGCCTGAAAACGAGTAGATACCATCAAGCCAACCACGTTAAGGGGTAAAAAAGAAAAGAGACCATCAAGCCAACCACAGTAAGGCAGTAAAGCTACATTTGAATTTAAGTGTATATCTGAGAAAAATGTTTAGTTAAAAGGGTTCCAAATAAATTATGTCTATTTGATAAGAGATGAGAGAATTTCCATGTCTTCTCCGTCCTGTTGGACCCATTGTTAGTAATCAGTTGGGCTTTGTCATTTGTAGCATATCTTTTCGGTAAGGACAAAATTTTCATTTGAAGAAAAACCCCATAAAAATTGACATTTAACAGTGAAAGATTAAACAGCAACACAGGATGTTATGACTTATGGGACTGATATTTTGTGCTATAGTGTGTACAAATGAAAAATAAATAAATTTGTTTTCTACCATTTTCCAATATTCAGAATTTTTTTTTTTTTTGATATTTTTTTCAATTTTTTTGGGGGGCCTAAAAAAAACTCACGCTGAGATGGATTGCGACAATGCTACCACGATTTTCGTCCTTGCTAACAACACATCCCAAAAGAGCCGAATACCATGGAATATAAGACAAAGAATCCATCCATTACACTAGCAAATATCCTTCCAAACAAAGCAGCCCCAAATGACGGGTAAACCTATTTCTTCTCAGGTTGGAAATGATGTCTGTAAAATGATAACTAGAGTTCGGATCATACGAACTTGTTTGAGGTCTTGTTTTTTAATGCGGAATGGAATGAATTTGCAGGGCAGGCAAGGTAGAAGATGATAGAGGGGAAAAATTGGGTTAATGGATTTAGGGTTGTGAAAGGGTTATGGACGTGGATCTGTAGATTGGGATGGTGTAGATCTAAGATCTAAATATGGGTTGGTCAGTTATTCTTGTGTGAAGTTTGAGGTTTGGGGGAAAATGGCAAGCCCAAGAATGCAAATATGAAGAAGAAAGATAATACTTTTGATTGAGTTCTCATCAAACTCCGATCCGGAGGCGTTAGAGAAATTGGGCTCTCACCAAACTCCAATCCAGGAGGCATTAGAGATTTCGAAGAAAACTCAAAAAAACTTGGGAAGCTCCCAAAACTTTTCATTAATCATTCATAACTTACTCAGCCAAAAAGGCTTTACAATGCTTAAATAGATAAAGAATTAACCTTAGGACTAATCTAGACCATCCAAACATTTTGACGGTCAAGATTAAAACAACATAAAGCAAATAAAATCCTAGATAAACTATTATAGGTGGGCTAGGCCCCAAAGGCGGGTCGACCCATGGGGACCATGGGTGTATCCTGCATCATTTTTTGGTTCATATCAAACTTCAACCCAAAATAGCAGAATATCAAGGAATGTAAGACAGAAAATCCATCCATTACACTTGCAAATATCCTTCCAAACACAAGTAAATCAGCCCCAAACAAGTAAACCCATCTCTTCTCAGGTTGGAAATGACGTCTGTAAGATAACTAGAGTTAAGATTCTACTAACTTGTTTTTGTTCTAGTTTTTTGGTGAGGAATCAAATCAAACTATAATCCAAACTACTGATCACAGTACTAACCTGGGGAAAGAAGAGAATCACACCAGAGATGTACACAATTGGAGGACAGTTTCAACTAAAAACCTAAAGAAACCTCAAACAGTAAAGCCAAATTAACACCACCAAGGATGCCCAGCCCTTCCATGCTCTACTCTAGATGGCTAATCCATTGTTTACCAATAAAAGATTTTGAACATTGTGCTTAGTGTGGCATTAGATTTTCTAATCCAACCTTAAAAATCTTAATTAGACAGCAAAAGAATGAATTAGTGAAATACACTAAAACTTGCAACTCTACTCCATGGGATATGCATGTGGCAACTTATAAAGGATCCTCTCTCCTCATAAAAGAATTGATAATCTTCTAGAATTTCAGAAACAACAGGATTTCAGGTATCCAATTGAGAATTTGAGCCCCAATACACCAAAAAACCAACATCAGCAGTGCATTTGTTGAGCTTAAAGGAGTACAGAAGGAGCCACATTGCATATCCAACTAAACAATTGTGCAAAACCCAAAAATAGGGTTCCTTTGTGCCCATGATCTTATAGTCGAAATCTACTGATTTCCTAGACGTATTTCCTATTAATTATAATCTGGTCACAATTCCTATAAGGTCCTACGTGACAAGTTTTAGCTCCAGTCACAATTGTCAAGTAGCAGTCCTACATGTCATCTTGTAGTAAGAGTTCACACAAGTTTTAGCTGCAATAACAGTAAGAGTTCACAAGTTTTAGCTGCAACAACTGGCAAGGTTCTTTGATAGTTTTAAACATTAGAAGAGAGTCCAATACAGCAGTCACTATTTGCAAAAAAGGCTTCTCAAACCCTTCATGCAGCAAGATGACTTGACAGCCAGAAATATAGATAAATCGAAAACTCTATGCAGTCTCTCATTCTGGAGATGGTGTGAAGTCATCCCCTTTGAATGATATCATGAATCTACTCAGGCAAGAACAGACCAGTGTGTGAATATGAAATCTTCCCCCGCATCGTTTTAGGTTCAGTAGGGTCTATCACAGCTGTCACAAGAGTCCAATGCTATGGCCTACTGCTTATAAAAGGGTTTCCCCAAATCCTTCACGCGGCAAGATGACTTTGTATAAATGTTAACTGCCCAATAAAAACTAAATTTGATTAATGGGTTTTCCCTTATTCTGGAGATCGTGTAATATTTTCCCCACCACATGATGTCGTACCATGAGTACACCCACTCAAGAGAGGGCCAGAGAGAATCCAAGCACTCCATATTTTCCAAATCAGCAGTGTGTGATTTGATAAGCATTTCAGTTTTCTCGTATCAAAGCAGCACTGTAAATCACTACAACAATTGCATTGCATTCTCTCCTTTCGGCTCTCAATTTCCTACACCTCTCCCCATTTTTATCCCACATTGTAACCCTAATTTCAATACAAAATTAAAAACCCCAAACCTATGATACCCAAATATGGCATTTCACCCATGGGCGCGGATACAGGCATAAGATATGATACCAGATACTAGTATAAGCCCAATATGATACCTATATTGGTGCCCGATACTGCACTGATACTTCTAGGTTATAAGTTTAGCATATTCTACTTAGCAAGTCCACTATTTCATATAATTTAAATTTGATCACTTATGATCATAGAAAATGTTAAAAGGGTACATAAACAATGATAATTTCATTAATTCAAATATGGCCTATAAGAAAAATTAGGACACTCGTATTTGTATCCATGTCTTAGATTTTCAAAAGCGCAAAGTCGTATCCCCAATGCCCACATCCGTATCTAGGCATCATAGAAGATAAGGCAAGATATGGTTGGGATACGATAAAAAAAATTCAGGATATGGCTTTCTCCAAAAATTAAGGATTTGGACCAGAAACGAGGGTTTTTTCGAGGCATTGCTTCTTAGTTTTGTGAAGGAAAAGAAAAAGGAAAAAAGAAATAGAAAAAGGGGAGGATCTCTCTCTCCCTCCCTCCCCCGCCCCACCCCACCAAAAAGGGCTCTCACCTATCTCTTGAACCATCTCAAGAAACAAAAAAGAAAATGGGGGAAATGTCCTCTATAAGAGCATTTGCCCATTACCTTTGGTTATTTCAAAAATGCCATATTTGTTTTTTTTATTGTGGATACACAATGAGCCCACTTATTAGAAATCGAACTTGGTATAAAATAAATGCCATGCTAATTAATGGGGCCCAGCCAAAATTAAACTTTAATTAAAAAATCCAAAATACATCTTAAGTGTTGCAACCGTATGTATGTCCTAACTTTTTAAAGTTGGCATATCGAAAACCCATTCCCTACGTTCGTATATGGGCATCATAGCCATGGTTTTTAATTCCAGTGCTAGCCTTCATGCTAGTCAAGACCGAGATGAGTCCGTGCCAACTACACCCGTCCGTGCCACCAATGCGGATCGGTACGGTCAAACTAGTCCTAAAAAGTACTGAGAAAATCGTTAAAAAATCTATTAAAAAAATAGAAAACTAGTAAAAATATAACAATTGAGCAATTTAACAAGCATCAAATCCAAATATAGTGGTGATGAGTCATGAGTCACTGATGGTGTAACATGTGACTACCAGTTTTGAAGAGGTAAAATAATTGTCCATATATATATATAACTTAGTGAAGTCATTTTCTTATAGTTAAATGGATCAAAAAAAAAAAAAAAAACAAAAAGGAGGACTACGGGAGCATATGGCTAGTATAATTTCTATGAATAAATGACATAATTAACTTTAAGCTTACAAAATTCACTAACTCAAGTTAGTTTCAGTGAGGCCCCTACTTAGATGTCTAAAGACAATGGTAGCATCTCAATTGACAGGCTTGGATGTGGATAAGGAATAATCAAATGATCCTAGCCTTTGATATTTTATGCTCAAAGTTTAAGAGGCAAATTTATCTTTTAATCTGTAGGAATAAATAATTTGGGTTTCTTTTTAAGGATAAATTAGTCAAAAAAATTTTAAAAGAAGAGGGTCAAATTAATTTTTGTTCAATGTGACAATGAGTCAGCGAAGATTATAATAAGAACACAAAATACAACGGAATTTTTTGAGAATATATGAAAATCTTTTAGAGGAAAAACTGCTATCACTGGTGGGTTTCAAACTTGGGAAGAAGAATGCAAAAAACACGTCCTATGCCCTCACCAGTGAGTACCTGTGTTATGAGATATTTAATGAGATATATTATAAAGCAAGGTTTAATGTTCCAGCGCAGCATTTTACTTATGCCACAACCTGAATCATTTCAAACAAGTCCAGCACCAAGCCTGAGTCGACCGAGCACCAACAGGAATTTAAAACCTTGATCATAGCCCAAAACCCCTTCAATTTCTCAATTTTCTAACCTAAATTGACCCAACCCATATCCCTAAGAAACACTAGAATTCAACCCAAAAACCCCTTAACAGGATCCCCAATCTTACCCAATTTGACATAGACATAACCATGGTCCCCCATGGCTTGATCTGCCAAGCCCATCTATTTTTATTTTATTAAGTATTATTAATTATATTTTAGGTGGTTTGTCTTTTAATCAGATGTTTTAATCTTGACCATCATGTTTGGATGGTCCAGATTAGTTCAAGATTTCTCTTTTCTATGAATTTAAAGCCTCATGGTTTACCCGGTGAATGATTAATGAAAATTTTATTTTGTGTGATTTGGGGGTATTTTTTAGTTCTTTCTTCCCCCTTGCCCACAATAGGGAGTTCGGCGTGAGGTCAATTATTTAGGAAAGCCTGAACTACCCCCTCCACCCTCCATCTCTGGTCCCCCATCTCTACCAACCTCGCACCTAGTACCCCACTCCACATCACAATTGAACCACAGATTCCCAATTCAAAAATTAGCAATTGATTTCTTGAAGCAGCGCGGGAAAGAAAAATAGCCAACGGACTAATCTCCAAGCCAAAAGGCTTAAGGATAGGATGTCTTGGTGCCTCACCAAAGATAAACAAAACTCTCTCAACTGAGAACCAAACTCAAATTCTTATTCAATCTCAATGTTTTTATCTCATAAAGATATTACATCCTTATTTATAACTAAGATGTTATCTAATAAAGAAAACAACTAATTCCAATCAAATGAGAAGTCATAAACCAAACATGATTGAACTTGCCAAATATTAAGAAAGCAACTAAAGGAATCTACTCTGCTCTAGTGGGCCTCATTAGTCTTGGGCCTGCAGGTATAGACTTTAGACGGGGCTCATTAGTATAGCCTGCATCAGCTCTCCTCGGCTTGGAAAAAACTCAACTCCGGCGAGTTGTTTGCTTAGTACAACAAGGATCTTCATCATGATAATAAAGATTGCGAGCCTGAGGGCATTCATTAGCAAAGTGCCCTTACTGACCATGGTAACAACCATCAGTCCATCGATCCTATCGAAGAGGTCCACAACTCCGCATATCTTGCTCTTATGACACCGTCCACTTCTGATTTTGAGCAAAAGGACATTCATTGGGGTCGTTGTGTTGCTGTTTCGGAGGTGGACAATAACCCACTGGTGGAGCATGGTTATATTGAAACTTATTCTGATTTGGTTGAGCACGATTATTATTCTGAAAGGAAGTCATGCATAAGGACCTCACGTCTAATTTCTTCTCACAAACCAATCCTATACCGGTTGACTAGTGTGAACTCATCATCTTGAATTTTACACCGAATAACATAATCATTGAATTTCGTTGTAAACTCATCCAGTGATAATATGCCTTACTTGAAAACAAAATATTCTTGCTGAAGGAGACTTAAACAATTGGAGGGCTGGTATTTACCTTCAAGCTTTTCACGCATATCATCCAACTTGGTAATAGCAGGGCGTCCCATGATAAGATTGTTGTGCTCAACGCTGTGCCACCAAATGCGTGCTGAGCCTTTAAGTTTGACTTTGACAAAAGCAACACGTTGTGCATCATCGATATGATACCAAGAGAAATAATCATAAAAATTGAGCCAGTCAATAAACGCCTTTGGATTGAGACAACCGGAGAAATCGGCGATATCAATTTTGACTCGCTTTGTGATATCATTAAACTTTGGTGCAACAGGTGCGTCTGCAAGATCCTTTTCAATAAAAAGACGCTAAATGAAATTATGGATAGATTCTTGCAGGCCTGTTTTTGCTTGTCAGCCGAAATTTTGTTGGTTTCCAGCGCTAGAAGATGCTTCTGCAGCAGGAGGCCTTTGTGAACTTCAGGACATGACTTCCAACGCATGTACTCATTCAGATAGCTCCATTATCATAGCATCACGCTAGTGATTAGAGAATTTGCCCCGATATGATTAACCGCTTAAAGTTGACATTGCTCGTAAGAAGGAAAGGAAACAAAAAACTGTTGGTTTTTTTTTTTATCTGCTTCTCAAGCAGGCCTGACCCGCACTTAAGCCCAAGAAGTGGGCTTGGCTTGTATCATGTGCAACTGGCACGTGGGGTGATGCAACCCTAACGAGAGAAGGGAAAAGGCTTCGAAACCCTTTTCATTTTCTGTTGTTGGACTTGAAGGAGAGAAGGCTCTGCCTCTTGCTCTCGGTGAGAGCGATGGAGCGGAGCTTGAGAGGGAGGGTGATGGTTGAGGACGAATCTGCCGATGGTGTCAATAGGAACTCCAAAAGGCGATGGCAGCGGTGGACTCCAGCAAGCGATGGCGACAGTGGACTGCAACAGGAGATGGCGATGGAACCCAAGTGCGGATGTCGATACCTATTCCCTCCCTGCTTCAACCCTTTTTTTTCTCGGTTTGGCTCTACGACAGAGGGGGGGTTTGGCTGACAGAGGGGTTTTGGGTTTTCGGTGAGGGACAGAGGGGGTATGGGGTTCCAACAAGGAGATGGGTCGAGGAAGGTTCCCACCAACAGGAAAGTGTTTGGCGGTGTGGTGGTAGTCTGGGGAGAGGTGTGGGGTTGTGGAAAGGGGTCTATGGAGGGTTATGATGTTCGGCGGTAATGGAGGAGAGGGTTAGGGTTTTCGGTATTGTTGTGGTGGGTGGAGGGTGGGCTATGGTTGATTCAGGGTAGGTCAGGGATGGTTTAGTTGGGTACTGGGTGGACTGAGATGGGTTGGGTTAAGGCAGATGGGGCTAGGAAGTTATTTAGGGTCTCAGGATGAAGGTAAGAAGTGGGTTTTGGTGAAGGATTCAAGGAATGGGGTGAGGGTCTAGATCTGTGTTGGGTATCGAAAGAGGACTCAAGAGCTACAATTTGTCTAATAGCTTGAGGGTTTCGGTGGAGAAATTGGGACCGGGGACTGACGACAGAAGTTGAGGAGAGGGACATGATGATGACGGACGATGATAGATGATGATGAGCAATGCTTGGTAGAGACCTAAACGAATGGGGAAGAGATACGTTACCTTGAATCGAAGATAAGACGGACGACGATCCGAGATTGGATCTTCGCTCTGATACCAATTGAAGCAGCGCGGGTAAGAAAAATAGCCAACAGGCTAATCTCTAAGCCAAAAGACTTAAGGATGGGATGTCTTGGTACCTCACCAAAGACAAACCAAATGATAACTCTCTCAATTGAGAACCAAACTCAAATTCTTATTCAATCTCAATATTTGTATCTCATAAAGATATTACATCTTCATTTATAACTAAGATGTTATCTAATAAACGAAACAACTAATTCCAATCAAATAAAAAGTCCTAAACCAAATATGACTGGACTTGCCAAATATTAAGAAAGCAACTAAAGGAATCTACTCCACTCTACTAGGCCTTATTGGTCTTGGGCCTGCGGGTATAGACTTTCAGACGGGGCCCATTAGTATGGCCTACATCAGTTCCCCATATATCATTGCCAATTTTAGGCCCCAATCAAACTCAAACCCCATGCAAACTCTGAAAAGTAACTCCCAAATTCGAATCCCAATTTTTTGCCCCAAACTTTCCCTAATTTCGAAACCTAAATGTATTGGCTCCACATTAAATTAATCACATGTAAACATGGGATTTTACTTTGATTTTCACTTTAACCATATATTTAGACACGATCAATCTGATGGTGGGCCCAACATTGATTGAAGTAAAATTTGGCCCAAACAAAATATAAGAATGGCTATTTTAAATAATTAAATTTTAGATAAGGGCCCCAATGATGGATTGATAGTGTGGACACTTGACAAAGTAGTTAAATGAACCAGTCAAACTGGAACACTCAATTGGACTAATCGAAAAGCGAATCAAAAGAACCTACTCCATCAAAATTTCTGATCAAGTTCAGTCTTGAATTACGAATTGCAAACTTGAATACAAAGTAGTCAAACTGCAAACCAGTAACTATGATTTGTGCAAACCCAAAGTTCGGTTTCTTTGGATTGAAAATGCTTTAATAAAAAAAACCTCTTTTCTATACAATTTCCCTAGTAGGTAGGGTCCTAGTCAGCATCCCTACAAGTTAATTCCTATAGGGAATGTTTAACTAAAGTCAATAGTCTTATGTATAGTCCAGGTATTTAACAGTACACATTTTGGCAACATTCCCCACCCCACCCTCAAAAAAAGGAAGTTTTGATCAGGAAAGAGTCCACTCTAGTGGTTGACACTTGTAGGAGGGTTTTTCCAAACCCTTCACGCGGCAACATGATATATTGTACAGAGTACATGACCAGCAATAAAGATGGATGGTTCTTCATACAAGACAGGACTAAAGGTCTGTATTAAAAGCCTCCTACATTGACTAATAGAAAACTTCACAATTTAAAAAGAAAAAAAACTCGACTTATTGGAACCAAATACAAGCTAGAATTTCTAAAGAATATAAGAGTATTGCTAAGCTAAGTTGATAAAAAGTAATGTACAGATCTAATTCCAAATAATCAAACAATAATTATTTCAATATTTCAGTAAAGTGTCAAAGGAGATGTAATATGAGTCTATCAATTGCAAAAAAAAAAAAATTTGTTAAATTAGCACTAGAGGAATCCATGAAAACATGACACGTGTCATTTCCAATATATATGTCATTTCAAAGAATTAATGAATTGAAGTAGCAAAAATACCCAAGGGCATGATAGTAATGAAATATACTTTGAACATACAATTAAGTAATAAAACAATCAAGATAAACAAGAAGACAGATATCAAGATAAATAAATAAAAGTACCCACTTTCTTCCTCAATCGGCTTTTTCTTGCAGCTTCCCGATTTTGAGCAAGCCGGCGAAGCGTCTGGAATGGGGAAAAAAATATATCAGTAATCAATGCTAGATGAAAGAAAGTGTCTACAATCAACTAAAGTTAGTTCATGCATAACCTTTTGATCCCCTGCTTTATCTTTTGATCTATCGCTGGAATCAGAAGCTGCAACCAGAGCAGATTGACCAGCTTCGAACTGAGGATGGAGAAAAATACACAGTACCTCAATAACTTCACCACAGATTACCTACTACTCAATGCAAAATGCTTCTTTATCTTTTTAAAAATGCACATAAAAACACTGCAAATAAAAATGGACAACTTTGGGCCTTCTATTTATTTTTATCTTTTAATCTATTGCAGGAATCAGAAGCGGCAACCAGAGCAGATTGACCGGCTTCAAACTGAGGATGGAAATACACAGTATCTCAATAACTTCACCACAGATTACCTACTACTCAATGCAAAATGCTTCTTTATCTTTTTAAAATTACACATGAAAACACTGCGAATAGAAATGGACATCCATGGGTCTAGAGGCTATTGGCTATAAAACCATGTAGAAGGATAAAAGTACTCAAAAATAAAGTTCATTCCAATCAAGTGCTCGTAGGAGCCTTTTATTTATTTTGAACAGACTCAAGTGCAAGATTTTAAGTGAAACATTTTCCTTGGCTGTGTAGGTAGAAAACACTGGGAGATACTGTGTTAGTTGGGAGAGCAAATCAGTACTAAATAAAGGCTGATCTGCTTGGAACTTAATATTAATAGCTACCATATAGTCACTTTGGAAGGTGTAAAATTGACTGTATTCTCAACAATGAGTTAACTACTTAACAGGAATTAAAGCAAAACTATTATTTCAAGGATAAATTGGGTTTTGTTAGAAATTTTAGTGTTAAAGTTAAAATGGTTTCTTCTGTATTGGGATAGTTGTATGGATTAGAAAACCTAAAGAGGAATTATGAACTTAGGATGCCAAGTAACGATGCTGGTTTGGACACAGGTAAGGGATCAGGCATATGAATTAGTCTTCACTTCTGAAAATCCAGGATATTGATATGGATACAGCCATGCTATCCATAACATGAAATCTAATCTGTTTAATATTAAGATTTTGATACTATGTATTAATTATATCCACTGGAACATTTATAAATTAAAAAAATTATCATTGTTAATATGCCTTTGGAACATTTTCTTTTTTAAGTTGAAAGGTAAGAAAAATTACTAGAACCATATGAAACAATGGACTCAACACAGTAGGAAATGCTACACTTGAACTCTAGAAGTATCATTGCTGTATCAAGTGCGAGCACAAATATCATATCAGTCCAGCATAGGTGCACTAGGCATGTACAGGTATCCGAGTATCACAATAAGAGAGAAAATGACAAATTGGAAACCTCCTCCTTACATTATTCTAAAATTCAATGAGGAAGGTAAAGCTAGGTGTGAACTGGGAGCAACCAGAATTAGCAAAGCCTCGTTCAATGAAAATTTTTTTTATTTTTTAAATAGTAACTTTCATTAATCTAAAGCTAAGCAGTTCAAGAGATATACACTAACAATCTAAAGAGCCCAAACAGCGCCACCCACAAGGAAATACAAAAAGGCTAAAACTAAAACGAAAGCAATAGGATCAAAACACAAGCTGGACAGCAGCTCCTCAGAAGCTCTACTCCTCAGAAGCTCTACTAAGGTGACCTTCAAACTAAACATGAAAAGCTCCAATGAGAAGACGCAAAAAAGAGGAAGGATGGACAGCAAGGAGGCAATACGAAATTTGACTTTAGCGGCCAAGTTGGCGGCAGAAGTAAAGATTCATTCAAAGCAACAAGAGTTATTTTCCTTCCAAATGAGCCAGACAATGGCTGCAAAGGATGATTTCAATGTAAATTTTCCTAAGGGGGAAGACACTTAAGTAGGTCCAGGCCGCAAAAAGGAAAGGGAATTATCAAGGAGCACCCAACCTGTCCCAAACCAGCTAAGCATCTGTCTTGAGGAAACGTGCAAAACTGCAGTTGAGGAGGAGGTGACCCACAATTTCTCATTGATTAGACACATGAGGGCAAGCATTCACAAAGATTCTTTTGCGACTGCAGAAGTTGTCCATGGTGAGAATGGCACCCTGGAGCAATAACCAAGCAAAAGCAAGGACTCAGGGAGGGGCTGTCACTTTCCAGAGACTATAAAAGGAGCTGAAATCATAATGTAGGTCCAGACATGGCAGAAGATTAGAATGAACCGAAACAGTGCCCATCGTGGAGAGAACCCAAAATGTAGAGTCCCCACCCATTATCAAAACATGAAAATGACTGAGGGTTACTGACAGTGATAAAAGCTAGAATATTTCTAAATCCAAGAGATTTCTTCGAATAATGCCCAAGAGATCTCTTCAAGTAAAGACCAAGAGCACTTGTTGAATGAGACTATGGGGCCTGTCCAGACGAAAGACTGATATTTAGAGAGAGATGAAATACAGAACATAAGAGAGATGAATGTCGTGCCTCCTTTGAGGATCGACTGTTCTTATATAAGGGTTTAATTCCCTAATTACAATCAATTACAAATCTTAGATCCTAAACTGAAGCCACAAATTAAGTCCCTAATTACAATCAATTACAAATCTTAGATCCTAAACTGAAGCCACAAATTAAGTAACAAAAAAGGTACAATAAATGAGTCCAGCTTCCGTGGAAGAGCGGGACACCCGTTCTTGTTTCTTGCATTTCCAAGAAACGAGAGATGTTCCAAGGTACATGCACCAACCAGTAGTAGAACGGCGTGTGTCTTGACAGCCAGCCCAGTCAGCATCTGCATAAGCGGTCAGATGAAGAGGATTATCCTTTGGATAATATAAACCACGAGGGACAGTTTTGAGCAGATAACGGATAATGCGCTTCACAGCTGTCAAATGAAGGTGTCGAGGAGCTGTCATGAATTGGCTCACAAGATGAACAGCATATGAGATGTCAGGTCTAGTGATGGTGAGATAGACAAGACTTCCCACCAGACGCCGGTAGGTATGAGGATCAGGAAGAAGATCGCCATCATCTTTACTCAACTTGAGATTGACCTCTACAGGCGTATCAATAGGTGAAGAATCATTGAGGTCAGCCAACTCGATAAGATCTGATGTATATTTGTGCTTATTAACAAATAAACCTTTTGGAGATTGATGCACCTCGAGGCCCAAGAAATAATGCAAAGGACCCAAATCCTTCATACGGAAGGAATCCCTGAGAGAAGCTTGGAGAGATTTGATCATACGATCATCCGTGCCAGTGATAATAATATCGTCAACATAGACGAGAAGCACAGTAACACCAGTAGATGTGCGGCATAAAAAGAGAGATGGATCAGAAGGACTCTGGGTAAAGCCACTCTCGCATAAGCGAGCCTTGAAGGTTTCAAACCAAGCGCGAGGAGCTTGCTTTAAACCATAAAGCGATTTGCGCAGGCGACAGACAGACCTCTTGAAGGGAGAGGAGACGCCTTGTGGTATCCGCATATAGACTTCTTCGTGCAGGTCCCCATGGAGAAATGCATTTTTGACATCCATTTGGTATAAAGGCCTGGATTTAGAGGCAGCAATGGCGAGAAGTAACCGAACAGATGTCATTTTTGCCACAGGTGCAAACGTTTCCTCATAGTCAATGCCATACTCTTGTCTGTTTCCGAGTGCTACAAGTCTAGCTTTGTGTCTATCCAATGACCCATCAGATTTAAGCTTGATCGAGTAGATCCATTTGCAACCGATGGGTTTAACTCCGGAAGGACAATCCACAATATCCCAAGTGTGATTCTGATCCAATGCATCCAATTCCTCCTTCATAGCCTGGTTCCAGCAATCTTGTTGGACAGCCTACAAATAAGAACTTGGGATAGAGATAGAAGAGAGAGTGGTCATCAAGGAAGTATGGGTAAATCCATACCTATCAGGCGGTCTAGAAGTTCTGGAGGAGCGACGTAAGGGAGGAGTAGGTGTGGAACCATGTGTCGGTGGAGGATCAGGGGGAGGACCATCCGCAGTGGGAGGTTTCTCCTGACGGTGGTATACAAAAGCAGGATGAAACCGAGTAACAGAGGTTTGATCCGAAAAACCTGGTAAGAGAGCTGGGGAAGAGGGATGAGGACTGTCCATGTGAGTGGGGAAGAAATATTGATTTTCAAAGAAAATAACATTCCGAGAAACCCTGATACGACGACCAATGGGATCATAACAAACAAAACCTTTTTGATTAGTGGCATAACCCAAAAAAGCACACCTGCGAGATTGTGCTGTTAGTTTCGTTCTTTCTGTGGGAGGTAAATGAACAAAGCAAACACAGCCAAAGGTATGTAAGTGATCAAACACAGGATGATGACCAACAATTTAAAATGAGGCGTTAAATGAGCGATGGTATGTGATGGAAGGCGGTTTATGAGATAGACAGTTGTGGTGAGAGCTTCAGTCCAAAAACGAGGGGGAACGGATGCTTCAATCAGAAGAGTTCTAGTGACAGCAAGAAGATGTCTGTTTTTCCGTTCCGCGACTCCATTTTGTTGTGGAGTATATGGACAGGTACGTTGGGAAATGATTCCATTATTGTTTAAAAATGATTGAAAATCCTTGGAAACATACTCCCCCCCTGAGTCTGAGCGCAAAGTTTTAATGCATTTAGAGAATTGGTTTTTAACATATTGAACAAAAAATTTAAACGCATTAAGAACATCAGACTTTGAATGTAATAAATAAATCCAAGTAAATCTGCTGTAGTCATCAATGAATGTTACAAAGTATTTGAAATGACTATGTGAAATGGTCGGAGCAATGCCCCAAACATCACTGTGAATTAAGTCAAAACATGTAGTGCTCCGTGTGTTAGAAGTTGGAAAGGGTAAAGTGTGACTCTTCCCTAATTTACAAGCATCACAGTCAAAAGAAGCAGAATCAACAGGTTTATTTATTAATCCAGATTGAAATAAAGTAGACATTGTAGATGCAGTCGGATGACCTAGTCTATTATGCCACAACCGAGAATTATTCTTAAGAAAAAAACAAAATAACTGATGTAAAGTTTTATCAGGAATAAATGAAGACACTGGTAAGGAAAAAAGTCTTCCACGCTTAGGCCCCCTCGCGATCACTTCCCCCGACTCCCGGTCCTGCACAACACAACCAGAAGGAGAAAACAAAACATTGCAGTTATTTTCAACAAGTTGACCCACAGAAACCAAATTGGTAGCAAGATGAGGAGAAACTAAAACATTGGTTAATGGTAAGGGGCTAGGGATATCACCAACAGAGGTGATAGGAAGATGATCTCCATTGGCAGCTTGGACAGTAAGAGGACCAGTGTAAGGAACAACATTGTGTAATTTTAGGGCTGAAGTGGTCATATGGTTACTTGCACCAGAATCTAAGTACCAGGTATTGGAAAGAGAGGAAGCAGTACCTGCGATGTGCATGGAAGCTAAGGCATTGATGATCATTTGGTTTACCATCTCAAGGGTGAGAGGAGTTGGTGACGTAGATTGGGAGGAACCAGGTTGGGATGAAGAATCAGACTGCAGAGAACCACTGAAGTCAGGTGAAGCATATGGTGGAGTAGTCACAGTGTAAGCACTAGGAGCTGACTGCACGCTGTAAGTACCAGGGGCTGGCTGCACATAGTTGGGGGAAAGAGAAGTGCGATTCTTCTTCCGGCACTCTTCAAGAACATGACCAGTGGCCTTACAATATCGGCAGATTTTTGCCTTACATTGATTTGCATAGTGACCATATTTCTTGCAGGTATGGCACTGAACTTTACTGATGTCCCTAGAAGGTGGTCTAGTTGTAGCAACATATGCAAGGGGAGTCTCAACAGATCTCTGTTGTTCCAGTGTAGTTTGAGTGACCCGACGTTGTTCTTCCCGTAGAAGTTCCTGAAGACAATCATCCAAGCTAGGAAGAGAAGCCCTGCTCATTAAGTTAGATCGAACTGTCTCAAACTCGAGACGAAGTTTCATAAGAAACTGATCCCGATGACTACATTGCTGTAATGGAAGTAATTCCTGGAGAAGAGCTGCAGATACCGAGGCAAACTTAATCGCATCATATTCGGACCACAGTCTGCGGAAGCCATTATAATACTCCTGAATAGACTGGGTGCCTTGAGTGAATTGCGAGATTTCAAGCTCTAATTGAAACTGGCGAGCAGCATTGCCCTGTTGGTAAATTTTCTGAAGATACTCCCACATTGCACGGGCAGTGTGGCAGGGTTTGAGGTTGAGAATAAAATGTGACTCAACAGAGCCCAGCAACCAGGTCTTGATTTTAGCATCCTTTGTTTTCCAAGCTAAAATTTTCTTATCATCTTCTGCAGGTTGAGGTTCAGATCCATCAATGTGTCCCCAGAGTACTTTTCCTTCCAAATAAATTTGAAATTGGAAGGCCCAGGAGGTATAATTTGTACCATCAAAGCGAATCAGGGCAATCTCATGTTTGTCCATGACTAAAGAGAAGGAAGAAACCCGCACAAAGCAGTCCGGAAAGGATATTGGCAAAACAATATCTTTTGGATGGCCGAGATGAAAAGAAATGGACAAAACAGAATTTCTACAATAAAGGGTAGATGGCCTACCTCAGATGATCCATAAATGGTGAGAAAATCTTCAAAAAAATGTAGAAATCCAGACGACCAAGATGGGCTGGTCCAGCTGAATGGCGATGATGATCGCAGGTGGGCCACTTCAGATCTGAGATGAACAGGGATGATCAAGCTTCCAGATCTTGGAAGATGACTCTGATGATCAATAAATCAGAAACAAATTCTTCATAAATCCTGGAAGCTTCAGGCGACCAAGATGGTAGGATGCCGCTAATGAGTTGGTGAGAATCACAGGTGGGCCACGTCGGATCTGAGATGATCAGGATGATCTGGCTGAAGAGAATGATCACAGATGATCATATACTGGCTTCCAATGTTTGGAAGATGATATAGGAGAAGATCACAGATGATCGGGCTCTGATACCATGATATTTAGAGAGAGATGAAATACAAAACATAAGAGAGATGAATGTCGTGCCTCCTTTGAGGATCGACTGTTCTTATATAAGGGTTTAATTCCCTAATTACAATCAATTACAAATCTTAGATCCTAAACTGAAGCCACAAATTAAGTCCCTAATTACAATCAATTACAAATCTTAGATCCTAAACTGAAGCCACAAATTAAGTAACAAAAAAGGTACAATAAATGAGCCTAATGGACTTGGGCTTGCTTGACATTAAATGAGCCTAATGGACTTGGGCTTGCGTGACAAAGACAAGGTTGGAAAAGCCTTAATAATGCAATTCAGATATGCAAACTGCTTTTTAACAAAAATATTTCTGAAAGCGACCTCAGTCAAATCTGCAAAACTCTGAAGAAATAGGTGAGTATGCTCTTTTTCTCTGTGATCATACGAGAGAAGCTTGGTTTGGCTCTGATATAGGAATGCAAACACACGCTATTGATTCTCTAGTGATTAAGGATTGGTGGACGTCCTTTATGGGATTGTGTAACTCAACGAACCCACCAACCCATACTCAAGCTAAATCCTGGCCCCTGGCTTTATGGTGGGCCTTGTGGAAAAGTAAAAATGACTTCATATTTAGGGTCAAAGTCATAAAGCCCCTCAGTACAATAAGATATGCAAGGACTATGATTACTGACTCTATGGACAATTCTAAGAAGGAAAGCCAAGGATCCCCAAGCCATGAAAAGCCAAGGATCCCCAAGCCATGTCCAGGATTGTAGCCTAGGGAGTTCTAAGGCATGGCTCATGTGTTCACTATACAGACACTGCCTTTAGAGCTAAAGATGGAAAAGCAGGTTTTTGCTTTGCTATTTTCCTTGATGGTCTTTGGGGGTATGCAGGTTCAGTTGATGGAGCCAAGGTTTCTTCTTCAAAAGAAGTTGAGGCAAGGGCCATCCTATGCGCACTGAAAGAAGCTTCTATGCAAGGATTCCGTAAGGTGCACATTTTGTCGGACACCCATGAAGTGATTCAAGCCATTCAAGGGGTGATGGATTGGTCCATCCACTCTATTCTATCAGACATCAAGGATATGAGCTCTGAGTTTGAAAACATTACTTTCTCCCATATCCCAAGAACTTTCAATGGTTTTGCTCACGAACTCTCCAAGAAAACTTATGGGTCTGGTTTTTTTGTGCGATGGGGAAGGCCTTTACCCCCCCTTCTAGCAAGGTTGCTTTCTTTTTTTGTTTTGTCTTGTTGTTTTGTTGTTTCTTTTCTAATGAATTCTTTATTTACCAAAAAAAAAACGATGAGAGATTCCAAGGTTGAAATTTTGTCATTAGGAAGGATTCAAGGCATAGCTACCTGATTCACAATTTGTATGCTTTGCATTTGAGTTCGCAATTTCAAGCTTACCTCAATTCGCAAATTCCATGGGGTAGGTTTACTTAATTCGTTCTTCAATCTGTTTGATTAGTAATTCGAATTAGATGAGTTCAATGTACTAATTCAATATAGTTCAAGATCATTTACAAGATATCCCCCTTCATTTTTCATCAAAGTGCCTTTTTATATTGGGATTATAATTAGGGCTCATTTAACAAATCTTTAACAACTCATCATCTCCTTTACTTAAGTTGTAGCATAAATTTCAATTTAATCAGAGTAAAATCCACCATTAAATTGATGCTTGTTGTTCATATGACTAAAATACAAAAGAATAAATTGGCAAAAATTTTATGTTTTACATTTTAATTAATTTAACAGTGGCACAAACTCAGATTTTTTTTTTAGTTGGCTAAATCAGCAGCACAAGAGTTCTCCATTCAAGAAAATACACAAAAACAAAATATAGAGTGCTTTACCCTGCCACGTCATTACAGGCCATAGTTTTTTCTCTAAAAGTCTCCCTACCCATATCCTCTATCCCCAGATTTAGATTTAAACTAAAAACCTTTCTATATAAAAATCTTCAATTCTAAATTCTCTCCTCCTAAAGTCTTACTTTTATCATTAGGCAAGTATGATTTTTAAAGCACTGAGAGGCTCAAGCTATATCGAGGGATGTTCGAAATCCTCAAAAAATCCTCAAAATGAACAAGAAAAAATCTCTCTAATTCCTAAAATCACTCTGGGCTCCCTAAAATTTCTCTTACATCCTTCCTTTTAAATCATCTTAAGCAAATCTCCTCCTTATCTCACATCATTGAATTGTGATAAATTTTAAAGTTTCCCTAAAATTTATCTTCCATCCTTTTCTGTCATCTCAAGTAAGTCTCATACTTATCTCACGTCATTGGATTGTGATAACTTTTAAACTCTCCCCTACAATCTATCTCATTCCTTACATAATATAAATTGTTTCCTATTACTATTATGCACACAAGTTTGAATGGGTTCTTATCTCTTAAATTGTATTCTAAATCAACATGGACAACTCGGAATCATCCCTAGAAAATCTGATATGATCTCCATATTTCTATATTTTGTAGCCTCCTAAATTGTCAACATTATCTAATTTCGGTTTGAGGATGGGAAAAGGAGGCTTCTGGCAGAGTTGGTTGTAATGCAGTAGCTCAATTCAGAAGTGTCGATGATGATCGGTCTATGGAGAGGTAATGTTGTATAAATTTAAAATTTTTCACTGCTAGATATTTAGCCCATATTATCTACTGGATGTGCATGATGAAAATATAAACATTCATCAAATTATTTAAGTGGCTATCTAAAGCATTTTCATGTTAGCCAAGAAACAAGAAAGGCCATAACAGCTTTGTGCAGCCCGCACCCATGCATCAACTGCAATTATATATATATAGGTTATATATATGTATGTAAGTATGTTACTGGTCTCAGTATATGTTAATGCAACTTTTTTTTTTTGTTTTTTTCTTCTAACAATTGATTTTTCTTCAGATCTAAAAAGGGACAATTGATTTTTTTTCTCATTTATTAAATGTTCTTTTATCTTAATATTGTTCTCTCTCTATTTTTTTTATAAATTCTTCGTAGATTGAGATAATTAAAAGATTCATTTCACTTAGATTGGAGGCCGATGGTGTTACAACCATGGATGGACGAGGACGGTGGTGTTACATGGACAGCTAAAATTGGAAGGCATGGGATGTGTTGCTAATGGACCCAAATTAGTCCATCGATTCATCTATTGTTAGGTTTGAAGAAGATTCACATCCCTTTCCTACGAGATGCAATGGTGCTGTTAGGTCATTTAGTCAGGCGTGGAACATGCCAACCAACCTAATAATTGAGGTGAGCCATGAAAATTTTCTGTTCTATTTAGAGCAAGAAAGTGGAGCCTATTTCGAAGAAAAAAAATCTATTTCTTGGCTAGGAAATTTATATTTCTGTTCTCAACCACGTAGTAAAATATATTGATGAGATCAATTCACTCTTATCAACTCATTTCACAATTAACATTAGTATAAATTGAAAATCAATCCTCTCTTTATTTGTAGGTTTTACAATGGAGTTCAAGTCTCATCATATCTCATGAGGACCAAATGAAGTGGCAACTTGCAGGTGAAGCAAGGGGATGATGAGGAATTTACATACTATGTCTTCCACTTTTTCCTTCTCTTTTGCTTTGACTTGTCCCAATACACTGCTGGCATAATGATTAGCTTCCTTATCATATACAATGTCCATGTTTAATTTATCTTTAAGTATTACTGCATGGTTAAGCACCCAACCACACCACCACCACCAACCCCACACATCCACCCACACACACTCACAAAAAATAATAATAATAATAATAATAATAATAATAATAACCCCTTTTTTCCTTCTCTCTTCTTTCTTTTGCTCTCTTACTCTTAAAAAAAATAACAACAATAACTAGAAAGAGGCTCAAATCAAGGTACCAAATGTAATGAAGAAGCCAGCTTGATGCAGGCCCTAAGGTTAGGGCTTGCGTGGAAGTGCCGAAACACGTGTCCAAGGACACCTCAAATCGTCAAGATGACTTCAACACACACGAAGACGTGCCTCTCTGGGAAAACCCAATTCTATTAATCAACCAAATCTAAGAATTTTTTTCTCTATAATGCCATATATATAGTAAAAGCAAACTTAATGTGTAAGAAAACCCTACGCTAGTAATGGAAACTTTCCTAATAACAAGTTAATTAGAAATCTACTAATAATAATCCTAATCTAATTTAAAGAGGGATTGCTGGGCCCAGACTGCATCACAGCTTCACTCAAACATGGATGCATATTGGTAATCCGTGTACATCGAACATGAAAATATTATAATAAAATCTATTAGAAAATTCATTGAATTATTTAGAGGAAAGAATTCAAAATATATATAATATATAATAATAATAATAATAATAATAAACAACTAATTAGGCTGCTTAGTGTTATTTTAACAATAGTTGACAGCCAGTGTAAAAATTTTCACAGCTCAAAAAAAAAATAACGTGTTATTTTAATTATAATTGTTATTGTGTCTATTACAGCTATTAAAAATCAGTACCATGTGCTTCATCTGATAGTGAGATAAACTTTTTCTGTCAATGCAAATGCAACTACAAGATCAGAGTACATTATTAAAAAGGCAGATATATAAAAGGGAGACATATGGAACATCACCCTTTGATTCTTGTCTTCTGTGTCCACATCCGTTGATGTGTCAGTCCTGGGACTGGCATCTGCCATTGGAGACTCTCCCCAATTCTCAATACGACCACTGGGCAGAGATACGAGATTGGATTGTTGTCCCTTCTGCTGAGGCAATCTCAGGGTCCCAATACCAGCTATTGAAGGAGTAATACCTGGGGATGTGAGCGTCTGTTTTCAAATAAAAGGCAAGTCAGAACTAACACACTTCTTACGTAGCAACACTACAACAGGACTTCTTTACCAGTTTTTATATATTTCAAGAATAGCAATATGAAGCTTTTTTCTGTTTTTTCATTGGTAATAACTCAAACCCACAACCTCAAGGTTGCAGTAGCAAGTACTGACTGTCCACTGTGAAATGGGCTCTAGTCCAACAGGAAGCCTATTTCACCATGTCAATCTTACTAGCATAGTCTTAGTGTCAAGAACAAATAATTCCATACCTTATCAAAATTGCCAAATTGGAGAGGATCAGATGCACCAGCTGCGCCACCAGACTTTGTAAGGAACACAGGATCTTCAGTGAATTAAAAAGATATAAGTTAAGAGAGCAGAGAGCATCAGTGTCTACACCAGAAAGATCGGAACACAGGATCTTCAGTGAATTAAAAAGATAAAAGTTAAGAGAGTAGAGAGTATCAGTGTCTACACCAGAAAGATGATCACAATAAATCTGACTAAGCATTTGCTTTAGCTCTGAATTTAGGGTGGTGCAGAAATTGGAGAAGCCATTTGGTGGATACTGGGTAACTGGATATTATTATTTCGCACTTCACCCAAATCGTGATTAATGCCATAGTTAATGGTTTAGGATGGATACACAGATATTCTTCATATAAAGAGAAACAGATGTCCCATTTAATAAAACTTCCAGCTCGTGCATCTTACCAAAATATTTTGCCTATAAATTGTAGTACCTCAAGAAACACACTGAGATATTGAGCCCAACGGAGAAGTTAGAGCATCACAATCAGTGTCACTCAACCACCAAATGTTAACCAACAAATGAACTTCTTAATGAGGGAAAGGTAGCACCAACAAAACAAAAGAAAGGAATGAGTTGTATAAAAAGGGAGGGGACAACCCACAGAATAATAGAAGTAGAGCATGGTTTTAGAATGAAGCAGGAGCAACTCAAGAATTAATGTTCCAGAGAACTCCTTGCAAGAGGTTAAAGAGAAAAAACTATCAGTTTAACACAGTTAACTAACAGGGCTTCATCCTAGAAGATTCTCCCATAACTTTGAAGCCAGAGACCCAAAGAACAGCAGGAGGGACCAATCATTATTTATTTTGAATATATAGCTATAATGAGGAATTCTATAAAAAGGCCCATTTGTAAAGAGGCATTTCTTACCGTATTATAGCATCCAATAGAAACATAATGTGGTTGCCTTGGGCAGTGAGCCATTAAAGAAGCAAGGAAAGAGAAATTATATTTGAGTAGTGCATCAATGGAAAAAGAGAAAATACTTAAAATTAAATAAAGGATTCTCTCTTGCTTGTATGACACGTTACCAAAGATAGAATTTGTGGGGCCAGATAGAATTTGTGCGGCCTACTCTCATCCTTTAAAGTTTGATTGTAAGTAGTTTGAATTAAATAGCTGTGGCCAACTGATGGATTTAGGCATTGGGCCCATCATGGATTATTGACATGTAAAACATGTGATTTCATTTCCTTTTGCTTGTAGTCATGTTGTGGGGCCTACTAGATGCTTTAAAGTTCAATTTTAAGTAGTCTGCATTAAATAGATGCCCAACTGACGTATTTAGGAGCTGGGCTCACCATGGAACATGTGTTTTCATTTCTTTTGTTTTCTTATTTTAATCATGTTGATGCAGTCCAGACCCTGAACCATGAGTCAACCAACCCTTTGGGCCCAGTCACAGTAATAGCCACTTGATTAGGAGTTTGAAATAATTAGCGCTCTTTAAATTAGTTTGATTTGAATTAATTTGAGCAATGATTGTAGGAGATTATTTAGTAAGTGGATTTTATTTAATTTAGAAGTATATTGTGATTGGAATTGTTTCCAAAGTAGATTAGGACTCTAAACTCTATATAAATTATTGTAATTCCTCCTTAGCGATCAGTTGATTGATAAATAAAATTTTCTTCCATAAGTTTCTCTCGGTTACATGATTTTGTCTCTTTGGTGTGAGACCAAGACAACTGTCCATTGGGATCAAACTAAGCTTTGGCATGGAGAGTAGATTCTAGCTACTCTTCCCCGACCTGCACCACATCACGTGTTTTGGGGCCCACTTACAATTTCTTTTAGGATTCATTGGAAATTTTTGAAAATGGGCGCCTACCGCCTGCTTACAAAAATCTCAGCAGCTCAAATAAAATGGACCAATTGGGAATTGTAGATGGTTCACATATGAAATTGGCACCCAAATCAAAAGAAACCTATAGAGATGAATCTGAATAGGACCCACTTACAAAAATCCAAGATCGTGACCAAAATAATTGCCAAACATCTTGCTTTTAAAAAGAATAGGAAAGTTAAACAATCCCAGCCTTTTGGAAAGAGAAAAAATAGGCACTTGTTTCATTTGTTTCCTTAAAGAGGATGAGAATACAGATAAGCAACTTCTCTCATTAATTTCCTCCTTTTTTCTTTGGGTGGTGGGGGGTGTCTGCATTGAATCTCCAAAACGCCCAGACATTACTATAAATAGAACAAATCTTCTTGTGCATTCACCTCTCGCTAAATTACAATAAGAACGTCCGACAGGCCCACCTTATGATTCATCCAAAACATTCACACACATGGGCCCCCCTATAGTTACCGAACGTCCACGGTTTGTACCCATCAAATGGCTAGACCATTGGATCAAGGGTCAATTTTCCTCTGCAATAAAACATTGTTAAACTTGTGGGCGATGGATCAAAAGGATTGGAGGCACGAGATTCATGCCATTTTTTAAATCCGGGTCCATCTGAGTGGACCCGTGCACTCTGGATGCGAAGGAATATTACCAATATATATAGAGAGAGAGAGAGCTTAGCTAGTGTGCAACTCACGCACTAGGGCTCTTTACGCACCAGGTTGTGGAGCCGCACATGGGACTAAGACCAATGGTTTTCAAAATCTAGGTGGGACCCATCAACCTACCAAGTTTGGGTCACATCTGATCATCATATCATCTTCATCCAAGCCTCACAAGTTTAACGATATACAATCCACTCAACTGACGGACACAAGTACAAACATGGACATGGGGAACGAGGGTACGATAGGTCAACTTCAAGTTTTTATGACACGTGTACGGTACGACCTTTTTAAATAAAAATATACATGTATATATTTGATTAGGAATTATTTTTAAGTGAAATATTTATTTTACTTCAATTTAGGACTCAAATATGATAAGACCCACTAAGTGGATCAAATGTTCAAGGAGGTGGGCCTCACTAGACCAACAGCCTAATGTAGGGAAATAATGGGCCGACTGTACAAGTAGCCCAACAGTAAGAAAAATATATATATATATAAGTGAAGCAGGCCAATACTTGTTTATAGAAAGGTCAAAGGGAAAGGGCCTTTTGGGGATTTGCTGCTTTTCAATGGGTATCAATACACTCCAGCTGTTTTCTAAAAAGGCTGAAAGCCCTTTTGCCCCTTTTTGAGAACAAACAAACAGATGAAGCAAAAAAAGAAAGGCAGCGTACGAGAAGAAGAAGAATCCGAAGTAGGAGAAGAAGAATCAGGAGTAAAGGAAGAGACTTACTCCAACGATAGCTTTAGGTGGAATCCCCCAACCGGCGGCATCCAACGACCTCGTTTGGCAGAGAACAAGTAAAGATCTCGTTCCCTCACTTTTTTTTTCCATTACCACCCAAATCTCTCTTTCCCTGCTCTTTTTTTTTCAGACACATGCACATCTTTCTGTCTCTCTCTCTTTTTTTTTTTATAAATAAGGTTTTAGGGTTAGAGTATTTTTGGCAACCCCAACCATATCCTTAGATTTTGCACCGTATCCCTGACATATCTTGCCAGATCCCATACCCATATCCATATCGTGCCGCATCAGTACGGGCACCCTTGGCCAAATGCCGTATCCGGGTATCATAGTTGTACAGTCCAACTGAGTCAGTGCAAACACGGGGGTAAGCGTGTGCTATAGGGGGGGTTTGGTCCGCTTGGATGGACCCTAAGTAGGTCTCATTGCTGCACACTAGATGACCAGTGACATATATCTAGTAACACTATACAGCGTGGATGTTTTGTAAAGCAAAAGGCCCCATGTCCGCGTGATTGACGAATGAAGGAATCTCACTCTTGGTGAGTTCGACTTGTCATAAATGAAAGTAAAGTTCTCCTAAACAAATCCTAGAAAACAGCTCCTTAAACAACTCTTACTTTTTCTCTCTTTCATTTCTTCTTTATCATCTTTTTAAGTACACATCTCTCTCTCTCTCTCTCTCTCTAACATTTTCAATTGAAGTATTCTCAATTTGCAATTAATCACCATTGAGCCAAAAGAAAAGATGGCCCTACCGTATATAAAATAAAAACCAAAAAAAGAGGGCATTATTCCATAACTCATGGTCCACCTCTTCTATTTCTTCTCCTAGTCTCTCTCCACTCATCGTCCCAAAGAGTATCCTTAAAACTTGAATGGTTGGCTTTATTTTGAACTGAATATAGCTACTTCTTCTCATATTTTCTCTCTTCTCATTAGATTGCCTTAGAATCAGAAGAATTATTTATTTAATGGCTTGTGGCTTATATGGCTTATGGATAGCTGATTTAATCTATATGAAGTGGCAGTATAGTAGTGAAACATTCAAAAGAACAAAACTCTCCTTTTCTAATGGGGCATTTTTTAGAATTCCTCATAGGAATTCTACAAGCTGCCCCTATTTAAAAGGGGTGGTTTTGCCCCCATCTTAATGGCAAAAGAGAGTATGACCCGTCATCACAATGTTAGCAATGCCTTAAAATTTGCACTCAAAGGGTTTTAGTAACTTCACTTCCAAATTTCATTCAATTTCCATGGGTCCTGCTTATGGGTCCTACTTATGAAAAGTTCAAATAGTGATTGCACGTTAACTCTTCCAAGGTCCAATTTCTCAACCATTTCACAAAGTTGCAAATTATATCTTCTACCCTTTTTGCTAAAGTTTGTGTAAAGTTGATTTCGGAAAGATAAGGCTAACATTCAATAGGACGCTTATTCAAAAGAGGTGTCACAACCCTGTCCGACTCGGTATGATAGTATCCACTTTGGCCCACGTGCCGCGCGGGGACTTCCCGAGCAGTCACACCTACGTTATTGATATTCCTCATGATTTCGGCGTCAGTTCTTCATTCAATGTCAAGGATCTTACTCTCTACCATGGTCATGAGAATAAGGGAGATACCGAAGAGCAGCCTATTTCCTTACCAATTAATCTCCATCCTACTGATGAAATTGTTGATGTCCTTGATGATCAAATTGTCTCCACACACCAAAGAGGTTACCAGAAATTTTATGTTTACTGGCGAAATCGTCCTCTCTCCGACGCTACGTGGATTACAGCTACTGACTTCATACGCATCAATCATGATCTTTATGAGAGATATCAAGTGCTCAACTCGCCGGAGTCGAGTTTTTCCAAGTTGGAGAGGGCTACTGCAGGCCGATCCCAGATCCGGCCCAGATTGCAGCCCACAGACAGGGATGGGCCCAATTGATCATTGATCTCCACAACGATCCATATCCTTAATTATATTAGTAATTAGTTATTTATTTCTATTTTTATGTTGAATTGAGATTAGAACTTCCTTAATTTAAATTAAGTACATCATGGTTGTTTAGGATAGGTATTTCCTAATTTAGAATTAGCTCTTCCTATATAAGAAGGAGCATCCCATTGTAGAAGACATGCTTTATTCAATTATAATTCAGTTTTCAAGAGATTTCTCTCCCTATAGGTTTGATCATGAGTTTCATTGTGCCCTAAGGCTTGAATCTATCTTTGAATTCGAACAATCTTCGGAGAGATTATTCTACAACCAATCAGATATCCGGAGCTGCACAGCTAATACTACCCTCACCCAAGCACGCTGAACTCCGGAGTTCTTATAGGATCCAAGGCCACATGGCTTATCATAGGATTTGACTTATAAGCCCATATATCCCGACACTCCCTTGCCGATGTGGGATTTTGAGACCATAGTCCACTAGGTTGACCCCATGTTTGACATGCTACACCCCCTTGAGACGAAAGTCTTGTGGTCTTCTAGTCTGGGGCCTCACATCATCCCCCAACAAAAAACATATCCTTCCTCGGGTTTGATACCAACTGTCACAACCCCGCCTAACTCAGCATGATATTATCCACCTTGGCCCACGTGCATGTGGAAATTTCCCAGGCAGTCACCCATCCCAGTACTACTCCCACCCAAGCACGCTTAACTCTAGAGTTCTTATGGGATCCACATGGCTTTAAAACATGTCACGTTGAATTAACACAGGGTTTAACTAATAAGCCTAGAGATCCAAATGTTCCCTTACCAATGTGCGACCTTGAGACCATAGTCCGCCAAGTTGACCCCCTATTGACACACTACTCCCCCTTAAGACCAAAGTCTTGTGGGATGGCTTATGGTCCAGGGCCTCACAAGAGGTAAATGGCAACCTATCACAAACAAGAACCTCTAAATCTCATTAGAGGAAATAGTTAGGCCCATTGCAAGATTATAAATATTTCAAGTTTTCCCTTGTACTCAATTTGTGGTGGGCCCAACTCCTATTAGAGGGAATTAATAAGAAATTTTGGTGAAGTCTAATAAAAAATGAGAACGTTAATTTTGAATGGACAGGACTTTTTTCATAGGTGGTCCCCAGTAATATGTTCTCCAAATTGCCAACTTTGACAAAGGGGTTCTTTAGAAGCATTAGTTGCTTAGGGAAGTATTAACTTATCGTTGAAGTATTTAATGTTATTCCTTTAAAGAAGTCAAAAAAAAATTTCGGGAAAGTCATTTTCAAGAGAGAAAGTGGGCATTTAAATGCCTTAAATTTCCTTCCTAAATATTAGGACAAGAGAATAGTAAGTCATATTGTTATTCATTGAAAGAAGGGTGTGTTTTGCTTTATATAAGTACAAGCATTCTATAGCGCTATATATATTCACGTACAAAGAGAGAAAGTCGTGTACGTGTCAGTCACCCTATGGTGAGGGATCATTATGGAGAGGGAAGGGAAAACAATGAATGTTCGCATGTAGAATAAGAATGTTTATGTGCAAAGAGGGAAAGACACGTAAGTGTCCCTCACAACATGGGAAGGGATGGATGCACAACATCCCTCTATGCATAGAAAATAAATAGAGAGAGAGAGAAAGAGAGAGAGTGGGAGGGAGGGATAATCTAGAACGGGAGAAGCCCAAAAGTACAATGGAATCAATGACCAATGTTATAACCTCAAGAAAAATTATTGTAAAAATAGAAGACAATTGTGGTGTATCATTCTTAGATATAATGCACTTCTAAAATCAGACTGGTTTAGTAGTCCGCAATTGAGTACTTCTCTAACTCTCATTAGTTGTACAATGGTAGAACCATGCATTTCGCGGGGAGGTTCCATCAATTGCACAAACAAAAGCCCACTGATTACTAATCATCAGATTAGTTTTTTTCCTTTCAAATAAATCTACCGCACAAAGAAGCAGCAGAAGGCAAAATTCTTTATTAATCATATGAGTTTGTATCCAACAGAAGTTAAGGAAGGCTATGGACGCATACTTCGACCAAGATCAACAGCATTCTCTGGACGAAATCCAGCAGACTGTTCAAGAGCCCCAAAGGAAGAAACACGAGAAGAATGGACTTGGTTGCCTTCTGTGCCTCTGAAAAAACAAGCATAACAAGGAATGAATCAGCGGAAACTGCAAATTCAGTCCAAAGGCAAGAGGAAAACACACTAAGACTGCCCTCTGCAGTAAGCACATTGCATCTTTAAAAGATGAGAAAATATTTTGTTGTTTCATGCACTATACCGAGTCAGATCCTTTTCAGAACCGATTTGTTCCAGCTCCAAGATGACTCACTGAGGCACTCATCAAGTCATACCAGGTCCACTGGTGACTAAACCAGATGTGGAAACTGGGGATAAAACACATGGCGCCTGGTTTTTGGTCATTGATAAAATGAAAAAGCTACAGGAAAATCTCTTAGGAGCCAACACAACCTAAATCACAATTAAATAAAATGACAACAAACTGCCAATATGACTTGTCCGGGCACTAATCATGTCATACCAGTTTCATTGGAGACTACCAGACGTGTCTAAACCAGGGCTAAAATCCACAGCACCTCACTGTTTTTCTTTCTTTCTTTTTTTTTTTTTGTTTTTGTTTGGGTCGTTGATAACATGAAAAGGCTATAAGCAAATCTCTTAGGAGCCAAATACAGCATAAATCACAGTATTTGACACCAAAGGTAGTAGCAGCAAAGCTGGAACATTAAATTTCCAAGCATTTTAACGATCGTTCAAGTCAGCAACAATAAAAATAATAATGCGGAAACTACAGGCCCGAAGACACCAATCAAACTATACCAAATAAGAAGACAAGAATTTTAGCAGCAAATACTTGAATGGAAATTTTGAATGGTTTTAACAGCAATTCATAAGAAAGGATCAAGGGAAGGGTATGGAGAGAGAGAGAGTTACAGAGACTGAGCTGCAGACAGTGGAGGAACAAAACTCGGCATCACGCCTGCCACTTCTTTATCATCTTCTGCACGAAACCTCTCCTTGTTACTACCCATCCATCACCACCACCACCACCTCAAGCATCAAAAGACAAAAGCACCCAAAATTGTAGAAACCCACACTAGCAAGAAACCAGCAACCTTATAATCCACAAAAAAAAGAACGTAATCCAGAACCCCAGTATTTCCTACCTAGAATGCTACCATATCATCAGCACAACAGGAACAAACAAAAATTTTCACAACCCAAAGCACCAATCTTCCAACCCAGATTCTGAAGAAACATAAAACCAAAGAGGCACTAGTCACCAATCAAACCCAACATTCAGAAAGTCAATAAAATTTATGAGATGTAGTAAAAGCCGAACTAGACCAGAAGCTCAAAGGGTAAAATCCAAGTGCCCCGAAAGCTCTCTAACCAAACGAACAAAGCTGCATATAACCCAACCAGATGTCGAACCCACGGTGTCGACACTCGACCCTAAACCCTAGCTTTCAGAGCTTTAGAGGAGAGTCGTCCACTTCAACACACTTCCCAGTGACTTTTTTCCCACGATTTCAACCGACCCAGAGAGCAAAATCCTAAAATCCAAGTATCCAAAAACCTCAAATCCCCCCAAAAACTTCCAATACCCTAACAATCACCTGTAAGACTCGCCTCCTGCTGATTTCTCCCAAATTCAAATCCACCCCAGATCACGAACCCACCAAAGAAGAACACCCACGAGCCCCAATCTCCCAAACCTGTCAATATCTCCGAAATCACCTCCTCTGGCTCGTTTTCCCCTCTATTTCCCGCTCTTTTCTCCCTTCCTGGAGCGATTTCCTTCCAATTTTCGATCGACCCAGATGGCAGAAAAGCCCAAACCCTAGTTTCCAGGAGCTTCTTCAGACAGGGATGCAGAGCTCAGCAGAAGACCAAGAACACCTCTTTTTGACTCGTTTTTGAGCGAGAATCGGTTTTTCAACCGACCCACCTCCTGGATTCGATTTCTTTATTTGCGAGGATTGGTGACGTTTCGATCAATCGGGTTTTCCAGCGTCATTTCGTTGCGTTTTCCGATGATTTGTTTCGATCCGTGCCTTTTTTATCCCCACGCAAAGCCCGATTTTCTACGGACTTCGTAACGGATATGCTTCAGCTGTCTCTAACTCAGACGAGTGCGGGCAAGTCCCTTTAGCAAAATGCCCACGGCTTTCCTGTAAACTACGATGTTGCCACTTTCTAGTTTCCACTTGCTCCTTCCTTTGGTTTGCTTCCTACAATCTAGAATCCGGGCCACCGATCCATGTGGGCCATGATCTAAAAATCTCATCATTTTTAACATATAGTTCAATTCATCAACTAGCAAACGGGCGATATAGTTGATTGTATTAAATATTTATTTATAAATAAAATTAATAATTTTTTTATAAATTATATCAAGATGGTAAAAATGGAAAAATAGAGAATTAATAAACTAAATATATAGATATGAAAATTTGATAGGAAAAAGTTTTAAAAAATAATTCTTCAATTTCTACTAAAAAGTTAAAAAATAACGAATAGTTAAAAGTTAAGTCAAAAAATAGAAAGTGCTAATACCTAATCTTAGAAATCAAAACCTATCCCATTCATATATATATATATATGAAGGTTTAGAATTTTTGATAATTTCTTCTTGATGTTAAATAGACAATGATGGAAAATAGGTTTTTTATATAACTTGAAATCTTCGATAAAAAAATATGCATTACTCCTAAGTCAAATAGACAGATTATTGTTATTATTGATCCAAAATGATGAATCATCTCATATTATCCCTTGCAATTTGAGGTCTTGATATTTTTACGGACACTAAGTGACCCACTTTAAGGGATAAGAGTGTGAATTCTAGTCCTCACAATTTAAGGCAACATCTTATACCACTAACACAAAGAAAATCATTGAAACAAGACGATAATGGCCGAAGAATCATAAATTAAAATCTATTGCAAATCATGGATTTCAATCTAATGATCCAGGCAATCGTGAATTGCAATCTACCACAAACCATGAGTTGCAATCTAATGATCCAAGTGTCCATGCTATGATCCAAGTGCCCATGCTTCGAATACTGGAAATAGATTTGATAAAATAATCTAAGATAATGGCAAATTTGCATAGTATTTATAATGATAACATATATACATATAATGTTTTTTTGTAAAAAAATGCATATAATGTTGAATGTTGCTATTAGGAGCACGAGAAATAAGGTACAACTTGCATCAAATGTTTTTTTTTTTACATTGGAGCAAGTTTAGTATTACATATTCTAAATTTAACATGTTATAGGGCGGTAGGAGTGTCTTACGGGGTCAAATACGAATTCTCTGATGACGTTGTCTTTTAGTGTTTTTCCCTGTTAACTTTGACCAAGGAACATTTTAGTCATAGTCTTGGCTGTTGATGTCTGGGTGCATTGGTTGGGCATACCCTCTCCAGAAAGATACAAAGGATTTCAAGCTCTTTTAATTCTCTGTTGACTATGTTACCTAAAAACTATGGCGGTCAGTGGGAAAAAAATTTTGAAAATAGAAGTTGCTCCATCTAGCTAACCTTTCCTCTCTCCACTTTCTCCATGCTTGGGAGACTAACAAAAGTGCCTAGGCTTTTTTTTCTTTTTAGTTTTCTTTTTAAGAACTTCCATTTCTTATTTTTTACGTTTTTTACCCTCTTGGTATGATTTTTCTTTTCGTCTTCCTTTACTAATTTTTTTTAGTCATTGCAACCAATAGAACTCACCTTTGAATAAACAAACCAGCTTTACATATTGAACTGAAATATAATATAATGAACATATTGAAAGTAGTTGTTCACATGATCAACTTTAAGCAATAAAAGGTGAGCCTCATACAGGATAAATTTAACTATTTTCTATTTCTTTAAAGAATTTGTTCTTTTTGCCCATGATCCAAAAATTCTCATTTTATGGGCCCTAACACTAAAAATCACTTTGCTTGGTAGATGGTTAGTATAAACAACTCATGAAATTTTGGTTGCTTGTTTTGTTTAGGGTCAATTTGATTGCATAAAAATAATTTTTAAGAATTATAAAAAACCACTTTACCACTAATTTCTTGTCCTAAACATACAACAAAACCTGTTTATTTACAAGAAATTGAATTGTTATGAATATAAAGAAATGAATTCATTATCATTAGATATATGATTTGGTCAGTCTATTATTAGGGATTTGAGCTTCCAAAAATTCAAAGGAACCTATTATGCCATGGAAGATCGAACCTATTTGCTTGCATGAAATTGAGTTCTACAATTTCAAAGAAGCTCATTTAGCATTAATTTTCTTATATTGAAATTTTATAACATGCTTATTTGAATGAATCTAATTCTTATAAAATCAAAGAAACCAACTTTACCAAAAATCCTTATATTGAAAATATAATTTGATATATATATATTTTTTGTTTTCATGGAATTGAATTTCTAAAATGATATCATTGTCTTGTCATTTAAAAAAAACACATTGAAACAAAATCATAAAGTTATTGATCATTTCTCTAATTTGAAAATTGAGGTGAATCTTGAATTTAACATATATTGTAACTTGGGATAATTGTCAAACATATCTATTCAAAGTCTATTGAATTTTTTAGAAACTGTCAAACAGTAGTAACAATGCAATATTGAAAAATTATAACATTTTATTATAGAGTGTTCTATGATTTAATATTTAAATCTATAAATATTTTATTTTGTGTGTATTTAAACAGGGTCTAAGATCCAAAAAAATTTAAGAGAACGTATGTTAAATCACCACTCTTCAATTTTATAATAATACAATATGTTTTCATCCAAAACCCATTTACACGACTACATCTTCATCCCACAATTGCAACAATGCAATAGGGATTTTCAAGAAAAAATTAGGCTTAAACCATACTACAACGATTTATGAAGAAAAATCATAGAATGACTAGATAATTGCTTGTACATTTTTTTTATGAAATTACCTCAATTGATAATATCATCAACCAAGTTAATGATATTGTCAATCTCCTGTAACTTTTCTTTTTTTTTTGTTTTTCTTATTGACTTTTGTTCCTTTTCTTTAATGGCTTCCATATCTGAATATGTTATGTTTTAAAGAAGATGATGTTAAAATTTGAAAGAAGATGAATATCCATTTAAAATAAATGAAAAAATTTTGAAAGGAGGTGATAAATGCATCAAAGAAAAAGAATTTGATAAGTCTTTTTACAAATCACAGAATGAAGTGTGTTCAATCAATCCACTGTCAAATCCATTGTTAAAGTTGGTTCAAAGATTCCTAATTAACAAAACAAAAAAAAACACTTACAAGATCTAAAACTCCACACAAAAAATATAAAATTTGGGAGAAAACTTTTCATTTACCACTCAAAGATTGTCAATGAAGGGCGGCTTGGCCCAACGGTAATAGCTGACCACTAGCGTCCTAGATGATGGAGTTTAAGTTACAGAAACAGCCTCTTTAAAATGAAGGTAATGTTGCGTGCATCTTGCCCTCTCCAGACCCCGCTCTGTTGAAGCTTCGTGTACTAGGCCGCCCTTTACTCAAAGATTGTTAATATAGCTCTTTACATGTTGCTCACAAACATCAAAACCAATAAAATTTCCCTAAACAAAAGGTTTCAAACTCTAAATGTTCTCAAAAGCATACCCAACTTCATATCTTCCAACCTCACTTGAAGCTACCACCAAAATAAGATAAATTCTTCATTTAGGCATTTCACCAAACATCTTGTACTCCAAACTAGAACTCTAAAAAATTATGTGATAGGAGGTGACAAATGCATAGAAACTAAGTATAGGACTCACACACCTTATGAAGATTGCCAAGACCACTTAAGAAAGACCACAGAGACAGCAAATGCAATGAATTCCATAACTTTTCCATCACAAGAAAAAAGAAGATGGAGAAAAATATTATATTTTGCAATGAGGATCGGCGATATCATCATAAATCGTCCATTGTGGTAATTTCATCAAAAAAAATGCATAAACAATATCTCATAATTTTATGGTTTTTCTTTATCAAGCCATTAAATCAAAGGTTTAAGCTTAATTTTTCATAAAAACTCCTTTTGAATACTTTAATCGACCAAAATTCCAAACTCATTTACAAAAAAGAGTTTTCCTTATATCATAGCCTACACTATGGGTATTTTAGTCTTAACATATTATAGTTGTAGTTGTGTGAAAATATTTCAAACTTTAAAAAGCAGAGGGAAAAGTCATATTTAGAGGTAAGCTAAAGGGAAAGCCCTCTTTGAAAAAGGGATAACATGTTAGGATTTTGATGGAAAAGCACCACACCTTTTCCATTTTATATGCAAATGAATGAAGAATACTGAACATCACAACCACAATCCACAAGTAGTAAAATATAAAAAAAAAATCCTCTAGACACCACTAGAGGATGGCTATACAACCATATCAATCATCAACAACATCCATGGTGGACTGTAATAAAAAACAAGGCAAGAGAATACCTCAAATGGGGTAAAACAAAACTCTTTCAAACCAAATAATAGAATGGGGAAGCCTATTGCTCCTTGGAGTTGGGTGGATTAGATCTTCACTCCCTTTCAGTCTTGATCTTCTTTTCTTCAAACCCTAGCTTGGGAGAGATGCAAAAAGACCCTTTATATTTTTCTATTCCCTGTTTTCTCACAAGAATCATCTATATAAAAACTGCCTTTTTTAGACTCCTTACTTGAATAACTTCCTTTTTAAGCACCCACTAAAGCCCAACAAATTGCTAATGGGGAGTGAAAAGAGCCAACACATGGTAGTAGAAAAAAATAAGGTTTTTTTTACATTAGAGATATTGTGAGCAAACATATATACCTTTCATACTCTACCACTCTGAATGGGCTCTAGTGTGTCTAAAGCTAGGAGGTTGAAAAGGTCTCATTGACGATAAGAGCCATGGAAAAAAATTAATTCTATCAAATTCACTTAGGGCATTTTTTGCATTAGAATACATATAAATTAAACATATAGAGTAGTTCAAAATGAAGATTAAAAGTAAATTTAAAAAAAATGATCAAATAACATTTTCTATTAGGTCTCATTGACGGTAAGTGAGGTCCCTAACATTAATCTTCGGCGCCACATGTGAAATCTAAACCCCTAAAAAAATCCACTATTTGCATCCATAGTATCTGCCAGCAAGAGTCTGTAAGATGCACAATGCTTTGAAGAACAGCGGCTTCCATGGGTTAGGATTTGAAGGTGGGCCCTACAGGGATGCAGAGGCCTGATTCTTTGCCCGAAGGTGAGGGGCACTTTCGTATTTACGAGAAAGGCCATGTCCGAAGTGCAAAGTTGGGTAGTAATTATATCCCAGACATTGTTTATTTAATTTTCTGCCCCCGACCAATCACTAGCCTTCGTTTTCTGGAGCCGAGATTCGGGAAGATCTGAAGAGAATTATTATCTTAATGATTAAGCAAATGACAGCTTTGCCCCACCCCAAATTGGAAGTCAAACCAGGTACTCCAGGGCCGCCAGTTTCAGTCACCCCCCTAATCAGAGTCTCTGGAGTGGTTGTAAAGTTATCAAGTTTTTTGCCTGTCAGCTTTGGATGAGATCATGGCAACTGTTGGGCTGGGGCACACTTTTGGACGGTTCAACATTTGAATGGAGTATTCAATATGTATCATATCAGCAGAGGGTTCTTTTGTTCAGCGAACGTGGCAATGTTTTGAAGATTATAAAGTTTGATTAATCTTCTAGCTTGCCCAGAATCTTCTGTGTAACAACTTTTTAATTTGAAAATCCTTATTAGGGCCCTTTGATTGCATGAGTTCTAAGAATTCTTTTTCGGGAATTATTATGGGAATTCCCTATAAATTACGGGAATTCCAAATGATGCCACTTAAAATAGTATTCCAAATGCTCAACCCTCCTCAAACATTTGGAATTTTGAAATTGGAAAAATGCATTAAGCTAAAAGTAGCTTTTCATGTTGGATAGAATTTTGAATTCTTGTATCAAGCATGGTATATGAAATGCTTGGAGAATTATAGATCTTGAAAAAAAATGTGGAAGAGAGTAGATCTGATTTCAACATTCATCCTCACAAGGTTGATCTTCGGTTCCATCAATTCTTACAGCACATGTGGAGTGCCCGTAGTTTGTTGTGTTTCTTTGGGTTAATTTGTTTTTTTTTCCTCTTGTGTTTATTTCTTTTCCCACTTAGTTTTGTCTTTTTTTTATTGTTGCTTTGTAACCCATTCAATGTTAAAAAAAAAAAAAGTTGCTCGAGGGACAAAAGCTAAAAGCATGTCATAAATTCCAGACAAGCCCAATTCATGTCAGAAATTCCTCTAACAAAACAGTTAGCATGTTTAGTACTTTACTAGTAGAAGTGAAGTGAGGTAAAGAGAAACATTATATTAAGAAAGAATAAAATATGATATGGTATAATCATAATGTGATATTTTTTAAAAAAATTTTATCTTTAGTGGCTTGAAAGGAATCTTTTTAAATCATAATAGGATGTTTTTTTTTTACTTTTGCATAAAAAGTATATAGTTTTTTGATGGGGCAGTGGTTTGAGAATGTTGTCGGCTTTATTTTGAATTTTTATATTTTTGTTGTAATATACACATCTTGTAATGTGTGGTAAAAAGAAGGCTCCACTTCACTCCACTTTAGTAAAGTGTCAAACACTCTAGTTGAATTTTTTTAGAGACGGTCAAGAAATTCCAATGTGAACTCGATGCACGAAAATCCGGCATGACCCATATAACCCGATTCAACTAAGGTCTATTGTTTAATTTGAATCAACTTCACTAATTACATATAGAATAAGTTGCTCTAATTATTAAAACATTAAACCTCTAAATTCTTTGGAAATGGGTAGCAATGCGACTTAGAGTTAAACCAATCCATTAAAAAGGGTTGACAGGTTATGTAGGTTAAGCGCATTGACTCTAACACAACACATGTAAAAGTGAGTCAAGAGAATCCTGAACCGTGATCAACTTGTATATTTTGAGTCAAGTTATCCATGTCAAACGTTGGTGGAGTTCATGTCGGTGTCATAACCCAAGCCCAGAAATCGGAGGTTAGTAAAAACCTAACTAGTAACACACGTACTCCCGTGCCTGTACACATAGACCTAGTTCAAATGTACATACAAAAGGGATCATTCACACGTGCAAACAAGGTGAACGCGGAAGTTGTAAATATCACGGCATAACACAAAGATATACAAAAGAAACAATGACTACAAAATATTAAACCGATTTACAAAAATGTACATCAAACTAGGGGAAAACAGTTATAGGGATCAAAATACAAGACTGACCCCAAAATCCCTGAGTACAAACTCATGCAAACCCCACATACTCATAAACAGACTGAAATGATGCAAACCGCTCTTCGAGGAATAGACCAAGTCCACTCCGCTAGCCCGGATGGGGCTTCGCTTGCCTTTCCTGGAGTCTGGTCGACCGACGAGGGGTCGGGAGATGGATCTGAGCCTGCAACATCAATAACAACTAATAATTACAACGACTCAGCAGAGTATAAGCAATAATAAGTTAACACACGTTGTGTCTATCAATTATCAGAATAATTAACATGTAAAGATCCCTATCGGTCATGTTCATATATTAGGCAAGTCGTGTATATAAATAAACATACTATCAGAACCATAAACAGATGTACTGGCAAGGTGGCTACCACATTTGTCATATTCTCCATTACGAGAGCAGTCAGTATGAGAACACCATCGACTAGGCCAGGGTACGAATGGGTCTCTAGTTCCAGGGGTCCGGAATTCTAAGACGGTAGCACTCTGCAGAGGCGGTAACAGTCTACGCTAAAGTTGACCCCGTCTGGTATCCTGAGGCTGTGGCTGAGTAGAGCCAGTCAAACAGACCAATCAAGTCATATGATGCATGTCAATCAGTATCAGTATCAGTAGCAGTATCAATCGGTCAAGCAATGCGATACAGTATGCAGTATAATACGTGCATCACACGAGAATCAAGCATGAACTCAATTCTTGCAATAGCTTTACAAATAAACAATTACCAATCAGTACAAGAACAAGAACATGGAATCAGCTGTTCTGCCCGAGATATACTATGGACAGCGCCCTCAGGAAATAACCAATCATTGCCTCAGCGTAGAATACGTACCATGTGAGTAGGAGGGCAAAACCGAAGTCAATATGTAATGCAATTTGGATTATCACCGTGAAACAAGGTTGTTTACTAGCCAACTCTAACCTAGTTGTCCAGTGCTTCTAACTGTGCATGCTGATGTAGTTTTAAGTATTCGATACACAGATGTTCACATGAAATGTGTTGCAATGTATTGAGAAAAGTGTATTGAAATCCCTTAAACCAACATCCATGGGGAGGTACTTAACAGCTGGACAACACATATGAATGAGTCATAGCCCTAATGACCATTCATGTGATATTTACGTTCCGTTGGGCAAGTCGGGTTGCCTACATTTTAACTCGAAGGCCCTACAAGGTCTTGATATAAACCTATCCATCAATTCATTTCTCAGTGGGCATATGGCTTAGCCTTGTTTCTGTTCTACGGCTTAGCTACGGTGAGGGCACGGCTTAGCCGTAGAACACTTCACGGCTTAGCCGTGGCTGGGCCGTAGAAGGTCAACAAGATGCCAACTCTCAGTTATTTCAAAATGCTACCCTGTATTGATCTACGGCTGGGATTACGGCTTAACCGTAGTACAAATTACGGCTCGGCTGTAATATAGTTTACGGCTTAGCTGTGACTGCATTGGGTCGATTTTCTGAACTTGCTACAGAACAATTGACATGGCAATTTCTTTAACTTCAAGGGAACAACGACATCAAATCTCACTCAATATGGCTGTACAACAATAAATCATGCAAGAACAATAAGAGTAAATATGATCAAATTACTACCAACAAGTGTTCAATCAAATTGTGCTTATACTTGCCTTAAATGGGTTCAAAACGCACGGGTGGCTATCCTTGAGGCTCAAATCCACTGTCTAAACTCAATTTAACCCATCACGCATTCAAGAAAAGAAGAGAAGAAAGAGACGTTGAGTGCATGCACGGTAACTGACGTGAGGAAAAGAAGAAGCAGAAGGAACACATCGAAAACTCAAGACATACCTTAGAACACACAAGAAGACAACGAGTATACAACTCCCTTCCTTGGCTTGATCAAGAAGGAAATGGAAGAAGAAGAAAGAAAGAAGAACGAGAGAGAGAAAAAGAACGTTGAAAGGAGGAGGAAAGAGGCGGTGGTTGGGTTTATATAAGATATAAGATAAGGATGAATACAATTTACGAGAAGGTGCAAGCATCCAAGGTAATTCCAGTTCGAGTCAATTAACAAGCCAACGGAAGCAAACGAAGTCGTTTGCGTATGAGTCAGTTACGAAAGTTAATTAGCTCGACGAAATACACGCGTTGGCACTAAGATGATGCAGAATTGACAACGTCCGACAAAATCAAAAATTACGAAAATGGCTCAAATCTACATAAACCTGGGTCAAAATTCAACCCAATTACCTATCCATTGCCGAAACAAAACAAAAACATAACCAAAATACAATTGACAACTAATCACGCATTAATTAGTCGCTAATCCAGATTAAGTTGGGTCAGAGTGTTATAGTTGGGCCACAATTTGCCACCTTATAATTATGGTTAAAATCAAATAAACAAAAATGGATATCTATAAAGGACTATCAAATAATTTTCTTTACATGGAAGATGAATACCCAATCATCACCATCATAAATTAAATTATAAAAAAGTTACTATCCCATTTAGATATCAATCTTTTATCCTTCACCTCTTACCTCTTTGATGTTTTTATTTTAAAACTCATCTTATTATAAATACCTAGGAATTCAACTTCATGCAAGAAAATGGGCCTTAAGGCTTATTCATTTGCAGGAAATCTTGAAAAAAGAAAAAATTGTCTGCTAGGGAAATTAGAAAAAATTCTATTAAAAATTCCTTATTTCTTTAGCAAAATTTGAGGAATATGAGAATTTTGATATTTCCAAGTTTCCAAAATCGGGCATTCTTAAATCAAGCACTCATCTTTAATTTCTGACTTTCTGGAATTCTAGCGATTTTTTGCGGGCTTCAACATCCACTATTTCATAAGACGGTCGTTACAAACTACAATTTGTAAATGTGGGTCCGGTTGTAATTTCCAATAGTGGGCCTTATGAAATTTAAAGGTGAACCTCATGCACCACAACTTCTAAATGTGAGCCTCCTAAAGGTGGCCGATGCACCACAATTTCAAGGTAGGTACCATATTCTATAAATCTTTAAATCCAGGCCCATGGACCACATTTCTGAAGGTGCACCCCATTTTACAATGATGCATACAAAGGGATCGTGCCTTTGAACTCATTTATATCAAGGCATCACACACGTATAGTTTAATGTGAAAATGGTGGGTAAATGGAAACATTTACAGATCAAACATCCAAGCCTCTCTATTTGCAAAACCATTACACACCTTATATTCCAAAGAGGCGCAGGAACAATGCCTGCGATAAGTTCTGCATAAAACCCATGAACAACCTTCTATATTTTAAGTCCCGTTGGCCTTAAAATTGCAAACCAAAGCATTCAAAATTTTTATTGAACTAATAAATCCTGGATGTTTAGTTTCATTTCTAAGTTTCCATACTTTTTGAGAAATATTTGAAAACACCAAAAAAAAAAAAAAACTACACCTATAGCCCACAATTCGTGATCCGAACCATTAATATTCTCATATAAATGTTCAACCTCAAACATGAAGTTTCATATCGTAAATCCTCCTAGATTTCAAGAGAATAGAAAAGCTCAAAAAACAAACTATTTGCTCTTATGAAAATGGTTATTCCAAACAAACATGATAATATGTAAAGTTTACATACGTAAAGCCTCTTTTTATATTGCACACGTACCTTCATCTCACAAAAAGAGAAAGCCCTCATATTTTGTGTTTTTACTTAAACCTCCATTTACTAACATTTAAGCTTTATAAAGAGTAATCATAGTGACATACATTGTTATGATTTTCGCCAATAGCCTGAGCTTTTGGTGTTATATGTTATTAATATGGTATCAGAGACAAAGGTCATAAGTTCGAAGCCCAACCCTTGGGGGGCATGTTATCTCCATTGTGTGTCCGGTCTATCTGTATGTTGGTTTCGAGTTCGAACAGCCTCCCGTTCAAGGGGAGTATTGATATACATTGTTATGCCATTTACTAATAGTTCGAGCTTTTGGTTTTACAGGTCATTAACAACCAATCATTAGCTATTTTTTGGTTGTTTGTTTTTTAACGATGTAGGCCTTAAAGAAGCGGAGAAAAAAAAAAACCCTCAAACAATAATTGAGACTCGAGAGTGTGAGAGGCCCCACTGATCAAAGTTGGGCCACAGCATAAATGTACCTAGGTAGGTAGGTAGGTAGGTATATTTAAATTCATATTAAAAGCATTAACTGTACATGATCAAAATCAAAGCATTTAAGCAACAAAGAACTGTCTGTTGCAACTGTATCAGCTTCCAAAATCAACTCCCTAGGATTCGAGCATGAAACATCAACTGTGGTAGTAGTGATCAGATCTCACTGATTTCCAGGGTGGTAGGACTGATCCTTGTGTCCAGACAATTAATACGATGGGCCTGACAGAGGATACTGATTCACCAAAACTGAGACTGGAGGATTCTATCCACTTAAACCCGTGTCTATAAAATGATGATCAATAACTAAATACACTGTTCCACTCATTCACTGGAGAAGTGCCAAAAGATGCAAAAAGATATTTCAAATTTTCGAATATTTTGGGTTAGCATTCATGGAATTGACAGTGACAGCAAGCTGTAAATCTTCTATTTACCTGAATCATCTTCTCTTTTATTTACACCAGTAATGTACTTTTATTGAAGTCATAACAGTTGAGGCTATGCTAGGTGTAAATGACCAAAAGGTCTCAATATTACTTGGAATCTTAACTACTAACCCAGCATCTTTTTTCGTTTTCTGAATGGTTAATAACCCAGTAACTTGTTGGCCCAAAAGTTGCTTTTTCCATCTTCAGAAAGGAAAAGAAAAATAAATACAGTATGGGAAACTTGTTTTACATGTGACCAGATTTAATATTACACCCACAGGCCTAAAAACCTTGGGAAAAGCTATTGGATGTTCTCCTCAACTAATTCAATCTTCTAACTTTACAGATACTGTACATGAATGTCTCTTTTTTTTCTCCTTCCAAGAAAGAAAAGCAAAAATATATCACTGATCTTCTCTTCATGGTCATTAAATCAGTCCTCTCAAATGCACCTGATTGCCCATTTTGTTTTCCTGCAAATAACCTGACTAGACAAACACATCTCGCCGCTTTTTGGGATTCGCTTCCGGGTTTCCTTTCCTCATCATTGCACAGAACTCATCATAATTTATCCTTCCATCCTGAAATGCCGAAAAAACAAACACAGATGAGAACACTCTGAATAGTTTTTAATGCATCATACACAGATAGATCATAATCTATAAATAATGATAATAATAGTAACAACTTTATGGTGGTGTTGACGTGTAGGATTTTAGCTTGCACTGCATTGTACATGAACTTGTTTGGTCCAAAAGTTAGAGGATTTAAAAGTTGCAAAAGAGTTTTTCGAACCCTACATTTGTAGCATCCAAGTCGCTCATTAAGAGGGACCCACTATAGATTGATCGTATGTAATCTAGCCAATCAAACAATCCTAACTACTAAAGGTGAGCATTAAATGTGGAACGTTGGTTGATGTTTTTGACTACCCTGTTATTGGAGCTTTGAGCAACCAATCAGAAATTTTAATTAAACCTTATTTGTTCATGAATCAGGGTGCTAAATGTTTTTAGAATCCATTTCATATTTCACATTAGGGATATCAGCTTATTTAATAAAATCGTAAATGGAAATCCATAATTAATTAAGAATCTTACATTGTCAGCATCAACCTCCGAGATAATGTCCTTTATGTCCCGCCCATCATGCATGCCGTACTCCCTGAGAGCTTGCTCTAGTTCTTCTGTTGTAATATACCTGATACAAAATTATAGTACAAACAATTTAAGTCAAGATGTTGATTATGTTAACCATGATCATATTAGAGAATTCAATCATCAAACACTACATAAAATTTGGAAGTCTTTTTGATGACTGCTTTGTCTGGTCACTTGAATATTGAATGGTTGGTTTTCTAGTGTTGACTGCAAACTTAATATTTACTTCTACATACCCGCTGTTATCTTTGTCAAAATATTGGAATGCAGTGTACAGATGCTCTTCTCTATCCATTCGGTTCAGATGCATTGTTGCTGTGATAAATTCATCATAGTCAATGGTCCCATTTCCATCTGCATCAGCCTGTTTTAAGATTCATTGTAACAAATTTCAACAAAAAATAACTATGATCAGTTCTTGTAAAAACGAAAAAAAGAAGAAGACATCCCATGATATTGCATGGATGAATTGAGCTTATTATTCTTCTGAAGTTTTTCTTTTTGGGGTAAGTTTAAATGTCAGGAATGCAAGAATAATACCATTTAGATCATTTTGACAGTCTGATTTCAATTGTGAATTTAGAAATTTTGTTTTACTTTTTCAAAATTTTATTGGTATAGATTTAGATTGTGGACGATCCAAATGGACACCCATTGGATAGTGGGCTCATCTGATCATTACAACTTTTATGCTATGCATCATCCATATTTGGGTCACTGATATAAACTTCATAGAATTTGCATCAATGCCAATGCATTTTATGAGTGAGTTGCCACAATTCAGAGAGCCGTGGCAAATGTGCATTGGTTTATAGTCCCTTCTCTACTCGTGTCATTCCAAGGTGCAAGTAGCAAATTCAATAAAATGGTTTCTGCTTTTGAGAACCTACGGCTTCCATGAGCTGTTTAACTTCATATTCAGATATCTTTGTTCCTTGCTTGGCCAGTCCTTGTTTTAATTCTTCAAGTGTAATGGTCCCACTGTTGTCAGAATCCATATTCTTGAACATGGCCTTTAATCCCATAATCTCTTCCTCTGATAAACACCCTGCTATCACCTACACAAAATTTAAAAGAAATCAAATTAAATCCAATTCAATCATCAAACAATCTGTAAACCTTATTCAAAAGAAAGCACATGATCCATAATTCAACTGTCAAATAGTCAACACAATGAGATTAGAATTGAAAATATTTGACCTTGGTATGTTCGTACATAATCATTATTGGTAACCCGCATACAGTCAAATAATCATACTGTAGGAACTACATAGCAGATGTTTTTTTTTTTTTTTTATAGAAGGTGACGCATGCTTGTGTGACCTAGCAATGGGGCTCCATCTGGTGATCCTATATCATTCATTTATAGGCATAGTACATCAGTATGGAAAGCTATGGCACACTAAAATCTCACGGTAAGCTGTGATCATCCAGTTTGACATTAGCCAACAGTTTACAATCTAGAACAGAGTGGGGAATGCATAATATGTTGTCCTTCCCCACTTCCTGATATTCACTATAGATAATCAATTTGAAAAATGCTTCTAACAGCTACTCAGTTAGATGCAGAAATGACAGGGCTCGATTATATCTTTTTAGCAAAAATTAGAGAGTTGTCTTTCCCCACTTCCTGATATTCACTATAGATAATCAATTTGAAAAATGCTTCTAACAGCTACTTAATTAGATGCAGAAATGACAGGGCTCGATTATGTCTTTCTATCAAAAATGAGAGAGAGAGAGAGAGAGAGAGAGAGAGAGAGAGAGAGCGGCATACTCTGAGAGCAGCTTTCTTGAACTTGTTCATTGCTCTGAACTGTTTTAGTCTATTCAAAACTGCATTATCAAGAGGAGTGTCAGGTGCATCTCCATCCTCCCTTATCCATGGATGATCTGAAAGCATCACATTTATCACTTGGTGAATATATTTGGCAAGGAATCCAAATAATTTATAATCTTATTCTCGAAAATAACATATAGATGAGACATTTTTCTTTAGTTTCAAAACCAAGAGTTTCTATTACAGGAAGCACATTAACCAAAACCTACGTAATTTCATTTCCCAAATAAACATGAGGTTACAAATGCAATGTTCAGTCAGATATCTTGTTTAACTCTATATGGATGGAGTGTGCTGTTAGCTATATATGAACCTATCACAGGATGAGTGAGATACCCCAAAAGCATCCAGGTTCATTCGATAAGAAGGATAGCAGTGCATATCCCATCCCTTGGTAGTTTCTAACAGATAATTTTAGGAAGGTTCTCTTCAACTACATCATCTATTGTAATGTATAACGGAGGCCATCCAAGCTTATGTAAATGTTCCTTCTTCTCCCATGAAAAAATAAATAAATAAATAAGACTTACTGAGAACTTGCAATGCTGTGAGTCTTTGCTTGGGGTCTGGATTGAGCATCTTTTTGACAAGATCCTTGGCTCCTATTGAAATGGATCGCCATGGATCACTTTGAAAATCTACGTGACCGCGCAAAATTGCATTGAAAATTCCATGCTCTGACTCTGTTAGACCATAGTTCATTTGTTTATATTAGTTCACATAAATTCAATACCATTTTATTACTTATAATTAAAAAATGATTAGGGGAAGAGGAAAAAGAAATACCAGCCCAAAAGGGAGGAACTCCACTAAGAAGAATATACAACATTACTCCAATACTCCATATATCGATTTCGGGTCCATATTTTCTCTTCAAGACTTCGGGTGCAATATAATATGCGCTGCCAACAATGTCCTTGAACACTTCTCCTGTTCAGGAATTTAAACTGTGATTCATTGGGCAAGAAATCAATAAATATTATTACCCTTCGAGGTTAAAACACAACAACAGCAACATCTATAAGCATTGGATGTGATGGATTCTAACACCCCATCCCACATCGCTTATGAGTAAAACATGAGTCTCTTATATAATGAACTAGGTAAGTTACTACTAGTAACTTGGGCTTAAGCATTTTGAGCCACGTGATAGGCTTACTAGGTTATTGGGTCAGTGGGCTACTTGGGTCGTTACATGGATAATGTCCAGAAGAAGAACTCTAAACATTAGAAAAAACGAATTTTTTTCTTGAATTGTGTCGGCTTGAAGCAAACTTAAAATGTGCTTTAAAAGTGAAATTGCATTTGAGCCATTTAATTCCTAAACTTCCTGTAACGCCCCCAGCCTCACACGTGATATTGTTTGCTTTGAGACGCTGCCCGCATGGTTTTGTTTCTGGCAAGGTGCACCCTTATCAAAAGGTGTTACGTTGGTTAAAGTGGTGCAGTCACATATATGCCCTGGCTCTGAAAGTTTTATGAGCGATGTGAGACTTTACATTCCCCCACCCTCAGAGGTGAGCCGTCCTGAGCTCAAATACCATATTTGTAATGCCCCCGGCCCCACATGTGATATTGTCTGCTTTGGGTTGCTACCCGTGCGGTTTTGTTTTTGGCGGGGCACGCCCTTACCAAAATGCATCATGTTGGTTAAAGGGGTGCAGTCATATATATGCCAAGGCTCTAACAGTTTCATGAGCAATGTTGGACTTTACACTTTCACTATATGGTAGAAGTAAAACAATCATAAGAATACTCAGTGGCTCCCTATCCACCAAAAAATAAAATAAATAACAGTTTTGTTCAGGTGAGAACTATTTTCATGGAGTCAAATTTAGGGACTATTTTGGTGGGGGGGGGATTTGGTTTTCTAAGAGTCCCTATTTGTGCACGGTTTGGATGGGTCGCTAGGTGGGCCCATCGATGGTTTTCAAGGAAGCATGGTGAAAACTAGTTATCATGTGAGTATTTTTGAATAAATAAATAGACCTGGTCAAGGTTTCTTTAGAAAAAAATCAAAGTTACATACCTAACAACACAATTTTGATTGGAGACTGGAACATAAAAGAAATTTTACCTTAATGAATTAAAAGCTTAGACCAGTAAAAAATCAGAACTAAATGCAAATATTGTACAAGTAGAACTCAAAAATACATCACAGGATGGATCCCTATGTAGATGCATTAGGACTTTAATGTTGATGGTGAGACCATTGGCAATGGAAAGCCAGCATAGTATATCCATTCGTTCTATAATCTTTTTCAATGGGGAACACTGGAACACTATATTAGTTAAGTGAATATAGATGGAACTTTCAGACAATCTGAAAATGTCATTCATTTGTTTAATTGCTTGAAAGAAGCATTTTATTTTCCTGAAATTAATGCACACTTTGTTGTCTATTCTTTCTCCAAAACTATCACATTTTCTTATTCGAAGGACCTCTATCAAGCATAAAAACCCAAATTGCAAGAGTTAGAATATTTTATCATAAACAAGGAAAAAAATTTTCACCATCTTGGATATGCATTTGGACTGATGCAGAAAAACAGAACTACTTTACTGCTTTCTGCCTTTATTTGCCCCAGTTCATATCTTCATCTATCTTGGAAAAAATTACTAAAAGTGTATACATCCTTATATGGTTTCTATTTAACATCCTTTTCGGTGAAACATTCAAACAAATTGCAATTTGGGGTGGATCTGCACTTGCCACAAAAATTGCTGGAAAGCAAGAGAATCATTATAATGAGATGATATACCTTGCTTGAAGAACATGGATAGCCCAAAATCCGTAGCTTTGAGGGGTGCATTCTCATCCTTGCTCAATAGTAGGAAGTTCTCAGGCTTGAGATCCCTATGCATGACACCCATCGAATGGCAAGTGTGGATTATCTGCACTATTGTCCTCAACAGTGATGCGGCGGCACGTTCGGTGTAGTGTCCCTTGGCTATGATCCGATCGAAGAGCTCTCCCCCAGCGCACAACTCCATGACCAAATGGACAGATTGCTTGTCTTCATATGCCCCCTTTAATTCCACAATATTGGCCTGACCCGTCAAATGGTGCATGATTTGAACCTCCCTTCGCACATCTTCGATGTCCTCTTTGGTGGCAAGCTTTCGCTTTGCAATCGTCTTACATGCGAATTGCTCGCTGGTGCTCTTCTGGGTGCAAAGGTGTGTCACGCCGAATTGCCCACGGCCGAGCTCCTTCCCAATTGTGTAGATGGATTTGATGTCTTCCATGGGCCGGCCTAACACTGGCCCTATCGCCTTTGAGGAATGGTGAGAGCCCACAGAAGCCGCAACAGGGGCCGAGTGCTTAGATGTTGATGCTTGATCTTGGGCATTCTTATCTGGGTTTTCGGTGTTCTGGGTTGAATTCGCATTTGAAAAGCAATTGTTACCCATACCAGGGGGTGATTTAAGGAGTGAGTTATGGTAGCGTGGGAGATGAAGAAGTGGGTCTATGGAGAAGAAAATGCATGGGTGGAGAGACTATAGAGAGCAAAAGGAACAAAACGGGAAGAAGAGAAGAAGGTGAGAGAATAACGAGCAGTATTGGAGAAACCAGGGATGGATTGATGGCGAGGGATTGTAGGGAATGAAGAGTTTCAGAAGAGGTTGAAAGGGTCATTGTGAGAGGGCAGTTGTGGGAGAGGTTGAGAGGAATTGGCGGGACGTAACCAACTTTACTCCTTTCGGTTATGACATGTGGACGGTTCCTTGTTGGTTAATGCAATATATATTTTTCTTGAGAATTGATGGAAGTGGCCCATTGCAAATTCTAAACTGCTGATGATGAGTCCACTTTGTTTGAACCTATGTCTAGAAAAATTAATTGTGACTTTTTTTTTCAATTTGCTATTTCTATTAGTTTCTGTTATTTCACAGTAGTAGAGATTTTTGCACCGTCCACTTTGTTTTGTTAGAAATCTATTAAGCACGGATATATTTTTCTACGTTTTTTTTTTTTGCGGAGCTCAATTTTTCAATGTGTATGAATTGGGTCAAATGGGCATGAATTCGTGCAAAAGAACAAATTTTTTGGTATGTTAGGCTAGCATCACTTAGTTGTACATATAAAAAAATGTAGAGAAGAAAGGAAGAAGAGAGAACGACGAAGAAAGGAAGAAGAAGAGAGAGAGGAAGAAGGGAAGGAAAGGAGAAAGAAGAAGAGAGGAAGAAAGAAAGAAAAAGAAAAGAGAAAGAAGAGAGGAAGAAATGAAGAAGAAGAGAAGAAAGGAAAAAAAAAAACCCTTAATCTCTTGCTTTCTTTCTCTTTTCTTCTTCCTTTCCTTTCTTTTATTTCTCTCTTTCTTTTTTTTCATTTCTTCTTTGCTTTTTTTTTTGCTGCGGGGCCGAGTAATGCTTTTCTTTTTTTTTTTTTTCTACAGGGCTGATTGATGCTAGCAAAAAAAAAAAAAACGCAGAGAAGAAATGAAGAATAAAGGGGAAAGAAGAAAGGAAGAAGAAGAGAGGGGAAATGAAGAAGAAGAGAGGAAGAAGGAAAGGAAGAAAAGAAGAGAAGAAGAAAGGAAGGAAAGGAAGAAGAGGAGGAAAGAAAGAAGGGAATTGATTAATATTAATGGTTTTTTTCTTTCCTTTGTTCCTTTCTTTGTCCTCTCTTCTTCTGCTTCCTTTCTTATTTCTCCTCTTTTCTTCTTCTTTTCTTCTTTTTTTCCTCTTCTTCTTTTCCTTCCTTTCTTCTCTCTTCTTCTTCCTTTCCTCCTCTATTCTTCTTCCTTTCTACTTTATTCTCTGTGTTTTTTTTTTCTATGTACAGTTAAATGACGTACTCAACCCAACATACAAATTTTTTTTTTCATGAATTCGAGCCCAATTGACTCAATCCGTACATATTAAAAAATTGGGCCTAATCATATTTAATGCAAATCTAAGGGGCTTTTTCCCTTAAAATTGTTTATTTTTCTAAAAATTTCCTTTTCTCCTTCTAAGGGTTTGAATATTTATATTTTTCATATATCTTTCTCTTGTACGAATAAAACTTTAATTTCCTTAACTAGTTCTTTCATTCTATTCTCTTTTGTATCCTGTGCTTTTCACAAGTGTGCTACATTTGATATTTACTTTTATTTAATATTAGAGTTTTTTTAACATTTTCAAATAGTTGCTTTTCTTTAATATTTAAATTTATAATCTATGATAAGTTTTACTTTTTATTATTTATCTTTGAATTTGAATTTAAAAAGGAAACTCAACTTTGATAGGGTTCTTTAAATCGGTCAAGATCAACTGTGAAATTGGAGCCACTTTTTTCAATCAATTGCAAAATTAAGCACTAATTTCACCAATCAAATCATATCCCTTTGGGAATAGAAGGCTGGCCTTATGGATAAGGCGCTAGCTCCCATAAGTCTCACCGGTTTTGAGCTTTGGTGAGAGCCCTTTACTACCTATCTCCTGGCTACTGGGCTAAGAAAAAAAAAATTATATCCCTTTCATATAAAAAAATTTGAATGCACTTGGTAGGGATAGCAGCAGCTCAGGTTGCGTTTGTGTTTAGGGGGGACTTGACTGATACAAACTTCTTCCCAAACCAATTCTTGTGTTTAATTTTTAACATTGAACTTGACCTCTAACATCATCTTTTGGATGTTTCCAACAAAAAAACACTGAACTTGACCTGTGAGAGGTACAACAAGGTTCTATAAAAAAACAGAGAGATGTCGTTTTTTTTTTGATCAGTAACAAAAAATTTATTAAAGAAAGAAGAAAAAACAAGTACAAGAAAATGAAGAAAAGTAAAAAACAAAGTATAAAGAGATACAAGAGTATTGTACCCACAAACAACTCAACCACCTACTAAATAACACCTTGCCAAGGAGAAACTTTGTCAACCCTTGCTTAGCTAAAGCATCCGTCATGAAATAATGGTAAACAACATTAATAGATGCCGAAGGAACCTGAATTTCATTTAAAATGAATTGGAGTTTTCAAGGGAAAGTCTTCTGATTAGAAACCCAAGTGAACGCATTAAAAGAGTCAATCTCCACAATAATGTCTCCCTGGAAATTCCTCACAAAGCAGTGAAGAGCTTTCAAAATAGTAAGTATTCCCGCTTCATTGGAATCACAAATTCCTACATTCTTGAAAAACATAAATAGCATGTCACCTTTACTATTACGGAGAACACCGCCAATACCTGCCGGCCCTAGCTTATCTCTCGTAGCACCATTAACGTTAAACTTCATCATTCGAAGAGGGGGAGAATAACAATGAACATAATTCCTTACCTTACAAGAGCCACAACCCATACAAGCTTCCTAATTAAGGATAATATTATTAAAGTTAAACATAGAAAACTCTGTTCGGACCAAAACTTACTTTACGATCCAGATGGTGGTCGAAGCAATTAAATCTACCAAACAAGAAAATGAACCTTTGCAAATCCCATCATTTCTTTCCGTCTAAATAGACCATAGGACGGCGAAAGGGATGATCCTCCAAAGAGTGCGACTGCACCCCACAAAATGCCCTCCCATATAAAACTCTATGGCTTCGCTAATCTTCTTTGGACAACACCAAACCACTACACATCTACCAATAAAGTGAGACCAAACATCAGCTGCTATTTCATAATGAAGAAAAAGATGATTGACGGATTCCTCCTCCATTATACACATCACACAAACATGTGAATTGGTAGACGCCGTTAAACCTTTTCTTCTCAAATTATCTATCGTAGAGATTTTAGATGAAACCACCAACCAACAAAAAGCCTTCACCCGAGAGGGAGCAAGCCCCAACAAAATGAGAGACGAAGAAGCTCTAGAAAGATTATTCTCCTTTACGGCCATGGGAAGAACTTTCACTGAGAAATCCCCTGAAGTGGATGGCTTCCAAATCCGAAATTCCTTAGTGTCACTGCACAAAAATATGTTAAAAAGAACACTAAGCAATTCCTCACATTGACTCTCTTTCGACAAACGATGACCTCTTATAAAGGACACACCCCATACTGATACTGGGCAACCATCTCTCTCCTCATAATAATCATTGACAGTAGACCCCTTGTTGGATGCTACTCTAAAGACTGTAGGATACAACTCACATAAAGGATCCACTCTCACCCAATCACCTAATCAAAACCTCACTTCCCTCTCATTCCCTATCACAAAACTCACCCCTTTGAACAAAACATTCCCAAAACTAGATGACTCATCCCATATTGAAGTAATAGCATCCCATAAAACTAAATCTACGATGCTTAGGTCTAAGGTTAGGCTCCATTTGTCCACAGCATACTTAGCAGCAATAACCCTCTTCCAAAGAACTTCCTTCTCCTCCCTAAATCTCCACCACCACTTCCAAAGCCCCATTCTTAGACTCCAAGCTTCCAAGACCCAAATCCCCACTCCATCTTTGTTTAACCACCTCACTCCACTTCGTTAAATGTAATTTCTTATTATAGCCTTGACCCTCCCATAAAAAAATTCTTTTTGATATGGTTCACCCTCTCCACCATAGCTTTAGGTACCTTGAAAAGGGACATAATAGTACATCGGAAGATTAGAGAAGCAAGCTTTTATGAGAGCAATATTCTGCCTAAAGATAAGTAATGTCTCTTTAAAGAAGACAACTTCATCTAAATTTTATCTATAACAGGGTTCCACAAGGCTTTAGGTCTTGGTTTTGCCCTAGTAGGAAGACCAAGATACATAATGGGCAACTTCCTTGATTTACAATGGATCAAGGGCGCCAAAGATTGTGTAGTCCCCTCAGAGCATCTAATTCCAACCAACAAAATCTTGGAAATGTTAACTTTTAAATCCAAGACTAACTGAAAGCATCTTGAAATTCTCTCTTTTAAAAAAGAGAGATGTGGTAAGGTTTAAAAAAAAAAAAAATAGAGGTACAGTAAGGCAGTATTTGATGTTGTCTACGTTTTGGTTAAAAGTAAAAAACATAATCCTAAGGGAGGGTCTAAAACCTCTAATCTCATTATCAGATAAATTGCCTAGGACCAGTACTGTTATGAAGAAATTATAGAAAATGTGTGCAAAAAAAGAAAAAAAAAAGGTATATAAAGTGCATTATCAAAGCCCAAACCTGCCTCGAACATGGCTCAAGTCAGAGTTTGAAATTCCATACTCGCCAAGAAACCGATCGAAATAGAGATAGACCCCAGTTGTCAATTTGGTTTAGTTTGGCATCCAATTTAAAATGTTTGGCCTATCCAGAATTTAAGCAAGTTTTTTTAGAATTTCAATTTAAAAGAAATATTCATGGGCCACTCAATGTATCGAATTTGGATTTAATCCCATGCACCTAATTCCTTTATACATGACCCACAAGTTGAATGGCTACATATTAAAGGAAAATTTTAACCATCCATCTATCGGTGCAGTTCATCTGGATGAGTGTCATTTTAAAACAGTTGGGGTTGGTGCTAGCAGGACGGATCAGAAAGTTTTCCAATGTTGAGAGTTGGAACGTTGATAGTGGTGGGTCCGCCATATCTCTATGGGACAACTTAAGAAGGTGACATGGCGGACAGTTAATAGGTCCACTCCCACTATGACCATGGGCAAACCGAGATAGAATCTTACTTCTGAGAGTTGCCATGAGCCACCCTACATGAACAGCTCTAATCTAATCATGCAGGTGTGCCCCACGTAGAAAGATCAGCGTTGGATCTGAGGCAGGCAGCTCTGTGTGCAACTAATTTCAGCTCTCTCTTCCTCTCTTGCCCTACTCCTGTTTATCGCTGTGAGCCTCTCACCACTCCTCACGGTAAGTTTTTTTACTTCCTCCTTTCTCTCTCAGGAAGTTGTGGAACTTTCTACAATTTTCACTTGTTTAATTTTTCCTAGGATTCAGATTGAGGGGATTTCCTTTCTTTTGTTTAATATTTCCTAGGATTCAGATTCAGGGGATTTCCTTTCTTTCTTTCTCATATCTGAATACCCCTTCCGTTTCCTGCATAGAAAATGGCTTCTTATCATCGTTTGAAATCTGTTGTTATCTGGGGTTTAGGGTTTATGATGGCATTCATCAATTTCTGATGCCCCTTCTTCTCCGGCCTTCAAATCCGGCGACTGTGTCTCTGTTCTGCAATCGCCAACTTCCAGATAAAAAACAAGAACCCCTCAGCTCTCTACGATCTATATTGCCCAACGGAGATCGATCGACCGCGTAGCACCAAGAACAGAACCCAATCTCTCCGTGGCCAATCAATCACAGATTATACCACTTCGATCTCTTCTTTCGATTTCTGCAACGAGAAATCCCCTAACAGCCCTTTGTTCTCTCTAATCACAACCCATGGATCTTCTCCGAAAGAAACTGATGCAGTCTAGGGCCAGCAGGCCTCTTCCAATTAGATTAGGATTATTATTATTATTATTAGGAAAGTTTCTATTTTTAGCCTAGGGTTTTCTTGCTTATTAAGATTGTTTTACTATGTATATGGCTTTGTAGAGAAGAACTTCAGAGATTTGGTTGATTAATAGAATTGAGTTTTTCCCAGAGGTGTTTCCTCGTGTGGTTTGAAGTCATCTTGACGGTTCAAAGTGTCATTGGACACGTGCTTAGGCACCTCCACGCAAGCCCTAACCCTAGGGCTGCATCAGATTAGTATCAGAGACCGATCTCCACTGTCACCGTCATCGTCACCGTCACCGTTCAGCCAACCACCACGCCATCCCGTCCACAAACCCTAATCGTCCCAAACCCTAATCGTCCCAATCCCTTTGCCACAGTCCCCAATTCCTACTCGCCCCACCATCTTCGCCACAGAAGACCACCAACCACACGCCTCTGTCTACCCAGACCCACCACCAAAACCCGGTTCCCACACAGTCCAGAGTCCCCAAAAACCTTGCCGGAATCCAAACCCTGTCACCCCATCTTCCCCGACTACCCCCATCCGTTAACCCTCATCCGGCACCGACACAGATCCACCAGTTAATAATCCTGATCGAGACTTAGGGATTAAAATTGTGATTCCTGAATATGATGGCAAATTGCAGCCCGCTGAATTCATGGATTGGTTAGTATGTGTGGAAAATATTTTCGCACACAAGCCAATGACGGAGCATCATAAAGTCACACTGATTGCTACTAGATTTCGTAATTATGCTGCAACTTGGTGGGCTGAATTGCAAAGAAAACGGAGGAATCAGAACATGGACCCTGTTGATACATGGACAGAGATGAAAAATATTTTGAAACAAAAATTCCTCCCTGTCAACTATGCAAGAGATCTCCATTCCAGTTTTCAAAACTTGAAACAACGGTCCAAGTCAGTTGTTGAATATTCTGAGGAATTTTTAACTCTGCAAGCTCGTTGTGGTTTAAATGAAGATGATGATGTGGTAGTTGATAGATTTTTCAATGGATTGAGACTAGACATTCAGCATATCCTTGCCTTCCAACATTTTGATAATGTCGATGAACTCATCCAACATGCTATCAAGGCTGAGGGAATTGCAAATCATCAAATACAAAAATCCAAATGGGCTCAGCCAAAGAATTCCTCTCTACAAGAAGCTAAATCCAATGGACAGATTTTTGCTAGGACTGAAGGTCAAAATAAGATGGTTTGTTTTCATTGTCACCAGCACGGGTATCGCGCCGCAGATTGTCCAAAGCGAATACATCTAATTGAGATTGAAGGTGCTAATAACAATATTCGAGATGATATTAAGGGTACTGACACTGATCCTAAGGATATTGACAATCCCAAGGATATTGACACTGGGGAAATTGAATTCACTGATGCAGAGCCCCCAGATGAAGCTCTTATTGTCCTCAAGGATGCTTCACCAACTGTTGAGCATAAGTGTTTGCGCAAAAATATTTTCCGTTCCACAGGAATAATTCAGGGACAAAACTGCACAGTTGTTATTGACAGTGGAAGTTGTGAAAATCTCATCTCCCAGGCTCTTGTTGATCGCCTTTAATTGAAAGTTTATAAGCATAACCGTCCTTATTTTGTCAAGTGGCTCATGAATGGTGATCGAGCGCATGTTCGACATACTTGCAAAGTTACTTTTGCTATTGGTGAGACTTACACAGATACAATCCAGTGTGATGTGCTACCTATGGATAGTGGTGATGTCTTATTGGGCCGTCCTTGGATGTATGACAAAAATGGAACTCATGGTATGCGTGACAACACCTACACATTCATGCATGGTGGACAGCAAGTTACTCTTCATCCTGAGAAACCACAACCGCCAAAGAAGAATTCCTGGAAAGCTGCCACAAAGGATGTCCTTCATATTCAACACATTTACATTGGCAATCCGAAGCAGAATCGAGTTCGAGGACGAACTCTTCTTCCCACCCGGGGAGGATGATGCAGTTTAGGGCCCAGCAGGCCTCTTCCAATTAGATTAGGATTATTATTATTATTATTAGGAAAGTTTCTATTTTTAGCCTAGGGTTTTCTTGCTTATTAAGATTGTTTTACTATATATATGGCTTTGTAGAGAAGAACTTCAGAGATTTGGTTGATTAATAGAATTGGGTTTTTCCCAGAGGTGTTTCCTCGTGTGGTTTGAAGTCATCTTGACGGTTCGAAGTGTCATTGGACACGTGCTTAGGCACCTCCACGCAAGCCCTAACCCTAGGGCTGCATCAGAAACCCAATCCGGTCTTCTCCTCTGATCTCTTCTTTCAATTGAAATTTCTTCTTTTTCTGTCTCTCTACTCATACCTTGAGTTTTTCTCTTCACTATTGACATGTCTTAAATTTCAGTCTAGAGAACAACACTCTCAGAAAGAAATGGGAGAAGCTGATGATAGTGGAAGATTGAAGAAAACAGTATTTGTGACTGTTGGCACCACTTGCTTTGATGCTCTTGTCAAAGTGGTAGACACACAACAAGTCAAAGAAGAGTTGTCTAGAAAAGGTTACACTCATCTTCTCATTCAAATGGGCCGGGGATCATATTTCCCCTCGACGGTATTTAATCCACCTTTTGAATGCTTGAGCTTCAGTCATTGTTTTTTTTTTTTTTTAGGCAGATGTCAACACTTCTCTAGCTGAACCAGTCTTTTAGAAAATTAAAATTAACATTCCTGTTTGTTTAAGTGAATTGAAATTTATATGAAGATTCTATTTACTAGTATCTTGACATGTTATCCACAGCCAGGAATTGTGTGTTTCTCAAATCAATTAAAAAAAATAGAGTTGGGATGGCTTTTTTTTTATTTTGGTAACGATGCGTATTGAATGGTCATTTTCTTAATAATCTAATTTCATGTTCATAAAAAAAAAGAATATATATAATTTCATTTTGGACCTCTTTTCTTCTCACTCAAGATAGGTATAGAAAACTAGGAATACCCAACATTCAAAAAAAAAAAAAAAAAAAGAAAGAAAAGAAGCTGGGAATGCCCCCCAATACACACAATTAAGTTTTACAATGAGCTTAGTTGCATCAGACTGGCCCTTATGATTAATGTCACAACCCGAGCCCAGGGACCGGGGGTCAGAGAAAATCTAACCAATGACACACGTACTCCCGTGCATGCACACCTGGACCTCGTCCAAGCATACACACACAAGGGATCATTCACACGTGCAAACAACTGTACGCGGAAGCTGTACGTATCAAGGCATACCACAATATACCAAAAGACATAGGAGATTACAAACGATCATAAACTGATAACAATAACAATAACAAAATACAGGAACGTATGTTACGGAAGAGGGCTCCCAAAAATCAAAATACAATATACAGGTATCACTCGAAGCCCTTAGTGCAATTACAGAAAAATCCCCTCAATAGACTCCAACACAAGGAATGGGGAAAACCAGAATGATGCAAACCGTACTCTGGAGGATGGATCAAGTCCACTCCTCTAGGCCGGAGGGGGCCTCGCGAGCCTCTCCTGCAGTCGGGTCGACCGACGCAGGATCGGAAGAGGGATCTGAGCCTGCAACACACAAGACAAACGTATAAGTACAACGACTTAGCAAAGTATAAGCCAACAAGAAGATAACACGAATTGTGTCTAAAACTGAAGAATACCGAACAATAGTCATAATGCAATATCCATAGAAATTTTGTCTGTATACTAAACAATTATGCAAATGAATAAGCATGCTATCAGAATCATAAACAGGTAACAATCAAGTGGCTACTACATTGGCCATTTTCTCCCTTACGAGAGCAATCAGGATGAGAACACCAGCGACCGGGCCAGGGTACGCATGGGTCTCTAGTTCCCGGGGTCCGGAGTCCCAGGACAATCACACTCTGCAGAGGCAAACACTTAAACTAAACCAAAGTTAACCCCGTCGGGTATCCTAAGGCTGAGGCTCAGTAGTGCCAAGACCAATCACAATCAATCGGGTGATGCACCTCAATCAATCAATCAATCACTTATCACTTACAGATCTCACATATCATGCTGAACAACAATAGGAAGTGCATCGCATATACGGACTGAATGTACACATAAGCAATTACAAGAAGTGCTGACAATGAATATCAATCACAATCACTGACTCATGACTGATGCAAGTACTCCAATGGAACAATGATAACACTGATACCAATATAACAATAGAATGGTTCCGCCCGGGCTTCGCTCTGGGGTTGCTGCATGTCCCACAGAATCGAGAGGTCCAGCGCAGAACACATAAGAGGGCATAACCGTAATCAATATGCTGTGCACATCATGATACCTTTACGAATCAAGGTCAATTACAAGCCAATCCTATACTAATTATCCAGTGTCTCTAACCGTGCATGTTGATGTAGTTTTAAGTTGTCCGATGCACTATTGTCTAGTGTTGCAGTGTCAGGAGTGTGCACCGAAGTCCCTTAAACCAACACCCATGGGGAGGTGCTAAACAGCTGGATACAAGCATGAATGATTCACAGCCCTTGAGATCATTCATGTCATTCAAACATTCCATTGGGCATGTCCAGGTTCGCTACATTCTAACATGAAAGTCATATACGGTCTTTTACTTAAACCTAGTCCCTTTTCATTCAATTCTCAGGGTCTCACGGTGTAGCCGTAGGTAACCTTACGGCTTAGCCGTGGCATCTTACGGCTTAGCCGTAATATGCACTGCGGCTGAGCTGAGGTTCCCCAAATATCCCTTCGGATTTACGGCTTAACCGTATTTTGCTCTACGGCTCAGCCGTATCTTGGTCCACGGCTTAGCCGTAAGACAATGTACGGCTTAGATCAGGCTGGGCCGTAGAAGAATGTCAAATTGCCAACATCCAGTTATTTTCAGCTAACAGTCTGTACTGTTCTACGGTTTGGTTTACGGTTGGGTCTCGGCTTAGCCGTAAGCCATTTTACGGCTTAGCCGTAGCACATTTCACGGCTTAGCCGTGAGTGCACGGACTCATTTTTCTGAACTTGTTACAGTCGCACAGAAAGTGCACAAAACAGCTGGAAACCGGAAGAAAACAGCAAAATGAGCTGAATAGAGCTGTCTAATACGGAGAAACACAATGAAACATAAAAACAAGACGATCAAATCACTATCAATCGATGTTCATACAACTTGGGCTTATACTTGCCTCACGGACGAAATCCACACGCTGATTGGCTCAGTCCACCGGGAACACACGCACAAACGAGCTCCTTTCTTCCTCCCTCAAGCACAGAAACAGAAAGGAGAAGGAGAGAAAGAGAGCTGTCGAGAGAGAGACACAAACAGAGAGCGAGAGAGACGATCGAGAGAGAGACAGGGAGTTGGTGGGATTTTTTATACTTAATTTGAGTCTAAATTACATTTAAGGCCAAATAGCTTATACAAATATCAGTTTGAGTCAAATGACAGTCCAACGAGAGCAAACGAACTCATTCGGATTCAAGACAGTTACGACAATCGACAAGCTCGACGAAATACACGCGCTGACGTCAAAATGACGCGAAACTGACAAGGTCAATCAAAAGCCAAAATTACGAAAAAGGGCTCGATCTACTTAGACCAAGTCAAACTCAACCCAACGATCTCTCTACGAGTCAAAACCAAAGGAAAACCAAATCAAAACACTCTTAGCGATAAAAACACACGAAATTACGCACTAATCCGGGTCAACTCGGGTCGGAGTGTTACATCCTCCCCCACTTGGACATCATTCCGTCCTCGGAATGAACGCGTACCTGAGCAAACAGATAAGGATACTGTCGTGCCATCTGATCTTCTAGTTCCCACGTGGCTTCATCAGGTCCATGATGTTCCCAAAGTACCTTAACCCATCGAATAGTCCTCGTACGCAAGAGCTGTTCTCTAGTCCCAACAATACGGAGCGGACGCTCAACGTATGACGCATTAGGTTGCATCTGAATATCATCGTAACGAATCACGTGCGTCGGGTCTCGAACATACTTGCGAAGCATAGACACATGAAAAACATCGTGTACTCCAGAAAACTCCACGGGTAGAATCAATTTGTACGCTAGATCACCAATCCGGCTCTTGATCTCAAATGGACCCACATATCTTGGCGCTAACTTGCCTTTTTGACCGAATCGTACCGTGCCCTTCATCGGTGAGACCTTCAAGAATACCCAATCTCCAACCTGAAATGTCAAGGTTCTTCTACGCGTATCTGCATAGCTCTTCTGTCTCGATCGGGCAATCTTCAAATTGTCAATCACTTTCTGAACTTTCTCTGTAGTCTCAGCAATGATTGTCGGTCCGTGGAAACTCCTTGTTCCAACTTCTTCCCAGCAAACAGGACTTCTACATTTCCGTCCATACAGAGCTTCATAGGGTGCCATTCCAATACTCTCGTGGAAACTATTGTTATACGCAAACTCGCACAACGAGAGATGCAAATCCCATTCTTTCTCGAAATTCAGCACACTGGCCCGTAACATGTCCTCGAGCGTCTGAATAGTTCGTTCTGACTGTCCATCAGTCTGCGGGTGATACGCCGTACTGAAGCTCAACTTCGTTCCCATGGCTTCCTGAAATGCTCTCCAAAATGAAGAAACAAAGCGGCTATCTCGATCTGACACAATCGACACGGGTGTACCATGTAGTCTAACGATCTCATCAACGAACTTCTTCGCCATCTCGGAAAATGTCATGCCTTTCTTGAATGGAAGAAAATGGGCTGTCTTCGTCAGTCTGTCCACGATCACCCAAATGGCACTGTTCTTCTTGCTCGTCAGGGGTAAACCCGAAACAAAGTCCATCGAAATGTGTTCCCATTTCCACTGGGGAATATGCAATGGATGTAAGGAACCTGGAGGTCTCTGATGGTCAGCTTTCACCTTCTGGCAAGTCAAACATCTGGCAACAAACCCAGCAATTTCTCTCTTCATGTTGTTCCACCAGAATCTGTCCTTGAGAGCTCGGTACATCTTCGTACTTCCAGGATGCATAGAGTAACGTGCATGGTGTGCTTCGGTCATCAAACTCTCCTTTAAAGCATCTACTGCTGGCACACATAATCTGCTCCTGAAATACAAAACATCACCCTCCAAACGAAAGTCTGGTCGATCTGCAATGCTATCCCGAATTCGCTTCAACATCGCATCTTCAAACTGCTGGTCTTTAATACGCTGAATAATATCAGGCTGAAAGCTCACTGTACTGGCAAGTGTCAAACGGTTCTCCACCGATTGCAGTTCCACTGGCTGTGCGTGCCTCACAAAATAAAGGCTGTCCAAAGCCTGAAGAATCTCCGACTTCCTACTCAAGGCATCTGCAACAACATTGCCTTTCCCTGGATGATACTTGATGGGGAAATCAAAATCCTTGATCAACTCAAGCCACCTTCGCTGTCGTATATTCAACTCAGACTGCGTGAAGAGATACTGTAGACTATGATGATCTGAATGCACTTCAAATGTCACGCCATACAAATAGTGTCTCCACATCTTCAACGCAAAAACGATGGCTGCCAACTCTAAATCATGCGTAGCATAGTTCTTCTCGTGCTCCCGAAGTTGTCTCGAGCCATAGGCAATCACTTTGCCATGTTGCATCAAAACACATCCCAAACCGACTCGAGAAGCATCTGAATAGATCATAAATCCTTCATGCCCATCTGGTAACGTCAAAACTGGAGCCGAAGTAAGCTTCTCCTTCAACATCCGGAAATGGCACTCGCATTCGTCCGTCCACAGAAATGGAACACTCTTCCTGGTCAATCGAGTCAATGGTGCAGAAATCTTGGCAAAATCTTGAATAAAGCGACGATAATATCCAGCTAATCCAAGAAAACTCCGTATCTCCGTCACAGTCTTTGGGCTGGGCCAATTCATCACTGCTTCAACTTTCATCTGATCCACTGCCAACCCATCTCGTGAAATGGTATGACCAAGAAAAGCTACCTGCTCGAGCCAAAAATCACACTTCGACAGCTTGGCATATAAGCGATGCTCTTTCAACAACTGCAAGGCTCGACGTAGATGTTCCTCATGCTCCTCTGGGGTCTTCGAATACACCAAAATGTCATCAATAAAGACCACTACAAAACGATCCAGAAAAGGAGCGAAGATCCTGTTCATCAAAGCCATAAAGGCAGCAGGTGCATTGGTTAATCCAAATGGCATCACGAGGAACTCAAAATGTCCGTACCGTGTCCTGAAAGCAGTCTTGGCAATATCGTCTTCCTTCACCCGGAGTTGATGATACCCCGATCTCAGATCAATCTTGGAAAAATAGGCAGCACCTTGAAGTTGGTCAAACAACTCATCAATACGCGGCAATGGATATTTATTCTTGATCGTGACTTTGTTCAACCGCCGGTAATCTATACACATCCGTAAGGTACCGTCCTTCTTCTTCACAAACAGCACTGGAGCTCCCCACGGTGACACACTCGGCCGTATGAAACCCTTCTCCAAAAGATCTTGCAATTGCGTCTTCAATTCGAGTAACTCAGCAGGGGCCATACGATAAGGAGCTAAACTAATGGGTGCTGTACCGGGCACTAGGTCGATCGCAAACTCGACATCTCGGACAGGGGGTAACTCGGGTACTTCCTCCGGAAATACATCCGGGAACTCACGTACTACCGAAATATCGCTCAACTGCTTCACCTCCTTCTTCTCCGAGACAAAAGCAAGAAATCCTGCACCACCTCTGCGTATCAAACGATCCGCCTTGCATGCGGAGATGACACGCCTCGGGCATCTCTCCTGATTGCCCTCGAAACGAAACCCCTTCTCAAAATCGAAGTAAATCGACCTGTTGTAACAGTTAACACAGGCACGATACCGCGCTAGCCAGTCCATTCCAAGGATCACATCGAAATCCAACATGGACAACAAAATCAAATCAACTGGCAGCTGGCGACCCTCAATCACCACGTCGCACTGAGGGTAGTATACACTACACTCCACTCTCTTGCCCACAGGAGTGGACACCACTAGCAAATAGGGTAGCGGTCGAGGGGGTTGCGGTAACTGTTCCGCAAAACGAGGGGCAACATACGAACGCGTAGATCCCGAATCAAAAAGTGTATGTGCTTCAGCTCGGGCAATGAGAACTTTACCTTCCACCACTTTCGCATCTTCTGCATGATCATGGGAGGCTGCATACACACGAGCAGTCTGACGCTGGGGCTTCTGGCTCTGGCGAGACGGATGGGGGCTGTTCGAAGCTGCTGAACTGAGAGATTTGGATGACCCCATAGATCTGGACGACTGGAAAGTCCTGGTCTTCGGGCACTGAGCTATCTTATGCTCCATCGATCCGCAACTCAAACAAGCTCCGGACTTCTTCCAACACTTCTCCGTCGGATGTCCAAATCCACAAAACTCGCATCTGCTCCCGGAGAAACTCGAAGTGCCTTGCTTCCCTTTCCATTTCTTCTGACTCTGTCCCCTGGAACTCACTGGTGCACTCCTCTTAAAATCCATGGCTCTCTCTGCTAGGTGGTTGGCTTCCGCAGCGTGTGCTCTGTCGACCGCATCATCGAAAGTAGCTGGTCTCTGAAAGGCAGTCACAAAATTCGCGTATCTCGGGTGTAGACCAGAAATAAAACGATTCACCTTCTTCTCCTCGGTATTGATCATGTCCTCAGCAAAATGGGACAACTGGGTAAAGCGGTGAATGTACTCTGCAACGGTCAGCTGCTGCTGCTGTAAGGCCAGAAACTCAACCTCCTTCACGCGTCGAACATGAGCAGGAATGAACTTCCTTCTGAACTGTTTCTGGAACGTCTCCCACACTGTTTCACTGGGCAAGGTCAGATAGGCTGCACTAACACTCTTCCACCACGTCTTTGCCACCTCTCGGAACATCGAGGCCGTAAGCATAACCTTCTGCCGGTCGTCACAGACAATGGTCGAGAAGAGATCTCCAGTATGCTCTAGCCACTGATCAGCCTTCAACGCATCTTCATTACCATAGAACTCTGTGGCTCCACGTTTCCTGAATTTGTCGTATAACGCATTTGGATCGCTCTCTCTAGGCTGGAAAACCACTGGCTGCTCTGCAGGCCGAACTGGCGTTTGGCTCTGTCGGTCTACGATCGAAACAACCTGCGCTTGCAAGGAATGGATAGCCTGTAGCATAGTCAAGAAGCGCTCGTCAAAATTCACAAGTGGCTGTGGAGCGGCTGACCCACTCTCGTTATCTCCCTGATCATTGTTGTTGTGTGTTCCAGATCCCGATGCCATAACCTGCAAAACACAAAAGTCAATCTGCTAACACACTAGGGAACGCACACAGACTCACAAGACAAGGGGACCAAACACAACAGTCCAAAACTGGACTACGAAATCTCACCACGTCCTATATGCCTACATGCTTACACACTAAGATAGAGACAATGCCCTGAGAGACAAAGCTCTGAGAGACAATGCTCTGATACCATACAATACGTATGTCACAACCCGAGCCCAGGGACCGGGGGTCAGAGAAAATCTAACCAATGACACACGTACTCCCGTGCATGCACACCTGGACCTCGTCCAAGCATACACACACAAGGGATCATTCACACGTGCAAACAACTGTACGCGGAAGCTGTACGTATCAAGGCATACCACAATATACCAAAAGACATAGGAGATTACAAACGATCATAAACTGATAACAATAACAATAACAAAATACAGGAACGTATGTTACGGAAGAGGGCTCCCAAAAATCAAAATACAATATACAGGTATCACTCGAAGCCCTTAGTGCAATTACAGAAAAATCCCCTCAATAGACTCCAACACAAGGAATGGGGAAAACCAGAATGATGCAAACCGTACTCTGGAGGATGGATCAAGTCCACTCCTCTAGGCCGGAGGGGGCCTCGCGAGCCTCTCCTGCAGTCGGGTCGACCGACGCAGGATCGGAAGAGGGATCTGAGCCTGCAACACACAAGACAAACGTATAAGTACAACGACTTAGCAAAGTATAAGCCAACAAGAAGATAACACGAATTGTGTCTAAAACTGAAGAATACCGAACAATAGTCATAATGCAATATCCATAGAAATTTTGTCTGTATACTAAACAATTATGCAAATGAATAAGCATGCTATCAGAATCATAAACAGGTAACAATCAAGTGGCTACTACATTGGCCATTTTCTCCCTTACGAGAGCAATCAGGATGAGAACACCAGCGACCGGGCCAGGGTACGCATGGGTCTCTAGTTCCCGGGGTCCGGAGTCCCAGGACAATCACACTCTGCAGAGGCAAACACTTAAACTAAACCAAAGTTAACCCCGTCGGGTATCCTAAGGCTGAGGCTCAGTAGTGCCAAGACCAATCACAATCAATCGGGTGATGCACCTCAATCAATCAATCAATCACTTATCACTTACAGATCTCACATATCATGCTGAACAACAATAGGAAGTGCATCGCATATACGGACTGAATGTACACATAAGCAATTACAAGAAGTGCTGACAATGAATATCAATCACAATCACTGACTCATGACTGATGCAAGTACTCCAATGGAACAATGATAACACTGATACCAATATAACAATAGAATGGTTCCGCCCGGGCTTCGCTCTGGGGTTGCTGCATGTCCCACAGAATCGAGAGGTCCAGCGCAGAACACATAAGAGGGCATAACCGTAATCAATATGCTGTGCACATCATGATACCTTTACGAATCAAGGTCAATTACAAGCCAATCCTATACTAATTATCCAGTGTCTCTAACCGTGCATGTTGATGTAGTTTTAAGTTGTCCGATGCACTATTGTCTAGTGTTGCAGTGTCAGGAGTGTGCACCGAAGTCCCTTAAACCAACACCCATGGGGAGGTGCTAAACAGCTGGATACAAGCATGAATGATTCACAGCCCTTGAGATCATTCATGTCATTCAAACATTCCATTGGGCATGTCCAGGTTCGCTACATTCTAACATGAAAGTCATATACGGTCTTTTACTTAAACCTAGTCCCTTTTCATTCAATTCTCAGGGTCTCACGGTGTAGCCGTAGGTAACCTTACGGCTTAGCCGTGGCATCTTACGGCTTAGCCGTAATATGCACTGCGGCTGAGCTGAGGTTCCCCAAATATCCCTTCGGATTTACGGCTTAACCGTATTTTGCTCTACGGCTCAGCCGTATCTTGGTCCACGGCTTAGCCGTAAGACAATGTACGGCTTAGATCAGGCTGGGCCGTAGAAGAATGTCAAATTGCCAACATCCAGTTATTTTCAGCTAACAGTCTGTACTGTTCTACGGTTTGGTTTACGGTTGGGTCTCGGCTTAGCCGTAAGCCATTTTACGGCTTAGCCGTAGCACATTTCACGGCTTAGCCGTGAGTGCACGGACTCATTTTTCTGAACTTGTTACAGTCGCACAGAAAGTGCACAAAACAGCTGGAAACCGGAAGAAAACAGCAAAATGAGCTGAATAGAGCTGTCTAATACGGAGAAACACAATGAAACATAAAAACAAGACGATCAAATCACTATCAATCGATGTTCATACAACTTGGGCTTATACTTGCCTCACGGACGAAATCCACACGCTGATTGGCTCAGTCCACCGGGAACACACGCACAAACGAGCTCCTTTCTTCCTCCCTCAAGCACAGAAACAGAAAGGAGAAGGAGAGAAAGAGAGCTGTCGAGAGAGAGAGACACAAACAGAGAGCGAGAGAGACGATCGAGAGAGAGACAGGGAGTTGGTGGGATTTTTTATACTTAATTTGAGTCTAAATTACATTTAAGGCCAAATAGCTTATACAAATATCAGTTTGAGTCAAATGACAGTCCAACGAGAGCAAACGAACTCATTCGGATTCAAGACAGTTACGACAATCGACAAGCTCGACGAAATACACGCGCTGACGTCAAAATGACGCGAAACTGACAAGGTCAATCAAAAGCCAAAATTACGAAAAAGGGCTCGATCTACTTAGACCAAGTCAAACTCAACCCAACGATCTCTCTACGAGTCAAAACCAAAGGAAAACCAAATCAAAACACTCTTAGCGATAAAAACACACGAAATTACGCACTAATCCGGGTCAACTCGGGTCGGAGTGTTACAATTAATATGGTGTGGGTGATTAATATGGTTTGGGTTGTAAAATTGTTTAATTTTTTTACATCAGCTTAGGTGCAAATTGAAGGTGATTAATATGGTTTGGGTTGTAAAATTGTTGATCATGTCAAACCTAGAACCCTGAACTTTTCCTCTATTTCACTGACATATACATGCTTATGTTATTGTTGTTGGCGACCCTGACTTAAAAGATTGACATAATTCAATTTTGTCTCACTCAATAGCATTAATGGTGATCCTGTTGGGCCGCTTTTTTTTTAGATGGACTGTTGGTGTTGGCTACAGTAGGCAACTAATAGACACTGGTTCATCAACATGTTCAGACACTATTAGAATAAAAAAAAAGTGCAATAAAATGGCACATTCCTAATAGATTGATAGAAAATTGGTTTTGGGGGTGACAGATGAGGGGTCAAGGATGGAGAACCATTTTAGTTTAGAAATTGACCATCAATTCACTAATGTTGTTGTTACCAACTATTGCTTAATATTGTTAAGTATATTGTTTGTCGCGACTCTTAACGCTTGGGTAGTTTGGTTGCAATGGTTCGCAACTCTTGACATGGTATTTGAGCCACCAGTGGTCCCAGGTTCAAATCCACATTGTCGCGTCCTTGGTGTTATGTTGGGGCTTCAGGTGCGCAGGGCAGAACGCCCCATGTCGCTTTATGACTGGTGTGTGCTTTGAGTCCGGGCTGTGTCCTGCCAGAGGGGTGTCTTAAGTATATTGTGTTTGCCGCAACTTTAATATCTAGGCATTTTGGTTGCAATGGTTAGCAACTCTTAACAAATTATCTTTGATTAGGAATGTCCTACCCCTTTCCATTTTAGGTGAACTGCTCGGAAATTGACAAATGGGCTTAAGGGGAATTGTAAAGATTGTCTAGATGTAAGAATTTAAAATAAGGCTTCTAATTGCATTATTACACATGCCCTTTTTTCCCGTATCTGCTCCAATTTTGTGCTTATGTGAAACATTTGACAATTTTTCTCAGTATAGTCTTTAGGAGAGGATGGATCTTTAGCTGTGGACTACTTCACTTTTTCACCAAGCATTGCGGATTATATGAGATCAGCATCTCTCATAATCAGTCATGCAGGTAATGTTCAATTTTATTTATTTATTTTTTGAATGGTTCAAAATTTTTTTTATATAACACTCACATAAACCGATCCTGAAACTTCTGTCCTAGTGAGAGAATGCCTTAATAACCATCATGTTAGTTGTGTGGTTGGTAGTAATATGTTGATTCTATGTGGCTTTGTTTTTCTAATCATGATCTCAATTTCTGGTAGTGTAGATTCATTTCTCAACTGACTTGTACTGTTTCTTATATTCTTAAACAGTTGCCAATTGCCATTTAGATTTTAAGTAGAAAAGGAAATGCCATCAAGGTGGTTTAACTAAAAATTCATGTTATACTCAGTATGACCAATCACCAGCAACTCCTTAAATCCCCCCATCCCCCATCCCACCCCAAAAAGGTCAAGCTATGTGGTAAGGGATGATCCATGAAGAACTATTCATCATGTTAACCTTTTTATGTCATCATCATCATTGAAAAACTGGCATAACAATGCTTTACATAACATGCAGGCGGAGCCAACTATTTCCATCATATATAAAATAGGCCTTGGTAGATTGGCAGTTTATTAAAAGAAAAAAATAGCCTCACTGGATGCTGTTAGCCACTTGACCAATGATGGTGAATGCAAAACGTTCACTGTTTCTAGTGTCTCATTTGGTTGAACAACTGGCAAACATTTAGTGAGGCTAATATTTTAAAAATGGCTAAACCACCACTCTTTTGTTACTTGGACCAGTGGGCATTCACCTACATGCCATCACTTCAATGACAGAGCATTGTAAAACTAGATGGACTTCACGAGGCAGATGGGATAAGGCTTTGATGATGATTATCAATTATCATTACTAATTTTTCATTCTATTGTTGCTTTTATTGTCAAAGTTAAGCGAGCAAACATGAGAATCAATGGGGAATAGAGGGTTGCCTTGTGGATAAGGTGCTTGCTCCCATAGCTCCCACCATGTGTCGAACCCCGGTGGGAGCCCTTTACTTCCTATGTCTTGGCCACTGGGCTAACAAAAAAAAGAAAAGAAACTTGAGAATCCATGAATCTCTGCATTTCTTCAGCTTCAACATTATGCTATCACTTGGATAAAATAGATATAAACACAGTTAGTTTGGATACAAGAAAAGATAGCATCTGTAGAAGTATGTTGAAAGCAGAACACCCTTAAGCTAGATAACCACCATCCTAGGTGGTAATCAACTGCAAAATTAGAGCTTGCAAATTGGCCAAAAACAAAAGCCTGTATCAAAAAATTTTTTCATCTGAAAAAAAAAAAAAAAAACACACACACACACACACATGTTGATTCCAGAACTCCATCTATACCTGTCACCTATGAAGCACGGGTACTGGTATAGGTATGCTGATATGTAAAATCTTAAAAGAATAGGATATGGGTACTGCTAGGGTACGTCTATTAAAAAAATATTTTTTAGAATTTAAATAATGCAATATGCTAATAATTAAAATATGTTTGAATCTTTAGATGCAATAAGACAACAATTACTCAATGCCATTACAAATTCAACTTAATTTAAAAAAAAGAGCAGCAGCAATTTTATTTTTTATATTTCATAATTTAACATTCCTTTCTTCTTCTTCTTCCTCCTTTCTGGTCCTCTTTTTTTTACTGGTTGTTGGAGACGATGGGGTTGGAGATGGATTAGGGTTAAAGTCTTTTCCCTTTTAAGTTCGTCGAGAAGGATTAGGGCTAAAGTTAAAAATTACATTTTTAGCAATTTCAAACTTTTACTAAAGTTTTTACCTAAAAAAAAAAAACTCTTACTAAAGTATCAGGAACGGACCTAAGTACGTGCCCACGAACGTACCCATCCTGTACCCACTAACGTACCTATTCCATACTCACAAAGTACCCATCCCATACCCATAAAGTCAAAATATACCGAGTATGTTTGACTATACTCTGTATGTTTTTTGCTGTACCTATACCCGTATTGGATATGTACCCAGTATGGGTGCGTGTACATTTTGGAAGTACCCATGCTTCATAGCCATTCACCTATCAGTTCGTGGCATGAGAGGGTGCATGGGAGAACCGCTGCTGCAATCCTATGATTGATATTCATAACATTAGATGGCTAACTTGAAATGCTTAAATTGCATATAATTATATGTTATTTGTGTAGAGGAATACGCGCCTTCTAATGTATATTACCAATAAATGCATTTTTGGTTGTATGAACAGAAATAAGAAACCTGTGTAATTCTTTTGGATGGTGTGCAGGATCTGGAAGCATATTTGAGTCACTGCGTTTGAGCAAGCCACTAATTGTAGTTGTGAATGAGGATTTGATGGACAATCATCAAATTGAGTTGGCTGAAGAATTAGCAGAGAGGAAGCATCTCCTTTTCACTCGCCCTCAGACACTATATGAAACTGTCAGGACTATGGATTGGGAGTCTCTTATTCCCTACCCACCTGCAGATGCCACACCCGTCGCCAAGCTCATGGACAAATTTCTTGGATTTGATGACTGATGCATCATATTTAGCAAACAAAGCCAACTTCTGAGTATAGATTATGTTTTCTGCAAAATGAGCATATATTTTGTGGGTTTTGGTTGTCAGCCACCAGCCCACCACCATTTTTTGATAGATATCAAATTGTATTTGGTTTGTTTAATAGGAAAGAAGTGAAGAAACAAGTTGAAGAGTCTTCATGGAGACATCAGAATCAATCATGTTAAAGGTTTTGCTTGATTATACTCCGAATTTGCATGATGGTCTGGTAGGGACTGGTAAAAGGACAATCCTGGCTATTTCGACCCATGACCCACAAAAGGGGTTGCAAACAATGCTCTCAAGCTCTGACATACTTTTTGAGTGTATTATTAATCACACATTACACCATTGTAAGTGCCATATTTATATTTCAAGTGTCTAACTGAGAAACGTGTGGATGGGTGTCTACTGCCCATGCTGTGGACGGGTGAGCTCAATGTACATACACATTTTCAGTTTGCAAGAAGTCCGAATCATTCTCTTTTAGCTCATCTTCTTCATAAGAATGATCCACTTGATCTGAAATGACCATGCAAAATAGAGGAAAATCAATTTATTGGTCCTTTTTGGTCAGATCAAATATATTGCTGGGCATTATATTTAAGAACCATAATTGAATAAATCCTTCTCTAACTACTGCAGGTTGAGGTCTTTCCTACTCTCTTTCCTCTTCTCCTAGGGCACCTTTGCTCGATTGCTACTGCATTTCTTGTCTAGGCGGGGCTTTTGCAGAAGGGTTATTAAAGAGGTGAAAAGTGAAGGGTTCAAGGTGGATATGTAAGGGGCAATTCTCTACACCTGCACGTTCTCAATTGTTCAATTGTAGTTGTAGGCATGAACTCGTGATAAAATGATATTGGGAGTAACTTCTTCCGACTTTGCCACATTTTAGAAAATACAAGCTTTTAGTTGTGAAATCCAGAGGGGCACCAGCTTCATGTGTTCTGTTGCCCCAGTTTAGTAGTAGGACATTTCTCTAACTTCATTCTCAAATTAGATTTTATGTGGGGCATCTAACCAAGGGGCAGGGCCAACTGCATTTGGGACAGACTCCAATGAGCTTGTTCATGGGAAGGAATGTAAATAGCCGAGTGCAACTAGTGTGGCCTATAGTTTCTCTTGACATCAAATCCATTACATGAAAATAACGACTGTGATCGTAGTATTTGGTTGATGAGCCAAACCATAAAAAAGCCCAAGTCAGGTCAAAAAGAGTTTTCAGCCAAAAGGGGTTTCAAATTGATTGTGGATGGCACCCAGATCACCTGACTGCAATTCATGCGGTCTGTAGGTTGTGGTTGACTTCTTGCTAATGATCTCAGCTCGCTTGGGATAAAATAAGAATTCATACTTAAAGGATCACTTGCATGAATGCAACAAATTTTTTATCTACGACACTCGATTAGGATTTAGATCAAAGATTTCACGCCATTGATATTACAGCCTATCAATTTGAGTCTGGATATAAAGTAAAAAAAAAAAAAATCTCAATCACCTCATAATCATGTAGATATTGGACCCTGATTATGGATAGATGGGGTATATTGATGAATGATGAATATGGTGAAATTGTAGTCAGGGGTGCAAGTTGGGTCTGACTACGCCAATCCCACATTAAAATCCAAATTGGCTCGGCGTTCAGGCTTGGGCTACATAAATCAGCTCAGGGAACCCAAGTTACGCACAAAAAGTATTTCAAAATACTCCTTGAGTTCAAAAAAAATAAAGAACAGGAAAAAGAGAGGCCCAAGCATTTGGGGTAATTTTTTTTTTTTTTTAAGTTCAGCTAATATATCCGCAAGTTTCTAAGGCTTCTTTTCAAAAAGGTCCACGCAGTCAACTTAACCCTAACACAGTTTCTTTTTCCTTTCTTTTGATTTAAAAAACAACGCTTCATCTTCATTTTATTGTCCCATATATAGTCACATCCAAAGGTGGACTTCAGCTGATCCTTTAATCATCTCTTCTTCTTCCGTTCTTTTCTTTTTTACAACATTGTTTTACAAATAATCAGGAAATTTAATGTAGGCAGCTTAAGGTTATATTTGAGGTGTATTTGATGAGAGTCCTTGGGCATATTTGGAACTGATTCTCCTGCTACTAGGTTTCCTTACCAAAGGCACTGAAGTAGACATCCCTGAATTGAAATTTTTAACTTGGATTTCCCAAAAAATCAGCCCCTAGCGCGAGCCCTCACTAATCCAAACTCAGCCCTTACTGCTAACTCCTGAACAAAATTAGATGTGCTTTTCTGACTGAAAAAAAGCAGCAGAAAATATCTTCAAATCTGTAATTCTGGTTTTTGTATTTGCAGAATCTGAGACAGGTGACATTAAAAAGAAGTATTATTTTTGTAGAAGTAATGATAAGAACATGCAACAAATACATATCATGGAAAGTTTCAAGTACACGAGTGCTGAGAATAGTTAGTAGGTAGGAATGGAGGCATCAGCTTTGACAGCATATGCATGAATCCCCCCAGCCACATTAAATATTCTCTTGAAACCCTGTAAAAATGATAAAAAAAATGAGTGCCCCCACAAAGAATAGATATAATGCAAATCATGTAGGCCTATTGATAGATATAATCAAACATCTGGAGACATGAATCCATAGGCACCCAATTATAAATGCACATCCGTATGCACACAGGCATGGGAGAAGACATGCATAAACTGAAATGAACAAGAACCCTGTTAACAAGCTGTCTGTCGTCATGTTGCCGAAATATATCCGTTTTTCCATCCATCCAATTATCTGCAGATCCATCCATCTATACAAGATTCCTTACATATCTATTCAGTTAACTGTGCACATCCTAGAATGCATCTTCCCTGGAAAGGCTAGAAATCAGTGTTCAAAGTAAATAGACGGCAAATTAACAAGGCAGTTCAACACACTTATGATCCATGTGACCCAGACACTTCAAAATGGCTGTCATTCATTTGTGAACACTTCAGCTGTATATTGTGTACCCAACGTGCACCCGGTGTCATACATTTCTATCATATGCTTGACAAGTATGGCACTGCGTGCACATCTTTTTTTTTTTGGTGTACCCAGTGCCATACTTGTCAAGCATATCAAGAAACCATATGATAGAAATGTATTAATTGGTATGTAATCTAGTGATTGCAACTATTAGTGGATATATAAATAGAAAGAAATGTACTAGTGATTCATCCATCCAAATATTTTTCTTCACTGAAAATTTTTAGTTAAGCTTACAAAAAGGAGAAGAAACAAACAAAAAAGAATACCCACCAAGATTGCATATCAAATGGTCAAATTTTAATATCAAGAAACAATTTCAAAGTTCTCATTTACATTTAACATAAGGCTCTGAGATCAATAGAAAGATCATTAGTTTATTTCTGAAACTTTTTTTTGAAGGTCAACCACAATATTATCCAAAGAAAGAAAAAGCAGTTAGAAGTTGACATTAATTTTCTAAACTTGGAGCTGATCTCCTTGTATTTATTACAAGTAAGTAAACCGACAAACATGCCAGAATCAAAAGCAGCAACTGAGAGAATCTGAGGCAGAATAGGTCCACACATAGAATCCATCTTAAACCATGTTAACATGGTTTGCACTCTTCATTTTTACTCCTGTGTGAGTAAGTCCCCATCACAGACAGCCTTATGCTTGCAGGATCCAACCCATAAGGAGGGCCACATGTGAATGTCATGGCCCAAAAATCAGCACTGTTCACTCATCTGGTCATGCGTATGAAAGTGCGCAATTAATCTTGTTTGTGTCCAGCTTCTCTAAATGGTGGGTTCATGTTTGCAGTTGCATACATATGGCATTTTTTGTGGCATTCATATGAGTGGATCCATTTGTAGCATTCATATGGGTGGATCCATTTGTAAGGTAAGTACACCACATTGTACGTCATAAAGAATATTTGTTGTTATCGGAGACCCACATATGGGCTTAGAGGCAACACCACCAGTGTGGCGCGCACACACACAACTTGAAGTAAACGTAAAGGAAATCCCACCATACAGATGATAAGGTACAAAATCAGGCAGACCCATTGATCAGGTGAGCCACAGATATATTAAATAGGTAGCCAGTTAAAAAAACTAATCAATGCTGTAAAATGAACTTGCTTGTGTGGCCTATGAAATTAAATGGGATCAGCTGACTTTTTGCAAGGTCTTCTACATGATAATGTCCACCTGTTGCAAATCTGATGTTACACATGGGCCACATGAGTATGTGCACCATGTTGAAGGCCACAGGTCAACTAGCAAACTCCCTTTGTTTTTTTTTGAATAGTTATCAAACTAAAGACAAATAAAAATGAAAACTTGAAGGATTACACTGCTTCACAACCAAAAACAATTTGACAGAATTACCTGTGACTGAAGCCATTTGGCAACCTGTAATGACCGCATTCCATGGTGACACTAATGAAAAAAGAGATAAAAAGTCAGAAGAAAAATCAACAAAATACATAAGCAATGTCTAGAAGGATTTAAGAGTAACATCTAAATTCAAGATGCATGGACAGTGGAGCACAATTCATCATGCAAGATACAAAAGCCACTAATACACTCCTACTTGATCAGCCAACACAACATGAATTTCAGAACATATTTAAACAAAGTGAGTATCCCATTGTGAAGGGAAAAATGAATTTAAAATGATTTAGGTATAGAATCAACAAGAAGAAGGAAAAAAAAAAGAAAGAAAAAATAAAAAAAAACATTATAACACACTCACTGGCAAGTCGTCTATGCTAATTTTCTCTGTGCACATATGTGTATAGTGAAGAAGAGTATTTAGCTCCTTGCATTCTTGGGAGTGGAGAAAATATTGTCATATACCAATCTGACATCTAAAGAATGGAGTTACAATGCAGCCAAAGTTCATTTTTAAGTGGAGTTACAAAAGCAGCAAAGTTGATTTTGAAGTGGGCACCAATGCTCCTCTCCAAACGAGAAACTGATTAAGAGAGTAACAAAAACTTTATTGTTATAAGAGAGGGGAACAAGAGTCTCTAGTAAAATGGTAGACATTTCTGGACACAACATTTGGACATGTAGAACATCAACAAATTGCATCGAAATCCTTTCATTTAATTAGTTATTCATTTTTAACAGTCGGGTACATAGATGGTCTTTTGGCCAACATTTTTAAGGTGTCTTCCTACTTTGTTTTTTGAATGGTGCGCTTCTATGATGTCTTGAAAAAGAAAATATTCTCAGAGTGACGAAGTATTAGTCTTACTTTGCTCATGTTTTTCCATTTAGTGAAACCACGAGTCAGAAGGATCAGTGTTCACTGTTCAATTGCTTATCAAAATTGGAAAAAAAGCTACTCAAAGTAGTGATAGCGAAGACAGAAGATTGTTCAAACTCCCAAAAGCATATGATAAGTTGCATGTCCCTCCACCAATTAAATTGCTTAGTGAGAAGAAAATGATTACTTGCCATGTTTGAAGATGTACTTACCAAAACATAAGTATCCTTTTCAGGATCAAACTCATTTGTAATTAATGTTCCCCAGCTTCCAAACTCTCGGAGAGGAAGAACCTTAAAACCAGGCAAGGATGCCTGAGCTCTGCCTTCCACAAATGACCAAAATAAAAAAGTGAGAACACAATAAAAAAAAGGACCAGCTGGTAACAACACAAAATAACAGTTTATGAAATATGACTCCCTGAAAACATCAGAATGTCAAAACAAGTTAGATGACCAAAATGCACTTCCCACCTGGCATCCTTAGCAGCATGATACTCAGGTCTCGAGGAATAAATGAGGGCAGAGAACCCAATTCAGATAAATAGACAAATCATATATAAGAATAAAGGATCTCCCTCTCCAAAGACTTGAACTCTGAATCTATACAAGTGAAGCAGACCTACTACTTACATGATGAGAGAGAATCATACGAATAGTCAGATTTGTAGCCTCGTCAAACCTCACATTCACATGTAACCAGTATAGCCCAGTTTAAACATTAGAGTGTACTGTACAGATATGAGTTGGTACCAATTACCAAATGTGAATTGAAATGAGTATCCCTTGGTACCACAGGAGAATTTTAGGGAAATGGAAATGAAGGAAATGCCTAGAAGCCATGATGCCTAGATATGGTAGGGACGCGCCGTGGATATAGGCATAAAATGGATATGAAGGAAATGCCTAGAAGCTATGATGCCTAGATATAGTAGGGACACAAATTTTACCCATAAAAAGTGAAGTACCAGATACAATACAAAATGCCTATATTGAAGGATCTAGGTATCATCGCCCATAAGATGAAAAAGACGGTTAGTTTAGAATAGTTTAGTTGTGTTGCAAGCTTGATATACATTGTTACACCGTTCTCTATTGACTTAAGCTTTTAGAGTAAGTGGTTGTCAACTTGGTATCAGAGCTGAAGGTCCAGTGTTCGAATCCCAGGGCTCTTGTGCCCTGTACTCTCCCAAAGAAGGTGTGATTCCCGTGTGGAGCCCCTGTATTCTCCCATGGAGGGTGTAATTCCCATGAAGGAGCCTGCACATGAGGGGGGGTGTTGTAAGCTTGATATACATTGTTATACCGTTCTCTACCAGCTTAAGCTTTTAGGGTAAGTAGTTGTCAACTAGTTGTTCATCTAAGGGGCAGTTAATACATTTTTGAAGTATCAAGGAGCAGTGATTGTATCTATAGGAATATAAAAAATAAAAAATAAAAAATTGCATACACTTCCTCAGGTTCGCGGACATCTATTAACTGAGCCTCTTCAAAGAAATTTGGGTCTTGCATTTTTGAATGAAGCTCCTCTGGTTCAATATCTTGAAGTAGAGATTCCTCCCTATCAAAATAATGTCCAAGAGAAAAAATAAATGACAGCATAACTTTATCAGGTAGCATGCTTGACCAAAAGAACGGTTTGAATACCTGTCAGATAATACTTGCAATAAGTGCCATCCAAACTTAGTTTTACACCGCACAACTTTATTCAAAGGTGCACTAAATGCAGCCTCCTCAAACTCCGGCACCTGGGAAAATTTCATTACGAAGATTAATTGATCAAGCATTGAGAAGGTAAGTGTGAAAGTCTTCAAACAAGATTGGGGCTGTCAATGGACAGATCTGGGCTAGACTCAATGGGCCCATGTATGGACTCAATAAAGACTTCAAGGTCTGAATGACTGAATCTTAGTGCAGGTGGGTCCAAAACAACACTGGAACCTGGATCTAAGCCTGCCCAATGTGATAAAGGCTCCATCCTGACAAGGGCCCAAGCCTGATAAAAAGGTTGGATGCCAAAAGCCAGGTCTAGGATAACAAGGGTTTCAAACCATAAACATGGGTCTACGTCTAGCCCATCGAGCTGTCATCGAATCCAGTGTAAATGGATTTGGGTGAGGCAGATCTGGGCTGGACCAGGCTGGTTGACAGCCTTAGGTACCAATTGCTCACATCAAATGCTTATCAAGCTCATCCAGAACTAACACACAATCTTGTTCCAATATGCCAATTGTTGGGACCTCAACAAAGAAAATTTTTTCTAATGCCATGTCTTCACAAATCACAACATTTCAAATTAACAAGGAGTGACACAATGTAATGTTCAGTGGGCCTGAATTTTCTTCTTGAAGCCTTCTATGAAGCTTGGACACTTGCTTCTTTCAATTAATCAGAAGTGGAAATGATAACTCCTATATGCATTTGATGTTGCTATTTACTAATAAAAATTAATAGTTCTTACATACTTAAGTTGAGAAGGATCCGGTGCTATAAGTTGGAAAGATCACAGTGATGCCCATAGATGTGCTGATATGTAAGATCAGACCTGATCATTTGTTGCGTGCTATGATGCCTAGAAATGGCGTGGATGTGTATACAAGCAAGCCATGGATACCACAGAGATATGGGTTTTACATATAAAAATGGATTCGACAAAATGGATATGTTGCCTATTTTTAAGTACCCAGGCTGCATCGACTGCAACCAAAAGCAGCATTTTTAAGTACCCAGGCTTATTGACAAACACTTTCCACTAGATGCCAACAATTCATTCAACTAACTTTTTCTAGTTGTCCAGTCATAACCTTTCAAGAAAGAAGACTCCTCCGATTATGGGTACTGGATAGGATCATACAACCAACTCCTCCAGCTATGGCTACTGGATGGGATCATACAACCAGTGTGATTTTAGGTGCAGCAGGGACTTGCTGGATAGGATCTTACAACCAGTGCAATTTTAGGCGCAGTAGGGACTTGCAGATGGATGAACCAGACCTCAGTCCTCATATATAAATTCACCACATGCAGGATATGATTGTTTGATATCAAATTTGGACATTTTCCTAACACCGGATCCTTTCTCTCTTCATGGTTGCAGGCTTACAGCAGTAATGTTGTCCAATCATCACATGACAAGATCATAGATAGCAGACCCAAGCATACCATCTGTCCTTTCCGAACCCACCCGAGCATCCCACCTTGTTCTTTGGAAGGACATATAGAATGTTCTACTGCCAAGTCACTTAAATCCTCTCCTAAATGAATCAATAAACTGCCATCAGACTAAGTCATATTTTTAGTCATAACAATAGAGCATTCATCAACAGAAAGAGAACCGTCAGTCCTATTGATATAAATTGAGACACAAAGATAAAAAGAATCTCCATGAAGACCCCGTATCTTTATTTTCCAATTAATAGATGCAAATATTAGACACTAAATTGCTGGCACTCTTAGTAGAAATTAGTTAAAATCAAGTTACAAGACCTAGCACAGCAAAATAGAGTACAAATCAGGTGACTGAGAAGGGTCAAGTGCCAAAGAGATTCTTCCATGAGTTGCATAAAATTCAACTCCTAGCAAATCAACACCCCACCCACTTCTGTAACAATGCTAGGAGTTAAGTGCAGAAATTGATGGCATACATAACTCAAGGGTTTTTAGTGAGGAGCTGCTCTTTCATAAAGTGTCGCAACTGACAGCCAGCCTAGTTAGTTTTGCATATCCTTCTTCTTAATGGAGTGCCAGATATCTCATTCACTTCTCTGTCCAATTTCTAGAATAAATTCAACATTGCTTTCCAAAAGAAGAGCTAAAAAAAGAAGTGGTATTAATTTAATAGAGGAAGTGGGTGACAGAGGAAGAAGAAAGCAAGCCCTCTGCTCTGCAAACCCTACCACTGAACCTAACTTCCATCACATTGGTAGAGAAGTTATATGCACAACCTGATGATCCAGATAAATCGGGGAATTACAGGGACGTACCATGTAAGAACCCAACACAAATTAATTATATGTAATTTGTATTACATTGATTTGTGAATTAAATAATGAAGTTAATCAAATTAGGGAAAATCAACCAACATTTGGGAAATTAGGGCACAATTCTGATTTGGGTGCAATCAGGCCATAACTGATTAATTAGTTAATTGGGAAAATTAAAGAATTAATGAGTATTAGTCAATTAATTAAATTAGATTTGATGGGACCGAATTGGGACACATCGGATTTGGATGACCAATTCTATTAAAAGTGCAGATCATTAGTTAAGAGGTTTCTGTTGTGGGTTGAGGGTATATTATCTGTGTTAGGGACCATAGGGTTACAACAATGGGTATCATCCAAGATTAGGAGAAAGACTTTGATTAAGGGTAGGAGTCTCAAATCAATGGCTTGGATGCAATCAATAGTAGGAAATGATTCTAACTTGAGTAAAGTTGAAACTCAAAGTAGGGACCCCAAGCCCAAGGTGAATACATCATGGTTGTGTGGCTCTTTGCTCTTTGCAAACGGCTCTTTGCTCTTTGCAAACTCACACACAACACCCATAGAACTCTCGGCAGTACTTTCTCTCTCCCACGGCAGTTCCTCTCTCCACACACTCTCTATAGGGTTTCTCCCTTTACACTTTCCCTCTCCTCAAGACATCATTCCACACCCCAATAAAATTAGGGTTTCCAATGGGAAACACTAGACTGCTTGGAATTAGGGGAAAAAGAAGAAGAGATTGACTTAGGGCTTCAACCAGACGTGAGATTATTTGATGGCAAGTAAATGAATCTAAATCTACTGTTCACACATGATTTTATTCATTGATTCTGTTTTCTTCAATTTCTCGAACCCTAATCTAAGCCTAAGTCTAGGTTAGAATCAAAGTGTGCAAGGCAATAGAACCCAAACCCTAAAATTCAAAAGGAATGAGGAACCTTGACATACGACCATCATTATATGATCAAAAGGGGCTCCACCAGCTGGCTGTGAATAAGTGATCCATAGATGGGGGCCAAACCCAGGCCGAACCATGTTGGCCTTGGCCATGGGAAGTGGTCTTGGCATGCTGGCCAAACCAGGTTTGGCCATGGCTGAACCTGGTTGGGACATGGAGGTGGCCATGGAAATCTAGTTTCAAATGAATTAGGGTTTGGGGATTATTTGGTACCTATGGATGCCTATGGTTTGGTATTCCATGCTGTTATACTGACTCCGTTTCTAGGCTTTTCGATGATGAGTTTTGGGGTTTCAGATTTGTATGAGCAGTAGGTTGTGGTTTGGAGTTTGATTCAACATGCTATTTGTGAAAAGATGTGAGTAATCAGAAATTCAATAACCCATGGTAATAAGGAACCCAAATAACATGTTATATGTAAGAAAGTGGTTTGGAAGCCTTAACTGTGGACACCATTGGTGGGATTCATGCTGGACAAATATACAAAGAAGGAATTCAAGGGTCTTTGGACCCTTAGACACCATGGATCATTGACTTCTTTGATGGTCTCACATGAAGGACCATTAAGACTTGGGGATTTGAACATGAATCTAGGTTCTATTACTTGTTTAATGACTAGGGAATATGGGACCAGCAGTAGGTGATGTTCGGGCTTGACTTTCACCTACAGATCCCAGGGAAACATCTGTAGAACTATGCTAAACTACGGGTATGACGTTTTAGGGTATTTAGACTCCACATCCAAAGAATTAGTTACCTAAACCTGATTTGAAGATTCTTGCTAATTTTCTTATTCACATGTATCTTTCATCTCCCCAACATGGTTGGGATAAGGCTTTAATGATGATGATGATGATGACGACGACGACAACGACGACATGTATCTTTCATGTCTAAAAGTACTTGGATTTATGCTATTTTGTGAAATTTGACTTAAAACCCTAGAATTAACTTAGATATCCTTGTTTTTGATAGACTTGTCATCCCTCACATAATTAGGGATTAGATGGGAAAGTTGGGTGTCAGTTAATAAGGGACAAAACTGCAATTTCCAAAAAAATAGACAGCAACGACCTAGTTTTTGAGGGTCAAACGATGTGGGAAGTCGAAGATCTTTGATTCCATGGGTTCATCTCACCAAGTTGTACGAGAACCACATAAAAATGATCGAATTTGGATATTGGACACAAAGGTTATAAGCAAATCAGGGTCACCAATAAAATCTAACAATTTTATAAATTTACATTTCAGTTCTTGGCTGCTTGCCCAGAACTTATAAATGAGCAGAATTAACTAGATCTCAAACTATGAATGGAAACTGGTATCCCTAGCTAATTTTGAGTCGTGTATAGAGGCGCAATAGACTAAATCTAGGAACCCCACTTGTCTAGTCTAGAATGTTATGAAGTAAATAATACTTGAAAAAGGGTTATTTAAACTAGAACATGTAATCTGATGGAACTACCTTGTATGTGGAGTTTCCCTACAATGAACTTGCTCGTCTAGAATGATGTCAAGTTGGAACTTTTCATTGGAATCTTGCGTCGGCACACTTAGCTGTTTTAAATCTAGCATCACTGGGACATTGCTATGTAAGGATTCTTGATGAATTATTATTGTAGTTTACTCTTGATGGAAGTGACCATCTTTCATTTCGGTACCATACCTGATCTTTTCTTGATGGCCATAAATAAATTCCTATGAGGAATCTTGGGTATCAGTGTTCTTGTTTTGTCTTGCTCTCCGCCACTTAATAAGAGGGCTGACAATGTCATGCAATAAATTAGCTAATGTAGACCACCAAACTTTGATTAGGAAGTTTGTTATGTGTATTTTAGACTTATCTTAATGCTTTATGTTGATGTATATTCATTTATGCATAATCTTGCTTTACTATACTTAACCTTTAACTCATATGATTTATCTGTCATGTATTCCAAGGGGTGATTGTATGGAATGTGTTATGGATTGCTTACTTGTTGAGGTTTTATAAACCTAACCTACTAGAATTGGCACTAGTAGGTGAGGAACAACTAACTGATAATCAAGATGTAAATGCAGTTGAAGGGGAAACATAGGGGTATCAGGAGTGGAGAGCAAATTATGTAGTCTAGACATATTTAATTCTCACGCAATTTGCAGTCTAGACTCTAGAGATATCGAGTTCTCACACAAAAAAGAACATTTGATTAGTTTTCCTTTTATTCATCATGGAAGCCTTGTCCCAACTATATTAGGGTTAGCTATATGAAACCTACTTCTCCATTCCAATCTATCTTGAGCCAAATCCTTCTATTATTATGACATTGTAATAGGGCCCTTGAATGTGGTGGCTAAGGTTTTTTTATTAGTTCAGTTTAAATACTTGGTTTGACATTAATATTATTAATTAAAACTAAATTTTATGCTTATGCTCTATTATGGTGTTTGATGATGTGATTTGATGCTTGAAGAATTTCCGCCGTAAAGTTCTGATTGACCTAATCTCATAAATGTGAATAAAAATAAACTCATAGCTCGAAAGGTGTACTTCCTTGGAAATCCGGTTTCGGGGTCGTGACAAGCTATCACCCATAAAATAAAAAGTTTTTTTTTTAACTAAAAGACCATTGTATTTACCTAAAAAACATCCTCTATTTTATGTTTTTCCTAAAACACCCCTTGACTATGTTAAGGTTAGAAAAAAAGTAAGCTTGCCGTTTACACTTTCAGCCCCTTATCCGATTGACCATTATGCCCCTTGAATTAAATTGAAGAGTTCTGGATCGTGTTAGAGAAATCAGACCATGTCAATTTAATTGGAGAGTTGAAATCGTCCAACCCATGGTATGGTGTAATTGAAAACATTGCAATGAGCCTCTTTGCATTGGAACTTGCATTATATGTTTTCAAAAGTCCATCGCAGGGTTCATATAACAATAATTTGAACCATTCAAAATTAATATCATCCCTATACTCTAAAATTTGAGTTCAAAGAGAGGAGATAATCGGTAGTGATGAGTATGAATCCAGATCCTCTGTTGCAACATTATATATGTGAACTTATAGGTCTCTAGTAATCCATTTTATGGTCCGCATAATGATAATCCGAACTGTTCAAATGAAAGTTATCTTTGCCAATGCGTATTCTAAAATTTCATTTCAATAGACGTTGGTCCTACCGTTTGACTGAACACATCATTGAAATGTAATTAACTTCATATCAGAAATGAGAACTCCATTGTGGGGCCTATTTAGAGATAATCTGGACCATTCAAGATGAATATCGCACACTCTAGGGATAATGTTAAAATTTCATATCAAAAGAGTGAGGCCTACTATTCGATTGAACACTTAATTGGTTGTGACTATATGATATCGTATAGAAAATGTAGTTTAAAAAAAAAAAAGTGAAAAAGTCATCTTTCCTTTACCACATCATTCGAGATTAGTCGTAGTGTGAAAGTAAAGTTGACTTTTTGGGTAAATGAAAAGGCGCTTGGATGATGTGGTAAAGGAAAAGTGATTTTTTTATAGCTGCATTTTTTTGTATATCCTATGGTCAGGTAGTGGGCTCCATCCTATAGATATGAAATTCTAGCTATATCCCTAAAGTGTATCAGATTCATCTTGAACAGTCATGTTATCTCTAAGTGGGCCCCATGAAGGAGTCCAGTGCCTGTTTGCTTGTTCCAGAAATGGAGTTAATTACATTTCTATCCTGTGTTCAGAGAAGCACAGACACGGACACGGGACACAGATACGACACAACATGAACACGTCGACACGGCATTTCTCAAAAAAATAGGACATGGACATGTCGGGGGACACGTTAATAATATATATTAATTAATATATATAATCATCTACTAAAAAAATATCATTTTAACTTTTTAAATCAATTTAACAATCAAAAAATAAAAATTCAAGTACCAACTAACAAACATATCAAATTATCAAATATCAATACAACACTAAAACATAATTTATAATCATTAAACATAAAATATCCATAGTTCTATAAAATCTATATAAAGAAAAGGGTGGATCATCTCTTTCCTCTCTCTAAAAAAAATAAAAATAAAAAGCAAAAAAGAAGCCAATCTTGAAGCTTATTCTTTAGTGAAATATTTATTTGTCTTTTGCTTGTGATATGATTAATATTTACAATCATTCATTTTTCCGCGGTACAAAATTGTTATATATCAAGTTTACAAGTTTTAATAACCACATCTTAACAAAGTGTCCAAGAGATATCAGCCACATATTTATTTTTTAATCATAGATACAGGCTAGGAATTGTGGGACATGTTGCAAAAAGAGTGTCGAACAAGTGTCCGAAATTAAGATTTTTAGTTCTTAATTATAGACACAGCTAAATAGTATCGGATACGTGTCCGATAGTGTCCGAAGAGTGTTGGTGTCCGACACGTGTCGACATGGATACGTCACTTTCTTAGAAGTGTCCGTGCTTCTTAGCCTGTGTTCAGTCAAACGGTGGAGCACACATCTATTAAAATGAATTTTTTTGATATGAAATTTTTTGATATGTCATTGGAGGGATGACATTCATTTTGAACGGTTCGGATTATCATTATGTAGGCCCAGCAATAGATTACCAAAGACTTGTAAGTTCACATATAGAATACCACAACAAAGGATCCAGACTTATCTCCATCACCACTGATCATCTCCTCTTTATTAAATTAAAATTTAAGAAAATATCAGTTGAGGGGATAATATTAATTTTGAACGGTTCAGATCATCATTACATGGGCCCCACAATAGAGGTTTGAAGACATGCAATGCACATTCCAATAGTGGAAGATGCTCTCTAGAGTCTGGACTGTCTTCAACATGGTACTGTGGGCGAGACGATTTCAACTCTGCAATAAACTGAAGGAGCAAAATGATCCATAGCATAGGGGGTTAAAAGTGGAAACAACAAACTTGATTTTTTCTAACATTAACTGTTAGTCAAGAGGTGTTTTAGTAAAAACATAAAACGCAGTGGTGTTTTTCAGTTATCCAAAAATATAGGGGTCTTTTAGTAAAAAACTCAAAAATAAATGAATTATGCCGCAAATGGTCTAATTCGCGTTTTCACTCCTTTTCAATGGACAGTGATGTATATTCCATTCACTTTGTTGTCCACTTTAATGAATAAATTGTACATTCTTCTAAAAAATATTAAAAGGAGAAAGGTGATAAAAAGAGCTATCCAGTATTTACTATACTTTCAAGTTTCAAATACCAAAAAAGGTATTGAACCACCTATGAGGAGTGGAGGAAGACAACATTGAGGAACAAGAAATTAACAACATCAAAACTTATTCAAAGAGTACTATACGTTTGACTGTATGACCAAATGCTCATGAAGAAGTAAGCAAACCCACCAAAGCCAAACCCACCAAAGCCAGGTAATTGCACAAAACAACCAAATTAATCAAAATGATGTTTAGGGTTCCTTCAGTGGAGAAACCAGTCTACCAACATGGAGAGAGAAACACTCCCAATATTAGAGTTTTTAATTCAATAACAATTTTAAAAAGGAAATGCCCGATATTCTTTCAGAAATATTTTAAAATAAGCATGCATATCAGTGGCAACTATCCTTGCTATATGCTGTATCCATATTTTAACAAATGGGGGTTTAAAGGATCTCTCATGCGATACTTGTGTACATACTAACAGTATCCATAAGTAATATTGTTTCTTACAAGTGTACAATGTTTTTTGTTGCTATATTAGAGACTCAAAAATCATGCATTCCCACACATCATATGGTGTCCCCAACCAGCTGAGTTACAAATAGGGACTAGTGCACAAGTTTTCAACACAAAAATTGTCATGTATCAAATCTAAGGCCTCAATAAAATAGAACATAAAAAAAAGAGAGGAAACAAAGAAGAAACTGGATCTCATTGTCAAAAAGAAATAATGAATGCACACAGGATAGTGTTTTTATGTAAGGATAACAAGACATTGTTAACCTGATACTGACCCCCAGCAATCCTCTGTTGAAGCTCCGAGAGAAGCTTAAGATTGTCTTCGCCAACAAGCAGGTGTTGAACCAATATTTCCTTACACTCACCTCCATTACTTCCAGCACTAGCACAACAAGAAACTGAATGAAAAAAAAAAAAAATACAAGTCAAACCAAGGGAGAGAATATATATAAAAAAAAAAAAACAAAGGAAGAAAACCCATTGAATGAAGAAATAACATGGAGAGAATATATAAAAGAAGAAAATCCATTGAATGAAGAAATAACACGGACCTTTATGGGTTAACTCATAGTAGTAATATTCAGTTTTTTTAAGTGGGATTTTAGTCCAACTGGCGATCACGCTAGGTCAACCTGGTTGACTCAACTATATAATAAGAATAATAATGATAATAATACTAATAATATTATTATTATTATCATAATCATCATCATTATTATTGTTGTCGTCATCATCATCCAACATACATTGTTTTTTAAGTTGAATTAGATGTGTTCATAATATATTGTACTCCAGTGCTGCCAGAAATTTTACTGCATGATGGTTGTCTCTGTGTGTGTGTTTCTGAATGTGTTCTTTCCTCACATTGCAAGATCCATTTACTGTAGAGAGATTTCAAGTTTATGTAAGCATTGACCCGATGCAGATATGAAGATTGGATTGAACGTGCAGTCTTCTTTTGCAACAATGCCTCTTCAGATTCAGCACTGAAGGGTTCCAATGGAGTAATCACCACAGGAGGTTGGATTCTGCACCAATCTCACAAACCAATAGAGAAAGCAAACATATTTTCATTGAATTATCTGGCAACAAGTTACATGTATTTATAGGCAATAAGCTTTGCACACAAGTAATTAACTTACCAACTGAAGACATTCAACTACCTTCTCTTTACAACCGTTTCCAACTAAAACAATGGATCTTAAAACTACTTAAATGCGCTTTTTTCTTCTTTTGCAAGTTAGGATTTGATATATTAACAAATGTAACAAAGATACAGCAAAAAGGAAATGGTAACTGGTTTCAGGGAGTTGTGGTAAAAAAAAAAAAAAAAGCACAACATCTTGAAACAAGAAACAAAAAATAGGATCCCACATGCTGGGATAAGCAAAAAAAACCAACAACCCAGGCAGGCAAATACTGCTTAAAGAACAACAGTGAAGAAGCAGAATAAAGAAGCAAGGGAAAAAAAAAAAAAAAGAAAAACCAAAACAAAACAGCAAGCACCAACGAGCAAAAGGAAAGCCAACCCAGCTGAAGAAGAGACAAACAACTAACAACCAAAGAAACATCAACCCAGGCTAGAAAATAGGCTTATGAACCAACTGAATCAGCTACCTACTAAGTTTCAGGTTCGGCCTGAATGGGAATTGAATTCTGAAATCTAAACCCTTTTGCCATTTTGGACCAGCAAATAACCTCCATAAAGCTAGTGTTACAACGGTTAACTTTCAGCGTTTTCAGTAAAGCATCCAAATTTCTGGCCCTGAAATGAAAACCCCAAGGAGAGAGTGTTGGATCAATCATTGAATTTCTGGGGACCCTACTGTCAGTTAAGCAATGAATGCAAGCACGGTCTTCAGCAAGACTTAAAACACATTTGCTTAACTAATATAGGAACTAATTGAAATGGGGCAAGAAGGGCGGCTTGGCCCAATGGTAAAGGCTTACCGGTAGCGTCCTAGAGGATGCGGGTTCAAGTCACGGAAACAGTCTCTTTAAAATGAAGGTAAGGCTGCTTACATCTTGCCCTCCCCAGACCCCACTATGTGGGAGCCTTGTGCACTACGCTGCCCTTTTTTTTTAATTGAAATGCGGCACACTGTTAACAGAATAGGCTCCTTACAAATCACATACTAAAATAAAACGGGAGTTTCAACCCAAACATGTATGTTGTTTGATGAAATGCAAAACCAGTATGGTTGTTCGACAACTACGTAGAGCCCATAGTTTGCACCATGGAACCTCCTTTGGGCTTCTTGTGTATTTTTTATGCCAATGGAAAGTGTACCAGCTTCCCTTAAATCGAGTGGACTTGACTTCATTGAGTTAATGGCTTGATATTGCTTGTACAGACCTGAATAGATGTGCTGGGAGTTTGTGAAAGTGATCCAAGTATGTAGGGGAGAGGGTCACTATTTCACTGGACAAGGAACTTGTGACATGCTCCAATATGAGTAGCTACAAGGTCAATTGCATCCTTCAGCTCCTGCGCTGGAGGCAACTTCAATGTTTGTTCCTCATAGCTCTAATCCATTTGATGCCGATGGTAGATCCAGTAAGAAGATGGATTTGTTTCGAGGGAACCTATAGCGACCTTGGGTATAAGGAGTCCTAAAGGCAGGTTAGAATTGTTAAGTAGATTGGTTTTCTACTTCCTAACAACTTAAGCTTTTGGGATGTATTGGCTAGTTGGACTTGAAATAGTATTAGAACCGCACTGATTTGCGAGTTTGAACCAGTATTGGTTAGTCGGACTTGACATAGTACTAGAACCGCCCTGGTTTGCGAGTTTGAACCCCATTGGAGGCATTGTTCCCCAGGTCGAATGGGCAAGCATGTATTAAATGGGTGGGCAAGTGAGGGTTGTGAATTCAAACAACATCCCATGCGATGGGGTGTTTTAAGTAGATTGGTTTTCCGTTTCCTAATAGCTTAAGCTTTTGGGATGTATTTGCCAGTCAGACTAAACATGGTATCAGAGCCATGCTAGATCGCAAGTTCAAACCCTAGGGGGTTGTTATTACCCATGTAGCATGGACAAACACATATTTCGTGTGTAGGCACCTATGGGTTCTGAATTCAAACAACATCCAGCTTAAGGCGTGGTGTTAAGTAGATTGGTTTTCCGCTTCCTAATACCTTAAGCTTTTGGGAAGTCTTGGTTAGTCCGACTTGACAAGAGCATGAAATCCTACTAATTAGGAATTAATAAAGATTGCATTAGAAAGTGAAAATTTGAATTATATTCTATGACGCCTAGATACTGCATGGATACGACAAGGAAATGCCACGGACATGGCAAGAACACAGATTTTACACATAAAAAGTGAAGTATCAGTTATGAATACGATACGACACGATAAGTTGCCCATTTTAAAGTATTTGTGCATCATTGATAATATTTAATATGGAATAAAGATGACCAAGGTAAACTATGGGAGCATTTGGCTACAATTTAGATATAGCCAAGGAAGGGAAGGGCTCGGTCAATCTTGATGACAGAAACAGAGCAATAGTTTCTAAGAAAGTACCACATCTAAAGAGTGGATAAAGGAATATTCGTAGGAAAATGATTATCCATTCTCCACCATACTCCACAAACAGAAATACATGCATATGTGGGGAAATTTGATGGTCGCAGCTTATTAACCTTCACCCTTCTCCATCATTTAACTTCCCCATTAAAATTCCATTCAAAAAAAAAAAAAAATTCCTCTTAAGTGTTTGAGTTTCCATAGAGACATGTTTCTTACTCAAGAATGTGTATTAGGATTATAAGTTGGAATTTTATGAGCCAATTAGAGGAAAGACAACAAGTCAGTTCCAAGTGAAGTAAGGTGGTCAGCTCTCAAAGTCAATAAAAATTTTTAAATATTTTTTCTCAATTGGTTTCTAACGAGAAGACAACTCTAACTGAACCAAGATAGCCATCTAATAGAGAGCCTGCAAAATGTACTCATGCTATTTTTGTTCTCAATATTCATTTTGCAGGCCCTATATCTGATGGGTATGGTCATAACTCAGAGTGAAAACATGGCCACAGACAACCCATAGAGTATCCCTCCCAGTCAATGGTCGATATTGATAACAGGTGGCGCCAATTGACCCCACATAGAAGTAAGAAAATGGATAATTCTACTACTATAAAAACATGTCACATTTCTACCTCCAAAATCACAACATAAGAGAAAATGTTACATCTTATAATTACAGTACAGTCCTTAAACAATGAAAGAAAGGGTTATTCCATGAAAAACCACTACGAACAATCCAATGCAAATGCCAACATCCAGGAAAGAAAAACCAATATAGGATTTGTTCACCTTAAACCAGAAAGAAACATAAGCACAGTAAATTCTACTGAAATTACCAAGGAAAACACATTCCTCAAAGCTCCAGTCCTCAACTCTAACCAAAAGGAAACGGAGAAGAAGCAAAATGAAATTACTAGGAGAACAGCAAAAAAATGGGCTCGTGCTGGAACACCCACCTCTTCTTCTTGGGCAATCCCCAAATCAAAATAGGACAAGAGTATTCACATGAAGAATCATCAAACAACACTCCATTGCAACACTAATACCCACAAAAAGAAAAACCCATCTAGGATTTGTGGGCCCTAAACCAAAAAACCCATTAGATCCTACCGATATTGCCAAGCATGCACATTTCTCAAACCCCAATTCCCAGTTCTATCCAAAAGAAAATCACAAGAAGAATGAAATTATAACCACAATTGAGGGGAGAAAAAGGATGGGTCTCTGACAGGAGGACCAACCTCTTCTTCTGGATCTGGGATGTCCAAGCAATGGTGGGGCCCACCAGGAACTGGGAGAAGGAAGGGACTGTGAGATGGGTGCAGAGGCTTTGGGAAGAAAAGGCAGCTGTGGAGAGAGAGATGTCAAGGAGTTGGGAGGTTTGAAGGAAGTGAAGGGTAGAGAGGAGAAGAGGGAGATTCTGAGACTGTTGCATAGAAAGGATGGGGATGTGAGATTTGGGAGATGGGAAGCTCTCAACATGTCCTTCATTGACTGCTGATCTACTCTGCTCTGCTTTGCAAACCTTTTCTAGTTTCTTCACCTTATATTTGTGAAAGATTTTGAAAATACTCCCTAAATTTTACTTTAGCCTAATATAGAAGGCCATCCCCTCCTCAGCTCCAACGCTTGCTCATATGGGGGCCACCTTGGGTCCATCTGAGTTGACCAAAACACTCACATGCTATTATTTAAGGGTCCCACTAACTTTAATCCATCCAAATGAATGACACACTATAAAACTTGTGGGGACCTTGTGGAGATGATAAAGATAAAAAATGACGCTGATTTTTTTTCAGAGAGAGGAGGGTGTCTGGGAGATCTCCAAATGCTCTGTATTTCCATCCCCATATGGATCCTCAAGTAGCTCACATGCATAAGCAGATGGATTTCCAATCAGTTAGAACCAAGGAGAGGGGGACTCAATATAGAATGATGGCCTTACAAATTATCAATATAAACGAAGCGAAATTTTCTTAGGATCCCATCAAAAGATTGAGACGTCCCTGACAACTGCATTTTAGGAGACCCCCTAGAAAATTCCCAAATGTAAAAGAAAGTGTAATTAAAACTTTTTATTTATTTATTTTTATTTCAATTTGGTGCCCTCAGTTATCATCTGTGGGCAATTTTAGCTTTGATTGATTTTGTAAATGAGATTACTTTGACCCCACCAGCTAAACTGCATCCAATGGCTAGTGAAGCATTTCTTCTTCTTTTTTTTTCAATGAAAAATGTAAAATTAAATTTTTTAAACTTTTTATACTATTATTTCACAATTCCAAAGTTCAGCTCCACCGTTACGATTAACGACAGTTTGGTTTGAAAATATACTATAAGTATTTACATATCTGAAAAACTGGCCCTTTATTTCATGTGTTTTATAAAAACACAATTTACACACCTTCACAAGGGCCTGCTATATTAATGTAAATCTTGAATGGTTTAAATTTTTAAATATGAAGGGTCTAACGTAGAGTTCCATTTTTCACTTTATTTTGTAGGAACAGATAGAAGGAAAAGACAATTTTAGAAAGAAAGATAAAAGAAAGACAATCTTAGAAAAAAAAACTTTTGTTTTTTTGGCTAGCACGTTTGTGTGCACAGTGTAGAAAATTGGTTTCATGGAAAATTTCCTCTTCCATGGAAATTTTTTTTGACTCCCTACACGAATTGAGTTTTCGGGACTCACAAAAAATTGGCTTGTTTTTGTACTTTTCTATGAGAAAAAAAGCAGCTACACCAACTATGAATTTTACTATAGTGTGTAATTTAATTTTTGTAATCCTCACTGTTTTCACATAAAATTTGTTACGTGAATGTGTACTTTTAGGGATGTAAATGGGTCGGTTGTTGGTTTGGCACCATGGTGGATTTTGAACTCAAACCGTAAATGGAAAGATGGAACCGAAATCCGATTCAAAATAAAAAACCGTTATTCAAAAAATGGAATTGAAATCGGAACTAGTTTCATATATGAGCTGGGTCTGTGCTTGGATAGAGAGACTTGGGAAAAACACACTTCTAGGATAAATCGTCAAAAATTAAGGTAATATGTTAGGTCCACGACTGGGAACTAAGGTGGAATTGGATCCAAACTTGTTTATGTCATGGGTTTAAGAAAAGGACCTACACCCATTTACTTATTGAGACGTATATGAGGACCCAAACCCTGGCTATTAACGGATTGAAACCTCCACGTAGTCGGAGAATCTTTTAAACATTGGGGGAAAGTTCTAGCCTTAAAGCATCTTGGATGTGAGTAATGATGGGTTTTAGCTTGGATTTACGATCTAGTCGCGTTTAATATTTCAGTCAGGCTTGGATTAAGTGGTCCAAAGCCCAGCTTCACCCAATTGACTAGATGGTTGAGCTCGGAACTGACATTTATTGCATGAGTTAAGGCATGAGTTGTGTATGGGCTTCTGTTTCTACAGTTGGGATGGGCCTGAGAATGCCAAGCCCACCGCAGCCTTGCCCATGAAGACCCCACAATATTGGATGTGGCTCTGGCAACCCATCCCTTTATATCTATGATTTTGGTAAATGCTGCTCTCTATGGATTTGCCAATGTGTCATCCATCACTATTTCGGTCAAGTTTGCATTGCAGCCACAAAACAATAAACGAAAATTACTGCCAGGTTTTTATTCCCCTTCCAGTTTTTAATTACAGGCACCTGTTGTTCGTATTTGTGGGATTTCCAATATGGCATTCCTTTTTTCATCCATGCTGATGGTTGAGGTACCCTTCATCATCCTCCGTGGATTGAGTAAACCTTTACCCCAGTTGCACTTGAGACCCTCTCAATGTTCATGAAAGTGTGCAACCAATTCCTCGACATTCCGATGACGAATGGGACCATTGAAGGAACCTTGGTAGAATCTAAAGACATAAACAAATCAAAATCTGCATCTAAAATTCAGAACATACAGCGAATAGTGCCTCAATATAAAAATATGGATTAGAAAATTAAATAGCGGTACAATTTGTAAAAATAAATTATAAATGTCCCCATGTGGCTTCATCTTTCATGTTGTTTGATGAATTTTTTAATTTTAATTTTATTTTTAGGCATATGATTGTAGCCTACTAGAATGCATGACAATCTGATATAAAGATTTGAACTTAGAAGTAAAACATAACTTGTTAGGCTAATAAAATGATCTTAGACCTTAGTTTCATATCATGAAAGTTTAATAGTTATATATCAAGCACTTTCATCATGAAAGTTCAATAGTTATATATCATGCACTTTTGTTGTGATAAAACTCATTGGTAAATAATATTTGCAAGGGTCTAAAATTTTCGAGCTAATGCATGTGAGTGAATTAGATTGATCAAAGGTCTGCCCTAACTCAAAAAGAGACTGGAAAATTACATTATCTATCAAATTCACAAGATTGCCCTTTACTATTAAAACCTTTCAACGAAGAGAAAAGGGTAATTTAGTCAATTACATTGCTCTTTTCAAATACACGCACTGCCGCCACCTATATTAGCCCATCATTTTATTAGCACATGGCTTTGCTGGAGAAACAATGAATGTGTCGCTAAAGTTTGCCGCTTTGACTAAAATAACCTAGAATTGTAGATGTCACTTGCTGAATTTTCATAATGGTGAATCTAAAATTTAGTACTCTTTTTCTTATAAATTTACTCACAATCTTCATTTCATTTTGCAGTTCAACACCTCTGTCTCTCTCTTTCTCTGTCTTTCTATTAATCTATCTATCTATGGAGATAATCTTGGTCAAGTTAGAGGAGGATGGTAATGTCCTAGTTAATTGAAGGTCTTGAGTAACCATCAAAGGTATGTTTTCCTATCTTAATTTATTAAAAATTTTTTTTTTAGATCTTATGCTTACCTGCACATCATGCCCATAGGCACATACCTTATTTTTTTCATCAATCCAAATATGTGTTCAAACGAAGGATCACAGATATTTATCTCTTTCGATGTCCTCTTATCTTTCTCTTTCTTTGGTATACAATGATTATTTCAATACCTTTTATTTTATTTTCCATAGGTCACATTCTCCATTTCAGTGCTACTTTCACTTTCCCATCAAAAGGGTTAAGATAATATTTCAAGCTTTTGATCTTCCTTGATTTGTTTGTACCTTTTCCTTTTCTGTGGTACGGTTTATTCCTTTCTATATTTGTTACCTTAATCTTTTAATCTTCAAATGAAAATAGTTGATCTTTAAGGGTTTTGTACTTTCATTATCTCTTCATAATTTTGTTTTTCCTTTTCTAGTATCTTTACTTGTTGATATGAATGGACAGCCTCTGTTGATTATGAGTCAGCCAAGGAAAGTACTGTTTGGTCCGCTATTTATTATTTGAACAAGAGGAGTCCTTGTGTCGCGAGTTGTATCCAAATGCATTCCCTCCACCTTCCCATGGCAATACAACTGTGTCCTCAGGAAGCGAAAACAAATTTGATGTCGAAGTTGGCAACGATGCAATGGAAGAAGAAAAGGAATGCAGGCCGCAAGAAATTCTGATACCTTGTGGGACGAGAAAATGTTGCAGTTGTGCCTACACCACAAGGGGAGAATGCATAACCTTGCGTTCCATGGGGAATAGAAGGAACCACCTAATGGAGTTGGAGTTGTTGTTGGGTCGAGGGATATCATACACATGCAAGAACATCCACTGCCCTTATGGTGATCCCAAGCTTGGGTTTCTAGATCTAAATTCAAGAGACGACCATCAATCCATGTGCCAACTTCCACTGGGGGAGACCTGTTCCAAACGAGCACAATTCCAATAAGAAGATTTCACTTTTCCACCATCTGTAGTACGACCCTCTCTTGGACAGTCTTCATCTCTCATTCAGTCAGCTACATCAACTCGCTCAGGTTGATGCTTACCTCTTGACTCATACAAAAGCATTGTCACCTCCAACGGGCAGTTCTCTTTCTGCTGCTTGTTCAACTGATCTTTCAATTTGGCCATCCTTTGCCTCGAAAGTGCCTCTTGATTCGTCACTTTTTTGATCCGTTCCATCTCTCAGTAGCTCCTCTCAATAGGTAGCATTGCATGATTGTCTCATCATCAATGCTATTAAACACTCAATTCAAGCAAAGTTTTTGCCAACATCTATCCTTTTTTAGAACCGAAGTACTTCAAGAAAATCAGAATACCCATTGCCTAATAAACTTAAACAAGACAAATATACCTCCTCCAAGAAGAAAATCCTCATTGATTCGAACTCTGCAAGTGAGGGAGTGAATGCCCGTTGAGAGGAGCTACTGTGAGATGGAACAGAGGAAGAAGATGATGAACCAAGAGGCCTTTTTTGAGGCAAAGGATGGCCAAATTTAAAGAGCAGTTGAAGAAGCAGCAGAAAGAGAACTGTTAGTTAGAGGTGACAATGTTTTCGTATTAGTGCCTCTCCGGGAATGGCCTTCAAGAGGTACGCATTAACCTGAGCGAGTTGATGTGGCTGATTGAATCAGAGATGAAGACTTTTCGGGTCGTCCTACAGATGGTGGAAGAGTGAAATCTTCTTATTGGGGTGCTGCTCACGTGGAAGAGATTGAACCCACTGTTTTTGCCGGCATGAGAGGAGAGAGCCATTTTACAATTTGAGGGTCTTGTTCTAATTTGGGGATTTTAAATGGAAAAAGAATAGATGATGTGGGCTTGGGGCTGGGTTGATGCATATATGGAAACGGATCAGGCAGGTTGTGTTGCAATTGGAGTGTGGCCAATAGGCCCCGTGGCCCTCTTAAAGGAGATTTCATTTGTTACCTGGGGTGGCCGCAACCACATGATGCAATGTAGGTTCGCTAGTGTATACACTTTTGCCAATTAATTGAGACCATCCATCCTCATGGCAATTTTTTTGAGCTACACAAATGAGTTTCCAAGATTGATTTGGGTGATGAATTAACCAACCTATTTATACATATGATCTAAACTCCAAAGGAATGTATTAGAATTAAGAAGCTGAAAGCCAACAACCAGCCAACAACCAACCAAACTGTGCATTTGATCTAAACGTAAGGCTATAATTTATCATAGTTTTGTGATTAAACTGATTAGTATCTTTTTTAATTTTGTATAACATCGGCATGCAATTTATATGTCACAATTTATAAATTGAATTTATACATATAATAGAGTTTAAATTCAACAACATTGTAGAACATGCTTTGGTTGATTTTATTTCTTAGAACAATATTGACATATCATTACCAAAAAGTTTTGTTTGGTAAATAAGGTAGATTTGGGTTAGAATGATTATAAATTAGGTTTGATCTTGTACAAATGAGATTCAATCACGATTAGGTTTGATCTTAATCTTTGTTATATTCAATGTGAGTTTTTATTGTGAATAATGTTTCTTGATACTATGTAAATAATGTTGTGAATAATGTTTCCAATTAAGCTATATGTTCCAAGTAAGATAAGTGTTTTTCTCGGCCGGGGTTGATTTGATGAATTTTTCATTTATCTTTCCTTTGGATATGTCAAAGTATCTCAAAAGAAACTCAATGCCTAACCTACCATCACCAAATTTTTTAGAGAAAGATAACAATGATTAAGTGCCATCATCCTCAAAGAAAAGTTGTGTGGTGGTTAATTTGATAGATCTTCCCACTAATCCTAAGCTAGAGAATCCAACCTCAACTTATCATCCCATGGACTGGGACCAAATCCAAAAGGCAAATTTATAAAAGGGCCCTTGTCAACCTTGTGACCATAAGTTTCCATATTCTGTGTGTGGACGAGATAAGAGGTGATTTAATCCTGCTTAGCTTAAGATTATGGCAGTTGGTTGGAATATAACATAGGAAAAGATGCTGCATTTTGCTTATATTGATATCTTTTTGGAAATCAAGCATATCACAACGCTTTTACTACTCAAAGATTTAACAGTTGCTTTAAAAAAGAAAGAATTGAAAATCATGTGGGAGGCCCAAATAGTTCACAATCAAGCTTGTGAGAAGTGTCAAAATTTATTAAATCACAAAGAACAAATGGAGAAATTTATTGGGAAGCAATTGGATAAAGCTCGATAGAGTATTTGATGCTCTTGAAGGCAACACTTCATTCCATATATGCTGTCTTATACGCCAAGGCTTGTCATTTTGTGGTCATGATGAATCCGAGGATCAAAAAAATTTGGACAATTTTCTTGAGCTTTTGCAAATACTTGTTAATCAAAATGAAGATATCAAAAGAGTCTTGCAAGATGCTCCTGAAAATCTATAATTGACATCCCCTAAGATTCAAAAGGATATTTTCAATGTGGTTACAATAGAAACCGCTTAAGCTATCATTTCTGAGCTTGATGATGCACCATTTGCCCTTTTGGTCAATGAATCTCCATATATCTCTATTAAGGAGCAAATGACTCTTGTCATACACTAAGTCGATAAGCAGGGATATGTGATTGAGAGTTTTTTGGCCATTGAATATGTTACAGACACTAAAGCTCAATCATTGAAAGTGGCCATTGAAGCGATATTGTCTAAGCATAGATTAAGAATAACAAGTTTACATGGACAGGGTTCTGATGGGGCTGGTACTATGAAGGTGAGCTTAATGGCCTTCAAAGGCTCATTCAAAATGAAAATTCCACCACATTCTATGTTCATTGTTTTGCACATCATTTTCAATTGACACTCATTGTTGTTGCAAAAGACTACAAACCAATTGCCACTTTCTTTGACTTAGTTTCTATCCTGTTGAATGCCGTTGGAGGCTTTTGCAAACGCCACAATATGCTCCTGCAAACGCCACGATATGCTCCAAAAAATATAGCTGCTAAAATCACTGAAGCCATCAAAATTGGTAAACTTGAAAGTGGACAGGGTTTTAATTAGGAGACTAGACTCAAACGAAAGAAAGATATACATTGGGGCTCGCATTATGCTACATCAATTAACTTGATTCTCATATTCTCCTCTATGGTTGATGTGTTTGAAATTATTTCAGACAATAATACAAACGAACACAAGGGTTCTGTGACTAATTTGTTGCATGTATTGGAAGATTTTGATTTTGTATTTAAAAAGAATTTGATGAGAGATATATTGGTGATCATGAATGAATTATCAGATGCATTGTAATGAAAAGATTAAGATATTGTCAGTGTAATGGAACTAGTAAGAGTATTGAAGGAATGATTGCAAATCATAAGAGATGATGGGAGGGATTCTCTCCTCTCTAAAGTTCATTCATTTTGTAATAAAAAATGAAATCATCATTCCCAATATCAATGATTTGTTTGTTGAAGGAAAGCAATCAAGCCACAAAAGCTGAATTGACAAATTTACATCATTTCAAGCTGATATATTCTATGTTGTTATTGATGTGTAACTTCGAGAGCACAATTGCTGCGTCAATGAGGTGAACACCAAGTTTCGCCGTTGTGTGGCTTGCCTGAATCCAAATGGTTCATTTTCTGCTTTTGGTGAGAGAAAAATTAATTTGCTTTTTTCAGTTATATCCAGACAATTTTCCAGATTTAGATTGGGCGATTTGGTAATCAACTTTAGACTTATATTATTGATATGCACACCGATAATAAGTTCTCAGAAGTGAAAGGCATTAGAGGCCTTTTTCAAAAGATGGTTGAAACAAAAAAAAGCTGTTCAATATTTTTTGGTTTATTTGTTTTTAAAATTAGCATTAATCCTACCAGTTGCTATAGCTATTGTTGATAGGGCATTTTCCACTATAAAAATCATGAAGAATCGATTGCGAAATCAAATGGATGATGAGTAGATCAATGATTGTTTTCTTGTATATATATCGAAAAGGACATATTTGATACTCTTGATGATGAGATAATCATACAATGCTTTTAAAACATAAAGAACCATTCAGAGCAATTATAAAAGATATGTTTGAGTTGAAATGACATATGATGAGAAAATGTATGTGAGTTAATGTAGTTAAACATTTTCTATCTATTTAAATACAATACTTTTTCTCTTTTACCAATGTTTAGTGAGAAAACTTTAGCAAAGTGTAGCACCAGCAAAGTCTAGCAAACTTTAGCACCAATCAAACAAAAATTTGGGTCTGCCGCCGCCCATTTCAACATACCCACTTAAGGCATTGGAACCGAATAATTTATCAACTTTCACCCCACCCTCCACTCAACTAAACTCAGAATAAACATTCCTTGCACGCATTCCTAACTTGAGGTTTCCAGTAGAATTATTTAGTAATCCTCTGGCGCTATACAATAATAGCATTCTTCAATAAGGTGTGATCTCCAACATGAATCTCATGAATGATCCTCGGTCCTCTCCCTTTGGATTCATCGAGAATTCATGTGGGTGACAAGCACTTGCGATTTGGGGTTGACACGGGGGATGGTATACGTCATGCCGCAGGACCGAGATAAGGTAATTGGCACACTTCCCAGACATGGGCACACGTCCCGTGGAAAGTAGAGCCTGATGCTCATGTGAAATTCGTCCCCACAGAGGGAGTTCTCACAGGATTTACGTGTGTGAGGTAACTCTACCTGTAATGTATTTGAATTTGCGGAAGCTAATCGAGATTAAGAAGGGTCGATCATATCCATAATGATAGCCCGCAAATGTGAGTTACCGCAAATTCAAATACATTACGTTCATAGAAGGGTCGTTCAAATTCATAGAAAGCCTACATTAGCATTGATTATTTATTAATAAAAACTTGAACCCAATCATCTCACTTTGGGCTAGGTATTCTCTATAAATGAAATACATAGGATTGAGGTGGTTAAAACTGAAGATTAAAGTGAATTTTCAAAAATGAGCATCAACTAGTGTTTCCTTCAATGAAAAATAGAATCAATAGAAGACGGAAAATGAATACCTAGCCTTTAGTCTTCATTTCAACTACTTGAAAAAAAAATTTTTATATATTGAATTCCAATGTATTTTAATCCAAATAAACAATGTCCTAAGAGCCGTTCTTATTCTACTCTCATACATTCAACTCTTCTCTCATTCGACAGATTTTTCTTGAAAGAGAAAAATATAACACTACATAATAACTGGCAGCAGTTGCCCTTTGGTCTGTTCCTCCCCATTCGAACTTGATCCATGATCTTGATCCGAGAGACCCAGATTGCAGTCACTCTATGGGTCACAATATCATGGTCCATCTGATTCTGTTTAGGATGCAATTTGTAAACGAATTATAATCTTGGTCTGCTTGGATTGTGGCATAAATTTGCATAATCCAGTATTTTGATGCAACTAGATCAGAACACGAAGCCTTGAACCTAAAATTTGGCTTCAATTGTAAATCAAAACAATGAGTGCTCTTTGGTAGCAATCCAAACATATCCTACACCAACCAAACCGACATCATTACGATGGTGCAGGCTCCACAGACTGTGATCCCACAATCCAGGTAATCCTGGTGTAAATGGTCATGGGATGTGTATTAAATTAGCTAAAATTACAAGATACTCAGATGCTTTGGTAAATGATTGCTCCAAAACTTTTTAACAATAGCTTAACTTTTTGTCATGTATGTTGGGTTTAACCAGAGGATAGTGACAGTGGCACCCATTTTCCTGCGATGTAAACTCCTTTTTGGTGCAGAAATTAGATGGGAGATCTCCCTCGCGAATCGTGATTCCCAATCCCATGGTGAATGACTTTGCTTGTCATCAAAACTGGGCCAGTGCCAATACACTTGAGAGGGCCCCACCTGAGGCTACATCATATGAGCAGCAAATACTCTATCAAATGCCTGTCTAATGTGGTGTTTTGAAGGTCGTCTGGATAAAATATACTTAGCCCTTGATCATTGTCTTCAACAAGCTTTCCAAAATTTTACAGCCTCAATTCTCAAGGAATGGTGGTTTCCAGTGCAAGCTTCTAGTAAATGTAAGATCATGTAATTAACAGGTCATCCAAGAAATGCATCTCATTCCAGTGCAAAGAGGTGCCTCACTAGTAGTCCATAATAGCGAAGGAGAAGAAAGGGGAAAAAAAAACTATTATCCTCAGCATTGGCGATCTATTTACATTTATATTCTAGCTTCCATTAAGAATCGATCATTTGCAGGTTCAAGCACATAGTCCAGCTTGCCTTCAAGTACATTTTATTTTAGATAAGATTTCCAAGCCACCCTCCACCCCTTTAACATTATAGATAATGAAACAGAAGCAGCAATGCTACCAAAACCTACAAATACAATACATTTATAAGCTGCAGATTACAGGGCACACCTACCTTAAGTCATTAACACCATCCCCAGTAAGGAAACAATCCCTCACCCATTTTACGAAGTACATTAGCCAGTGAACAGTTGAGTCGTGCAACACCATGCTGTTCAAGTCAGCTTTAACAGTTTGTATCGTATGCAGCAAGCCCTAGAAGCTCCGGACCTTCCAGGCGGGGGTTATTCTCAAAGCTGCATTAATGAAGAAAAATGCATTATGCTCCTTTTCTATGATAAAAGCATAACAAATTCAGATGGCCAATGCCACCATAAATATGACTGTTGTTTCAACATTAATCTTGTCCAGAAATTATCAAAACAAGGGATGCCTGTGATACAATATGCAACGATGTGTGAGGACCTATTGATTCAACTTCATCATCATCATTTAAGCCATATCCCATTTATCTAGGGTCGAAATAAAAGAACTACCATCCATCGTCATCAACTGAGCTTATCCCATCAATCTGACGTCAGCCATTAGGAAAATATGATCATCTAATAGATGTCTCAACACATTGAATAACTAGTTATCATTCAGGACATGACTTACATGAATCAGCTTTGGAATATCACAAACAAAAGTACCAAGTAATGTCTGTTGATGAACTTGATTAGGTACGAAAGATGACGAAAGGTTAACAAGGCCAGACATCTGAAAGGAGAGCAAGAAAGAGCCTACAAAGAGATGAAGGGGAAAAAAGAAAAAGAAAAAACTTACTTGTTTAAGGGAATGTGCTCAAAAGGACCAGTAGTGGGAATTGTACCACACAGATTGTTGTTTGAGACATCTCTGAACACAAAGGAACATGACTGTGTTAGGAACATAACAGATGATTCTACCAAAATAATTAAGCAAAGCCAGAAGACCAGACTTACACTACTTTTAGGCTGGAAACGGCAACAAGCTCTCTTGGGATTTGCCCATTTAACTGATTGTCATTAAGTCGCCTGCCAAAAATTATAAAAATGAGCACTTGGAAAGCTCTTGATAAGAAAGGACGAGATTAAAAGATAATGGAATGATCCAGAGGTTCAGGACCAAAACCAAGTTATAGCCAAGTAACTTAGCAAGAAAATCAAGAACTTTGCCAATATGTCATAATTTCCTGAGCTATTTTTTTCCTTAATGTTTTTATTTTACTTTTTCTGGGGTGACCCTGATTGCCAACCATTTTGAGGTGAGCTCAAGTCACCAAATTCTCAAACAATGGATTTAATACACCATCATCATTGTCATCTTATCCTTACCCAATCAATCTGGGGTTGGCAAAATGCAAATTGTAAACATATCGGTGAACTAATTGGAAACTATGAATTTTGGTAATAGAAAGAAACATTCAAAGTGCTCACATGCTCAAATGTACTTATATAAAATATGCAAGTTGTAAACACAACAATTTGTAATCTGACTCACAAGAACACTAAAGATTTCAACTTCCCCAAAGAAGGAGGTATGGTCCCTGAAATGTTATTGCTATACAAGTCCAAGCTGATCAGGCTCTTCAAATTACCAAGCTCATTTGGGATCTGCCCTTGAATGTTATTTTTGTAGAGTTCCCTGAAAAAATGGTTACAGAGGGGATAGTAAGCGAAGCAAAAAACATAAAGGAAAAACCCCTTTCTTATTTTTAAATCGCCAAGCACAAAGAGGAAGTCACATGATAGGGCTAAGAAGTGAGCATTCAATAAAGCAAAGATAAATGCAAGAAATGAGCGACTGATAAAATTTAAGTTCAAATGTTCAATACAGGGAATGAAATATGCAAGTATAGTACTGGCCAATATATGAGTTAACATTAAGATGAAGCAATATACATTGTGAACATTAAGAACATTCATTTGATATAAGAATGAATAAACACCATGGAACAAACCTAGAAAGAATGTATGAACACCTTACAAAGAAACTGATTGTTTGTTACCAAGTGAAAAGAGACAGTAGAAAAGGTGTGAGATTGCATTCTGTGTCAGCAATTTCATTGAGGAAAGCATGGACAAGATGCAATCAACAAGAGAAACATGTAATGCAATCCATGTTCGTTTGAATATACCCCTTAGATTCTGTTGGCTATGCTTAATCATAGTGAAATAATTATTGCTACATAAGCAGGAAGTCTAAGCCCTTGGGCTTCATGCCTATGCGTTACCATATTGAAATAATTATTGGTGCAAAACCATAAAGTCTAAACCCTTGACCTCAAAGGCCACCACTTGAGGCCATCACCACTGGGGCAAAGGTTAAGCTCCTTGAAATACTGATTTTATTTACTATAGACTATATGTTCTTCGAAATGAAATTGCATTTAAATGATAGAAATGTTGGAACGATGATTCAACACACATTTAAAATGGCTCAGGATTGGATGAATTAGTTTGGTATTTTTATCAACAGTGAACCAGACAACCTCTAGACTAATAAAGAATCGAAACTCATACAACAAAATGATCTCAAGGCAGAAAGTCCACGCAACTTAAGCCCTCATGATCTGGTGGCTGCAAAAAACACCACAAAGAATCTTTTGATCAAAAGAGAGACAAGATTATATGGTCCCTACATAGTCTATGCAATTGCTTCCACTCTCGGTCATTGGATTCTCAATGAGAAGATCTATCTCATGGCATGGCTTCTTGTCTGACATTTCCAAGCTTTGAAAATTGAGTGAGGGTAGAAAAATAGTGGGCTGGAATGAAAATGGGATGGAAATTTTGAATGAATTGGGAAGCAGCTTGGCTAACCTTTTGATGCATTGGAAAAGGCAGGTGGTTGTACTTGCTGGATAGGCCAGCTATCCGCATATGGTCACCACCACACAGCAATAAACACATATATCTAGGATCAAAAGATCTAGATGTGACCCTCCTGTGTGAAAATTTTCAAGTCTGTTCGATCATCTTAACCCCTTTATCTGTAGCCCTCCAGTTCAGTTGTTTTAGAATCCACTTTTTAAATTTTCAATCCAACAGTCAGGTCCCATTTGGATCAGTGCGAAAACATGGGATGTGAGTGTAGAGTGTGATGTGGTTGGATTGATCATAGGGGGGCCAGGTAATCCCCATTGGTTTCTTGCATGGTGCAAGACATCCGCACTTCAGCAAAAGTCTACACATATAAGCTGTGCTCAGGTGTGTACCTTCTTCATGTGCACCTTGTGTAGGCCCCTTGTGGAGAACATCTACGGCCATGCCAATCATTGGGGAGGTGGGGTCGAAACATCTAAATGGGACCTACATGTGAGCAAAATTTCAACTCCGTTGGATTATCCTAACCCCTTGATCCATGCCCCAAAAGTTTAATTTTTTGAGAAGGCACCATTTTTTAGGGCTTCAATCCAACAGCAACTAACAGTTGGATGTGTGAAGTTTGGGCCTGTGCCAATTCATGGGTGCCAGTGAGTGCAAAGGGGATCAATTGATCATAGGTGGTCCAACAAGCTAGACCACCTGAATGTCTCTTATAGGAGGGCGTGCACTAGACGATAAGGGGCACATCTGCCCCTCTTTCTCTTTCCATGTTGCATCTAGGCAAAATACAGTTTTGGGTAGACATGGAGAAGGCACAGGTGAGCCAATTCTGAGCCCCATGTCAAACATCACAATTTCTTACACTGTAAATACTGAAACAAGAAACAACATATTGTAATGCCAAAAATAAAGAGTGTTCCTTCAAACAATGAACAATTTTTTTTTTCATTCTTACGAGCCAAACAAAGCAGAATGACATAAACTACTCACAAGTCACAAGTTCATACCAACATCCCCATAAAGCGCAACAATGCTTGAGGTAATAACATCATAGAAAGTTTCAATCATTTGGTGATCAATATAGAATACAAATAAGGAAAAAAGTGAGCAAGAAAGAAGACACCTACAAATATTGCAGATGTTCAAGCTTTCCTAGTTCAGGAACCAAATGGCCAGAAAGGTTAGAATTTCCAAGGTCCCTGCACAGTACCATAAAAAATTAAACAAGAAAACATGTTGCAAATGTTCTCTACTATGCATAAAATATAACTTTTTGACTAAAAAGAGACAATAGTATGTCCTGGGCCTTCATGAAATTCTTTTCCTCTTTCTTTTTCCTTAAACCATGACTTTTCTGGAAAACTAAGCTGACACTACATTTAACACATTCAGGAAACCTACAGACTATAGGATTTCGGCAAGAACATGATAAGCCATATATGGGGGACTTTCACCTGGGCCAGCCACGAACGATTTTCGGTCCCTGCCTCTAATTCAGAGAGGGTCCCACTACTTGGATGGCCGGGAGTGGAAATCCTGCACTGCACAAGTGCAGGACTCCATGAAAATCCTAGAGTCATATAATAAATACTCCTCCCAGTCAACAAATCTTCCATGCTTCCTTTATACAAAGAGAGCTTCATTCCTCAAACCCACTCAAGTGATTTACATTTTTTTTTTGTCCATGATACTACTGATCAGCTTTTATCCTGAGAGAAAACAGAGCTTCAGAAAATATACACGCAAAAGAGAGAGGAATTTTGGGTGACAGGAAGTACAAATTAAAAGACCTGACAACCATGCAGAATCCTCCCAACTTCAAGAGAAATCCTAATGCTGTCAAGTCAATATATGAGTACTTCTAAGTTCTACGGTTCTACCCCAATCAGATTTATAAAAAAAATATAGATATATATACTTTCAAGGTCACTACATCTTCAAAGGAAATTCCACAAATCCTAACTAGAATCCTACTAATTAGCCTCAATTAAATTCTTCACTCCGAGAAACTCTGTGTTGATTTGAAACATGCTAGACCCATGTGTGGGAGCAATATTGCAGAAATTCCAACAGAAATCATCAAGTTCATCCTCAGTTGAGGACAACATTTTCTATTGAATCTCACATGGGAAGATCATTGCTTTGCCTTTATTTGCACAGTTATGTGCACACGCAAACATACACGCACACACACACACAAAAAAAAAAAAAAAAAGAACCCCATCAATCAACCTTAAATCAATGAAATATCAGTCTAAAGAAACTGTTATGGAAATAACCAATATGCCAAAAGCGCCAAGACTGATGGAATGCATCAAATCAAGTCTTATAACCATTTAGTACCATAACAGACCACCATGCTTCCGCAGCCGACGTCCTCACCGGCTCTCACTATAGCGGTAAGTAGCCCTTTTTTCCTCTTGGGATGGCTCACACACTGCTCTAGGTAGCCCTCTTCGAGTCGGCTCTCACTCTGGCTGTAGGTAGCGCTTTTTCTTTTATTCTTTTTAGGATGGCTCTCACTCTACTCCAGGTAGCCCTTTCCTTTACTTGAACTCAAGACTTGGAGGTCAGCTCAGATACCAGTTGTTACGGACCTAACCAAAACGCCAAAAGCCGGACTGATGAAGACATCAAATCTAGTCTTATTAACCATTTACGCCAGTAACAGAAACCATCACATGGGAACTCTCCTAGGACAAAACCTCAATGGTTTGGCACCATAACAAAACAACAAAGTCCCACTTTTGCAGCGCCTGATGAAAGCTTGATCTTGCCAATTCCATCAATAGACAGTAAGCGCCTGGAATTGAATTCCTAGAAATTCTAATAATTTCATTCCAAGTAAGTGGTCAAAATTGAAGAAACAAAGATTAATTTGATTCATAAATGACCATCAAATAATCTCCTCTTCAATGGGAAAAAAAAAATACCCACCCATCTCACCCAACTAGTTAAAATCCCAGGAAAATGGGACGTCCCCTCAGCTCTTCAATAATCCCTTCTTAGAACCCAATTTACCATGAATTCCTACGAATTCAATTCCATGCACAACATACAAATTCGGCAGAAACAACTGACACCCAAGAAGCAGAACCACAATTCACTGCAGAAATCGTTCTGCCCCCACCAAACAATACACTGAAACATCAAAACCCAAATACATAGAGAGAGAGAGAGAGAGATTGCTTACAATCGAGTGACTCGATTGTCGTGATCGCATGTAACGTGAAACCAGGTGCAGGGATTGACGAGGTTGGGATCCCAGCTCTGCAGGACGCTGTCGGGATCCGACAAGCCGCGTCGAAGAGCGTACAGAGCTTCTCCTTCCGAGTTCGAACATGCCAATGGAAGAAGAACAAGAATGAGAGGGAGAAACACTGTTGCACCTAAGACCAGATTGCAAATGCCCCCCATGCCTTCCTTTTCTTTCTCCTCTCTCTCTCTCTCTTCTCTTTCGAGAACTAGGGTTTTAGGGTTTAGGGGTAGACTTTTGATATGCTATGAAGGCTTCAGAAACGAGAAGTTGCAGAGAGAGAGAGAGAGAGAGAGAGAGAGAGAGAGAGAATCGGTTTTGGGAATGGCAAGAGGAAAGAGACGAAGGAGGACCGTTTTTTATATTGATTGCATTCTGCGTTCTGGTTGTCCCGCGTGGGCCTTCTTTTATGAGAGAGAGTGTTTGCATTTGCACCTCTTCGGTTGACTACAATTTTGGATTATTTCATTTTGGGAGAAGAGAATTATAAATTCTCTATACATGTTTTCCAACTTTTTATTGGGAGAAAGCAGGGCTCATTTGTAATAAAATTTGAAAAGCCAAAATACTTTTTTTTTATTTTTTAAGGAAATTGTAAACTATCCTAGTTGAGGGACCATCCGTGAGGCCCCAAATTTTTTTTTATGTCATTTGGTGCAACAATAATGAAAAAGTGGAATATCTACAAGTAGGCTTGTGAATTTTTTAGTTAAGTAAGGAGGTTCTAAGAATTTTATATGCCAATTGTCATTATGGGCAGAAATTTCTTGTAGATAAGATGATATAAATAATTCATGTTATCAAGATATAGATTGCAAAAGGGCATTGCTCGTTTTATGGGTAGGTTATTAATTGGAATGTTGTTTTGTGGTTAAGTTTGTTGCCTTTATATATATATATTGAATTGAATAAATTCTTTTTTACAAAAAATCATAAGTAAAATAAAATCAATATCAATCCAAACTCTCCTAGAACTATATATTAACACTTACTTAGTCGAGAGATCAACCTCATTGATGTTAGCCATTTGCTTGATTTGATATGGTCATGTGGCAGGCAGGCCACTGCGATTTCTAACATTTGGTCCACATTTGTAGCCTGAATGCATAATGATGGGTTTGTGTTAAGGTGAGAGTCAACGGGTCATGGGAAGTTGACTATCATTTGAGCATGTAAGCCATGGGATCCACAGTGATGGAAATCATGACCATCTGATAATTACGTAGGGGGATCATGTGGGCCTTCATGTTTTGAAAAATCAACACAAAGTTATGAACTCGTGGTGAATGTTGCAAGCACAGACATGAAGATGAGGTTGTGTTCCTTATGCTTTCCAAACTATCAAATGAGAATCTATCAGCAACACAATGTGGGAAAAAACAAAAACATTTCCTAACCTGAAGTTGCTGCTGCTGCTCGGGTCTGGAGTGTGCCCATACAGTCGGACAGTCCAGACGCTGATCATTTGGGCGTGTTTAGCATCACAATAGAGTAAAGTGAAGTGAAGTGAAGCGCAACCTCCATTTTCACGGCTATGAAAAGTTGTATGGATCATATCAAAAATATAAAAATTTTAATTTTTTAAATTATTTTTCAAACAAAAGTAAAAAAATTAGCATTCTAAAGCCACTAAAAATAAAACGAGGTTTCAATTTTTCTGTCTATATTTTTTTTAATAATTTGATGTGGCATTTTCTTGACTTAGAAAAAAAAACTTAAAACTGATTTTACTCAAATTTGTAACATATGATCTCCAATTAGAAGGTCAAAATCTTTTTCTACCACGTTGCAAAAAATAAAAATTCGTGAGTACAGAATTTCAACACTGTAATGAGGGCCAAAATCTTTTTAGAGATATGTTTTAGAAGAATTTTTCGTGTTAAGAATTTGCGACATTCATATGATGGTTATCTCTTATACCGAGGGCCTATTTTTTTAGAGATATGTTGTAGAAGAATTTCTCATGTTAAGAATTTGTAAAATCCATATGATGGTTGTGCGTTAAGTTAGCATTTCAAGATCCTATATTTCATAGTTAGAATTTTGAATTCCAATCCATGTGAAGGGATTATTTGATTAAGAACATTTGAGAGTCGCTTGTATGGAGCATTTGGAGAATTTTAAATGCTTGGCCCAAGTAGAATTTCAAAATGCTTAAGCCAAATAAGCATTTTGAAATCCAAAATTCTGATAATTTCACTAACCAAAAGTAACTTCTCTCGTAGTTAGCAAAATGACTCACCAACTAAACTTGATCAAATGGAGAATCCAAAATTTACTGAGATGGCCAAACATTGTTTGTCAAAATGGTTTTATTAAGCTTTATATTTTGTTAGACTCTCAAGAAGTTGTGAAAGTATTGGAGGGAGATTATGACTAGTCTATGTTTCTTATTATTTGATACATTAAAGCTTTATCTGTTTGTTTTAGTTTTGTAGACTCCGTATATGTTTCAAGTGTACTAAATGGCCAAGTTATAGACTTGTCAAAATTTGTTTCTCTATTAGGCAAGATTTAAGATTGAATTGCACCTATTCTATTTATTTGGCAGGGAAGTTGTTTTGTCCTCCCTTTCTTTTGTTGGTTTTAACAAAACAATTTTCTAAAAAAAAAACTTACAACCAAACAAGTCCGAAAAGCCGCAAAAAGTCTTTAGAGTTTCTATAATTTCAATTCCCTTCACATAAGAATCTTAGAATTCCACAAAGAAGACAGCATTTGCAAATTTTAAAATTCTCAAACGATTTTTATATTCTTGCAAAAGCACAGGTGCTAAAATTCACTTTTAATTTGGTCAAACAGATCCTAAACTACGTTTTCACTTTCAGACATTCCCATTAATTTCAAACCAACAGGGGCCCTAATTAATGATGCTCGATCAGTCTTGTCTCTTTTGTTGAGGTGGGTGAGTTTTGCGTGTGGCCCACCACTAGCCCTCGGTGTTGGATGTATCCAAAGAATCCACCAGCTCCACTATCGAGCATGGACTTTCGGTAGACTTGCTTTGGAATTTGTTCCACTCTTCTGCACTTTCATTGCTCCTTTCTGGAAAGACAGGTCAATGGAGAGGTTCCCACGGAAAGGTTGATTGAGAAAGCACACAAGTCACAAACCCACCAAATGAGTATTGTTTTATTTTCTATTTTTTATTTGTTATTTTAATTTAAGGAGCAAATGTTCTTTTCAGGTACTATTTGACATTGTAGCCTTTACAAGGCAAACTCCGATAGCAAAATTCTAACCCAACCTGCAAACTTATCCCATATTCAACCTCATAATCCAACTTCTGTTCTATATAAGTTGGTTACGTGGCAGATGAAATTTGATTAAGAGTAAAATATGTGGATTAGGATTAACCTACATACTTGAATTAAAAGGGTCACGTTATGGTTGACATATATATCCAAAAGGCTGATTTAAACAATTTGGTATTTAATATTTTTGTAGTCTTGAGTGTTTTTATATAAAGAAAACCAAGCTCAAATATACTTGAAATTGTAGGCTTGGACAAAACTGCTACAAGTGGTGCTGGTTGGAGGCCGGGCTAACTTAGGTACTAGGATTTGTGCGTTGAATCCTCAACCTAGATTTGAAAAAAAGTTCAAAATTTCATAAGAAATTACTGTAAAATTTAAATTTTAATATGAATTTTCTTTTACAGTTCCCCTTGACCCCATATTTCTTTTATGTAGAGGGAGAGATTGCCGTTAAGATGGGGACACAATTGGTTTGAGCCTTGAGTTTATTTTTTAAGGCCTCAAGTTCAATTTCCACCATTCATATTATTCGGGTACTATGCGTGCGGCTATGTATGTATCCTTAAGGAATAATCTTTGCTCGTTAGAATCGGATAATCCATGAGTTGTAAATAGAAAGTCTGAAGGTTAGGTTGTGAGGGATACCTTGGGTCATATATATATATATATATATATATATAACATGGATGGAGAAATTCCTTGGTCTGCCATGCATGTTGGATGTGGGTCACATTTGCTGCATCAAGTGAAAGCTAAGGTTACTGACCCATTTTAAACTTGGGTTGAACATGGGTTGGCCTTCAACCTATATAAAACATTGGTGGACCGTAAACCCAACTAGTATGTTTTAACACTCAAGTAGAAATGTAAAATCCTTTGCGATAGAATTCTTTATTGAGAATCCCTAGTTCAAGGGTAGTGAAGAATCATGAGTCCATAAATTCCTCACAGATTTCTAATAGGTACCGAATGTGCCCTTATCATGAATCACATCTGAGAGTTAAAGGGTTCAAACCTTAACAGCCCTCCCTCTTTCTACTTGTAGGGGCTATCTTTCCACTTAGGTGGGCTTTCTTTCTGGGTGTGACTGACTATCCTTAGGTCCCAATCCCCTTAAGCTGGGCTATCCAAAAGAAAATAAAAACCATACAGAATCACATGTTCAGAGGTAACAATGAGAGGAGTGAATGTTTAATTTATTCTTCATTTTTAATGAGGAGTACAGCCACAAGAAAAAAATGAGAAAAAGTGGCTATCCGAGGATGATGGGCATTATTCTGGAAATGTTTCCTCTAATACTGAATGAAAAAAAATTCATTTGGTGGGAATTTTGTGAGAGAGAAAATTTAGAGAGATAGAGGGAGAAGGGAGAGGTTTCATAGATGTGCATTAAGGGAGAGAAAACTCTTTTGGCATGTAAGGATGGGATTGCATTTCCAGAGAAAATTCTAGGAGATGTATTTCTATGACAGTGTCTAAAATTCAAAAAGGCAAGGCAAAGGTAAATTAAGATCCACCGATTTCATAAAATAATTTTCTTTTTTATAAAAATGAATTAATAACATATAGAAAATGAAAATCTAATCACCACCTCTTTACAGAATAAATCCTAGGGAAGTCAAGTCCCACTTTATATCTGTTGCTCCAGTGTCTTTAATAATCCTTTCATTAGAGCCTACTTTTCAATGAATTTTTTAAATCCATGCAAACAAACGGTCCTTATTAAAATTGTGGTACATCAACTGGTTCTGTATGTCCGAGTTCAAACTGAAGAAATAGCCGAGGATGTACAGTTAATTGTTTTTATTATGCATTTGTTTAAAAATATTTTATATAATTGAACAAAGGTGTGGCCATGTTCATTGTGGTCTACACTCAGAAAAAAATGCTTACTTCTCAGGAGCAGGGAATTTGGTGTGGAAAATTTTTCCATAAATAAATGTCAAAAGCACCAATGGTGGGCCATGTTTAATACTCATGTAACTTTTTTTTTCTACATTAGGTGAGTGAAAAGTAAGAGCGTATTTGCAATGTTTCATTTCGAAAATAAACCAAGAAAATCTTATTTGCTAGACATTTTGTGAGAAAGAGAACGTAGAGAGATAGGAAGGAGGAAGATAGAGAATAAGAGATTTTATAATGTGCAAAAAGTGAGATAAAATGCCTCCTAAATAAGTTTTTCATTGTTCATTTTCAAATGAAACATTTTCAATATGATGCCAAACATACCCTAGGTGTCACGCTTGTGGCTCCCTTGTAGAAGGGCGATGAGTCCAATGAGCATCCTCCTAGAGAGAGGTGGGGGAAACTCTTATAGATTGAGTATGCAGTGGTACAAACGTCTTACGTCGGAAATATTCAATTTTTTATAAGAGTAAATGAGTACAGCCTTGGCCCCTTAACCACACATGAGGCTTTTTAAAATCATGCAGCAAGATTGAGTTGGAATTCCATGAGCCAAAGCGGATAGTATCATGTGGGTATTGGGCCCGGGTCATTACAAATGGTATATAAGTCGAGGACGGCTCTATTTTAGGTGGAGGAGTATGTCATGACTATGGCTCTCCAGTAGGAGGGCAATGGGTTCGACAAGCATCTCCTCCTAGAGAGAGGTGGGTGAAACTTTAAAGACTGGGTATGCAATGGTCCAAACGTCCTACATCGGAAATATCCAAGTCCTAATCCTGGTATATAAGTATGGCCATGGTCCTTCAACCACACATGAGGCATTTTGAGGCTTTTTTTTTTCTTGTTTTTAAGCCTTTAGGCCTTTCGCCTCTGGCCTAGGGGTTACCTGATTCTGATAAATAAGAACTATTTCTTATGGCCTACATACCTTTTAAGGCCTTTTAAAACCATGTAGCAAAATTGGGTAAGAATTCCATGAGCCAAAGCAGACAGTATCTCCTGGGTATTGGGCCCGGCTTGTTACAGTGGCGCTGATACCACTTAACCATGATTGTGTTGGCATATGCATCTTAACTTTCCATGTATAGTGCTCTGGCCAAATAAGATTATATATGGTAATGACTTCTTAAGTGCTTGAATAAAGTAACTTATTAATGGTGGGTTCTTGCTCACCACTAAACATTTCAACGGTAATTAACTGTGGCAATGACTCTTTTTCTTTTTCCCTTTGCTGACTTGACTTCATAGAAATCTTGTATCTAGGCAAACCCAAATCTGGACCTTGACCCAAATGAAGCCTGGACACATCTGAGTCGAGCAGAAACCCATTTGTAAATTTCCAGCACAGAGTTAAGCCAGGTCGACTCAGATTGAGTTGGGTACCCAAGTTCTTCATAAATTGATTCCTCATCAAGAGAAGGAGCAAAATTCTTGGGAGTCCCAAATTTGCCATGAAAATATGACAGTTAAAGATCATCCACATTGACCCCCAGAAAATGGACAGTCTGCATTTAAGGCTGAAATATCACATATGAGGGGTGGCATTCAACATGGAATCCAAACCGTAACTCAAAGGTACGGTGTTTGAAAGATGGTAGTAGATAATTGGGATGGAATTTTAAGTGCATGTGCTGATATTTTAACTTTTGCCTAATATTCCAGTAGATATTGTGCAATGCAAAATTTCACACACAAAAACACCCCTGGATATTGTGCAACTTATATTATTCTAATTTTATATTTTGGACAACTAGACAAGTTCTCTAGAAGGTATTTGTTATAAGAGACGGTTTTGATAACTAAAGTGAGCTCCACTCATTTTTACCCCTCAACGCGGGGTTGCATGAGGGCCAAGAAACGTATCAGTTTCTTGTGTATGTCACTCTTTTGGCTTGAACTGGAATTTTCTTCTGGCTTAATGAAACTCTCTTCTTATTAGAAGAAGGGGGTGTAGTGTGCATAGTTGGCTGGCGGCCCAATAACTATCTTCTACTCTTTTCACTTGTGTGGGCTTTCTTTCTCATTTGAAATTTCTTGGTTTTAGCCCGTAAGCCCAAAAAAATAAGGAGATAAGGTAACGAGAAGTGTAGTTCCATTTATGTTAAATTAGGAACATTGCCTTGGCACGATCTAGAGTGGCTCCTAATTCGAGATAGTTTATTCAACACGATTTAATGATTTTCTTTTTTCTCAAAGCATTTCGTGAACTTAGGGTTTTTTTTATCTAATAGAAAGGTTCCATTTGAAACTTTTTTATTTGATTTCATATTGTTTTGTTCTATTGTTCTTTCTTTGTTGTCGTTGGATCTTACATTTCTGATGAAAACCTGTGATTTTGCTTCTGATTTTCTGTTTATGCTTGGTTTTCATATATCGATTGATAAATTCTCCTATTTTTTCCTTCCTTTATTCAGCTTAGTCTTTGTTGTGTAGTTAGGGCTCGAAACTATTGAACACTGCTTGCTGCTCAATTTGTTATGGAATAAGGATCTATGTTTTCTTGATTTGTAAAGGGACTTAAAAGTATGTTTCAGAGCTTTCGAGGAAGAAGCAGTTTGATGCAATGTGGTTCTCGTAGAGGGTGAGGTACTAAGAGCACAGGCAGGATCCCTTACCAAATTAGAGATATTTACCTGTGCGTTCTTCCATATTTTATTCCTTTGGTATGGACAATATTCATAATTGATAGAAGATGTTACTTTTTTTCGTGATGTAGCAAAATAACTTTATATGGAATTGCATATGTGTTATATGATATCGTAAATTGGTTTTTTAAAAAGTCAACGAAAGCCTTCCTATTTATAGTTTCATTCCGTCAATAGGGCTGAAAAAGTTTAAGGTGAAAAACAATATGCGATATCGCAAGAACTCACGATTTTACATAAAGTAATTTGTGATTGTATATAACATAACTTTGCGATTTCACAAAATCTCTCACCACCTTTCCTGTCACAAGTACCTTTCCATACAACAGTTGTATAAAAATGTGGGAATAGATAGAAAGGCTTTAGTAAGGATATGGAAAAATCAACCACTAAAGGTTACCGTACAGAGAAAGCCCCTTGTTCGCGGAATTCATTCCACTCGACTTGATAAAGCTCTCAGGTTGGAATACAAGGTTAGGCAGGTAGACTTCCTTTGTCCATACTTCTTAAGTTGTGTGGTTAAGTAGATTTGGCTATTTATATGTACGTCCTAAGAAATAGTCCTTGCTTATCAAAATCGAATAACCTCCAGGCCAGAGGTCAAAAGTTCAAAGATTAGGGTGGCGAAGGACACTCATACCCAAGGTCATAAAAAAAAACCAAGAAAATCTTAAAAAGGAATATGATTGCGAAAAAAAGAAAGAAAGTGGATAGGTCATACGATACACCCACTTTTGAATTTCAAGCTCAAAAGCCCCTTTCTGCTTTTTGTGTTTTTTCTTTTTTTTTTTTTTTTGCCCACCAAAGGGAAGGACGAGAGCCCAAAATACAAAAAAAGGATAAGGAGCTGTTAAAAGTTATGTGTTTGATTAAATGTGTAAATGAGTTCTTTTATGAAGTTTATGAATGCATTTGGGTTTCAATTCACATTGATTTAAAAGATGGTCAGATTCATTACACTATGTTTTCTAGGTATACAGCAGAATTCTGAGAGTTTAACCACTGTATTTAGTGGGGTGAGATAAATGGCCTTACATGGGTTGCTGAAAACTTCAAGTTGGGAGTTTTGATACAGAAAGTTTCTGTGTGGCTATGCATGGATGATCAGATTCATATTGCAATGTTTGTTACTTCGAATTTGGAATTATAACCACTTCATGGTTGTTGAAAGCTTTATATGGGTAGACTGTTGTAAAATCTTGGAAGTTCAAAGACTGTTTGCTTGCTGTTTGACATATTAATGAAGTTCAATGTCAATCCTAAAACTAGTTGATTTCTAGAAATGTTGGCTAAATTGAATATTATACATTGGTTTTAGAGCGTTTTTGAACACTTAATCTAGCTGAAATTGTATATTAGAATATGGAAATGAAAACCAGGTGGTTCGATCGGGTTATGATGCACAACTAGAGGTAAAATAAAGCGTGTGAAAGGGAAAACTGAAATTCCCAGCACCCGTGTTAAAGGAAAAACAGTGGCCTAGTTCTGATTTGATTGGGATTGAGAGTTACAATGAGGAAATGCTTCAACATTGAGTTTGCAATGTGGGGCCATGAAGTTGATCAGGGTTGTTAATATGATGATGCCATGTAGGTGACGAGCCGCAATTGTGAGTGTGATTGATAGACTATCAGCACTGGGACTGGTTACATACTTGCATCCCTTCTATGCATTCTTCTTCTTTTTGTTTCTTCAACTTAAGTTTCTGAAAGACCGGGCGCTGTGATTATAAAAGGTTTGTAGTTCCTATGAATTCACTTTAGATTCAAAAGTGTAAAATGCATGGAAGATTTTTGTGGTGTTGAATTTTAAATAATTGAAATTATATTTTTCTGTTATTAGTAAATGCTTTTCTGTTAGGTTACTTGTATGGGCTGGTGAGTTCTTGGCGGCAGCCTAAGGATTTAACTGACCAAGATATCAGATGGCGTTTTATTTGGCAGCCTAAGGATGTGCTCAGATGCTTCATGGCTTCAGTTTGTTTGTATATGTTCAGATCATTGATCTGATAGGTGCTATTGAAGATAGGCTCTGCCTGGAAAGAACTCACTGTTATAGTCGTCATGTAGATAGGCATGAACTATTGGTTTTAATGAATTAGTGTCTCAGTCAGCATAACCAATCAAAAGAAGAAAACCCAACAGAAAATGGAAAGAACAATGATCAAGAACAAGTGTTTAATAGGATATACTTCATGGTTACTCTGTTTTGTTGCCCCTTGTTGCCGCTTGAATGTTTGTTAGATAAATTAATTGCAGGTAGAAAGGAACATCAACCTTGTTGAAGCGCTAACAAAATATTGTTATAGTTAAAAGAGAGATGTCATACAGAGGTGGGAATATTGGTTTAATGGGTCTTGTTTCACAAGCTGTTCATGATGGTGGTCGACATGTTTTGGGGTAGCTCTCTCTCTCTCTCTCTCTCTCATCCAAAAAATTAAGATGAATCAAAGATCCATACCTCCTTTAATTTCAACATTCCTTGTTTCTTTTTTATTTCTTTTAGGGTTATTCCTAAGACTCTCATGCCCAGAGAGGTAGCATAATTTTGTTCATGCAAATATCCTTTGCTTTCAATTTTTTTCTATTTTAATTTTCAAAGTTTTGGGTTTTTTTAAGATAATGGATTTATCTTTTTTGAGTTTTGAGAATTAAACTAATTTCATATAATCATAGAAACAGTTGGAGAGGTGCAGCCCGTGTCAAGATGATGAATGGAAGATTTATCAAGTTTCCACTAGAATGTGAAGCATACAAATACCTCACTAATCTTTTGTCAATTATTTGGGTATAAAAGAAAAGGCAAGTAGTACCTCTTCAAAAAATGCATCTGAGCTACAAGCAATGTAAAAACCATGATGCATCTGAACTACACTACTATAGCAATGTAAAACATGATGCTGCAGACCTTACTTAGGATGTCCCAACCTGAAACGTTCATCTGTTAAACAAGTGGAACTACATAGGAATGAATGGCACTAAAACAAATAAATATTAAACATCACAAAAAATCGTTGCTTCCATCGGAGGCTCATCCATGTCAAATAATAATTTCAGACCAACACTTGCAATTAATAATAATAATAATAATAATAATAATAATAATAATAAAACAATTCTGGAAACCTAGACCTGGGCAGTGCCTTCTGTAAATCCTGGATCATCACACCTGTACCTCCCATCGGGGCCAATCCCAAAACCTTTAGGATCTGCAAACACATTCTCTAGCAGCTGGCTGCGTGTAGGGTGGGGACTTGTCTCAGCAAACTCCACAGCATCCTCAATTACCTCATCAATCTTTTTTTCAATAGCCTTCAACTCAGACTCACTGGCTAGATTGTTACCAATTATGTATTTCTTTAAAGCGGGGATGGGGTCTCTTGCAAGATAACCAGCCTTCTCGGCTGCCAAAAGAACAAAGGTGAAATAGTAGTCTAGAAATACAAACTTATCCTTTCAAAAAAAAAAAAAAAAAAGGAGAGTAGTCATTAGTCAATTCCACACCGGATGCCTAGCAATGAAACTTATCACTACTTCTGGCAATATGGTCGGATGAAAATAATCTCCTGTTGAGTGCATCCTTATTCAAATGCTTCTGTCATAATGAAATATCAAGCTGGAAAATAAAAATAAAGACTGAAAGATAATACTTACCCATCCTAAGAAAATAAATGAAGGGATCATTAATTATAGTTGGATTGAAAGCAGATAGATGGTATCAGGCTTCTGTATAAATTAAAATACAGTAAATGTAGCATAAGTACAGGTATTTGTGCTTCTCATTTAAATTTTAGAATGTCACAGCCGAACTTCAAGTTTGATCTCATTAATTTCTGCTGCTCATTTCAAGTTTAAAACCACAGCCAAATTTTCCCATCAACCCATCTTGGCCAAGAACAACTTGTCTTTTACCCATAAACTTTTTTCCTCTATTGAGTAAATGTTTCCTTGGCACCAATATAACCATTCAAAAACCCTCAAAAGGGGAATACAGTCATTTTACGCTCCAAGTCAAATAAGAGAGGCGCTTTAACTTGGTAAGTGAAGGTCCAATGTTGAAAAGATTGAAATGTCTGATTTTACTTCCATGTAGGGAAGGGTGCAAATCAGCTTTGTGCAGCTTAACCATTATTTACACTCACCATTATCGACTCAGTGTCCCATTTTCTGCGAAAAAAGGCTTTAAGCTCATATAAACACCTAATGGCTAACATCACATTTGCAATTTTTTTCCTCTGAACTTAATTTTTAATTATTTAGGAGCCAAATCAGTAACTAATTTCCATCTTCATATAGATTTGAAGAATGGTAATGCGTTTATGCTATGTTCTCTCAATTTTCTTTCACTTTCAATAATTTTTAGATAGAAATGAACTAGCAGCAATAATTTCCATTTAATTAAACATATAAAAATGACCAGTCCTGTGGATCTCCTCTAAGTCCTACTCCTTAAATTACCTTCTTCTTCCAAACTAATGAGGACACACAACACCAAAAATACAGTTCAAGAACGGAATGTGGGCCCGGTTTTGGGAAGAAATGGGTTTGTTTTCTCAGAAGGCAAAACCCGTTCTGCACGAGGTTTGTTTTCTTCTGGCTGCTTGCTCTTCTGCTCTTTCCTTAGCCGTTCCAAAACCACTCTTCTACCCTTTCCTCAGCCTCGGTGTTCCTTTGGCCATTTCCCAATCTTCTACTCTCTTCTTCTTCCCGATCTTCTACTCTCTCTTCTTCCCGATTTCTCAAAAGGCAAGTTAGGGTTTTTTCTTCTTTGCCATTGATGCTCTAATCAATCTCCCAACTCTTAGATCCTTCTTATTTAGGGTTTGATCTTGTTTTTAATGGATCTGTTGTCTCTCGTTGGTCGTAGGAGAAGAGAAGAGACGGCTAGAGTTTTGTTTTCTCCAAGTCTTCTTCACATTGGTCGCGGGAGAAGAAAAGACACGGCTAGGGTTTTGTCTTCTCCAAGTCTTCTTCACATTGGTTGCATCTTCTGCAGATCTTCTTCTTGTCTCTCTATTGCTATAAACCCTAGCGGATTATTATACTCCTTGCTCTGCAGATCTTCTGCGATTTCATCTGATCTTCCTTTGTTTTGTCGGATCTGTGTTTTTTGGATATTTTGCTTGTTTTTAGATCGATTTGTGGAGATTCGTGTTGATTTTCCACATGTATTAGGAGATTACTATCTCAAGATGTTTGTGATGTTTTGACTTGGATTTGTGTTGATGATGTTCGCACCATTGGATTTTCTAACGCATGCAGTTTCTTCTATTAGAAATGTAGATATAGAGATTGATTCGCACGCACACCAAGTGTTTGATTTTTTGTTACAGATGTTTGTTCTGTTAGCCTTGTGCTTGTTTGTATCGTGAAATTTTACCACAAAAATGCCCACATACAATATTTTTTTTTTTGGTTTGTGTACTGGTTTTAAGATGTGGGGGGTTGATGTTTGTGTTGGTTTGTGAATGAAATCTTTGTGAAAGTAGGTTTTTTTTCTTTTTTTTGATGATGTGTATGTTATCTATGCATTATGTTTGATAAGCTTTTTGGTTATTCAGACAAGAGGCTAGTGATTGATACTAGAGCTTGTTTGGATGGAGAAGAAAATGAAGGTGGCGGAAGAAAATGGGTCTGTAAAGAAAATCTGCAGTGACAGTTCTCTCCAGTTCAAATCTGTACTCACAGTTCTATCATCTGTTTTCTCCACAACCAAATGGGGCTAGAGAGAAAATCGTGTGATTTCATACCACTTTTATTAGCCCACTTGTTTTTTTTTTTTTTCTCTTGGATTTCTGTGAGTGGTAAGCTAAATTAGATTATGGGCTTGGGTTTGAAATTGTAACTGAAAAAATGTTGGATTGGTTGGAGAATGAGTTCTATGAAGATGAGATAAAGGTTTTGAACATGGAACTAAGGGGACTTCATCTCTAGGACTAGATGGGTTTGTTTTTAGATTAAGTAATCAGAAATCTCATCTGTTCTAGAGCACTGGGATTTTAGATTAAGTACCACTGCAGGAAGCTTTTTGTAAAATCATTGCAAAAAAATGCTTGTCAATCATGTTTGAAAGGTGTTGGGGGTGCATTTTATCTCCTTGTGCTGCTTTAGAGGTCAAAGGCTTTAGAGGCTAAAATAGCATGGCAGCAAGCTCTTATGAAAACATTGCAAAATAACCATTAAGGCACTTCTTCGTCAAGAATCCTCTTATCCTAGGTGACATCTTTATAGCAAAGATGTTGAGGACTATTTGATCTAACTTCTAAGCATCATTTACAGGGATAAAGCATATAACCACTTGGATTGCACTTCATGGGTTATATTTTTTAAGTGAAAGAGGTTTGGTGAGAAGTGATGTTGGCAAATAATGGAATGTTGCCTTCAACCAGCTGGGTTGTAGTCTTTTGTGATATATTATTTCTCTTTTTGGATGCTTAGAGCTTTAGGAGCCAATAGAAAATTTGGAATATATCCATTAATGTTTCTTTGGAATAGGAACACAATTGAATTTGAGAGAAGTATCTCTTGGACAACTATTTTATAAACGCAATGAAGTCAATGGATATCTCTTTCTTCTTGAGTTGGTGAAATGAACTTTCTCTTAGCCTTGAGTGAATGTGGACACCAATTGGATGTTGCAGAACTTTTTTTTTTTTTTTTGGTAAGAAGGATGTTGCAGAACATAACAAGACTGGTATTGTATTTTTGTGTTCTTTGTGTCACTTAACTAAACTTTTCACTTATATTGCTTATATTGTGAGTTCTGGGACCTGTGATCAAGTTACAGAGGAGACAGAGGCGAGGGCACAAGGTTATCCTTCAATGGCAGTTAGTTCGGATGGAAATTATCTAGCTCCTGGTGATTATCATGGGAACTTGCGTCTTTATAATCTATGTACTTCTGATTATACATGCTTACAGGTAATGTGTGACTTCTCCACCTTGTTGTGTCTTACCCTCATGAACCCATTTGTCTTTTTACCGCATACACAACGTACAAGTATGCCCATCTCGTGTGTTCAAATCATGGGCCCATTGTGGATGGAGTGTTGCTTAAAAATCACACTATTGGGTGATCCGGACCGTTCAATATTTGTTCATGAAATAGAGGTTAGAAAAATGTAGTCAAATTTCAAATTTGATTGGTCAGACTGAGTTGTAGCCTTGAATCTGTGTGTTTCTCAAGCTGAACTCTACTGATAATGGGATTCATGATTTGGATGTTATGAATTGTTGCATCCATGTGCAGTGTAGGAGTTGCAACAAAGTTTTGAGTTATTGAAGGTTTGCATTGTATCTGCCTTTGATTTCATTATTCCAAGTTTCTAACACCTTTTGCACACTGGCAAGAGGTTCATGATGCGGAGATCCTATCATTAAGTTTTAGTGCCCCTAACAAGACAAATGCTTCTACTCGTTGTGAACAAGGGTTTCATTACTAGCTTGCTTCTGGGGGAAGAGATCAAATTATCCACGTATATGATATCAACAGGTTGAAATTTTGAATATGTTATCGGAATGTTTTTTTAAAATATCCTTTATCAGTATTTCTGAATATGTTGATCTTCTGATAGCTCCTTTCTATCAGGAGTTTTGGTCTTATCGGGAGTCTAGATGATCATTCAGCTGCAGTGACATCTGTAAAACTTACTAGCAATAGCTGTAGCATACTCAGTTGCCGTGCAGATATGTAAGCTCTTTTAGGAAACTTGTCTACTTCTGTGTATCATGAAATCTTGGAAACATGGGAGTATATTTGTTTCTTGAAATGTGATAATTCATTTAAACTTTTTCTGGTACCAATCCTATTCTGCAGGTCTGTTCTGTTTTGTGATGTGAATATTACAGATGTTTAATTTGGGGTTCTGGAAGTTTTGGTTTTTGATCTCTGAAATCAGTTAGCCGTGTTGGTTACTGTGCTCATGATTGAAATGGGTTTCTTTCCTTTCTCATCTTGATATATTGCTCATTTTGAAGATTCATTAGTTCCATTCATTTGGTTCTGATAAGGAACCAAAATTTTCCTACTTATATATGTATGTTGTCTATGTAATTTTGCTTTGGCCAATGCTGAAAAATTCTGCTAAATGGTACATGGGTTTTTTTTTTCTAATAGTTTTGATAAAAAAAAGCTGATTTTGCAATCGCCATTTTGGCATGTGAAATCAAGGAACAAACGCACTGTTTCAACAATGAAGCTTTTGGCAGGTGTACTGAGAGAGAGAGAGAGAGAGAGAGAGAGAGAGAGAGAGAGAGAGAGAGAGAGAGAGAGAGAGAGAGAGAGAGTTTCTTCAAGTTCCAAAATGAATAAAAACAGAGAGAGATGTATCATTCAAAGAGATATATCATACAAAACTAAGTTTATCTATCATTCACAACTAATTTATCTGAAGCTCGAAGTGAATATAGCAAGTAATTACCATAATAACTTTAAAATTCTGTGCAAGAAGTTATGATTCAGATTAGTAAAGAACTGGACTTCCGTAGTTTTTGTTTATAATGATGCGATTTGCAGGTTATGAAGCATTTGAGAGGATGGCCTTTTATGCAATAGCTTCAAATTTGGTGGTCTGTGAGAAACGTAAATAACTGGTCAGGGTCGGTGTTGATGACTTCCATCTTCGGTGCCTACACTGCTGATTCTTACCTGGGTCTCTTTTGGACCTTCACCATGTCATCCCTCATCGATGTCATGGTAACTACACACATACTCATTTGTGTATCACCTTCTCTCTCTCTCTCTGTGAACGAAATGCTGGGTCTCTGTACAAGTGCAACATTCTAGCAGGGGGTTGCTCATGTATTTCATTGGCAAACACAGAATTTCCCTCATGCCAGCCATCAGGGGGTCCGGATTCAATCAAACTGTTTCTGTAAATGACACAGATTCACCGCGGCGGCAAGCGACCCCCCTTCGGGATATGAAGACAGACAGGGTTCTGGGGCAGCTGCAGCAGCTGCAGCTGCTGTTCGACCAGATGTTGCTGTGCCAGCCCACTGGCGCAGTGAAGACTGCACGAATGGTGCTCATCGCGCTTTACCCAGTGGTGAAGGAGAGCTTCCATCTCTATGCTGACATCTGCGAGGCGTTGGTGGTCTTGCTCGACCGCTTCTTCGACATGGACTACCCTGACTGCGTCAAGGCCTTCGAAGCCTATTGCAGGGCAGCGAAGCAGATCAATGAGCTAATTTTGTTCTATGGTTGGTGTAAGGATATAGGAGCAGTGAGATGGTCGGAGTATCCTGAAGTGCAGAGGGTCTCGGAAATGATGCTGCAGATGCTCGAAGAGTTCGTAAGGGATCATGGGAGGTAATAAACTTATAGCAAGTTTAAAACATTTCAAATGTGGTTTCAATTTCAACTTACATGCAATTCTTACATGATTTGGATTTCTAATTAACTCTTAAGTGAAATAGAATAGTTGGCTTACCAACTATATCACATGGTATTTACACATTCTGATTTTATGCTCACTTGGTTTTTTTCTCTTGCTTGGGTTTATTTCCATTAGGAGGAAGCCAGATAGCCCCAAGAAAGAGGACATGGAGACTGTTGTAGTAGAAGAAGAAGACCCAGTTCCTGATTCCTTCAGCATCAAAGCTCTCCCTTCACCAGAGAATTACAATGAGAGAACCCTGCACCATGTACTGACCACAGCTCCTTTTCCTACGAGCTGTGGTCAGTACATTGCTCGCTTCGATTTTGAAGAAATCTGAAGTTGATCTGCTAGAATTGGAGTAGTTTTGGGGCACCATTCTGCTCTGTCAGTTTGGTGGATGTTCTGGTATCTTTTTTTTTTTTTTTGTTGCTGTTACACTATATTTTGATGTTTGAAGCTCTTCTCACTGTGTAGAAAGTTCAATTGGTGCTTGTTGATCTATCTTGAAAACATCTAGCTTTAGAAGCTTTTAGCATTTTTTTTATCATGTTTACTGTCTTCTTGCTCAAGTTGTAGCTTAGAAGCCTTTCATTTTGTGGCAGTTTTGAAGAAGCAAAGTGTTTCATGTAAATGCTTCTACAGTGAAAGAAATGGATAATTCCTCAAGAAACAACAGAGCTTCCCTGCCTCATTTGGCGATCAAGCAGCGGTGAAGTGGCTATGAACCATCTGATACAGAATCTGAATGGAAGGAAAGCCCATGGCATGATACGAAGAAGAATGGTATTCATCAACAGGACAGGGTTTTAGTACCAGAACAGCCGAAAACTCCTCCAGCCCTTGTGAAAAATACGAGTCCCTTAAGCCGTAATCAGAGGCAGCCTTTGAAGTCTGATTATGATCCTTATTCTCCTATAGCTTCAAGAGTTAGCCCAGTTCCAAGGAGATTCAGTAAATCTCCATATAAACAGCGCACAGATGACCGTGCATTTTCACCTGATTTAACCTCTCACTTAAGAAGAAATAGCAGCCCCTTTGGTGTTTCCGAGCAGCGGAGACATATTTCTCCAGATGAAGCAACTAGAAAGGAAGCTGAAGTAGAAAAGAACGAGCTTAAAGGCACGAACAGAAAGATAAACCAAAGGTTCCCAACAGGTTTTTGGACTCGGAGAAAAATGAAGCTGGTTAGCAGCTAAGTACTCCTCGAATGGGTGAGAGATCTAATCACAACCTTAGGTCCAGATCTGCTCCAAAACTGAAAGACAGAGAAAAGGATGAGCATATCATTTCCGTTTCTAAAGAACGAAGGGAAGATCGAACCCCTTCGACATTGGCGGGAAGCACGATTTGGAAACAGAAAGAAAGTGGTTCTGGTGTAGCTCCTTCTGCAAGTCAAATTAATGAAATCATTGCTAATGCAAAGCTTTCAAGGAATCTCATTCCTGATCATTTAAATATAGAAAGCATAGATTCAATCGCGCCAGGCGATATCTTCTTTTCTCGTGAGGTAGAAGCCTTGCAAAAGAGTGTTGTACCGAGGAATAATGGTTTTGAAAGCAGCTTTGCTCCCCAACCAAAGGTGGTTTCTGAAAGAAAAAATGTTGTTCAACAGAGTGGCAGAGGAATCAATAGTTTTGATCAGAATACGCAAGTTGTTGCAGTTAGTACTGGGACTAGTCTATCACGAACAAATACGAGCACCATCCCTTCTATTAGCCGGCAAAGTAGTAAAATTAGTAGTTCAACTAGTAAGATGAGTGATGGAAGCCAAAGTAAGAGTTTTAGAAAATTCACAGAAAACAGGGAGAGAAACCAAAAAGAAGTGCTTCTCCTGTGTGAGGAAGGGAGCTTGCCTGATGCAGTCTGGGCCCCAGCAGTCCTTCTTCAAATTAGATTAGGATTATTATTAGTTGATTTCTAATTAAATTGTTATTAGGAAAGATTCCATTACTAGCGTAGGGTTTCTTGCTCATTAAGTTTGCTTTTATTATATATATGGCATTGGAGAGAAGAGATTCTCAGATTTGGTTGATTAATAGAATTGGGTTTCCCAGAGGCGCGTCCTCATGTGCGTTTGAAGTCATCTTGACGGTTCGAAGTGTCCTTAGACACGTGCTTAGGCATATCCACGCAAGCCCTAGGCCTTGGGCTGCATCAAATTGGTATCAAAGCCCAGATCCAGTCGCTGGTAACCATCATTGTTCCCGGAATTCATCCTCACATCCACTGTCGGCAACCATCTCCGCCACCCTTACCGAAGAACCCTAGCAGCCCCAACACCCACTGTCGACACCCCTTTACTAACCTAATCCCCTTCAGAACCCTACACCTGTCACCCCATCTTTATCAACTTTCTCCACTGTTCATTGTACATCCCTAACCACTATCCTCCACACCCAACCCTCCGATGTCATCCCAGACGACCCCCACTTAATCAAACACCCAACCACCCGATCGGAACCCCATCCACTACCCCTCATCCATACACCCTCACCTTGAACTGTCACCCTGCCTACCTAAATCCACCACCGAAAACCAGATCCCACAGACTCCCACTTTCAGTCCTCGCCCCCACACCCAGATATTTTCCTCCAACCCACTTTTCGGCCATCTTCCCCAAACCAGAGTGAAAAAAAAAAAAGAGCAACCGGAGGGAGAGTGCGCAGAGAGGAGAAGAAGACAACAGCGAGAAGCAACGACAGAGGAAAGCCAACGTACCTGGCACCGGCAGCTTCCATCGTTGTCGGCTTCCACTGGCTTCATCGTCGCCATTAGCATCAGCCGTGGCGAGAAGCTCTTCGATGATTTACCGTGGTTTCCATCGCACCATCACCGCAGCTAGGGTCTCTATTGCATCGTGCGCCAGATCCAGCGCGCACCCGCCGATTGTCTCCTCATCCAGTCGCTTTTCGTTGCCGAGCTCCAGCCTTCCAGTTTGTTCCTCCTTGCGGCAGATGCGGACAAGTCCTCCTCCTCTTCTCTCTTTATTTCCTTTCTCTGCACACGGACCTAAATCCAATGGACAGCTTTTTGCAAGGACTGAAGGTCATAATAAGATGGTTTATTTTTATTATCATTGGCACGGGCATCGCGCAGCAGATTGTCCAAAGCGAATACATCTGATTGAGATTGAAGGTGCTGATAAAAATATCCCGGATGATATTCAGGGTACTGACACTGATCCCAAGGATATTGATACTGAGGAAATTGAATTCATCGATGCAGATACCACAGGTGAAGCTCTTATTGTCCTCAAGGACGCTCCACCAACTGTTGAGCATAAGTGGTTGCGCAAAAATATTTTCTGTTCCACAGGAATGATTCAGGAACAAAATTGCACAGTTGTTATTGACAGCGGAAGTTGTGAAAATCTCATCTCACAAGCTCTTGTTGATCGTCTCCAATTGAAAGTTTATAAGCATAACCGTCCTTACTTTGTCAAGTGGCTAATGAATGGTGATCAAGCATATGTTCGACGTACTTGCAAGGTCACTTTTGCCATTGGTGAGATTTATAAAAATACTATCTGGTGTGATGTGATACCTATGGATAGTGGTGATATCTTATTAGGTCGTCCTTGGATGTATGACAAAAATGGAACTCATGGTATGCGCTACAACACCTATACATTCATGCATGGTGGACACCAGATTACTTTTCATCCTGAGAAACCACCGAAGAAGAATTCTTGGAAAGTTGCCACAAAGGAAGTCCGTCATGTTCACCACATTTACAGAGGCAATCCGAAGCAGTATCGAGTTCAAGGACGAACTCTTCTTTCAACCGGGGGAGGATAATGCAGTTTGGGCCCCAGCAGTCCTTTTTCAAATTGCCCCAGCAGTCCTTCTTCAAATTAGATTAGGATTATTATTAGTAGATTTCTAATTAAATTATTATTAGGAAAGTTTCCATTTCTAGCATAGGGTTTTCTTGCTCATTAAGTTTGCTTTTATTATATATATGGCATTGTAGAGAAGAGATTCTCAGATTTGATTGATTAATAGAATTGGGTTTCCCAGAGGCGCGTCCTCGTGTGTGTTTAAAGTCATCTTGACGGTTCGAAGTGTCCTTAGACACATGCTTAGGCACCTCCACACAAGCCCTAGGCCTTGGGCTGCATCATTGCCGGAAATCAACGTCACCTGAAACTCGAAGAATCGATGAAGCTTCATTTATTGAGAAGGCATTTGTGGTGAAAACCTCAGGCAGTTCTGGGCTGATAAACATCAACCCAGTTCGTTGAGTGGATTCATTTGCCACAAATCGCAAGCCCAATATCTAAGACAAGTGGTAAGGTTCCTTGAGTAAATTAATCTTGCTCCTTTTATCCTTCATTCTATGGTTGGGAAAATTAGATAATATCATGTGAAATTCTATCAAATGAAGTTAAATCTTAGCCTATCAGTGGAAACGAGCGTAGTCAAGCACGGATTCTGATTTGTGTTTATATGTGCATACATATTGAACTTTTATTGAATTTGTTTTTTAAGTTCATTGAATTTGCATCTTAGTAATGATAAATTCTTTACCATTAGTAATCTTCTGCTTGCTATCCATGTTGATTTAACTTAGATCTATCACCAATTGGTTTCATTGTTTTGGCATGAATCCCTACCACTTTTGTTTTCAGGGGAAGCATGTTACCGGTGAAAATCTTCGAGATCGTCTCTACCATGAACTTGAGAGGAATTTAGCAATGAGAGTTGAAGATGGTGAAACTGCTGATACATTTGAGATTTAGTTGAGGTGGATGAATGTGCCATGTCATATGATACGGTTTCATATGAATGTGGGACACTTGCATAAGGGGTTCTTGCCAGCAGCATGTGTAGTATCTGTCCTAGGTTCGATGGTACTAAAATTTCTTAACTTAGAAAATTGTATATACCTATGCTACTTGTGGGTGTGTTTTAATGGAGGTTCTAATAACTATATTTTTTTCCCTTTTTATATTGGCAGGTTCTAATAAAGTTTGTGGATGATGCTTCAAAGTTTTTAAATGAGAAAATCACCAAAGCTTGTGGATCTCTACAATAGTCATCACATAAGTTAGAGATTGAGTTTGAGCATTGACATGTAATGGATTTTATGGTCTATGCAATGGAATTATGTCTTGTATATTGCTTATGGCATTCATTGCCTTTATTATTATAATGAAATATAATTTCTATGAAGTGTATGGGAATGCTACACTTTGGAATACCACAAAATTATTTCTATTTTACACTTTAGAAAGGTTCTAATCTCTTTGGAATTGTAAATAATTGTTCATAAATTATGTTTTATTATTTCAACATAAAAAGATTAGAATGGTTTAAAATTATCATAGAATTAGAATTTTGGAACGGTTTAAAGCATTCCTAAAAAACAATTGGAACGGTTCAAAACTATGCCAAAAGTAAAAATAAGAATGGTTTTGACCAAACTAGAACGGTTTAGTAGCATTTCAAAAGTAAAAACAGAAACGGTTTTGATTCAACTGGAACGGTTCGAAACAATTACAAAAATAAAATTAGGAACGGTTTTTGATCCAACTGGAACGGTAGAACCGTTCCAAAAATAAAATTAGGAACGGTTTCTGACTCAAGTGGAACGGTTCAGAATCATTCCAAAAGAAAAAAACAGGAACGGTTTTGAACCGTTCCAGATTTTCAGCGACAGGCCATTTTGGAACGGTTCAGAACTGTTCCAGATACCATTAGGAACAGTTCAAAACCGTTCCAGATGACAGTTTTTGGTGTAGTGACATTAATGTGAGGCTACTGCGCAAATATCATTATGGTTGGATGATATCTATTTGGGCTAGTTTGAGGTTTCAGTAAGGAACCACTGTTGATCCTGGTTTTTTCATAGATCAACAGCTTAATCAAGCCAGATCATAAACCTATAATCATTTGAAGACCCCACATTGGGGTTACTAGAGACAAAGACCTCATATGCGTGACATTAGGAAGACCCCACCCCAGGAAGAGATTCCTATGGAGCAATGCTACACTTACACCTCCATTTACTCTCCCAGTTACTCCATAGTGCTTTTTGTGGTTCAAATTTATCTTGGACGTGTCCTACATACATCTTGGATAGGTGTGAACCACAAAAAAACATTACATCTTGGATAGATATAAACCACAAAAAGCATTAAGGAGTAACTGGGGGAATAAGTAAGGGTGTAAGTTTAGCATTTTTCATTCCTATGCCATGCCTTGAGTAAGATGTCCAGCCCAATAGGTAGACAACCAAATTAGGGCTTGTTTTATGTTTTCGGTTGTTTTAAGCATTTAAGAAACTTTCGTCTAAGTTGTTCAATGTTTTAATTCCAACCATTGATGTACTTGAATAGTTTGGATTGAGTCTAGGGTTAATAAGCCTTTACACATTCATTGTAATACTTTTCTCTAGGGTTACTAAATAGAAGAAAAGATTGAACCTTTTGTGATCTATCCAGTGATATTCCAAACTACATAAATCAGGGTTGGGATATTGGAATTTTGCATACTATTGAGATCATTGACACTTGGGCGCCACATTCACAATATTTGGACCTATAAAAGTTCTACATTATTGGGGACTCAAATTATTGGAGACTCAAATTCACCCACCATCCTAGACATATATTGAGAACGCAAACTCACATACCCTCAAACACAAATCAATGTATGTAACCAGCTAAGCCACATCTAGTGAAGAATAATGACCATAAAATAAAAAGAAGCTAAGCTAGCATAAATAATTCAAGTGGTCACTCACTCACCATCGGAGCGGAGCAAGTCTGGGTCTGCCAATGAATGTCCTCTAAACCTTTAACCATGTGCTGAGGTTAAAGGCGGCCTTATATGGATTAAAGCAAGCTCCAAGAGGTTGGAATAGCTGTCTTGATAAGTATTTTTAGGAGAACGGTTTCACTAGATGCATTTATGAATACACACTCTATGTGAAAAAGGAACATGAAGATCTATTATTTGTTTGTGTCTATGTGGATGATCTTATATTCACAGGAAATAATCGAATGATGTTTGAAGGTTTTAAGAAGGCTATGGCTCAAGAGTTTGAGGTGAGTGATATGGGACTCATAACCTATTATTTGGGTATTGAAGTTAAACAAATGGAGGATGGGATTTTTATCTCGCAAGAAGCCTATGCAAAGGAAGTGTCAAAGAAGTTCAACATGTTGGATTGCAATCCCGTCAACATGCCCATGGAGTGTGAAGTTAAAACTTTCAAAACAAAAAGAAGGGCTACAAGAGGTTGATCCAACATTGTTCAAAAGTCTTGTGGGAAGCTTAAGGTATTTGACTTGTACCAAACCTGACATTTTATTTTTAGTTGGACTTGTGAGTCGATTTATGGAAAATCCATCTAAGACACATGAAGGTAGCCAAGAGAATTCTTCGTTATCTTAAAGGTACTCTTGATTATGGAATTTTTTATTCAGCTTCAAACGAGTTCAATTTGATGGGCTATTGTGATAGCAACTACACTGCAGACATTGATGATAGGAAGAGTACTACTAGATTTATTTTCTTTTTGGGAAATAATGCAATTTCTTGGTGTTCTAAAAAACAACCCATAGTCACTCATTCAAGCTGTGAAGCAGAGTATGTTGCTGCTACTGCTTGTGCTTGTCGTGCAATTTGGTTAAAAATATTGTTGAAGGAAACCCATTTTGAGCAAAGTAAAGGTACCAAGATCATGACAGACAACAAGTCAACCATTGCTCTAGCAAAGAACCCGGTGTTTCATGATCGAAGCAACCATATTGAGACAAGTATCATTTCATTCGACAATGCATTGAGAACAAGTACGTAAAGGCAGAATATGCAAAGTCATTTGTTCAAGTCGCTAACATTTTCACAAAGCCTCTCAAATATGATACTTTTCAGAAGTTGAGAATGATGATTGGTGTTGGAAAGATGTCAAGTTTAAGGGGGAGTGTTGAGAATTAAACTTGACTTATTACTGAAACTGAATGGTAACTTTCGACCAGAATTTGAAGGGGCTACAGTTATCCAAATTTAGCTTATAATAAACCAAATTAAAGCTCTGTCAGTCTAGTTTCCAATGCTTCAAATCCCTCATCAATTGGATTTATATTGAAAAAGTTATGGCCAATTTACTACTAACTGTTCAGTGGTTACCAAAAAACCATGAAAAATAAAAAGTGTGTGTCTTTTATTAGCATTTGGTTGTGTAAAACGTCTAGAGGACTTAAATAGCATTAGATGTCCTAAATTTAGACTTTAGAATTTTCTTTTATATAATATATATAGCCATGTATTCAAGCTATGATTGAGAGTCCAATTGAGTTGTGAATTCTTCTCCCAATTTTCTTCTTTTTCTGTGTGTATTTTGCTCACCTTGTTTCCAACATCAAATTCACGCACCATCCTAGACATATATTGAGAATTCAAACTCACAAACCCTCAAATACAAACCAATGTATCTAACCAACTAAGCAACATCTAGTGAAGAATAAAGACCATAAAATAAAAAGAAGCTAAGCTAGCATAAATAATTCAAGTGATCACTCACTTACCATCGGAACGGAGCAAGTCTGGGTCTGCCAATGAATGTCCTCTAAACCTGTAAGTCTCGCACTCCACCAATGTGGGACCATCACCTCTCCTTGCCCTGGAGATGGCCTCCTTGGCCACCTCCCTCACCTTCAACACATCCATCCCATCCACATGAACCCCCGGCATACCAAATGCAGGTCCCTTCTTCCAAATCTCAGGAACAGATGTCGCTCTAAGATGCGACATTCCGATCGCCCACAGATTGTTCTCCACCACAAAAACAACAGGCAGTTTCCACAAGGCCGCCATGTTTAGACACTCGAAGAATTGCCCACTGTTGCAGGCCCCGTCCCCAAAGAAAGCTACTGTCACGTCATCATGACTATCACAATCTGCTGCTGTTTCAGTTACGTCCTTTTCCTCTAGAGGGAGGAGGCCCTCCCTGCGGTACTTGGAGGTGAATGCGGCACCAGTGGCGACGGAAATGCCCTCTCCGACGAAGGCGAAGCCGCCGAGGAAGTTGTGCTCTTTGGAGAAGATGTGCATTGAGCCACCCTGGCCCCGGCAGCATCCCGTGGTCCTGCCGTAGAGCTCGGCCATGAGGGATCGGGCAGAGACGCCCTTGCTGAGGGCATGGACGTGGTCGCGGTAGGTGCTGCAGACGGAGTCCTCCTTCAGGAGGAGCCTGATGAAGCCGGTGGAGACGGCTTCCTGGCCGTTGTAGAGGTGGACGAAGCCCCTTATCTTCACCTTCTCACGTTGACATTGGACGCACATGTTCTCGAAGGATCTCCCTAAAACCATGTCTTCGTAGAGTTCCAGGCCTTCTTCTCTAGAAATCACCACGTGATCACCCCCCGATGATGCTGCTGCCGAAATCTTGGATTTGACCCTGTTGCTTTCCTTCGCTGCTGCGATAGAGATAGGGACTGCATGAGCAACGCCAAGGCGAGAAGAAGAAGAAGAAGAAGAAAACGAAGGAGGTGGCCGCCGCCGCCTGGATTTAAGCATGTTGCTAGTGCGAGGATTGAAAAGGAATGCTGATGAGAATGAGAATGAGGGGGTTTTGGAATTTTCCTTTTCTGCTCCAGATCGAGATCGAGCAGAGAGAGAAAGAGGCTGTTGGAATTGGATGATGGCTCCAGAGGCGGCCATTTTTTTTCCCTACACACAAACAAAAACAAAACTATAACTGATACTTCTTTCTGTCTTCCTTCTTCTCTTCTTCTTCTTCTTTTGTAATGAGCCAAGAGAAGAGACAGACGTTATGCTGTTTCGAAGAGGTTATATCAGTATCTTTTTGAACTCCTCGTTTTGAGGAAGGTTGCTCTGGGGATGGTTAAAATTAGTAGTATCTTTTAAAATTAGCAGTCCAACCTTTCGATCCAACCTTCCACAAAGATAACCATCATTATTATTTAAATTTAAATTAGAATCTTTTAAACATTCGATTCCTTCTACTGCTCTTAAATGGAAGTTATTTCTCGTTTTTTAAAATCCTTTTCATCCTACATAACTCCTTTCATTTTGGCGACATCTAACGAAATCTTTCTAAAATAAGGATATCTATCGTTATCTGTCACTTAATTAAATCAAATCTGTGAGTTTTCTCTCCCAAACAAACGCATGGTACTAGCCTCTTATTTGGCTTGCCTAATTTTTCCCTTTATTGCTCTATTATTAGTACTAGCAACAAAGAAAACAAAGCAATATAATATATTATACAATAAAATGGATCCAAAGTAGTAGACTTACACATGATTTTATTGAATTTAGTTCCTTTGGATATTGAGGCACCGATTCTTATACTAATAATCACCAAGGCCTACATAGATTTGGCAAATGTGCTGGGGCTAGGCCCATGGTATGGATTTGGGGTAATACAAGGCCAAATAAATGGGCTCGCTTGGATTGCTTCACCCTGGTCTAATCCAAACCAAGAATACCCTAGCACCATTTTAGGTGAGGGGAATTGTGGGTCCCAGGCTTCGAAGAAACTAATATGGGTCCTCAAAGGCCAGCCTATTAAATTGTTCAGTGGGCCCAGTTCTTAAATCTAGTTTATCAAAACCAATGTTCCCCTTGTATTGGCTCTTGGCCAATTAGAGAGTTGGGTCCACCATAGATTACGGAGGTAAGCCCATGTTTAGCATCACTATCTGCTCTTATTAAAATGGATAGAATATTGTAAAATAAGAGCGTTTGGGATGTGTTTTTCTGCTCCACCCAATTTAGTTAAGTAGAGGATCTACCTCTATTTTCCACAGCCTATTTTAGGATGCAAACGAAAAGTAGAGCCTAAAAAAAAGAGGCAAAGCTACACAGTAGCTCATAGATCAAACCCTGATTGGTTTCTCCTTTTTTTTTTCTTGAAATCAGAGAGGGTAAATCGCTATCCAAAATGTTTGAAATGTTTACAAGATTGAACAAGGTTATGATACTAAATTTTAGTTGTTGGATCACCACCGATCTCCAGATATATGCAAACAAGTGAGCCATTGGATATTATTTTCTAAATTTTATGGGCCCCAAGCACAAGATCCAAACTGTTGGAAATGTTGGAAGGCTGAACACAGTAATGGGTTCAATTTTCAAGGCTTGATGCCATGTGGATCTCGAGAAATTTGTGAAAAACTTTCAACCATTGATGTAACGTACTGAATTTTAGATTAGTTCACAAATAGCCCCTTTTTTCATTATTATAATTATTTCACAAATAATAAATCATGATCCGAACTGTTCGTAATATTTATAAGGTCAAATATCACTATGTGACCAAATTTCAACCGTTGGATATCACCACTCTCAAGATATTTATTAAAAACATGAATTATTGGATATTATTTTTTGAAATTTGTGGGCCTTAAAAATAAGATCCAAACCGTTAGATCTCTTTGAGAGGATGAGCATGGCTACGGGGTCAAATATCAAGGCATGATACCTTGTGGATCTCGAAAAATATATTAAAAACTTTTAGTCATTGATGTAAGAGGTCTATTTAAAATACATCATTGCATTACCAAACACATATTTTGATTCTAGTCTCTTTTTTATATCATTCTTTTTTCAATGGCTCTATTTGAATGATCTTTAAGAAAAAGAGTAGATTTATCAAATAAGCTTAAGTGGAAAAAGTTTATGTATAAGACATGACGGGTATAAAAAAATAAAAAAAAGTAAGAGGATTTTTACTTTAAAAAACCTCTTAAATGTAAACTAATTACGATTAGTCCTAGTTTTTTTATGTGCACTGATCGAGTCTATATGATACAAAATATATGGAATATGATAGGCCGACCAAATGATTCTTTTGATTTTGATTTCGGAAGAATGTCGATGTGCTGATAGCAAATTGAAATATAGCCTCGTTACATACAATTGCCAAATAACGCGGGACCCATTGTAATCAATTCCATTCCCCGCAATGCAGAGAATCCAAATCCTTGATATCTACCCTTTCATAAAATCTCTCTCAAGCTTTAAGCGTAAAAGAGTTCAATTCTTTTTCTAAAGAGGTTTCCTTTTTAAAATCCAAAAAAGAACCTTACAAAAAATAAACACGTGTGAATAATCAATCATGCGGCCATTGTCTCTCTTCCCTTTATTTTAGGAGTTTTTTTTTAAGGAATGAAACATGATTTTAGAAATTGCTAGAACCCCATTCATCAGTTTGTTAACACATAAGGCACGTAATTTTAAAATAAAACGAGAAAAAAAAAACTCATTCATCATAGATTAGAGGCCTCACTACCTCACTACCCAGGGCCTAGGGTGGCTCGACCATTGGGCCAGAAAAGTCTTTGCTTTAGGCCCCCCAAAAAATAAGGCCCCCAAAAAAGTAAATTTTATCTTTTTTTTTCAATTCTAAAAAATAAGGTCTCAAAAAAGTAATTATAGCAACTTAAGGGCTCATAAAAGTAATTAAAGGAACTACTATATTTTTACATTTTAGAAAAAACAAGTGTTATCTTTTCATATTTCTAAAAAAGAATTAAAGACTATTTTCACATTGAGAAAATGTTACCATTAAAAAAAATCCTAAAATCACAACAAGCAAGCAATCATTTTCTGTTTTGAAAATCGTTCAATTTGCACATTTTTTTCCTCTATATCTTTGCTGCTAGAAATTCATAGAAGACAACTTCAAATTTAATCTTTTTTTTTTCATTTTGAATAAGTTACATCAAATTCAAAAGTAATCTGCATCTATAATCTTTATGGCCAACACTGATAAATCACTAAATTAGCTTTTATGGTTCTATGTTTTTAAAAAAAATTAATTACAAGCTCATATTATATGTTTATATAATTAGTGCTTTTTTATTTGTAAATATTATTAGTTATAATTTATAAATATTAAATATGTCTACTAGAAAAATATAGACAATACCTGTAACTGTTGCTTTTATAGAAAGTTTTTTAAAAATTAAAATTGATAAAATCCTAATTTAGATCAACAATGTTACAAAAAAGATTAAGTAGATTAGCCATACTATTAATTTTAAAAAATATGTTAGTAAAATTTGAATATAAAAACTTAAATAGTAATATTTCATTACAAAAAATGAAAAAATAAATTTTCTTGAGCCGGCCCTGCGAGGGCCATATTCTTAGTATGCCACCTCTTCTTATGTGTGCCGCTCCCTTCCTACTTTGTGAACTTTCTTCTTGCATATGTGGGCTATATTTACAAAAAAGTGAGCTTTTTTTTTGTATGTATGGGCTCTTTATTGGGTCCCATCGACCCATCCCCCTTGTTGGGTTTAAAAAAATCAAAAGGTGAAAATACCTCTTTTTTTTGAAAGATTAAAACTTTTTTTAAAGAATATCTATTATTGGAGTTAGATAGAATATAATATATTGTGCAATGATTTTGAGCAAATGGCTCCACAATAAATTTATAAGACTCAGATTATAGATGTTAATGTGATCTACGCTGCAAGTCCTCAAATCTCATCTTTTAAGAACCAAAATCCATATTTATTGTTTATTATTATTAAATTTTAGGTTTACTGAAATTCTTAAGAAGTTGATTCAAGGGTTGGTTTCGGACTGGGCTCATACTGGATCTGGACCCATTTATAAAGGTTTTGACTCAGAACTTATTTTTTGTTGGTTTCGAACCGAATTCCAATAAGAAGATCTGGATTCAATTTTGGAATTGAGTCTGATTAGAGAATTGGAATTTAGTTCTAAAATTGGTTCTGACTTCTTTTAACTTATTTATTTTTTTATTTAGTGTTTGAATTAAGGATATTTTTCATCTTAAAATAATGCACCAAGTCTATTGTCTTTAAATTAAATACAAAACTAACAAATCAAAGTTGATTTTGAACTACAATTTGCAATGTTGAAGGCTCTTGTGCGCGGTCTCAGGTCCATCGGTTGGAACCTATATGGACCTAGAATCAGACCCATTACTAATAAGAACCTAAAATGGGTTCCAGACTCAGATCCATTTATACATCGGAATCTAAAATAGGTTCCAAACCTGATTTTCACTGAATAAAACCTTTGGATAATCGGAGAATTAGAAACGCATTTGGAACCGTAGACTTCTACCTATTCATTCTTCTTTACCCATTCGTTCCTTATGATCCATTTGAGCATAAATCTCATATGATATGGGCCCACCTAACTATTTACAAAGTCCAACCCAATGCAATATTATACGCTTTATATGGGCCCCATCTAATGAAAGTCATAAATCTCAAATATTGTGGAGCCCACCTATCTATGAAGAATGTTAATGACATGGGGCCCATTTAATCAAATCTAACAAATCTCCTAATATGTGCAGCCCAACTAACTGTGAAGAAAGTCCGATCCAATCCAATATCACATGTTATGTGATCTATCTAACTAAAATTGTAGTGCTCATATACCATGGGTCTTACCTAAATGCGAAGAATATTTAGTGCAATCAATGTTACATATATGGGGCCCATCAAATCAACTGTCATAATTTTGGGAAAAAAACACTAAATGTGTATAGTTTTTTTTTTTTTAACAATTCACTTAAAGGGATTCTATTTTAAAAATTAATCAATTACTTTTTCTGGTTTGGGCTTTTGTTTCTTTACAATTGGACACATATTTCTTCCGTAGTCATATATTTAGAATTCATTTAAGAGAATTTTATGAGAATAAACTCCATAAATGTTCACTACACACGATTAAACCTTAATTGATTATGTGAACCAATCGGGTCCCTTGGTCTGACTTTATGATTTTTTCTTTTTCTTTTTCTTTTGTCAGCCCCACATGAAAAAAAAAAATAGAGTAGAGTTACTGCAGAGAGGAGAAAGGAAGCAAAGACAGAAATGCTCTGTTCCTGGGATTTAGAGGGAGTTCAGCTCGTATCCTCTAATGAAGGGTGTGGGGTACGTGAACCACCTCCAAGTTCGTATTATCAACATCGTTGGGTTGTGGTGGTGGGGAGGATGGCTGAGAATGTGGATTCGTGCACGTCGGCTAAAAAGATGGACTGTCCCTAACCACCGTGGATTCGTGCACTTCATCACTTTCCGCCCTCCCAGGCATATCCAAGCGTCTTCGGCTGGAAATCCGCGGGTCTATAGATTTTCCACGTAGGGCAACTGGGCGGTTCCGCTTTCCTCCATTTCCTGGCAACGCTCAGTCAGACCCGGAAATCCACATTAGAAGAGGAAAGGTGGATGAACAGTGATCGGGGCAGGAATTTATGAATTGCGCCTTTTCTTTATCAAATCACCGGGTAGGCCTCCCATTGAAGATCTTGACCATTAGATGTGAGCAACACCCTTAAAATGGCTATAAGACTAATTTTTATCCGTTGATTCTTTTTAGATGTAGTGATATTTTAAAAAAGGTGATCAACGTTCCACGCATAAATTTAGACTTCTATGGGCCCTTATTGATAAATCAAACCGTTAGATCTGATCTAGAAGCTAAAAACGGCTATGGGACCAAATTTCATAACGTGTGGCCTTATGAATTATGATAGATTGGCCAAAATGTTTCAAACCATTAATTTCTTAAAAGTCCCTTTCTTGGAAGTCTTTTTGTTTGCCAAATCTCTTTTTTTTTTCCTAAGAGGATGGGTTGATTCCAGGCTTTAGGAGGAATTATTTGAAATTATAGAATTCCATTATCACCGTAGATGTTTGCCAAATGTGCCATAAATCTCCTCTTTTTGTCTTTTCTCTTCTTCTTCCTTTTTTTTTTTTTTGCTAAATTCAACTTTTTATTTTGGTATGTGGGCGCCTAAGGGACCCGATTAGTGCATATAATCAATTAAGGTCTAATCGTGTGCAGTGAACATTTATGGAGTTTTTTCTTATAAAATCCTCTTCATTTAAATACTTTCCATTTTAAAAATTAATTACTTTTTTACTGTGGGCCGGCTGGATCAGTCCTGCTTGGCTAGTATTTGACGTAACCGAATCCTCCAATCCCTCTCTGAATACTCTCTATACATCTTCCTAAAACTGTTGATAGGATTTACTTTTGATATAAAGTAGAGAGAGCTTTGTTTTTTCAATGATTCAATCTTTTTGTGATGGAACAGGTGGGTTATTGTGGTTCCATATGGGTAACTGATCAAGGAGTTAGACCAGTGGTGGGTCTTAACCAGCAGTTTCCATGTTCATGCACCTATCAAACTACCTCTGTCACCTGCTTTCCCTTCATAATCAAAATACCCATTTGAGTAATGAAACCCATTTGAGTAATTTTCATTTGTAACAGTGGGTGCTTGCCTGGAGTAGTAAATGGATACGTACACCTTCTCTTTCCATTTGGGATCATTTCAATGTACTCAAAAGTACATCCAAAAGCCAGGTAGAAAACTACAAACAATAGAAGATAACAAAACACGCAATAAGAAAAAAAAAAAGACAAGGAATCCCACTGCCTACAGAACAACCCACGGAAGCGAATAAGACAAATAGCAATCCCGAGGCCCAAAAGACACTACCGAAGCAAACAAGACATAAGGGCACGTTTGGTACGTGTGAGAATTCTGTGAGGAATTTATTATCTTATTATGATTCTTCACTACCCTTGAAGTAGAGATTCCCAGTAAAGATTTCTATAGTAAAAGCCTTTACTTGAGTGTTAAAACATACTAGGTTTACCGTTCACCAATGTTTTATATAAGTTGAAGGCCAACCCATGTTTAACCCAATTTTAAAATGGGACGGTAACCTAAACTTTCACTTGATGCAGCACAATATGACCTCCATCCAACATTCAGGGATGGACCAAGAAATTTCTCTCTCTATGTAAAAGAAATATTGGAGGAAGGAGAAATGTAAAAGAAAAAACGTATTAAATTTTAAATTTTGCAGTGATTTTTTAAGAAATTATTAACTTTTTTTCAAAGTTAGGTGAGGGCTTCAGCTCAGAGATCCTAGTACCTGAGTCGACCTCTGCCAACATAGATCACTATATTTTACTCAATCCAACCAACACGACTTGTAGCAATTTTGTCCAAGCCAACCCTTTCAAGTATATTTGAGCTTAGTTTTCTTTATAAAAAAACGCTCGTGAGTACAAAAAATATTAAATACCAAATTGTTTAAGTCAGCCGTTTGGATATATATGTCAACCCGAACCTGACCCTCTTAAATGAAGTATGCAGGCTAATCCTAATCCAGCTATTTTACCTGTTGGTCAGATTTCATCTGTCACGTAACCGACTTATATTGAATGCAGGTCAGATTATAAGGTTGAATGTGGGATAAGTTAGCACGTTGGGTCAGAAATTTGCCACCCGAGTTTGGCTTGTGAAGGCTACAAATTCAAATAGTACCTAAAAAGAACATTTGCTCCTTAAATTTGAAAAAATAAAACTCATTTGGTGGGTTTGTGTACTTTATCAATCAACCTTTCCATGGAAAGGAGAAATGATAGTGCAGAAGAGTGGAACAAATTTCAGAGCAAGTCCACCAAAAGTTCAGCGCTAGCAAAATTGAACCCGACCAGCCAACTAGCCCGTCCCAACTTGTTTTTGACCCGCCAAACCTGATTTGTTTGAAATACGGGGCAGGTTAGGCTTAGGATTAGGGTTTATCAACCCGTTTAAAAACGGATCGGGTTAAGATTGACCCGCCTAACCCACTAAACCCATTTGACCAGTTTAGATTTTACTAAATTACCATGACTTTCTAATTTTCATGTGATTTTTTTTATTCATGTTGGCTATAAACTATGTACTCTTAATCTTTTGTGAAGGATTTATGTAAAATTTTAATATTTAGAATATAAAACTTATTTTTTTATTTGAAAATATGTTGTTTTTATAGTTGAAATATTAATATATGTTTTTTATTTTTATGTCGGCATATAAATTTACCTCTAAAATATGGTTATGAATAAAATACAATAATGTTGTTGATGAGTCTTATACTTATACTCAAATATGGAATTATAAAATTGAAAAAAATTGAAAAGGAATTATCTCAAATTCTCAATAAATGGGCTAGAAAATAATTATAGATTTCCCATTTTTTATACCTTGAAAATTAATAAATTATAAATTCATTCTCAATGCAACATTTTAAATGAATCTAAATATAAGGAGAGCTTTACAAATGAAATTGGACAACATAAAATGAGTTAAATCATACACAAAATGGGAATTAAATATGTTAGGTTGGGTCAACCAACCCAACCTGCATCAAATTCGGGTTAGGCGGGTAGGGTCGGGTTGACCCATCAAGGGCGTGGGTTGAAGGTTTCTAATCCGTTTTAAAAATGAGTCAGGCCCGACGCGAATTGATCAATCTGACCTGTTTGCCAGAGAGCGGACATGGGGGCCGGCAGGGGCCATGGCCCCCTAAAATTCAAAAAGACCCAGTTTAACTTTTAATATTCCCCCCTCCCCCCAACCGGAAAGAAAAAAAAAAGAACAGTTCATATATATTTTGAAAACTACATTCTTTTCTTGTATATGGTCCTCCCAAAACTTTTTTCTAGATAGTGCCCCCAAGGAAGAATTTCTAATTCCACTCCTTGTAGTGGAGCCGGTGGATTCTTTGTATACATCCAACACTGAGGGCTAGTGGTGGGCCACATGCAAAACTCACCCACCTCAGCAAGAGACGAGATTGATCGAGCATCATTAATTAGGGCCCTTGGTTGGTTTGAAATTAATGGAAATGCGTGAAAGTGAAAATGTATTTTAGGATCTGTTGGGCCAAATGAAGAGTGAATTTTAGCACCTGTGGTTTTGCAAGAATATAGAAATCGTTTGAGAATTTTAAATTTACCAAATGCTGTCTTCTTTGTGAAATTCTAAATTCTTATGACCCATCCAGCATTTTCAAATGTCAAGGGGATTGAAATTATGAAAACTCTAAGGACTTTTTGCAGCTTTTCAAACTTTGATTGTTTGTAAGTATTTACCGACAAGCTTGTTTGGCTATTTCTGAAAATTGATTGAGTCTAGCTTGTGAGGATTCATTGTGCAGACCATGGGAGAAGTCACTTTTGACCAATGGAATTATTAGAATTTTTTATTTCAAAATGCTTATTTGCCTTGAGCATTTTGGAAAAGTGCATATTGGAATTCAACCTTAGGTGTCAACCATTTAAAATTCTGCAAATGCTCCATACAAGAGATTCTAAAATGTTTGTATTCAAATAATCCCTTCCAGTGGGTTGAAATTCAAAAATCCAACTATGAAATATAGCATCTTGAAATGCTAAATCAAGGCACAACCCTGGGATGAATGTCACAAATTCATAACATGAAAAATTCTTCTAAGAGTAAGCCCTTAATATAAAGGGACAACTATCATATGAATGTCACAAATTTGTAACATGAGAAATTCTTCTAAGAGTAGGCCCCGGAACAACTATCATATGAATGTCACAAATCCTTAACATGGGAAATTCTTCAAAGACATCTCTTTAAAAAAAAATAGGCCCTCAGTAGAATGTTGGAAGTCTGTAATCACGAATTTTTATTTTTGCAATTTGGCTAAAAATGATTTTGACCTTCTAATTGGAGATTTATATGTTCCAAATTGAGTAAAATCAGTTTAAATAGTTTTTCTAAATCAAGAAAACGCCACATCAAATTATCAAAAGAATATAGAAAAAAAAATTGAAACAAAGATACACAAATCTTTAGAAGTTCTATGAAAAACTTGATTTAGCATGACCTAATGTAGGAAAATTTGTAGAAAGAAATTAATAATAATTTATGAAATATGTGGTATAGTGAAATGTGGTAAGGTGAAGCCTTAAATCAAGACAAAATAAAATATAATAGGGTTAAATCATAATATGATGACTTTTTATTTTTAGTGGCTTGAGAATGAATCTTTTTGACTTTTTGTATAAAATTTAGGTTTTTTTTTTCATTTAGTAACTTGGGAATGTTGTTTTTTCACTTTTTTTTAATATAAGCGGAATTTTGATTTTTTGCACTTTTGATATTACCCACCTATCTTTTACTGTCTGTCAAATAGAGGTTCCACTTCACTCCACTATTAAACACACCCTACCGATCAGGGTTTGGGCTTGATTGAACTGAGTAACGGACAACACAAAGTTTGGACTGTCCAACAGTTTGGACGCACTCGAGACCAACTTCAGGTTAGGAAATTTTTTTTTTTTTTTTTTGGTTTTTTTCACATAGACTCTCATATGACAGTTTGGAAAGCACGAGGAACACACTCTCATCGTGATCATGTCTGTGCTTGCTACACCTACATTCACCACATGTTCATAACTTTGTGTTGATTTCTCAAAACATGATGGCCTACAGGATCCCCCTGCGTCATTATCAGATGGTCATGATGTCCATCGCTGTGGATCCCATGGTTTACATGCTTAAATGATAGTCAACTTCCCGTGACCCAGTGTGACTCTCACGTCCGCGGCACAAACCCATCATTATACATTCAGGCCACTGGCGGACCCAAGATTTCCGGTCAAAGGGGGCCGCTGGTAAATTAAAAATGTCAATAATCGAGAAGGCCAAGTTGGAATTTGGACACCCTATGCGCGACTAGCACGAAGGATTTGGGTAATGGACATGTACCACTCACTCAGTCACACATTAATGGATCGCGCACGTACAGCTTGTGGCAAAAGGTCATTTGGAAATGTCACTATAATTTTGGATCATTCTAAAGGTCGCCCAAGTAGGCCGGCCTTGTGCATGCGCATAGAGTTTATGGTTAATGATTTCAAATAGCTTGAAGAGTAAAAAACAAAGAATAAGGAAATGCATTTATAAGCAACAAAAGTTTCTAACTTTTCCAATGTGGGATTTTTATAAATACATGAAGCCCTCTTATGCCTCATCTCTATGAAGGAAGGAAAAAAAATGAAAAAAAAAAACTCCTTGAATGTACAATACACATAAAAAATAACATACTTGACACATAGAGAGAGTGCATGATGCACCAAGGACGAAGAAGATTATCCATTACTGCACTTTTTGAAAGAAAGTGAGGAGAAAGACTAAATGAGGGCAGGGCTGAATGGCCCATGAAGAGGGGAAAGAGACCCAATGGGGCTGAGGGCTCTCTTTCAATGGGGACTGGGCCAGATGGCCAATATAAATGTAATATATTTTTTCATTCCAAGCCTAGGGGTTGCCTTATAGGCAATTCTATGTAGGTCTGCTAATGATTCAAGCTACTAAATGTGCACCAAATGCTAAAAATTGCAGTGGGCTAGCTCCAAACAAAGTGTGGCAAAGCCATTGCTTTGGGCCCCCTAATTGGACAAAAAAAAAATGGGCCCCATATTTATCCAACTCTTTATACGAGATCCAAAGAGAAAAAGCACAATCCTAAACAAGAGCTCTATCAGCTTGAGTTCAAAAGTAAAAAATAAAATTGGTTAATCCTAAATCTAAATAGATTAGCAAATCAGCCTAAAATTACACAAAGAAAATAGGTTGGATTGATAGACTTGATGGTATATTGTGAAAACTAAGAAGGGTCAAGTTTTGGAGTAAAAGAGATTTTTAAAAATAGAAAGAAAAAGAAAAGAAGCAAACTGACTACATGAGCCTTCAACGCCATGACAAGTCACGCACTCTAATCCAGAATTATTGCTGCTACTAACTGCGGTTATTAATGATTTTCTCTTTGGTTAACCAGTTCGAACAGCTTGTCTGTCTGTTACAAGAAGTAAGCATTGCGTTGTGAGTTCAATACTTCAGTTCTATTAGGGTTTTTGTTGCCAAATTATTATGGTTCAATTAGAAAATTTTAATCTTAGTTGATTTTTAGGTTTCATAATCTAACTTGCTTTTATGTTGTCTGAATCAAATAATTATTGGATGCTTTCAAATTGAAAAGAAGACTTCCAGCCTTTCAGGTTTTGCTTCACTTATAATTATCTCTTAAATTGGGTGAGTTATTGATTGTTAGATTGTGGATTTATTGTTAATTGATCATGCTTCCTAAAAAGTATAGTTTTGGAAATGAAAAAAGAAAAAGGCAAAAAGTATAAGAATTAATTTGATTTCAAGCTAGAGCTCTTGATAGCATTTTTGTTTGTAAGAAATAAACTGAGAGTTTAGGTTTGGTTGAAGATTTGGTGAATGAGGAAAATAGGGAGGAAAATGATAATGATGAGCATATCAATGAAGAACTTGATGATTTAATAATGGCAAAGATAGGGAGAAAAATGATATTGATATTGATTTTTTGTAATCCATGTATGGATGAGAATGTCAATGAAAACAAGAGTGAGAATGACCAATATGAAGATTTAAATATGGAAGGTGAACCTATAGACATTTATGATCCAAGTAATTGGAACATAATTTATAAGAATTTCAGAGATTTATTAGTAGAAAGACGTCCTTTAAGAGTCCATGAACTTGACTTTCCTAAGAATGATTTTGGTAGGCATTTATCTTCTACAAATTACATTCGGCATTTATCAAATGGAGAGAAGCATGATAGAAAATGGCTAATTTATTTAGAAGCTTCAAATAGAGTGTTTTGTTTTTGTTGTAAGTTGTTTAAGCAAGATAGAAATAAGACTCAATTGGCTACTGAAGGTTTAGAAACTGGAGGAACCTTGGTCAGAGGCTCATTGCTTTTTTTTTTTTTTTTGAAAGTTATAGAGAAACTGAATTTGAGAAGGCAATGACTAAAGCTAAAAAAAATTGCAACTGATAAAATTAAACATGTATTTCGTAAAAAACGTGTCATTCGTAGAAAGAAACAGTTTGATGCAAGTGTTAGTGAAGAGATAATACAATCAGCTAAAGAATCCTTCAAATTTGATTACTTCTTATATATAGTATTTAAATCTCTCTCTTCACTTAAGAGTAGATTTGACCAATTTCAAAGTTATTAAAAATTTTTTTGATTTTTGTTTAATTTGAAGAAGTTTGATTATGCAAATGATGAATATTTGAAGACTTGTTGTGTCAACCTTAAAGATTCTCTAAAACATGACAGACTTTCATATGTTAATGGGAGAAATTTATTTGCAGAATTGAGAGTCTTGAATGAAGTTTTACCAAAAAAATTAAAAAGGCCAATTGAAGTGTTGAATTATTCAAACGTGAGGGCTGATTATTTTCCGAATGCATGGATTGCTCACAAAATATTGTTAACCATGCCAATTACAGTTGCCTCTGGAGAAAGGGCTTTTTAAAAGTTGAAGTTGATCAAATCTTACCTTCGATCCACTATGTTGCAAGAAAGACTAAATGGATTAACTATATTATCTATTGAGAAGGATTTGGTAGAGAAATTTAATTATGAAAGTTTAATTAGTAATTTTGCTTTTGAAAATGCAAGAAAAGTAATGTTTAAGTGATACTTTTTTTAGTTGGTTCAATATATATATATATTGTATGATAACTTTGGATTATGTATGATGGTTTTTCCTTTAGTCTATCTAGGCGAATTTTTATAACGATGTATGTTCGTAAGTGTATTTAGATTTTGTGTCGATACTAACAAATGATATAATATTTTGAGTACTTACTGTTAGACCTATGATTTTATATGAATATATATATATATATGGGCCCCATCGTACAACTTCGCCTTAGCGGGGCCAACAAGCACATGACCATATCAAATTAAGCAAATGGCTAACATCAAGGACTTTGATCTCTTGACTCAGTGTTAATATATGATTCTAATTGAGTTAACAATACTCCAATCTATAATCTATTCATAAAAATAACAACGCCCTTTCCCGACCTATATTCTAATTAGAAGAACAAGAGAGCTTAGCCAAAAATGTACTTTATAGTTAAGAATTCTAGGGATATAAGAAAACTCTACACAATTCAAAATGAGCTTCTTAATATTAGTGAGCCCATTGAAAAGGGTTTTCAGTTTCTAACAAGTAGGATCAATTAAGAGGAATTCCTAACATGAATCTCATATTTCATCTTATCTATAAGAAATTTATGTCCATAATATCAGTTGGTGTATAAAATTCTTAGAACCTCCTTATTTAACTATGAAATTCTCAAGCTTGTTTGCAGGTTTCCTCTTTTTTCATCCTTGTTATTAATTAAGCATGATTAGCAACTAATTAACTTAGTACTAATATAAATAATTATAATTAATGTAGTTTGAGTTCATATTAAGGTTGTTTCATCGTGTTCAAGTTTAGTAAGTAGAGTTTGGATCGTAAATAGGTAGTTTGGGCTAGGTTTAACCTTGATTAGGGATAAAGCCCTTTTTCGTAGTTTTAGATTTTATGTTTTTGCATCAAACATGTATCATATTGATACCATCGTGTTCGTCTCGTCATGCTTGTCAACTTTCATGTTTGGACTAAAATCATTTGACCTTAATTGAGTCATGTGGGCCTCCAAATGACTTAAACTAAAAATAAGTATTTGTAAAATTTGAAAATCTGAAGAAAAAAAAAATAGCTCAAACCCTCTCAACCGACCTTATTTCTTATTCAAACTACAATAGGTTTTCCCTTTTCTCTATAGATCTTCTTCTTCCTTAAAAAAAAGTAAAGATCTCTTGCATGTGGAATTAAGGATTTCAAATTTCATCTTCACCCTATTCCCTTCTTTCTCTTTTGTTGAATTGGGGAAGAATTCAAAAAACTCCTTCGCGACAAATTGATTAAAGTAAGAGTCCTTCTTCCATTACAGATTTTTGGTTTCTAAATGGGTTAAGAGACCTTTATTCATGATATGCATCTAATCTTGTCAAAAATTGCGTATCATTTTATGCTAGGGTTAGAATTTGGGAAAACCATAAAATTGAGCCAAAGGAAAGGAGTGAGTTGACCAAAGTTGTGAATTGAGGTAAGTATAAGTATGCTATTGATGAATTCATGTTGGTCTTCGATGATTCCATTAAACAATTGCTATTTCCTTTAATTTTCAGCCTTATTTACTCATTTAATTGTAGAAATTGGCTTAATTATGTATATAATAAATGGGGTGGATTTGAAGGAAGCAAATGGGATGATTAGTACAGAAGGGATTGATTTAAAGATTTGATGAAGGGAAAGCTAAGGGAAATAAGAAAAATTAGTTTAGAACCGATTTGGCTTGGAGCACATTTGCTCTATGGTTGATCGATCAGACACAAGCCCAATAGATCGAATTTCACCACTGGATGGTGTCCGATCGATCAGACACGTACCCCATCGATCTGGTACCCCATGTGGAAACCTATAATTTTACTCCTTTTTAATTGGAAGTAGGGGTTAACTAGGGTCTTGTGATTATTCAAAATGGCCCTAAAACTTCTTAATGTTAGTGCAAAGGTTGATTATGACAAAAGCTACATGCTGTAGTACTATAGGATAATAAAAGACCTAATAGTGCCATAGGTTGAAACTTTTTAAACTTTGATAAATGACTCAATGGTAATTAAATATGCATGAATAGTTTTGAAAGTTAATCTTTCAAGTATGAGCAATGTAAAAATGGCTGCCAATTAAGAAATGTAGTAACAGTTAGAAAGGCTCCAAAAGCAAGAGAAAGCCACAGAATAAATAAAGCGTAAGGATATCCCAGTAGACTTTTAACATATAAGCATGATAGAAATTAATGAGTAGCAAAACTATAATCATATCCTAACTTTTAATTTTATCGCAATAAATACAAGCATACAAGAGGAAATTGCGAGGGTCCTTATCGAAAGAAACCCTTACAAATTCGGACACCGTATCCCCTCTCCTCTCTTTCCTATCTCTCTTTTCTGTCAGTTCCAGAAATAGCTATAATTGTTTTCTGGCCGCCACCCCCACCCCCACCATCTCATCATGTGTGATATGAATCCCCAGAGGCCCAAATTAACAATCACCAAAAAGGCATTTTCAATCACCAATGCGTTTCTACAATGGTCACTTCAGGAGGTAGGTATGGCACTGGTACTCAAAAAAGGGGTGGTGACTGATCATAGGCATAGGCTTCCAGACAAGATAGTGCAGTGAGTTCTAAATTCCAAGGCGTATGGAAAGACCTAGAAATAGAACAGCACAATAATGGAAAATGGTATTCATTGTATAGTCTCCTTCACTGACTGGGACTGTGAGACACCATGAAAATAGATTACAGTAATACACCCGTAATTGCCTTATTATCAACACCATCACAATCCTTTTTTATGCTAACATTATCCATCATATTATTGCAGACAAACCGCTGCAGAGGACTAGGACATTTAGAAGCCACCTTTCTTTTAAAATCATCTTTGGCCTTTGGGCATAATTTCTACGTAGCCCCTCATAGTCATTTAAGTCGAGCGTATGCACCCAACCTGATGCGAGTTTGCCGGTTATTCCTTTTCAAATTGGGCCACACACTTCCTAGAACGGCTAGGATCAATAGATAATGCGAGTGACAAATATAAAACTTGAGAGCTGGCGCATGCATCATGATGAGTCCATACATGGATAAGTAAGGTAGTGAGTTATGTTATGTTATGTCCTTTTTTTTTTTAAACTTATGAGTAAAATAGGATTGTCACATGAGTCCAAATTAATGTAAAATAAAAAAATACTAGCTTATATTAGATCATGAAAAGTTCATTTGAGATGGCTTAAACTTTTTCAACATAAGTCAACAACGACATGGGTGAAAAAGAATCCCTATGATGATGATGTTGAGTGTCAAAACAAAATGTCTTTAGTTGATCCTAACAAAGTTGTGACATGCATTTTAAATACCATCATGCGGCAAATATAAAAAAGTTTCAAAGATTAATGAGTTAGATGCTGAAACCATTGAGTATATACATATGTTTGTGCTTTTATATATTTTTTTCCTTTTCAGGAGGAGAAAAAAAAGGGAAATCCAAGACTAAACTAGAATGGGCCTCATCATGTTGATCATCACCAGATATTCAGTATAAGTAATAAATTGACGTCACCCAAAGATGATTAAAGAAAGAAATTGTCCAAAAGTCCTAGTTCGAATTACATAAAGGGCTATGTAGACCCACTCTGAAGGGTTAAAAGAAACCCTGATCAAGGAAACGTGGGGGCATTATCCACAATCCGTAGTCTAATCCTTAGTTGAAAACTCGATCAGACAAAGTGAAATCGATTTGGAATGGCCATATAACTATATATTACTCATTAATGTGGGAAAAGCAGTCCTTGGATGTTTTGGCAGGACTTGAACTGAGTCAAGATTCAGTTGACTCAGTAAAGATGACTTGATCAACAAGCAGAAGAAGATAAACCAATCACTTTATATAAGAAAGTTTTGCGCTCTCACGCGGTCCTAGACTCGTAGCTTTTCCATTGGATTTTTCTTTTAAAGAATGGATTATAACTAAACATGGGTGGTTATGCTATGTGATAAAAAATAAGCAATGCTCTTCTTGGGTGAAGATGCTAATCTAATTTTACATGTTTGTTTCATGTACCTGATACCTAGCAATCTTAAGGGCTGTTTGCTTGTATATCATCGTTCTAGTAATTTAAGTTCTTCCAAAGTGTTAAAGTGACGTGGACTGGAGTTGTAAATCCCATGAAGAATTGCATCCGTAGGGGAGAATTGATGGATTGATTAATGGAATTGGATACGCATGAAAATTTTAATTTGCATTACTCATATCTTAATCCTATAATTATTGATTGATCCTGTGCCCAGCAAAGCCATCATCCTTGCTTTGGGAAAGGAAAAGAGAAAACACAGAGCCAGTCGGACAACCACTTGTTAAGTGCTTCTTGAACGGCTGAGATCACTCGTTAATAGACAGATGGCGGTGTTGGTCCCATTTCTTGCCAGGCGTCGGAAAGTTGATACTGTGACCTCTGAATTGGCACTGGCCAGGCGTACGGAGAGAGGTGCAGGGTGGCTACAAAGGGAATGTATTTTAGCAACTGTAAACCAAGTCCTTTTATCACATGACCTTTGGAGATATGAAAGATAGTGAGCTGGATTTCACGTAGCCACTTTCAACTTTCAAACCCAACGAATGGTCAGGATTTAAAAAGGAGAATCATTCCTCACAGGTACGTCCATCGTAGCCCTGTATTTTCTTCTTGATCCGGATTTTGGTAATCGTTCCGAGTGGGCCCATACAGCACCTCATTTAAATCGAATTAGGACTTTTGGACCTTTTTATTGTGTATATATTTTTTTAAAAGAATCATCATCAGGTTACTCCGATTTATTTTTTATAATAAATCTTGATGTAGTGATAAACATGATGAGACCATCACCATTGAATGACGATGACTTTTTTTTTTTTTTTGGTAGAACACCATTGAATTTTTCTTTTTTTTTTTTTTATGCCCAGAAAACACTATCGAATGATTTGTATCACCATAAGTCTTTGGCAAGGGTTGTGGTTTGGGATCCGTACTGCGCTACTACAATAACAGCGTGCAAGTTGGTTTGGTGGGTGATGTTGCATAATAAGGGATCGCATGTAGTGGTGGGGTCCACAAATCTGATTGCAACAGCAGTCTCGACCGTCAATGTAGCGATTAGAGTCCGTTGAAAACTGCAAAAAGTTGTTTGCAGACCGTAAGATAAGGGTAAAACCGTCGTTTCAACATTCCCGCGCAGCATGCGTTAAAGCAACGCCACCCTCTCCCACTCTCTAACTCGTGTGGTGATGATATCTACCTCTCCATCAAATCATCTTCTCATTGCTACCATTGTTTCCTTTTCTTGTCTTCTCCACCGTAACTTCTTTCATCCTGACCCATCCACAGTTATTTGATCTGCGTTGTTTCTAACCCTTGGTTTTCACTTTACATAGCCCCTCAATTTAAAGTAGAATCTAGGCTTTGGGACTTTTTCAAGGGTGTGGTCAATTCTTTATATTGAATCTCTGGGTAATTTTTCTTGGTGATAATCAACATCCCTGATGAGGGCCACTCTAGTTTTGGCATAAAAAAATGTGGAAACGTATACACCCAATTGTATCAGAATTTAACTCCATCAATCTTGGGAACTTTTCAATCACCTATGAGCATGCTTGTGATTGAATCAACGGTTCCTATATAATTGAGTAGTATAAGAATTTAATGGCCAACAAATCGTGGGAACATATACGATGAGTGCTAATTGAGGGTTTTGGATTTGTCACGAGTAGACTCAAATTGACCAATATAAGCTAATTATATAAAATAGTTAGGCTAACCAGTTTTGTCCTAAGATTTTTCTATGTACACTTTTTAATGGTTCAAGAAAACTCTACTCCAACCCTAGTCTAGACAACGTTCATTGGGTCACAAATTATGGTTCTATGTAATAATAGGTGCTTTCTTGATGATGCTCAGCTAGCTTTGTCTAGAAATGGACATGTGCATGTTTAGGGTAAGACTGGTTAGGGCTCACCATTTGAATTGAATTAGAGGAAAAAAAAAGGGTTAAGGGTTTTGCTTGAAAATGACATTATGTTAAGGTGATAATATATGTTTAAAAGGGTCCCACATTCACGGGGGATCAATGGCACCGATGGATCAAGGATATCACTGAGGAGAGGCACAAGAGGGGTAAAAACAGAAGTTGTTATCAGCCAAACCGTTTTCAGCTCAGGTAAGGGCAGAACCGTCTTTATACTCATCCGTTGCATGGATGGGGTTATAAAGTGGGAAACCCTCTCTCAGACAAAAAGCACGCCCTCTCTCTCTCTCAGGCTTTTTCCCTCAGAATCCTCCTTCTCATCCTCTTTTTTCTCTTTCTCCCTGCTTTTTCAGTCAATCAGTCTCCCAGATCCCAATCAAATCTTCTTCTGAAAGAAATGGCCTCTCTCGTGGGCCAATGCCCTCCGCCATTCCTCGTCCGAAGACCCTTTCGCCAGAGATCATCATGTTTCCGAGTCTCATCAAGCCTTGGCCGTCGTTCGTTCTACCCATCCATGCCAAAGTATCCAGACCCGGCCGCTCCTGTCTTCTTCAACCCCAAACGACACTACGTCGGCCCTCAAGGCTACATGTCTGAATTGAGCGTCCGTGGATTCGACGACATTGCTATCACCTTGAGCGATGCCGGTGTAGAGAGGATCGTTGTGGAGGTATACTGGGGAATAGTGGAAAGAGAAGGTGCCAAGCTCTACAACTGGGAAGGGTACTCAGAGCTCTTTAATTTGGCTATCCGGGCGGATCTGAAGGTTAAAGTGGTCTTCTCATTTCACCATTGCAACTTCAAGTCTGGCGGTGGGCTTGAGTACGTTGTTTCTCTCCTTTTTCTTTCTTCCTTGTCTCTGGACCTTTGCATCTAGACCCTTGATATGAATGAATGAATGAATGATTTCTGATTTCCTTCTTGTTTCGGATTTCTTTCTTTCTTTATTGCTTTCTTGTTTATGGATGGTGGCTTCTTGGATGATTTCATGTTTGTGGCTTCTTGGGATGGTGCGTGGAGACATGTCTTCATTGTTTTTCCCATCTACTTTTCCTTTATTAGCTTGGATCTGCATTTTATCTTTTCATCTTCATAGAACGTTGTTGTTGTTGTTGATGATGATGATGATGATGATTGATTGATTGATTCATTTTACTATATGGAAAATCCCCACGCATATATGTATAAGCTGGAACCTTCGAGGATTTTGCATTTTTTGTTTATGTTATGATGGCCATTTTTCTAATGGAAGCGCTCCCAACATGTTCTGCCCTGTAAGATTGGCACTAATTAGTTGTCTGTCAGAGAGAGAGAAGGAGAAGACGTAGTATGATTGTTTGTGTTAGCCATGTGCAGCACAAGTGGCTGCGTTCAATATTTTGGTTCAGGTGAGTTGCAGCCTATGCCATGGGCGAGATGGAATGTGTTGTTGTGGGGGGCATGGGCTAGATGGAGGGGGTGGATGGTACTTGGGTGCACTACAAGTGAGTGGTTAGTTTGGGCTTTGCTTGAAAGTGATGTACACATGCTGATATGAAACTTTGGATTGGATGAGGGTCTTTTTTTGTTTTTTTGGCATGTTATCCTTTTACAAATATTGCTATGCATCTTTATATGATTCATTCGCTATAGGGTCATGCTTTTCTGTTTCTTTTTGTTCTTCATTTGTGCAATTCATGAAAAAGAGTTTGACCAGTAGCAGTAGGGTTACGGTTAAGGGTCTGATCCTTTGTAGGAAATTCTAGAGTTCTTCTTTCTGCTGGAATCTGTTGGTATTTTGATACTTTGGAAATATATTTCCTTTGCAGGAATCTGTGTTCCTGTGTATATCTCCGTTTTTGTTATTGGATTGATAATGAATGTTCTATTCTTTCTTTTTTGGGCAAAGGATCCCACTACCTCCGTGGGTAACGGAGGCCATGGACAAACATGAAATGCATTTTAGAGACGGCAATGGTAATAAAAGCTTCGAGTATATCTCATTTGGCTGTGATGAGCTTCAACTTCTCCACGGAAGATCTCCCATGGAGGTCTATGGAGACTTTATGAGGAGTTTCTACGATTCTTTTAAAGCATTATTAGGAGAAACTATCACGGTAAAATGTCCTTAAACCTACGAAAATCTTTGCAAGTGAAAATTTATACTGTACTAATTTTTGTGTATTTTTCAGGACATTGAGATTGGTACGGGACCGGATGGCGAATTGCGCTATCCGTGGATCCCGCTGGGTGGGCATATTGATAGGCCAATATTCCCCAAGCTGAAATTTTCTATGCCGAATGATCTTTCCTGTTTCGATCAGGTAAAATTTAAACCGCAAATTTGTGGGTCATCTTTACTTATCTCATAGTTATCTCACTTAAATCCACCTGACTTACTGACATTTATTATTATTCTTCTTATTATTATTTTTGTAACTTGTAGTATATGCTGAAGGCACTTGGGGCAAATGACCCAGCAACTGCAAGAGTTGTATGGGCAGACGCAAGAGACAACCATAGAATCTTTTTTAAAAGGTTTTCAGATGTCCTCATAGCACATGGGGACAAGCTGCTGGTGGTGGCTAACGATGTTTTCTCTGGGAGCTCAGTCAATATGACCGCCAGACTAGCTGCCATGTATTGGGGTTTCTATTCAACGGGGAATTGCGAATTAGTAGCAGGATACACTGACTATATGGGTATCATGGAGATGTTAAGTAGGAACAATTGTGGCTTATGTCTTCCACGCTTCGACGTTGAAAGCAACAGTGGCTGGCTTCATCGGGTGATAGCCGCAGCCCAAAGTTTTCAGGTGCCCATTGTCGGTGAAAACTCTCAAGGAGGATATGATAGAAATTCCCTTCAACACATAATCGCTACATCAAAACTCTGCAAGATGCAGACTAACAAACCTCCTTCTTTCAACTTTGTGGCCAAGGATGCAAGCCTGAGGAATTGGGAGAGTTTTACTGCATTTTATGATTTTGTAAAACAGATGGCTGATCATAAGACTTTTCGAAATTAGTTTGTTGTTTGGCAGTTTGATTTAGCCATTTAGAAAGGATTGTCAGACCATCTGATTGAAGTCAGGCTTTACGGATTGCTATATTCTCAAACAGTTAGTGTCGACAGGTTGTAGAGTCATGCTGGATTTAGATTTCTGATTTTGAAATTGGATGCTATGAATGTTTTGATTTAGCAATTTAGAAAGGTTTATATCAGACCATCTGATTGATGTCAGGCTTTTCTGATTGTTATATATGCTCAAACAGTTAGTGTCGACAGGTTGTAGGATCCATGTTGGGTTTAGATTTCTGATTTTTGTGAGGTCAGAAATTGGATGCTTTGAATTTGTTTGAGATAATTGATGTTTTATGTAAATATTCGATGATGGTGGAGCCTGGAATAGGGATCAAATCTTGCAGAACTTGGGTTTTTTTCAATTCTGGGCGTCCAAAAAGGGTTTGGATCGTCTGGAATTGTGGGCCCAGGTGGGCCAACTGATCATAGATCAGAGCCACCCATCTGTAAGGGGACGGGGTTACCACTCCAGTGGAGCCCATCTGGGATTTCATCCGTTGTATGGCCCACTTCAGATGGCCTCAAGTTGGCCTGGCCAGAGTGATTTGACGGACTGAGCCTGGGAGTGTTTTAATGAATATATATACACTTTCTGGAAATTTCAGAAAGGCCCCATAAGGTTGTTATTAATTGAATTAAACCCTCCTACGAGTCTGTTGTAAAGAATTTATATGGGGATGATAGAATAAATTGATTCAAATATTATACGAACCTTAATAGTGGTTAACATGGTGGTAATCGTTGATGTTAACTTTTACAATTCTGTTCTTTTGCCTTTTAGCTGTACAGATTACAAATAATGTCTAGTGTTTTGTTTGGTTCCCGAGTTGTTTTGTTCGGCAGTGGGATTGCTAGTGTGTTTTGGGCAATAGGACTGCCTTATGTCCTGTCTGTTTCTGTAGTGTGTTTTGGCACTGAAGCTGTCCTGACATTCAGAATCACTTGTTATGATGAGAAGAGTGAATGTTTAATTTATTCTTACGTTTTTAATGAGGAGTACAGGCACAAGAGAAAGTAACTCAACGGTAAGTAAGGTCTTTGAACGATGGAAGTAAATAATTGGAATCGATTTTGAGTGTATATGCTGATATTTTAACTGCTGCCTAGGATGTGTTCGGCACTTGAGTAGAGTAGAGTAGAGTGAAGTAGAGCTTCACTTTCACAAATATAAAAAGTTGTGTGGGTCATATCAAAACCACAAAAATTCAAAATTCCCCCTCCTTTTTTTAAAAAAAGAAAGTCAAAAGCCAATATTTCAAGCCACTAAATGGGAAAAAACCATATATTTTTTACATAAAAAGTTGAAAAGATTCCTTGTCAAGCCATTAAAAATAAAAGGTCAACATATTATTATTAGACCTGTCAGATTTTATTCCCTTTTGATTTGAGGCTTTACCTCTCTGCACTTTATGACACCAATATTCGGGTGGACATATGGCAATGCAAAATTTCATACAAACAAAAACACCCCAATATAGGATTTGTCAGAATTTCACGCCTAAACTATCAAAGCAATTATTTTGATGATATATTTCACGCGTGTTCAATGCAACAGAGTATATTTTTCTAGTTTTATATTTTGGACGAGTTCTTTAAAAGTTTTTGTTATATGATAGGGTTTTGATTATCTAAAGTGAGTTCCACACAATTTTTCCCTTCAACAAGGGGTAGTATGAAGGCTGAGAAAGTTATGATTAGCGCCTTGCATATGCCACGCTTTTTAAGCATGTAAATGTGAGTCGTGCCACCACCCAGGCAGCTGGGAGGCCAGCCTAGCATCGCCCCGAGCACGACTTATGTTCGTGCTGTGTTGGGCTATGCTGCCTATGGGCCAGGCACATGCCCCTTTTAATTTTTTTTAAAATTTTTAATATTTTTTATATAAATTGAGGGAGAGATTATACACCAACTTGAAAAAAAATTGAAACTGGTATAATAAATGCATAAATATGGACACTAATTTATAAATGAAGAAAAACAATTTAATTGTTTTACATTTTACATTTAATTTATATAAAAAAATATATTTTATTATAAATAGAAATCTGATCCGGGCCAAGCCGGCTTGCTGCCCAAGCACCCTAACCCAGTACGACCTAGACAAGGAATGGGCCATGTCGTGCCGACCCATAGCCCAGCCCTAAGATCATGCCGTGTTGGGCCGACTCGTTGACCAAATTAACTTACCGAGCTGGCTCATGGCCCGCGTTTTTCCTGGTTGGGCCGTGCCCTGTCTAGGCGGCTTGCCCATATTTACACCCCTACCTCTATTGGCTTGATCTATAAGTTTCTTTTGGCTTAATGAAACTCTCTTCTTGTTAGAAGAAGGGGGTGGATTTGCGTACTTGGTTGTCTACCTCTTTCCACTTGTGTGGGCTTTCCCTCTCAACTTATATGGGATCTCTTGGTACTAGAACCTAGCCAAAAAAAGGAGAGAAGGAAACAAGAAGAGTAGTTCCACTTATGTTAAATTAGGTATTAACTGCATAAGCGCCTAACCTGAGTGGTAAGGAGTGGCAATTCTCACTAAGCTGCCTTGGTATGCCTTTTTAAGCGTGTGGGCTCCCTTTCCACTTGTGTGGGCTTTTTTTTAATGTGTGCATGCTTGTACAGGTAATATGATCCTTTTCATGAGCATCCCATTATACTGGTTATACTGGTTATACTAAATTGTCATATCTCATAGCTCTCATTTGGTTCTCAACCTCATTGGCTGTTTTAATAGTGCAAAATGGTGGGATTACCGTCCATTTGACGTGAATTAGAAGAATTCATAATTTCCAATATTCCCAAAGTAAATGTAAAAAACGAGAGATATGAGATATCTGAGGAGTCATGCTAGCCACACTCCCCATCTCACAACTCATCTCACAACCGTCCTATATGGTACTTTTCCTCTTCTTCTTGTATACACTGTCAAAAACAATATAAATGAGTTAGGCTTGCCACATAAGATGATTGTAAAATAAGTTGTGAGATGGAGAGTGTGGCTAGTATTGTTCATATCAAAATGGTAAGGTGTAGAATCTCCTATGGCTAGCCAAGGATTGGTCTTTGGGCTGTGGGCAGGTAGGTTGATTCACAACTTATGCACCAATCACCCATCTAGCAAAATAAATAAATAAATGTAAAAGAATTTAGATTAGGGCTTCATGGATCAGCTCAAGTCACGCCGACTACAAGAAAAAGAGGTTTTAACAGCAGAAATAAATTGCCACTAAAGGCTATAGTAGCAGAAAAAATCTGCCACTATATTTGTCGCCAATGTGTGTGTCGCTAAAGAAAATAAGCCAATAGTGGTAGAAAAAAGTCTGCTGCTAAAAGTTATAATAGCGGCAGAAATAAAAATTCGCTGCTAAAAGTTTTATCTTTCGATTAATTTTGATCTTAAGTGGCAATTTCTTTCATCTGCAGCTAAAACATTTTTTTTTTTGTTAAATATGCAGGGTAATCTGGTAGGAGCCAGTGCCATTAGAAAAAACTGCATATATATATATACCTATTTAAGATGTAGAAACACGTGACACTTGCTCATATTAATTTCCACTAAATGCATGTAGAGACTGCTTAAGCATTTGACTACGAGGAACTGACCTATGTAGGGGGCTTTGCTTCTCGAACCCTTGTTCCCTTATCGGTAGGGTCTTCACTACAAATGAATAGGATTGTAAATAAGTCCATGATTCTTTGATTACCCAAAGGTTTCGACCCGTTAATAATCCGGTTTGGGTTCTCATTTAGGCCCCAATAAGTAAATGGATTAGGTTTGAATCTTATTTTTTGACCCTGGTCCTAAGTTCCGAGTCTAGTTCCACCTTGATTTCAGCCCGTGTACTCGATACCCAACATATACAGGTTTTTAGAATTTTTCTCAAAAAATTATTTTTCTTTAAAGCATTCTCTACACATACCTAGACTCAGAGCTGAACCTGCCCCATATACAAAACCAGTTTTGGTTCTGGCTCTATATTCTCATTAACAGTTCCGGTTCTAAGTCTCGAAAATTGGTTTTGAACTAGTTCTGAGTCCGGGTCTATTATAGATTCAGACCAAAACTGACCTATTTGCAACCCTACAAACGAATCACCTCAAGAGATCCCCTTTCACCATGAAATGCCCCAAGTATGTAGATCCATAGTTACTGCCTAGTTCCTAGTTCAATTCATTCGCATTTGAGAGCTTGATCAGTAAATTGATTTAATTTGCTTGTCAATTCATTTGATTCAATGAACTAATTCATCTGTGCCAATACTATAGGTCCTATCATTATCACTAAGGCGTTGCATCTAAAATCCAAAATACTCTATAACCTGTTTGTTTGTGTTAGCATATATAGGGTGGTTAACAATGACATTAAATAATATTTTTTTAGAGAAATAGGACAAGGAGAAAAGATGCGATTTTTGAAATTTTAGCTTTATTTTCATTGTTAACCACTCCATGCATTTAGGTTTTATATATATTAATGCAAACAATCACAGCCTATAGATAAAATTTACTCCAACTAGAGTTTGACCCAAAATCATATCGATTGATAGTGTAAAATCAATGGTTAAAATAAATTCAAAGTAAAATTTCATGTACATTGGTGATGGAGCTTAATGTGGGGCTAACTCTAGTTGGATCAGAGTTAGATATGGAGCACTACTATATAGGGTGTAGTTCTTTTGAGAGGATCTGCTTTTTAGCTAGGAACCAATAATGAAATTGTAGAACTAAGAGAACAATGTGAGATTATATTTTCTTGTGATTTTCCAATCCAACATGTTTAACACTCGCATCGAGTACTTTTATGGGTGGGCAAAAATTATATAGATTAATAGTTCATAATTGGTGTTTTTAGCATGAAAAAATGTTGTACTTATAGAGTTCTATTGACAAATTTCTCACTCACCCCAACCCCCAATGGAAAACTCTAATAAAATTTATTATAGTCAATGAGAAGTTTGTAACCCGCCTGTACTAAAAATAGTATTTTCAAGAGTGGTTGTAGGCTTACCTTCTTAACTTCTGTTAAGTATAAATGAGTTCACACTAATAGGAGCTCTCATCAAAAGTTTGAATGCAAGCCAACACTAACTGATTTTTTGTTCTTGCCCTTACTTTCACTGGAGTTAGTGAATGTGCGGCCGATGCCTGATTCAAAATGTTTATCTGTAAGCTGCAATGATTGTTATTATAAATGAAGATTCAGATCTATGGTTTTGTAGAAAAATTTTGTTATTTTTATTTTTTTGTAAGAGTTTTTCAGAAAACATGGGGCAATTGTAAAAGGATTTGACCTAAATTTGGAATCTGCTCCCGTTGGGATATTATGTAATGTTGGATTGGCAATAGAATTTGAAATGATCCAATGCTTATTGATATATGAAGTAGAAGACGACCCAGTCCTCTTCAAGTGCTAGGGATAAAAGAATTCTCTTTCCAAGTGAATTTTTCATACTGCATAAGGAGTCAATAGTGAGTATCAGTATCCAACATGTTCATAATAAGACCATAAATAAAATTGTTAAGTTGTAAGGTGCTCGATTTAATTCGAAGGTATAATAGAACAAGAATGCACAGGGATGGATAAGCCTTAAAACAAAGATCTTGACAAGATGTCACTGTCTAATAATTTTCGAGGAGCTATTGTTCTAACAAGGAGAAGGCTTCTGGGCTACTGCAGCACCTATTTTGGCAGGTGTAGTTACTACTTTAACTTCTTATGTGCAGGTTTCTTCAGGAATTGAGAGGCTAAAACACATTCTTTACAAAGTCATATCAAAATCAGACAATCAGTTAACATTCCAGATTCACACAATTGCCCACTCATGCTCAATCACACGTCACCAATGTAATATATAACTAAATCTATAAAAGAAACACATAGTATGCCACAGACAATATACCCATAATTAATTCTGGATGTGTCGGTGATGGATGTTTCCAGCATTGCAAATTTCTTCTAATGGTGTTGTTGTTGATTGCCCCTGGTATATGCAGGAGCCACTTTACTTGCAGTGGAAACAGTGGAACTGTAGGAGCGACTGCCACTATCATTGTATGTTGAAAACAGAAAAGGAAAGAGAGGGAAAAATTAGTATTATAGTTATCATAGTAAACGGAGGGAATAACATGCACTACAGAGCCAAAACTTGCCCGAATAAAAACTTCATAAATCACAAACAAAAAATGAAAATTTTCTATAAAAAAAAGCCATAAGAAAAAGCCCAGTAAAGGTAAAGCAATACAGAAAGAACCCATCAAAGCATTCAATGGGTTTTCAACATTTGCTTGCTATAGGATGAAAATCTTATAAATTGGGTCATAACCCACAAGAGAATCAGTGAAGAACACAAGAAATGTAATAGTAGAAGCTCATCATATCATTTCTTATTGAGGTTGAAATTGGGCCATCTTCCAAAACACAGTTCACAGAAAATGAGAAACACAAATAACCCCATTAGTATATTAGATCAGACAAATCAGTAACACCCAAGAAGATTTAAAAGGAAAAGAAAACTTGTATTTTGAAACAGAAGGACGAACTCCAAAGCTATAGACCCAGAAAATAAAATAAAATAAAATAAAAAACAGAGAGAGAGATTCACTTACCACAATCAGCTGTATCAGCTGGCAAAGTACAACTCAGTCCGACCCTCATATAACCCGCATAACCCGACCCACATGAGAGATGGATTGGTCACGGGTCAAGAATATCTGACCTGCAATTAAACGGGTCAGGTTAGGGTTGACCCGTTTGACCGCTTAACCCGCATTAATTTTTATCCTTAATTAAATCTATTAAAAACATAAGCAGAAAGTGTTCCTCATGGTTATCTTCTCTTCCATCCTTTCACATTCCTCGGTTTCTTTCTTGCTCTTTACTTTCTTCCTTGTTTTCAACTCCTATTTACATGAGCCATGCTTGTATTGTGGTTTAAATTTTGATTTAACAAATGTAATTGATTCAGGTTATGCGGCCTAACCCGACCCGCATTACCCGCATAGGCTATGTGGGTTAAAGCAGGTTGGGTCGGTTGACCCGTGGCAGGTGCGGGTTAGGGGTTATTGACCCGTTTAATAAACAGGTCGGATGCAGGTTAGGCTGTTTTTACCCGTTAGCCCGACCTGACCCGATTGCCACCTTTAGCTGTAAGAAGAACACAACTGAGAGAAGCCATTAACCTTCAGACCAGGAAAAAATTCCCACTTGACAGTCATGGCTATTGTGGCAAGAATACAAGCATTCTAACAGGAATCTGAAACCAGAAACTAACTAGAGTATAAAAGGGTCATTCAAAGGATAGAGGAAGAGAGCATTAAAGGGAGGAAAAAAGAGGCAATGAGACCTTCTCTTCTTCTCTCACATTAAATGGAAAGAGTAAATTTAAAGGAGAGAGAGAGAGTGGTGGGTGCAAAATGATGAAATTCAAACCATTTATTCACAAGAAAAGAGTCTAAGGAGTACGAACCAGAAAAATAAGGTATAAATGATACAATTCAAGTCATTACATTTAGAGAAATGGCACAAATTCTCTTTTGGATTTGCCTCACAATTTCTAGCACTTACCTTCAGGCCTCACTTCAACCCATGCAAGTAGTGCTACCACACCAACAACACATACATCTGCTCATAACAAGGCATGATAACTAATCATATAAGCAATTATAAATGATGCAAAGAAACAGATAGACAAAATGGATTCCTGCGATACTATATTTCTACAGTACTCTAAATTATCTCATTCCATGAATTGAAACATAGGTTGTGTACTTCCCTGATTCCCAACGTTACTAAAGCATCCAAAAGCACCTCAAATCAGCAATGTACTCTCCAAAATGAAAACCCTCAAATCTTAGACCTGGAACACAAAGATTGGAAAACTAGACACAAAAGACTCACTTACAGAACTAAACCCCAGTTTCTAGCAGTAAGCAAGCTCTAAATAAGTACTTGCTAGGTCCATCGATCAAACACATGAAACCCCAAAACAAATTATATTATTATCCATCAAGAAAAAAGGAGAAGAGATAAGTTTTGTTCGAGAAAAAGACAGCTGAAATTAAGAGAACCTTAATTACTATAAATAGCAACCACTTCATCTACAAGTTTGAACAAAATCCAGTCAGGTCTAAAAGCATGTATAGCTTAAATGAATGAAGAGAAACTAATAACTCTAACCAATCAAAGCCAAATGAATGATCAGAAAAACATATGAAAAGTAGAATCTAATTTTAGACGATGATAATGTAAAGTTCATCAACCAACAATGGCAAAAACAATTACTTATTTCACTTATTTAAAACCTTCATTGCAGTTTCTAAAATTCTAACCAATCAAAGTCATAAGAATAATGATAAAAACAGAGCAGAAAGCATTTGACCAGGATCAAAAGAATCAAGATTTTTTTTTTTTTTTTTTTTTTTTGTTATCATCATCAATCAAACACTTGAAATACACAAATAGTCATTAAATGATGATTCTTACAGCTTAAAGGACCAATTACTATTATTGTTAAAGAAAAAGAAGGAAAAACACTCAAATCAAGCACAAGATCTCACCACAGATTCAATCAATAAAAAAAAAACTTTGCTTGAAACTAAAAATCTTAACTTTTTTGGGGTTGGTTACATGAATTCTATTTCTCCATTCCTTTTAGAATTCATGTTTGAGTTCTGAATATATATATATATATATATGTATATTGGATGTTATCTACCTAATGCAATTCTCCTCTTTTTACCCGAGCTTGGGACTTTGCAATAAAAACAGATCAATTTCAAACCAATGTAGTTTTGACTATATATCATCATCATCACCATCATCATCAAAATATTGTCCCAACTTTGTTGGTGCCAGGCTGCGAGCTACATGTATTCTAAATGAAAAAAATGAAATGCCTAAAGAGAGAAAACATTTCATTTCAGAGTCATACCGAAATTGTGTCGGAGCCAAAACATTAGAGAATAACATGGAAAGGGTCATGGTTCATGGTTCACCACCCAAATCTAATTTTGCACTTGGAAGCACTTGCACAGTAAAAGCATGGAATGTAAGAAATCTGAGAACCATTCGCCCTAGGGCCACAATTGGATCCTTCTAAAACCTAACTGCCCAGCAATGAATTAATTTTACCTGTAAATCTAATTTACTTGTAACTGGTTATGTAAAGCAATGAACAAAAGGATTGATGCATTCAAGCCCTAGAAAGAAGGAAAAAGAAAAATAGATGATGCTGCACAAGTCATCTAAAATCGCTGCAATAGCACGAGATGGATTTACATAAAAGACCGTGGGTGAGTGGTCCACCCACAGTCACCGTTGGGCATACACTCATATCTATTCTCTCTCTATATGTTGTTCGGGTCTTCCGAGGATGGAACTGATCCATAATACTTTTCTTGGCCAATACTAGAAATCTATCAGCTGGATCCACTTTTGAAATTTAAAATGCTCAAAATCACTGTCTCGCTAATTTCATGATTAATCTAAATTCATTTCAATCAGAACTACCTCTACAATCATGTAGAAAAGCATGAGTTGAATCTTTCTGGGCTTTTTTATTTTAATCCGTTGTGATCGACATGAAGGTGGATGTGAGTTTTTTGGGCTGTAAGTTTCCTCATGTAGGAAAACAAATAACTGGGTGTGAGTTTTTTTTGGGCTATAAGTTTCCTCATGTAGGAAAACAAATAACTGGGTGTGAGTTTGTTTTGATGAGTTTACAGTGTCATTTCAGAGAATTCTCTAAATCCTAACCTACTAACATCATCTCAAAAACTGTTTCTCTGTTTCATTTTCTTTCTTTCTTTTTTTCTATTTTTAATTCATGCAACTAATTTACATACAGAGATATGGCTCTTGGGGGATGCTAATGCTACAGAAGTATCAAGCTGAGTATTGATGGCTACATTTGTTCTCTTGTTCTCTACTCATTTTATGCCAAGTTTCTTTTACACGACTTATATCGAGCATGTAACACATGAATCCTAGTATTGGCAGTCTAATCTAAATGACATTAGATCTTAGTAGAACATTATAACAATAAAATAAAATGATAAATATTTATCAACCAAAAGCAAAAAGGAAAAAACAGACATTTATTGTTACATGAAGATGGTTGTTTGCCTACGTTTCCAAGTAAACAGAGGTGGTTAAAGAAATTATAACGATCTCGACCTGGAATCAAGTCAAACAATACATACATACAAACGGAAAGAACTACAACCTCATCAAATAAAAAATACTGAAATTACAGAAGCATTAATCAACCAATAAACTAACAGTACACAAATGCCATGTAACTGATCATTTGCAAAAGAAATCTAACGAAGTAAAACAGAACCATGCCTATGCAATGTTATGGCAACATAAAACATAACAAAATGATCAAGACCCGAAAGAAAGTCTATGTACAATTAACATATATGCAAAAGACATTACTCTCTTTACATGGCCATCAAACGCATACTTATACGACACCCATATAACAGACGACCAAGGACTCAGGTAAAGGAAGTAAACTTCTGAAAAGTATAATCAGTAAACTGGTTCAATCAATGTGAAACCAAAACTTAGGAACCCATAAAAAATGAACTGAAAAAGGAACTATGTTTCAAACTACATGAAACTGGATTACAGACATATTTTTCAAAATCCCAAAATCTCAACGACCTAGAAAGTGCAACCACGCAATTGCAAACAACCAATTAGGAGAACATCAACAGACCCGCATGTTTATCTATCAAAACAATGTAGATAGCAAAATCACCACAAAATCCATCACCTGCAGCTGTAGATATACGTACCCAGATGAGGCAAACGAAGACTTCGAAAAAGAGGCTACTTTAACTCTGAAAAAGCTAGTGGAAAACTTCAGCTGATGCAGACACCAAAAGAATACAATGGGCTGCTTAATAAAATGATCTAGCAGGAATATTCAACCTCAGTGAGAGATATCTAGTTTTGGGTTTAGTATTTTGAAATACCAGAATTTGGGTCCGGCCCAGCTCAAGAAGAGCTGAAAAATATGTGGCCTAACCTAAATCCAAGCTTAGACCCGATGTTTTGGGGCAACGCTTGGAGCCCTAGACCTGGAAACCAGCGTCATACACTCTGAAACAAGATTTTCACTCCCAAGGTTGAAAGTTGCAAAAAAACTTTGAAGTCCCGAGTCTGTCTGACTGTCCAGTTGAAATGAAAAGGTTTTTTTTTTTTCATATTTTAAAGAAACTAAAACTTATTCATGTTGGAGTTGGTGAAATTGGATCTGTGAACAAAGACTAAAAAATGAAAGCTAAGGCACATAATTGCTTTTCTTAAGATGTTTTATGCCACCTACTTCGTGGGACCACTTCACAAATAGGTGTGCCGCCTCCAAAAACAGTGAAGCTCATTAAGTGGACGATGATCTTCGCTTGTTAACACGGAGATTAACCCCGAACTCATCTGCCCTTTAAGGACCCAAAAGCAGAATCATATGACCCACAATATGCATGATGAAAATTTTCAAACGATGTACATAATGCATGATAGATGAGACCCACATAAAGATGATGTCTTCAACTTGTTTCTCTTAGTTTATATTGGTCCGTTAAGAACCGATAGCAAGCCCGACAGATATAAAAATCACAAATCACTGACTTTTTGGAGTGAAGTTATTCGAGATTAGTAAAGTCTTTTGGAAGTAGTTAAAAAACCATATCCACTCTCTAGGAGATCATCAGATCCAATTTGGCCCATAATCAAATCGGCTCAACCCAATTAAGACTTAGTCAACCCGGCCCAGCCGCAATCCAACTTGGGTTAGGCCGAATAAGTTGTGAAATAAGGTAGCGTTTGGTTCGCTGAAATGATTCTTAACAGGAATGGAATGGAGGTTAGAATGAGCCTGGAATGGAATGGAGCCTGGAATAGTAATTCCCATTCCAATGTTTGGTTAGACAGAGGAATCAATCTAGTAATGAGATTCTCATTCACATTCCTGTGTTTGGTACGCTGGAATGATTCTAGGAATGGAATAAAATTTATATAAACCGACCAATATACCCCTGTGACAAGATACCTTAAACATGATTTACAATAGCAATAAACATCAATAAAATCTCCATATAACATGTTACTAAACTTAAACATCACATATATTATCTAAACCAAGTCATTTAAAAGTTTGAATTCATCCAACTTGTCCAAAATAACATCCACATAGTGCTTAAAACAAAGAGTAGCAAATATAAAATATAGATAATCAATGCATGCATCAAAGAGCTCCACTTAACAAAACCCTCACAAAGTCTTTTTTCTCATCATCTTCCAAAGTAAAAAAAACTGTAGTCATCTCATGATCACGGTCTATAGTAATCAAGGCTCTATGGCGTTCCATCCTTGATAGATTTGGAAGCTTGCGAAGTTCTTCATTGATTTTATCTCTCTTCGTCGCTATATCCAAATCAACACCAATAGCTCTACTGAACTTCTCAGTAGCTTCATCAATCTTATTGCCTATGATCATGGCTACTTCTCGAAATCCATCCATATTATCGATGCTCCTTCTCCTTTTTCCTTTCTGACTAGTTCCTTCATTATTGAATGAAGCTGTGGACATTTCCTCTAAATTCACAGGACAATTTTCTGTATCTTCATCCTCCTCATTTCTAGTCAGCTCATCCAATATATCTTCAGTGGTAGCAGCTGCCCTTCCTGTGACACGATCTCTACCAAAGATAGTGCAAAGCATTTTATAATGTGGAAAACTCCTAGTCCTCCACTGAGCTGCACCCTTATGCGTCTACAAAAAATATATAAAAAAGACAAATAAAGTAATATATTCAAAGGACAGATAAGAATACATCAAATAATTCCTCAAATAATAATACATTCACATAACCATTCCAAACTTCATCTTCTGCAACCACCAAATTCTCTGTGAATCACATCCAAATCCACTGCAATTTACCCCATTAAGCATATCATACACAATACGGAAGTCCTTTTTCATTGTCTTAATTCTTGAATCAATGTGTGGCTTGGCTTTAATTCCACTTTGAGGTAACTTTTGCTTTAACACAGATTCAAGCACTCCAAGAAAGCCTGGCTTGAATCCATTGTCAGCCTTATGAGTCTCAGCATTAACTATATCAAACAATGCAAAAACTAACTCTCTGTCCTCAGCTTCTATCCATTTTCTTTTATTCTTCCCTGGCCCCTTCTCACTCATATTTATATCTTCATTCATGTCCATGCCTATTAATATTGGAACAACCAAATCACCAATAACATGATATTTAATTAGCCATGAACCAACAACATAATATAGAAAAATGCCACAATGAATATAATGTATAAAAATAACATGATATAGCAATTTAAATTAACCATTACAAATAATCACTCCAATACCAGCATATAAAAGATGAAACCATTACAAACTTTGCCTTTAAAATCAAAACAAATTCAAATAGTTCATCTCCACACATTAAACATAGAAACAGCCATTTATTGTCTAAATGAGTCCATTCATTTGAAGTCTCTACAGTACCAATTACATCCCTGTCTCCTTCGTTGTCATCCTCGTTTAGTTCTATATCTTCATATGAGTCCACAAGTAACTCGTTCCTTATATAGTTATGAAGCAAACAACACACCAAGATAATATGAACTTGAATATTAATGGGATAAAAGGCAGGACTCCTAAGAATTGCCCATCGTTTTTTCAATATCCCAAAGGCTCTTTCATTACATTTCTAGCAATCGAATGCTTCATGTTAAAATATTCCTCCGCGCTCGTCGGTTGACGTCCATTACTCCACTCATTCAGATGATAACGTTGACCTCTATACAGTGCAAGAAATCCTTCACCATTTGTGTACCCAGCATCAACTAAATAGTAGGTACCTTAAACAAATTGAACATTGTTTTATGTTAGTTATATATAATCTTTTCAAGAAATTAGTTTATTATTGATTTTGTAACAGTATTGTATCTTACCACGTAGAACAACTAAACCATGTCTTTTAGCAATTGCATCCCGTAATACTCGACCATCAGCGGCTGACCCCTCCCAGCCAGGCAATACATATGTAAATTGTAAATCTGGGTTACACGCTGCAAGGACATTAGTTGCAATGTAATTTTTTCTAGTTCGATACCTAGGTCTGTCAATAGCCGGCACATGGACCGGTATGTGTGTCCCATCTAAAGCTCCTAAACATCCCTACAAGACATTACAATGCATCAAAATATATTTACACATAGATGATAAATTACACAGCTATAATTTTAAAAAAATATGAATCATTTACCTTAAACCACTTCCATTTTTCATCTACCGAGTTTTCTGGTATTGGCTTAGGTTTCTTGTATAATTCTCCCTGTAATCTAATGACTGCAACCAAAAACCTTTTCAAATGCCTACTGATTGACTCAGCTGAACGATTAAACTCACTCTGAATTACCCTATTTTTAACATGATGAGCAAGGATATGCAAGGAAATTGCAACTTGCTCATCAACTAACATGTGTCTGGTTGGTTCCAGCTTCCCAATTGTGCTAAGCAAGTGATATAACTTCACAAATGGTCGCCTAGTCATTCTAAAATTGTTCAAACATGTTTGATCACTCTTATTCACCCAATTCTCAATTATTTCTCTATTACCATAGTAATCTAATTGGTACCTAGATCTAACCCACGCGTGCATTGTTTCTCGAATAATTTTTATGATAATTGTAGGAATAGCCCCAGAAGATGTAGAATGTCCAACCACCATTGCATAACTAGTGCCAGTTTCTTCACTTTCAATTTTCTTTTCGTTAAACTAAGACGTGTCATAGCTGTCATCAAAGAAATATACATCAATTTAATATAAAATAGAAGAACCAAGCATTTCAAAGTTGCGTTATAAAATAGAAGAAAGAACCCTCACTGTCTTCCTCAGTCCAACCCCCTCTCTCTGTCTCATCCCAGCCCTCCTTTCACAGTCATAGCCCAGTCCCCTCTCACTGTCCCTCAATCCCAGCCCCACTCTCATTCACACTCAGTCCCAGCACCCCACCTGAACTGTCCCTCAGTCCCAATTCCCTTTCTCACTGTCTAAGCCCAACCCTCTTCTCACTGTCTCAGTCCCAGCACCCATGTCAGAAATTAACCTCAGTCCCAGCCCCCTCTAACCTCCCTCATGCCCAGCCCCCTAATCATGGACACTTAGTCCCAACACCCTTTCCTCTCTCTCCCTCAATCCCAATTCCCTCTATCTCTGTCTCAGCCCCAGCCCTTTCCTCTCACTGTCTCAGTCCCAGCAGCCCACCTGAGATTAGCCCCAGTCCCAGCCCCCTCTCACCTCCCTCATTCCCAGCCCCACTGTCATGCACACTCAGTCCCAGCACCCTTTCCTCTCACTGTCTCAGTCCCAACAGCCCACCTGAGATTAGCCCCAGTCCCAGCCCCCTCTCACCTCCCTCATTCCCAGCCCCACTGTCATGCACACTCAGTCCCAGCACCCTTTCCTCTCACTGTCTCAGTCCTAGCACCCCACCTGAAATTAGCCCCAGTCCCAGCCCCCTCTCACCTCCCTCATTCCCAGCCCCACTGTCATGCACACTCAGTCCCAGCACCCTTTCCTCTCACCGTCTCAGTCCCATCACCCCACCTGAAATTAGCCCCAATCCCAGCCCCCTCTCACCTCCCTCAATCCCAGCACCACTGTCACTCAATCTCTGCCCTAGCCCCCTCTCACTCTCCCTCATCCCCAGCTGCCTCTCACTAGCCCTCAGTCCCAGTACCCCCCCTCTTAACTCCCTCAGTCCCAGCCCCCTCTCACCTCCCTCAGTCTCAGCCCAACCATCTCGCTCAATTTCTGCCCCAGCCCCCCTCTCACTTTCCCTTATCCCCAGCTCCCCTCTCACTATGTCTCAGTCCTATCAGCCCCCTCACTGCCCCTCAGTCCTAGCCCCACCCTCACTGTCCCCCAGTCCCAACCCTCCTCTCTCTGTCTCAATCCCAGACCCCCTGTCACTAGCCCTCAGTCCCAGGTCCCTCTCACCTCCCTCAGTCCCAGCACCACTGTCACTCAATCTCTGCCCCATCCCCCCTCTCACTCTCCTTCATCCCCAGCTGCCCTCTCACTAGCCCTTAGTCCCAGCACCCCCCTCTCAACTCCCTCAGTCCCAACCCCCTCTCAACTCCCTCAATCCCACCCCCCCCCCTCAACTCCCTCAATCCCAGCCCCACTCTCACTTTCCCTCATCCCCAACTCCCCTCTAACTATGTCTCAGTCCCATCACCCCCCTCACTGCCCTCAGTCCCATCACCCCCTCACTACCCCTCAATCCCAGCCCGACCCTCACTGTCCCCCAGTCCCAGCTCCCTTTCTCTCTGTCTCATCCCACCCCCCTCACTGTCTCAGCCAAGCATTCTCACTGTCCCTCAATCCTAGCCCCCTCTCACCTCCCTCATTCCCAGCCCCTCTCTCATTCACACTCAGTCCCAGCACCACTCTCACTCAATTTCTGCCCCAGGCCCCTCTCACTCTCCCTTATCCCCAGCTGCCCTCTCACTAGCCCTTAGTCCCAGCACCCCCCTCTCACCTCCCTCAGTCCCAGCCCCCTCTCACCTCCCTCAGTCCCAGCCCCTCTCTCATTCACACTCAGTCCCAGCACCCCACTCTCACTATCCCTCAATCCCAATTCCCTCTCTCACTGTCTCAGCCCAACCCTCCTTTCACTGTCTCAGTCCCAGACCCCCTGTCACTAGCCCTCAGTCCCAGCCCCCTCTCACCTCCCTCAGTCCCAGCACCACTGTCACTCAATATCATCCCCAGGCCCCATCTCACTCTCCCTCATCCCCAGCTGCCCTCTCACTAGCCCTCAGTCCCAGCACCCCCCTCTCACCTCCCTCAGTCCCAGCCCCCTCTCACCTCCCTCAGTCTCAGCCCAACCCTCTCACTCAATCTCTGCCCCAACCCCCCTCTCACTTTCGCTCAACCCCAGCTCCCATCTCACTGTGTCTCAGTCCTAGCACCCCCTCACTGCCCCTCAGTCATAGCCCCACCCTCACTGTCCCTCAATCCCAGCTCCCTCTCTCTTTGTCTCATCCCACCCCCCTTACTGTATCAGCCAAGCATTCTCACTGTCCCTCAATCCTAGCCCCCTCTATCTCTGTCTCTCAATCCCAGCCACCTCTATCTCTGTCTCTCAATCCCAACCCCCCTCTCACTTTCCCTCATTCCCAGCCCCTCTTTCACTGGCCCTCACTCCCAGCCCCCCTCTCACCTCACTATGTCCCAGCTTCCCCTCTTTGTCTCATCCCAGCCCCTTCACTGTCTCCTTCAGGAACACTCCCTCTCACTCTCCCTCTGTCTTAAACCCCCTTTCTGTCTCATCACACCTGCCACCCCCCTCCATTCTCTGTCTTACTCCTAGCCCCTTCTCACCGTCCCTCTGTCCCAGCCCTCCTCCTCCCTCGCCCAGCCCCCTTTCCCTCTCTCTCTCCCATCCCTCTTTTCCTTTCTTAGCTAGCCCGCTCTCCTTCTCCCTCTGTCCCTCTCACCCAGCCCATCTCACTTTCCCTCTGTCCCAGCCCCCCCTCTCTCTATCCAACTTCCCTCCCTCTCTTTGTGCCCCCCTTTCTGTCCCCCCTTCCTCTCCCTTCCTCTGTCCCAGCTCTCCCTCTCACCGAGCCCTCTCACTCTCCCTATGTCCCACCCCCAAAAGTTAGGGTTCAAATGTAGGCAGAGATCTGTGTGTGCGTCTGTAGCAGTGTCTTCTAAAAAGAGAGGAGAACATGAGAGAGTGAGAAAGAGAGATCAGTACCTGGTATGGCTCGATGGCGTGCGATCGGCGATGACAGAGAAGCAAAGACAGAGCAAAGATAAAGATGGAGAAAGCGAGGGGGAGGGAGGTCGCAACCGAACATGGAGAAAGGGAGGGGGAGAGAGGCCGCAGACGAAGATGAAGAAAGTGAGGAGGAGAGACGGCATAGACGAAGATGGAGAAAGTGAGGAGGAGAGAGGGCGCAGACGAAGATGCAGAAGACAAGAGGGAGAGAGGGCGCGAGATGAAGATGGGTGAAGGATGGTGAGCGCTCGATCGGGTTAGGGTATTATCGACTTCACGAATGATCACAAAGGAATGGAATGGCCATTCCTCTGCGCCCTTGATGGAATGGCCATTCTTCTCTCTAATGGAATAGAAATTCTTGCAAGAATGGTCATTCCGTCAATTTTAAACGAACCAAACGTGGGAATGGTTATTCCAATGGAATGACCATTCCATTCCCTCCTTCATTCCACCGAACCAAACGCCCCTTAAAAGTCTCCTCATTCTAACTTAAAAGTTCCAAGCATAAGTCCACCACTTAGGATCCAATTTTACATAGACTCATATGATTAGTTGAAAGGATCCCTTATAAATGGCTTTTCTTGTACAACATATCCGATGTGGGATGTGAGCTACATATAATTTGAGGCAAGTTTTGGTTCTCAAAAGGGTTATTTTTCATAGAATTTTTAATATATTTTCTATGTAAAAAATGCATAAATTTAAGTGCTTTCCAAGAAAATAAAATCCAAACTTTGGATTTCTTGAAATTTTCCAACAATTCATCTTTTGGTGCCAAATCTGGAAACTAATACATGATTCCATGGGTAACCTAGAGCTAATAACTGAGAATGATTCCATAGGTAATCTAGAGCTAATAACTGAGAATACACCTATGTAGATGCACCTACCATTCCACGGGTGGCACACTTTTAACTGGCCCGTCAATGGGTCATACTGACCTGTTGACCCTGTTTGCTGTCTATTCCATAAACTAGTGCAGGTATTTTAGGAGGAAGGGCCAAGGCCTAGTGGATACAGCAAGCCATTATCAGAAGGGCTGGGATTGAGACTGGCGTTATCCGTGTGACAACTGCATATCCTACTTGTGGTGGGACCCATATCTTAACCGTTCTGATAACCACATGCTACAAGATCCTGATGACGATTGAAAAATGAAATTTAGGGAATCTGAAACCTGCGTAGATTTTGGGGTGGGTTTGGAGTTGAGCTTTGGTCATTTAAGCTTGACTTGGAAGCCACTTTGATGTAAACTCTATGTACATATCATGTGTGACATTTTTGAAATTTGGTACTGTAAGGACCCGATCCCAAGATTTTTTTTATTTTTATTTTATTTATAATTGTATATTATTATTATTATTATTATATTTATTATTTAATTTTGATCTTAAAATTAGACCATGCTTGGACCCCACCCATTCATTGAATTAAAATTGTCATCGTTGTGATATCATCTTGTTTTGAGTGGGACCCAACATTGAATGATGGGGATTTAGATTTTAAAATGTTAAACTTTGTTAGGGGAATCATGCTTCAGTCAAATTGGAATCCCATGAAAAGAACCCACGTATCCCACTAGATTTCTCTCTCTCTTTATGCAAAGAATGTGTCTTACACCATCTCCTCCACCTACCTCAACTGAACTACAAGGGGAAGCCACGTTGAGCATATCTCCTTCCCACTAAAACAAAGGAAAAACTTCCTCTGTCCTCCTTATATGAAGAGATCTTACCTGTACGAACCTTTTCTTTACAACACTTCCTAAGTACCAATCTCTCTCTATCATACCAGTCTTTACTACCTTTCAAGCTCTCTCTCTTACAGATTTTCTTCTCCACACAAGGTCTCCTTCCCCATCGAGGTAATTCACACATCTCCTTTCTCTAATAATTTCTAGCTTACTATAACTATCTTTGTTTTATTCCTTCCCTTTTTCTTTTACTTCTTTTAGGAATATTGATTTAGTATTATCTATATGCTTTGCTTTTGCATACCCATATCATCACCTTTGCAGAATTGATTTTCCACCTTCTCTCAACACCTACACCAACCCATGTTTATAATATGAACATAGGCCTTATTCTCTTAAACAAACAGAACACCAGTTTCTTTGTTAGCTCTATCACTTACCTCTATTTCCTTTATTTGTTTTCACCCATGTTTATGGTGTTCCATGTTTTCCTTCACATCATATTTTACCGCATTCTTCTTCATCTCTCAGTCATCATCTCCATCATATACCACTGTAACAATATTCTTTTCTTTGGCTTCTTCTGACTTTTTCATATTCATTTATGTTATGCGTTCTTCTTTCATATTTATTTTGTAGTTTCATCTTGTCTGTTAATTTCTTTGATGCTCTATTTTAATTATACATCATGTATAGTCATCGAGATGAAGAACCCATCTTCACTACTGTAAGCCTCCAAATGCGCATTTCACCCATCATAAAAATCCAAACATTACACGCATTTGCCATTCTACCAACTTGCAGAATTTTAAATTTAAGGCCAACACTTCACTTGGGGTTGAACCCAAGCATCTGCACTGCATCTCTCCATTATCACATCCTCATCTTCCTCATAGAAACTATATGCAGAAGTTAGTGGGAAGCCAACTTAGAACTTAAGTGTTTGTGGCTGCTGCAACTCAAGACTTTAAAACTAGGCTGTTTTACTTTAAGAACCAGTACCCAACTATGCTATCCCTCTTAACAAACAAGTCATTCTCAATCTCTGCAATTCTAAAAGTTCTTCCTTTTCTACAGTTTTTCTTCTTCTTTCTATTTCTATTACACTCATACTTCTCCACTTTATTTATTTATTTCTTTTTAACTATTTTCAAGTGTCCATCTCCACCTTTGTATTCTACTATGTTCCTCTAACCAAACAACCCATCATTCTCCACCTTTCATTCTAGTAAGCCAGACACAACTTCATTAATTGTTACAATTTACCATGGAAACAATCCGCCCATTCATCACCAATGGACCCATCTAATCTAAGTCTAGACCCAACTAGTTCTCATTCACCTCCAATCTTCATCACAAGTAAATCACCAAAATCATTTATAATATATAAATTCAACCATTCAACTCAGTGCCATGCAACTGAGAACATATATGTATCACATCACCAATAGTTGGTCCCACTTGAGTCCAATATCCAAACTTTCTATTAGACCTCTTGGACCCACCAACCTTGACCCGCATAAGATACCAATATAACTCTATGTCATTGTGGCCCACCATCCTAGCCTACTTGGTCTATATGTTTCATTCATGCACGGGCCCAAGTTCATGATCCAGTAGTCTGAGCCCACTCACTATCCATTTCCACAAACTATTGGCCATGGTCCACCTTAAATATATACATGTGTAACTCCTACTATATATGGCCCACTTGCAATATTTAATATTTTGGGCTCAAACCACATGTCTCAACCCATCAAACCCAACCTTTACCCAAACCAAACCCATTAATTGCACATGAACCTGGATCCTAATTATTAGTTACCTATCATGACCAGGGAACCACATCAAGATTCCAGAACATCCAGGTCAGGGCAAATTTAATCAGGTGATCATCGTGAATCCAAGCAAGTAACCTTACTATGGTTCTCTAGTATTAGAGTTTTCTAATTTGCCTTCTAAAATATTAAATTGTTATGTGATCCTTGGTTTCATGCGGGGCTCAATCCTGGTATCTTAGCTTATCTAGGGCCATTGATTTTATTAATATGATTGAACCTTTATGAATTAATTTGTGAACTCAACAATCATCAAAATTGTAAATATTGAACTTATTCCATGTTCATTTGATGCTACCATGAGATATAAAAAAATTCTTATATGATCCCTTACTAGAAATATTTATTTCATGGTTGGACTCCAAAATTGTGACATAATTCTAATTGTGTTGCAAAAATGTTTCACATCATATTTTGTTAAGAAAATTTAATTTTGAGTCTTATGGTCCACCCTTGAATGCAATCCTTAACTTTTGAGGCATTATCCAACGCATGGGCAACGCAACGTGGGGATTCTCACATGCGGACTCTAGCCCTCTTTATGGGTATGACATTGGGGCCTGGGAACCCCTTTGTGCATGATAATTAGACTGCAGCTAGTCTCTTATGGCTTCGGGCCCTTATATGTGTGATTATGGCTTCGGGCCCTCATATATGTGATTATGGCTTTGGGCCTTTATGTGTATTGTGGCTGAGGAGATGCCTTTTCTTAAAATAGATCATATGATCTTTATTTTATTGTCAATATACATAAATTATTGCAAAATTATTCATGTTACCATTGACTTGTTAATATTTCTTAATACCTCATTTTTTATTGGATTATCCTTGAATTAATTATTATTTGTTCATCGTACCCAGATTTCTATCATTTGATTGAATAATTGTTTGCTATAGTTTTATAGTTTGTTTACTTGTGAAGCTTTATGCTCATATGTGTTTGTTTTTTTTTTTTCTTTTCAGACATTGAGATTGATCCCACCAATAATGAAGAACCTTAGCTTATTTACGGGAAATGGGCGAATCTTGAGAATCGAGTCACTACTTAGTTTTTTTAGTGTTTATTTGGTTTTATTATGTAGTTGGACTATGACATATCTATTTGAATATTTCATTACTTTGAGAGCATTGGTATTAAGCATTTCTGTTTATCTTCTATTAATGACTTAACTATTAATGATTTAATCCAATCTAGTTGACTATGAATCCTCTCAAATAATGATTTTATTAAATGAATGATTTATAATATGAAATGTGAGACCGTTACGCCATGAACTTTGAGGGTCCTAAGGATCTCGGAATTCGGGGCGTGACAGGTGCCATTCAAAGGTGTCATGATTGCATGGCAATGGTTACAACTAAGAATTGAAATCGCGTCTAATTGGATCTGATTCCATATTAATATGTTTCTACAGTCAATTATTTCACCAAAATCATAATGTACTAGTAGAGACAACATAAATACTATCTAATAGAAAAATAGAAATGTCATTTCAAATACAAAATTCAGATAATCAAGCCAATCCAAACCCACCATTTTGCATTCAGGTGGTGATCTGACAATCTGGGTTTTAGTCAGGTAAAGTGGGTTTAGGTTTCATTCAGGTGGGGTTTGGGTTTAAGTGAATACTTCTCCATTTTCTCTTTTTCTATACTGTGGTAGTGGTCAACTAGTGATATTGTAACTTGAAGATCAAGGGATTGATCCCGTAGGAAGCGCATGAAACTGAATCATGAGTGTTTTGGTCTCCACGCTTCTTCTTCTTCCTCTTTTTCTTTTTTTTTCTTTTTTTCCTTTTTTTTTTTTTTTGCAATTGAAAATTTCATTATAAGGAAAATAAGGACAAAATAGAAAGCAACCTACAATCCACCCAAAGAGAAACAAACGAAACAAACAACACCCAGCCCCGTAACCCATCAAATCGCTACTCTAAATGAAGTTTTGGTTCAAATTAGAGTAGCTCATTTTTCCCAACAAATGAGCAGCTCTATTTAAAGGCCTAATGACAAAAACCAAACTAACATATTCAAAATTAGAGGATCTGGATTTAATGACTAGAATAATTGATTTTATAGGCCAATCGTAGACCCCGAATAGCATGCACCAACTCCTTGGCACCCAGCAACTGCACACCCTACAGAGGACTATTTCTTTTGCCTTCATCAGAGCAAGGAGGATTGGCGCCCCTGCTTCAACCTCCTTAAAGAGAAGACCTTCGGTCCTTTGAATAGCTCCTGCACATAGAGTATTCCCTTTTAGACTCAAAATAAGTCCAAAGGATGCTTTGCTTTCTATTGCCCTAAAGGAAACGCCTAAGAAGACTAGCACATCATTCTCATGAGGACCACGAGTGGTTTATCCACATTTTTCATCTTCCTTTGGTTGACACACCTAAAGGAAGATACAAGGAAGATACAATCTACTCACAAGGAGCTTATCAATAGATCAAATAATATAAGATATTAGTGGGATACAAGGAAACTCCCTTAAAAGGAAAATTATTCCTCACTTTCCATATAGTCTAAAATCTACATTTTTAAATGTTGATCATTAAGCATAGAAGTCCGATGGTCATGCAAATAGAAACATAACCATCAATCAAGCACATTTATAGGCTGCAAATTATGGGTCAAAAGGTTAAAGCTAAAAGCCAAACGACAGCTATCGCACGGTCACATTAGAAAAGAGCATGACTATCTAATTCCTTTAGTCTAGCACAACTACAGCATGAAACATCCCCCAAGTTATTTGAGTTGATAGAAGTTCTCACTCAAAGAGAGAGACACTTCAACCCGAATAGAAGGATTCTATGCGCACGAGGAATTCACCAAAAGGCTTTCCAATTTAGATATGGAGCACTATATATTGTTCTTATTTCCTTTAACAATCACATGCATTATAAGCTGATTTGTCCATTCATAGAGGATAGCAGCCAAATTATTTTATCTGTATGATTTTTTATAAGAATAAATATATCTTCACATCATTGGGGTTAACAAAGAGGTTTTTTTTATAAAGTTGGGATTTGTTAACACAGTTGGGGCACATGTAGCCCTTGTGTCCCCACTTCGATGACCCTGACCCAAAACAAGACTCGGTATCTACAATCAAATGGGGTCCGTTCCTCTGAAAAACATGTTGGAACCATGTCAGGGAACTCTGTGAAGCCTCTTTCATAAGGCATCTAAAAGTATATTAACGAATGCAACCAAAAGAACTCATCAGCTTTCGTCCAATCAGAATTTCGGGTGATCACCAATCTGAAAGCATTCAATTCTTCAGTCACTGCGTGACCTGACTTGGCAAGTTGACGTATGTGTACATGAGTACAAATGGATCCATATAATGTCCACACATATATTTGTAACAGACACACCCATCCACATCCATCATGGCTTGCGTTCACTCAAATCACATTGACTGGACCCCACAAGCAAGAACATTTCTTAGAATTAGTCTTATGATAACTCTTTTTCTAGCTATGTTCATTATGGTGAGCAAGTTCCTAAAAGTGGATAAAAGCATTATGGTAAATTAAGCAACAAAACTACGTCCATTAATCTCATAAAAGCATTATGGTAAATAAAGCTACAAAACTATGTCCATTAATCTCTCTTGAGATTGATATAAAACCATGTGATCCATGTAAGAAATGACCAATAAGACAGAGCATTTATGGTACCATTTTTCTAGCTATTTAGTCCATTTCCTTAAAAAAAAAACCAAATCTCTTTTGAGGGGTCTATACCATTTGGTTAACAAAGTTTCCAAATAATTATATAATGTCTTCTATCAAATTCCTTTCATTTAAAACATAAAACATGCATGGAAGAATGGCATCCAAAAATGACCTCTTACCTCTTCCCGCGTCTTACCCCATTGGTAAGAGGTGTTGGTTCTGATTGCTCAGGATTCAAATTTGGGCAGCCACATTCTCTTACTTGTGACCTATACTACTTCACCAGGAGTTTCTTTCCTCACCTCAAGGGCTCTCACACCTCATATGAAATCTACTTTCCTTATCAGAGGTTGGGTCCCAGCCCTCTTGATGAATCCTCTTGATGAACTGGGTAAAAATACAAAACATGTATCCAAAGTACTGAGAAAGTATATACGATGCATTAAATGTCGATACCCTCACTCTCATTAGATAATTAGATCTCTATATTTACCATTGTTCGATGTTTGCGAAGAGATCTTGTGATCCTGCTGTCACATTAGGTCATGGTCCCACCTCTTAATGAGACTTTAATATCAACCATGTTAATGTCTACTGCTCATTATTCATTCTGCTATATTATCTATACTTTTGAACATGCAGAGATGAATGAAAGTAATATTCACAGATCGATCCAAATCATGTATCTATTATACATTACCATGCAGAAGTGAGTAGGAGTTTATCAAATTCACTTTCTCAAAATAAGAAAGCTCTGAAAATTACATTATTTCTGGATAATAATCACACACATATGGCCTGTCTAAGACTATGGGATCCCACACACCTCACAGTGCCACATCAAGGCTCCTGAAGAGATCTCCCTGAGGTTCAAAAAACAGGCCTGACCGCGCCGGCGCCAATCCGGTGAAGTTTTCTATCATCTCGGCGGTGAACACATCGTCAAATGGATCGATCGAGGAATCAGCGCTCACCGACGACGATTCGCCCTCATGGTCCACACCACGGACCGGCCTTGCATAATCGGACTTATCATCTTCACCTTCAAATTCCTGGTCAGGGATCCTCTGAGGTTCATCAACACCGTTGATCCCCAAGACCCTTTCCATGTGGGTGGGATCGGAGTCCCGGCCGGTGAGGCCCTGCACCACTGACCTGAACTTGGAGACGCTGGTCTTCACCTTCATGGGGTTCGAGATGTACACTACCTTGATTGGTTTCTTCTTGTGCTTGATCTGTTTGAGGCTCCTGTTGAGATGAGCACTTGGTTTATCCATCGCTAGGGCTCCGGAAGGTGAGAGGGCATCCAAGAAATATATATCCAGCTGAAGGAGTTGAGGAGGCCAATGGCTGGCCTAAGCAACAAAGAAGGGTGGTGGTACTGGTGGTGATGAAGACGACTTGCTACTGCACAGGGGAATACGAAAAGGTGGTGATAGGTTTAGTGATATAGCAAATAGGATTGGGAAGATTGTTGGAGAGGAGGAGTTTCTAGGAAGGGAAGGAGACGGAAAGGAGGGGTGTATGAAGATGAAGGAAGAGAGCAGGAAAAGAGATAGGATGTGGAAGAAACATGAGACAAGGGACGGCTCTTGGAAGTCAGTGCAATGTGGTCTGCTACTGATATTTATTTCAATAATGTCTGCCACGTGGACTTCGAGGAAAGGAGGATTGGATGTGTCTGATGTGGTACGGTGACATCATAATGGTGATGTGGCTTGGAGGCTAAAGGCTTGGGTTGGCTCGAGCCTGGAGTGCTACCTCATATGGATTTAATCACATACTCATCCATCTACTCTATGCAAGGCCCATGAGAAAGGTTTTTCTTTTTTTTTTCTTGTTCTTTTTAATGGTAACATATATAAATTCTTTTGTAGGAAATACCAAAGTACAACAAAATCTACACTCCAAAACATGGGGCATAGTAACAGCTAAAGCCCTTGTCCTTCAAGGGCAGAATCAGAAAATTTAACTTGAGAGAACCACCCTATAAAAAGAAGTTCTCGGCGGAGGGGCCACTATAAACAAAAAGCAAAAAATTTTTACAGCATTTTGGGGAACATTGTCAAATGCCTTTTGAATTTTTCATAACTAAAGGGGAGTTTTCCAAATTTATGGTGAGCTATGCCAATAAGGAATCAAAGCTACATGACCCCAATGCAACTGATTAATTTCAATCTTTGAAAGATGTATAGGAGAAAGTTTTGAGCATAAATTGGACCTACAAAAAATGTCAAGCTAATCAAATGACTGTAGGTGTTAGCTCAGCTCTTCAAATTTTATAGGTAGACTGTTTGCTTGTGTAAGAGTCAGAAGTAGGATTAAATACTATGCAAGCACGAGAGGACCTATGTAGGAGGGCCTGGAGCTGAAGTCCCCCCACCCACCCACCCACCCCTGAAAATAGTTCAAAATTTTATCGAGTTCTCTATTTTTTTTTTCTATAATCCCCGTTCTTCCAAGATTATTTTTAAACAAAGAAGTCTAAGAAAAATTTCTTGGGCCCACTCTCGAAATAAAGAACTAGGTTAATAAAAGGTAAGGCCTTTCTCTAGAAATAGTAATTAAAAAAAGTGTTGGAAAAGAGAGATTTTGGAGGATTTTCCATACATGTTTGCTAGATGGAAACTTGGTGGATCTATATTTACTCCAGATCTTTAGCATCTGATGAGGATTCTCCTAAAGTCGGATGTATGTAGGCGTCTTGCAACCAGCAGTGCCCCCACCCCACCCCACAAAACCCCAAAAAAAAAAAGGAAAAAAGAAAGATACAGGAGGTTTCTTTGTCTCATCTATTCACAATAACTTAGGTTTTGTGGAAGTTGACTTCTACCCATTCAATCTAATTTATAAAATGAACAGTTAAAATGACAATTTCTAGTTCTATTTGATGTAGAAATTTTTATCTATGATAAAATTGCACACTGTTTAGATGCGGTTTAGCTTGTGAGCCCCACCTAGAGGGATATTTATCAATTAGTACAAAAAATGGGAAGGAATTATTATGGATAAAGGTTAAGCAAAAATCAGTCACATTAGATTATCCTACATGTTGATTTAACTACTTTTAAAGTTTAATGGTTTTTAGTTATAAACCTTTTAAGATTGATCCAATGGGAGAATAAAGGTCAAATCAGTGTCAAATTAGGCTTCTGCCAAATGATTTGGGTTGGGAGGGAGGTAGGGATTGTGTATGAAGGCATCTACTGCTATACTGATCTAGTTAGGCCAAATTGAGCTCTGTAAAGCTGGACAACAAATATAGTAACAGGAAAAATTTTAACTATTGTTTCATGACTTTTTTTTTTTTTTCTGCTAACGGAGGGTGTCTAAACCCTTTTGGCTAGACTAATCCCTTTGGGCCTAAAGGAAGTTGGGTAAATCACCATATCCCCTATAACGCAACTCGAACAGGCAATCTTCAAAAGCAAATTATAGCCTTAGGCCAACTGAGCTACAAATAAACTTCAGATCTTGGTAATAGTTTCAAACGAACCTAAGTATTTGTTCTATGGATAAATTTTAAAGTCCTTTATATTTGGGAGGAGCTTGCAAACTACACGACGGTGTATTTTAAAAGCAGTTTATTCCTCTTGTAGAAGCTGTAATGCATAGAGACTACCAATGTTATTATGTACTGGTTAATGCATCAGAATAATCAAAAGAAGTTTTGTTTATACAATTTATTAGAAATATATACGCCAAGGCCCAAGTATCTACATTTGACAAACAATTTTGCCACTCTGTAGATTTTTCTTTTTAGAGGCTGGAAGATTACATTAAATTGAAACATCCCCTCCAACCTGCCCTTTGGCGGACTGGGTCACCTCAAAATATCAAGGAGCAAAAGTTGGGATTATATGGGGGTGAATTTGGCATTTTACACATGTTTTAAATATATAAAAATTAAAAATTAAAAAAAAAAAAAAGAAGGTTCAGATTTAGGCTCATATTTTGGCTGACCCCAGTCCTTTCGGCGTGATTTATGACCCCATAGATCATTAATTGCAAGTGACAATTTTATATCTATAAAAGTTTGGATACGTAGTTATTCTTCGCGTGCATGACTCAAATGTCACCACGTAGAGGAATGTGCACCATGCATCCCTCTTCTCTTACAAATAGGACCCCTTCTTGGAAGAAATCTAGTATGACTCCTCGGTGGGGGCCATTTCTTAGAATCTAAGCTCCCAAAATGAATGCTTCTTATATTGTATCTTCTTTGGCTCAAAATAATTTAATGCCTTAGCTGAGTTCACTGTCAGATCACATGTAAAATCTGTAAATAAAATATTTATATATTTTGTATGTGATTAGTTTGACAATAAATTTAGAGTTTTTTTGTAAATACTCCCTAAAGTTTATTGGATTTATAAAGAAGTCTCTATGGTTCTAGTATTTGTAAATAAGTCCATGCCTTTTTATTTTAATACCTTTTATATCCCTAAAATCAGTAGATTTTCAATCACTATAATTTTCTAGAGTGAAATGACATTTTTATCTATTTCTTTTATCTCTATATGTAAAATTTTAAAAGCATAGATTTTTTCTGTTTTATGAGATTAAGAGTTATATTTAATGAGAAAACATACCATATATAAATCTAACCTTCTCAATTTATGGACCCATTTCGTTAAGTCTAATCTATCATAAACATTCAAAACATGCACTTGTAATCAATTCTAATTTATCCTATCAATGCATGGCTCACCATTTGATTGATGAAAGTTTCAAAATATATTATTAGACTTTATAGGCGTGAAAGAGTTATTAAGAGAAAGGGCATTGGGACTTGAGATAAAATAATAATATTTTTTCAAAAAATAATATACTCATTTTTTTTTGTTTAATAGATGTAAGGATAAAGCTATCATTTTTATTAAAATTAAATGCAAACCTCATGATGGTTGCCCATTTTTGTTAGAAATACTTATTCTGGGGACTTGGTAGGTATTTAAAATGGAAAATCAGAAGCCTATTTATAAATACCAAAACCTCATGACCTATTTACAAATCCTAAAAACTTTAGGGGGTATTTGCAAAAAACTCATAAATTTAACTCTTTGTAAAACAATATTTATTTTGAATAATTTATATTTCAAAAAGGGGACTTTAGATTGGGCTTTAAGATGCAATTATTCAGAAAAATATAATAATAATTGAAAAGCAAAAGGAGCAATTACATTGGAAAAATTATGAGGCACTCCCATGAGATTGGCTCAGACCGCTTGTTGGACAAGAGGTGGGGTCAACTTTATTAGATACGACCCATTCAAATCGACATATTGCTCCAATTTTTACAGGTAAGTAGCCTGATTTTTGCTCTAATAAGTGTGATTCCGGCTGTAATTGGATTGACCATGTTTTAAAAATATAATTATACTTTTGAAGAATAATTCATCCAGTATCTTCTATGATCCCAAATTTGGATCATCACTTATATGAGCCGGAGCATGTGATATGAATGGGTTTAATCAACCAAAGATGAGGCACTTACTATGGATAGTGATCAGGGCAATCTCGATGCCATTAGAGATAATGATAACTATAATAATAATAATAATGTTATATGTATCATTCATCAGCAGTTGGTGGGGATCGTACAATTCCATAAATGGTAATAAATGGTGGAAGCATGACTTAAGACTCTTGAATGGCCTTGGACAGTTACTTCACTATCCAGATGGGATGAGGGCTCAAATATCAGATCCAGCAAATTAATAGTCACAAAATATAAACCATCTCAATATTGGGAAAGAGTCTAATGAGATAGTGTGGGGTGCCAGAAAGGCTTACTCGCCATGCTTGGATGTGTGTAAATCATAAAAGATTGAATTTAAAAATCTTGATAGAGAATTGATACATGCAAAGACAAATAAAAACGTGTCCTAAGAATTTGAAGACTTCTTTCCATATGTGCTTAAAAGTAGAGATATAGAGTTGAATATAAAACAAATCAAATAATTTTTTCTTAATAAAATATTAACTGCAGGAGAGCTGTGAAATGACCTAGAGATCATCTCGTTGGATTATGCCTTGTATTTTTGTTTAGTTAGGTTGGTTCTTCTGGGTTAGCCAGGATTGAGATTCAAGTTAAAAGTATTTTAGTCATTATATATGAATTTTCTTGTTGACTAAAAAAATAAAAATTATATATATTAACCTATTGTAACTCTAACTACTAAGGAGATTGAGATGGAAGAATGATAAATAAATTTTTATCCTCCGTGGATAAAAGCAATTTTGTGAAATCATGTAAAATTATTATTTGTGTATATAATTGTTTAATAGTATGTTCATCGTGATCAATTTATCAGTCACTGATCTATTCACCGCTTTTCCCAACAAGCCGTGGAAACTCAAATTCGAAAAAAGTGAAAGTTTCCGCTTCTCTAGTGCCCCTTTCGTCTTTCTAATAATAGTCTACTGTTGAGCTCATTTGAGAAACCATGTGCAAAGAATCACCTATTTGTGATGGCACCACACCTGGTCAGGGACTATGATTAGACAAGATTGCTGTCTTATTGAAGCAGCCCTATAAGTGAGTCTTTTAAGTAGTGCTATTTCTTAGAAGCTCCAGCTTCCAAAGGCACTGACAGGTGAATGCATGCCAAAGGTAGTCTCAATCGTACAGCTCCCCCAATTCCATATAACGGGGACCAACAAATCATATTTTGATCCAAGGGCTTGCAAGACATCAGGAGTTAAGAAAAAGCAAGAAAACGACCCTCTCCTTCTGCTTTCTTTCTCGGTGGGGGCACTCTTATGTTTCTTTCCTTTTGGAAGATAAGAAACCTAAGCATTAGCTTTACATCAGGGATCCCATTTGCAAGTACATGGTGAGTAGCAAGGCCTTTCATGCCACTAATGCCAAGTGGTCCACTCATTTGAAGGTGGCAGAACGAATCTTTTTGGCGCCGCCATTGGATGCCACAAAGTTTAGGGCACATTACTTTGTTGTAGAATAGTGCTCAGGCACATTCACTTTCATCATTTGAGGCATATTTTTTTTTGACGGTACGTGAGGATGAGAGGATTTTATGATTTGAAAGAATTATTTCTGAGGCCTAAAATCTAATTTATCCTTTTTTTAAAAAATCAAATATGGCAAAAGAGATGATTTCATGAGAAAATACCTTTAAGAAATCAACGACTTAAAACGATTAGGCCAATATATCATGATCCATGACACCACACATTATGAAATTTGATCTCATAGTCCTTTTTGGCCTCTAGATTAGATCAACGGTTTGGACTTTTCAAAAAGGGCCCACAGGTTTTAAAATCTATGTATATAACGTTAAGCAGATTTTCTAAAATATCTCAAAATTTAAGAAGAATTAACGGTTGAAATTGGGCTCATAACTATTTTGAGGGTACTACTTACTTCTAACGGTATAGATCATCCATTGGAAGCCCACCCACTAATCAGATGCAAAAAAGGTGGACTGACCAATTGTCTCACCCTAGGTACTATTAAGCCGCCTTTCAGAGCACACGTACGTGTAGTGGGGACTGTGGCTTTCTTTGAATGGGCAGAAAGCAGAAATCCGCTTTCTGCTTTTTGGCCATTTGCCAAACATGATAAATCCTCATATTTATAGATTTTTGGCTGTAAATCCGCAGATTTGAAAGTTGCCAACGTGTCCTTGAGGTCTTTTGTTTGCAGTTATTTACATGTGCATCGCTAACACGCATATTATTTTACACTTAAAATTGTTTATAAATAAGGGCATTCACACACCAAACTTTCCATGCCTAAACAGATGGAAGTCACTTTCACATATCTCCTGCAAAAGGCCTCATGATTTGGCAAATGGGTCGGATTGACCAAATTCAGGTTAGGTCAATTCAAATTAATTTTTTTGTTTCAATCCTAACCCGACTTGTTTTTAAAACAGGTTAAAAATCTTCAACTCGCACCTCTGGCGAGTCAACCCGACTCGACCCGCCTAATCGGAATTTGATGCGGGTTATGTCAACCCGATCTAACCTATTTAATTCACATTTTGTATATGATCTAACTCATTTTACGTGGCCCATTTTCATTTGTAAACCTCTCCTTATATCTAGATTCATTTAAAATGTTGCATTGAGCATGAATTTATAATTTATTAATTTTTAAGGTGTAAAAAATGGGGCCAAAATCCAGAAATATTTTTTAGCCCATTTATTGCGATAATCCTTTTTTAATTTCTGTTCAATTTTATAATTCCATATTTGAGCGTGAGTATAAGATTTATCAATGCTATTGTATTCCATTCATATCCATATTTTAGAAGTAAATTTCTATGCCAATATAAAAATAAAATGCACACATTAATATTTTAACTACAAAAACATCATATTATCAAATAAAAAATAAGCTTTATATTATAAGTATCAAGATTTTGCATAACTTCTCTACATAAGATTAAGAATATACAATTTATGGCCCACATGAATAAGAAAAGTCACATGAAAATTGAAAAGTTATGATAAATTAGTAAAATCTAAACGGGTCAAACGAATTAGGTGGGTAGACCCTAATCCGACCCGTTTTTATACAGGTTGATAAACCCTAACTTTAACCCAACCCGTATTTTAAACTAGTTAGATGAGGCGGGTTAGAAACTGATCGGGTCGGACTAAGTTGAAAGATCGGACTGAATTTTGCTAGCTCTAGATTTATTCATATACTTATATGATGATTGCATTCCCCAAGGTCCATAAGCACCTTTAGTTTTTTTAATTCTTGTGGGCTCATATTTGTAATACAAATTTACGATTATTTACACTTAAAACGGTCCGTTAATAAGGGCATTCACACACGAAACTTTTTTTGTAAATAAGTGCAAAAGTCATTTTGATACCAGTACTCTTGCACAAGGCGTCGTATACAACTATATGATGATTGCATTTCTTGTAAGCTAATATTTGTAATTCAAATTAATAATATCCCCCAAGTGTGTAAGGATAATTTATTAAAATGTCTCAACTTTTAGTTATTTGCACTTTTGTGGGGCCCCCCATTCATGATCTGATCATCTGAACCACTTATATTCTTTTATTAATGGTATGTATATATCACAATGTTTAGTTTCATATCTTTAATCTTCATGAATTTTGAGAATTAATTTTATGAAAAAAATTTAAAATTTTTAATAAATTTTAAACAGTTGGTTGTAATCTTCGTATTCTTTTGTTTTGTCTTTTTATATAAAAGGATAATACTTATATTAAATAAATAGGACAAAACAACAAACAGTAACCAAAAGATTTGGGGAAGCTGGAAAAGACTTGGTCTAAATTACGTTTTTATCGACTAACCATACTTTGCTATCATATGAGCAGATCCATTCAAAGTTCAAGGAATAAAATTAAAGTGCTAACAAAACAAGATGCAGCTTCCAAAATATCTAAACCCTGACGATCTATAGACCAGTCCTCCATACTGTTAATTGCCTCGGGGAGGTTCCATTGGATGTACTCATTTACTTATGTGAAAATGGTGATTTTGACAAAGATAGGAATACATTTCATATATGTAACATATGCATATGTAGCGTTTATATATATATATATATATATAAAACCCATTTTCCTACCACATATAAAAAAGACAAATGACTCCTTACATTTGTTGAGAAGATAATAAGAAGAAAAGGAGAATTTCCAAAAATAGAGTGAGGAAAAAGAGTGCTTGTAGTCTTGTAAAATAATGACTTATGAGCAAATGAGAGTTCTTCATTCTCTAGTCTCCCTTGCATTTTCATTTCTTGTAACACTAGAAACGATGAATTTTTTTTCAAGTTATTAGTTTTACCTAGTGTGTGTTTTTTCTTTTCTAACGTAGTTTAGTGCAATGCTTTTCTGTACAAAGAAGAGATCAGAAAAACAATATATTTTCTTGGAGTCAACACAAAATCATTTGGAGAACAAGGGCTCCTCAGTTTGCCGGCAACTATACATGTCACCTGGGGCTGCCCAAGGGTTGATTCATATAGATATGCCACTCTTCCCACTTGTATGCTCTCTTGGGTCCTAATTAAAGAAAAAAAGAAAAAGAAAAAGATCAGAAATTAAATGAGAATTTAGCCTCCAATTTAACTATTATTGTGTTATTTTATGAAACAGGCCACTCCTCATCTTCATTTTCTTGTCATAACCATATATGTGTACGCGTGTGAGAGAGAGAAGCGTGTGAGGTTCTTATTTTCTACAGTTCAGTGATTACAAGAAAGTAGAATGCCCCTGTGAGGCTGAATTGTGAACCATTGGGCCATCTGAATTGGGTCAGTTGGGCCTGAATTTTTAACTATATTAGTTTAAGTTTTCAAGAAATTTAAAGCACAAACGATTGTATTATTGATTTAAAAACCGTTAACGTCGTTGTAGCACTTCCTCCCCAGCAATGAATGCTTAACACTGGAGAAAGGTAAGATTGGAAGGTCTTGCTTTTTAAGACGTTAATGAAAAATGCCAAGATCAGATAAGCCTAAAAAAACAACTTAAACATGTATTGTTCTTTAAGAAATGAGCAGAAGATAATAATATGACACCCATTTCCATCTGTGATAAACTAACATCGTTTACATAGGCTCAAGATAAATGATTGAGGATTTTATGAAAAAAAAAAGATTTCAATTAGACTTAGCAATGACCAAAAAAAAAAGTCATGAGGCTTCAACGTTAACCAAAAAGGCCGTGAGTGGAAATATTGCCACTCATTTCTTCTTCTTTTTGTTGTTCCAGTGAGCAACAACATTGCCGCTCATCTTGTTATGACCTATGATATTGTCGCTCAACAAAACAAAAAAAAAAAAAAAAAGAACCAAGGGATGATATCCCTGCTCATTGCCTTTTTGTCAAATATTAAAATTTGACGACTTTCTTTTTTCTTCAGTAGGTATAATGTAACGTCCCACCCCTACACACATGCATGATATTATCCGCATTGGCCCATAAGTCTTATGGTGTTGCTTCTGGTGGGTTTTAATCCACTAAAAGGCCTTATGGAAGGTAAAGTGCAACATGTACATATAAAACCATTCACTTTCCTCTCTATAGTCAATGTGGGACTTGAGGACGTCAGAATCCACCTCGTTTACAGCTGCATGTCCTTCTCAGTAGCTTGCCAGCCCTCTTGGCTCGCCCACATAGAAACCTGCCCATTTGCATCAAACCACGGTAGGGGCCCCCACTTAAACTAATCAAAAGTCGACTTTGATACCATTTGTAATGCACCACCCCCCACACACGCATGATATTGTCCACCTTGGAGAAAGGTGACAATATCATACATGTGTGTAAGGCTGGGGCATTACAAATGGTTCATTGGAGGTAAAATCCCCTAAATAATTATTCAATAAAGCCTTACACAGAGAATGGGTTCAACGGGGTCTAAACAGGTCAGATAGCTTCATTCTACATGCAATGTGAATCAAAGTGATGTTGTGCGCGTGTGTGCAAACGCAATCAAGATCAAACAATCACCACACAAGAAGACAAGAAGATTTACGTGGTTCGGCAAAGATGCCTACGTCCACGGAAAACCAATTTCCACTAGGTTCTCCTCCAATCTGTGAAACCACAGCCTTGGAATCTCAGCCACTCTCAGCCTCACTCTAGGGTTACAGATTACATTATATATATAACCATTACGTCCTTATCCCCCAAGAACTCTATCTCAAGAAAAAAGAAAGTCCTAACCTATTAGAAAACTGTTGTTTGACAAAACAGGAAATTCCTAATATCATTAGGGAAATCACTCCAAATACTGAACCCACTAATGGTCTGGACCCACTTGGCCAACAATCTCCCCCTTCAGACCATAGGGAAGATGCCCTGAACCCCTTACTGGGAGTTCAGCCCTGCCAACTTTGAACACAGCTCCAGCTTTCCCTTAGACACAACCTTGGTCATCATGTCCGAGGGATTCTTGTCCGAATGAATCTTTTCCAACTTCATGAAGTTCTTCTCAATCACCTCACGAATCTAGTGGTACTTGATATCAACGTGCTTCATGCGACCATGATATGTAGCATTCTCACTGAAATCCATAGTACTCTGACTATCACAGTAAACTACATATTCTTCTTGCTTCAAACCTAGTTCTTGAAGGAATCTTTTCAACCAAAGCATCTCTCTCCCTGCTTCATTAACAGCTATGTATTCCGCTTCAGTTGTAGACTGTGCTGTACACTTCTGTAACTTCGATTACCAGGAGATAGCTCCCCCTACGAAAGTAAACAAATAACTAGAAGTCGACAACCGACGATCAAGATTGCCTGCAAAATCAGCATCAGTATAACCTTCCATGACTGGTTTTGAACCTCCGAAACATAAGCACACCTTGGAAGTACCTCTCAAATACCTAAAGATCCACTTCACTGCTTCCCAATGCTCTTTTTCAGGGTTTGCGAGAAATCTACTCACTAAACTCACGGCATGAGCAATGTCTGTGTACAAACCATGGCATACATGAGACTCTCCACAGCAGAGGAGTAAGGAACACATGCCATCCGTTCCATTTCATCATCTGTAGTAGGACACAAGCGCTTGCTTAGTTTGAAGTGACTGGCTAGAGGTATGCTAACTGGCTTAGCATTCTTCATGGTGAACCGCTCAAGAACTCGTTCAACATATTTTTCATGTGACAACCACAGCTGCTTGGAACTCCTATCACGACGTATTTGCATGCCCAATATCGTTCGTGCGGGACCCAAGTCTTTCATGTCAAACTACTTTGACATCTCCTCTTTCAACTTGCCAATCAACTTGTTATCCTGTCCAACTATCAGTATATCATCTACATATAAAAGAAGGATGATGAACCTGCTATCGATAAATCAACGAGCATAGACACAATGATCTGCAGCTGTCCTCCGGTACCCATGACTCAATATGAATGAATCAAACTTCTTGTACCACTGTCTAGGTGCTTGCTTCAGCCCGTAGAGACTCTTCTTCAACTTGTAAACCATCTGTTCTTTTCCTTCTACCTCAAACCCTTCCGGCTGAGTCATGTAGATCTCTTCTTTCAAGTCACCGTGAAGAAACACGGTCTTCACGTCCATCTGTTCAAGCTCAAAGTCCATGCTGGCGGCTAGACCCAAAACGACTCTGATAGAAGTCATTTTCACAACAGGAGAGAAAACATCACTGAAGTCGATACCCTTCGTCTGTGCGAAGCCTTTTACCACTAACCGTGCTTTGTGCTTCACCAGTTTCCCATTCTCATCCTTTTTCAACTTGAACACCCATTTGTTTTTCAGAACATTCTTATCTTTAGGAAGTTGCACCAGCTCATATGTCTTGGTTTTCTTCAAAGAACTCATCTCATCTTGCATAGCCTTCATCCACTCATCTTTATCAGCATGAGTCATTGCTTCTCGGAAGCTCTCTGACTCTCCCTCATCAGTAAGCAAAACATATTCGGATGCAGGATACCTAGTTGATGGTTGACGCTCCCGTGTAGACCTCTTAACTTGAGGTTCCGTGGTTTCAGTTCGAGGAGATTGCTGCTCCCCCTGCTCAACACCCTCATCATCTGGCAACCCCTGTGCCTCATCACGATCCAGATCGTTTTGTCCACCTTCTTCACCTGTAGTCTGCACCGGAGAAGGAGTCGGTGTGAGATCAACCACTCCATCAACTTTCTCAGAAGACTTATCAATCTTCTCAACATCTCCAAAGAACCGGTCTTCATGGAAAACCACATCCCTACTTCTGATAAGTTTCCTCTTCTCTGGATCCCATAATCTGTAGCCAAACTCATCTTCACCATAGCCAAGAAAGATGCAACTCACTGCCTTATCGTCCAACTTGGAACGTTGCTCATTTGGTACATGTACAAATGCCTTACACCCAAACACCTTCAAGTGCGAATAGGAAACATTTTTACCTGTCCATCTTCTCTCTGGAAGATCATAATTCAAAGGAACGAAGAAAGATCTGTTAATCAGATAAACGGCAGTCAAAACGGCTTCACCCCATAATGACTTAGGCAACCGTGCTAATCTTATCATACATCTCATCTTCTCAAGAATAGTGCGGTTCATTCTCTCTGCTACACCATTATGCTGTGGAGTACCAGGAACTGTCTTTTCATGTCTGATGTGACCAATCGTTTTTCTATGCAATTTGTTCCATTCAGCATCTTGCATATTTTTCGTTCAGGCACTATCCCCCTCAACGGGATCATGGAGGTTTTTACAATAGAGAATATCCTCCATCTTCGGTTTCCAGATCAACCAATTGGAATGGTTGAGCTTAACCATGGTAGTGTTGATAGTATTGTTCTCCATCTTAATCAAATTAAGCAATAGGAAAAAACAAATAACTAACAGTAACCTCAACTCCTGCACCAAGCTGTAGATCTCATCAACACGAGCACGCTGGAAGAAACGGATCTGAAATCCGACTCCGGATGGCTCCGATATCGCAAAAACAGTTTTCTGCACTCCCAATTTAGTCAAACTCCTTGTTGACCGACAAACAGCCAATCTTCTTCCACTAACACATAGATCTGCTCGAAACGAGTCCGTAGGAGCAAACGGATCTTCGATCGAACGTCGGATGATCAAGATATCGCAGAAACAAACTTCTACCGTCAATCTAGTCAACTCTAGCTGTTAACCGTCTGTCCGATGACATGGGGTAACGTCAGCTGGATGACGTCACTCTGCTGACGTTGGCGGTGGCTGACTGGCTGGACTGGACTGCTACCGGGTTAAGTCCAAAGTGACCCATGTTCTTGTGGTGCCGTTATGCACCAATAACTACGTCCTAGCCATTTATTCTATTTCCATGCAAAATTCCTGCTTGAAAATTGTTTTGCTGAAAATGTGGGCTTGAGCTGCAGTGGAAGCTGCCCTAGCTGGAGCTCAACTTTGAAGCAATTAAGCTATGGTTAATTAGAGCAGGACTTCAACCATACAACCGTGTAAATGAGTTTGAATTCTCTTAATTCTCACATATAGAGTTCTCCAGTTGAAGGAATGGAACTTGCAATGTGACCCACTTAATGGAAATTCAAGTCACTCAAAATGTTCTACCAAAAAAAAAAAAAAGTCACTCGGAATGAATGTGTTCGGTGCCAAATTATAATTAAATAGGGCCTTAGATTTGTTTTTTTTTTTTTTTTTTATAACCCACGTTCTACACAGGCCTCTAACTAATTAAGCAACAGCCGGGTACAAGTCTTTAGACTACTAACAAAATACTGTAAGAGGATATATTATGCATATAACGGGACATAATCTGTTTTGTGAGCCACCAACGACACTTGGAAGGCAATCTTGGGAACCATCACTTAGAAGGCAATCTTGGGAACTAAAGCCTAAAACTAGAGATGTCACCAAAACTACTCCATGTTGGAAGTTGGAACACCAAAACTACTCCATGTTGGAACTCATTTAATAATACAAGTGGCAGCAAAATGTCTTTCTGTGTAGCAGTTAAAGCACCTCCGTTTTTAAGGCCACGACAAGTTGTCATGTTTGTCTTCTTTATGAAGTTTTTGTTATGTAAAGTGGGCTCAATAATTATTAAAGTGGTAAAATCTTAAGATTTGAATTAACATGCCCTGATATGTCTCTTCAAAATGTTTATGACAAAAATCATGAGTAAACATTCCTCTAAATTAGTAAAAAAAAAGATTTTAGAGAAATAGAAAAAAAAACCCATTAGACTTGTTTGTTTGAATAGAATACATAGCAATTGAATACATGTAAATTTAAGTAAAAGTAGTTAAAAATAAGGATTCACTTTAAAAATAAGGATTCACTATGCATATACAAAAATTTCTAAGTAGATAACATTTCCTCAATGGAAAGTGAACCAAGGAAAGATCAAAGATGAATAGCCAACACATTACCTCTTAAGGAAGTTGAGGTTGAGGATACCTTGACCTTATCTCCTCAAGCTCTTGCCTCATGTCATTCTTACTTTGTATCATTCAAACTTTACCTTTTTAAGAATTTTTTATGTACCTCTTTAATAATTTTTTTTGTGTGGGTCCAATACAACTTACACATATAAGATAATGGGAGTTAGGTTTGAATTCATGACCTTTCAATGAGAACATGCACTCTTTACCACTATGGTAAGGAGCCCTTCTCACCTAAAGTTGGAGTTGAAATTTGAAAGATCCAAGAGAGTACCTAAGGGCCACCTCAATTGATGCCATCCGCAGTCTTAGAAAAGGATTCAAACGTCTTAGCTGTTGATGGGAGGCGATGAGCGTAACTGAAGTCGAAAGATTTTATCACTTCAAAATACCTTGGAAGCTCGAACCACTTTAGTCCAGCGATTGACATGACCACTTTAGTCCAGTGATTGACATGAATTGTGTAGGCCCCTGTTTGATGACTAAATTCCCTCAGAGGTAATATTGTCCTTTTTTCTGTTTTCTTCTTCTGGGGGGTTTCACCAGATTGACAAAGGAGTTCGGCAGATTTCTCGTCATAAAACAGAAAAAAACAATTAAATGGTTGGACCTTGATCATGGATAAGGTTTCTGCCATTGCTCTATTTCTCAATCAAGTTATCAAAGGAGAATCCCTCCAAAATAACAAGAAATAAATTAATTATAGTTTAAATAGTTAAAATACTAATTTATAAGATATAGATAATTTAGTAAAACTTTGTGAAATTTTACTCAATTTTTTTTGTGTGGGTGAAGGTTTACCAGCGTAAGGTATAAGTTTGCTCCCCACATCTTGTGTTCAAGTCCAACCCTAAGCTCATCTAGTGCACATGTGTTGTGGTGTTGTACATGCACATAAAAAAATAGTCTTGTCGACTAAAAATACCAAAAGAATACCCACCTCATAAAAATTGAAAAAATTCTCTCTATTTTATTTTTTGTACATTATTTAAAAATGTTGTATGTAAATCATTTACATATCTAAAATCCATATTGATTTTTTTTTGTACCCTAGCGAAGTGAGTCGGGACTCAAGAAAGAGCCTACACATGGGGAAGGCAGCCGACAGAAATGGAAAGAAATCTGGCACACAATGAAAAAATATGGCACACCCAAAATTTAAACCCTCGATGGTCAAATAAGAAGTGGTAAGGTGCCCTATCTTGTGGTAACAAGCTGTTCTTAAAAAGCGCCTATAAAGGCCGTTGGCAACGTTATGGGGCTGTACAGTAAACCATATTTTATGTCTAGGCGACTACCACTCATCAATTAGCTAATCAAAGTTAGCTCTTCTCTGCAAATTTCTCCTTTTTTTCCCCTTGGCCAAGGCTGATAAGTAGCTTCTAAATGAACTTTTCTCCGCATCAAAATAGACCCAATTACCTAAACCTATTGCCGAATAGATTTCTTACAAAATGGATTTGTAAATTCTACCCACCAAATCAAGGAGCCATTTTGAAACTCTAGCCTAATCAATAGGAGAGAATTAGACAGGGCACTTGGAAACTCTAAAAATAAGGCTTTATTTTAGGGATTTTTATGAAATAATTAAATTTAAACTCTAATTAAATCAAATTATGAAGAAAGATAATAAAATGACTAGTTAATGGTACGTACTTATTTCTTAACAAAAATATTCAAGTTGATGATATTCTCATCTATTGATGATACCATCAACTCAGATGATGATATCGTCAACTGGGTTGACGATATTGTCAAGTGCTTGTATTAAACTCTAATATGAAATATGAATTCTTAACTATATTTCATCTTCTTCATGAAAAATGGATGTTGGATGAGCAAGATATCGCAAAAAGAAGTTTCTGCCGTCAATCTCGGTCAATCTACCTTTGACCGTACGATCCTACTGACGTATGTTGACGTCAGCACTCTGCTGACAGGCTGGACTTGCTGCAAATAGGTTCAGGTCGACTTGATCAGAACCGAAATTGCACTTGTTCTTTAACTGGGCTGTGTTTTGCTACAGGTCAAGTATAACCTGACTTGAACTCAACCTAAGATTTGCTTGGCTGCTATACCATGGGTCAGGTCAAACTGACCTAACTTCGACCTAAAACCGACCTGGGATAAATCCTAGGCATCTTCTTCCCCATTTTTGTCCCTGTTTATGAGATCAGTGACCAAGACCCGCTGCCCTCCTCTTCTTGGCAACGGCGGACAAGGACCGGTGACCAGTGGCAGTGGCACTGCTGATTCGGCGACAGTGTTCCGACATCAATGCCTTCAGTCAAATACTCTTCATGACTTAAGGTTTATTCAGACATTTCATCGAACACATTATATCCCACGTTGGGATGTTTTCTATAAGAACAAATTGATGATATCATCAAAGTTGAGGATATCATCAACTAGTGTATTTTCGTCAAAAAATAGATACAAACTACAACCAGTCATTTTGTTATCTTTCTTCATAATATGGCTTAATTAGAGTTTAAAATTAATTATTTCGTAAAAATCCCTTTATTTTATTATGTAGAGCTTATTTACATATTAGAGTGTTATGTAAGCCTCTAATTGTATTTTCCATTTTTAGAGCTTATTTTAAAATTAGCCTTTGCCTCTAAAAAATAAAGCTGATGAAGGTATACAATGCAAGATTTACAAGTGTTTTGCGCAAAAAAAAAACCTCATAAAAATTCAAAATTAATAACCCAAATGTGTGTACTATATTGTAGTTCTTAAATGGTGACCTAATTACCACAATTTTAAAGGTGGGCTCCAATTACCTTGTGAATTGAGAGTCTTCTTTTTATAATCTTACTAAACAGACTAATGATAAATTAGAACTTTTACTTTAGATCTAAATCTAATTGGCTCTTATAAAAAAGAGTAGAATATCCAAACAGGCCCTTATCTAAAATAAAAGCTTTGATTTTTAAGTCTTAATTTTCAATTAATCTTTTTGGTAAGCTTATAAAAAAAAACTCTTATGTAACAATAATTTGTTTGGTAAACATGTTAGCCATCCTTAGTAATTAAGTAATTGAGCCGAACCTTTATAATTTAATTACAATGTAGAACCTACCAATTATGCCTTTATTCAAATTTTATGAGATCATTTTTGTCAAAAATACTAAAAGTTTGGGGAGTGCTCCCAAGTATGTCGTTTTCTAGATTGTAAGCAAAACACACAATATGCAGTAAAAATAAAATAAAGCATACAAGCAACCACTACAACAAGACATAATTTTTATGTGGAAATTCAACTTGGAAAAAAATCATGAGTCCTAACCGGATCGATAATCAAACACTATGAATCTCGCAGTATAGAAACATATACTTATAACTTTATCCAATTCTCGCGCAATCTAAAGATTGTGATTCTTTTTGCACAGATACACACAATCACAACCATTTACTGCTTACTACAATAGATCTAAATCAACTAGACGCCTTCTAGTATACTTGACTCATCAGATGATATTCCATAAAGCGATTTAGAAGACTAAAATCTCTAGAATAAAACTTCAGCACTTTTCTCTTCAATGGATGTCCTAGAGAAGGAAATTTACAATGAGTAATCTCTGCTCAAAATAAGGAGGTTCATTGCTTAGGAAAATAAGCCCAATTTTGTGCCTCATAATAGCATTTCTTATAAAACATTAATAGGAAACTTCCACTTCAAAAAGAAAACAAAATCTAACAAACAAGGTAGGAAAATTTTCCTCGTCCGATTAATCAGGTACTTGTTTTATCTGGGTACTTTTTTTAAATTTCAGCATAAATTTTTGTAAACTTTCAAGGTCATAACTTTGTTGTTTTAACTCTTACTAATGCAATCTTAGGTTCTACAAATATCTACTCGAAATGAACTTTTCAACGGTAGGTAGTTTGTCTATATCTGACTCTTGGTTTGTGAGATATAATCTTTTTAATCCATGTTATCGTCAAACAAACACTTCAAAACACTTCAATTTGTCAGTTTTTTTTTTAATTTCTTCACTTCAATACATCCAGCGACTCATACCAAAATCCATGATAAAAGAAATATAAAATACAATTTAATGGACCCAGAGTTTTGTCCAACTCATGAATTAGCCAATATATAATAATGTTTATAAATACTAAAAAAAAGCTTTTTAAATTTTTGCCATTTTTATAAATTTGTATGTCTACCTCCATCGGCTTTAGCTTAAAGAGCTTTACTATAAAAAAGGAAATAGCGCACCTTGTTTAATTTCTTCTTATAGGTAAAAAGTCTAATATGTAAATAAGCTCTAAAAGTCAAGAGTTTAGTAAGAAGTTTATCAAACGGTCGTGATCAAAAGATGAAGACCCACAAAGGGCCATCATCGGATCTTGACTGCAGGCATTGTATACCCACTAAGAAACTGGGTGGGGCCCAACATGCATATCTTTTCTCAAACGGGTGCTGTTCTTTTGTGGAAATGGCCCATCTCTACACTAGTAATGCAACTTGCAAGTTGCAACCGATGAACCCCCTGCACAGAAGTGGGTGTGACCCACCAGAGATTTTTTATATTTTGAGAAAGTGACTCTAGTATTAGAGAACAGATCTCCACGTCACTTTCTATGATTTTCTAGAAAAACTTTAGTTTCTGGCGATTAACTAAAGAAGATTAGGACAAATTGAGAGAGAGAGAGAGAGAGAGAGAGAGAGAGAGAGAGGAGTGACTAGTTGTGATAAGAATCTAGCTGTTATGGTTATCTTGATAAGACCTCGTGGTTTATCTTTTTCTATAACAATCAAAACACTTGCTTATTCCACACGCCATGCATTTTCATCCCCTTTCATCGGACATAGATGTAAATGGTTGGCGTCTAACTTCTGTGTCTTCCGTGGACTCTCAGACCCGGACACATTAAAGTTAATGTTTAAATATGCCTTCCAGTCGGAGTGGTGATCACACCGGGTTGTAGTCCCACTGGCTTCATGTAGTGGTCCTGAAATCTTTCCCCCAACAAAAAGAGGGTCAATTAATATGATTAAAGGATTACTCTAAAGTCTCATTAATAAACCTATATTTCTGCCATTCAAATTGTCCATTAGTTTTGTTGTTTTTATGAATTTCTATCCCATCGACAGTTAGATTCAACGCGGTAGATTCAACGACACTGGACAAACACAATGGTTGATTTTATACGATTGGCTTGAAAGTTATGATGTGCACCTATGCGTGGTGGGAGAATTGAATTGATAGTTTGGGTCCATATTATGTGGTCCTTATTAAATAGACTATAATTTTGTTTCAGAAATATAACTAATACATAATTTCATTATTTCTTTAAAAAAATTGTCCATAACAAAGCGAGATTGTTGCAGTGAATCTTGGAGAAATAGGTATCTAGGGCTCGCACATATTTTGAATAGGTTGGATGTTCAGAGAGTGAACTGCATTGTTATGGACTTGATTTGATCTTGCTCAGAGACTTATGAGCTAGTCAACTTTCTTTAACGTTCCCCATTTATATTATATTTTATTCAGTTGTACCCTTTGTCGTAGCTTAGGTTTAGTCAAGCCAATTGGGCTGACTTGGGTGCATTTTAAGCGTGGAGGTTGCAGGTTTTAGAAATCTCTTAGTGACCTACCAATATGCAAAGATGGTAGCCATTCTATCTAGAAAGATACTGTTTTCAAGATTTCAGAATTGTCCAGATCCTAGAATTAGATAAAGTGTAAAATTTGCATCATCAAAAGGAGGGCCCAAATAACTCAGTTGATTATCAAATTTGGGTCAATTCTAAGAGTCTGAAGAGCTTAGATTGATATGAATTTGCAGAAACAGACAGAGCCAACATTCAAGAAAATATGTTATCAATCATCGTAAAGGAACAAACAAAGTTGACATTCATGAAAATTTGGTATCAATCATCATAACATTTAAGAATGGCTCTTTACTCTAGTGGTTAGGAGTGGCAATTCTTATTAGGCAATCCAGGGTTCAAACCTTGACCAGTTCTCATTCTTTCGACTTGTACAGGCTACCTTTCCACTTAAATGAACTTTCTTCTCAAGTGTGCCAGGCTATCCTCGGATCCTAGCTTCTTTAGCTGGGTTGTTAAAAAAATAAAAATAATAAAAAATTCATCATAACATTGTACATCCTGTATATCTTCATTTCCATAAATGGGTAATGGGTATAGACCCAACTGCACATGGACCTGATTATTGATGGCTAAAGTGTGCATTTAGATGTAGACCTAATGCTAAATTCTCTCTGCACAAGGACGGTAGGCATGTAGGACACAGAGAAAATTCCCTAAGACTTAGTTATTATAGTCATTTGTGCGCCTCGATCCAAAAAGGATCCGAACCTGATTTTACTTGGAATGTCTACAGACCAAGACAGCCACATTCAGTGCACATTTTTTATTTGAATTGTAATTTAGACCCATATGCTCAGCTAGGAGTTTTTCAGGGTTTGAAATTTAAAATGGATGGGCTTGGGATTGGCCCATGAACAGTAGATCAGACTAACTAGATCTGACTCAGGACACAGGGCCCACGGTAACCCAATGCAAACCATTTTTACAACATTGCACGTTAACTATTTTTAGTTAAAATTAGTAATAATATTTTAATAGAGAATTAGCATTCAATGTATAGCTACAACTTAACGAGCTGAAGAAACATGGTCTTCGACTAAGCCGATTACTAATCAGATTAATGTTATAGACGATTACTAATCAGATTAATGTTACAGACGATTACTAATCAGATTCATGTTATAGACCCGTATCCAAGTAGAAAAGGCTCATTGTGTTGGTCCAATTCTGTGTTAGGCCTTATATCAGATCAATCATCTAAATCAACGAAAAAGGAACCTTGTGCAGCTGACCATTTCTTGACCCACACTTAACCCACATAAGCAGAAGGTCAGGCTTTGAACGTTGGGTTCGTGGGTTTAGATCATATTTGTTCCACCCTGTGGTCAAGTGGAAGGGATAGGTACTTCACATGCAGGGAAGAACGGGTTTCTGCTATTTAGATGGCAATGGGTCAGATTTAGTGTTGGCCAGGGTACATTGGCACCCTGCCGAGCTCTACAGTGGACCCATTATAGGTGTATTCTTTGCACTATTCTAGAATTCTTTTACTAAAACTATTACCACTAACAATTCTCTTTCCTTCTGTTCTACCAAAGAAAAAAAATTCTCTTTCCTTATGCATGAGGACTTGAACCCACAGCCCTCATTTAAATGTGCTCTATGCATGCCTACATCGAAAATTTCACTACGAAACTCTGTAATAGGAGTGGGTCGGGTTGGGTCACCTTCTCAACCCAACTATTTGCCATCACTACTGCTGTTTGAGAAATTATCTAGAGGATTTTACGGGAAATTGGTCCCTTAAGTATATGGAGAAAGAGAAGGAAGAAACAATGGAAGAAAGAAGAAGTTAGCAGGGAGGGATGCCCTACGTTAACGTTACTCCTCCCATCTTAAATAGAATAAAAGTTTTACACGAAATCAGCCCCAAAATTTTGTGCACAAAATTTATCTGAGGTCAATTTCATGCAATGTTCAACTAAAGGATTTTTTCCATAAAATCCTCAATTATCTATATCCAACCACTATTCAAATATATATATACACACACACACACACACACACATATCCAACCATTTAAATAAAAGATAGCCATGGATCTGCTTTTATAGTAGTTTGAGCTTAATAAAAGATCATTTAAAAGATAGCCTTGGATCAATTTGATGGTTTTCAGGCAAGGCCTTGATAATGGTTTTGAAAGGTTTAAGTCCAATAGAAGCTCAAACAATCAATCAATTATACAAAAAGAAGATAAATTTTGTCTCGACATATTTAACAATAACTCAGGGCAATTATACTTTTCAAGTTTCATAAATGAAAAACAATTCTTACTATTTGATAAATTGTTATTAGAATGCTACGATTCATTTCTCAAATCTTACGGAAAGAGATTTGTATTTATGCAACAAATTTCATTTACAAATGGATCTAGGATTTAAGTGTAAATATTAAAATTCGATACCCGTTTCATCAAATTGTGTGATTCAAGAGATTTAAGTATGTGAGAATAACTTGAACCAATGAATTAATATTAATACTGTTTTACATTTTTCCATTTCTTTTATCATTTTTTTACTTTTAAAATGTTATTTAGTTGTTAATAACACCTCTTGAGATTTTTTGTGCCTTTGGAGAAGTTTTAAAGATGAATATCTATATATATATATATATGATTAAAGTATTCAACTATATGTATGGGGCTTGCTTACATCTTCTTCATTGTTTTTTATTCACGAACATTTTTTTAATTTCAAAAGATATCCTACTGTGTAAGATAAGTAGTTTGAGTTGTATGTTTACTTCTATATTTTGATGTATAAATAAAAATAATTATATATTGATGCATTAAACTTACTTAATTATTTACCCATATAACATAGGGATTTTTATGAAATAATTAATTTTAAACTCTAATTAAACCATATTATGAAGAAAGGTAATAAAATGACTAGTTATTGGTTCATACTTATTTTTTGACAAAAACACCTAAGTTGATGATATCATCAGCTCGGATGACGATATCATCAACTGGATTGACAATATCGTCAAGTACCTGTACTAAAACTCCAATGAGAAACATGAATTCTTCACTATCTTTCATCTTCTTCATGAAAACTTTTATTTTTTGTTTTTTGTCCTTTGTTTTTATAGGTTATTTTCTTTCAATAATTTTCCTTGAATCTAGCTAGTAAAGCGAATTTCCAATATGTATGTTTTTTATCCTTTGTTTTTTTGTTCTTTACATTTTTTTAATCCAAATGTTAACTTCATTGTTTTACTTCCATCAAAATTAGTGCACCATCATCATCCAAACTCATACAAGCCAACATACACTATCTTTACCTTTTATTTAACGTTACCTTTACCACTGTTAAAAAAACACATACTCATTTACAATTCAATAAAAATTTATAATGCTCACCAAATAAAACATATATGTACCCATTTTACATTCTAACATCAATGCCTCCATTTAAATCCTCTTCATGGCCCAAGGTTCATTCAGACATTTCATCGAGCACGTTGTGTCTCATCATGCAAGCATCTTCATCATCCAAACTCACATAAACAAGCATACACTATTTTCACATTTCATTCAACATCACCTTCATCACCATTAAAATAACACATACTCACATAATAAATTTCTCACGAAAGGAAAAATGTATGTACCCATTTCACATTTCAACATCAATGCCTTTATTCAAATCCTCTTCATGGCCCAAGGTTCATTCAAACATTTCATCAAATACATTGAATCCCACATTAGGGCGTTTTCCATAAGAGCAAGTTGACGATATCATCACTAGTTGAAGATATCATCAACTGAGGTATTCTCATCAAAAAATAGGACAAACCACAAACCAGTCATTTTATTATCTTTATTCGTAATATGATTTAATTAGAGTTTAAAATTAATTATTTTGTAAAAATCCCTAAATTTTATTATATAGTACGTAATATATTTATAATGGTCTTGATATAATTGTATGATAGACTTATTTATCATTATATTTATACTATTATAAATGAAAATATGGATGGATTATGAAGATCTACTTTTTAATTTTTCTTTTTTAATTTTTAATAATTTTATTTTTATTAGAAAAATAAAAAAAGTCATACAATTTATGATATAATTGACAATTCGATTCTATTCATTGTTTCAAACGAGTTGCAATGAAATTTCAAGTTTCAGAACAATAAGCAAATTGACTATGTATTGTTAATGATTTAATAAATTTTAAACATAAAATGTAAAACTAGCAAAATTTGCCTGTGCTTCGCATAGAACTCAAGAACAACATAATTTAAACTGATAAGTAAAGTAAAGCTCCATTGTAAGTAAAGTAAAGCTCCAATGTGAGCATAATTAAAAGTTTTTAATTTCTCCCTTGGAAGGTTTACTTGAAGTACATGAAAGACACCCTAAAAAGCAAACCCAATTGACAACCCAAATTCAAAAAGGAAAAGACATTGAACTCCAAACGATGTGGGGGCGCTGATAAATTCAAGACCACTTTAACTAAGCAAAGTTGAAATTAGAAAGCACATGGATATATATATATATTGGTAATATTCAAGTAATAATAGCTCTCACGGAGCTTTTCATGAGAACTGTAGGTAGAGCTCATCTATTATCCAATCTAAATCTCGCAATCAATACATAGGGGATCCCTTGATAATTATACGCCACAAGTTTCAATTAGATTCAAATTTACTAGACCATTAGATCGACTGTACACCATTCCGAATTAATTAGATTTATGCGCCACGGATGAATGGGTTAGGGGCATTTGATTGGAGTTAAACTTGATATCTAGAGTGGTCTCACATGGATCTTTTCATCCCCTGGTCCTACCCCCAAATAAAACCCAAAAGTGGGCCCTATAAATAGTTCTCACAGTAACCCCGTGAAAACCATTGTCACCTGAATATTGCCCATATATATATTATATATATAATCTTATGACAACTAGTTTCATCATTTTTTATGAGAACTCTCGGTGGGGCCCATCTATCACCCAATCAAAGTTTTGTAATACAAAGAGATCTCATGATAGTCACACACCCCAAATTTTGGTCAAGTCCGAATTTACTGGATTATCGGATCGACTTTGCACCAATCTAAATGAATTAGATTTGTTGGCCACAAGTGTAGGAGTTTGGGATATATGATTAGATAACTCTAGGAGAAACCATTTTTTTTTTTAAATCCTTTAATACACTTTCCCTGTAGGTTGAATAGAATATTTTAAGATCAACGTGCAGATTTTTTTGGATGTGTTGGGGATCTTGTGAAGTGGTTCTTTCCACCTGTTGTGAATCTTGTCTCGGGTGTGTGTTAGAGGTGATGACGAGTTGGGGTCCACTTCCGCGTCTTCTTGATATTTAGATGGAACTCAATAAGTGGATGAGATAGTCATCGTCAAATCTGACGATTATATTTTCACCATACTATCAAAGTAGCATAGATGATTAATGGTAAGAGTCTGGAGCATCGAGACTACAAACAGTGTGGTGTGGATGGTTAATGGTAAGAGTATGGATCATTGACACTTAGGAGAGAGTCCGGATATCATATTGAAATCAAAGTTTTCAAATAAATTTTTTTCTTGAAGGATTCTACCATAACAATCATATGAGGGGTCTCCCAGACCATAAACCTCACTTAAGTTGTAGGTGCCTTGGAGTGGTCGTGACCACTCCAATAATTTTTTTGCACCTAATTGACGACCATCAAACTCACCGTAGGTCTTTCATATTAGTGGCAAGTTCCATGCTCCTTGTTACATTAAAACTTGAAAAATTCCACATCTTTTTATCTTTTTCCTTCCATGAATATAGAGATTCGAGACTATTCGTCTCTCTTTCAACAAACGAAGATTTTAAGGGCATATGGGTCTCTATAGGCATATCTCTTTCAAGGACTGTACTTCCATTCAACATATTTGAAAGATTTGTGAAGGTTATATTTCATTTTCTCAAATATAAGATAAGAAAAATAATTCATGTACCAAATAAAAACTCCAAATATCATGAATTATCCCATTCTTCCAACTCCATTACATTAATCCCACATTGTAAACATGTCATGGGTTATCATGAGCAATTTGCCAAACACATAGTCTGCATCAATTGCCAAATCAACAGAGATAAAAACTTTAACCTTCTCAAATGGACAAGAAAACTGTGATTGAAGCTTATGGGGATGAAGTAGAGGCAAAGGGATTATAAGAAGGAAGGAGAGAGTCGATTTCAGAGTAAATAAGAAGAAGAATGAGAAAAGTGGGATTTCAACAATTTTATTTAAAATAGGGGAGCATCGAACTGTCACCGGTATAAAAAAAAAACCTGTGGTGAATTCGCTGCTCGTCAATTAGGTGCGAAAAAATTACCGTAGTGATCACACTCCGAAGCACCCACAACTTGAGTGAGGTTTATGGTTTAGAGAACTTCTTATAAGACTTTTTGCCTAATATCCTCATTTTTTTATTTGAAAAAAAAAATATCCTGAAGTTTCCAAAAATTTGATGAACACCATTATTGAATTTCCTTAAAAAAAAAAAAAGATGGGCTATTGGCTAGTATTGAGCTTTATACAAAATAAGAAAGTTGGCTTGCAACTATCCTTAGCCTTCCTTGCTTTTTAATATATGAGATGCCTAAAATCCCCAAATTCTCTCCTCACATTAAAATCGGGTCAAAAATAATTTTGCAATTGATTACGTTATTGATCTCTAATTTCGAATCACGTTCATCAAATTTTATTTTTGAACTAACAAGTATAGTTTTAACAAATCATGTCCTGGAGTGACTTGGAGGTCCCCAATTCGAACATTGATAAGGACTTATCCGATACGTATAGCTTGTGGGTGGTTGTTCGTGTGAGAAAACGAGAGTCTCTTTGTACTTTACATATGATAGTAAGATGATCGTCTTTGTGCCCGTGGATGTAACCCTGTTTGGGTGAACCACGTAAATCTCGTCTTCCTCTTCTCCGATGGTGGCCCAACTAGAAATCATGAACATGATCCTCCTCCTAGAAATCAAGAGGTGAGAGCTCTCTTGCCCGTGGTGTTCTCACACTACATAGGTGAGACGATGTGAGAGAACTAGAGTCTTTATGTACTTTACATGTGATAGTAAGATGATCGTCTCTGTGCCCGTGGATGTAGCCTTGTTGGGTGAACTACGTAAATCTCGTGTCTCTTCTTGTGTGTAGTTTGTTCTTGCTGATCTTGTGATTGATGTATGTGCACAACGAGTGAGATTCAGAAAATCACAATAGTTCGTATCCAAGGTTTTTCCAATGGTCAATTGTAAGGGAGTCTATACGCTCCCTCGTTATCAAATAAAAAAATAAAAAGAAAGCCATCTATATGATATAATCCAGCATTTGAACGATGACGATTGTGTAATTGGTGTAAGGTCTCAACGAAAAACTCCATCTACAATAAGATCCATCCACTACCACACCCATCTTGTGGGTCTGACCAGTGTGGATTTGAGAAAGTGGGTCCCCCTCCCACCTAACGAGAGACAAGGGAGCAACATAAAAAAAAATGTCCCACAGTCCACAGGACTTCTTGCCTAATTGTTTACCATTTAATGTCAATACAAACCTTATCCAAACCCCACGACATCGAGTCCCATCAAAACGACCCAGAAGAAGGACCCAGTGGGCCCCATATAAGACACTTACGCATACGCACGTGTCCATTCCACGTCACCACCGCATGCTCCCTCATTAACACCACCATTTGCAGCTCTCTTCCTTCCCTCCCTCTCCAAATCCGGTTTTCCAAAACCGCTTTTCCCCTCTCCCCCACTGGGGCAATCCCCGTAAATTAACGGAACACTGGGGGCAAATATCCGAAGCCCTTCTCCTCCAAAACCCTAGTTTCCCTGTGGCAATCTCCGTAAATAACGAGATCGTCAGTGGCATTTCCAGAACCCTCGTCTCTGTTTTCTTCTTCTTCTTCTTCTTCTTCTTCCTCAGTTCATGTAATCTGCAGATCTGAGAGAAGAAAGAGAGCTTTTTTTTCTGGATTTCTTGATGGGGAATGTGAATGGGAGAGAAGAGGGAGAGAATGTGATCGAAGATCCGAGAAGATCCGACGTAGACTCGGGGTTCTCGGAGAATTCCGATCGCCGGACACGCATCCCGTCGCTCGATTCGATGGGGAACAGCCCACCGGAGAGCCCCGGGAGGTCTCGATCTCCGCTTCTGTTTGCTCCTCAGGTAATCTCGATCGATTTCGCCAATTGGGTTTTTAGTTTTCGGTGTTTGCGATTCTGGGTTTCGTTTGAACTCTTGTTTTAGATTGATTTTTAGTTGAAAAGCTGGATATTTTGGTTTGAATGTTTACTTGGCATCGAGAGATTGACAATATCAATTGTTATCCGCAATTGGGTGAGCTGTTTATGGTGTTTCTGATTGTGGGTCTTGTTTGAAATGTTGTTTTGTATTGAGTTTTGGTTGCAGAGTTGCCCTTAAAAAGAAAATTTCTGATTCTTTACTTATTAGCAGGCCATTCACCAGTTGGGTGTCTTTTGTTTGGATTGTTGTTTTATGATTAATTGTTTGCTTGTCGTTGCACAACTTGTAATTGGCATCTGGAAATGCTTCTATGACTCTATCGAGTTCTTGGATCAGTTAGTACTTGAAATCTTTGAACTGATATATTTTACTTTGTTGGTGATTTAGTTAGTCGGCTTGCTTGTTGGCATTATCGAGATGTGGGAGTGTTTGGATTTTCGCGGGGTTACGTAAAGATTCACATTGTTGGTGACATTGTCTTTGTGTTTTATTATTCAAATCTCATTGTTCATTGAAAAATCTAGAGGAAGAATGGGACTCTCGATTTAATTTGGTTCTTGTTTGACAAAAGAGATGTACATGATTCAGATATATACTTTTTTTTTTGAAAAGAATGGAATTATAATTTTTTAGTGTTGCAATCTTAAAAGTAAGTTCCATGTTGCGACTTAGTTTGTGTGCTTGTGATTGTTTTAAGAATCAGGTTAGTATTGAGAAAATTCATTCTTGTATCTTACAGCTGTACAATGGTTGGTAATAAAAGCCAGAATCTGCATTCTTCTTAAATCTCAAGCCACATCAGCAATGTGTACCTTCTCTGCAATAAGTGGAAAACCAATTATGAATACAATCAAGATCCTCTCTCCAATTTTGAACAGCTAATATTAGCTCCTCTACGACAGCCATCAAATCCATAACAGCTCTTTTAAATATTTTTATATCATCCGTAACTGAATTCTAACATTAGTAAGAAATCAAAGGTTGAATCATCCATAACTGAATTTCTAACATTATTAATAATTTAAAGCAAACATTATTATGCTTTTTGAAATACAATACGAAAGCACTTTGATTCTCACATTGCTGTAAACAATAATTTCTCATTCTCTTCTACTCTCTGTCTCAACAAACAGCAATAAAACGATTTGTACTGCTGTCTACTTGAGGCATGTTATGCAATTTTTCTCACAAATTCCAGTCCTCTGTGTCTCAATATAATTTTTATTTGCATCGTCATGTCCAGCATATTTTCTCATAACTCATATCAAGTTATTTCAACAATTGAAAGATGTGTTTGGGTGAATGGCTATGATGCCTGTTTGATGAAGCATTCAGACAATTTTTTCATGTCTATACTCCCAGAGGCTCACCTTCTCTCATACGTACTACCCTTTCTTTTGACAGAACATAACTTCTGCTCCTTTGATACAACACCTTATCTGAATCGACCTCCAAATCTTCACTGAAATTATAGAGTTTGTCTTCATCAATGCACCACCCCAACACTATGTGTCTTTGGAAACCATTTGGTTCTAAAATTCTGTATGGGAGAGACAACTCCTTGTCATGGGGAGTCGGCTACGAACGCCTATATGTGCCGAAAAAATTCTCTTATACTTAGAAAGAACAACATATATTTATGGCATATTTATCTTTTTTCTATTTAGGAAAAGAACGCCAAAAAGCAGTTTTGTGGATAAAGGTAGATTTCAGCAGTATTGATGTGCTTATCTTCCAAGCATTCTTATCCATATCATTTACTGAAAGCATCCTTTTCCCACAATCTTTTATTGCATTCTTAGCTAGACGGTTGACAGACCATTGAATTAGTTGCTCCATAGTTTCCATTGAAAACAATTGCATGCCATTTTGTTTCTGTAGCTCATGAACTACCTATATGGAAAGTGGTGCTTCCCTTAGTTTTCTGTATAGATCTTGTTAGTTGTGCACGGATATTTCCACATGTGTTGCTTTGGGCTGCGGCATATGCTCATGCCAAAAAACACCATGTAAAACAAAGCTTTTTTGAGCCCCACCCAACCACGTGGGCTGTCTTCACCATTCAATATTCACTATTGACCCAATAGAGAGTTATGATACAGTGATCAATTATATATATTAAAGTGTATTGAAGTAGTAGCCTCAACGCAAGATTGCTCTATTTCAAAATAAAGCTTTTCTTATTATTCCACATCATTATGCGGGCCTACAAACAGTCCAGTAGGTCTGGGATTCAAAACCTGTCAGCTGCATTTTTGTACATTTTAATGCACCTAGTTTTTCTCATTTTCTTGAGTTTTTCCCACCTTTGTGCCTGCAATTTTTAATTTAAACCATTTAACATTTTCTTAGAGCTAATAAGTAATAATACCTTACATCCTCGTGGATTTTGAAAAATGTATGAAAAACAGTAAACAATCTAATCCTTTTTTTCCCCCTCCACTCATGTGACCCCCAATTCATCATCCAAACTGATTATTTTTCTCACAAAAATGATAAACCCTAAGACATGAAGTTGTATATCTTAGATCTTCATGAATTTTGAGATAACACACACACGCACACACACACACTTGTGATCCCCAAGTTCATGATATAAACCGATCCAACATTCTCACAAAATAGACAAATCCCAAGGCTGGGGTGGACCTAGGCCTCCGCACTCTTGTGAGCTCCAAGTTCATGATATAAACCTATTAACATTCTTACAAAATAGACAAATCCCACGGCAGGGGCGGACCTAGCTGCCCCCTCCACCCCCCACTCACCAAATTGCTAAAATTTAGGAAAAACCTCTATATATTTTTAATATTTTTAAATTTTTTTACATGTGGTCCCCCAAAAATTTTAGAGAACCTCCTATATATTTTGAAAACTACATTTATTTTTTAAATGTGGTCCTCCGAAAAAAAAAAAAGATAGTGGCCCCCACAAGGTCCGCCCCTGTCTCAAGGTGTGAAGTTGAAATATCGTAGATCCTTAGTGATTATGAAAGATACTTCAAAAAAACGTAAATAACCTAGTCCCATGTTCTGATTTTTCAACTTCTTGTGTGCCCTCCTCAATTCATGACCTGAAGCAAAAATTATATTCACGCACTTCACTCTTTCTTAAAAGTAAAAATGTGGAAAAGGCTAATATATTAGTATTATATAATTCATTTTCTTAGGAGTTTTAGTTGTGAATAAAAGCTTTTTAGCCAGTGATGGTGAAGAACAGTTTGGGGCACGTCTTTCTAACTTGATGTTGCAGAAATAGTATCAGCAAAAATGCCTATGTTAAGCTTGGGCCCAAAACTGTACTAATATATTTATAAATTTTACAAATATTTTATGATGATTGAAACAGTTGCAATATTAAGTTTATGTTTTTCTTGAGATATCATTGCGAAGAAAATAAATCCAAAATACAAAAAATATACCATTAGAATCATTCTTGAAAGACTACATGTCAAAATTTATACAAAAGGGAAAAAATGTAGCAAACTTACATATGAACTACAACTGGAAAGTAAAGTTATAAATTTCCATGTATTTTGATTTTTCATGTAATTTTTGCATGCTTTGATGATGATGATGATATGATGATGTTGATGTAACTTTTGGATAAAAAAATAAGAAAGGAACTGTATTTAACTGAATTTAATTGATATCTTATCTCCAAATCTAGATGTTACTGTAGAGTAAATTCAATTAATTTCGATTTCAAAAAATATATAAATCTTTATATTCATTGAAAATTTTACAAAATCTCAGGTGCTTTTGCCTATTATTAGAAAAAAAAAGATAGATCTATCATTTTGCTATGCATGTGATTTTCTAAATATAGTCGAAGCCGTAAAGAATCCGGATTGTTTGTACGACACAAAGTAAATATAGTATTTGTTCTGCGGTCTAATAAAATTATTTTGTACTTAACAACTCATTTTCTATATTCTCACTCATTCTTTAGACAACCATTGTTACAAATGGAATTCAATGGTGGATTTATAGATAGAGGTTGGAGATAATTGTACTTCTTGCATGGAAGCAACCCAAAGTGCATGGAAGCAACCCAAAGTGCAGCTTTCAAGGCAAACTTGAGCATCTTGAATTTTGAAATATCCATAGCGAATTAATGAAGTATGGCCAACTCAAATTGACAATAAATTTTTTTTCCAACTGCAATAGATAATTTTTACAAGTGAATAATATTACTATGCTCCAGTGAGTAATTATTGTGCTTTACAAGGTAGTAATCTGTTTAGGTGTGAAAATGATTCACACCCACAAACCAAAATAGTGCTAGTACAGTTCACTGTTTGCAATTTGTGTGATTGCTAATGTGGGCCCCATCAATTACCTTTATTTCTGTGGGGTCCATAATAGTCCAGACCATTAAATCTGTTTATTGAACTGATAAGCCCCAAGTTCTTGAATCTGATTATTTTAAATCTCCATAGATTATGAGTAATTTATGGAAAAGTCTCAGTCTATTAAAAATCTAATTCTCTTCCTTTTGTGAGCCCCTAATTCATGTTCCAAACTGTTCAATATTCTTGTGTTAATGGTAAACATCTAGATGTTAAGTTTCATATCTTAATTCTTAATGGATTTTGAAAATTTTGTGGGAAAAAAAAACACAAATACATCCAGAACAGTTGGATCTACTCATTTACTCATGTGAAAATGGTAATTTTGACAAACATGGTAAACTGTTTCACCTTTGTAAATATGTTACACTTACATATGTAACAATCACATATGTAAAACCCATTTTCCTATAAGATGTGTAAAAGGCAAATGACTCCTTAAATCTTTGAATTCAAAAAGAGATCCGTATCTGATTTTCAACATTATTAAGCAATAAAAGCATTGAATCACCCATAAATGAATTTCTAACATTATAAAAAAAAATTAAAGCCAACTTATTTTGTTACCTGAAAAATAATGCAAAAGCACTTAGTGTGTGTGCGTGTCATGGATCAAAATAGTAGTTACTACGTAGCGTAATGGCTACTATATCGGGCGTAACGATCACCGCTAACTTTTGTAGCCGCCGCTACAGAGTGTGATTGCTAGTTATTTTTCAATTTTTTTTGAAATACATCGTAAAGCTTATTTCATTACTTCTTCTCTCCAAACAACATTTTTATGCAACTTTTTTCCCTTCTATGCTTGAAATAACAGCAAAACACATAGGATCTCATTGAATTAAAGCTGCTGCAAAGAGTTCCTCGCAAGGGATCTTCTCTAGATAATGTCCTGGTAGACACTATTAGGATCTATAGATTCAAACATTCATCATAAAGGAGAGAGAAGAGAGAAGAGTATGAGAAATTTTGTGTACTCAATGAGAGCATCGACAGAGACTTTATAGTGATACTGTGTCCTAATTCCAGGCTATCAAGATATCCTAACTATATGTAATTACAACTAATAAGGAATTTGTAAATATGATTACAAATCATGTAGCTGTGCATTATACAATAGCTTGACCACGATCCCACATGTGGGATATGTGATTCTAGCATTATGGGCCTGGATCATGAGTAGTTTCTGATGGGCCTAGATCATGGGGCTTGTGTTGATGGGCCTACTTGTATGTGTCTCTACACTCCCCCTCAAATTGATGCGGGGTGGAGCAAAGCATCAATTTGGAAAAAAGATAGTCGTGGTGATCTCGAGGCAATCCTTTAGTAAAGACATCAGTGAGTTGATCATGTGAAGAAACATAAGGCAGATTGAGTGTGTTGTTAACAAAATGCTGACGAATGAAGTGGTAATCAATCTCTGTATGTTTAGTGTGCTCATGAAAGACAACATTCTTTGCAATTTGAATGGCACTCATGTTATCTGCATAAAGTGGAGTGGGGTCGTTGAGAAAGACACCGAACTCTCGAAGGAGACGATGAAGTCATATAATTTCACTACTAGCAGATGACATAGACCGGTATTATGCTTCAGCAGTGGATTTTGAAGGAGTATTATGTTTCTTACTCTTTCATGAGATAAGCAGAGGTCCTAAGAACATGCACCAGCCGGTTGTGGATCTGCGAATACCAAGGCATCCTGCCTAGTCGGCATCAGCATATGGCTAAAGCTGTAGAGATGAGGTGGCTGGATAATGTAGTCTTCGTCCACGAGTGCCTTTGACGTATCAAAGAATCCAAAGAATAGCTTGAAGATGTGGTGTTCAAGGATTGCTAATGAACTGACTGACCGTGTTAACGGCATAAGAGATATCTGGCCCTGTCATAGTCAGGTCAAGGTCGGATCATTAAGAGGTGGTCCATCATCTTTGGTAAACTTAACATTGAGTTCAAGTGGTGTGGCAAATGTTTGGCATCACTAAGTCTTGCTGATTTGAGTAAATCATCAGTGCATTTGTGTTGGACCACCCGAATACCATCTTTGTTCCGCAAAACTTCTAGTCCTAAAAATAAGTTAGTGGACCAAGATCTTTCATCTTACAGGAATTCATCAGGTGAGATTTGAGATTAGAAATGCCTGTTGGATCGTTGCCACTTATGATCATATCAGCAACACAGATCAAAAGAATGGTACACCCATGGGAGGATCTTTAAATGAAGAGAGAACTGTCATTGTGGCTTTGATGAAAATTTGCTGTAATGATGGCAGTGCGAAACTTATCAAACCATGCTCGTGGAGCCTGTTTGAGCCCATATAAAGACTTTGTGAGTTTATAGACATGTCCAGGGGGACATATATATCCTAGTGGAGGATGGATATACACAGTCTCCTTAAGGTCGTCATGCAAAAAGGCATTTTTAACATCCATTTGCTAGAGAGGTTAGTTACGAGCGGCTGTGACGCCGAGTAAGCACCTCACTATAGTCATTTTAGCCACTGGGGCAAATGTTTCTTCGTAGTCAATGCCATATTCCTATTTATAACCTTGGGCAACCAGTCGTGCTTTGTAGTGATCAAGACTACCATTAGATTTAAACTTGAGGGAATAAACCCACTTGCTGCCAATTATAGAAGCATTGGATGGAAGGCACTACCTCCTAAGTGTTGTTCATCTCGAGAGCTAACAATGCATCTGTCATAGCATCTTGCCAACATGGAATATTAGTAACTTTGGAATAAGAAGCGGGAATAGGGATAGGATCTGAAGAAGTAAACATCACTGGAAAACCAAACCAAGCAAGGGGAATAGAAATACGACTAGAGCGTCGGAGGTTACTTTCACTAGAGGTGTCATGTACTTGAAGAGCCAGCTTGGGAGGAGGATTGGTAGTGAGAGTAGCTGGAGGTATTTGTTTGGGGTGCCACTGATAGACTTGAGTAATCATTGGAATTAAATCAAGTGAGCTGAATTGAGGAAGGTAAGAAACCTGGATATTAGGATGAGGAAAAGAGGAATAGAATGGAACGTGTTCCAAGAAATAACATTTCGTGATACACGTAAACGACGTTTGTTGTGATCATAACAAAGGAAGCCTTTGTGCTCATCACTGTATCCAAGAAACATGCAATGAGCGGCCTGTGGAGGTAACTTGTTCCGCTCTAGGGATGGAAGATGAACAAAGCACAAACAGCCAAATACCAGTAGATATGAGTAGTAGGGTTTTTGACCAAATAGGGACTCAAAGGGAGAAACTTTGCCGAGGACAAAGCTAGGAAGTCTGTTAAGGATATGGATCGCTGTATGTGCTGCTTTACACCAAAATTTAGGTGGAATGAGGGATTTGATAAGAAGTGTCCTTACATTCTCTAAAATGTGATGATTCTTTCTTTCTGCAATCCCATTTTGTTGTGGTGTATGAGGGCAAGTTTTTTGGTGAATAATCCCTTTATTGGATAAAAAGGAGGTGAATTCATTGGATGTGTATTCCCTCCCTGAATCGGAGCATATGATCTTAATGGTCTTTTGAAATTAAATGCTCACCATATTGTAGAACTTGCAGAATATAGAAAAAACTTCAGATTTATACTTTAGAAAATATATCCATGTGTACCGATAATGATTATCTATGAATGTTAATACGTATATCTAAGTCTACTTAATTGAGGAGCAATCCCCCAAACATCTATGTGAATAATATCAAATGGTGTAGAAGCACGTGAATGATGAATAGGAAATGGTAACACATGACTTTTACTCAAGCAACAAGTTTCACATGTCAATTTTGTAAAAGAACAAAACATAGGACTTGTAAGAGATTTGTCCAAAATACCAAGTTTAAAAAAGGAAAGCAAATTTGCATTATTTAAATGACCAAGGCGTTTATGCCAAATGGTCCACACTTTATTTAGAGCACCCATAGAAGAAGCAAACAATGAGGAGTGTCCCATATCCAACAAAAAGAGCCGCCATGCTTATTCCCCTTTCCTATCACCCGCCTAGTTTGGCGTTCCTGTATGACACAACCAGATGGAGAGAAGTAAACAAGATATCCACAATCAACAAGTTGACCTATGGAAATTAAATTTGCTGCTAAGTTGGGAACAAAATAAACATTAGATAATGTAAGGTTTACCATGGATATGGTTCCTAGTCTAGAGACTGGCAATTGGTGTCCATTAGCACTTGTGATTGAATCATGGCCTACATAAGGTTTAGTGTTGTGTAGATTATGTGCTACAGAGGTCATGTGGTTGGATGCACCAAAATCTAGAAACCATGATGAAGATGTAACATATATAGATTGGGAAGGAGATGAATGAAATGCTGGAAAAGCTACAGAGGAGGAAGACAAACCACTATTACCCACGTAGGTAAATGCAGAGGCCGCAGAAAAATTTATCAGCTCGCAAATTTGAGCGGTGGTCATAGTGACGGAACTTGTATCTAAGGCAAGTCAAGCAGGGTGCTCTGTTGGGCCTGTGGAGCAGTTGGGCCTCGCTATTGAGAGTGATGTGGTTTCTTTTTAGTCCTTTGTAAACAAGTGGAAATAGTGTGACCATTGCGCCTACAATAGTTGCAAAACAGTTTCCTCTGGCAGTCTCGAGCCACATGCCCATATTTCTTACACTCATAGCATTGTGGTTTCTGTCCACGAGCTGTGAACATAACGATCTCAGCGACTAATGATTGAACTAAAGGTGTCAGGAGTGCCTTGGGTTCTTCACGAAAAGAGTGAGTTGATAACAGGCGAGTCTCTTCTCAAAGAACCTCTTGGATGCATGTGTCCAGATTAGGAGAGACCTCTCTATTCATAAGGACAGCCCTTACAGGTTCAAATTCAGATTGAAGATTCATGAGGAATTGACTAACATGCTGTTCTTCCTGTAATTTAAGGGCTTCAGGAAGAAAGTCTGTCAAAACAAATTAGAAAAGCATATGATCCCTCTCGGTCGAGAGGGCTAGAAAGCCATTGTAATATTCTTGAAAGTTTTATCATTTTGGCAATATTTGCTAATTCAGTGTCCAGATGAAATCGTCTAGCCTTGTTCTGTTTATGATAGATTTTTTTCATGTGGTTCCACATGTCAGAAGCCTTGGGAAAGGCTTGAAGTGCCAAGGAAAATGAAGGATCAACTGAGTTGAGGATCCATGTTATGACCTTGGCATTTCGTTGATTCTAGGTAGCATGGTTCTTATCATCTGTAGTAGATGTCATAGATTTGCCAGTGGTGTCTACATTGGGTTTAGGAGTTGTCCCATCTAAATAGCCTAACATACCTTGGCCTTCAACAAAATTCTTGAGATGGAAGGACCGTGATAGGTAGTTAGTGAAATTAAACTTTACAGAAATGATGTCCACCTTGTCCATTGGAAGTTCAGAAATAAAAGTGCAAGAAAGGACTAGACAGCAGAATTATTTTACCAAAATTTGTGAAAAAAAGGAACCTGGGTGTCAAAAAAACTTGCAGTAGGAAGGGATTTTCGTTGCTGGAATGAGGAATATCAGCTGGTCAGTCTTCCAGATGATGTTCTTCTCCTAATTATGTAACTTCTGAACCAATAATGATTGGTTTCTAACGAATGGATTGCAATCAGGCCTAGATACAAAGGCAGTTCCTTAAAACTGCCGAACTAGAGAAGGATATAAAAACTGACCTGTTTGATGTGATAAAATCCCATAAAAATGCTAAATATTCCCAGAATTAACAGTCCACCAGAATGGTGGTGGTTTTTGGCGGATCTGATTAACTGACGGCGGGGGCCAGTGTTTGATCAGGTGGACGTTGACTGCCGATGAAGCCTAGAATGTTGCTGCACAAGAAGTGATCGTGAAGACTTGGATTCTCTTCTTGATGGAACAAGAGTAGTGCCGTCAGAGATCTGGATCTCTGTATTGGTCGACAGAGAGAGCTTGGTAATTTTGAGGATTCAGAAATTCAGACCTTTATAGCTCTGATACCATATTAGGATCTATAGATCCATACATTCATCATAAAGGAGAGAGAAGAGAGAAGAGTATGAGAAATTCTATATACTCAATGAGAGCATCGGCAGAGACTTTATATTGATACTGTGTCCTAATTACAAGCTATCAAGATATCCTAACTCTATGTAATTACAACTAATAAGGAATCTGTAGATATGATTACAAATCATGTAGCTGTGCATTATACAATAGCTTGACCAAGATCCCACACGTGGGATATGTGATTCTAGCATTATGGGCATGGATCATGAGTAGTTTCTGATGGGCTTGGATCATGGGGCTTGTTGATGGGCCTGCTTGTATTTGTCTCTACAGACACTCCAAAATAGAGCCTCTGTCGGGTCCTACTCATATGGTGTACTATGGTCAAACTCAGGGGCAGAAGGAGGGGAGAGTTGCCCCCACTGAACTTTTGACAGCGTAAAGTTGCCCCCACTGAACTTTTGAAAGCGTAAAGATCCTTGATAGGATCATTGGTTGTTTATGCCTCGCTTTATACATAGACACAACCAATTAGTGTGTGTAGGGAAGTCTACAACATTTTTGGCATGACACGTTATTAACAATTGTTTCTATGAGACATTCATCCTAGATTATAACTGCAACCTTCATCGCAGCTAGATGTTGGTTGGGATATGGTGGGTTTTTTAGTTTTCTTAGGTATTTTATATTTTATTCACCTTTTGTCCATCCTCAACTTCTAAGACTAAAAAGAATAGATTAACAAAAAAATTATAGGGATAATGATGTCTTTTCTTCTCATAGAAAAGGAAGCGATCCAAAGTGGACGACTTGTAGTCCTTTTTTACATGTCAAGTAATCTTCAACCTTTTTACTTCTTCTCATCTTAAGAGGCTTTTTGCCCAATACAATTGTTCCCTTTTTACACTGCAAGCAATCTTCAACTGTTTGCTTCTTCTCATTACAAAGGCTTTTACCAAATGCAATTGACTCTCTCTACCCATTTGCATCACGTGCCTTATACTCTTAAAATTTTATTCCTCTTTATTTCACATTTTACATAAATAGTATCTTATATTTTGATGTATGATGTTTCCTAAAATGTGGGTCTCACTGATTGATAATTATGATCATTAATTTTGAATTCTTTGAGGTGGAAGATGATGTTTTATATCACATAGACATGGATATGGCATCTTGGCTAACTTGATTAATATGTTCTCATTTCTAGTATTGGTGGCATGTCCCCAAATCTTTAAGACATTTTTTATATCATCAATAATGAGGCAATCATGTGACACTTTCAGAATATAAAAACCCGTCGAGGACAATTGTAAAGAAATCATTTTTCATGTAATGGAATTAATTTTTTTTATTACAACTATTTATGTCTATATAATTATATATATGTGTATGTCTTTTTATTTAGTGAATTATAATGATTTCTCTTTGCCCCCATTGAGAGAAATTTTTGGCTCCGCCACGGGTCAAACTCAATATAAATATCGACCTCCTCCCAGGTCCTATGATACCTTCTTTGCATTCCATTATCCTATGCCCACCAATATCAAATTCAATATGGTAGGCATATTCAATATGGTAGTGGCACTATAAATTATAACAAAGATGGGAATGAGGACAGCGATGTCATATTACTTAGTTGACATTTTCTTTGGTATAGGCCAACCAACCGAGGTCTTTGCCAACTCTATACTCTTTAAGTGGATTGTTTTTTTTTTTTAAATTTTTTTATGAAGTTATTAATTATTATGTCATTCCACATTTGTTGTATTGACTGCTGACTGTTGAGTATTAACTATTGACTATTCATTGCTTAGTGTTTACCATTGCACTCCTAAGTTCGAGTCTTAACTTCATGTTCAATACATTGTTTATTTTGATAATATTTCTCTATCACATAGGGTTTTTTTTATTTTTATATAAGCCTTTCATTAGTTTCTAAGTTAGCATAACTAAGCAATATGAATACATGTGAAAAAAATGGCCATTACTATTATTTCTATTAATACAGTGATACAGGACGTCATGCAATGAGAGGACTACTATGCCCCCTTATCTTAGTTACTTTTGCAAGAAAAACACATATTCTATCATTTTCCAATATTTTGGATTTTCTGAAAAATTTTCAGAGTTTTTGGATGATTTTTTCAAATCGCACTGCTATGTCACTACTGCTGCGTAGCGCCCACTATGTAGTGGTTCGGCTACTGCTATTTTCATCCTTGGTGTGTGTGTATCTCTTTGTCTTCGTGTATGTCTGTGTCTACATATGTGTATCATCCTCTAAACAACATATATGAAACAAATGTTCTCTTTCAACTCTTCCACTATGCTAATCAAAACCATCTAAATCCTGGTCTTCTAGGGCCACTCACACGTTGACTATATTGACCATTCAACATTCTCTGTTAAACCCAGCAGAAAGTTATGATACTGTGGTCAATGTTCTTCTATGAGGATAGAATGAGTCGTAATAGCTCCTCCATAACAGCCATCAAATCCATCATAGCTCCTTAAAAATTTTCCAAATCATCCACAATTGAATTCTAACATTATGTAATTAAGCATTGAATAGTCCACAACTTTATTACTTCTGGTTCTGTCTTTCCAATTGCACAAAGTGTGTTATTTCTCACTTTCAGATTGTATGCGGCTTAGGATTCATCAAAGTTTGTTTCATCTTTATTTTATCAATTACTCTCCTTAAATTGTTGGGTAATGTGATTTACTAGTAGTGAAACCTGGTCGAATGTTCAGGTTCCTGATGCTCCCTTGCAGAGGGCTTCCGATGTTCCTCCAGTTTTCAATCAGGTGTGGATGAATGAATATCATGACTCATTGGATCTTCCCTCTGAGAAAGGAATTCCAACCATGATCACATGGAACTATGGAGGAAAGGATGTTGCAGTAATAGGCTCCTGGGACAATTGGAGATCAAGGTATATATATGTCTCTCTTACAATATATATATATCCATGTTTATATTGATTTATTTTTCATTATTACAAATAAAATTGTGGGAGCGGCTGAATGTAGCGTAGAGTCTTTTTGATCATTAGAATACATGAGGGGGGAAAAACCAAATGGAGAGATTGAATGTGGCTTAGATATTAAGGACTCAAAAAAATTTTGATAGAAAGGTTTATTTTTCTTTCCGCTGTATTTATGGAGTTTCACTGAAAGAAAAACCTTGCGCATTTTTACCTTTCTGTACCATATTACAATCAGTCTCAGTCACCAATAATGGCTTGGGATGAAGAATAGAGGAAGATGGCATCTTTTGTGTGGTTTTGATTCCTAACACCCCAGCCCACAACAACTATTAATTCTGCCAAAATGCTCAAATCAGATCTGATTTGCTGTATTTTATGGCAATAAGAATTATCTGCATGGAAATTTTCAAAAGGTGCTTGACAATTATTTTTTTCAACTTTCAGAAAGAGTTTGCAGAGATCTGGCAAGGACTATTCCATTCTCTTGGTCCTCCCTTCAGGTGTCTACCAGTACAGGTTCATAGTGGATGGTGAATGGAGATATATTCCTGATCTTCCTTGTGTAGCTGATGAGAAGGGCTGCCTCACTAATCTTCTTGATGTGCATGTATGTATTCATCGCACATCCTGAATCCTGATTCATGTTATTATTCATAAAGGCACATCTTGAATTCCTAAAACCCTTGTGTCTAAGTAGAATAGTAGACACAATTTACCATGCTTACATGTGTATATCACAAAATCCAAATTACTGATGGCCCTTATCCTGCCTAAATTAAACTGGTCCTTTAACCAATGGTTAGCCCACCTGTTGAGTTGACCAAAGACAGGGCAAATACATGCTTGGCCCATCTGGCATATGGCTTAGGTCTCGTACAGATATGCTGTCATGTTGGTGCGGTGGCAGTTTTAGGCACAGTTGGATTCTCTCTGGTTAAAACATGACCTCTTTTCATTTAATAAAACATTGTGGGCATTCTGATCAGGAAAATGATATTTCTTTTTAATTGGTAGCATGACTTGAACCCATAACCTCGAGATTGAAATAGTAAGTACCTCAGTATGCCACGGGTTCTCGTCATTTGCTTCTGTAATCATATTCTTTTTTGAGGGATTACATATGATGTTTTTGTGAATAACATGTTCTTTGTCCACGGCTTTTTTTTTGCACTTAATAAAAATTTATGGAATTACTCATTAAGAAAGGCCAATTGCAGATTTTGTAGCTGTATTTTGCTAAAACATCCTTGTTGCACTGATCTGAGACACGTTGAAATACAAACTTAACAGATATTTAGCTGTTAATTGTGGAACAGTTCAGAACAAAAATAGCATTGTGATTTGAGAACTGGAGCAGATGAGTGTTCTTGCCTTTTGTGGCTATGATCCGTCTGAAATCATGGACGTGAATATGTCAGGACCCTAAGGAAGCTGTGAGGCGTTCAAAAAATGGTAACCTATTCATACAATACTGGACAAGAGCCCAGCTGTAACACAGTTGGGAGGTGCACATTGTTGCAACCCTGAGGTTGGTGGTTCAAGTCATGTTACCAATAAACTAATTAAAAAATAAATCCATCCAATAGCTTGTACTTCAACATGACAAAATACTAGTACCGTTTGGGTGCATTTGGATGCATCATCAACTGACCCATTTAAATTTGACATTATCCAATGAAAAGGTCAAAAGGACACAACTTCCCAGTAAAGAATGCACAAAAGCATATACAAGTTTTTGTTATTATACTTTTGTGGTGTATTATAATGTCAAAAACTTCTACATGTTCTCATCCTCAATCACCTTTGCTATCATCTCCTCAAGATATAGGACCTGCTACGAGACTTCTTTGCCTTCTCCTTTTCCCTTTTTTTTTCTCTTTGTCTTGGAAATGATGTTTTTTTTATTAAAACAAAGATGATGCAGCATGGAAAAACCCAAAAGTTAGGAAGGTCTTAGTTCTGAGATGGACACTAATATCCTATTTTCTTAAATCAATAAAATGAAGGTTTTAGTTCCTGGATGGAACTGTTTTTTCAATGCCTTCCTTATTCCTTGATTTGTTCAAATGGGATGCTCAGGAAGAGATTGAATTCTCAAGCTTCAATTATGGCATTCCCAAGGGTCCCTCTTTATATGTGCACACTGAATAGCCGAGAGGCTTGAATGGACAGCCTGACTGCAATATCCATGCGGGAATATAGAAGGGGATATGCGGAAGATCCTAATTTTTCTTTTCTTTTTTCTATCTTGATGGGACCTTTGTTATTTTAGTAATTTGCTGACCTAGGAAGTCCAGAATTTCTGTAGAGATGTGACGGATGACTGGATTAGAAATAGGATTTAATTGGATTGGAAAAGACATTAAAGTATTATAGCACTCTGTCAGGATGGTTTTATTGTTTTTCCTTTTCTTTTTTTTAAACAAAAAAAGGTGTCAATGTGATCTTCATTGTTTTCTTTATGAAAACAAGGCGTGAGGCCTGCTCAATCATTATTTCGCTTTGTTTCATATCAAGGGGCAGGTTGGAGGCTAAATTACATGTGGAAAGATATTTTGGCCGTTGCTGTGTAAGAACTACAGACATTCTGGCAGGTGCCTCTTGGGTCTAGTGGCAGCCACAGGAGTCAGTGACTGTAAAGGGTGGATCGTTCCAATCTACAGCTCAGTTGAGTTGCCGAAGTTGTCCTTCAATTGTTGAGATTTCATAATTATCAAGTGCAATAGAGAGGCAGTTGGGTTCTTAATGCATCAACATGGCTCATCATGTGTATATACAACATCATTCACCCCACCCATAGATTCATGGAATGGACTACCAAAAAGTTAAAATGAAGGCAATGAATAACAGTTGCTCGAACAACGTAAGAGAATAAATAAGTAAATAAAATTGTTTCCCTGCTTGTGTGCTTATACTTGAAATGTTGCCAAAAAGATGAAAAGTAGTTTTTTTTTTTTACGCTTGGTGCATAAGTTATCCACTGGTGCATTGGAGGCAATGATTAAACTGTTAAGTGGTGAGATATGGTGCCTAGTGATTAATGAGTATGAGGAGATATGATGGGTCCTGCTTTGTGGAGTGGTGGTTGGTGACATGGTGGTGATAGTGTGAGCTTAAGATGGGGCTTCATGGGATGAAATTCAATTAAACAAGACCTGATATGGATGATGGTCGGGTGGTGCTATGTGAAACACAGTCCACTAAAATAGATGATGAAATAAATAGGCCCACTAGGTTTGATAAACTGCCTGATGATGAGGCGTGGCCCTCTGGGGTTGACGTGTAAATGTGATAGCTCGAGATATAAGAAGTGCCCGCTAGTGGCAAAGTGGAAGGTGGTGAGATGAGATAGAGGGTGTCGGTGAACTAACATGGAGACTGACTTATTGGGGTTATTTGAAAATGTGGTAGTGATAAGAAATTATGGCGCCTGCTGGAGACAGTAAAGCAGCAGAAGATAGATGAAGCTAGGCTGCGTTGGATGGCATGGAAATAGGATAGAAGTGATAAGATGGACTCAAGAGCCAGATTACATGGAGTGGGACCTTCTGGGGTTATGTTAAAATGTGATAGTGATGAGAGATTATGGCGACTGCCAGAGGTGGTAGAGCAGCTGAGGAGTGAGGAGAAATTATGGCAACTGCCAGAAGTGGTAGAGCAGCAGAGGTTGAGATGAGGTGAGGCCTAGTGGATGGTGTGGAAATGTGATAAGAGTTGATAAGATGGATGCCGAAGTCAGTACAATGGGCAATGATGCAATGAGGCTATCATGGATCTCACTTGACTACAGCATAAATTTAAAGTGGTCATTACCTATTTCTGTTTTTTCTTGTTGAATTTTGAAAACATTTTAAATGATTTGAAATGATCTGAAATTTAGTTAGTTTACTAAATGACTTCCTAGGTAGAAGCTGTGTTGCACCTCACAAAGCTAATGACCTCTTAATATCATCATCGTCATGATCATCATCATTATTATGTCCTGTTGTTTCAACTCCAGACTTCTTCCTCTAATTGCCAGAAGGGCAGTATTTGGTTGGTCATTAGCCAAGCAGTGGGGCTTGTTAGTGATCGGTGTGTCTGACAGCAGCAAAAAAATGAAACCAGGGTTAAGTGGTGTAATCCTTCATCACCACTTTCTCTTGTTCTTATATTTTTGCATGAATAGACCCACAGACCAATGTTTCACCATTTTGAGAAAGGTATTAAACACCCACTTTTCTATCTTGTTGGCTATAAATCAAGTAGCACACTGCATGGACAATGTATCTGTTATTCCCTTAAATGTGCCCAATGTATTCTGAACCAATTGGTCTTGTCATGCATAGTATTAACCACATGGTAAAACCAAGAAACAAAGAGAGAAATTTGCTTGAGGGCCAATCGACTCTGACCTCCAAAAAATCTTGTGCAAATTTTATTGAATGTTGAGTATAGTTTAGTTCTTTTTGTCCATGTACTTGTAGGCTGTCAATTTGATGGTTAGGATTTACTCCCTCTGGGACTTCTTTTGAGCATTGTCTCTATCTATTGGTACCACTGCCATTTGTCTAGTCTGGGACAGTGGAAGTACATAGGTGCCCAGCATTTGCAAACTAAAGACTCAACAATGTCATTCTAGTATTGGTGAATTTCAATTTGCTTCGGGTAACTTCCAATCATCTTTTGCAGGACTACGTCCCGGAAAGTCTAGAAAGCATTGCTGAATTTGAGCCCCCACCATCGCCAGACTCAAGTTATGGTCAGCCATTTCCAGTGGACGAGGACTTTGCAAAGGAGCCCCTGGCTGTTCCACCACAACTGCATCTCACAATCCTCGGGATGCAGAACTCAAGTGCAGAAACTTCTTCAATGCCCCAGCATGTTGTGCTCAACCACTTATTTATAGAAAAAGGGTGGGCTCCTCAGTCTCTGGTTGCACTCGGTTTGACCCAGAGATTCCAGTCCAAGTATGTTACTGTGGTCCTCTACAAGCCTCTGAGAAGGTAATAAAGAGTCCCATCTCTCTGTACAGAAGAGGTTCAATTATTGTTGGACAGTGGCATTTCAGTTAACAAATCTACATTTCAGCTTAATTGTTGTCTGTGTTGTCCTTGATATCTCAGTTGATGGATTGAATGAGTTTTTCTCTATTCAAATATTGCTTCCTTTTTGTTGTGATTGTCGGTTGAAAGTGACAGAAGGACGAACATCATAATTGGAAATGCTATTGGCAGCATTTTGTTTTAATATATAGATTGTTGTAGGATCTGCGATTTGATCATCAGAACGGTATGACAAATCCATTTGGCTCGTGCATTCCCACATGCTAAGGGCCTATTTGGATGTCTAAAATATTTATAGATATAATTGTCACTAGAATAAAATGGTATAGAAAAGTATAGTGTAATATTGAAGATTAGTTACTTATGAAACACTTTTATTTGTGTAATTTTCAATCCATTGATGTGGCCCAACTTCAAAATCCAAACTACTCGAGTTACAAGTATACTTTCCCACCTTTTTTTAATCATCGACCACCACCTTCCTCATCATGACCACCAACCATCCCATTATTACCATTAGTGTCTTCGCATGTCAACGATATCATCTTGAACATCGTCCCATCTTTATCATGATCATCATGAACACCACCCCATTGTTGCTATCGTTGTCATGATGGTGAGCATCACGATCACCATCATCATGGTAATCACCTTCATCACCACCATAACCCCACCACAATCATCGTGAATCGTCCTTCCACAACCACCACCACCACCACCACCACCACCACCATTAGCATCATCATTGTCATTGCCAAAACCACCACGGCCAAGATCATTATCGCTGATGTCACCATCATTATTGTCATCAGCGTCCAAGCAATCACACTTTTTGTAAGGGTGAGAGGTGAGGAATTTTGGTAATGCCACATTTTGAAATATTTTTATATTGTAGAAATTTTCTATGGGGGGAGTTCTAGTAATAAAATTATATATATATATTGGTAAAGCCACATTCTTTGTTTCTTTCTAAGTAACCAAAAGTACCGAGTTCTTTTTTTTTAACTTAAGAAATGAACTCTTCTTTTGCAGCCAAACAAGCACTATACGCTTGTGTTGGTGATCCCTCAATGGGTTCCAAGGTGACGTTACCCTGGATCAATAACGGACCCATCTTCTTATCTGGAGGGCTCAATGTAAATTAAACAAATGGACTATTAAAATTGGATACCAATTGTTCACACAACTGATGTTTTGCATGTGTTGAAAAATGGATTACAAATATATTTCATCTTCAAAACCCCGTGGTGCTTGAAACTCGAAAAGATCATCATCATTATCATCATTATTATTATAATTATTCATTATTATTTAGAGATCTATAAATAGCTTACACTCTTCACTAAAGGGACTGTGGGAGCCCTTATCTCTCAGAGAGGAGAGAGAGAGAGAGAGAGAGAGAGAGAGAGAGAGAGCAGTCTCCCAGAAAAAAATGGTATCTTTGAACCGGAATCTATGTGCAGTGTGTGGGAGGGACCTATTAGTCATCCCTCTGTCCACTCTCTTTTATTGACCCTTTAACCCATATACAAGAGAATGACTTCCTTGTCACTCTTCTGAGTGTATTTTCCATCTTATATATATATATATATATATATAATTTAAAACTTCTTTGTATGGACAGATTTACATCTCATTTTACAGATTTACATCTCATTTTATTTCTCTGAGTTGAACATTTGAGAAAACTACAGGAAGCACTGCATATTTTCTCTGCATGCATGAAGAAAGGTTGCATGAGACTGGCATTGTGTGGGGGCTCTGTTTGCTGTCAATTTCAAAGCCCCCCTTTAGAACCGGCTCCAGCCACCCAAGTCCATATACATAACAACAGTTTTGGATAGTCCAATGGGCCCTTCAGGCCACACTTGGGCCTTAATATCTGAATCCCTTAATGGGCTGGCTCAAGCTCTAATGGGCTCGACTCCAACTAATATGATTATGTTCTCAACATCTATTTGTATGTATGATTATGATTTAGTTTCTTCATAATAACGATCGATCACTGTGTCCTCTCAGATGGGCTGTCGTTATCCCATTAACCCTTGCGGACTTAATCCATGTTTCAGGTCTTTGTCAGAGCTGGAGTCTGATTCTGGTCCGGTTTTACTTAGCAACTAGTAAGCCCGGACCCAAACCAATATGGGCCTGGCCTGAATCCAGCCGGTCGACAACCCTGGGGCCATGTTTTGATGAAACTCCATGCTTCTCTCCAAACTCATCTAATATCTAGAGACTCCTAGATTTAAATCCATCCACCCATCCGCATGTGTACCTACTCCTATTTATCTTGCCCCACATGAATATATTGCGTAATAACTAACTTATTTGCATTGAACCCATATCCACTGCATCCTAACCCATTCTATGGGAGGCCTATATGATTTTGAAATCAATCTATTAGATTTTTCGTAAAATATTTGTCAACCGGATCCGTGGCGCAATGGTAGCGCGTCTGACTCCAGATCAGAAGGTTGCGTGTTCGATTCACGTCGGGTTCAATCAGATGAGATATTTTTATATTTAAGCCCTTTTTCCTTACAGATTTATATTTTTTTCCTTCCAGAAAAGTAAAAATAAAAATAAAAATAAATGTGATATAAAAACTTTTTTAGGAATATTTTATTATAATAAAAAAACAATTTTATTCAAAGGATTTTCTTTCTAATAAAATTATCTTTCTTTTTCCCTTTCTCCATAAAAGGACTTCATGTAAGAAAATAGTTCTTGTTTTCCTTGAAATTATTGATGAAGATGATTTTAATAAAGTAGAACCTTTCTTATTAAAACAATTAAAATTAGAGAAAATTTCAGATAAAATTAGTCTTATTTCATCTCGAAAACTATATTTCTCTTTTTAGTGTGTGCTATAAACCTCCATTTGGTGGGTCCTTTCAGATGGTCTTGTTGCCAACAGCAATAGAAATTTAGGGCTCATGGATTGGCACCCCCCCTCCCCTTCTCAGCCTTATATATAAATATATATATATGGAAAGGAATAAAAAAACTTTTGGAAAGGTAAAAAAAATTTTGGAAAGGTAAAAAAAAATTTGGAAAGGATAATTTTTTTTTGGGAAGGTTTTTTTTTTTTTTTTTTGGTGTGGTTGGTTGTTGGGGGGGGGGGGGGGGGGGGGGTTAAAAAACTTTTTGGAAAGTTTAAAATTTCTTTTGGAAAGGTTCAAAGAAATTCTCGGAAAGGTTATATACATATATTATTTAAATAGAAAAATAGAAATTAAAAGCCCATTTTTATTTAGCTACCAGCTATGGTGGGGCCCAGAGGGACAGTAATTTTAAACAATATGGCCCCACGCGGACAAATTCCTAGATCTAACCTCGACCCGAACCTATTTTTCTTGACCTGATTGTTAGTGGGCTTGAGTCTCTGTACTTGCCAGACATGACACAAAGGGCTTGGGAATTTTTTCCCCTAGCTTTTAAAAAAATACTTGCAAGTTTTATTCACCTTTTGACAATAGTTTGAACATTATGTGAAATTACTAGGAAATATCCATTAATGTAATTATTGAAAAATAAAGAGGAGTTTTCAAGATATCAACAATATTTATCACAATGACAATGCCCAATTAGCTGACCCCAGTTTTTCTCAGCCACTAAACTTAAAAACTTTTTGACCAATTAATTGTGGTCCATGGACTTAGTGCGCCCGGATCTAACTGGGTGTATATCTGATAAATTATTCTTGGACTGTCCAAACTCCAATGGGATCCATGGGCTAGATTCCAGCCTTATGCGTTAAACCCATTGGTATATTTGAAAGCTACTGATTTGACCTTTCCAATATAATTTTGATCTCTCAATTCTAAGATTTATCATATTTATCATAGTACCATCAATAGTTTCATCAATATATTTTATAAGACGCGTTCTCTAAATCAGAATCTACAATATGGATATGATTTCTGCTTATCTCTCTTCCTGGAACTACAATTATGAACTGCAGTTACATGTGTATCCTTTTTTTTTTTTTTTTTAACTGCAGTCAAGCGAACTAGAACCGGAAGAAAACACGCACATGAGGACAATAGTTTACACGTGAAAAAAGCCCTCGTACTGAGGAATCAATCCATGGGCAACTAAGTAATAAACTTTTTTACTAACCAACCAAACAACTGATGGTTGTCACATTTACGTGTGCACGTGTGCTTTTTTTTTCTTTTTTTCTTTTTTTTTAAAAGTTTGCATGTGTTGAAGTCTCAAAAATCAAGCCATCAATTAGGATATTTTTTAATGAATTGCTTTAATCTTGGACATGTGTGCCACATTCGAGCTTGAGGATATATGAAGATGGATGATTCAAGAATTTCTCATGCTTCTACGGCCCACTTGATTTATAGATGAGAATGACTTTTTATTTATTTGAACAATTACAACGACTTCCATTGATTAAAGGAAGGACACATAAAAGAAGAAAACAATGATATAGAAGAGCATTATATCCCTAGTAAATACAACCTACAAAATAACTTCTCATAAAGAAAAGCCCTATCAGGCCTCAGTTCAGCTAAAGCATTAGCTTTGGAATTGGCTAATTAGATCAAAGTACATGCATAAAGCCAACAGTGAAAGATTGAGAAATAACCTGAATCTCATTAAAAAATAATTGTAATTTCCTCGTGAAAACCTTTCGATTGGAAATCCAATTTATCGCATTTGAGGAATCACTCTCCACATAAGGTCTTCATGAAAATTCATTGATAAAGCTTCCAAAATACCAAGACTTTCGCTTCATTAGAATCTCGAATACCCACCAGCTTGGAAAACATAAAAAATACATCACCCTTATGAATGATATCATTGGCACAAAAAGAAGAAAACTCCTCCCTGATCATGGCCCACTTTGCTATCGTCAGTGAAATAGAGGCGACCCGAGTGACTTCTAAGCCAGGCAGTGGACCTCCACCTTTTTTCATGTACATCTGACCACATATTTTAATTCCAATTTTAAATACTCTGCTCTCCAATTATATCTCCCAATTGAAACAGTAGGGGTTTTTCTAAATTGAAAGAACATCTCATAATAATAATCATAATAATAATTCACATATAGAGGCCTTTCCTGATCAGATTACTCACTCTCCAATTGTATCTCGTAATTGAGATATTGCCGGTATTTTTAAATTGAAAGAATATCTCATAATAATAATTCACTATAGTGACCTTTCAAAATTGATCAGATTACCCACTCTTCAATTATTATATCTCCCAAGTGAGATATAATGGGTTTTTTAAATTAAAAAATGAAGAGGGAAATAGAAAGATGAAACAAAAATGGTAAGAGTCTTTTTAATTTTATTTTGGTAAGAACAAAAATGGTAAGAGTTGCTTGTTTGTATATTGTTTTAAATATGGTGTGCGTTGATACATGCTAAATCAACCTCAGAAAGTTTGTGTTGGGAGTTCTGTATGTATATTCTTTGTATTTTGCATTAAAAATATTCTTTGTATATTGCATTAAATATGCTTTTGTGTTTATAGATGCTGAATTAGTTGAGAAGATTTGTGAATTTATATTAAAAGAGAAAATTTGTGCTGGGAGTTTTCTATGGATTGTTTACTAATAATAGTTCATCATTTTTATGGAAAAAAAACCCCTTAAATTGAGAAGCATGACGGAGGGCCTAAGCACTTCATAATGATGGCAAAGAACCCTTATCCCATTATATCAAAAAAAAAAAACCAAATATTTTCTAATACCATGGAATAAACTATATGCAAATTTCATGAGAAAAAAGGGGAGTTCCAAGATATCATGGAATTGGGACATTTGTATTCAGATATGGAGTAGAGGTCCTTTGCCATTATTAATTTATGATGAAGTGTTTGGGGCCTCTTGCGCACTTTGTTAACTTCAATGGGTTCTATATCCTAACAATCCCTTTTCTAATCATTAAAGTTTCATGAATATGAATCGCAAACTAAGCTCTAAACTACTTATTAAGTTAATAGACTCGAAGCATAAATAAATAATGGATCATCTGTTGCAGCTATCCACGTAACACATGATGAAGTTCCCATCATTGGGCCCACATGGTGATACTTTTGACTGTTCAAGGTGAATCACATCCCCTCCAATGGCATATCCTCATATTTAACTTTACTGGCATGGGGTCCCATACTTAGGTCGAATGTATGACTGAAAGCATGGTTGTGCTCTAAAGTGGCATCATTGTTTATGTGGCATTGATCATGTTCCTGTCCTGTATTCACCTAGACAATGGAATCCACTCCCATTGAACTAAAATTTGATAATTTATCCCTCAAAGGGGTAGCATTCATCTTGAATGATTCTAATTATCTCTATGTGCCTTATGATGGAGATCTCGGCTTGTGTTAAATAGTACTATCTAATAGTTGCACTAGGGATCTAGACTCAAATAAATATTGCACATGAAAATAAAAGGCCCAAATTATGGGGATTAAATGAATATTGTACCTTTATTTTATTTGGATCTGTGCTGCAACTAAAGGGCATTTGGTTCTAGTTTATAAGGCATGATGAAATCATGTTGGCTACAATTTTTTTTCTTTTTTTTTTTATAGTTTTCTTTAAAGGTTTTATAACTTTTTTTAATCTTTTCTTAAAAAGATATACCTAGAAATTATTTTCAAAAAATAAAGGTTCAATTGACATGATTCAAAACATTTTCCCTTTTCCCTATAGTTTATATAAAAAATTATTCTTAAATTTCTAAAATAAAATTAATCACATTTAATAATCTTTCCTAAATAAAAATAGAAGAATAATGCTTATGACTTTTTTTATCTTTTCTTAAAAAGATATTTCTAGAAATTATTTTTAAAAAAGGTTCAATTGAAACGATTCAAGACATTTTCCTTTTTTTTTTTTATAGTTTATCAAAAAATTTAAATAAAAATTATTCTTAAATTTTCCAAATAAAATTAATTACATTTAATAATTCTTTCCAAATAAAAATTTGGAGGAGTTGCGGTGAGCGTGGATCGAACACGCGACCTTCAGATCTTCAGTCTGACGCTCTCCCAACTGAGCTATCCCCGCAAGATGCCGCAAGATGCTAATGTATCATGTACTAAATATTTATTTGAGATGTTTTGATTTGACGGCCCTTGTCATTTGTTCCTGTGGTTGATAGCATTTTTAAGCCTTATATTCTCTACCGTCCACACTTGGAACCATGCTCGAGCAGCCCATCAATCCATTGGTGGACCATTATCACATAGCAACCCAATTTTGCCTCAATAACAATTCGTCATCCAAAATTTTTGCACGTTTCACATTGAATATGGACAGACATATTTGTTTTCATGAAACTGAATTACTTGGAATTTTAAGAAATATGTATTCCTAAATGTAGCTTTCATTGTGGGCAGAAGGGATTTACCCGGCTTCTTCTAGCCTCGAAGGGATTACTCGTGCTCAAAGGACCAAGACACCCACTGGCAACCAAAAAAAAAAAAAAAAGAAAAAATGTAAAGAGCCTTTCAAGAGAAAAAAACTGAGGGGTGGTGTGGGTTTGAAGTCCAAAAATGAATGTACGTTGAGCAACGCCCTGTTGAAAGGAAAATAAAAATCAGGCCCAGTCGCTTCCGCAGTGGCCCCCAAAATGGTCGAATTGGGTACGAAGAAGGTAATAGAGAACCCAATCTCTGTACATGAGAGGTTCAATGATTGTCGGGCAGTGTCGTTTTCATTAACAGATCCACATTTCCAACATAATTATAGTTTGCGTGTGTTTCTTCTCCTCTCATTTCCATGGCATTTCAGTTGGATTGAATCAGCTTGCTTCAATTCTCTTTTTATAATATGTTTTCATTTATTGTTGCTTATATATTTAAGCTGAACTGATAGGACTAAATATCATAAATGGAAATGTCATTGGCGTTTTTATTTTTTATTTTTTGGTGTGGGGTATTGATTTTACAAAAAAAAAAAAAATCCCTTAAAGTGGGTGAAGACTCAAAAGGGCCTCAAGTTTCAATATAGATTATAGAGGATTTTACCGAAAAAATCTCTTTAAATTCACTATGGACAAAAAATAAAAAAAAAACTTAAAAGATATGTATCTACCATAACAGTCCCATAGGCCCTCTTTTGTTCATTTTTTTATTCTTTTGGCGAGCGGCAATATCTCTTCTCACCTACATACACGAACAAAGATATTCTTGCTCATTTTTTTCTTCTTCACAATTGAGTGGTGATATCACTGCCTAAATTAGGCTATAGGAAAAAATTTTGATCTTTCGGATAGTAGTTTCCAGGTGGTGGAAGTTAAATGGTAATGATTGGTGAAGTTGAAGATGATGGTGAAAGAAAAATATGAAAGATGGGTCTTCATAATAGGTAGGAGATTGATTTAGTGTTGTGAATAAGATTTGTAGGAAAGGGGGATCCATAGAGAATGACATGAATGATGATGGGGGTAAAGGTGGTTTGGAAATTGCAGTGTTGTGCAAAGAGCCGAGAAAAAGATGCTCAAAATATGGGTTATGGAGAGTAAAAATGAAAGCAGAATAAAGAAAAAGAAAAAATACAGCAAATGAAAAAAAGAAAAGAGAATGATGGGTTCAAGAGAGGGAGAATATAAGTTTTGAGAGACAGGGGGTGAAGTTTATATAGTTTTGTTGGAAGAAGATAAATTAGTTAAAATGGGTTTGTTTAAGGTGTGGGAGAAAAAGAGATTAGCTAGGTGAATTATTTAGATGGATATATATATATATATGATACTAGGGCGTTTTGGTAACAAGCCCCCACTTACACTCACATCCATGACCATTGAAGTCGTCACCATATAATGAAGAAAAATATTGAGTGGGTAAGGGGGTTAGTCGGTAGAGGTGAAAGGAGTTGGAGGAAAAAGAAGAGGAGGAGGAAGGAGGATGAGGAAGAAGAAGGAGAAAAAACAAGTGGGGCTGTCCCCGCTCATATATGCAAGTGACCGTGCATATCGCCGCTCAGTGAAGAAAAAAAAAACCTAAAAAGGGCTCTTGGGACTGCTATGGGGGTAACAGATTTTTTAGGTCCTTTTTTACCTATAGAAAATCTAAAGGGATTTTTTTGTTAAAATCCTCTAGATTATAAAGGCCCTCCCGCCACTTTATTATTATTATTTTTATTTTATTGAGCAACAAGATCATGTATCGTATCATCTTATTCTTTCTCCTTTTTTGGGATTGTAAGTATTTTTGTATTGGCAAATTTATGGGTTGGACAAAACTTGAATCCATTAGTGTTGTATTTACATATTTTTTAGTATGGATAATGGTTTGAGTCATTGGATGCACTAAAGTGAAGAAACAGAAGATAAAGCAACAAATTGAAGTAGTTTTCTTCGGACAATATGGATTAAAAAGGTTATATCTCACAAACCGAGCGGCGGATTTGGGCATGTGACCTACCGTTGGAAAGCTCGTTTCGAGAGGATTCCGTAGAGCCCAAGATCGTTTCAATCGGAGTTGAAACGAGAAAGCTATGGCCTCCGAAAATTTGCAGGAAAATGCCGAGATTTTCACCCGGGCAGAACCTTAATCCGACCGGTCGGGCAATTTATCAGACCGGTCAGGCAAGTGCAAAAAGTGTGCCGACTTGCGATTTTTCAGTCTAAATTAAAAGAAAACTTACCTGTTTGATGCCAACTCCTTTCCTGATCATATTATGCTTATGAGGCACGAATTTGGAGCTATAAAAGAGGGTTCTCTCTCAACCCTAAGGAGTAGAACACAGATCTCAATATTCTAAGAAGAAGATTGTTATTGGAGATTACCTTTTCTAGAGTTCTTCCATTGGAGAGTTAAAGGGCTGAAATTCTGCTCTAGAAATCATTGTCTTCTACTTATCTGAGTGTAAAAGATTGCTTTGGGGAGTCAAGTACAACATCTAGAAAGCGTCTAGGTGTCTTGGATCTGTCACAGAGAACAGCAGGGGGTCGTTGCAGCAGAGAGTTGTGCAAGGGAATTACAAGGTCGTTAGGTTAAGGAGCAACTGGATAAGGGTTGTGAGTATTCTCTTGTAACTGTAGTATGACTTATAGTGCTTGATTCTTAATCGTAGTTTTTCCCATTTGGGTTTCCACGTAAAATATGTGTCTTCTTGTGGTGTATGCTTGTGGTTTGATTTATTTTCGTTGCGTAGTTGATTGTTTGCACAAATATAATTAAGATTGGCATTAATCCATTCTAGAGGATATCTTCCCCAAAAACCTTCAGGGATTCTTTCAGTTACTACTCACCCTTGTGTATGTCATGGCCTACAACAAGAAAAAAAAGGACTCTGCATCTCAGGTTACCTCACGAACAAGTTCTTCAATAGTAGAAATGACCCAAATCCATATCTCCTCACTATCTTTTTCTCTATAACAACAAAGCCAATCAGTTAACTCTCTAGTAGTAACTGCCATTGTTGCCCCACAGGGTTTATGCCGCCTTAAACAATGCTCCAACCTAGCCAGCATGTTATTTGCCTTGCGTAGAACAAGCCTTTGATATCTAGCTCAAAGGACTTAGTGCCATAGATAAGGAGAAAAAGAAACAAATAGCGATATCACTTTTTTTGTCAGGCAAGCGCCAATATCGCTAATCAACAAAATAACAAAAAGATGATAACAAGTAGCATAAGACCTCCATCGGTGGAGAAGATAACCTCTGCGTTACTCGTCTGGTCTTCCTACAATAGGGGTGAGATTGGAGCTCCGACCATCATACTACCTATTGCAAAACATACTCTCCTTCTTTGTAGTTTTTTCTTTTCTCTTTTTTTTTCTTTTTTGAAGATTTTACTAGAAAGAAGAGAGGAAAGGAGAAGACTTGGGTTGGATAAAATAATAAGTATTGAGGAGAGAGATGGAAGAAGAAAAAAGTGGTTTTCACGGGCAAAGATTAGGGTTGTTTTGTGTTAGTCTTACATATTATTTCTTTGCTCCTCTGGGATTGAACCGATGAATTTTGTTTGAATGAGTAAATTGGGGGCTGTTTGGTATTGATTTTATCAAATTTAGAGGAAATGAGCAGCGATATTGCTACTTAAGTATACAAATGAGCTATAAAAAGAAAAACTTTGAGGACATTTTTTTTTGTCTCCACTCGGTTTAAGGGGATTATTCCTATAAAATCCCCCTTTTTTTCTAAATGTTTTGTATATAACCGCTAAGGTTTATAAAATTTTTGTTTTAGGCACCTATGGTTTGAGTATTCAATAATACATCTTACTTTTTCATTCTAATATCTTCCATGTCCCCAAAAGAGATAGCCCTAAAGAAAATAAGCAACCACAATGAGGTTTGTACTAAATTTTTTATAAAAATGATGGCTTTGCCCCTACATCCTTTAAACATAAATGTGTATGTAATTATTTACAAACATACCTCAATTTTATCTTAAGTTCTAATGGCTTCCCTCTAAATAATTCTCATGCATATGAAGCCTAATCATGTATTTAAACTTTCATCAATCCAACAGTGGGTTGTGCATGAATTGGTCAAATATAATAAGTAAGTACAAGTATTGATTGTCATTATGATCGATTTAGATTTAATAAAATAGGTCATATATTGATAAAGATAAGTTTACATAGGGTTATCTCTCTTATTAGATGTACTATAGAACTGTAAATATTATAAGCTTTCTAGGAAAAAATAAGTCAATAAAGAGATTTACAAAAGTATCATTTTTTTACTAGAAACTTACGGTGGTTGTTGCAAGGCTACTGATATTGGAGGCATGAAAAGTATTAAAATAAAAGGGCATGTACATATAATTAAATATTGAAACCATAAGGCCTATTTACAAATCCTAAAACTGAAAAGTCTCGTTTGTTTTTTTAAATTCCTCTTTCTAAGAGTCTGTGTTTGAGTAGCAACGCAAGTAACAATCACACAGTGTCATTGCTCCCCTTCATCAGAGCTCCCAAGGTGAAATTATTTTTTGGCCCATCAACTTAGCATGAACCACATGCTCATTAAAGAAGTGGACTATTAAATGCATATTGTTCATACGATATCTGTGGGCACTCCACGTCTCTTTCGGATCGACAAATATTTACCCACCAACCCAAATCATAGAATAAAGCCCTATTTGACAAATCTTATCCATATGAAATAGATATGTGTAGAATAGAGTTGTGTAGAATAGACATTTTACTTTTAAATCATTTGGTAAAACCAATTCAAAATTTGAAATAGACATTTTAGAATCCTATAGTCCAATATTTTTCATAAATTTTTCAACATCCACCAAGAATTAAGAACTCAAAATTGGCCCAATAGATGTCCTTGGGCTTACAAACAGGATTAACTGTTTGGATATTGAGATTCGGGCCAACAAAGTTTAGAAATTCAGTTCATATGCTTTATAGTTTTTTCATTAATATCTCAAGATAGACAAAGAATCAACAGTTCATATTTGATACCATAGCCATCCTTAAGATCATAAAGAGGCTCAATGGTTTTGATTTAAATCTAGAATCCCACAATTAAAGAAAAAAGCAAAAGTGGGTTTAGGTTTCATCACATGAAAACCCAATCAATACATATGTTATGAAGATCAACGATCCACAGAATTTTTGTTAATTTTCTAGGGATTCTTGATAAATTAGAGTGTGAGTTTTGACTTCTTTTATGTTCTTGATCTTTTGGAGAGGATCAACGGCTTGGATCTTGATTTAGGGGCTCATAAAATCAAAGTTTTCAAATCTGATGGTCCATTTTTTCACAAATATCTTGTGATTTGTGCATAATCAATGGCTGAAAATTTGTTTCACAACCATGTTTGACCTTACCAAGAAGATCAACTGTTTGGATTGACATTTGGGGCCCCACTAGTTAAAAAACTTAGAAAAAATCAAACTGAGTTTCTTAATATGAAATCCAACATTTTAAAAGAATTTGCATCATCGGACCCATAGAGTTTCCTTATTTTCTCGAGATTCTCAAGTAATCAAAGGCTGAAATTTGACTAGGAAGTCATTCTTAGGCATTTAAAGATGATCAATGGTTTTGATCATGATAGAAGGTCCCACGAACAGTTTTTTTTTTTTTTTGGAAGATATATCTAGATTTACGTAACATCAATGGTTCAAATTTGACCTTATAGCCATTCTTGGTGATATTAAGACATCCAACAGTTCGGATCGTCACCTAAGTACCCAGAATTTCAGATAATTCAAAAATACGGACTTCGATGAATATTCACTGTAGTTCAATGCCTTTTCGCTTTAGATGAATACATCTATCTAAAAAACGCATCGATTTGGTATCTCCCCCATTCAGACATAAAAGGTCTTATTATCTATTTGAAACAAATACCAACATTCACCAACCAATTAGTCTTAATGCCTGAAAACCTGTTTCAAACTTAAAAAGAGAAATAGAGGCATGGATATAGACATGCCACACGACCCCTAAGCCTATTTTTGTGCAACAATACAAAAAACTAAGTTTAACCGACCATCAAAAGTAGTTTTTTGCATAATCTGGGAAAGTTAGTTAATCTTTCTACTTTTTCTTATGGAAAGAACTGCCACACCAAATGTGAAAATGCTAATGTTGCAAAAAACTATTCACTTTCTACACTTCTTTCGAAGAAGAGTAACCATGCTAATGTGCCTTAATAATAAATGACTAATAAACTTTGACATTATAAAATAAAGGGTTAAAATAACTTAGTTGGGCCATTTCTTGTCCATTTTTTATTTATAATGAGACCTTTCAATCTCCTTACTCAACATGTGCACTGCCATCATTAGTTATTGACATGCATGTCCCATTATCTGAATTCCCTATGATCAATACGTGACCCATCTAGAGCGGAGGCTCCCTTCAGACCTTAGAAGGAAATGACTCATTTTGGTGAATCTTCATGACACTTGCTCTTTATATGGCAAGTAGATCGAGTCAATTAGGCATCTCTTTCTTCACTGTGAGGTTTTTTTTTTTCTTTGGCAGCTTTTTTTGGATAAATGTGGTACATTATGGTGCGATCAAAATTCTTTGGGTGAGTTATTCGATGCGTGGTGCTTGGCTCTAGGGGTTTACACAGTTCGGATTGGATTGGATTGAGTTTAATTCATCACCAGTCTATTACCTACGGATTGGCAGTATTGTGATCCGTAGCCAATCTATTGCTCATTAAAAACGAAATCATGGATCAATGGTTTGTGCAACACACCGACCTAGCTTAATCTGGTTTAGCAACTAATTAATGGCGAATTAGCTGTTGTATGTGTTATGACTTTATTTTATTCTGTTCCGGGTCCTGGATATGTAGTTGGGTTGAGTTTAACCTAGATTAGGTAGACATGAGCCCTTTTTCGTAATTTTAGCTTTTATAAGTTTGCATCATTCATGCATCATTTTGGCGTCATCGCGTGTATTTTGTCGAGCTTGTCAATTTCCGTAACTGACTCGCATGCGAACGACGTCGTTTGTTTCCATTGGACTGATATTTGACTCAAACTGTAATTACCTTAAACCTTTAGACTTTTATATAAAATTTTCAATACTTATCTTTGTATAAGGGATACATGCACCGACCCTCTCCACAGTCAACGTCTCTTTTTCTTCTTTTTCTTCATTTCTTCGTTTTTCCTTTCCTTTCTCTCTTCTTCTACGATTCAAGTCAAAAAAGGGAAAACGCGTGGGCACCCACTCCCTCATTCCATCCCTTTTGGATTCTAAGGTATGAGTTGGGTCTTTGATCATCTTGCTTCTTCTCATCTGTTACTACACATACTCAACTCCCCTCTCTCTTTTTGCATGTATGGTGATAGGACTGCATTTAGACATGTAATGTGAGCCAGAGGACAACTAATTCACGTAAAAAAGCTCATTTAAGGTAAGTATAAGCATAATTTGGATGACCACATGTTAGTACTTAATGATTGCTAATATTCTTCTTGACCTTGCATGTGGTATGTGATTTACAGCCCTTTTATGTTCAATTCTGTACACTTGTTCTTCTTGGTTTCAATTTGTGCAAAATTCTATTTCATCTGCAACAAGTTTAATTTGTGACTACTTGAAGCATAGGGCTAAGCCGTAAAGTTTTACGGCTCAGTTTCCAAAGAGCTGCAAAACTTGAATTTACTCTACAGCTAGGCTACGGCTAAGCCGTAAAATATACTACGACTAAGCCGTAGGCCAGCTGTAACCCAGCCGTAGGTCAAGTTATGGCTTGATCTCCAGAGAGCTGAAAAATGAGCGAACCTTCACTGTCCAACCACGACTAAGCCATACCCTCACCATGGTTGAGCCATAGAACAAAACACGGTTGAACTGTAAATGCGGAAACAATTCTGGGGAACCACGGCTGAGTTGTAGTGCATAATACGGTTAAGCCGTAGGTCACCCACAGCTGAGCCATAAAACCCTTGAAAAGTAAGCAAGTTAGGTATAAAAAGACCTTGTAGGGCCTTTGAGATAGAATGTAAGAAACCCTTAACTTGTCCAATGGAATGTGAGAATTGTATGAATAGTCTTGAGGGCTGTGACTCATTCATGTACGTTATCAGAAGGAGGATATGGTAAATGTAGTAGTCACATAGTACAGTACACTATTGTATTGATTCGTATTAGTATGCTTTATTCACCTAAGCATAACTTACCTAGTAGACTAAATTGAAACTCAATGCAATTTTACCTGTTCTTCATTCTGCTAGACACAACATGTGTTACCTTATTGTTACTTATGTCTTGCTAAATTGTTGTATTTATTAGTTATCCTTCGTGTTGCAGGCTCAGCTTCCCTTACCGATCCCTCGTCTATTAGTCAGGCTCCAGAGGAGATAGTAGAAGTTCCATCTGGGTTGCAAGAGTGGATGTGATCCCTCTGTCGGAGAGCGGCATTGCATTGACATCAGTTTCCTTTTATGTGTGTGGCCTACATGTAGATTTTGCACCGTGGATTTGGTCTCATATTTCCAACCTTGTGCTTAGAAACGTTGTCTCACTTTTGTTGTACATAATGTAATTAACATCATGTTTTGTTAATTTTGGTTTTGTTAGTGTGTTCTCTTCTTTATACTATGATACTTACAGCTTCCGCGTACAATGTATTTACACATGTGAATTCCCTTATGCGTGTACATTTAGACGGGGTCTAAGTGTGTGTGCACGGGAGTATGTGTGCCATTGATTAGGTTTTAACTAACCCCCGATTTCTTGGGCTCGGGTCGTGATAGTTTGATTCTATTAAAACCGTTCAATCCACTAACGATAGTGTCAATTATTTCCTTACTATTTCATATTGAAACTGAATGGCTGAAATTGAAAGTTGGATGATGAATGGCTAAAATATTTCATTTAAATATTTTTTATATAAAAATATATTTTTTTATTTCAATGGTTCAACTCGGTTTAAATTTGTGGATTAAGGGTAAAATCTATCACCAAATCATTAATAACAAATTACTATTTTTTCAATCCGTTACCAAACCATTAACCATTTGATCAGTTAAAAAACCATGGATCAGATTTGATTGGTTTTATAAGTCGACGAATTTTTTGTACACCCCTATGTGGCTCCATTTAAGGGGTGTAGGTTATTGTTTTGGAGACTCATATTATATGCTATTCATTGGTCCATTTGGAAGGAAATGAATCAAAGAGTTTTTCATGGTTCAATTTCTTCTTTACAAGATATCTTAAGGGGAGTTTTGATAAAAATTGAAAATAGGATATAGAGAGTAAAGAGTTCAAGTTTCTTCACATTGACAATATTATTCTTGATTGGGAAGTTTGTGTGGTGTGTGGATCTTCTATATCTATCAATCATGTTATATGGTGCCTACCTTTGGAAGGGGTTGTCACAACCCGAGCCCAGGGTTCGGGGGTTAGCAAAAGCAAAACCGATGACACACATACTCCCGTACCTGTACACGTAAACCTGGTTTAAATGCACATACACAAGGGAACATTCACACGTGTAAAACATATACGCGGAAGCTGTAAATATCAGAAACATCACACGAACAGTACAAGAAGAGAATACGAAACCCGAACTGACATATATATATATATAACTGAAGGTTTTACAAAATGAACAAAATAATATGTACAAGTCATGACAAATATAAGTATGACAATCCTCAAAAAGAAAGGAAGACTCTAATGCCATGCATGACCAAGCCGCTCTCCAAGGAAGTGATCACATCCACTCCTCTAGGCCGGATGGGGCCTCAGGGGTCTCAGCTGGAGTCTGGCCGACCAGCGAGGGGTCGGCAGGGGTATCTGAGCCTGCAACACCAAAAACAACTGTGAATACAACGATTCAGCGAAGTATAATCATAACAAGTTAACGCACATTGTGTCTAATAGAATAAAGAAGATCATGTAAATTAAACAGGGCACATTCGTATACTAGGCTGTCATGCAAGAAGGAAACATGCCATGTGAATCAATGTGTACATACTGTGTACATAACTAGTTAGCAACTATATTGCCATATGCTCCCAAAAGAGGGATCTTATATCGTGCAAAGAACACCATTGTCCGGGCCAGGGTACAATGGGTCTCGGTTTCCTGGCGTCCGGTTCCCCAAAACGTTTCCTTACTCGAGCAAGGCCATGAAAACTGTACCAAATTCACCCCGTCGGGATCCTAAGGCTGAGACTAAGTAGTGCCTGACCATATAGAGTCAATCATGAAATCCCTGAGTAGATCGTGACAATCATATCATACGTGCATATCTTAGAACATGTCTTATACGTGAATTATCCATGCATACTCAAGGTAAAGAAACAACTATGTGAAAGTATCTGAAACAAGTAATCATGCGATATAGTGGAGATCAATAATTGACAAACAACATGTCATGCAAGCGACTGTTAGCATAGTGAATCCAAGTGATGTACTTGCCAAGTCTAATCTAATTATCCAGTGTTTCTAACCGTACATGATGATGTAGTTTTAAGTTATTCATTGCACCGTTGTCTAGTGTTGCATTGAATCAGCTGGTGCGCCGAAGTCCCTTAAACCAACACCCATGGGGAGGTGCTTAACAGCTAGATAACGAACATGAATGCTTCGCAGCCCTCGAGATCATTCACGCATTGTATCATATTCCATCGGGCAAGTCTAGGTGTTCTACATTCTATCATGAAGGCCATATAGGTCTTTTTCTTACGCCTATTCTTGTTATTCATATTTCCAGGGGTGCTACGGCTTAACCGTAGGTGAACGTACGGCTTAGCCGTAGGCATCTTACGGCGTAGCCATAAAATGCACTGTGGCTCCCCCGCGGTTCCCTTTACTGTTCATCCGCAAGTACGGTTCACCCGTATTTTGTTCTACGGCTTAGTCGTGTGTATTCTACGGCTTAGCCATGGCTGAGCCGTAGGAGGAAACTGTCAATTGTTTGCTTTCAATTAATCCAGAAGAAGGTACCCTATACTGATCTACGGCTGGGTCACGGCTAAGGTACGGCTTAACCGTAAGGCAATATACGGCTTAGCCGTGTCCTGGCCGTAGAAGAAAATTGGGTTTTCACCCTCTCTGGACTTTAAGCCGTAGGTGACATACAGCTTAGCCGTACATGCACGGTGTCAAATTCTGAATCAAGTACAGAAAACCTGTAATGACATCAGAAGTGCAAATATCCAACAAAGAAAGAGGGAATACTAACAAATTGGGCTGTAAACACGTTTTCCATGCAAATTCATGTAAATTAACCAAAATCAAACAAATACCAACATGAGTTCTCACAGATTATGGTTATACTTGCCTTTTTTGAATTCAATTACACAACTTGCAGTCCTTAGGCTCAAACACAACCAAATCTCAACCACTGCAACATGCATGCATGAGAAACAGGAGGAAACCTTAAAAGCATGATCAAGATACCATAGAACGAGAAGAATAAGAATGAGATGAGGGAGATGGAAGAGAACCCAAAACTCACCTCAATCCAATCGCCAGAGAATGAAAGAGAATGAAGGAACAACAACCTTCAAATTAGCTTGATCGATGATGGAGGAGAGAACTCAGGAGAGAGAGAACTTCACGTGAACAGTGAGAGAAAAGAGAGTGAGAGAGAGAGAGAGACTTGAGTCGATGAAGTGTATATATACATATAAGGTAAGTGGAGGTCACTTTGCAATGAAAGTCCAAGTCATAGTTATATTTTCAGTTCGAGTCAAATCCGGGTCCAATGGGATCAGACGACATCGGTTGCAAATGATGTAGTTACGAAAGTTAACGAGCTCAATGAAAGACACGTGTTGACATCAAGATGATGCAAAATGACCACGTTTAAGAAAAGCTAAAATTACGAAAAAGGGCTTAGTTTACCTAATCCAGGTCAAACTCAACCCAACTACCTATCCATGACCCGCAACGAACCCAAAACACAAGCAAAACACAATTAACAACGAAAACAGGATTAATTAGGCGCTAAACGAGGTCAAGCTGGGTCGGAGTGTTACAGGGGTCCTCAAGTTTAATGTAGATGGGGCGGCTAGAGGCAAACCGGGTCTGGTAGGCATTGGAGGGGTGCTTCACAATTTCAAATGTGAAGTGTTGATTTCTTTCTCTACATCGATTGGAATTAAATATTCTAATGAAGCGGAAGTGCTTGCTATTTTAGAAGCTTTGAGAATATATTTTAGATTGTTTTGTGATAACTTGATTATCGAGAGTGACTTATTTAATGTGGTTTCTTGGGTTTCACAAAAAGGTAGGGCTCCTTGGGAATTTCATTACATCCTTAATGAGATTAGAGAATTGTCTATCTTCGATGAGGGTGGTTTTTAAGCATATTGTCTGTTCAACGAATATTACTGCTGATTTGCTAGCCAAATAAGGTGTGGATACGAATGGTCTTCTAGTTGGTACGTGATTTTTTTAGTTTTGCTTCTTTGTATCTTTTTTCTTCTTCTATGAGGTTTGGCATAAGGCTTTTGTACATTTCCTCGATGTTTTCCTTACTTTGTATTGCTCTTTTTTTTTTAATATAAGTTGTGTTACCGATCCAAAAAAAGTACACAACCCACCCAAGGGAAGATAAATCCCCTAAAATAAGGATATCGATTGTTTGTTCCTTATGCCACTGCAGTGGATAGCATTATATATGCTCAACACATATACAAGACCTAATATCGGCTTTACAGTTAGTGTATATAGATATCAAAGTGATCTAGGTTTAAAACATTGGAGAGTAGCTAAAAATGTCTTAAAGTATCTTCATGGCACAATGAATTATATGGTTACATATAGTAGATCAAATCACTTGAGAGTGATTGAGTACTCAGAAGCAAAATTTGAGGGATGCCTTGATAGTAGGAAATTTACAATTGGTTATATTTTTTTATTAGTTGGAGATGCAATTTCATGAAGAAGTATCAAGCAAGCACTAGTTACTCTATCTACATTTGATGCGGAATGCGTAGCATATGAAATACTAAGTTAGCAACTTTTCCTACACACCAAAGCTATCTCCATGAGCGGACTTACCAATATAGGCGTCCTAATGGATAGTGGTCTTGAAAAGTAAAAAACCCACTTGGGCATGTGATCATTGGGCCACACCTAAGCCCAATAATTCTAACATTGTTTACACCCACGGCCGCCACTGTGTGCTGCCCATGTTAGAAACTGGCATTGTTGATATCTTCTTCCAAGTTTATGAAAACTTTAGTCTGAGGTTATTTAAATATCTCAATGATGTTGCTATCAGACGTGACCCATTTGGAAGGTTCAACAGAAAATGACTTGTTTTCATCAAAAGTAGACAGGCGAAGGAGAGAAGCATGGTGGATGCAACACTCAGCTCTAACAATCACGAAAAATAGGACCTTCTGTCGCCAGTCCTCCAACGGGGCAGGTCGGCTACATGACTTTAGTTTTATATATATGTTAATCATTGGATTCGTGGCACGGTGACACCACACTTGACTTCGGATCAGAAGATCAATTAATAATTTTCTTTGAAAAGGTCAATAAAGTTAATTTTGTTTTCTGCAGTTTAAATAAAGAAATTTTTTTTAAGAATTTTATGGAAAAAATCCCATTAAATTGGATATGACGACCATTTTGGGTCCACCATTGTACATCTCCCGTCCAAAAATTTTTTTTATATAACTTTATTCCCCTATTCGTGGATAACATTGAACTTTTAAGACATAACTGAATCTGTAGCCTCTTTTCAGATAGCATTAGAAAAGAACTCTATGATAAAAGAGGAAGGGAAGTCTATTAATGACTTGATTTTTTAAAGTACATTTTTTCTTTTTTGCTGCATGTCTCAATCATTTAGGTCAGACTAATTCTTTCGGACTAAGGAAAGTGGGATAAAACTCATGTAGCCCAGTATAATAGAGAGCTTGAACCCGCAACCTCAAGAGCAAACCATTGTCCTAAACAAGGTGAGCTACCATTGGGGATCAAGTGATGAAACATAGATGGCATGGAAGGCCCCAACAACCATCTAAAATTAGGGAAGACTTTCGTTCTTCCTCGAGCACTTGAACAGGGCAACAACCTCAGTCAATCCTCTCAATTAAAGACCTCGAAAAAGTGGCGACAACACCCATTCCTTCTTCTCAGGCTTTAATTCAATCAGCCAAAAAAGCAACAAAACAGGGACCAATGTGTGTCATAGTTACTGGGGAGATTCAAGTTTCTTTTGGAGTCTCTCCCTCCTTTTTATCTGTTTTTCCTTCTTTAAAGCGACAACATTCTTTTCACTTTTCATTGTATAGATGAATGCATGCATCTATGTCGACAAATGCACATGTTGATGATGAAGTAGAAGAGGGCATCAACAAGGAAGCTGAAGAAATTTTGGGGGTTGAGGGAGAAAATGAGGAGGCAGGGAGTAGTAAAGGAAGAGGAAGAAGGTTTGGGTGATAATGACATTGAGGTTAACATGGGGTTTCTAAAAGAGGGTGGTGGGGAGAGTAGGTTGGTGGGGAGGCGAGGTTGGATGGGCTGGTGGGGATGGTGATTGGAGCATTGGAGGCCAGGGAGGAGACGGGGAGTGGTGGGGAGATTTGGGAAATAAGCCTTTAATTTTGCTTAAAATGAGGAGGCTCTTAGAGGATTGGGAGATGGGCAGATGTTTCATTCATCTTGGATGGGGTTTGAGAGTTGGTGAGTGGTGGAGGTAGTATTTGATTGGGAGCTCAGCAATGCTTACACGTCCATACCATCTAGATACAATCAAGAATAACTCAATCAATTCTTTCTTGATGAAGATGATGACATGAACAATGGTGGACCCAAATTCTTGATTTAAGTGGGTTGAACCATAGTCAATTGAATCCAAATAAAGTAAAATAAAAGAAAGGGGACTCAATAGCAAATAAGATTCTAACAATGACAAAAAAAAAATTAAATTAATATAAAATAATCAATAAATTTTTCTAAGAATTAAGAAATAATCAATGAGTTTTACAAAGAGACGTTGATAGAAAAAGAGGCAACAATTAGTCAATGGCATACTCCTTATTCTATACTACTATGGATATCTAATCTAGAGAAACCAATAGCAATCTAGATATATCAAAAATAAAAAATAAAATAAATTAATAGAATCCCCAAAAGTAGAAAAAAAAACCCTATCTCTTAAATTAAATTCTTCCAAGACCACAAAAATGTTGAAATTTCAAACATTGATACAAAGGTGGCTTCTGCTTTTACCCAACGATCAAATATGTAGAGAACCTAAATATAAAATATCAAAAATAGGAAATCAAAAAAATTCAAAAGTTCAAAAATCAAAATTAAGTAATTCCAAAATTTCTACCATGGCATTTAAAAATCTGAAAATAGTTCCTTTCCTACCATTTCCTAGCAGCTATAAGCATGTACCAATTCACCAAAATGCTACCCCATTTATTCATATTGTTGGGTTCTCTTAAGAATGTTTCCGTATAATATCTAGTAGTGGGTCCCACCTTCCAATGATTTGGATCGTTCTAGAGTGTTTACATGCATAAATTTATTAGAACTCTCCCCCACGCCCCACCATTTGTACTTGGCCATGGTTTTCATGATTTCATCAATCCATTATCATGGATGATCATTGCCATTTGGCTGCAACTAAGAGCATCACAGAGATTGAAGGTGGAGAGAGAATCAGAGAAGAAAAAAATAAAAAAAAGGGTGGACATACCTGCTTCTATGGGAGAGAGGGAGTGAGAACTCATTTGGTACAGCACTAAGCCGGAGGGGAAGAATGAGAGCCATAGATTGGGTTCTCCCATTAGAAGAGTTCAACAAGGGGAAATGGAGAGGGAATAGGGGGTTTTGGGTTTGGGGACTTGAAGGTGGGGCCAGTCTTACATGTAAGAGGAAATTGGTGGTTTGTACCATAACCCGTCTGGGCCTATAACCTAAGTCCGCCCCTGATTTGATGAACTGAATAAAAGAAAAAGAGAGAGAGAGAGAGAGAGAAGGAAAAAGTAGGAAAAAAAACTCTGATATCCACTAATATCAATGAATGGCCACAACATTCACTGACATCAGTAAACATGGCAAAAAAGTCAAAACATATAAACAAAAAATGGGTGGGAGGTTCTCAACTATTGATACTCAGAGTTTGGGTTTATGGTCGTCTTATCAAGATTTAAGGAGATTTTTTTTATAAAATAAAAAAGACAATTTTCTTTTTCATAAAAGCTTTGAAAACCTTGCTTTCCTTTTACGTATTTCCCTATTCTCCATGGTCCATTCGGATGTAAAGAAATAGTAAAAAAAGGAGAAATACTTTTACAACTTATTAAGAAAAAAATATTTTGTGTTAAAATATATCTTCACTTGTTTGGATATTTGGGAGAATAGCTTTTCTCCTCTCAACTAAGTTTTGCAATAGCATAAGAAAAGATTTTTCTCATGAAAAGGTGAAGAAAATACAATTTTTAACTAGTGAAATTAAGTTTTCCTTAACTAAAACTAATACTTAGTTATTTAATAATTATTTTATTATAAAACAATTTTATGAGATGTTTATTTCTTCATTCAAGTTAATACAAAGTGGGTACTCACTAATAGACAAATATGATGATTCTCTGGCCCTATTTCTTAAAATTGCTTCATTTAGTGAAGATTCTCTTATAATAATTTTTTCTACATTCATATGGGCCATTAGAAAAGTTTGAAAAATTTTTTTTTCCTTTCTCCTTAAGAAGATTGATTTAAATGTTTTTTTTACAAAATATAAAATATTCCCTTAAATTAATATAATTTAAAATGAAAATAACAACCTTATCTCTTAATGATACTAAATAAAAGATAGTTCTAACAAATTATTTTGTAAAAAAATGTTTAATACATGATGAGTATGATTTGATCTATTTTTAGCTTGTTTTCTATGGAAATTTGTTTGGATGAATGATGCATATATAATTTTTTTTATAGACACGTTCCTTAATGCTTAAATATTGGATATGTAGATTTGAATCTTGGACAGATTTTTCACAATGCTTTATGGAGCAAATATTTCTCTACAGGCCGTTTCTTTACAGTAAGATACATTGGAATTGAACACATAAGAATTTAAGATTGAACGAGCTCTATTAGAGGATTTTTAAAGAGTGAAGGGCAAAGGACATTAAGCGAGGAGTGAGGAAAATAAGGTAGGGATGTAATGGGACCTTAACTTTTATAAAGATTGAATTAGTAGGGTGATGGTTGGGTTTTAATTTTCCATCTTCCTTTATTGGCTTTTCATAAAGGAGAAGTTATTTGAACATCATTTTTTTTTTTGTATATTCACATTAGATCTTCATTTTTAACGACTTATATATGAATTCCTATGCATTCTATTCAACACAAATGGGCTCGAGTGAAATGCACAATTCATCTGTTCATTGAACAGAATGGGCCCGGCCAACGTAGATTGCCAAGCGCAATTAATTTTATGTATCATGCTTAATTCTAGGCCAAAAATGTTCCAGTCATATGTCTCTAATCTAAGCTCAACCCAAGCACCTGGCCTATTTGCAGCAAGCATGATAGTGTATGTAAGCACATATGTTTGCCCAATACAACCTTTAAGCATAGAAAGTCCTAGCCACCTACCCAAAAATGAGTCCTAAGTCTAAGCATTGTCTTAAATCAAATTAATTTCTATTTTTCCTTAAAAATGTTGGTGAAAATGATATTTATAGGTGAAATATTAGTGAAAACTGATTTTATAATACAACTATCATTTTTTAAAATATCTAAAACAAAATTAATATTTTAGATGTAAATGGTTTTTAACATATGGCCTTTAGATTCTCAGTTAAGGAGTGGAGCAATAAAATCTCCCATGGGGGTCTTTATGTTAAAAAGAAAAAACTGAGGGATGGGGTGGGGATGGGAAGACATGTAGAAAAACCATAAAATCCTCAATAATACAGAGGGGCTTTCCCATTTTAATTTTTAAACTTTGTTTTAAGTTTTTATTTAAATCAACAATTGACCAAGCTTTACTTGACTACTTTGCGTTAAATTCCTAAGAACTTAAGTAAAATGGTTTTGATAAAAGACGATTAAAGAGGCAAGGCATCTCCCTCACCATATAAACAACAAGGGATCGATCCCTTATAGCCTTATTGGTGAGGGACTAAGGTAGTGTAAGCGTGTAGGTGTGTGAGTATTTATCAAAGTAATGATAAAAGACGATTAAAGTGGCAAGGCATCTATATGGTGAGGGAGATGGCAAGGCATCTCCCTCATCATATAAACAACAAGGGATCGATCCCTTATAGCCTTATTGGTGAGGGACTAAGGTAGTATAAGCGTGTAGGTGTGTGAATATTTATCGGAGTAAAAATGAACATAGAGGTAACAACAAGGGATCGATCCTCTATAGGCTTATTGGTGAAGGACTAAGGTAGTGTAAGTATGTAAGTGCGTCAGTATTTATCAGAGAAAAAATGAACATAGATGTAGAAAAAATATGAACCGGAGATGAAGATAGAACTTCAACTTTTTTTAATTTTAATTCAATATAGGTTTAAAAAAAACGAACTCTAAATTTTGGCAATGTTGATTTGAATCATTGGACAAATTTTCTAAACAAGCTTTGCATCCAAATAGGAAAGTCAAAGTCTTATCAATCTGAAGAAGAGAATTAATCAATGAATTATAATATGAAAAGATTTCAAATAAGGCCTTCAGGTTTTGCCTTATTTCAAAAAAGGATATAAGTTTAAAAAATTTTCAATTTAGCCCCTAAGCTTTTCAAAAAATTTTCAATCGGGGGCATCCATCATTTAAAGCAATTTTCAACAACTTTTTCCCTCAATTTTCTTAAAATACCTAAATTACCTTTTGTTGAAATAAATTTCTCATTCAGTTCCTATATATTTTCTTTATTTACTTCTTCGACATTTTTATGATAATCAAGGATAGCTAGCGTCCCCACGGTAATTACTGCATGTAGTGTATGTTGAAATTGTGTTATGGTTTTAAATGATTAGTAATTTGGTATTTTAAGAAAACTAAAAAAAATGCCATGAAGTAGAACAGATGTCCTTAATTAAAAAATTTTTAAAAAGTTTAGGAACTAATTTGAAAAGTTTTAAAATATTTATTTTTTTAAAATAAGGTAATACCTAAGAGACTTATTTGAAACTTTCCGTTAGGATATTTTTGAGATGGCAAGCTTGGAATGGCCGCCTTTCTATCATAAAATATCAGTCCGAGGGGACGCGTTTGTCTACGTGGACACACTCCGTGTGCGAAGCGCGTATACTTAAATTAATTCAATTAATTTAAATTGATTTGGTAGATTCGTCCCTACCTCAGCCTTTCATGTACCTTCTTTTCCATCATTCACCAAATGGACGAGCATGACCGTCTATCATTGGGCCAGCTCCGGTTGTGATGATAGGTTTCATATACCAAGTGGATGATCACGACCGTCTATCATGCAGGGGTGTTATCTTAGTAGCAAGTGGAGATGAGTGTGTGAACAATGGATCAGTTCATTTCATTGCTGCATTCTCTAGATAGTGGGCCACCTTAGTAGGGATTATGTATCGAACACAATGGATTGTTATAATGATAATTTTGATCCGTCCGGATAGGCTACCTGCCATGATGCAATCGTGAAGCCCAACCATTGCCGCCAAGGGTTGATTGCTGAGAGTGGCTTAAAAATAGTACTCTCGAAGAGTACATATAGCTGACAAAGAGCCAAAAAGAAATGGAATCTCTAGATAAATATTTTAAAAGTTACCGAAATTATTTACCTTTTTGCTACTGGTTTCATTTTTTTAACCATCTTACGTTTCATTTACAAAAATACCCCCACATGTTTTTAGTTTTTCTTCTTTTAATTTAAAGGGAAAGTGTAAGCTAATTTGCTTATGAGGTGGAGTAGAATAAAATAAAGAGTCACATTAAAAAAAAAAATGAACGACAAGGGAATTAAAAGTAAGAGGCACAATATGAAAAAAAAACAAAAACCTCAAAAAAGACAATAAAACCAAAAAAGAGGAATAACTTTCTTTTTTTTTTATCATGTTATGCTTTTACTCTCAAAACCTCTCTTTTTTAAAATCTTTTTCTTTTGATTTGGCATTTGACTTTTTTCTATTCCACCAGTCATGCAAACAGACATGCTCTTAATAAGTGAAAAAAATGAGTAGAAGCTCTTTGTCACTTGGTATCCCCAAGCAAGAGAATCAACGAAGGGAGAGCTAACCGAGGAGCCCATTCTCCACTGAATAATAGAATCCATTAAAATCAAATAATAATAACAATTTCAAGAAAAAATAAACCACATATAGTTTATGAGTTTATTTTATAAAATAAGAAATTGGGTCTTTTAAGATAAAAATATTGGAAATATTTCAAAACTACCGCAATATCATAGTGATATTTTTTGAATGATACTTTATGAAATATAATAATATATTTGAAGAAAGAAAATTTATCTGAGAATTTAGTTCATGAGAGACTAATGATAAAAACTAATTTATGTAGCTGACTGCACTATATTTTGGATAAGTCTTTGATGATGATGATGAGAAAATTATTATAATGTTAATAAAATAGGAAAAAATTTGAAAAGCTTCTAAAAATCTTGAAATAGTATTTTATTTCTATTTATCATTCAAATTATTTTAAAAATATTTTCCATGTCATTTTCCATAAAGCATCCTTAAAGACCCTATATTTGATAATATCCCAACATTTATTTAGATGATAATTTGTCAAGATTCATAACTTTACAAGCCCTTAGAAGCGATCGGATTAATGCTGATCATAATGTCAAATTCGAGTTGAGATTAAAGTTTAAGAATATGACTGTTATGTAATGGTTTTTCCCATGTATTTATGTGAATATACGGGTCTAAAATATAAAACATATAAAACAAAACCATCTATAATTTTTAATATTTTAATTATATCCAAAACGTATTAAAAACCATTGAGAACTGAGGATTTGAGATCTTTCATTTTTTTTGATTTTTTGAAGTAATTCTTAAAATAAAAGGAGTTAAAAGTAACTAATATGAGGTTTAGTTGTTGTATCACCTATTATGTAGCCTTTTTTTCCTTTTCCTATCTTTTTTAACCATACATTAGGAACTAAAACTCATGTGCTTCTCACATATCCATACCCCTAACTAACCATGATCCTACTTTCATGGTCCCATGGATTTTGATAGTGTCTTTGACCAATGGTGAAGCTACACATTCATTTCGAATTGGCTTGCAAAAATATGTGTGAACTCATCCTTGCCTCGAAATTGATCAAAATTAATGAGATGCAAATCCAACATGATCAAAAATTTAGATTTAGCTTTCATCCCATGTTGAATGCATTTATCATAATACGTGTATTATATCATTTTTTCTCCTAAAGAAAAAGGAAAATAGGTAACTTTCGTTTTCATCGAATTTGCCTATCCTAAAATGATTTTGATAGGTTTGAATTTACTAACATGGGTCCCACTTAGAGTGTTTTTTTTTCCTTTTAATTTATTGCTCAAGAACAAGGATTTGTCTCATCACAACATAGGGAACATTTTCCATGTCTTCCCCCGGACAACTGAATAACCAAATGCAAATGTAAAGGGCATTTACGTAATCTCATGCAAGCGATATCTTTATTAAAATCCTTCTATTTTTAGAAAGAAAGGAGTTATTACGGTTTTTCCACCGAGCTATAAAACCCTAGTTCTGCGGAGCAAACACACGGAAGAGAAGAGGAGAGAAACAGAAGAAGAGCGTTTCCTTTTCTTTGGATCTTCTGTTCGTTTTGCGCACAGAGAGAGAGAGAGAAAGAGAGAGAGAGAGAATGGCGGATCAGCTCACGGACGATCAGATCTCTGAGTTCAAAGAGGCCTTTAGCTTGTTCGACAAGGACGGAGACGGTCAGATTCCTTTGATCGATGCCTCTTTTATTCGATTTTCTGTTGTTTCTTAGCTTGAATCACTTCAGTTAGGGGTTTTCTGCTTGATCTGAGTTCGTCTGATGAGAAATTGCGGATCTAGGCCTTTTATCCGGTCGGAATCCGTTAGATTTTTCCATCTCTCTTGAATTTGTTTGAATTCATGCAAGGATGGAAACAGGCGATCGATCGTGTTCACATGTATGAGTTTTGCGCATGGATTTTCCTGATATGTGTTTTGATTTGTGATGTTCTCTTCGTAGCATCTATGATTTTTGTCTTCATCTCTTTCGTTTGTTTGTTCTTGAGTTTGAGTTCATGTTTGTGGAAAGCTTGGATCGTAGGCTAGAATCCGACTATGGCTACTTTTGAAAGCTTTCGAGCTCGTTTATATCATTCTTCCAGGGGCCAGGATGAGGAAATGCTGATTTATATTGTTTTGTGGTGTATGTAATCTTTTCTGTTTACGTCCTTTTCAACAAATCTGGTGCTGTATCTATATTGCTTCAATTTTGTATAAATATGTGGAATCGAATCGATGAGATTTTTTATTCTGATGCTGGAATTAGAAAACTATCGTAGTTTCTTTGATTTGTTAAAATAGGGATTTTTTTTGTTGCTTGATTTTGATCTAAAAGGTTGAATCGTAGAGTTATTTCTTTGCTTATGCTGGAATATGTGTGTTGGATTTTATATCTGGATTATGAAATTTTGGTTTTGGGAAGATTCTCTTTGGATTGTAGATGCAGCCTTGAAGGGAATCCTGTGCTTCATTCTGGTTTTTGCTGTTTTTCATTGGAGAGTTTGTTATTGGGTTGTTGTTTTGTTTCACTGTTGTATATTGAGACTCAGATTATTTTTGGAAGTTGTCAAATGTAACTCTTTATTGCATGTGGCGTTCTGAATTCTGTTTGGAGTATGTGAATGGATTCTGTTGTGGGGTGGGTTTAACTTGTGTAATTTCGGATTATGATGTTGATTATTTATGAATAACAACTTTGGTAATTATGTCATTTTATCTGTAGTGAACTTCTTCTGCGTCTTATTTTTTAAATTAAAGTGAACAATGGAAAAATATATTATTTTTTAATTATTCATTTAATGCGTTGCTTAGTTTGTTATTTATTTATGACATTATGATGCATGAGTAAGCTTAGTTTTTAAAACTTGAGGGGTTGTTTGTTTGCAGCATTTTATGTATGTAGCTGTTACGTATTTGAAAACTGTGCTCATGCACATTTGTTTTATGGAATTTACCTATGTAAATGAATCACACATGTAACAAATGGTGTGTAAAAGGGATCATTCGCATTCAAGAATATTCATACCTCCCTTCCCGTGATAGTCATTCACATATGTGAATGACATGAAGGCTGTAGGTGGGCATGCTCAGGGGCAGACCTAGAGAATTTTTCTTGTTTATGGTCTCTGGAGTGACATGTGGTTTCATGGACATGTGCTTGGGCACTGGTATTGGTATCAGAGCAAAGATCCACATTGCTCCGATCGTCAATCAAAGTGTATCTAGTCATCTGTTCCATCATCCACTTTTCTACCAATCCCAAAATTCTGGCATCCCAAAGCCCAAGCCCATCCCTGCTTCCCAAAACCCAAATCCATACCACCCGAATCCCTACACCCAAACCGAACCGATTGCTACACCACCAACCCCTAAATCAGCCTCAGTTGAGCCCTCATCCAGTAGAAATACACCACTACCCACCACAACAACCAGCACCACCCCACCACCTGGTGTCAACCCTAAATCTAATCAGCTCATCACTGACCACCTTCCATAGAACCAAGCCCCTGAGAACCATAATCTCCAAAATCCTTACCACTCCTCCCAGAGTCTCGAACCCCCCAACCTCTTATGCCGAACCCTAGCACCCGAATCCCCCCCCCCCACCCCCCAAAAAAAAAAAAAAAAAAAAAATCCATTTTCCCTCTGCCGTAGTAAAACCCATGCACTTCGCACACACCCATATCCCTGACTAACCTTAATCCTACTTTATATTGTCATGTTAATATTGTCTTTGAAAAATGATTGAGCTATATATTGATATTAGTCTCCAATTGACTTGCAAAAATATATGTATAACTCACTTTTGTTTTGAAATGTGAAGTTTCGTATCTTTCATCCTCAAAAATTTTGAGAAATATGTAATATGTGAAAATGCGAAGACAATCTAATCCTACTTTTTTCATTTTTCCGAGATCATGTGGCCCTATAGTTCATGATCCAAACTATTCAATATTCTCATAGAGATGGTAAATCCTATGGTGCGAAGACAACCCTTTCTGGCCAAGTCCAGGCGAAGTTGGGTCTTTCTGGTCATAATTGACCCATTCAATTGATTTTTCATTTTTAATTCCTTCGTCAGTTACCCTTTTTAGGAACTCTCTCTCTCTCTGTGACACACACACACACACACACACACACACACATTCTCCCTCTTTCTTTCTCATTCATCTTCTTTTTATTCGTTCCCGGTTCAGTCATTAGCTTTGAATAGAGGCCTTTCACCCCTTTATAAATAGAGTCCGGATCCCTTGAGTCACTCCTTGAGAGAATTCCTACGTTTAAGGTTTCGAACCCACAGCGGGGCCCACCCCATTGAAGATTTCACTTTAATAAGAAATGGTTTATAGCCAAATTTCACTCTAATTTTTGGGTCCTACCCAAATTCCACTCTAATCTGAAATGGTTCTAGCCAAATTTCTGCCCTTTTTTCTTCATAATTTTAGGTATTATTTTATATTTTTTCATTTTTCAGTGCTTATTTTTTGGAACAGCAATCATGAAGCAGTTATAATTGATTGGAATGCTGGAACATTCCACTCTAGGGCCGAATTGGAAGATAACTAGAACAACATTGACAACTATGACAAAAAATGAGATAGATCCTTTCTTCCTTTTCTGCCAAACTTCTTAATTTTTGCATATTTATGCATCTATTTAAAAACAAGTTTGGTAAAATGTTTAGTATGTGAAAAAGATATAAAAATGGTTGATGCAGGCCAGACCATAGGTTGGCTAACCCCGTTGGGCCCAATCTAGAGGCTTGATCGGACATCTAGTTATTTAGGAATATTATTAGTAGTTTGATTTTATTAGGATTAATATTAGTGAGTTTCCTATACTGTTTAGGCTTTTTCTTATAATATGAAGTTTTGTTTCTTAAGGTTCAAGTCAACTCCTCTATGTAAGGATGATTAGGCTTTATTGTAAAGACATATTGCTTATTATCAATAATATTTTGAGTAATGAGAGCTTTCTCTTTGGTTATGGTTTTTCTACTCATTGTGAGTGTGCCCTTGTGGCTGAATCCCTCTTTGGATTTGATCAATCCTTTAGGAGATGGTTTATTTTTCTCGATTGTGGACCTGAGTTTGCGCCAATGGTGCTTGAAAAGAATTGCGTAATATGTTTTGACATTTGTAATTTTTACTTACATCAATTCCTTCCCCCTTCCCCCCCCCCCCCCCACCCCCCCCCAAACCCCGCCCAAACACGACCCAAAAAAAAAAAAAACACTCTTAACAAATATTTTTCTCCTGCCCTCCAGCACTCTGCAAATCTAACCCCCGCCCTATATGGGCAATTTTTCTCCTGCACTCCAGCACTTTTCAAACTGGTTGCGGGGGGTGGGGGTTGGTCCTGTGAAACATGTTGTGTTTTTGGTATTGTGGTGGTTTTTTTTTTGGTGGTTGGGGGTGGTCCGCCTTTAAGGATGGTTTGGATGAGCATTGCTGCAGGAAAGAAAACCTTCCCTCTGTTATATGTAATAAATAAATAAAAATTAGAAACTGTATATTGATTTTCCTTTCTCCTTTTAAAGTTTTTCTTGAGTTATCTTAATAGGAGTTTTTATTTTTTTGGGACCTACCTGCAATAAACCCAAAATAACTTGTGACATTTTTAATTCTTGTTGTAAGCATTGTCAATTAACTCTTCCTGAAAGTTTTTACTGTATGGTTCCTAAGTTTGAAATCTTTTATTCGAGTCATATTACCACTAGAAAGAAAAAAAAGAAGAGAATATTTCCTTTGTGCATACAAGGCTTTTTTTTGTTCAACAAGCATGCGTTTATATTTGACCTCCACTTTTAGCAAGGCCCTTCCATTTTATCTTCAAGGCACCTTACATGATCAAGGTCATAACTCCTATGAATGCATCATTGTCTCATAATGATCAATGTCTTGGGCCCTTCCATTTTTATTGCCTTTGGTGCACCTTTCATGATCAATGTTAAGAAAATCATCCTGTTGCTAGTCCTAAACACCAAAGATGGTAACGATGATTTGACTTTTTTCAACCACCTATTTGATTTTCATATACATATTTCATCCATCATAGAATTGAAACAAAAATAAAAAAAAAAAAGAAAAAAAAGAAAGAAAAAAAGGAACAAAGTTGCATCCTCAAAATTACCTGTTTTGGTCTTCAGTACTTGATATAGGAGCACCTTTGGATTTTGTAGTTCTCTCTACTTGATTTAGGAGACCCCACTGTTAATGATCAAGATTTGTTTGATTGATAATGCCGATGTTGGGGTCAGTGGTGGACCTAGGTTTTTTGTTTGGGCGGGGCTAAACCTTTGCTAACCTTTGCTATTTTTTTTATTTACACTGGACGAGACTACGCTATGTACTTGCGAACCACTTCCATCAAATTAAACAATATGAAATATATAAATATGAACATTCGTAAATCAAATTGTAAGCACAATTTTAATGACATAAAATCTAAAATTAAAATAATTTTGAAAATGTTGTTCAAATTTAAGAGAGAGAGAGAGGAAACTTGTGCTGCTCTGCTAGGGAGGGAAAGAGAGAGGCTCACCAATGCAAGTCTCAGACCTGCCAGAGGATGTGTCCTAGATCAATGGTTGAACCACTCCCTAATGTACATATGGAAGAGGAATTTAGCAGGCAAGAGGAAAAAGTATAGTATAACAGATTTAGGAGTGGCACTATAGGCGAGAAGAAAAAAATAGACACATCATTTATCTGTAAAATTAGAAGGAAAAAATACACTATGATTCATTTACGAGGGTAACCACAGAAATGGAAAAAAATCATATACCGTAGGAAATTATAGAGATAATATATAAAATCATGTCATCATCATCAAAGCCTTATCCCAACCATGTTGGGGTCGAAGAGAGAGAAATCATATAATAAATGAAAAATCAAAATGTTAGTCTCAAAGAGAGAAAGAGACAAAGAGCAATGTCCATGTAATGTAATGATGTAATCTAAACACAAATCCATGTAATCAGAGAAAAAGGTCATGCCTAGGTCAAGGCATTTGTTCTCCTCTTCTCTTGTTTTATTTCCTCTTTTCCTTCTTTTCTTCCTTCCCTTTCTCTGTTTCCTGCCTCTTTTTACTTTGTTATAGTTCGAAGGGAATAATGAGAGGGGCGGAGAGACAGGGAAGGAGGAGGCGGGCAATGGGTTTGGGGTGGGTTGGGTTCGTTGGGAGAGAGATGAGGAGTCAAGAGAGGATCATTGGAACCAATGGTTTGCGGGCAGCAGTATTGCAACAAAATCCAAAGAAGAAGAGAGGGTGAAAATCATTCTCCGAGCTGTCAAAGGGTGTGAGTTGAGTCTTGGCCATTGCTGAGATTCTCTTTGCTTATCTACATCATGATTCACAACACAACAAGTTCTTTCAGTTGCACAGAAAGAAGACTACTTATTCTTTTGGTCAAGCATGCAAAGTGAAGAAAATCACTTTTCCACACATGGTAAAACCGAGATGTCCTGCCTTTGTAAAAGGCAAAAGCAGTAGTACTTGTTACCTTTTTTTTTGTTTCACTCATCCTTGGGTGGCGTGCGTAGAGAAGTCAAAGAGGCAAGAAAGGTGAAGATAGGAAAGCCCACTTGCTGCACAGCTAGAAAGCATTAAAGGGATGGGGCATTGTATGGTGGGTCCTGGGGCAGGATGGATTTTAAAATACAGTTTGGGCCGCAAGGCCATAGAGCCCTCTTTATCACTTTTCGAAAACAACCTTGATGCATGATTGTCCAGCCCATGGAGCCTAAATCTAGTGAGGCCTAGCAGTAAAGATTAGTTGTTTCTTAAGTTTCTAGGATTATTTTATTTTTAGAAGTTGATATTATGTTTGAGTAGGATTCTTTATTGTGATTGAATTAGGATTGCTTCCTCATTTATTTAGAGACTAGCTTAACTATAAATAAAGATGTAGCCCTTCTTGTGGGACACATGATATTATTGAATAAGATTTCAGTTTTCTTCTCCTGAGTGAGTTGAGTTCTTCTTGTCTTTTGGTGTGAGACTTAAACAGTTTATCTTATATCTTTTGGCTTGGAGATTAATCCGTTGGCTATGCTTCTTCCTCCTCGTGCTGCACCAAACCTAGGGTGGCCACACCCAGGTAGGATAAGGTGGTCTGCCTCTGGTTGGGATTAACTTGGTCATTGACGTTTCTTGAGAATAGCGAAGTTCCAATACAACGAGGAAAGATTAAGGAAAAAGGCGGAATGTAGCCACATTGGTTGCCTTAGCTTTAAGGGAAAGAAGAGGAAAGATTAAGGAAAAAAAAATTCAGATGGAGCATGGTTGTGCTCCTAGCCTATTAGATCTGCTTGACTTGGGATGACTGTAAGGATTAGCCCAGTATCATTGGATGATCTGGTGTTTTTGGAGGCCAGCAGTGAAGAATTCTAGGATATTAATGGATAAAGATGGTGTTTTGAAAGGTAGCAATGAATAATTCAGAGGTGCTAATGGATAATAATTAAGTCATTTTTTTGGAGGGGCAGTGAGTTAAGTCCCTAAGTATAGCCTTTGACAAATGCAGTCTACGCTGGTACTTTCAAGCTCCACTGCGAGGGGAACTACCCACTTTGATACTGTTGGCTGATTTCAATATATAAGTGGGCAAATTGGTGTTATTGCTTTGGTGTGTGTGGAAACCTCTGTGGCTCTGAGCAACCATCTCTGCATGAGCCCTAACAAAGTGCAGTCTTATATGACTATTCTTAGGTGTTAGAAGAGGCAAGTAATTGACGTGGTTCTTGGGTTAACAGTCCCAATCATTTCAAGGGACGGAGTTCAGAGGACACATGGCCCAGGCGAGGGGCGAGGGAATTGGCAGAATATTGCTTGTGAGAACTGAATCTCTTTAGCAACTGGCAGAATTTCAATTATTTTCTTCTCCCTGAAAGGTTGATATATGTAAAACTTAATTTTGATGGTCTAGAGAATCCACATGTAGTTGCTGCGGTGAAAAGCAGTGTCACAAATATTGTGATATTTTTGTAATGTACTTAATTTTGCCAATATTTTGAAGACATTGCAACATTATTGGGAAAACATTGGTCCACAAATGCAGTGGCAGTTTTCGTGATATTTTCAGATGTTTAAAAAAATTTGTGTCGTGGGCAAAAGGTCTTGACATATAAAACAGTCCAGGATTTCCTTCCATAGAATCCTGTAAGGAGTACACCATCTGTACGTTGGTTGGTTGTACACATCTTTTGGGAGAATTTTGTTAGGAGACCATTAGAATTTTTCAGTGGCAAGTAGAAGTGTGGAGAAATATGTAAAAAAGAGAAGCAGAAGAGAAAAGTACTGCGATGATGCTGTTTCAGGGTTGTGCTTAGGGTTATGATATACTAGAAGCCTGGAGAGGTTTGAGACGTTGGGAAGATTTTAACTGTGGTGCTTGATGATTAGCATGATTTTTTGCATCTAATTATTTGCCTTCGCACTGACCAAAACTGTTGCTGATTGGAGCTTTGGATGCTGTCATTTTATTTTATTTTATTTTATTTCTTTGGTGGGTTGGGGGGGTAAAACCAAAGTAAACTGCACTATGCCTTACAAGTTTTAACTGCACTACGTATTGGTTAGGATACTGTGACTTGTTATTGAATTTACCCAATGGATCTTGTAAAAGCAATTCACAAAACCATGGGGTGATTGCTTATTATTCCAGACATGCTATATCACTGTTCCTGCATCAAAGTTTAGGATGTTTTTGGGTATTTTTGCAGAATAATTTTTTATACTTTATGCTGTTTGCTGCAGTATTAAGTCAATGGTTGATGCTTCGTTTTTCCGACTCTCCAGCACACACAGATAGCTATTTGTCCCCACTTCCTACAAATATGTGGGCAACAATATGCTTGTCCTGTCTAATTTTGTGTTTGTGCAAGCTATACCAGAGCATGGAATACTAGTATCATATTGGTGGTCCACGGACCAAAATATCCATTTATAGTCAATTCTTGCTAATTGTGGTCAAAATCCTCTGAATATTGAAGGATATGATTTCCAATATAATAGGAAGCTGGAGGTTTTGTAGATAATTCTTTCTCCAGATTCCATTTAGCTGATCCTAGATTTCTTTTATGGCTTTTCGAGACGCTGGCATATTATGTTTTTTTGAAGCATGTGCGGGGTGTTCTGGTGACAAATGTAATGTTTTTTTTTTTTTTAAATTTCCTCTTCATTTATCGCGCAGGCTGCATCACAACCAAGGAGTTGGGCACTGTTATGCGTTCACTTGGCCAGAACCCGACAGAGGCAGAGCTCCAGGACATGATCAACGAGGTGGATGCAGATGGAAATGGGACCATTGACTTCCCTGAGTTCCTCAACCTGATGGCTCGGAAGATGAAGGACACTGACTCGGAGGAGGAGCTTAAAGAAGCATTCCGTGTCTTCGACAAGGACCAGAATGGTTTCATCTCTGCCGCTGAGTTGCGCCATGTGATGACGAACTTAGGAGAGAAGCTTACTGACGAGGAGGTTGATGAGATGATCCGAGAGGCTGATGTTGATGGGGATGGACAGATCAATTATGAGGAGTTTGTCAAGGTCATGATGGCCAAATAAGATTGGAGAAGCCACAACGCTAAAGAAATGAAGACGAAAGAATTGGGCTGGGATAAGTGCGATGAATGAAATTATCAGTTCATGTAGGACTTATTGTTTAATTGGTAGATATGGACTCTGAAAATGTGTTTAAATGGGGGTTGTAATGACTTGTTGGCTGTGGCTGGTTATGTGTGCCATGTATTTGTGCTTTCTGTTATTGTTGCTGGTTTGGATGCTATTTTATTTGAATTGCATAACTTGGAACAAGTGCAAGCTACTGATTTGTTTATTGTGTCTTGATTGAAGTGATATGTATATTTTTCATCTTGGATTAGATTTTAACCTTTTAGGATGTGTTTGGAAGTGGGATAAATTTTTAGTAGGATTGGATAGCTAATACCATCTCAGTCCATCCAGTGGTATTATTACATAGGATGGGATTTTATTTATCCAAGAGATGAATTCAATTTCATATTTGGTTGCATCCGAATAAATGGGAGACAAGGGACAAAAAAAACTTAAAAAATATAATCCTAAAGCCAAGTCAAGTTATCCCACCTTCGAGGTGGAAGTATCTAGGCTCCTATACTAGATATTAATTCACTGTCGTGTAGGGATTAGGATAATATAATCTCAGGCACTAAAAGTGCAACCAAACAAAGGATTAGTGAGGTATGAAGCAAAAAGTTGCTTACCCCTTTCTTTATCCCTTCTTTATCATGTTTTCAAACATATTTTTAGTGATTTTCTTACCTTCAGTTATTGTTGAGGACCCCTTTGGATCTTTTTAAATGTAGTGCCAGTTACTGGGTTTCATGAAATTTGGATATCTTGAATATATATATATATATATGAAGATATTCATGTGCATATGTTCCTCGCCAAGGGACCGTACATAATCCTCTGTGGGACTCATGGAGGACCCTACCAAGGGATGAGATTGGGGGAGATGAAAAGATCCATGCGGGACCACTTTAGATATCAAGTTTAGCCCCAATCATATGTCCCTAACCCCTTCATTCGTGACCCATAAATTCATTACATTCGAATGAGTGCATAGTCGATCCAACGGTCAAATAAATTTGGATTTGAACAAAAATTCGTAAACATGTTCAATTCAAGGGGGTCGTGTGTGTGATCTATTTGGATGGATCATACAGTGGGTCCCACCTAGAGTTCTAAAAAAAAAAAAAATGGTGAGAGACGTATGCACATAAATATTCCCCATATATATACACACACATATATAGGATAAGCCTCTCCTAAGCTTAACTTATATAAGAAATTCCGTAAGCTCGGCTCCTTGGAGCTGACCTTTGGTCCATCCAAATGGATTAAACACATGACTCCTTGAATTGCACATGTCTACCAATTTTAGTCAAATTCGAATTTACTAGATCGTTAGATTGACTGTGCACCGATCTTAATAGACTGTTCACTATTAAATTTTGGGGGCTCATTTTGTCCTATATATATGTGAGAAATATTACTATGCATCCATCGTGAGAAATATTACTTTGCATCTATACCTCACCTTATGGTGATGGACACTTTCATATTTGGATATATTAATGTGTAAAAGATAAAAAGCTTTTGAAAAAGAGGAATACACAAGTGCAAATAAAGAAAGGCGTGTAAGCATCCCTCACCCATGGTGAGGGATGAATGCATGAAACAATACTATGAGAATTAGTTCTCACTTTTTTTGTGAAAAGTCTAAGTGGGGTTTATTTATCACCGAATCCAAATCTTGCGATATACATGGACTCCTCTGATAGTCACACACCCCAAGTTTCGATCAAAGCTGAATTTACTGGACCGTTGGATCGATTGTACACCAATCTGAATGAACTAGATTTGTGTGCCACGGAAGAAGGGGTTCGCAACATGTGATTGAAGCTAAACTTGCGAATTTAGCATGTTGACTTTTTTGTTGACAGATAAATATAGTATTAATTTATTTTGTTGAAGATAAACCCAAAACCAAAGTATATTTACTAACTCAAGCACTACATGTGTTTCCTCTTGATCTTTGGCATTTGTTTCTTTCATTAGATGACAAATACATTATTAATTTTTTCTTTGAAGATAAACACAATTTAAATGTGGTACTATGCCAAAAGCATATGTATGGGTAGTGAAACCCATGGGCAAACCCATCTGGGCCAGCTCGATTGCCTTGCCTCTGTGCCAAATTGAGCCTTAAAAGGTAAGATTGCACCCTTCCTAACACCTTAGGTTTTAGGATCAAGTGGTTGGCAACACCCGTAATAATGGTATCAAAGCCAGAGGTCCAGTCGAGTCCGTGCATCGCGAAAAGCGTCGTGGGTACTATGCCAAAAGCATATGTATGGGGAGTGATACCCATGGGCAAACCCATCTAGGGCCCGCTCGATTGCTTTGCCTCTATGCCGAACTGAGCCTTAAAAGGTAAGGTTGTGCCTCCTAATAATTATTAGGGAAATGCTCCCGCGAGAATTCTTTCTCACCATTTATTCCATGCTTCTTAACTCCTAGATCGGTGGCCCACAAGTTTAACAACTTATATTAAAAAAAAATTTCAACCTCATCCAATGATCCAATCCATTCATATGGTTACATACCCATGGGCTCAGGTATAATTCAAGGTGGTCCTATGTGTGTGGATTGCTCGTATTGGTGATATGTGGGGCCCATCATAGTGTCTCTCACTGTAAGACGGTGAAAGTTAACTCTCATAGGAGCATTTTCCTTTTTATTAATCCTAATAAAAAAACTCAAAGTTCTGCCTTTTGACTTTTGATTTGTTTTTTTTTTTTTTTTGGTTGAAAACATAATATTAATGTATATTTACTCATTATGCTAAAAGGGCTCCAAAATTTGCTTCTTGAGTTTTAGTATTTATTTCTTTAATTGTAGATAAATAAAATATTACATGTATTTACTAGTTCTCATTGAAGTACTCCCGGTGTTTACTTGTGGCTTTTGCTATTTTTTTTCTTCTTTGGAACATAAATATAATATCCATTGGTTTCATTGAATATAAACATGATATTAATGTGTTTACTAACTTCAGTTAAAGGACACACATTTTTGCCTTTTGACTTTGATATCTATTTTTTTAGTTAGAAAAAAACTACCATATAAATTTCTTTCATTGAAGATGAATGCAATATTAGTACATAATTACTCATTCTGGTTAAAGATTTCAAATCCTTGCCTTGTGACTTTTGGTATTTGTTTTTTTTTTCCATTGAAGATAAGCATAATATTAATTTCTTTCATTAATCACTAGCAATAATAATGTATATTTATTAATTCTAGCAAATGACTCCAAGTTTTACTTATTTACTTTTATTATGATATTATTTTCTTTAATTGAAGATAAACACAATATTAGTTAAAGGCTCCAAGTTTTGCCTGCTTGTTTTTTTATCTGTTGAAGATAAACATAATATTAAATTATATTTACTCAAGATTAACACAAATTTATGAATATTTACTAATTCTAGTTACAAGACTCAGAAGTCTTTCCTTTTGAGTTTTGGTATTTGATTAGTTTGTTGAAGATAAACACAATATTTATTTATATTTTACTAATTATAGTAAAAAAACTCCTAGTAAAGGACCCCAAATGTTGCTTATTGAGTTTTAGTATTTGTTTGTTTTGTTTACGATAAACATAATATTAATTTATATTTACTAATTTTGATTAAAAGGTTTTAAGCTTTGCCTGTTGATTTTGTATTTATTCCTTTCATTAGAAGATAAACTCAACATCAATTTCTTTTGCTGAAGATAAACACGAGATTAATGGATAAATACTAATTCTGGTTAAGTGACTCCAAATAATGTCATTTGACTTTTGGAGTGTGTTTGTGTTGGAAAATAACCATGATGTTTACCTATGTGTACTAATTTTGGTTCATGGACTCATAGTTTGCATCTTTCAATGAACGAAACCAAATATTAAAGTAAAAGGATGAAAGTTTTGCCTTTTTCACTTTGTATTTTCCCTTTGACAATTAATGCTAATATTAACTTACTTAATATTATCCAGATAATTAAGATTCATAGTTATCCCTTGTGTATCTACTAAATATAAAAAGAAAACTTAGAATTTGCGACCACTCCATCTCTTTAGTAGAGATGAAGAATCAACCAATTGTTAGTGGTCAAAGAATTAATTTGAGCTAAACTTTGCATTAATGTAAAGCATATCATTATTTCACAAGGTCATTTTAAACTTGGGTCATAATTCAGATCTATTCTAAAAAATAGATTTGGTACCATACCTCTACTAGAAATGAAGAATCTATTAGGAGAAAAAGTCGTCAGAGCATTAGTTTGAGATAGATTTTGCATTAACTTGAGATAGATTTTGCATTAACGTAAAACATAGCTTTATGTTGTAGGACTAATTTGTAATTTTGGTCTTAATTCAGATTTATTCAAAAAATTACACTCGTGTATCAATATGAGGCTTAAACTTGTGTCATATCCAAAGTCATTGTAGTGCTGACCTGAATCCAACAAGCAGTCACCCCTACTATTAGTGTTACCACTAATCGATCCATTATTACCATCACTACTTCATGAAGGCCCCTTGTTTTTCACCTAAGACGTCAACATCACGTACCCCTAGATGGCTATGCACTGCCTAAAATTTCATTTCCATCGGAGCAAATATTAATCGTTTGATTGAACAACATGTGGAAATGCAATGGAGGATAATTATTCATTTTTAGATATTACAACGAAGAATTATGTATATATCTATATCAAAGAATGATTTATAAGCTTGGTCAACCTTACCTTATTAGGGAATGTATTTCATCGGTGTCCTACTCTGTCATACAAGGAGATCCCCTTTCACCCTATTTTCATCATTATTGGGGCTTAAGTATATTCTCACATGCTCACCAAAGCCGAAGATATGGGTTCCATTCAAGGTAATGAGCAGCTAGAGGTACTCTCCAAGCATCGCTTACCTCTTTTCTGATAGCTTCATTTTCTGTAATGCTAAGCTTATAGAACGTAGGGAAATAAAACACTAATTGGAGGACACTTCGACTTCTTAGGCCAACTTATTAATTGCCATAAATAATTTGCAGTTTGTTTCAGTCAAGGGGCTTGCCAAAAGGGATGCAAAAGTATTGCAATGACCCTTACTATGAAAATCATGGACAATGATGAAAAAAAATTTAGGGAATCCCTTGTCTATAAGAAGGATTAGGCATATAAGTTTCGAATCCCTTATTAGTAAAATTAAAAGCAGGATCAAGTCCTGGCAAGTTCCTCTACTATCCCAAATAGGTAGAAATGCTTTAATCAAATATGTGGCCTCAACTGCCTCCGTTTATAATATGCTTGTTCTCCATCTACCAAATAAAACCTCCAACTTATTGACAAAATGTTTAGAGCATTTTGGTGGGGGTGAAAATGAAGTAAAAAGAAAAAACTCATAGAACTATGTAGGCCTATTTCGGAGTTTTATTTTGTGTGTGTGTGTGTGTGTGTGTGTGTGTGTGTGTGTGTGTGTGTGTGTGTTGGGGGGGTTGGGGGGGGGGGGGGGGGGGGGGTGGTGTTTAGGAATTAGAGAACCATGAGGAATAATCTAACTCTATTAGCCAAAACCTGCAGGAGATGCCTCATTAATGAGGAACTCCTTTTCTAAAAAATGGTTAAGGCTAAGTATTGTTAGGCCCTAGATTTTTAATTTTGGGTTGAAACAATTTGTCGGATTTGAGTCGGGTTGAGAAGGGTTAGATGGCTTGATTAAACACTCTTGGGCTTTGGGCCTGAGTTATTTGATCCTTTTAAGCTAAATGACTTTTTCTGAAATTTTGTAAAACTCACTAAAAAGCAAGGAGCCCTTCCTTATAATTTAAAAACACCTTTACATAATGTAACCCTAAGGATTTTCCCAATTCTTCCATCCCTTTCCTTTCCTCTGCAACCAAGCCCTAGTAGTTATCCAAGGGAACTAAGGTTTGATTTTCAAATTTGCGTTTCGGATTGAAAGCCAGGCAAGTGGATAACTGTAAACAATGTGTCTTTTTTTTTTCTGTCGAATAACATGCTTTAAGACATGGTTTATTTGATTGATTTTAATGTCTTGATTAGGGTTTAATAATGAAGATTTGATTTTTTATTTTGATTGAAACAAAGAAAAGATATAAAAGAAAAAAAAAAGGTGCAGCAGGTGTGCAGCAACGCTGCAGCGCAGCCGGCTGCTACCTACGCACACCAGGCAGCAGTTGTTGCTTGGGCTGTTGCCACCCTACACACCCGGGTCGGGCTTGACGGCCTGGCCCAGCCGGCTGGGCTTGCTGTTGTGGTCTGGGCCAGCTGGTAGGCTAGGCCGGTTGGGCTAGGTCTGCTAGGACTAGGCTGCAAATGTAGTGCATTAGTGGGGATCTTATGTTATTTTTTTTTTCGAACTTTATGTGGGTTTCCATAGTATTGACATGATTAGAATCATAATTAATATTTCATTAGATGTAATTGGAATTATAATTAGGTTTATTTATAAGATTAATTGGAACTTAATTAGTCATGTGTAATTAGTATTTTGATTGTTTCAGTTGGGATTTAATTAAGATGTAATTAGGAATGACTAGAATCTTAATTAGACTATATTGGGATTTTAATTTGGAGTTTTGTTTGAGTTTAAATTTTGAATCTGAATCTGGGATTTAGATCTTTTGCTTTATATAAAATAATTAGGTGGTTATATACACAACAATGAAGATTAAGAACCTAATTGTCCCCTCCCATTTTTTTTATCATAATTTAATTAAGTTTGGATTTGGAATATGAATATTTTTTTTACTCAATTTGTAAAACACACCACCTATACACAATTGGATTAGATGGATTCCTTTATCTTTAGAAAAGCTAGTTGAATGTTCACATGAGAATTGGACTGAATTCAGAATGAAAATATGAGATTCGGGATGCACCACATGATAGACATTAAAAGTAGGATATTGGCATCGTGAACTCCCATTTCCATTGTGAAAGAGGGTTGGTTCTCATGTGTATATTTAATTAATATGACCATTAGGTGGATTAGTATGTACCTTTAGAGAACTTCAACTTACACACGATCATAATACACTTTTAAATTAAGTAATCAAGTATTTAAATTGATATTGGGTTGAATATTATGAATTAAAGATTTTATAGCTTGGTTCATTATGCATCAGTAGACATATGTATTTATATATACATATATTTATATATATTTGATCGACTGCAGGTTGGAGGTGAATGTATGCCATCGGATTAGCATGTATTGTGGAATATAGTACATAGCAGTGCCATTGGTTATATCCCCGGGAATACCCGTTTTTGTATATCTATCTGCAGGAATATCTGTTTTGGTATATCTGTATGTGGGAATACCTATTTTTGTATATCATATATACGAGAATACCCGATTTTGTATATTGTATCTATGGAGATACTCTTTTTTATGCATTCATGCCATTGGGTTTGCATTCAGTATATTTTGAGTCAGAATGAAAATATATTTTAATTCAATTGATTAACATTGTTGACCCATAAAAAATTACAAATGTTGCAGTGAAGATATTATAAGCAAATTCCAAACCAATGATACATAAACCATGGGATTGTGGAATGGCAACTTAAGTACTGCATCCAGATGTTCAGAGTTAGTACAATCTAATCAAAAGACTTTAGATGAGCTCAAAATATAGCATTTCAGAGTTACTGGACTTTATTTCATCACTCAACCCATCAAATACCAAATTCAAGGTTCATTGGCTCAAAAACTAGGGGTCACTGAACATACTCAAGGGTCTGGGTTACCAAAGTAGCTAAAACTTTCATAGCAACTCTAAAACATGCTTGAGAATGATGTTTCAAAGTTTCAAAGCATTTGGACTTCATCTCAGCTCAAAACCAAGTTTCAGTGACTGTTCGCCAGCTCCTTGGGGGTCACTGTGGACATTGACACTTTTACATGTCAGAATAAGCTCAAATTTAGTGAAATGCCTTTTAAGTACATTCAAATATTATTTTTCAAAATTTTAGAGCATTTGAACATCATTTGGACCCAAACTCAGTTCAGATGGTTGTCTACAAAGCTCTGCGGAGTCACTGTGCAAAGTGACATCTCACGAAGATCAAATTACCTCAAACTCCTGGAGGATGCTCAAATTATACTCAAGGGAGGCTCTGAAAAATTTCAGGTTAAACGAACATTATTTGACCCAAAGTTTATAAACATATCAACTTTGGGTCAATGACCCCCAAGTCATGAGGTACTAAACAAAGTCTTACTTTCCAATATCCAAAATTGATAAAATTTGGGCACAAAACTTCAGTCATACTTAAGGGGGATTCTACAAATTTTGAAGTCAAGAGGACTTCGTTTGGTTCTAGTTCCATTGCATGTCAGTTTAAGAGTCAGTGACTCTCGAACCATGGAGGTCACTAGCCAAAATCCTATTTCCAGTGAGCCAAAGCTAATGAAACTTGGAATAGAGATTTAAAATATGTTTAAAATGAACTTTTCAAAGTTTCAAATCAATTGAATATCGTTTAGGTAGAAAACAAGCTAACTACCTTCATTGTGAGGTGAATAATGACTTAGAACATGCAACAAATGGGTCATTGTTTGAAATCCTACTTCAATAAATTTAAACTACATGAAATTTGGATAGGCAGTCTAAGACATTCCTTACATCAATTCCTCCAAGTTTCAAATCAAACCGAGGTCATTTGAGCCTCAAACAGTTCAAACAAAAACCCATTTTCATGAAAAGTAAATGGAGGAGTTGACCAACTTTAGAAGCTCAAAACGAGCTAAAACTTTTATGACATAGTCAAAATAGTATCAAGAAACATCTTTCCAAGTTTTATGAAGATTAGACATCGTTCGAGTCCCAAACAGGTGAAAACAGTTCACATATATAAAAGTCCAAAAATGGGCCTTGGGAGTGACTGTGGCCCAACTTCAACAGGGTGTTGACCAACTTTCGGAGGCTAAAACGGGTTGAAATTTCTATGACACACTTAAAATAGTGTCAAGAAGCATTCCTCCAAGTTTCGTAAAGATTGGACATCGTTCGGGCCCCAAATAGGTGAAAACGGGTCATATATGCAAAAGTAAAAAAATGGGCCTTATGAGTGACCGCGGCCCACCTTCAACAGGGAGTTGACTAACTTCCAAAGGTCAAAACGAGAGAGAATTTCTATGACATATCAAACTAGTGTCAAAAAGTATCTCTCTAAGTTTTGTAAAGATCAAACATCGTTCGGGTTCCAAACATGCAAAAATGGGTCACATATGTAAAAGTCTAAAATGGGCCTTGGGACGCAGTCACTAACACTTGTGGAGTAGTTCTTGCAATTTTTGGTGGTTACCTCTATTTTATTTCGGACTTTAACTTCATGTAACTCCTTTTAACTCCTCATAACTCCCCAAACTACTGTTGAAGTCTATAAAAAAGGAGGTTTAACATATAGAGAGGAGGAGAGAGACAGAGAAAACAATTTTCTGAGTTTCAGGAGCAACTTCCATAGATTTGAAACCATTCACAAAGCACTTTAAGCAATCCTAGTACACTTTCTTCTCCCTTTCACTTAATTAAAGTGAAAAATGTTTTAAAGAAAGGAGGGAAGCATGTGTATTGATTAGAAAAGATGGTGCTCAAACACAGTCAAGCATGCAAGGGATGAACTCAATTCCTTTGTTTTTCTCACTTGGGGGGTTTTCTAGGCATTATGGAGGTTGTAAATAAGCCTTTTTAGGCTTCATTTTGTCCCTTGAAAATCATAAGTTCAAAATGATACAATTTTGGCTTTAAGCAGTACCCTTTTCGGACTTATACAAAAAAAATGGTTCGTAAACAACAGCGATGATCAACAAAGGCTTCAATTTATTCCATTGTTGAATTTAATCTTCTTGATAGTCACTCAACACCCTAAAAATCATAAAAGCAAGTTTCAGCACTTTGGAGAAGTTATAGAGACGAAACGATGCAATATAGAAGGCAAAACAGTGGCCTTTTGGCCACTGTCTGCCAATGACCGTGGGCCACTGTCACTGGCAGAATGCCAGTGACCGTGGGTCATGGTCACTGGCCCCCCAACGGTCACTGGCAGGGGGGCTAGTGACTGTGACCCATGGTCACTCCCCCGGTTTTTTTCTTTTTTTTTTTTTTTGCATTTTTTCACACTTTTAATGTATTTTCTTGTACTTTCCAAATTTGGATCACATATGAGAATTGAGGGAAGGGTTGTAAACTTTTCAAAACCATGTAAACAACCTGCACCCCCGCGGTCAGAGCATTTGAACCTATGTAAATAAAAGAAAAATTAATGATGAACTGTAGTTACTTCACATTCTTCTTAACGCTTCAAGTGCGTGAATGTTGGACTTGAACCCATTACACATTTTCGCATTTTTCAAGCGCGATCAAATATCATTGTTTGCAGTTTACTCTCTTACTAGATTATGTCAATCTGACACTACTACTTTTGGTGTTTAGGTTTTGTTACCGATACAGAACTGGAAGGTCAGGCGACGCAAGAGTTTTCACCAATGATGAAGTTATTAAGTGGAGCACCGATGACATCATCTGAAGTGTGCTAGTGTTGGTGTTGAGATCGGAATTTTAGATTATGTAACAATGCCATGTTTGAGGCCATTAGTTATTCATTAAATTTATTTGTCTTGGAATTACAAATTTAATTACTATGATTCGAAGCATTTGACCTTGACTTTATGATTATTGAGGTTTGTTCTATGATTGGTGTATGATACTCATCTGCGCAGATTATATATTTTAGTTCTACGTGTGATTATGGTTGCTTGATCACTAAGCATAGCCTTATGAAGGACTTCGATCCACCTGGAATTGGGGCCCGTATTGTTTATGTAAGAAAATTTTTAATTATCCCTAATTCACACATCCTTAGAACCGAGTTTGGATTCGGCCCAGTTTTGGAGGCGTGACAAGTATTGTTCTATAAGTAATCTTTCGGAGGCAAAGTACATAAAAAGTAATTCTTGATTTTGGAAGTAATTTATGGAGGGAGTCAATTTCATTAATGAGAAGGTGGGATGGATAATAAAAAATGGAGAGGACATATTTGTTCGGAATTGTAGTTGGATTCTTTGTAAAAATGGTGTTAAGGAAACTTTTTTCTTCTATAATTAACCCAAGTTTTAAGGTTAAAGGTTTATGGAAATTGAATGAGGATGGGATATGAATGTTCTCAAACACCTTTTTAACAATCCTATCGATATTGAGGGCATCTATAAAATATATATTCCAAAATACACCGGTAAGGATGAGAAGGTTTGACCCTTTTAAAAGAATGACCATCTCAAGACGAAATCTCCTATGGAGTAATCCATAATAACAATGAAGTTGACTTCACTTCGTCAGTCAATTGGAAAGCCCTCTAGAGGCTTCCCCTTCCACAAAGGGTTATAATGTTTGGCTAAAAATGTCTTAAAAATACTATTCTGGTAAGAGATATTATTAAATCAAAATTTAGCTCGATTGATGTTAAGAGGTGGGAAAAAACACTTCTACAAGGCCACCCAAATCTTCCTCTTTGAGATGTATAAGCAAAAATGAGGGTTCTTTTCATGTGGTGGACTGTTTAAAAAGTTAGGGATTACTTCATTTAGAGAACTCAACCTCACATTTCTATAAGATCATGGGATTATTTCATAAAATGCTAGAATGCCTCACAAGTCACAATGGGGACTATTCCACTAGAAAACATATGAAGCTTGATAAGGTCCTTAGAGTGATCTCTAACAAAGAAGGCATTTGATCTTCTTGGATGCAGCCTATAATGCTAAGGAGGACAATTCCTACTTCAAGTTTATTTTAAAATTTAAAGAAGTCATTGTGGATGCAAGTGCTATCCAAAGACCCAAAGTCACCTCTTCAAAATAGGCCGAAATTGAGGATATAGGTTGGGAAAGGGCTTTTGTTCTCCTTTTGGTTGAGGGCTGAGTTTTCACCCTCTTCCTTTTGTTTCTTCTTTTCATGTTTTGTGTTATCCTGTGTCTATCCTTTTTTTATTTTTTAATGAATTTCTTTTTCCAAAAAAAAAAACTTGGTCTACCTTGTCCAAACTAGGTCGAGTTGTAAGAAGGTCATTGATTTAAGGGAGTCGAACCTCTGAATTGTATTTAGCCATACTTGTCCCATTTAGTTGGGTTACTAAGCTTCCCAGTTGAGCTGTGTTTCGAGATTTTCTAAACTGTGGGTTGTCTAGAGCAAAATTGATGATCATCTAAACTATGTGACAATCTCAACAACCACATGTGGAGTTGTTGGGTTGCTAGTCTTACAGTGTGCTGAAGCTTAGGCCCATGGGATGGAATTGAATGTGTTTTGGTTCACCTAATAATGATATTAGCTATTAACGTAACTCAAATATCCGACACAAGCCTTGTAATTAGGAAAGAGTGGTTTGAGGTGCGTGGTTTTATGGTTTTAAGGCTAACAAAACAACTTGAAGTGATGTTTAACACGCCTAAAAATGAGGTTAGTTTGACATAAAATCAATTCACAAAGATGTTTGACCACTTTAAACTATTTTTTGATCTCTAGGTTAGCTTGATGGTCGAAATCATGAGGTAATTTGGGTTTGCGATTTGACACCGGCTGAGAGTTTTGTAGACTACTTAGGAAAAGTATATATGAATATCTGATTAAAGTGACATTAAGATCTTTTACCTATTTCTCAAAAAATAACAAAAGGACAATCTTTTGAAATAAACATCAACATCTAAACCAATTAGAAACTTGTTATTTTTGTTTTCTTTTTTCTCAAGCTTTCCACATAACTTTTAGGGGACTTTAGGCTGAAATCCTCTTTTTAAAACTCATGTAGCTTTAAGTCTAGTTAAAAAATTTTTAGAGCTTTAAGTCCATTAGTATATTTTTGCCCCTCAAACAATAAAATATTAATATTTTGTCTTTGTTTTAAAAAATAGATTTTAATATGCCAACACTATTATATTTCCGGCCGACTTTCATCGACTTTTCCAGCATACTTCTGATGATTTTTTTTTTTCACACCATGATCACATGTTCCTATTCTGATACATTTACTTGATGTTCTTGTTTATATGTACACTAATACATGATTTTCTTTCCTTCAATTCCTATACTATCAGAATTTTAATATTCTTGTATCGCGTGCTCTTATTTCAATCATGTTCATGTTTTTGTCACATCTTATTGATATTCTTATTTATCATGTACACTAATACCTGATCCAATTTCTTTCAATTCGAATACTATCAGAATTTTTAATGTTCGTGTATCTTATATTCTTATTTTTTATACATCTAATTGATGTTTCTATTTGTCATGTAGACTAAAACATGATCATGTTTCTTCAATTTATACACTATTAGAATTTTTAATGTTCTTGTTTCAAGCATATTTCTATTTCTGATACTTCTGATTGATGTTCTTGTTTATCATGTATACTAACATATGATTCTGTTTTCTTCAATTTGAGCACTATTAGAATTCTTAATTCTCATGTTCCTGTTTTAAGCATGGTTTATTCCTGACACATCTGATCGATGTTCTTATTTATCATTTACACTAACACATGATCCTGTTTCCTTCAATTTGTACACTATCAGAACTCTTAATGTTCATATATCGTATATTCCTGTTTTATGTATGTTCATGTTCCTGATATATCTAATTGATGTTCTTGTTTATCATGTATACTAATATATATCTTGTTTTCTTCAATTCATGCAATATCAGAATTCTTAACATTCCTTTATCTCATATTCTTGTTTCAAGCATATTCTTGTTTCTGACACAATTTTTTATTGATGTTCTTATTTATCATATACACTAATATATGATCTTGTTTCATTTAATTTGTATATTTTCAGAATTCTTAATGTTCATGTATCTCATGTTCTTGTTTCAAGCATGTTCCTGTTGCTAACACATTTGCTTGACATTCTTGTTTATCATGTACACTAATACATGATCTTTTTTCTTTAATTTGTGTATTATTAGAATTTGTAATGTTTATATATCTTATGTTCTCATTTCAAACATATTCATATTTTTGACACATCTGATTGATGTTCCTATTTATTATTTACACTAACACATGATCCTGTTTTCTTCAATTTTTATACTATCAGAATTGTTAATGTTCCTATAGCTCATGTTCCTTTTTTTTACACATTTGATTAATGTTCTTGTTTATCATGTACACTAATACATGATCCTAATTCCTTCAATTTTTGTACTGTCAGAATTCTTAATGTTTTTGTATTTCATGTTCCTATTTCAAGCATGTTCTTATTTCTGACACATCTATTTATCATATATACTAATACATAATCATGTTTCTTTTAATTTGGGTACTATCAGAATTCTTAATGTTCCTGTTTCAAGCATATTTCTATTTTTGACACATCTGGTTAATATTCTTGTTTATCATGTATATTAATACATGAACTTGTTTCATTTAATTTGTATACTATTAGAATTCTTAATGTTCCTATATCTCATGTTCGTATTTCAAGTAGATTATTATTTCTGACATATCTGATTGATATTCCTATTTATCATATATACTAATACATAATCATGTTTTCTTTAATTTGTGCACTATCACAATTCTTAATGTTCATATATCTCATATTCCTGTTTCAAGCATGTTTCTATTTTTGACACATCTGATTAATATTCCTGTTTATTTTGTACACTAATACATGATCATGTTTCCTTCAATTTTTGCAATATGAGAAATCTTTATATTCCTATTTCAAGCATGTTTCTATTTTTGACACATTTAATTGATATTCCTGTTTATTTTGTACATTAATACATGATCATGTTTCCTTCAATTTGTACACTATGAGAATTCTTCATGTTCCTGTTTCAAGCATGTTTCTATTCTAGATACATTTGATTGATGTTTCTATTTATTATGTATACTAATACATGACCATGTTTCCTTCAATTTGTATACTATCAGAATTCTTAATATTCTGTATCTCATGGTTTTGTTTCAAGCATGTTTTTATTTTAGACAGATCTGATTAATGTTCCTATTTATCATGTATGCTAATACATGATTATGTTTTTTCAATTTATGCACTATCAGAATTTTTAATGTTTATGTATCCAATGTTTGTGTTTGAAGCATGTTCTTGTTTCTGACTATTGACCATGCAAGTGTTTTATGTCGGCTCCACACAATGCAATGAATGTTGTCTATTAGAGCAAGGTTGGCTCTTGCAATACCATCTTTTGCAAATGCAAGAAAACTTGGGACTCTTTTTTAAATTAAAGGTCATATGATGTATCATTGCATGTATGTAAGTATCATGAATAATGACATACAAAAGACAAAGAGCGTGATTCAATGCCATTGAAGTCATTAAGAGCGTGATTCAATGCCTTTGAAGTCATTTTGGTGGCTTTCAGTAATGGCCAAGTAATATGTGTGAATTTTGGAGGAGATACGTGGCATAATAAGAGGAAAACAATCTTAGAACAAGATATAGGGTGATAGATTAGGAAGAATAGTTATAGACGTTGTTGCAAGATAAGAAAAGACTTACCTTTGACGTAAGTATAAGTACCGAGCTCATCTGATGCTTTCTCTACTTTTCCTTTATCCTTAGAAGGAGCACTCTCATTGCCTCTACCAGTAGCATATTGTTTTCCTTTGCCTTTCTCTCTAGATACTTTGGGCTTGGAGTCCTTCCCCATCATTTGAAAATACTGAGTTCCTGAATGACGACAAGCAAAAATGAAAAGTTTTCACAATCGTACGTTTCTTCCACAAAAACATCAAAGACACAAGTTAAAAAAAAAACCGGTTGAAAAAAGTTGTCGGAAGTTGGCCGAAGAAGTTGTTAGCTGTTGGTGGTGGCTGGAACAATGGCTGGGGAATAAACCCTAAAAAGAAATAAGAAAACCTAGGGGTAAAATTGTCATTATCACAAAATATGTGAAATATAATAGACTTAAAGCATTAAGTATTATAGTACTAGTAGACTCTTGCAAGTAAGAACTTAGGAAATGGACTTCTTCCTAATTAAGTTTGAAGAATTGTACTTTCACCTAAATTACCTTAACTTTTATCCTATTACAAGTTTGCCTATACTACTTTTAGTATATGATAAACTCATACATAAAAAAGGAAAAGCTAAGCTCATACATAGTATACTACTTTTACTATTAGAGACATTTACTATTACAACTTTTTTTATATGATAAGTTTGCCATATAAATTTTTAGGGATTTTGACAATAGATACAGATGGCCATAGACTTGAGTTTCGTCTCATTAGTGTTGTTACCTAAATAATTTATGATTTATAATATTGATATTTGAATAATTCCTATAGAATAATTTGTACAACAAAGAATGGTGCAAAAATAACACTTTTGCCCTTACACTGTGATATGCTACTTATAAGATAATGCCCTAAATCTTGCTTAGCGTAATGCAAAAGAAGAAAGTTGTTTGAGTTAGGGAAAGAGGCGAATATGTGTGATATCCTACCATGGCCATTTTACCATATATGGTGTAGAATCATTTTTGTATCATAATTTATTGTACAAACCACCGAAAATTTTAAAACGTGATGACTTATTTGATAAAAGTCAAGTCTTAGGGCTCTTGTATGGCTTAAACTCCTAATTTTCATTAACAATTTTAATTTCATCGACCATGTCAAACAAGCCAAATGATTTAATTGTAAGAACCCTATTTTAAATAAATAAGGGTTTCATATGATGATTATATACTTAAACACACCCTAATCAGGTGAGGTGAGGTGAGGTGAGCACAACGCCAGAGGGCCTATTTGTGCCAAACTTTGACCAATTGCCATCCCTAGGTCCAATGGCAGACGAGGTCATTAGAAGACCCTAGAAAATCTTGAAACCAAGAGTGGACCCTTAAATCAAATTTCATGTGAGAAAAAGTCTAAGCTAGCTCATTGTAAGCAATGGGATGGTGGAAGTCCAACCGACCACGCCAAAAGGGGCCACCTCATAGACTATCGTGTGAGTTGTAGGGGTCTTCAAGACTACTGAGTGTTGCAGTTGACCTCTCAATTTGCACTGAAATGCTGAAAGAGATTCTATTTCGAATTGGATCCTTGACTCTCATGATTGAGTCCACGTTTGACCCGGTAGTCATGTCCCACTGTCGTCCTCGCCCACTTTATTTTTTTTTTTGGAAGGATTGGGCCAAAATTTACTATACTCAAATACTATTGTGGAAGAATTTTAAATAATATGTCATTTAAGTTTTCAGCTTTATCTCAAACAGTGGTATAAGCTTCAAAACTTTTCAAGTTTAAAATTGAATTTTAAAGTGAGTTTTCAATTAAGGACATCTAGCTATTTAAAGGTATTCTTTCGGCCACTTTATTGTTTTTTTAAATATCCAATTTACCCTTCATTGAAATAAAACCCTTTTCTGCTTCTTTCGTCTTATTTTCCTTTCGTATTTTTGTTGTCCTCACGGTGATTGATGGCAACCAACACATGGTAATCCGCAGCATGTAATGTCTCCTAAAAGCTTACATTAATGGCTTTAAATGAAGGACAATTTGGATATATTTAAAAAATTGAGAGAAAAATTAATTGAAAATACCTTTAAATGGATAGATATCTTTAATTGAGAAATTATTAAAAAACTTAAACGTAATTTGAAAAGTTTTAAATATATATCTTTTTTTGAAATAAGGTAAAAACATAAAGCCTTCTTTGAAAATTATTCTTTCTTTTTCTTTTTCTTTTTTATTTATACTGAGCATTTGTTTGGAATTTCCAGTGTTCAAAGGCATCGTTCTATATTTTTGAAAGAAAAAGATTGAAAATCTCCCATAAAACTTGTGTCTGAGCTAGGGAAAAAACAGCGAAGTTAGATTTAGTGATTAGCTAAAAATATTGGAATAGCAATTGATCATGATCAATCTAATTGCGTGAATCACTGTCTTGGAATCACTATGGATGAATTTCATCCAATAAAGGGTGTTGGACCATGTCAATGAATGTGAAGTCTGGTGATGAGCAGGCCACGTCAATGCAAGTTGAGGCCCCAAATGCATTTGAGCTAGGCAAATCAAAGGTGGAGCCCACTAAACCAAAGCAACAAAGACTTAAGGTGCACCATTTTAAGCCATCTGTACCTAGTCAGTCCTCATCAACTCACCAAGCAGACCAGAGTAAGGAAAGTAGATGATGAGACGGACCACATGGCTTGTGTGCTATCACGGAACCTTTTAAGTCACATATACTTCCAAAATATAGTTTTCCTACTTTCTATAAGATCCAAATTTGTCCTCTAAGTTTTAAAAAGTCAAGTCCTTTTCACATAAAAATTAAGTTTCACCGACATAAAGAAAAGATCCAACTTCCCCCACAGCCTTTTCTAGTACTCCCTATTATATGTTATCTTTCATCATGCATGGAATGTAATTATAAAGGGAATGGTATGTTGCATAGATGAGCAATGAACTACATGTGATTCAAAAATTTACTTAATCTCATGCAGGGGCGGAGACAGAGGAGCCATTTGAACTCAGGAGTAGTTTGTAAAATCTATGGTTTCTTACAATTTTGCCACCATATCTATTTTTTTTGCTGTACAATGATAGAATTTAAAAAAAGTTTGAAGATATTTTTATCTTTCACTTAGTTGCAAAAAAGGTAAGTAGATCATTCTTCAAATTTTAAGCAATAGTTGCAACTTGCAATCAATCAAGTAAAATCTTTTCCTCCTTCCAAATATTTTTCTTTCTCACAATTATGGAGCAGTCTTTCATTGCAAATATATTTGGCTATTTTGGCCTTTTTTTTAATTGAATTTCAAACCTTTATCTATAATTGAATAATAAAAAAGTTTATCCTTAAAGGGCAACTAAATTGTGTGGCTTTAAATCAAGGGGGTTAGCCAAAGAATTTCAATAGAAATCCAAGCCGAAAAAAATTCAATTACTCGCCTTTGTTTGGTTATCCACAAAATAGAGTTGGTCCCACCTTATTGAGTATATTATTAAAAATATTATGTGGTCAATCTTATGGTGAGACAAGGCTAACTCTTATTGGAGGAAAATTTTAAAAAATCACTTAAAGTGATGATGTTTATTCTGAGTAGCATGGATGTTACACTTTGATTATTTCTTTTTCTTTTTTATTATTTTTTTTGTAACATTAACAAATGGCTATCAATGGTGTGCTCTCAATCGTCTATACTATTGCAATCATCATAACCCATCAAAAAACTACAAGTAAACAATCAGTGGATTTTCAGTCATTTACATACATAAAACGCATTGTGGCGCATTAAATTATCATAACTAATCAATCAATTTATTTATAAATTATTGATGGATATGTTTACAAGTGATAAATCTTGCATAAGCCCTACTTTAATTTGAGTGAGATACAATTCTTAGTCCTATATGAGTAAATAATTGTTTTGAGTAGTTTAGGTTCGTTATAATGAGTTATATTACTTTTTTATTTTAACTATCCTAAAAGTTTTTGAGAAATTATGTCCTTAAAAATATTTAGATATTTTTACATAGGATTTTATTTCTTTGGATATTATTGAAAACTATGAAAAAAAAATATATATTTTAAAATGATTAGCAGAGAAAATATATAAATATAAAAATATTTTCAGTCACCTTTAAAATAAATTTGGCTTTATGAGTGTTAGTCAACTATTATTTGTCCCCACTAAAAGAAAATCCTGACTCCACCACTAGTCTTATGTTGGTTTTGTAGATTATTTTATATATTACTAATTCAAGCTAGGCAAGAATTAGGGTTGCTCGCTTGGTTAGCAATATCGTCTTTCACCCAGCTATCCAGGGTTCCATCCTGTATATGTAGCTCTCTTGCCATGTGTACCGCGGTGACTATTTTTATATGTGCTAGCTTGCTTCTCATGTGTGTCCCAGCTTTTTTGTTTAATTATTATACATAATGGAATCTTGATATATATGATGGTGACAATTGCTTCGTGAACTGTGATCTAAATTGAGAACTTGGATTTAGGAATCAAAAAGAGCTGTTAAAATTAAAAGGTTGTGATCATTGATTCAAGTGATAGATAAAAAAAAAAAACATTTATCATCCAGAGCAGAGGAGAGCTTGAAGTTGCCCAACTTCAGTAGGTAAGATCCTGTTATTCCTCATTACTCGCCTGAAATTAAACACTTTCCGGATTATTTCCAAAAGATTACTATTCCTCAGAAATCAAACACATGAAATCATGTGGATGATTGTAGACAAGTTGATGACCCATTTAGCTTCTCATTGGAGCTTATTTATCAAAAATTTATGACTAACGGAAACAAATGTTTTTTTATCATACGTGGTCTGTTCAAATTTTACTATAATATGAATTTAATATCTTTAAAGTAATCCCGTAAAAAGTAACCAAGTGATAACAACAAATAGTGGTATTTTAGATGGCTTAGTAAGTCGTACTTGACACTTTGTCGTAAAGTTAAAAATAAAAAAAAATCAGACATTCTGATGTAAACAAAAGAATCTGAGCAAGTTTCATGTAAAACTCTTCCTCAAACCAATGGAGTTGCTAAATAACTCATATAAAATTCCATTCATGTCGGTAAGAAATACAAGCAAAGCAGTGAGGAAAGAAGAATCCAAGTCATCACCGTCTTCGGTGAAAAAGTATGGGTTGTGTTACATGCTTTGGACTTTGATTTGCCTAACTTTCTGAGGTGAGAGAAACAACTGTCATTTGCACCGTGCGTTCTATCTTTCCGTCCTACAGTCCTACTTCAAGCTTTTAATGCACCTTTTTGTCTTTGGGTCCCATTGCCTTTTTTATTTGAAGAGCTCTATGAAACGTGTACGATGATGCATTTAATTTCCATGTGCAATTATGGGGAAGCAGCTGTCTGTTGTAGTCATGTTCGAATGTTAGGCTGACTAAATCAAAATAACAATGACAATGGAAGTAAAAAGATAATAACAGCAATGCAAAAACACCAAGTTCAACTTGGTCCAACCCAACTCATGGGGCGTTTCCTTGCTAAAATTTTGAGTTTGGAAGAATTTATATTTCTCCAAATTGTCTTTCTTCTAAATCTCCTTATTTTCTCTTAGAATTTAGCTTGATCATAAAATTTGAAATTTTTGAAAGGTAAAAAATGACATTATCATCATCATTATCATCATCAAAGTATCATTCCAACTATTTTAGGGTTTGCTACATATCTAAAATGACATCTTATATAACTTGTTAATCCAATGCTCTAGCAAGAAATTCTAAAATTTCATAAATGGCAATTGATATTTTGCTATAAAGAGCCCAACACAGAGAATTTTTGTAAGAAAACGCAACAAAATTAGAATGAGGCCTTTGGTTTCTCATAATGAGATTTTTTAACTAACTTTAAGGGCATGTTTAGTTATCAAAATTCAGGAAATTTTGTTCAGGGGAGAATTTTGAATTCTCTAAATGAAGTTCCACCAATTTATTTCTCAAATCTTCTGACACATCTAACTATTGAAAATGCTATGATAATAAAGAATATGGAAGGCCAAAACTATCTTGTCAAAATGTTATTTTTGAAATTTTATTGTTCAAAAAATAATTTTCGCGTGCTCTATGACAACAACTAATGTTATTGTCAAAAAATAGCTGACACATAAAATCTTCCTCAAAAGTTCCTTCTAATACACTTAAGGGGTCATTTGTTAATTTCACGTATCATGTGAAAATGCTTTACATAGGTAAATGACTCACATGTGAGTCATTTGCATATGCAATTAACTCACATGTGAGATGCATTCAATCGTTTATCATTTTCATACCTCTTCATATATAAATTAAAAGTAATCTAACGGTTCACCGTTTATCATAATATTTTTGCCACTTTTCATGATTGATCACAAATATCTTAAAATGTGTATACAAAAGGACTACATCTCTAAGCCAAAAAAGGCATTCTAGAGAGTTTGGACGGTTCAGATTATCAAGAAGGGGCCCATAAAATTAAGAATTTCAGATTTTTATTATTATATTTTTTTGTAAATATTTCAAACTATATTATGATCTAACGGTTGAAAATTGGTCTCATGGCCGTTTTTAGTTTTCACAAGAGTTTCCATGGTTCTGATTTATAATAGAGGGCCACAGGAGTCAAAAAATAAGAAAGGTAGACTGGTTCAATCAGAGGTTCAATTACATCCAACGGTCTCAACTATTTTGATCATATCTCAAGTTATATGATGATCCAACGGCTGAAAATTGGTCTCATGGCTGTTTTTAGTCTCCACAAGAGTTTCAACGGTTCTGATTTACATTAGGGGGCCCACGGGAGTCAGAAAATCAAGAAAGGCGGACTAGGTTCAATCACAGGTTTAACACATCTAATGGTTTGAACTATTTTGATCATATCTCAAGTTGTATGATGATCCAACGGTTGAAAATTAGTATCTGAGCCGTTTTTTACCTTTAGAAGAGTTGAGACGGTTCAGATTACTATTTTGGAGCCCACAAAATAAAAAATGCAAAAAGACGGACTGCCATATATAATTACTGTTCACCCGCTTGGTAACAGTGACATGGGTAATGTTTTCACACCTGTTGAGGTATGAAAATTCTTACCTGATTTTTAAGCCGTTTTCATTCCATTTTCATATCTACTTTACACATCTCATGCGTAAATGAGTGAAAACAAATATAATGATATGTAACAATTACACATGTGGTTCATGTACCTATGTAAATCAACCTAAACAAACGACCCTTAAAGTTTAGGTGTAGTTTGTAATACACTTTTCAACTATATTTATTACATGTCTAGGATTGAAATTTTAATTTTTTTTGTAAATGGCTACAATACATACTCATTTTCAGTATTAGCTATATTAAAATGATAATTCAAAATTAAAAAAAAACTCACTTTTTTTTAGAACTAGGGGTTTCATAGTTAGTTAGATACTTGATTTTTTATCTAACTGCCTACTAATTAATTTAAATTTCTTTCAATGAGCAAGTGTTCTTTTTGCATGAGTAGGCTTTTTTCCTCTAAGGTTTCTCATGCATCCCAATGCCCTTTTATGAGTTAAAAAATGAAAAATAAAATGAAAAAGACACCCCATTTGAGATTATTGATTTGAGTCAGTTTGGGCAACTATTTGACAGATTCAACCAAACTTGATTGACTTGGAGAGACAGGAGAGTCTAGTTTAGATGGATTTTTAATGCTAACTTGCTGTGCCTAAGGATGCAAAGTTGCTTTTGGCAACTTCCTTCTCTCTACCTCGCATTACATACGATGTGACCTCACCGTAGGAGGCCTTTTGCACTTACACCCACCATTAATACTGCCACATGGGGCCCACATCAAAATTCGAAGCGCAGATTCGTGGACCACAAATTACAAAACACCGCTTTTTCTTTAATCTCTTTGTTTTTTATTAATGATTACTATTACTAGTAATTTTGGGATGCCTTAAATGGGGAAAATGTTCTCTAGCACACCGTTCCTTCAAGCTTTCTCTTATTTATCTTAATTAGGAATGAAAATACAGCTTGGCACTAATAGAAAAAAAAGTAGAGGGGTGCAACCATAGTTGTTAATTTTCTACAATTTTAACCAAAATGGCTGAAATTCTTCATTTCGACTAATAGTCGAAATGAAATTTTGATATAAAACTTTTTGTTTCAAGTTTCAGCTCATTTCGGTTGAAGTCCTAGATTTTGGCCAACTCAGCTAAAATTTATGATTTTGGTCAAAATGTAATATCTCGACCGAAATGGTTTATTTATTTATTTATTTATTTATTTTACTTTGTCTATATATATTTATAGTTTGTGTTTCTTATATTTCCTTAAAATGTAATCCTAAAAAGTTTACCATAATGGTTTTAATTCATAATTGTTTTTTATTTTTATTCTTTCTTTTTCCACATATATTTTATTTTACATTTTTCAAAATGTAATTCTAAAAAGTTTCCCCAAGATTTCAAACCAGCCAACACTTTTCTTTTTGGAGGTAAGACCGAATAGGGTCCGAAACAATTTTAACAACTATGGTTGCAACACAAAAACTTCCTCCTTTTATCTTGATTAATAAGAGTGAAAATGTACCTTGGCACTAGTAAAAGAACTACAAAAACTACAGGGTTCTTTCAGTGATGTAACAAAAAGATGACATTTGAAGAGGAAGGCAAATAATCACATTTCACCGCCCACAGTCAAGTATCAACTATAAATACCCCAAACAAATGCTGAAGCAGAGCAAAACCCAAAGCCTCAAGATCTCAGTTCCTCCACTTTTCACAATCTTGATTCCAGAAAATCTCAGTTTCGCTATTCTCTTGTGAAATCTCTATACTCCTCTTCTCCTTCAATTTCCACTCATTTCCCTCACATTCTTCCCTCTCTATTTCAAGTAACACCCTTCTCCTCTCCATTGCTGTTCTTCCACCACACTTACTTCCACCACACTTACTTCCCAACACATACTTCCACGCTCAGAGATTTCTCTCTTTCATCTGGTTTTCGGAAGGAAAAAGATCCCATCTTTCTCTGTGAATCTCCTGTTTCCTGCCATGGAAACCGGCATTTCGTGTGCCTTCTCCGGCATCGCCGACGCCAGCTCCTCGCTCTCAGAGATCCTAACGTGGGCTGTAACGGATGGCTCAGATTCGATCTTCTCTCAGTACCCCACTTCCAGTCCAACCATCGAATCTGCCATTGGGCAGTTGGGCTCTTCCGTCTATCTCCATCCGAGAGATCTTCTTCAGAGATTCGAAATGGAAAGCAGGGCTAACAGCCTTGTCCCTTATACACCGTCAGATGCATATACAAATGCACATGCAAATATGAATGCGAATTATGTGTATATGGGTAAGAAGAGAAAGAAGAATCAGTATAGAGGAGTGAGGCAGAGGCACTGGGGAAAATGGGTGGCTGAGATTAGGCTACCCCATAACAGAATGAGGGTCTGGTTGGGCACCTACGATTCGCCCGAGGCGGCTGCCTATGCCTATGATCGGGCGGCCTACAAGCTACGCGGCGAATACGCCCGGTTGAATTTCCCCAGTCAAAGAGAAGACATTCAATTATGTGACAGAGCAACTCTAATCGCATTGCAATCTGCAGTGGATACGAAAATTCAAGCCATCTACGAGCGAATTAGGAGAGAAAATGCGAAGAAGGAATCAAAGAAACAACATGGAAAGAAAAAGAAAGAGTCCCCATCACCATCACCAACACCATCACCATCAACATCTTCAATATCATCATCTGTAGTTGTGGGCAATGAGTGGAATAGTGAAACTCTGCAGCAGACCTCATCACAGGATTCTAATGAGGGGTGGTACAATGGTGGGGAATCTACTCCGTCCATATCAAGTGAGGATCAGATGAATGTGGCCCAATTGGAATTTGATGGAGAGTGTTGTTCGCTAGAGAGCTTGCCATCGTTCGATGCAGAGCTGATTTGGGAGGTTCTTGCCGCTTAGTGGCCATGTCATTTTCTATTCCATTGATTGACCATGATTAACTAGATGGGGTTTTAATTATTTGATTTATGATCCCTCTGTGTTAAATGGATACATATCTTTTTTACTCTTTCGGTGATGATGTATTAGAGTATGATTTGGAAGATAGGAAATGGGTTTTGCTAGTATTTTGGTATTAGTTAATTGCTAATGTTTGTCATCTACTTTTTCAAATGATTGGCATCATTGTAATCAGATTTCATTGTTGTCCAAGGAAGTAAAATATTAAGAATGAGTAGACATTGTAATGAATTATTATAATCTCAAATGAGTTGACATTGTTATGAATTTGTATAATCCGAATATAAGAGGAAACGAATGTCACTTATTTCTTCTTCGTACTGGTCTACACTTTACTAACTGTGACTATTGATGGGAGCTGACCATTATTATTATTTATTATTATTATTTCTTAAATGATCTGGGAATTTTAATGTACTCATGCAAAACTCTGTCAGAAGTTTATATTTTCGACACTTACATCATATTCTATGGTACCTGCATCTGTCACAATATTTAGTCCATTCCATGATTTTCTGTCCGCATAATGAGGTGCTTGATCAGCCCAACTGATCAAACAATGGATTTCCACTTTGGCTTTCTGCTACAAATAAAATAGGGAAAAAGTCCAGCAGGTCATTACACGGAAAATAGGGAGTAATAGAACAGCAATAGAATAAATTAAAAAAAAAATGCAACCCTGTAGGTCCAAATTATTTGATTACATATTCATGATTACCCTCTAATCCTCTGTCCATTATATATAATTAGTTGATTTCTTTCTTCTATATATTCATATGAATTTCTAGTAGAACTAGCGCCTGATGGAAAAAGTTTAGGAGGTCCTCATGCAATTGTTTTCCTTTTGGGCAATTCCTTTATCCAACACTGCAATGTAGTTGGCTTTTATTGGATAGTCAGTCGTCATCTTGTTTTTGGTTTAGGCAATTCCTCTGGGTTGCTCTTATACTTGTTGGTTGGTCCTGGATTTCCTTTTGATGCTCCATCTATCATTAAATTTAACCAAGCTACTATCTTATGGTCTCGGATCGAACTGCTCTCCTCTGTTTTGCGCAACATAGTTGCATTGCAGTTCCTAGAGAGAGAGAGAGAGAGAGAGAGAGATCCCATTGCACATCTTCTGGTTTCCATTTGAAGTCTGGTGTAAGTGAATTCATTGGATTGGAATGAGAAGAAACATGGCATCCTCCCGTCAACTTTGTCATTAGTTAAATCCTATCTAAATATGTATATATCTAATTATCTAACATTGTATCTCATTATCTACAATACATGGAGATTTATAACATCATATCAAAAGAAAAATATACCAGACAAGAATTTAACCCACATTGAATCCATTAACTGAGGTTGTCACGCGGTTTTGAAAGAAACATCCATCATAGTAGATTTTTTAGATAGCCTTATCATGAGTCATAAGATCAATTATCAACACAGTGGATTCAGCTCATACTGATACCAAATATATGTAAGATGCCATTCCACATGGCCTTAACTGTGTGCAACATTCATTCTAACCAACTCGTAGTTTTCATTTACATCTATGTACGAACCCATAATTTATAATTATATCTATGCGCAAATGTAGAACTGAATACTGAATGCATACTGATCACTGTTCACATCTATGTACAAACCCATTATTTACATTTATATCTATGCCCAAACGTAGAGCTGAATACTGAATGCATACTGATCACTGTTCAACAAACACACACACACACACACACAGAGATTCTTCCAATGAAAAAAAGACAACTAAAAACAAAGTAGAAGAACATTGTACATTCAACAGAAAGGAGAAAAATCAAATGGCAATGATCAGACAACCTAGTACACTTTCTTCTTAATGTTACATCCATAGATAGGATTGAACATATGAATAGTTTACATTATCACGTTGCATGCCCACTTTAGCTAGGGCCGATTTGTAATTGTATGCATATCAATATCTAGAGTCCAGCTGGTAACAAATATTTCTTGGGAGACAATCCAGTCGGATCTTGTACTCTACATCGGTGTAGTGACGGAACATTGTTGATCATTGGCTCTTGGACCAAGCTTGGGATCTGCAAGAAAGAATTGACTAATGAAAGCCATCTTCAGGTATTCCAAGATCTGCTGTTCGGTTTCACCCTGTCAACTATAAAATCAATGGTTTCAGTTTTTGAAATAATGAAATAAAAGTAATATGCAGATTCCCATTGGTGGATAGTTAAGAGACTTGTTCTTGAAAGTGGTAGCCATCACCCTAAAATGCATGGATTCTAAACTATACAATCAAGGGGAGTCTGCAGATTATTAACTGTTGAAAGAGTTTCAAAGAAGGCATTTAGATTAAAAGGTATCTCTTGAAAGAACCTAGAATTCAGAATACAAAAGAAGTGGGTGGGCAAAATGAAGTTACTCTACGTGTCGCTACAGATGTCTTCCATTGCAGCAACCCACACTCTCTTGATAGACTCTGGCACCTCCTCATTGTTGATATATGGTGTCCATGACCCTTCAGAGGAGTTGCTTAGAACCCAACTGACCTTTGCTGGAGGGTTTTCAAAATCAAACCTCTCAGCACTCTGTTGCATCAAGATAAAACCATATTGGACAGGAAGCTCAAAGCAGTTATCTAGATAACTAAAACAACAGAAGATTAAATTGAAAAGGCTCACAAATTATTGATATATCACAAAACTTTCAACTGAATAGTTCTTAGACTTACAGATGTATTAGTAGCAATATTGGCTCTCTTAGATTTAGGAGTGTATGTTCTTCTCGTTCCCGTCTGTAGAAAGTATTCTACCTCTTTCTTTGATCGGAAACGGTAGTTATTCTTCGGATCGTAGTAATACTGCACGTGCCAGTAATATAGTCAAACTTCATTCCTAGATGAATAAGAAAGAACTAGATGAAACAATTTACAGAGAGATCGTACTTACCCGATCTATCACTCCTTTAGTTTTTCCAGAATTCCGAGGGATGGCTTTCATTACCCAGCCCTGGGGCAGCCATTCTGGCCTCTCCGGTGTGATCTCCACACCCTCCCATGGTTCTATTGACTTCTCCAACCCCGCATTCTCGGTTGGTTTTGGTGGCATCGATTCAAGATTGGAGGATGAAGCCATTTCAGATGCCTGTGAAGACAGAAGAGAAAGTGAAGCTTTTCTACTTACAAAAGCACACTTGAGAGCTTAGACCACTTGAGAGTGCGAGGGTTCTCTTCCACTCTGGTCTCTTTATAAAGGGAAAGGACGGCATGCAAGGGAACTGTTACTAAAACAGAATTTATGTAAAGCCCCTCATATTTTTTGACAATTACTATAAGCATTTATATTTTCTGCTATTGTAGAAAAAATTATTAAAGTTTTTGGTATACTCAATAAAATCCTTGACTTATGGTCAAACGAGTCACTGTAATATCTTCCTTTTTAATGTCTCTGCCAAGAACTATTTTTTCTTTGGTATCTACTTTTTCTTATTTCCAAAATAAGGTGTTGATGAAACCTACAAATGAAATATTCAGATTTTATGCAAAAAGAAATATAGATTGCACAATGGGGGCCTTTTTTTCCTGCTTGGTTGGCCCAATGGCTAGGACATAGGAAGTGAAGTGCACCCACCAGGATTGGAAATTTGGTGGGAGCTATGGGAGCGGGCACGTTATCCACAAGGCCAGCCCTCTATTCCTGATTAGGCTTCTATTGTTAGTCAAACTACTCTCATAATTCTAAAAGAAAGGCCCAAATATTTTGAAACAAAAAACATCATTGTCATGAATATTGATGATTAATTAAAAAAATACCATGATATCACTACAATACTTGCCTTAGGATAATATTTTTCTAATGTTATTTTATAATTTTATTGTATCATTAAAAATCAAATTTAGTCGTGACATTGACAAAATATCATAAATTAAAAAAAAACATGAGATATTAAGTCTCGTTAAGGTTAGATATGATTTCAAATGTCCCGTCATAACATTGATAAAATATCATAAAATTCAAAAAAATAGACATAAAAAAATCTAAGTCTAGTTAGGATTTGATTACAATTCCTTTGAGCTCTAAACTAATTGCTAATATAGGATCATATTTTTATAATGAAATCATTCAATGATGGCAATCAAGTAATTGAAAAACTTACCAGATCCATGTGTTTATTGATCAAAATATCCCCGTGATGTCTGAAGCATAAGGTTCTAGATAAAGAGATGTTTAGTCTTTGCTTGGGCAGAGCAGGCTGGACAGAAACCAATAATTATATATTTGGAAACACCAAAAAGGATGCCCAAGGACTGGTCTTTGAAAATCAAGGTGGAGAGTTTCCATTTCTTGATATGACGGGGGTAACAACATCAGATTTTTGCTCAAAAAAGTTGGTATGCTTGAGCACTCCAATGACTTTTTTAGATCCTAACTATGATCTTATAACGAAATGAATGTTTTCGGGATACATTGAGCTTGAATTGGAACATGTGGGGTTTGATGTTTCGAATGCATAGAAAATGCTAGGAGATGGACATGGGCGGTCAATACTTGAGTTTAATTTCATACGCTTCAGGATCGTTTATATAGAATGTTGAAGGAACAGATGGAGGCGTTTCTTAAATGAAAATTTACATTAAGGCCCTACATTTTAACTTATCACAAGTAAAAATTGAATTGTATATTTTTTTCAAATTACAAAAAAAAAAAAAAAAAAAAAACTCTTGAGCTTTCAAACGTAAACAAACAAGTCCCATTGACTTATGGTCAAAGCAACAATTGTTTTGTGGTTATGCAATTTTATTTTTATATAATATCAACTTCACATGATATAGCTTTTCAAAATGTGAATTGTCCTGTAAACAATCATTTTCCAATAATTATGTAATATTTTTAGAAATATTGCAAAAATTAAATATCACGAGAAAACAAAAAATACATCAAAACAAAAATTCAAAAAAGTTAAAATGCTTAAGATCATTTCAATAATAAATTTCAAAAATAAACCACGCATTAATTTATACATATTTATTAGTTATAATATTTAAAAATGAATTTCTTCCATTGCATTTTCACATGTTGATCAATCTAACACTTAATATTTGCTTTGATGAAAATGAAATTAAGGATAGTACCTAGTTATTTAGGGTCATGTAATGTGGATGTCTTAGGTGAAAAGAGGGGGCCATATGAGCTAGTGAGGGAAATAATGGATCAATCAATTAGTAGGGATGACATAAGTTTAAGCCTCAAATTGGTACCTGAATGTAATTTTTAGAATAGACCTGAATTTACAAATGAGTCCTAAAATATAAAGATATGTTCTACATAAATGCAAGGTCTATCTCAAATTAATGTTTTGACCTCTTGACTTCTAATAGATTCTTCACATCTAGTAAGAGATATTACCAAATCTAATTTTTAGAGAATACACCCAAATTAAGACCCAAATTTAAAATATCCTTGTGGAATAATGATATATTTTACATTAATGTAAAGTTTATATCAAATTAATTCTTTGACCACTTAACAATTGGTTGATTTTTCATCCAAAGATATGTTCTACATTAATGCAAAATCTTTCTCAAATTAATGTTTTGACCACTTGACTCCTAATAGATTCTTCATATCCAGTACGAGATACTGCGAAATCTAATTTTTAGAGAATACATCTAAATTAAGACCCAAATTTAAAATAGCCTTATGGAATAATGATATGTTTTACATTAATGTAAAGTTTATCTCAAATTAAATCTTTGACCACTTAACAATTGGTTGATTTTTCATCTAAAGATATGTTCTACATTAATGCAAAATCTTTCTCAAATTAATGTTTTGACCACTTGACTCCTGATAGATTCTTCACATCTAGTACGAGATATTGCCAAATCTAATTTTTAGGGAATACATCTAAATTAAGACCCAAATTTTAAATAGCCTTATGGAATAATGACATGTTTTACATTAATGTAAAGTTTATCTCAAATTAAATCTTTGACCACTTAACAATTGGTTGGTTTTTCATCTAAAGATATGTTCTACATTAATGCAAAGTCTATCTCAATTAATGTTTTAACCACTTGACTCCTAATAGATTCTTCATATCTAGTACGAGATTCTACCAAATCTAATTTTTAGAGAATACATCTAAATTAAGACCCAAATTTAAAATAGCTTTCTGGAATAATGATATATTTTACATTAATGTAAAGTTTATCTCAAATTAAATCTTTGACACTTAACAATTGGTTGATTTTTCATCTAAAGATATGTTCTACATTAATGCAAAGTCTATCTCAAATTAATGTTTTAACCACTTGACTCCTAATAGATTCTTCATTTCTAGTACGAGATACTGCCAAATCTAATTTTTAGAAAAGATATAAATTAAGATCCAAATTTAAATAGCCTTGTGGAATAATGATATGTTTTACAATAATGTAAAGTTTATCTCATATTAACTCTCTGACCACTTAAAAATTGGTTGATTTTTCATCTTTTGTAGAGAGATGGAATGGTTGCAAATTCGAAGTTTGCTTTCTATATGTAGTAGCTCAATAAGGGAAAACTATGAGTCTTTATTATCTTAATACTGTTAAGTAAATTAATATTATCGTTAATTATAGGAGGGAGAATACATAGTAAAAAGGCAAAACTTTGGTCCTTTTACTTTAATATTTGGTTTCTTTTCACTGAAAGATACAGATATAAAAAATCAAATGGAAAAACTATGAGTCCGTTAACCAAAATTAGCACCTATAGATAAACACTATGTTTATTTTTCAATAAAAACAAACACTAAAAGTCAAATGTCATCAATATTTAGGGACATTGAATAAAATTAGTAAATATCTATTAGTCTTTGGTGTATCTTGAACAAAAGAAATTAATATTGTGCTTATCTTCCAACGAAGGAGATAAATACAAAAAGTCAATTGGCAAAGTTTAAAACCTTTTACCCAAAATCAATTAATATTAATTAATATTGTGTTTATCTTAACAAAACAAAAAGTACTAAAACTGAACAAGCACACTTTGAGTCAATTACTAGGAGTCTTTTACTAGTTCTCTTTTTTTTTTTGTGAGAACTTCAGGTGAAGCCTATTTATCATCCAATTCAAACCTTGCAATACATAGGGACTCTCCCGATAGTCAGTTGCCCTAAGTTTCAGTCAAATTCGAATTTATTAGACGTAAGATCAACTGTACACTAATCCAAATGGACTAAATTTGTGGGCCATGGAAGAAGGGGTTAGGAACATATGATTGGGGCCAAACTTGATATGTGGGGTGGTCCTATATAGATCTTTCCATCCCCCTAGTCCCATCCCCAAATGTGACCCACAAGTGGGCCCCATAAAAAGTTCTTATGGTAGGTTCGTGAGAACAATTCTTACAGGATCAAAGCCCATATATATATGTATATATATATATATTGTGTTTATCTTTAAAAAAATCAAATACTGAAACTCAAAGACTTTGGCATATAGCTGTGCTTATCTTCAACAATTATAATTTAATATTATGTTTACCTTCGACAGAAAAAAAAAAACACCAGAACGTAATTGGCAAGACTTAGAGTCCTTTAACTAATATTGTATTTAGCTTCAATCAAAGAAATTAATATATATCATACCAAAAGTAAACAAGCGAAACTTAGAGTCCTTTACCAGAATTAATAAATATACATTATTCTTGTAGTGTTCAATGAAAGAAATTAATATTATGCTTATCTTAAAAAAAAAAGGAATAAACATCAAAAGTCAAAAGGGAAAGCTTTGAGACCTTTAGCCATAAATAGTAACTATGCATTAATATTGTATTTATCTTCAATGAAAGAAATTAATATGCTATTTTTTTAAAATTAAAAATAAATATCAAAGTCAAAGGGCAAAAATGTGTTTCCTTTAACCGAAGTGAGTAAATATACAGTAATATCATATTTATCCTCAATACAATGAATGAATATTATGTTTATCTTCCAATGAAGGAAAAAATAGCAAAAGTCAACATGCAAAAACTTGGAGTACTTCAATCAGAACTTAATATCGAATACAAATACTATTGTATTTATTTACAATAAAAGAAATAAGTACGAAAACTCAACAAGAAAAATTTGGTGCCCTTTTAGTGGAGTTAGTAAATATACATTAACATTATGTTTTGTACTAAAAAAATATTAAAAGTCAAGAGGTAAGACTTTGAGTGTTTTAATTAGAGCTACAAAATAAACACTAAAATTGTGTTTCTCTTCAACAAAAGAAATTACTACTGTATTTATCATATAACTAGTAACAAAGGCCTATACTTAGCTCGGGCCCTAAAATCAACATTTTAAATGTTGTCTTATTATTCAATATATTATGTTAATGCATTGAAAAAGAATCTCTTGAAAAGGATTACTAATGAACTTATTAGTTTCAAATAAAAGTAGACCCGTAGAGCAAACGAATAAGTTAAATTAAATTATTTTAATAGTCAAAACTTGAAAAAAAAATCTATTATCATAGTAGAGAATTTTAGAAGAAAATGAAGTAAAAACCAAGGTTATAATTTTATGGTAAAAGAAAGATTATATTAAGGAAATTAATAATGAACAATAATATTTTTCATAAAAAGTTAAATGAAAAAATAGTAAAAAGTATTGCATCATAAAAAATAAGAGCAAAAAGATGAGAGTGAACCCCAATTAAAAAAATTCAATTTCTATATCTTCAAGATATTAATTAAAAATGGGTTGAGAAACTATTGAAAGAAAATGTTATTTTAAAAATGACAATGTAAAGATTCCTTAATAAATGAGAATGGTAAAGAATTTAGTAAAAAGAAGATATTCAAACAAATGAAAAATATAAAATAAGCATGAAAATAAACAACTCTAAAATAATATATATGATGTTATTTTTCAAGATTTAATGAAAAAAATAAAAAGAATCAGGTGCATGGCCCATTTTATGAATGAAACGAATTTTGGGAGAAAGTCTTAAGATCTTTTTAGTAAATAAAATGTGCTTACATTAAAAAAATATTAAAAAATTACAGTAAAAAATAAATTAAAATCAATAGTAAGTTAAAAAAGAAAAGTTAAAACATTAATTATCTATTTAGGTCCTTGTTTTAATGGCCAAAAAGATTTACAATTGGCCAGGCCCCACCAAGATAACCGTGCATCATAGGTTTACCATATTATCATCCATGTAGAGACTCATCAAATTTAGCGGGCACCAAACATATTGAAATTGTTGATCACGAAATATACAATATTCCTAAAACAGCCAATTTAGTCTATACATATATTAGTGTATATTGTTTAATAACCTAGTTATATATTTGAAACAGCTATTTATTGAGATAAGATGAGAGAGAGGAGGATAGAGAGAGAGATTTTAGGGATTTCTTACTTTTTTAAATGATGATGTGGCTCTCTAGAAAAAAAAAAAAAATAAGGAGCGCTGATATGGCACTCTTTAGAGGCCTCCATTCTTGTACTTTTAATATATATAACTAGCGCTCAGGGCCCGCGTCCAACGCAGGCCATGAAAAAATAATAATTAAGTTCTATAAAAAAATTATTAATAACTTAAATAAAATATTAATGAATATTATGACATAAATCATAGCAAAAAATAGTAAAAATATTAAATTCTTATTTTTTTAAAAGGAGAAAATATTTTCTTTGAATCATAAATGAATAAAAGTTGAGAGTAAAAAAAAATGTTGATATGAAGTCATTCTTAAATTATTAAAGGAATTATATATGGTCTAAAGAAAAAAAAGCATTACTATTTTTTATTGGCATGTACTTGTTTTAATAGTTGCACTTGGTTCATCTTTTTAGCTTATCTTGACAGTTGTACTTATTTCATCTTGTACATATCTTTTAACTCTTGCACTTGTTTCAATTTATGCACTTGTCTCAATAAAATTATTTGTTTTCGGTATTGCAATGAAAGTAATTGGTCCAACATATTGAAACTTCACATTTTGTTTATAGTTTGATACTGCAAAGTAAACATTTAAATAAATTAGTAAAAAAAATTGATATGAAAGAAATTGTGTTGATAGCATTAAAATAAAACTTATAATTTTCAATTTCTAACAATAGAATGGTTGATTCTTAAATGTAGTTAATTTCTCCAATTTTCTTGACCGTGGGCTGTGAATAAACAAATTATTTTTTAAAAAGAATTTATTGATATTTTAATAAAATATGAATAAATATTATCATATAAACCATAACACACACCTAATTAAAACTAAAATTTACAAAGCAAAAGTTTTAAGAAGGAAGTTTATATTAAATATAACGAAATTTAATTAAATGCACACATATTTTTATGACCCAGTGTATCCCTCGTTAACTCAGCCTTGAGACATTTGCCGAAAGTTATCATGTCTACCAGTTGAGAGTTGAAAAAAAAAAAAAAACAAAAAAGATGTTGAGATTAAGTCATCCTTGATGATTCAAGGAATTATATGTGGGCTAATAAAAACCGCACACACATGTATTGGCTGAAACTATCATGCATGCCAATTGAGAGGTAAAGAAAAAAAACAAAACGTTGAGTTGAAGGCATCTTTGATGATTTAAGTAATAACTTGTGGGGGTAACTACACTTCATAACAGTGCATAAAAAGGGCTTCTCATCTTGCTTATTTAGGCCAAGAAATTTTTAAGTTTTCGAATCCCATTGTGAATCACCCATTAGTATGTGTGGATTAATTACCAAAAAAATCCAAATTAGTTTTAGTGTGTGTGGACCAATTACCTGAAAAATCTAAATTGGTCTTAAGGTAAAGATAGAGAGGCCACAAGAAAGTTTATATTTTTAAATACAATAATTAAAATAAAATAGAAAAAATTAGTATCAAACAAAGCAACATGAATGCATGGAAAATATTTTTTTAAGAATAAACATTTAAATAAATTGTAATAGAAAATAATAACAACAAAGCAAACTGAGTAGTTATTTTACCATGAGTATAAAAATTATAATGCATATTTCATTCGAGAATGTATCAAAATTTATTAATTAAAATAAATTAGAGGAAGAGTGTGGACCAATTATAAATTAAAAAAAACTATATTCACCTTAAGGTTAAAATAGAGATTAAAAAACTAAAAGAAACAACTGAAACTTTAGGCCTATGATATTGAGATGAGCTAATTTCATAAGTTAGGTTTACGTGAAACCAACTCATTCACTTGTTAGTTATCATATGATAAAAACTAAGAATATATTTCATATATTTTAAAAAAATAAAGAAACACACTAATTAAAAAATTAATAACTATTAAGTTACTGGTACAACCCTTGTGTATACTCATGTGGGAGTGATGTTCGAATGCCTTCCTAACAAAATCGAGAAGACCATAAAATCATTATTGTGCTATTTTCCATTACCAATTGGTTTTGGGATAAGTGGTTGCTCAATGGAGTTTGATATCCATCACTAACTATAGGAAAAAAATAAAATAAGATGATAATTTTTGTTGTACCCTCCATATTTTGTGAATAGGAAAAGAAAAGGCCCCATGTAAAATTGTATCACATTAGACATTTTGCATATTTAAATGGGCCTTGTAGATTGTTCTTTCTTCAATAAATACAAATAAAAAATAATAAAATAAATCCTTACATATTAAACATAATGAAGTTTAATAAAATGCACACATGTGTATTGGCTAGTGCAACCCATTGATTGAAGATGGGTATCAAGAGATCATTACTTCAACAATAATCACAACTGAAGGATTTGAGGCCTATTGGCAGGTTTGGGTTACACATTTGGGTCCCATTGACAAATGAAGAAATAAAAAGAAGAGAAGGGCATGAAAGGGGATGACAGTGCTAAAAAACTAAAAAAGAAAAATGTCGTATCTAAAATTAATAAACGCAAAAGCCAAAAATTATGATTGTTAGAATTTGCCTCTTCTCAAGCCATATAAGCATTAAAAAGTCATAAAATAATAAAGGCTTATTTGGCAAGCCTTATTGGTTTGAAACAAATCTGCATGAAAGTGATCTATTTCAAATGACCTTTTTTTGAAATAGATAATTTTGAAATAAACAATTTGGTAACATTGCAAAGCTGATTCAAATGAACTATTTAAATCCAATGGTAAATAATTGTTCATCAATTTCTCTATATCTCAAAGGAATGAATCAAAGGCTAATTTTTTGCCCCATTACCATTTTTAGTTTAAATATGAGGATCAACGGTAGGAACTTGAAATAAGAGCCAATAAATTTCAGAAAATTAGATCAAGATTTTATATGTTTTTGCAAATTTCTTGAGATTGGCAATTGATCAACAATTCAAATTTAATCTCTCATAGTCGTATTTAGGCTGTTAAACTATACAATGGATAAGATGTTTGTTTATTGGCTCAAAATTAAATTAAAAAAAATCAAAATATGAATTACCTTAATCAGGTTTCACCTTCTGTAATAGTGACATGGGCAATCCTCTGTTTCTCATACTTTCATCATTTTTTATAGATCTAGATCAAATCAGGGGTTAAACCATTGGCCGTTTTCAAACTTCTGAAGAAGATTAATAGTCCAGATCAAGATTATGGGGCCCACAAAATTTGACAAAGTAGACCTTCTTTATGTTCTGTTTTCGCAAATATCTCAAGATCCAAAACAAATCAACGGTTGAAATTTCAGTCACGTGATGTATTTAACCTTATTAACACTCTACACAGTTTGGATTATTGTTTAGGGTCCTCGATATTTTACGAAAATGAAAAAAGTGGTAAAGAACAGATGCACCTTAATCATTATTCCTATTCATATCTATGAGGTCCTGTTTGGGCCCATGGATTTTTGCATTTCATAGTAGCTTCTTTTTCAACTTCTTTTGGATTCGAAGCCCTCGATCATAGTTTATTTGTGCGGGTTTATAATGCAACCTCTTGGTAGGCCACTTTAGCCACACAAAAAATATTTCACACATGAGTAAGCCGGCCCCACCAACATGCTAATTGTGTTGTCCTACATATTATGAACTCTAGAAACAATGCACTGCATTGAAAAAAAAAGAAAAGAAAAGATATATATATATATAAATATCTTATAATCTTGGATGGTATTAATTAGAGAAGATTCCCCATCAACTGTGGGTTTCATCATGACAACACTATAGGCCATCTCTAGAAAACAACACTATGGGCCATCTCTAGAAAGGATTCCATTGAGGAATTTGACTATGATGTTTTACAATTCAATATTTCAATGTAATATTTTATTCATGTGCTATTTTCTCCTATGAGCAGATAATATATTATGCATCTCCACTTGAGTTCTTGGGCCCCGCATGAAACCATACCCCATTTTTATGAGTGTTAAATTGGGTTTAGGATCTTATTGTTAAGGGTGAGAGAGAAATGTTAGGGGAGGGGTAGAAATTTAAGGGGTAAGAGAGAGATTTTATGGAAATTAAATAGTAAAGAGAGAGATTTCAGAAGAGGAAAATGAGAGAGAATCTTAGGACTTTAATCAGAGTGCGCCACGTGTCACACTCCCGTAAAAAGACTGCGCCACATGTTGGCCTTCCGCGAAAAGGGGTATTGTCATAATATATATCTAATGAGAGAAACAAATGCCAAAACCAAATAGGAAAAACATGTTGTGCTTCAACTAGAATTGCTAAATAGTCATTACTTTTGTATTTATATTCAATAAAAAAATTAATAGTATGTTTATCTTCCAATGGGAAAACAAACACAAAGAAGCCAACATTCAAAACTCGAAGTCTTATAATAGGCAAGTCACATGCTTTCAGACATCATTTAATAAGAGTCACATAAGCTTGGAGTGGCCAGATTCTAATAGGCATGGCGTTGAACAGCTCGCGGGACGGCTTGGCACAGCCCATGCTGGCATGGGTAGGCCCAGCTAGGTGATAATGTGTTGACATATTATATAACCTATTATATATCTCTGAGGTTCAATGCCACCATGTTAGGTTATAATGTGTTGACATATATATGCCGGTGGTCCCACTTCAGATATATTGGGACAAAAAAGCCTCACATAGACTCTTCATTTTGTCATTTTTAAGGAGCTTGTCATTATAGATTTGTTGTCAATTTTTTTATCGGTAATAAAAACTTCCATTAAAAAAGGAAAAAAATACAATTAAAAAAAATAAAAGCGACAAGAGATACACATTGACACGGCCCAGCTTGTTGTAAATGTAAACTTCAGTTTTGCTGGCATGGCCCAGTTTCATTTCAGAATTGTCGGTATTGCTGAAAATTGAAATTGAGGTCCAGATCTGGTTGGATACTGTTGTTGGTATTCTGTGCCACAAACCATGCAAGTTTCACATTGACTAGATTTACAGCAAGGATAGGAAAAGGAAACAGTAATACTAACAAGATGTTATGCATTGTCCAAAATTTAAACTGTTATCTAACGACTAATGAATTGGATTGGTAAGAAAACAATAGTATCTAACAAAATGTGATAAGATCTAGTTGTGAGTCCTACGGGTGTAAAATAGGCCATGCCTAGGTGGCCTGAGATGGCCCATAAAAATTTGAGGGCTGTGTCATGCCATGCCCAAGTTGGCTAGGGGGTCAGCCCAGCATGGCCCATGGCATGACTTATGCAGAATCACTCGACTTTCCAAAAGAGGAAAAAAAACTTTTTAAGTCGGATTTGTCCGCTTGCATTTTTAACATTGTCCTCTAGCCTCTATCCAATATAAACAATCAGTTGATTTCTTTCTTCCACATCATCCATCTAGGTATAAGAGAACAAGGACGATCGAAAAAGGTTTAGGAGGTCTATTGTCCAACATTACAATGTTGTTTCCTTCTGAATAGTTAGTCTATCTCTTGGTTTGTGGATGTAACAATAAGATGTTTTCATGATCCCAAGTGACCTTCTATCTATGCGTTGAATCACTTCATGATGCATAAGCAATCTCGTTCAATTTTTATGGCTTTATGAAGCACCTGCACACATAGACAAAATCCAGGGATAAAAACTTCTAATTTAGCTTTACATGGTGTAGTATCATCTACTTCAAAAGGGTGCACTTGTGCAATGAGAAGACATTGCACTAGAGGAAGAAACTATTCTAATTTTCCATGTAGCCCCTTTTTGACCATTTTATACAAAACACTTTCTTCAAGGAAAAGAAAAATAATAATTTTCCTTAGTAGATAAGATTTTGATTTATTCTGTGAAGGGTATAAGTGTAGGATTCCACTCTCATGGAAATTCAAATCCGCAGAGTAGAATCATCACACCGCACAAACGCATCGTGCAGTAGCAAACCATGCGAGAATTCATTCATTAAGATTTTGTATTGACCCTCCAATGCTTCATAAGCTTAGTGGGTTCTAAGACGAGTAACACTACACCAAGAATGTCCATCTGAAATGGTTTGAAACTGTTCCTAAATGAATCTGGAACGGTTTCAAACCGTTCCAAAAATGGGTGTTGCAGAAATTTTGGAACGGTTTAAAACCGTTCCAGATTTCCAATTCTGGAACAGTTCAAAACCGTTCCAGAATTTTAAAACTGTTCCAAATTACTCCTTAATATTTTCTTGCCATTTTTTTAACTTCTTTAAAACAGTTTTAATAATATTTTTCTAAATCATAAGTTTTTTAAACCACTACTAATCACATATTTAAAAATAAAATAGAATAATTGTGGTATTCACATTCATATAAATACAATCATTAAAATTCTTTTTTAACACAATAATTAAAAATTCATGTTACATTCAATAATTTCAGGCCACAAGTTGCTATTATGGTGACCCCTTGCTTTGTGTCGATCCTTGGACAAATCACAAGCATTTATAGGGCGATCATTTTGAGTGCTTGGTCTGTGATGCCTTGCATTTCTATCTTCCTTGAATTGATTCTCTTGTGCATATGTACCATCATGAAATTTATGCTGTGAGGAAGTTTTTTCCTCAACCTGGTCTCTTCTCTTGGGCGGCTCACTAAGCCGCCTTTCATCCTTATGCTGACAATCGTTGTCAAAACCCAAACCTTTAGGCTCATCCTTAGCACTTACATTACCGACCCATTGTTTATCTTCTAAAAGCCGTCCCCTTCCAACTGAGTCCCTTCCATCTTCTTTATCCCGATTATAATGTTTATCTTCATGGGATTGTTTTGGCCTCAGACGATCTTCCCTCTCCTTGTGCCACCAACTTTCATCTTTGTGCCTAATGGATTGGTGATCATCAAACTTATCTCTTGCCCTTGATTGATCTTCTCTCCTTCTATGGTCTAGACCATCATCCCTTTCCCACATTTTGCGGCTAGTATCTTCCCTAGCTCGGTATACATGCGAGATATCTTCCCTATCGCCATGCCCTATCTTCCGCAGTTCTTCATCCTCCCTTCTTCTGGCATGAAGATCATCCATGTTTACATGTCAGCCCATCAAAACATCGTCCTTTTCCCTCTCTCTTAGTCCATCATCTGTACGATGCCGGGCTCTCACTATCATCCACCCTTTTCTTCAAATACAGGTGTTCATCTCTGTCAATTCTCTCATTTTCATGAAGTTTAATCCTATGCCTTGATCCAATTTCCTCTATGCCTTGATCCCATTTCCTCAATGTGCTCTCGCCTTCTCAACTCTTCCTCCTTTGCCCTTCTAATATGTGTATCATCATCTTGTCTTTGGAAAAGTCCAACAGAACTATCCTTCTGCTTGGGCCTCTCATCTCTTCTTTGATGGCTATATGCATTTTCATCATGGCGCCTTTTTGGGTCTTCCATTCTTCCCAATCTTGCATCTTACACAACTTCTTCCTCATCACCACCAAACCATTTATGAAAATCCCTGCTACTTCCTGATTTTGCTTTGTTGTTGTCACTTTGTGTGGTCTGTAAATCACTGCTATTGCCAAAATCCTAGAATACAAGTCGTTCGACTCGAGAAATTAGTTTCTGTTTCTCAACAGATTGGTGCAAGCTGGTACCTCATACCAAATCTGAAGCTATTTGTTTTACTTCAAGGCTGTAGGCTGGAGCAAGACCATCATCATTCATGTCATCATTTTGTTCCATGCTCTGCTTCTTCGCATCCTCCGCTGAAACAGGCACATATGGTTCTGAAATCCATTTCCATTCAATGCTGGCATTTGATTTTTCTTTCTGAGAAACGTCAGATTTGTTTTGAGCACTTTGAGTTGGGATGATGTCCTTTGCATGCTCACCACCTTCATTGGGATTCTTCTCATGGCTTGTCCCCTGCAACTGCCTGAAGTTGTAGAGAAGAGTTCACACTATAGTCTTTCACCAATTCATATTAAATCCTACGTGAACTGACTAAATACAAAGTCATCCATACTTTAGTTTGGAACAAATGAAATGAAAACCAACTATAAATGATGATCTCCGGCCCTTGTAAAACAAATGAAAATTTATATATAATTGTGATTTAAGGGGAAAAGGCACAGGAATGAAATTTGCTTACCGTAGGCTGTATTAGACTCCTTGGATTTTAGCAGGAAAGAAGACTTAAAAAAAAAAACTCAATTGATGAGATTTTGTAATTCAACTTGTGGTGGCATAGGGAGCCAAATGCATGTTAGGTAGATATTTGTTAAAGGAAATCAAAATAAGAAACCTAAACCACCAAGCGTAGACCTTTTTAACTGGAAAAAAAGGGTCAAGACTATCAAAATATGAAGGTTAATATGCAAGTGTACGTTAATCACAACAGCAATACTGGAGGAATGACCCAAGTCCCAACAATAGACCTGATGTAGCATTCAGACAGTAACCAGCTAGAAGTAGGCACCAAGCAACAAAAATACATTTTCAACAAAATAAGAGAGAAGTAAACATGTCATGTGTAAAGTATACCTTTCCAAGCTTTTCTACTGTCAACTCTTGAAACCGGGGCACAATCCTCCAACCTATAGAGACAGAAAAACTACTTAGTAGTTAGCTCTAAAAGATCAACACATGATGTAATGTTGTAGCTTTAGTTACAGAACAAACAAAAGCAAACCTGTAGCTATTGCAATGAGTTCCAACTCTACACCACCAACCCATCGAACAACAGGTAGGTTTCGCTGCATTAGCAGGTGAGTTGCTTCATCATCAAATCCCCATTGACAAATAACTAGGGTTGCACCAACATCCTGCAACCAACAAAGAAGAAGAAGAAAAAAGTAGAAATCAAATAAAAATAAGTTCATGAACCAATGAAGATAGCAGAAAAAATAAATCAATATGATTTTCTTCCAAAAAAAAGTTTAAAAAGGAAATTAAACATTTAAACTGATAATCCAAAAACATGGCCATCACCAAAAATGAAGTTCACATTACAAATAGAACTGCAACTCCAAAATGATTCACAGAAGATTAAATCCACTTGCCTTGCATTTCTGAACCATATCATCAAAATATTTCTACTCTTGCTAGCGCAGAGTCTGTAACTTTTCCACTGTGTCAATATCAACCTTATGCTTTGTCTTTGGTTTAGGTGGCTCAAATGGACAAGTTTCGCATTTTCAATTCGTTTTGGCATTTGTGGATAGCTCATATCCTTGTCAACAACAATACCATAAATGAGCTCAGTATCTCCTAACTTCCCTCCTACCTTTCCTTCAACTTTAATCAAATCCAAATTAACATCCTTCCTATAGAGTGAACTTTGGATGTCTGAAGGCATTTGTATCTTATAAAGTGAAAGATTAAATATATATATATATATATATGTACATGTGTCTGTGTATCTTACATTTTTGAGTTAGAAAAAACTTTAATGAAAAAAAAACTTTAATGAAAAAATAAAAATCTGCACACATGTACCCACAGAGACAACTCAGCTGGAACAAAGTGTGCAATGTGCTGGAGTGGGCATGCACATGTGGTTGCATGTACGACCATGCAAGGGTGTGTACCTGTGTGCACACAGAAAAGCCCCTTAAAGTAGCCTCTTTAACCCCTCATACAATCAAGAATGCCAGAGCACATGCTAAGTGTGCCTGAGCATATACTTCTTTCTAGCTAGTTTGCCTCAATCATGGGCTAAGGCCACCAGCTAGAAGAACCTTGGTTGCCTTGGAATAGACCTTACAAACCCTATGAACAGAAATAAAATGAATCTTTGATTCCAAAATGTGGCTCATTTTTTTATAAGGCAGATGGCACCACGCATAACATTCATTCTTGTAGTAGTTGCGCATGTCTGTCTCAGCATTTGAAAGAGCAACAAGAGGAGTAACTGATAACTGAAATAGAATTTATGAAAATAGAATGATTAATAGCATTTAGATACAGCTTATCTTACATTGACGAAATTTTGATGAGTTTAACTCACATATCCTTCTCGAACAACTACATAATCTTCCTCTTCCTCTTTTGTAGACACTTGTTGGCTTCTTAACTGGTTGCAATTTGGCGATAAGCATCAGTCATCATTAAATCCAGAAAGCAATTTCAATTCTTTACAGCAGATTGATGCATTCTATTTAATCTTGTCAGAGGAGCCAAAAGAAAGTGTGTTGGTGGAGGACTTGGATGCGTAACCAAGAAATAAAATTTTATAAAAGAAAATGTACAATGAGCAAGCATTTCAAAATATTTATGTTGGACAGAAGTCATCTTCACATGGTAATGGGAGACCTCTAGATCAACCATTTGCCGTGTTCCAGGCATATGTGCACTAGGATACCATACATGCCTAGATGCAAGAGGATCTAGTAATTCCTCATCTAGATCCTTGGTATATGCTAAACATTTCCTATCTATGTGCAAATTAGCATTGAGCACTATTTCAACAACTGAAAGCATAGCTAACAATAAAAAAAAAGTTTATTTCTTAACAGGAAAAATATTTTGCTATGTTCCTTATTTTGGAATATATAACAGCATCTATAAAGACAATATTGTGTAGTATGGATGAAAAACCCACATAAAACCAAGAATAAATGCATAAATCTCTGTGAATCACTAATGAGGGGAAAAATAGCAGAGCAATAAAACAAATAAAGTTGATAAAAGAAAAACAAAAAGAAGAAGTAGAGAAGAAGAAGAGAAGGTGACAGACTTCCATGGATAGATTATTCTGATAAACATCAAACCTCATCAATGCCACTTCAACATAAACCAAAGTCACATGCATCATTTTTCCCACTTCAAATAGAAGTTTAAGCAATACTTGGTCAGTAAGTGTTCTATTTTCTTCTCATTTTAAGATCACATTTTTCTTTCTCAAATTTCTGGGGATAAGGGAATATGAAAAGATGTTATGAAATTTATATTTTCAATTCCTGAAATTAGGGTAATAATATCAAACAATAGTAGTGTTTATCTTATCAATTTTCTGTTCATCTTATTCATAGATGGTCTGGTCGTGGTAACACTTGCAAATGTAATGATCTTCATATTCAGCTTCATCCAACTTGGGCAGCAAATGGAAAAAGGAATCTAATTTTACCACAATAACATCATATTTCTGACCTAAGTTGCATGAGTGCACATTTGCTCATTGGAATACAATACCAGTATAAGAGGATCCAGGAAATCCCCAAAGACCAAAATTGTGATTCAGCATAATGTTTTAAAAAAAAATTTACTTTAAAAAAAAAAGAATATGCAAAAATAATGCCATTAAAAAATGTGTACCAATCCTACCTTAAAGCATCAACTAACATATTTCAATATTTTAATTAGACTTGGGCACTTGCTGATTTCAAAGAATCCATGCAATAAAAATATATATCAACTTCAAAATGGTGATAGAAATTTGAAACAGGCCTTGCCCAACTCTAAACAGAAGTATGTCATGTAGAACACTTCAACAACACACAGTTCTCAGTATAACAGGTGAATAGACAATGAATAAAAAAAGGGCAAAAACTTCAAGATGAAAGAACAAAAACATAATATCAAGCAACATCGTCAAGAGGAAATGCACCCATGTATCAGGCTCATTCCAAGTTACAAGAAACAGATTGCAATTGGAGTAGTTCAAACAATTATTAATATGGTAGCATTCAGAAGATCAAATCAATAAAGCAATTTCCAAAGAAAACAACAACATTTCCTCTGATTTCAGAGTTTGTAGAATCAAACACGAATGCTGAATGCAAACCTCTAAACTTAGATTTTTCTTTTTCCACTCTCTAATTCTCCTCCTTTCTTGATCAATCCTTTCTGAAATCTACAGTTCTCACAATAGGACGAAAGATCTCCAAAAACACACTTAATAGGATCAAATTACACATCATAGCAAAAGAAGCATTGTAAAAAAAAAATTATTCCAATAATATCATAGATTTTCTTATATTTAGTTAATTTAGAACAAACAAGTATCTCAAGTGTAAGTATTAAAATAGTAAAGGAAAGAAAAAGTTTATGAACACTCATTGTAAGCTCATGCAATGACTTCCTCAGCATAGCCTTCATGATCTGTATATCTTTAATGGCCTCTCTGCTTTGGCAAGCTCGCTCGCTATGATTAAGCTCACAAACACAAGCCCAATAGCTACAGTTGTTGTGAAATGGTATCTAGCCATGGATGGAGAGAGAGAAAGAGAGAGATAGAGAGGAGAAGAGACAAGAATAAGTTTTCTTTCCTTTTTTTTCCCTGTGTTTTATATTCCTGCTTGTAGTTGGTAGGTAAAGCAAACAATAAAAGAAGATATCTATTTGTGTCAGTCATCAGTGTTGACCATCGAGGTAATTTATAATACTACCATGAAACTAGTACGTCTACCGATCAAAAAAAAAAAAAAAAAAGAAACTAGTAATTCTATGTAGGCATCTGTGTTAAAGCCTAGTTGCTGGTCTCTCAGTATGGACAATACAAAAACTATTTGATCAGAAGATGGATTGTCATAACTTCTTGTTCATATTATTTTTAATATATTCTGTTGAGTGGGCTGACTTCACTGCATTTTGCTTGGAGGATTGCAAACAGTTGGTTGTGAGAATTTCATGATTGTTGGTAGGATTGTTATGCTGAGTACAAACTCTTTAAAACCTTACAATAAAATTTTCATTGCATTGAAGAAATTCTCTAGAACATTGCTATTGTCTTGTTTCATGTTTCAACTTCTTCTCTTTTCTTGTGTGCTTTTGTCCAATAAAGTTGTTGAGATGTCATTACTGCAGTGTTGTGTTAAATGCAATTGTCTTGACCCTTAAACGCATTTAATGTCTCTGGTGTTAGTTCTCTTTCTAAAGAACCACCTATTTGTTATTTTCCCCTTGTTATTTCTACGAATTTGATGTCCTGCTTCCTTGAAAAGTTGTCTGGTCACAAGTCTTTTGGAACCCTGTGCTAGATTTATGAATACTATGCTAGTGTGGTAGATTTCTCAATGGGAATCTAGTTTGGGCTGGTATGTTTTAGCTGTCTTAATAGAACAGTTTGATCATTAAAAGAAAATTGAAATCTGGGAATGCATTATGTACACGTAGTGCTAGAATGCATAGATACGTTTCATGAATAGATGCTAACAATGTTATAAAGGTTCAAATTTAGTTTTGTAAACAATACTTTTTAATCATGCTAACAATCATGATTAAAGCGCAAGATATCACCATGGTCCAAACCTTAATCTTATCTCTTCTGCAGTACTGCTCCAATGCTTGAAAGTTCTTTAAATCATACAGCCAATAGACCATACAACTGTAGCTAAACAACAACGCCCTAGTATGCCCTAGTGATTAGTAGCAGAATCATCAAACACACTTAAACTACAATCTCACACCGAATGCAACAAGCAAAAAATCCCAAAAATTCTGCCCTATGCATTCAGAATCCACAAAATCTATAACAGAAAACCAAAGAAATCAATAAAACTCCAAATGAAAACCAGATATCATCAAAGAAATGATCAATTCAACTCACCGAAAATGTGAAACTAGAAATCTCAAAAACTCCACTCAAATCACTTCAAAACCTTAAAATCAACAACAGAAACCAAGAATAACAACAACGAAACTGAAAAAATCTCCATTAGTCTTAAATCAAGGAAACATCAGCAAAACGAATATCTACAAATCGAATGTCTACTCTCTGTATCAAATAAATCGATCTAAAAACAAGCAAAACATTCCAAAAACAGAGATCTGACAAAACAGAAACAGATAGATTTATAAGATCAGATGAAGCAAAACACAAAAATCATTTATAAGATGAGATGAAGCAAAACACAAAAATCGCTCAATGATCCATAAGAAAAAATTGACATGCAACAGAGAGATTTATACCAATTGGTACCAATCGAAATGGGATTTTAGTAGATCGTGAGTAATGGAGAGGTGAGAAGAAAATCTGTAGATAAGAAGAAGATCTGCAAGTCGCAAAGGCGAGAAGATGATAGCCTTTTGGAGAGAAAAACCCTAGCCGTCTGATTGAGTGAGAACGTTTAGAGAAGAAAACCATAGCGGTTTGACTAGGTGAGAACGTTTGGAGAAGATGCTCTTGGAGAAGATCATTTGGAGAAGATGAAGCCGTCGCAGACAAAACCCTCTTGTTGATACAGAAGAAAACCATCGCAGACAAAACCCTCTCGTTTTACATTTGAGAAAACAAGTGGGCTACGTGTAGAACGGGTCAAACCCGTTTCATTTCAAGAACGGCCCAAAACCGGGCCCATAGTCCGTTCTTAAATGGCAATTTTGGTGTAGTGTAATCAAGTTCTAAAATGAGTACTCCATACCAATTGACATTTTGTCTGACTTATAAAAGCTCTGGGGTTTCAAAATATGTGTTACATAAGTGGACTTCAAATAGATGAACCAATAGTGGGGCTAATGGTAGAGATGGGAACTTTAAAATGACTCCATACCAATTTACGTTTTTTAGGAGTACCAGACCCTAAACATACCTGATAAGATCGGATCCGAATTAAGACCTAAAATTACATATGCTTTCAACATCTGAGTCAGTCCAGTTGGGATTTTTAATACTTAGTAGAGAGATGGAAGAATCATGGTAAATATTCAATCAAAGAACACTGTTAGCATTGTCACCAAGCAATGCATTGCTGGTTAGGGATGCAATTGTGAGTGGGTGAGTTTGGGTCCTTGTAAAAAGAAAAAAGATATGAGCCTTAGCTGTTTTTATATTTTGGAGTACACCAGGAGTCAAAATGGGAAAGCTCTTCATCTTGCAATCATTGTTACAAACATGTATTAGTATTGCACTGCTTTAAGAAGAGAAAGAAAGAAAGATACAAACTTATTTAAAATATGCGTACATTATACAGTGATAGCGCTGGGATATCTAGATCAAGGAATAAACCAATCGACCTGGATTGAACCAAATGATGACTTAGATTTTATTCCAGTCTTATAGTGGATACCGGTCCCAACCTGGAATTTTTTTAAAAAAAGTCCAAATCTAAAATTTGATGCCCTCAACCTTCCAAGAGCAATGAAGGAAAAGTCATGATCTTCACTTACATCACCAATCCTTTGACGGCCATTTTGATGTCTCCAAAGACATAATTGCCACCTCCATCTCTGCCCTTTTAGGCAATGTGGTAGAAGACACCAGAAATTCGCTGCCATAAATCCTAATGGAGGAGACTCTTGGTCTCTACCTCAGCCAGTTACAGGGATGGACCTGGCAATTATCTCTTTGGAGATCCAAAGTGGCCGCCCAAGGATTATGTGATACAAGTCAAGTGGCGTAGTGCATTTGATTTTGGCTCAAGATTGATGGTATGCCCAAGAAAGCTCCAAAGACTGGTTTAGATCCTAATAGCATATTATGCATTGATATTTTTGTTTGGCCTCCACCTAAACTGTTTAGGAAGGCCCAAAGCAAATCTTAGGCAACAAGAAAACTTCATTATCATGCCTTTCATGTGGGGCAGAATTTACCCAACGAGGAATTTATGTACCTTAGGGCCATTATTGTTGCGGTCGTTGTTCATCAAGGCTTCCCCTGAGCCTGGTCCCTGTTGCAAGTTCGGATTATGCCAAAGTATGAAGAAACCAAAAGGGAATTTTTTTTTTGTTCTTTAGTTTGAATTTTCTGGCAAGCAATTGTTTAAATAAACGGAGGATGGTAGAAAGCATTATGTACCCACTAAGGAATAATTTTTATTCGTAAGAATCATGTAACCTTCAGGGCTAAAGGTCTGAATCTGGACTAGCGACGGATAACTTGGGTTATAAAAAAAAAAAGAAGGTAAAAAGCATTCCTTAAAAGAAATTTTACATAATAACACCTTCTTCAAAAATCAACATTACGAACCATAAGTAGTAAATTAAATTAATACTGAGTGTATTTTCAAAGAAAGGATACAATTTAGTCTATCATTGAGGATGATTACATAAGGTCGAACACATCGCCCGCCGAGACGGTTAGATCTAAATCATTCATGTTGTGAACTCAAATCGTCATTTGAGTTTTATTTATTTATTTATTTTTTGTTTCTTGTTTCCCTTGCATTTGGAATTGGCACCCTCTTTTCCTATTTTAATCAAAAAAGATGTTTTACACCACAGGGAGTCATGATATGAGCAGAAAGGCATTTTCTTCTTATTGCAAGGCACAACCTTTATTTTCTTATGATTCTTCCATATTGCTGGTACCTATGACTGTATAACGTTGCTGTAAAACGTTGCTGGTTTTTTTATATTAATCTCTCCTGTCTGAGATGCAACAAAACTATATTCATGAAAACTATTACATATAGTATGGTACAATGCAAATTGTGTGCATAAATGTCGCCTATGGAGCAAACCCCAATGCAATGGTGCAAAAGCATGAAAACCCAAAGAACTGATAATGTGAATTGTTTTTGCAATTTCCATTGATTGCATGTTTCAAGTAGCTTGCCACAATGAGTTCTACTTCGCAAATTAGCCAACCCTGGATAAGAAAGCATGAGGATTCGATGTTGATGGTGTGTATTTTGTCAGATTCTTATGTCAGACAAAATGGCCCACTCTGGGAACTTTGAACGGATTAGATTCGCAATCCAATGGCATGATTAAACGTAAATGGATCTCCAAAATTTTAGGGCATATCTGAATCCATCGTTAAAGGGGACGGAACGGCTACCAAAACTGGGAATTACAATTCCTTCGGTCTTCTCTTGATGCCAGCAACGTGACGGTAATGCCAAGCTTTGTTTTGTGTCAGTGTGTATGAAGATGAGGGAGTTTTCCGGCTTTTATAGCCATCCGACAATCAATGGACGACTGCAACGTTTCCCTTTCATTATGGACCATTGCTAATAAAAAAATTCATGGATATTCAACGTAGGAAAACTGAAATTGGATTGAACAACAGTAAAATGCATTGAGGGAGGAGAGAGACGACCGGTACAGAAAATGGGCGGTGGTCATTTGGACCATCACCCTCGGCTACTAACAATCTCCCACTTGGTCCATATGACCACCATACATCCGCTTAGTTTATATATATATATAGTAAATCGAAAATACTTTATTTTTCAAATGAATTTTGAAAACGGCTCTAATTGATGCACATCATTTAAAAACACTGATCATTAATAAAAAACTGTAACGCTAATGTCTTTAATCTGTGATTAGGTTAGTTTACTAATGCGAACTGTGGCGGTTACACATCTTGACGATATATTTCCTTCCACAATCACAACACCAATATCCCTTCCTAATCAAGAACTTAAGTAAAATCTTTAATATAACTTCTTTAATGGGAGCTGTAACGTCATAACACCTTTTGTATTCTCACTTTATTGCACAATTATCACATGTGAATATAAAACAAAGTAAGAATTGCAAAATCATTTCTTTAATTGATCAATGTATAGTGTCATACATCATTGATTCCTACAAGGCATATCATTCAAGCCCATATTCATTACATGGTCTTTAAAATCATTTGGTACCAATGCCTTTGTCAATAGATCAGCAACCATGAGCTTTGATGGAGCTCCAACAATTGACACTAAATGATCTCGCACTTTTTCCTTCAAGACAAGATACTTTACTTTCAGAAACTTTGATTTGTTGGAACACTTATCATTCTGCTCAAAAAGTCGAGCAGCATTGTTATCACAGTAAATCTTTAGCGGCTCAAAAATACTGCCCATAATTGTAAGTCCCTTGATGAAGTTACGCATCCATAATGCGTGACCCATTGCTTCAAAGCACGCCATATACTCTGCATCAAATGTGGATGGAGTGACTAGCGATTGCTTTGCACTCCTCCACGACACTGCCCCGCTAGCTAACAGAAAAATGTAACCTGATGTTGACCTTTTAGTATCAAGATAACCCACAAGGTCAAAATCTGAATATCCAGTGACCTCGAGTGAATTGGATCTCTGGTATGTGAGTATATATCTTCTAGTGCCGTTGAGATAACGCATCACTTTCTTGACAACTACCAGTGAGGCATGCCTGGATTACTTTAATATCTGCTTAACATCCTAACTGCAAAACTAATATCTGGCATCGTGCATGTTTGTAGGTACATTAGACTTCCCACTGTTGTCGCATGGGATATTTATACATTTCCAACTTTTCTATGTCAGTCATGGGGCATTGTTCTTTACCAAACCTATCTCCCTTAGACATTGGGGCATTTTGTGGTTTACTCCTTTTCATTCGGAAATGTTTGAGAATACTTTGCACCTAGGCTTCTTGACACAACCCGTCCTTAAGATCGATCTCTGAATATCTTAATTCCTATCACAAAGGTTGCTTCACCCATATCTTTTATGTCAAAATTATTCTCAAGGTATATCTTAGTTTCTCGGATCATACTAAGGTCATTGCTGGCTAATAAAATGTCATCTACATACAGAACTAAAATGATGAACTTGCTCTCACTGATCTTAAGGTAAATACAATGGTCAACTGGATTTTCGGTAAAATCGAAAGATGTAATAATATGACTGAACTTTAAGTACCATTGTCTGGAAACTTATTTCAGCCCGTATATCGACTTCTTTAACTTACAGACCAACCTTCAACCATTACCTTTTTGAACAAACCCTTCAGGTTTTCCATGTACAATTTTTCATCAAGATTCCCATTTAAGAAAGCTATTTTAACATTCATTTGATATAACTCTAAGTCATAATGAGCTACTATGGCCATTACAATTCTGAATGAGTCTTTTTTAGATACCGGAGAGTAGGTTTTGTGATAATCGAGACCTTCTCTTTAAGTGAATCATTTAGCTACTAGTCGGGCTTTAAATCGTTCAACTTTGCCTTTAAAGCCCTTTTTGGTCTTAAAGACCCATTTATAACCAACGGTCTTGGACCCTTCAGATAACTCAATGATATCACAAATGTCATTTATGGCCATGGATTCTAATTCTTCTTTCATAGGGTCTAACCATTTATCAGAATTTTCACTGTATACAGCTTCGTTAAAAGTTTTTGGATCTTCTTTAATTCCAATATCCAACTCTTCTAGATACACAACATAATCATCCGAAATAGTAAGCCTTCTCGTACGAGTCAACCTTTTCAATACTTTCGGATTGTCTTCAGGAATGGTTAGTTGTATTGGAGGAGTTGGTTATGTATCTTGAGGAAGTGGATCAACATGTCATTCTGGGAATGCCCCTATATCAAGTGGAATCATTAATCCATCTTGAGTAGAGGATTGAGGCTTATCTCTAACATCCTTATATATAGTATTCCTAGCCTCGCTACTCCCACTGTTGTCATGATTCTCCAAAAACTTAGCATTATGGGACTCGACTATTCTAGGTGAATGATTAAGACAGTAAAATCGATACCCTTTGACCTCTCTGGATAACCAATAAAATATCCGCTCACGGTTCTAGGGTCTAACTTCTTTTCTTGTGGATTATACACTCGCACTTCAGATGGACGTCCCCAAACTCGGAAATGGTTTAAGATGGGTTTTTTTCCAGCCCACAACTCGAAAGGAGTTTTGGGAACTGCTTTACTAGGAACCTTATTTAAAATATACATGACCATATTCAGTGCTTTACCCCACATAGACTCGGGTAACGAAGTATTACTAACCATACTCCTAACCAAATCTAAAAGAGTCTTATTCATTCTTTCAGCAACTCCATTTTGATGAGGAGTTCCAGGCATTGTGTATTGGGTAACAATACCTTTGGATTTTAGGAATCTTACAAACGGACCAGAGTTACGGCCCGCTTCAGTGTACCTATCATAGTATTCACCACCACGATCTGATCTCACAATTTTGATCTTCCTATCTAATTCCGTTTCTACTTCTGCCTTGAATATTTTGAACATAGTCAAAGCATCAGACTTTTCTTTAATGAGACAGACATAATCAAAGCGTGAGTAATCATCTAGACATAACCAAAGCGTGAGTAGTCATCTATAAAGGTGATGTATATCTATTTTTCCACAAACATCCGTATGGATTAACTACAAAAGTTCAGAACTTCGTGTGACAGTTTTCTTGACTGTTTGTGTCTGTTTTCCTTTAATACAATCAACACAGACACCGAAATTAGTGAAATCAAGGGTTAGTAATAACCCGTCCTTCACCAATGTTAACATCCTCTCTTTCGAGATGTGTCCTAACCGTTTATGCCACAACTTAGGGCAGTTCTCTTTTATCAGTCCTCTTTTCATACCAACATTCGACTCACAAGAAACATGGTGTGTAGTCAGTGATTGTGTGTATAAAGTATCTAACTATAACTTATACAAACCATCACACAATAAACCATTACCAATCATTATATTATTGTAACACGGTTTCAAAGATCCTCGATCAAAATTAAATACATATCCTTTCACATCTAATTTCGAAAAAAAACCAAATTTAGGGAAATCTCCAGAACATAGAAGGTGGTCGGCAGATCCAGAACAAATCCTGTATCTAGCACCAGCCTGTACGTGTCTACTGCCTCGACTCTTAACTCCTTCTAGTTCCCTATAACAATGGTTCGTTCCCTATCACTTGGCCTCTGGGTTAAAAGGAATCCCTGCATACAACCAGAAATGTGAACTGTTACACCAGAGTCTACCCACCATGTATTGGATGAGACATTAATAATATTGGTTTCAAATACAAGAGATAAACTTCTTTGCTTACCTCTTTTCTCAAACCAATTTTTCCTTTTGAGGTAGTCCTTCTTGAAATATCCTTTCTTGCCACAAAAATAACATTTTTCGGACCCTTTCTTTCCCTTTCTCTTTATCGGTTTCTGACCTTTCGGATCTACCTTGGGCGTGTTGACATTATTCTTGAAGTTTTTAGGACCCTTCTTGCCCTTTGTTTGGGAGACTAAGTTTACCTTAAGTTGCCCCTCGGCCTTAAGCCTCCTCTTTTCTTGATCACATCTTGCGATCAACTCAGTTATGGTCCATCGACTAGAGCTCCGATTGTATGTTACCTTAAATGGGCTAAATGCAGGAGGAAGGAAATCCAAAATGAATTGGATCAAATATCCATCTAAAATTCTCATGTCTACATCCTTTAATTTGGGTGCCAAGTTGGACATGAATAGGATATGTTCCCTAACTCTCTTCGTCCCATCGTACTGCATATTAGTTAATTTGTTTATTAATGTGGCACCTAATGCCTTGTCAGTCACTTCAAATTGTGACTTAATTTGTTATAAGAGTTCATTGGCATGTTTTCTTTGATCAAGTGATTCTCTAATACTTTTAGAAACGGAAGTCATTATAATCTTTTGGCATTTCTTGTCACATCTATGCTACATGGTGCATGTACTGGAGATGCATACCTTCAACGAACCGATTCACCTTCTTTTCCTCAGTATTGATCATATCTGGGGCAAAATGCGACAACTAAGTAAACTTATTCACATACTCTGCCACGGTCGTCTATTGCTGACGGAGGGCTAAGAACTCGACTACTTGGCTCTAAACACATGAGCCAGGATAAACTTCCTCCCAAATTGTTGCTTGAACGTCCCTCAAACTGTCGCACTGGGCATGTCTCTGTACGAGTCCTTCATGCTCTTCCACCAAGTCTTCGCAACATCTCTGAACATGGAGGCTGCTAATCCGACCCTCTGCCTGTTCGTGCACACTACAGTCTCAAATACGTCCTCTGTCTGCTCTAGCCACTGCTCTGCCTTGAGTGGCTCTTCTGTCCCATAAAACTCTGTAGCTCCTCGCTTGCAAAATTTATCGTAGAGGGCATTTGGGTCATTCTCTTTCGGCTAAAAGACCACCTGCTGGTCCACATGCGACTGGGCTGGTGCCTGACTTTACCTATCTAACATTGTCGCGACCTGCGCCTGCAAATTCTGCATTAACTATGACTGAGCCTGTATGGACTGGAATAGCATAAAGATGCGCTCATCGGTGCTCATTGCCTGTGGTGATGGTTGTCACGACCCGAGCCCAGGGTTTGGGGGTTAGCAAAAGCCAAACCTAATGACACACGTACTCCCGTGCATGCACACGTAGACCGAGTCTAAATGCACACGCACAAGGGAACATTCACACGTGCCAAGCAAGTACGCGGAAGCTGTAAATATCAGAAACATAAACTAATAGTGCAAGAAGAGGATACAAAGGACGAACTGACATAATGATATATGAAAGTCTTACAAAAAGAACAAAAGAATATATATAATCATGACATATACAAGTCTGAAAATCCACAAAACAAGACTCCAATGATGCATGCCAAAAACGCTCTCCCGTGGAGTGATCACATCCACTCCTCTAGGCCTGATGGGGCCCCGGGGGTCTCATCTGGAGCCTGGCCGACCTGCGGGGGTTCGGCAGGGGGATCTGGGCCTGCAACACTAAAAACAACTGTGAATACGAAGATTCAGCGAAGTATAAACCATAGCAAGTTAACACACGCTGTGTCTAATAGAATAAAGAACATCATGTGATTAAAGAAGGCATTTTCGTATACTAGGCTGTCATGCAAGAAAGAAATATGCTGAGTGAATCAATGAATACATGCTGTGTACATACTAGTGGCTACTACATTACCATGTGCTCCCAAAAGAGGGATCTTATAACATGCAAAGAACACCATTGTCCGGGCCAGGGTACAATGGGTCTCGGTTTCCTGGGGTCCGGTTCCCCAAGACAAATCCATACTGCAGCAGGTCCATATAACTATACCAAATTCACCCCGTCGGGATCCTAAGGCTGAGGCTAAGTAGTGCCTGACTGTAGAGTCAATCATGGAAACCCTGAGTAGATCGTGACAACATATCATACGTGCAGATCTGTGAGTGAACACCTCATACATGCATACTCAAGGTAAATAAACCACAAAGTGAGAGTAAAGTAACAGAATACACGTAATCATATCAGAGTGTAGAGATCAATACTCGAATGCAATATGTTATGCAACAAATCATGCGAAATCGAATCATCTTAAGTTACAAACCAATTCTAATCTAATTATCCGGTGTTTCTAACCGTGCATGATGATGTAGTTTTAAGTTATTCGATGCACCGTTGTCTAGTGTTGCATTGAATCTAGCAGTGCACGAAGTCCCTTAAACCAACACCCATGGGGAGGTGCTTAACATCCGGATAATGAACATGAATGATTCGCAGCCCTCGAGATCATTCACGCGTTGTATCACATTCCGTTGGGCAAGTCTAGGTGCTCTACATCCCATCATGAAGGCCATATCGGTCTTTTCTTTATACCTATCCTTGTTTTTCTTTCATTAGTCTAGTGTGAATACGGCTTAGCCGTGTGTGCGGTACGGCTTAGCCGTGTGTGGTCTACGGCTTAGCCGTGGCTGGGCCGTAGAAGGTTTGTCAGTTGCTGACTCTCAGTTATTCCAGAAAATGCACCCTGTATTGATCTACGGCTGGGCCACGGCTGAGCTTCGGCTTAGCCGTAGGGCAATCCACGGCTTAGCCGTGCCCTAGCCGTAGAGGAAAACTGGGTTTTTCTCCTCTCTGGATTGTGAGCCGTAGGTGCTATACGGCTTAGCCGTACCTGCACGAATTCAATTTTCTGAAACATGTACAGAAAGTCTGGAAACTCATCAGAAGTGCAATTTTTCAATAGAAAGGAATAGCATGGGAACCAAATGGGCTGTAAACACATTGTTTCCACATTAATTCATGTAAAACTAACCAAATCAAATGCATACCAACATGGGTTCTCACAAGCTAGGGTTATACTTGCCTTAAATTGGAAATCAATTGCCCAACTGAAGTTCTTGGATCCAAACACAACCTAACACACACAAAACCACATGCATGCATGAGGATTGGAATCACAAACACACCATGCAATTGAGAAACAAGAAGGAAAAGAGATAGAGAAAGGAGATGAGAGAATGGAAGGGATCCACTCACCTCACATGCAAGACCCAAATTCCTCTTGATCGATGGAGGAGAGAATTCAAGTGAAGAAGAGAGAGTTGAGCTCCACGTGCAGTGCAGGAAATGAGAGAAAACGAGAGAGAGAGAATGTGAGTTTTGATCGATGGATGGTTTATATAAGCAATGGGTTGTTCAAATTACAAAAGGGTCCAAGTCATAAGTCTATTTTCAGTTTGAGTCAAATCCAGGTCCAATCGAATCACACGACCTCGGTTGCAAATGACGTAGTTACGAGAGTTAATGAGCTCAACGAAAGACACGTGTTGACATCAAGATGATGCAAAAATGACCATGTCTTAGAAAAGCTAAAATTACGAAAAAGGGCTTAGTCTACTTAATCCAGGTCAAACTCAACCCAACTACCTATCCATGACCCGTAACGAAAATAAAACACAAACAAAACACGATTAGCAACGAAAACAAGATTTAACTAGCTGTTAAACGGGGTCAAGCTGGGTCGGAGTGTTACATCCTCCCCTACTTGAGAATCATTCCGTCCTCGGAATGCACACTAACTCACTCATACCTGGGAAAACAAATCGGGGTACTGTCGTGCCATCAACTCTTCTAACTCCCAAGTAGCCTCATCGGGACTGTGATGCTCCCAAAGCACTTTGACCCATCGGATTGTCCTGGTGCGGAGTATCTGCTCTCGGGTTCCCACGATACGGAGCGGTCGCTCAACGTATGCAGCACTCGGCTGAATCTAAACTTCGTCGTAACGAATGACATGGGAGGGATCATGAACATATTTCCGAAGCATCGAAATGTGAAAAACGTTGTGTACTCCTGAAAACATCTCGGGAAGCTCTAATCGATAGGCCAAATCACCAATCCGACTCTTGATCTCGAACGGTCCGACATAGCGTGGAGCTAGCTTGCCTTTCTGGCCGAAACGGATCGTACCCTTCATTGGTGAGACCTTCAGGAAAACCCACTCGCCAACTTGAAACTCTAAGGGTCGTCTGTGGGTGTCTGCATAACTCTTCTGTCTCGACCGAGCAACTTTCAAGTTCTCAATTGCTTTCTGTACCTTCTCCGTAGTCTCGGCAATGATCGTCGGTCCGTGAAAACTTCGAGTTCCAACTTCTTCCCAACATACCGGACTTCTACACTTCTTCCCGTACAATGCTTCATATGGCGCCATCCCAATGCTCTCGTGGAAGCTGTTGTTGTAGGCGAACTCGCACAACGATAGATGAAGATCCCATTCTTTCTCGTAGCTCAACACGCTGGCTCGCAACATGTCCTCCAAAGTCTGAATCGTCCGCTCTGATTGCCCATCCGTCTGAGGGTGGTATGCCGTGCTGAAGCTCAACTTCGTACCCAAAGCCTCTTGGAATGCTCTCCAGAAAGATGAAACAAAACGGCTATCTCTATCGGATACAATCGACACGGGGGTACCATGGAGCCTGACGATCTCATCCACGAACTTCCTAGCCATCTCTGAAAATGTCATACCCTTCCGAAAAGGAATGAAATGGGCTGACTTCGTCAATCGATCTACAATCACCCAAATGGCGTTGTTCTTCCTACTCGTCGGCGGTAATCCGGAAACGAAGTCCATGGTGATGTTTTCCCACTTCCACTGCGGTATATGCAAAGGATGCTGTCACGACCCGAGCCCAGAAATCGGGGGTTAGCGAAAAGCTAAGCCAGTGACACACGTACTCCCGTGCACGTGCATCCAAACCCAATTCAGATGCACGCACACAAGGGATCTCACACGTGCGAACTAAGCGTACGCGGAAGCTGTACATATCATAGCAAGCAACAAAGGAAATAAATAGCGGAAGCTAAAACAAATGCGGAACGGAAAAGACAAAGACAAATACACTAATATCAAAACCGAATACACACCAAAATCAATATATACAAAATATACAGAATACAAGTCCAAAGTCCAAAGTCCAATTACAAATCCCAAAAAGACAAAACTCGAAATAAAAGCCACTGGTATGCATGCACGCACTTGGCAGAAGTGATCAGGCCCACTCTGCCAGACCGGAGGGTGCCTCTACACTCACCCCTGCAGCCTCCTCGACCGCCGGGGAGCTGGGCAAGGTATCTGTGCCTGCAACACCACAGACAACACAAATGAATACAACGATCCAGCAAATATAAGTAGCAGAGATGAAACACTCATAGTATCAAAGCTGAATAAGGACAGAATAGTAATCTCAGAATTTCATCTTAGTATGCTAAGCAAATCGTGCGTAGAAGTAAAGCATGATATGTGAATCAAAACATAGAAATACTGACTAAGTGGCTACTACGTTAACCATCTTCTCTCCAATAGAGAGCAGAGCAAAGCAAAGCAGAGGAGAACACCACTGACCGGGCCAGGGTACAAGTGGGTCTCAGGTTCCTGGGTTCCGGGGTCCCAAGACAAAGCGACACTGCAGTGAATACAGAGATACAGAGATCTAAGCCAGAGGTAACCCCGTCGGGCATCCTAGGGCTGAGGCTGAGTAGAGCCAGACTAATACCAATCAAATCAAATCCATAGAAAGGGAGATTATCCGCTTTGGACTCACCGATGACAAGGACCGGATCTTATCCTCACGTATTAACCTCTGGGCAGAGCCACCAGGGAATACCCAAAATATACAAAGCATAGTCGAATTACAGATTAGAACATAGATTAAATCAAAGCACAGCATAGATCAGAACTTAGTGCTGAACAAAGAATGATACAGATATACAGAACGAAAGCAAAATGACTACGGAATGCATAAACATAGATTAACAGAACAGAGGGCAAAACCATAAACAATATGCAATGCATCTCAGATTCATACGGAGTCAAGGTTCATTACAAGCCAGTCCTAAGCTAGTTGTTCACTGTCACTAACCGTGCATGTTGATGTAGTTTTAAGTTAGTCAATGCACCGTTGCCATCAAAGTGTTGCAATGTAATCTGTGCGTGCACCGACGTCCCTTAAACCAACACCCATGGGGAGGTGCTTAACAGTGATCAACGCCCACATGAATGAGTCACAGCCGAACAGACTATTCATGCGCTCCAAGAATCCATTGGGCCGGTTTACATGAGTGGTCAACCTGTATTTGAGCCCTACAAGTCTCACCATTATCCTAAGTTATGTTTCAGAATTGCCATGCCTAACGGTTTAGCCATGAGGGACCTATGGTTGAGCCGGAGACATCTTACGCGCTCGACGTATTATGCACCACAGCTTAACCCTGGTTCCATTCAAAACACAGCTAAACTGATCATCTTTCCCCTCTGATCTGATGCCTTTTTCGGCTGAGCTACAGTCAGTATACGGCTTAGCCGTAGACCAATCCACGGCTTGGCCGTAGCATTCCACGGCTTAGCCGTAGCCTCACCGTAGGAGTACTGATATCAGAAAAGTTTCGACTGATCAGAGATTTAATTCACGGCTGGGGTACGGTTGGGTCACGACTAGCTTACGGCTCAGCCGTAGAACAATTTACGGCTTAGCCGTAGCCTAGCCGTAGAACAAAACTCAAATTTCGAGTCTCTGGAAATCAAGCCGTAGAAGTTCACGGCTTAGCCGTGCAATACAGATCCGAAAATGGGTTGAGTACAGAAACGAAATTTTGACACAGAAACTGCACAAAATGAGTTACAGAGGTTCCATTTTACCAAATGTGGCTGTAAAACATCAGATACACTAAAGAAGATGGAAATCAAAGCATTCAAATAGAGCACCCATGTGTGTTATAAAAGTCTGTACTTATACTTGCCTCAAATCTCTACCAAATCCACTGACTCAAGCTCCCAAAGCAACTAAAATCAAAGCAAATCAAGAGATACACCATGCATGAGATGAAGACAAAGCAATCATAGAATGGGAGAAACAATTGGAGAAGAAGAAGAAGAAAGAATTGGGGAAGAACCCACTTACCAAGCTACAGATGGAGATGAGAGAGAAGGAACCCAATCCAAAACAAAATGAGAATCCAACGGCAATCGATCAAGAGAAGCAAAGAAGAGAGAGAGAGAGAGAGAGAGATGAACGAACGTGGAGCTGCTCCTAATCTTGCATGCAATCGATCGAGACAAATGGGCAAGGAGAAAGACACCCGTGAGCTGACTTATATTTATAGATTTGTAGTTTTAAAACAAGGTCCAATGGGTTTAAGCAATTTACAGATTAAGTCACGCGAAGGTCCATCTTCCCCAATTGACTCCAAACGGATCTGACTCAGTTACGGAAAATAACGAGCTCAACAAAATACATATGCTGACACCAATATGATGCAAATATGATGCAAGCAACGCAAAAGCAAATTTACGAAAAAGGGCTTAGAACTACCTATTCCAGGTCAAAGGTCACTCAACTACCTATTCAAGGCCCAAAACCAAATCTGAAAGGAATAATCAAAACAAAATACACTAATGAGCCACTAATCCGGCTCAAAGGGATCGAGGTGTTACAGATGCAACGAGCCTGGCGGTCTCTGATGATCTGCCTTCACCTTCTGACATGTCAAACAGCGAGCAACAAATCCTGCTACTTCTCTCTTCATGTTATTCCACCAGAAGCGATCTTTGAGATTCCGAAACATCTTCGTGCTGCCTGGGTGCATCGCGTATCGAGCGTAATGCGCTTCGTTCATCAGCTTCTCCTTGAAATCATCAACTGCTGGCACGCACAACCTACTCCGAAAATAGAGTACACCATCCTCGAGTCTAAAATCGGGTCTGTCTCCAATGTGATCTCGAATGCGCTTCAAGGTTAGATCTTCAAACTGCCTGTCTTTAATCTGTTGAATCATCTCAGGCTGAAACACTAGCGTACTAGCCAAAGTCACTCACTCATCCACTAGTTTTACTTCAACAGGGAGACCATGGAACTCTAAGAGGAAACTGCTCAATAGCTGCACTGACTCTGCTTTCCGACTGAGCGCATCTGCCACCACATTCCCCTTGCCTGGCTGATATTTGATCGGGAAATCATAATCCTTAATAAGCTCAAGCCATCTCCGCTGTCTCATGTTCAGCTCCTGCTGTGTGAATAGGTACTGTAAACTGTGGTGGTCAGAACGAACCTCAAACTGTACACCATACAGATAATGCCTCCACAGCTTCAACGCAAACACAATGGCGGCCAATTCCAAATCATGGGTGGCGTAATTCTTCTCATGTTCTCGCAACTGTCTCGATCCATAAGCAATAACCTTCCCGTGCTGCATCAACACACAGCCTAGACCAACTCGAGAAGCATCTGAATAAACCACGAATCCTTCACTACCATCTGGCAAGGCTAACACTGGGACCGTAGTCAACTTCTTTTTCAAAGTCCTGAAACGGGCTTCACACTCCTCAGTCCAAACAAATGGTACATTCTTCCTGGTCAACTTCGTCAAAGGAGAAGAGATCTTAGCAAAGTCCTGGACAAATCGACGATAGTAACCTGCTAGACCAAGGAAACTGCGAACCTCTGTCACTGTCTTGGGGCTAGGCCAATTCACTACTGCCTCTACTTTAGATGGATCAACTGCCAATCCCTCTCGTGAAATGATATGACCTAAAAATGCCACCTGCTCAAGCCAAAAATCACACTTCGACAATTTGGCAAACAATCGATGTTCCCTCAACAACGACAAGAATTTTCTCAAGTGCTCCCGATGCTCCTCTGCTGACTTAGAATATATCAGGATATCATCAATAAAAACAACTACGAACTGGTCCAAGAAAGGAGCAAAGATCTGATTCATCAATGCCATAAAAGCTGCAGGTGCGTTGGTTAGTCCAAAAGGCATCACGAGGAATTCATAATGACCATAACGAGTCCTGAAGGCAGTCTTAGGAATATCATCTTCTTTGACCCTCAACTGGTGATATCCAGACCTCAAATCAATCTTCGAGAAATATGCTGCGCCCTGAAGTTGATCGAACAGTTCATCAATCCTGGGTAGGGGGTACTTGTTCTTGATAGTCACTTTGTTCAGCTGTCGATAGTCTATGCACATCCGAAAAGTACCATCCTTCTTCTTGACAAACAAGGCTGGTGCTCCCCAAGGTGAAACGCTCGGGCGTATGAACCCCTTGTCCAAAAGCTCCTGCAATTGTTTCTTCAACTCTGACAATTCTGCTGGGGCCATGCAATACGGAGCCTTGCTGATCGGTGCCGTGCCGGGAACAAGCTCAATAGCGAACTCCACATCTCGAACCGGGGGTAAGTCTGGCACATCGTCTGGAAAGACATCGGGGAAGTCACAGACCACTTGAATCTCACCTAGCTGCTTCGTCTCCTTCTTCGCTGAGATAAAGGCAATGAAGCCTTCACACCCTCGGCGGATCAAGCGATCTGCCTTACACGCCGTCATAAAGAAAGTAAAAAGGGCTTCGCAACAATTGGATCGACTGACATGTTTTGAGTCGATTGAATATAAGTGCTACTGCTTGAACCATTGGAACGAGGACTAGTAATAGGCAAACCATGATGTTTTACCTCTTTAAACTATTTTTTGATCTCTAGGTTAGCTTGATGGTCAAAATCATGAGGTAATGTGGGTTTGAGATTTGACACTAGCTGAGAGCTTTGTATACTATTTAGGAAAAGGATATATGAATACTTGATTAAAGCGGCATTAAGATCTTTTACCTATTTTTCAAAAAATAACAAAGGACAATCTTTTAGAATAGACATCAACATCTAAAGCAATTAGAAACTCGCTATTTTTGTTTTCTTTTTTCGCAGGCTTTCCGCATAACTTTTAGGAGACTTTAGGCTAAAGTTCACTTTTTAAAACTCATGTAGCTTTAAATCCAGCTCAAGAGTTTCTAGAGCTTTAAGTCCATTAGTAAATTTTTTTTCCCTAAAATAATAAAATATTAACATTTTGTCCCTCTTAAAAAAAATAGATTTTATTATGCCACCACTATTACTTTTCCAACCGACTTCCATCAACTTTTCCAATGAACCTCTGATGATTTTTTTTTTTTTTTTTGTACACAATGATCACATGTTCCTGTTTCGGGCACATTTACTTGATGTTCTTGTTTATATGTATACTAATGCATGATCTTCTTTCTTTCAATTTCTACACTATAAGAATCCTTAATATTTCTGTATCTTATGCTCTTATTTCAATCATGTTCTTATTTCTGACACATTTTACTGATATTCTTATTTATCATGTACACTAACACATGATCTAATTTCTTTCAATTCAAACACTATCAAAATTCTTAATATTCATGTATCTCATATTTCCATTTCTTACATATCTGATTGATGTTCATGTTTATCATCTATACTAATACATGATTTTATTTCTTCAATTTGTCCACTTTTAGAATTTTTAATGTTCTTGTTTCAAGCATGTTTTTTTTTTATATATCTAATTGATGTTCCCGTTTATCATGCATACCAACACATAATCTTGTTTTCTTCAATTTGTGCACTATCAAAATTTTTAATTTTACTTGTCTCTCAAGTTCTTGTTTCAAGCATGACCTATTCCTAACACATTTGATTGATGTTCTTGTTTATCATTCACACTAACACATGATCTTGTTTCCTTCAATTTCTGAATCATCAAAATTCTTATTATTCATGTATCTTATATTCCTGTTTCATGCATGTTCATGTCCCTAACACATCTATTGATCATGTTTTCTTCAATTCGTGTAACATCAGAATTCTTAACATTCCTTTATCTCATATTCTTGTCTTAAGCATGCTCCTGTTTTTGACATATTTTTTTTTATTGATGTTTTTGTTTATCATATACATTAATACATGATCTTGTTTCCTTCAATTTGTACATTTTCAGAATTTTTAATGTTCATGTATCTCATGTTTCTATTTCAAGCATATTCCTATTTCTGACACATTTGCTTCATATTCTTGTTTATTATGTATACTAATACATGACCTTTTTTCTTCAATTTGTGCACTATCAAAATTTGTAATGTTTATGTATCTCATGTTCTTATTTCAAACATGTTCTTATTTTTGACGCATCTGATTGATGTTCTTATTTATCATTTACACTAATATATGATCTTGTTTTCTTTAATTTGTACGCTATCAAAATTTTTAAATATTCTTGTATCTCATGCTTTTGTTTCAAGTATGTTCCTATTTCTGACACATTTGATTGATGTTCATATTTATCATAATACTAATACATAATCATGTTTCTTTAATTTATGCATTATCATAATTATTAATGTTCCTATATCTCATGTTCCTGTTTTAAGCATGTTTCTGTTTCTGATACATCTGATTAATGTTCCTGTTTATTTTGTATACTAATACATGATTTTGTTTCCCTCAATTTGTGTACTATGAGAATTCTTCATGTTCCTGTTTCAAATACATTTGATTGATGTTTCTGCTTATTATGTACACTAATACATTATCATATTTCCTTCAATTTGTACATTATCAGAATTCTTAATGTTCTTATATCTTATATTTTTGTTTTAAGCATGATTTTGTTTTAAACACATCTAATTGATGTTCCTATTTATCATATATGCTAATACATGAACATTTTTCTTCAATTTATGTACTATCAGAATTTTTAATGTTTATGTATCACATATTTCTGTTTGAAGCATGTTCCCATTTCTGACTATTGACCATGTAAGTGTTCTATATCGGCTCCACACAATGCAATGAATGTTGTCTGTCAAAGCAAGGTTGGCTCTTGCAATACCATCTTTTGCAGATGCAAGAACACTTGGGACTCTTTTTCGAATTAAAGGTCATAAGATGCATTATTGCATGTATATACGTATCATGAATAATGACATACAAAAGACAAAGAGCCTGATTCAACGTCATTGAAGTCATTTTCGTGGCCTTTAGTAATGGCCAAGTAATATGTGTGAATTTTGGTGGAAATACGTGGCATAATAAGAAGAAAACAACCTTAGAATAAGACATGGGGACAAAGATTAGAAAGAATAGTTAGAGACGTTGTTCCAAGAGAAGAGAAAATTTACTTTTGACGTAAGTATAAGTGCCGAGCCTATCTAATGTTTTCTCAACTTTTCCTGTACCCTTAAAAGGAGCACTCCCATTATCTCCACCAGCAGCATATTGTTTTTCTTTGCTTTTCCTCTAGACACTTTAGGCTTGGAGTCCTTTCCCATCATTGGAAAATCCCAAGTTCCTGAATGATGATAAGAAAAAATGAAAAATCTTCACAATCATACGTTTCTTCCACAAAAACATCAAAGATACAAGTTATAAAAAAACGATTGGAAAAGTTGTCGAAAGTTGGCCGGAGAAGTTGTCGTCCGCTGGTGGTGGTTGGAACAATGGTTGGCGAATAAACCCTAAAAAGAAATAAAAAAACCCTAGGGATAAAATTACCATTATCATAAATATGTAAAATAAAATGAACTTGAAGCATTAATTTTTATAGCACTAGTGGACTCTTGCAACAAAAACTAAAGAGGTGGACTTCTTCCTAATTAAGTTTGAAGAATTGGACTTCCACCTAAATTACCTTAACTTTTATCCTCTTGCAAGTTTGCCTATACTACTTTTAGTATATGATAAACTCATATATAAAAAAGAAAAAAAATAAGCTCAAACATAGTATACAACTTTTACCATTAGAGACATTTACTAGTACAACTTTTATTATATGATAAGTTTGCCATATAAATTTTTAGGGATTTTGATAATAAATATAGATGGCCATAGACTTGAGTTTCATCTCATAAGTATTGTTACCTAAATAATTCATGATTCAAAGTATTTATATTTGAATAATTCATATAGAATAATTTGTACAACAAAGAACGGTGCAAAAAATAACACTTTTGCCCTTACACTGCGATATGCTACTTAAAAGAAAATGCCCCAAATCATGCTTAACGTAATGCAAAAGAAGAAAGTTGTTTGAGTTAGGGAAAGAGGTGAATATGTGTGATATCCTGCCTCGACCATTTTTTACCATATCATATGAGTGTAGAATCACTTTTGTACCATAATTTATTGTACAAACCATCGATAATTTTTAAGCGTGATGACTTATTTGATAGAAGTCAAGTCCTAACGCTCTTGTATGGCTTAAACTCCTAAATTTTATTGACAAATTTGCTTCTTCCACCATGTCAAACATGCCAAATGATTTAATTGTAACAATCCTATTTTAAATAAATAAGGGTTTCATATGGTGAGCACAACGCCAGAGGGCCTATTTGTGCCAAACTTTGACCAATTGCCATGCCTAGGTGATATGCAGACGGGGCCATTAAAAGACCCTAGAAAATCTTTAGGCCAAGAGTGGACCCTTAAATCAAATTTCATGTGAGAAAAAGTCTAAGCAAGCTCATCGGAAGCAATGGGATGGTGGAAGTCCAACCGACCACCCCAAAAGGAGGCCACCTCATAGACTATCGTGTGAGCTGTCAGGGTCTTCAGGACTGTTGAGTGTTACGATTGACTTGTCAATCTACACTGAAATGCCAAAAGAGGTTCAATTTCGATTTGGATTGTTGATGGAAAATGTCTCTCATGGTTGAGTCCAAGTTTGACCCAGTAGTCGTGTCCCACTGTAGTCCTGGCCCACTTTTTTTTTTGGAAGGATTGGGCCAAAATTTACTATACTCAAATACTATTTTGGAAGAATTTTAAATAATATGTCCTTTGAGTTTTTTGCTTTATCTCAAATAGAGGTATAAGCTTCAAAACTTTTCAAGTTTTAAATTAAATTTTAAAGTAAGTTTTCAATTAAGGACATCTAGTTATTTAAAGATATTTTTTTGGCCACTTTGTTGTTTTTTTAAATATCCAATTTACCATACGTTGAAATAAAATCCTCTTTTGCTTCTTTGTCTTATTCTCCTTTCCTATTTTTGTTGTCCTCACGGTGATTAATGGCAACCAACACATGGTAATCCGCAGCATGTAGTGTCTCTTGAAAAAATACAATAATGGCTTTAAATGAAGGATAATTTGGATACATTTAAAAAATTGAGATAAAAATTCATTGAAAATTCCTTTAAATGGATAGATATCTTAATTGAGAAATTATTAAAAAACTTAAACCTAATTTGAAAAGTTTTAAACATATATCTTTTTTTGAAACATAAGGCCTTATTTGAAAATTATTCTTTCTTTTTCTTTTTCTTTTTTATTTATACTGAGCATTCGTGTGGAATTTCCAGCGTTCAAAGGCATCGTTCCATATTTTTGAAAGAGAAAGATTGAAAATCTCCCATAACAATTGTGTGAGAGTTATTTTTAGGGCTTGTTTGGTAGGTCTAGTCTTATTTTTATAAACCATCTAAAAAAGAGCTATAAAAAAAAGATGTTAGATTTAAAATATGTGTTTGGCAATGAAAGCATCTATTTTAAATAGACCATTTTAAATCAATAGTTGAAAATTCTTCACAAATATATTGAGATCAAGTAGGTATTAAGCCTTGAAATTTTACTTTATAACCACCTTTGGCCTCCCAAAGAGATCTAATGGTTTGGATTTTGTGTTTGACGCCCCCAATTTTTTTAAAAAAATATTTAATAATTCACGTTTTTACATAAATATCTCAAGTTTGGTGATGATCCAACGGCTGAAATTTGGTCTCATAATGGTCATTGACCTTCTATACATTTTCAATGGTTTGGATTGTTATTTACTGTCCCAGAAATAATAATAAAAAATAAAAAAGGGGCTGCCTGTGGACTAGTTACAAATTCAGCATATTAAATTCAATGGTTGAAAGTTTTTCACAAATATCTTGAGATCCACAAGGAATCAATCCCTGAAAATTGACCTTATAGCCGTTTTTAGTCTTCCCAACATTTCCAATGGTTTGGATCTTGTGTTTGGGCCCCACAGAATTCAAAAACTAGTATCCAATGGCTCACGCTTTCTTGCATATATCTCCAGATTCAGGATGAATTAACGGTTGAAATTTAGATAGGCGGCCGTAATTGATCATGTGAACATTTTCAACGGTTTGGATGTAGATTTAGGGGTTCGGACTTCGAGAAAAATCGAAAAAACCGTACTGGGCGTGATCCATCAAGTTACTGTAGCTGGGCGCCTCTTTTTTTTTCCCTTTGATTTGGAAATGCATCACATGGCCTCCTCTCCAAAATAGAGCTTTTACCTCTTATTGTCTAAATTAAATAGAGCTAAAAACACATGCCAAACGCCTCCATTTTTTCAACTCTATAAATTTTAGACATTTAGACAATAAGAGCCTAAATTTTAGACTTGCCAAACATGCACTAATTCAAGCTGGGCAAGAGCTAGGGGTCGCTCGCTTGGTTAGCTAAAAAGAATTGTTTGTTTAATTATCACACATAATGGAATCTTGATATGATGGGGACAATTGCTTCGTGAACTGTGACCTAAATTGAGAACTTGGATTTAGCAATCAAAAACAGCCGTTAAAATTAAAAGGTTGTGATCATTGATTCGAGTGATAGATTAAAAAAAAAAAACATTTAGCATGCAAAGGGGAGCTTGAAGTTGCCCAACGTAAGTTGGTAAGATCCTCTTATTCTTCGTTATTCAACTGAAATTAAACACTTTCCAGATTATTTCCAAAAGATTACTATTCCTCGGAAATCAAACACATGAAATCATGAGGATGATTGTAGACAAGTTGATGACTTATTTAGCTGCTCATTGGAGCTTATTTATCAAAAATTTATGACTAACGGAAACAAATGTTCTTTTGTTATAGGTGATCTAATTAAATTTTATTATAATAAGAGTTAAGTATCTTTAAATTAATCATGTAAACAGAAACTAAGTGATTCAACAAATAGTGGTATTTTGGATGGCTTACTAAGTTGTACTGGACACTTTGTCGTGAAGTTTAAAAAAAAATCAGACATTCTGATGTAAATAAAAGAATTTGAGCAAGTTTCATGTAAAACTCTTCCTCAAACCAATGGAGTTCCTAAATAATTCATGTAAAATTCCATTCATGTCGGTGAGAAATCCAAGGAAAGCAGTGAGGAAAGAAGAATCCAAATCATCATCACCGTCTATGGTGAAAAAGTATGTGTTGTTTGTGTACACGTTCTTTGGACTTGGATTTGCCTAACTTTCTGAGGTGACAGACACAACTGTCTTCTGCACCGTGCATTCTATCTTTCTGTCCTACAGTCCTACTTTAAGCTTTTAATGCACCTTTTTAATCTTCGGTTCCCATTGCCTTTTTTATTTGAAGAGCTCCATAAAACATGTAAGATGATGCATTTAATTTCCGTGTGCAATTGTGGGGAAACAGTTGTATGTTGTAGTCATGTTTGAATGTTAGGCTGACTAAATCAAAAAAACAATAACAATGAAAATAAAAAGATAATAACAGCAATGCAAAAACACCAAGTTCAACGTGGTCCAACCCAACTCATGGGCCGTTTCCTTCCTGAAATTTTGAGTGTGGAAGAATTTATATTTCTTCAAATTGTGTTTCTTCCAAATCTCCTTATTTTCTTTTAGAATTTAGCATGATCATAAAATTTGAAAATTTTGAAAGGTAAAAAATGACATCATCATTATCATCAAAGTTTTGTTCCAACTATTTTAAAGTCAGCTACATATCTAAAATGACATCTTATCTAATTTGTTGTTAATCCAATGCTCTAACAAGAAATTCTAAAGTTCCATAAATGGCAATTGATATTTTGCTATAAAGAGCCCAACACAAAGAATTCTTGTAAGAAAACACAACCAAATTAGAATGAGGCCTTTGGTTTCTCATAATGAGATTTTTCACTAACTTTAAGGGCATGATTGGTTATCGAAATTCAAGAAATTTTCTTCAGGGGAGGATTTTGAATTCTCTAAATGATGTTCCACCAATTTATTTATCAAATCTTCTGACACATCTAACTATTGAAACTGCTATGATAATAAAGAATATAAAAGGCCAAAACTATCTTATCAAAATGTTATTTTTGCAATTTTATTGTTCAAAAAATAATTTTCGTGTGCTCTATGACAACAACTAATGTTATTGTCAAAAAATAGCTTACACATAAAATCTTCCTCAAACATTCCTTCTAACACACTTAAAGTTTAGGCGTAGTATGCAATACGCTTTTCAACTATATTTATTACATGTCTAGGACTGAAATCTTTTTTTTTTTTGTAAATGGCTACAATACATACTCATTTTCAGTATTCGCTATACTAAAATGATCATTCAAAATTAGAAAAAAAAACTTACCTTTTTTTTAGAGCTAGGGGTTTCATAGTTGGTTGATACTTGATTTTTCATCTAACTGTCTACTAATTAATTTAAATTTCTTTCAATGAGCAAGTGTTCTTTTTGCAAAAATAGGCTTCTTTCCTCTAAGGTTTCTTGTGCATCCCAATGCCCTTTCCTGAGTTAAAAAATGGAAAAATAAAATGAAAAAGACACTCCACTCGAGATTATTGATTTGAGTTAGATTGAGCAACTATTTGACAGATTCAACCAAATTCTTTGACAATGAGAGACAGGAGAGTCAAGTTTAGATGGATTTTTAATGCTAACTTGTTGTGCCATAAGGTTGCAAAGTTGCTTTTGGCAGCTTCCTTCTCTCTCCCTTTCATTACATACGATGTGACCTCGCCATCAGAGGCCTTTTGCACTTACACCCACCATTAATACTGCCACATGGGACTCACACCAAAATTCGACGTGCAAGATTCGTAGACCACAAATAACAAAACCCCGCTTTTTCTTTAATCTCTCTTTTTTTTCTTAATGATTATTATTACTAGTAATTTTGGGATGCCTTAAATGGGGAAAATGTTCTCTAGCACACTGTTCCTTCGAGCTTTCTCTTTTTTATCTTAATCAAGAATGAAAATGCAACTTGGCACTAATAAAAAAAATGTGCAACTATAGTTGTTAATTTTATACAATTTTAACCACAATGGTTGAAATTTTTCATTTCAATTAATAGTCAAAATGAAGTTTTGATATAAAACTTTTTGTTTCAAGTTTCAGCCCATTTCGGCTGAAATCCTAGATTCTGGCCAACTCAGCTAAAATCCATGATTTTGGTTAAAATGTAATATCTCGACCGAAATGGTTTATTTTATTTATTTATCTATTTATTTATTTTACTTTGTCTATATATATTTATAGTTTGTGTTTCTTATATTTCCTCAAAATGTAATTCTAAAAAGTTTACCATAATGGTTTTAATTCATAATTGTTTTTTATTTTTATTCTTTCTTTTTCTACATATATTTTATTTTATATTTTTCAAAATGTAATTCTAAAAAGTTTTCCCAAAAGTTCAAACCAGCCAACACTTTTCTTTTTGGAGGTAAGACCGAATAGGGTCTGAAACAATTTTAACAACTATGGGTGCAACACAAAAACTTTCTCCTTTTATCTTGATTAATAAGTGTGAAAATGTACCTTGGCACTAGTAAAAGAACCACAAAAACTACAGGGTTCTTTCAGTGATGTAACAAAAAGATGAAATTTGAAGAGGAAGGCAAATAATCACATTTCACAGCCCACAGTCAAGTATCAACTATAAATACCCCAAACAAATGCTGAAGCAGAGCAAAACCCAAAACCTCAAGATCTCAGTTCCTCCACTTTTCACAATCTTGATTCCAAAAAATCTCAGTTTCTCTATTCTCTTGTGAAATCTCTATCCTCCTCTTCTCCTTCAATTTCCACTCATTTCCCTCACATTCTTCCCTCTCTATTTCAAGTAACACCCTTCTTCTCCTCTCCATTGCTGTTCTTCCACCACACTACCCAACACATACTTCCACCCTCAGAGATTTCTCTCTTTCATCTGGTTTTCGGAAGGAAAAAGATCCCATCTTTCTCTGTGAATCTCCTGTTTCCTGCCATGGAAACCGGCATTTCGTGTGCCTTCTCCGGCAACGCCGACGCCAGCTCCTCGCTCTCAGAGATCCTAACGTGGGGTGGAACGAATGGCTCAGATTCGATCTTCTCTCAGTACCCCACTTCCAATCCCACCATCGAATCTGCCATCGGGCAGTTGTGCTCTTCCGTCTATCTCCATAGGAGAGATCTTCTTCAGAGATCCGAAATCGAAAGCAGAGCTAACAGCCCTGTCCCTTATACGCCGTCAGACACATATACAAATGCACATGCAAATATGAATGCGAATTATGTTTATATGGGTAAGAAGAGAAAGAAGAATCAGTATAGAGGAGTGAGGCAGAGGCACTGGGGAAAATGGGTGGCTGAGATTAGGCTGCCCCGTAACAGAATGAGGGTCTGGTTGGGCACCTACGATTCGCCCGAGGCGGCTGCCTATGCCTATGATCGGGCGGCCTATAAGCTACGCGGCGAATACGCCCGCATGAATTTCCCCAGTCAAAGAGAAGACATTCAATTATGTGACAGGGCAACTCTAATCGCATTGCAATCTGCAGTGGATACGAAAATTCAAGCCATCTACGAGCGAATTAATAGAGAAAATGCGAAGAAGGAATCAAAGAAACAACATGGAAAGAAAGAGAAAGAGACCCCATCACCATCACCATCTTCAATATCATCATCTGTAGTTGGGGGCAATGAGTGGAGTAGTGAAACTCTGCAACAGTCCTCATCACATGGTTCTAATGAGGGGTGGTACAATGGTGGGGAATCTACTCCGTCCATATCAAGTGAGGATCAGATGAATGTGGCCCAATTGGAATTTGATGGAGAGTGTTGTTCGCTGGAAAGCTTGCCATCGTTCGATACAGAGCTGATTTGGGAGGTTCTTGCCGCTTAGTGGCCATGTCATTTTCTATTCCATTGATTGACCATGATTAACTAGATGGGGTTTTAATTATTTGATTTATGATCCCTCTGTGTTAAATGGATACATATCTTTTTTACTCTTTCGGTGATGATGTATTAGAGCATGATTTGGAAGATAGGCAATGGGTTTTGCTAGTATTTTGGTATTAGTTAATTGCTAATGTTTGCCATCTACTTTTTCAAATGATTGGCATCATTGTAATCAGATTTCATTGTTGTCCAAGGAAGTAAAATATTAAGAATGAGTAGACATTGTAATGAATTATTATAATCTCAAATGAGTTGACATTGTTATGAATTTGTATAATCCGAATATAAGAGGAAATGAATGCCACTTATTTCTTCTTTGTACTGGTCTACACTTTACTAACTGTGACTATTGATGGGAGCTGACCATTATTATTATTATTATTATTATTATTATTGCTTAAATGATCTGTGAATTTTAATGTACTCATGCAAAACTCTGTTAGAAGTTTATATTTTCGACACTTACATCATATTCTATGGTACCTGCATCTATCACAATATTTAGTCCATTCCATGATTTTCTGTCCGCATAGTGAGGTGCTTGATCAGCCCAACTGATCAAACAATGGATTTCCACTTTGGCTTTCTGCTACAAATAAAATAGGGAAAAAGTCCAGCAGGTCATTAAACGGAAAATAGGGAGTAATAGAACAGCAATAGAATAAATTAAAAAAAATGCAAGCCTGTAGGTCCAAATTATTTGATTACATATTCATGATTACCCTCTAATCCTCTGTCCATTATATAATATTAGTTGATTTCTTTCTTCTATATATTCATATGAATTTCTAGTAGAACTAGCGCCTGATGGAAAAAGTTTAGGAGGTCCTCATGCAATTGTTTTCCTTTTGGGCAATTCCTTTATCCAACACTGCAATGTAGTTGGCTTTTATTGGATAGTCAGTCGTCATCTTGTTTTTGGTTTAGGCAATTCCTCTGGGTTGCTCTTATACTTGTTGGTCGGTCCTGGATTTCCTTTTGATGCTCCATCTATCATTAAATTTAACCAAGCTACTATCTTATGGTCTCAGATCGAACTGCTCTCCTCTGTTTTGCGCAACATAGTTGCATTGCAGTTCCTAGAGAGAGAGAGAGATCCCATTGCACAGCTTCTGGTTTCCATTTGAAGTCTGGTGTAAGTGAATACATTGGATTGGAATGAGAAGAAACATGGCATCCTCCCGTCAAATTTGTCATTAGTTAAATCCTATCTAAATAAGTATATATCTAGGTATCTAACATTGTGTCTCATTATCTACAATACATGGAGATTTATAGCATCATATCAAAAGAAAAATATACCTGACAAGAATTTAACCCACATTGAATCCATTAACTGAGGTTGTCACGCGGTTTTGAAAGAAACATCCATCATAGTAGATTTTTTAGATAGCCTTATCATGAGTCATAAGATCAATTATCAACACAGTGGATTCAGCTCATACTGATACCAAATATGTGTAAGATGCCATTCCACATGCCCTTAACTATGTGCAACATTCATTCTAACCAACTCGTAGTTTTCATTTACATCTATGTACAAACCCATAATTTATAATTATATCTATGCGCAAATGTAGAACTGAATACTGAATGCATACTGATCACTGTTCACATCTATGTACAAACCCATTATTTACATTTATATCTATGCCCAAACGTAGAGCTGAATACTGAATGCATACTGATCACTGTTCAACAAACACACACAGATTCTTCCAATGAAAAAAAGACAACTAAAAACAAAGTAGAAGAACATTGTACATTCAACAGAAAGGAGAAAAATCAAATGGCAATGATCAGACAACCTAGTACACTTTCTTCTTAATGTTACATCCATAGATAGGATTGAACATATGAATAGTTTACATTATCACGTTGCATGCCCACTTTAGCTACGGCTGATTTGTAATTGCATGCATATTAATATCTAGAGTCCAGCTGGTAACAAATATTTCTTGGGAGACAATCCAATCGTATCTTGTACTCTACATCGGTGTAGTGACGGAACATTGTTGATCATTGGCTCTCGGACCAAGCTTGGGATCTGCAAGAAAGAATTGACTGATGAAAGCCATCTTCAGGTATTCCAAGATCTGCTCTTCGGTTTCACCCTGTCAACTATAAAATCAATGGTTTCAGTTTTTGAAATAATGAAATAAAAGTAATATGCAGATTCCCATTGGTGGATAGTTAAGAGACTTGTTCTTGAAAGTGGTAGCCATCACCCTAAAATGCATGGATTCTGAACTATACAATCAAGGGGAGTCTGCAGATTATTAACTGTTGAAAGAGTTTCAAAGAAGACATTTAGATTCAAAGGTATCTCTTGAAAGAACCTAGAATTCAGAATACAAAAGAAGTGGGTGGGCAAAATGAAGTTACTCTACGTGTCGCTACAGATGTCTTCCATTGCAGCAACCCACACTCTCTTGATAGACTCTGGCACCTCCTCATTGTTGATATATGGTGTCCATGACCCTTCAGAGGAGTTGCTTAGAACCCAACTGACCTTTGCTGGAGGGTTTTCAAAATCAAACCTCTCAGCACTCTGTTGCATCAAAATCAAACCATATCGGTTAGGAAGCTCAAGGCAGTTAGCTAGATAGCTGAAACAACAGAAGATTAAATAGAAAAGGCTCACAAATTATTGATAATCACAAAACTTTCAACTAAATAGTTCTTAGACTTACAGTTGTATTGGCAGCAATATTGGCTCTCTTAGATTTAGGAGTGTATGTTCTTCTCGTTCCCGTCAGTAGAAAGTATTCTACCTCTTTCTTTGATCGGAAACGATAGTTATTCTTCGGATCGTAGTAATACTGCACGTGTCAGTAACATAGTTAAACTTCATTCCTAGATGAAAAAGAAAGAACTAGGTGAAACAATTTACAGAGATTGTACTTACCCGATCTATCACTCCTTTAGTTTTTCCAGAATTCCGAGGGATGGCTTTCATTACCCAGCCCTCTGGCAGCCATTCTGGCCTCTCCGGTGTGATCTCCACACCCTCCCGTGGTTCTGTTGACTTTTCCAACCCCGCATTCTCGGTTGGTTTTGGTGGCATCGATTCAAGATTGGAGGATGAAGCCATTTCGGATGCCTGTGAAGATAAAGAAGAGAAAGTGAAGCTTTTCTACTTACAAAAGCACACCTGAGAGCTTAGACAACTTGAGAGTGTGAGGGTCTTCTTCCACTCTGGTCTCTTTATATAGGGAAAGGGCGGCATGCAAGGTAACTGTTACTAAAAACAGAATTTATGGAAAGCTCCTCATATTTTTTGACAATTACTATAAGCATTTATATTTTGTGCTATTTTAGATAAAATTGTTAAAGTTTTGGGTGTACTCAATAAAATCCTTGACTTATGGTCAACCGAGTCACTGTAATATCTCCTTTTTTAATGTCTCTGCCAAGAACTATTTTTTCTTTAGTATCTACTTTTTCTTATTTCCGAAATAAGGTGTTGATGAAACCAACAAATGAATATTCATATTTTATGCAAAAAGAAATATAGATTGCATGATGGGGGCCTTTTTTTTTTTTTTTTTTTTGTGGCTTGGTTGGCCCAATGGTCAGAGCATAGGAAGTGAAGCGCTCCTATCAGAATTGAAAACCTAGTGGGAGTTATAGGAGCGGGCACCTTATCCACAAGGCCAGCCCTCTATTTCCAATGGGACTTCTATTGTTAGTCAATCTACTCTCATAATTCTAAAAAAAAGGCCCAAATATTTTGAAAACATAAACATCATTCTCATGAGTGTTGATGATTAATTAATAATATACCATGATATCAATACGATACTTGCCTGAGGATAATATTTTTCTAATGTTATTTTATAATTTTATTGTATCATTAAAAATCAAATTCAGCCGTAACATTGAGAAAATATCATAAACGAAAAATAAAAATACATGAGATACTAAGTCTTATTAAGGTTAGATTTGATGTCAATTGTCCAATCATAACATTGATAAAATATCATAAAACTTAAAAAAAAATACATTAAAAAATCTAAGTCTAGTTAGGGTTAGATTTGATTACAATTCCTTTTAGCTCTAAACTAATTGCTAATATAGGATCATTTTTTTCTACTGAAATCATTCAATAATGGCATTCAAGTAATTGAAAAACTTACCAGATCCATGTGTTTGTCGATCAAAATATCCCCGTGATGGCTGAAGCACAAGATTCTAGATAAAGAGATGTTTAGTCTTTGCTTCAGGGAAAGCAAGTTGGACAGAAACCAATAATTATATCTTTGGAAACACCAAAAAGGATGCCCAAGGATTGTTCCTTGAAAATCAAGGTGGAGAGTTTCCATTTCGTAATATGACAAGGGTAACAACATTAGATTTCTGCTCAAAAATGATAATGCTTGAGCACTCCAATGACTGGTTTAGATCCTAACTACGATCTTATAACTAAATGAATGTTTTCGGGATGCATTGACCTTGAATTGGAAGATGTGGGGTTTGACGTTTCGAATGCATACAAACTGATAGAAGATGGACATGGCCGGTCAATACTTGAGTTTAATTTCACACGCTTCAGGGTCGTTTATATAGAATGTTGAAGGAACGGAGGGAAGCGTTTCTTAAATGAAAATTTGCATTAAGCCCCTACATTTTAATTTATCACAAGTAAAAATTGAATTGTATATTTTTTTCAAATTACAAAAAGAAAACTCTTGAGCTTTCAAACGTAAACAAATAAATCCTGCTGACTTTTGGTCAAAGCAACAATTGTTTTGTGGTTATACCATTTTATTTTTATTTACTATGAACTTCACATGATATAGCTTTTCAAAATGTGAATTGTCCTGTAAACAGTTATTTGCCAATAATTATGTAATATTTTAGAAATACTTCAAAAATTGAACATCACGAGAAAACAAATATATATATATCAAAATAAAAATTCAAAAAAGTTAAAATGCTTAAGATTATTTCAATAATAAATTTTAAAAATAAACCACTCATTAATTTATACATATTTCTTAGTTATAATATTTAAAAATGAATTTCTTCCATTGCATTTTCACATGTTGATCAATCCGAAGCTTAATATTTGCGTTGATGAAAATGAAATTCAGGATAGTACCTAGTTATTTAGGGTCACGTAATGTGGATGTCTTACGTGAAAAAAGGGGGCCACATAAGCTAGTGAGGGAAATAATGGATCAATCAATTAGTAGGGATGACACAAGTTTAATCCACAAATTGGTACCTGAATGTAATTTTTAGAATAGACCTGAATTTACAAATGAGTCCTAGAATATAAAGATATGTTCTACATCAATGCAAGGTCTATCTCAAATTAATGTTTTGACCACTTGACTTCCAATAGATTCTTCATATCTAGTAAGAGATATTTCCAAATCTAATTTTTAGAAAATACATCTAAATTAGGACCAAAATTTAAAATAGCCTTGTGGAATAATGATATATTTTACATTAATGTAAAGTTTATCTCAAATTAATTCTTTGCCAACTTAAGAATTGGTTGATTTTTCATCTAAAGATATGTTTCACATTAATGCAAAATCTTTGTCAAATTAATGTTTTGACCACTTGACTCCTGATAGATTCTTCATATCTAGTACGAGATACTGCCAAATCTAATTTTTAGAGAATACATCTAAATTAAGACCCAAATTTAAAAAAGCCTTATGGAATAATGATATGTTTTACATTAATGTAAAGTTTATCTCAAATTAAATCTTTGACCGCTTAACAATTGGTTGATTTTTCATCTAAAGATATGTTCTACATTAATGCAAAGTCTATCTCAAATTAATGTTTTAACCACTTGACTCCTAATAGATTCTTCATATCTTGTATGAGATTCTGCCAAATCTAATTTTTAGAGAATACATCTAAATTAAGACCCAAATTTAAAATAGCTTTCTGGAATAATGATATATTTTACATTAATGTAAAGTTTATCTCAAATTAAATCTTTGACACTTAACAATTGGTTGATTTTTCATCTAAAGATATATTCTACATTAATGCAAAGTCTATCTCAAATTAATGTTTTAACCACTTGACTCCTAATAGATTCTTCATATCTAGTACGAGATACTGCCAAATCTAATTTTTAGAAAAGATATAAATTAAGATCCAAATTTAAATAGCCTTGTGGAATAATGATATGTTTTACAATAATGTAAAGTTTATCTCATATTAATTCTCTGACCACTTAACAATTGGTTGATTTTTCATCTTTTGTAGAGAGATGGAATGGTTGCAAATTCCAAGTTCGCTTTCTATATGTAGTAACTAGATAAGGGAAAACTATGAGTCTTTATTATCTTAATACTGTTAAGTAAATTAATATTATCGTTAACTATAGGAGGGAGAATACATAGTAAAAAGGCAAAACTTTGGTCCTTTTACTTTAATATTTGGTTTCTTTTCACTGAAAGATACAAATATAAAAAATCAAATGAAAAAACTATGAGTCCGTTAACCAAAATTAGCACCTATAGATAAACCCTATGTTTATTTTTCAATAAAAACAGACACTAAAAGTCAAATGTCATCAGTATTTGGGGTCATTGAATAAAATTAGTAAATATCTATTAGTCTTTTGTGTCTCTTGAACAAAAGAAATTAATATTGTGCTTATCTTCCAACGAAGGAGATAAATACAAAAAGTCAACTGGCAAAGTTTAAAACCTTTTAACCAAAATCAATTAATATTAATTAATTTGTGTTTATCTTAACAAAACAAAAAGTACTAAAACTGAACAAGCACACTTTGAGTCAATTACTAGGAGTCTTTTACTAGAATTTGTATATATATATATATATATTGTGTTTATCTTTAAAAAAAATCAAATACTGAAACTCAAAGACTTTGAGCCTTATAACTAGAATTAGTAAATATGCATATAGTTGTGCTTATCTTCAACAAATATAATTTAATATTATGTTTATCTTCGACAAAAAAAAAAAAACACACCAGAACTTAATTGGCAAGACTTAGAGTCCTTTAACTAATATTGTATTTATCTTCAATCAAAGAAATTAATATATATCATACCAAAAGTCAACAAGCAATGCAAAAACTTGGAATACTTCAATGAGAAGTTAATATCGAATACATATAATATTGTATTTATTTACAATAAAAGAAATAAATAAGAAAACTCAACAAGAAAATTTTGGTGCCCTTTTAGTAGGATTAGTAAATACACATTAACTTTATGTTTTTTACTAAAAAAATATCAAAAGTCAAGTGGTAAGACTTTGAGTGTTTTAATAAGAATTAAAAAATAAACACTAAAATTGTGTTTATCTAAACAAAAGAAATTACTTCTGTATTTATCATATAATGAGAGAAACAAATGCCAAAAGCCAATAGGAAAAACATGTAGTGCTTCAACTAGAATTAGTAAATAGTCATTACTTTTGTTTTTATATTCAATAAAAAAATTATTATTATGTTTATCTTCCAATGAGAAAACAAATACAAAGAAGCCAACATTCAAAACTCGAAGTCTTATAATATGCAAGTCACATGCTTTCAGATATCATTTAATAAGAGTCACGTAAGCTTGCAGTGGCCAGATTCAAATAGGCATGGCGTTGAACAGCTCGTGGGCCGGCTCGGCACAGCCCATGCTGGGCACAGGTAGGGCCAGCCAGGTGATAATGTGTTGACATATTATATAACCTATTATATAACTCTGAGGTTCAATGATACCATGTTAGGTGATAATGTGTTGACATATATATGCCGGTGGTCCCACTTCAGATTAATTGGGACAAAAAAAACCTCACATAAACTCTTCATTTTGTCATTTTTAAGGAGCTTGTCATTATAGATTTGTTGTCAATTTTTTTTAACGGTAATAAAAACTTTCATTAAAAAAAGGAAAAAAATACAATAAGAAGAAATAAAAGCGACAAGAGATACACATTGTCACGGCCCAGTTTGTTGTCTTTGTAAACTTCATTCTGTGCCATAAACCATCCAAGTTTCACATTGACTAGATTCACAGCAAGGATAGGAAAAGGAAACAGTAATACTAACTAGATGTTATGCATTGTCCAAAATGCTACTGTATCTAACTACTAATGAACTGGATTGGTAAGAAAACAAGAATGCATCAGTCTCTAACAACTAATGAATTGGACTGGTAAGAAAACAATAGTATTTAACAAAATGTGATAAAATCTAGTTGTGAGTCCTGCAGGTGTAAAACAGGCCGCGCCTTGGTGGGCTGAAACGGCCCATAAAAATTTGCGGGACTGTGTCATGCCGTGCCCAAGTTGACTAGGGGTTAGCCCAGCATGGCCCATGGCACGACTTATGCAAAATCACTCAACTTTTCAAAAGAGACAAAAAGACTTTTCAGATCAGATTTGTCCGTTTACATTTTTAGCAATGTCCTCTAATCCTTTATCCAAAATAAACAATCAGTTGATTTCTTTCTTCCACGTCTTCCATCTAGATATAAGAGAACAAGGATGATCGAATAAGGTTTAGGAGGTCTATTGTCCAACATTGCAATGTTGTTTCCTTTTGAATAGTTAGTCTATCTTTTGGTTTGTGGATGTAACAATAAGGTGTTTTCATGATCCCAAGTGACCTTTTATCTATGCGTTGAATCACTTCATGATGTGTAAGCAATCTCGTTCAATTTTTACGGCTTTATGAAGCACCTGCACATATAGACAAAATCCAGGGATAAAAACTTCTAATTCAGCTTTACATGGTGTAGTATCATCTACTTCAAAAGGGTGCACTTGTGCAATGAGAAGACTCGGCACTAGAGGAAGAAATTATTCTAATTTTCCATGCAGCCCCTTTTTGACCATTTTATACAAAACACTTTCTTCAAGGAAAATAAAAATAATAATTTTCCTTAGTAGATAAGATTTTGATTTATTCTTTGAAGGGTATGAACGTAGGATTCCACTCTTATTAAAATTGAAATCCGTAGACGAGAATCATCTCACTGCACAAACGCACCGTGCAGTAGCAAACCATGCGAAAATTAATTCATTAAGATTTTTTATTGACCCTCCAACGCTTCATAAGCTTAGTGGGTTCTAAGAAGAGTAATCAAGCTCTAAAATGAGTACTCCATACCAATTGACATTTCGTCTGACTTAGAAAAGCTCTGGGGTTTCAAATTTTGTATTACATCAGTGGACTTCAAATAGATGAACCAATAGTGGGGCTAATGGTAGAGATGAAAATTTTAAAACGACTCCATACCAATTTACGTTTTTTGAGAGTACCAGACCCTTAACACACCTAATAAGATCGGATCCGAATTAAGAACTAAAATTACATATTCTTTCAACATCTGAGTCAGTCAAGGTGGGATTTTTATTACTTAGTAGAGAGATGGAAGAATCATGGTAAATATTCAATTAAAGAACACTGTTAGCATTGTCACCAAGCAATGCATTGCTGGTTAGGGATCCAATTGGGAGTGGGTGAGTTTGGGTCCTTGTAAAAAGTAAAAAGATATGAGCCTCAGCTGTTTTTATATTTTGGAGTACACCAGGAGTCAAAATGGGAAAACTCTTCATCTTGTAATCATTGTTACAAACATGCATTAGTTTTGCATTGCTTTAAGAAGAAAAAAGAAGGAAAGATACGAACTTATTTAAAATATGCATACATTATACAGTGATAGCCTCTAGATCTAGGGAATAAACCAATCGACCTGGATTGAATCAAATGATAACCTGGATTTTATTCCAATCTTATAGTGGATACAGGTCCCAACCTGGAATTTTTTTTACAAAAAAGTCCAAATCTAAAATTTGATGCCCTCAACCTTCCAAGAGCAATGAAGGAAAAGTCATTGATATTCACTAACATCACCAATCCTATTGACGACCATTTTGATGTCTCCAAAGACAAAATTGCCACCTCCATCTCTGCCCTTTTAGGCAATGTGGTAGAAGACACCAGAAATTCAGAGTCATAAATCCAGTTGATGATGGAAGCAGAGGATCCTAATGGAGGAGACTATTTGTCTCTACCTCAGCCAGTTACAGGGATGGACCTGGCAATTATCTCTTCGGAGATCCAAAGTGGCCGCCCAAGGATTATGTGATACAGGTCAAGTGGCGTAGGGCATTTGATTTTGGCTCAAGATTGATGGTGTGCCCAAGAAAGCTCCAAAGACTGGTTTAGATCCTAATAGCATATTATGCATTGATATTTTTGTTTGGCCTCCACCTAAGCCGTTTAGGAAGGCCCAAAGCAAATCTTAGGCAACAAGAAAACTTCACTATTATGCCTTTCATGCGGGGCAGAATTTACACAACGAGGAATTTATCTGCCTTAGGGCCATTATTGTTGCGGTTGTTGTTCATCGAGGCTTCACCTGAGCCTCGTCACTGGTGCAAGTTCGGATTATGCCAAAGTATGAATAAACCGAAAGGGAAAAATTTTTTTTTTCTTTAGTATGAATTTTTCTCGCTAGCATTTGTTTAAATAAAGAGAGGATGGTAGAAAGCATTATGTACTCCGTAAGGACTAATCCTTATTCGTGAAAATCAGGTAACCTAAGGACCAAAGGCCAACAGTTGGAAGCTGGAGTAGCGAGGGATAACTTGGGTTGTAAAAAAAAATTGTAAAAAGCATTGCTCAAAGGAAAATTTACATAATAACTCCTTCAAAAGTCAACATTACAAACCATAAGTAGTAAATTAAATTAATACTGAGTGTATTTTCAAAGAAAGGATACAAATTTGTCTATCATTGAGGATGATTACATAAGGTCGAACACATAGCCCACCGAGACTGTCAAATCTAAATCATTCATGTTATGAACTCAAATCATCATCTGAGTTTTTTTTTTTTTTTTTTCTGGTTTCCCTTGCATTTAGAATTAGCACCCTCTTTTCCTATTTTTAATCAAAAAAGATGTTTGACACCACAGCGAGCCATGATATGAGCAGAAAGGCATAAACGTTTCTACTTGTTGCAAGGCACAACCTTAATTGTCTTATGATTCTTCCATGTTGATGGTACCCTTGACTGTATAACGTTGCTGGTCTTTTTTAATTAATCCATTCTCCTGTCTGAGATGCAACAAAACTATATTCCTGAAAACTATTACATATAGTATGGTACAATGCAAATTGTGTGCATAAATGTCTCCTACAGAGCAAACCTCAATGCAATGGTGCAAAAGCAGAAAAACCCAAAGAAGTGATAATGTGAATTGTTTTTGCAATTTCCATCGAATGCATGTTTCAAGTAGCTTGCCACAATGAGTGCTACTTCGCAAATTAGCCAACCCTGGATAAGAAAGCATGAGGATTCGATGTTGATGGTGTGTATTTTATCAGATTCTTATACTACTTGGAGTATACATGACCAAGATTCAGTTTTTTGGAAGTGTATCATGACCATGATCAAACCCTACCAATTCACAGCCCCATATGAATGCATGTATCATGTAGAAATAAGCAACTGACAGAAAAGTTCTACATCAGCGTATCAAGATGGGCCTAGATTCAGCACGGAGTTACCTAAGGATAATGAGTAAACCTGAAATCAGACCTATTCATTATCAAGGCAACCTCAACGAAGCCCATCCCAACCCCATCAAGCTTTTATTTCTTAAAAAAAAAAAACCAGCTTAAAAAAACTCTTCCCTCACACCTATCAAAACTTCCCAGCAAATGTGAAACAACACCAAAGTGGATTTTGAAGATGAAACTACCACCACTCACACCTGGATCACATTCCTCTCACAATCCTCTTTCCAGCCATTTCGCACTTTTTCAAACCCTTTCATATTCATCAATGATTGAGATTTGAGACCGTTTATGATCATACAAGCTAAATGAAGAAAAAAGGGGGAAAAATACAATCCACTCACACTCTTTTTTCATAATCTCTTCAAGCTTTTCTTTCTAGCATCCATCTTCTTCTTATCCACCTGGACTTTTGCACCAGTAGCAGCTGCTGACAACCCTTCTTTCTTTTCAAATGCTGCCACAGCCTCAACTGGTGGGGCAGTGATCATGTTATGATCATTAACAGGTAATGCTCCTTTACTTGCGGCCACAGGGGGTAGCAATGGCGCATTTGTGCTGGAAACTGTATTGGTCTGGTCCACATTTAGAGCTGTGGTTGACTCAGATATTGCACCAGTCTTAGACTTTGGTTTTGGTTTCAGAGCATGGATTCCAGTATAAAGCCTGCACAGATAATCATAAAACTCCAGATCCTTCAATGCCTTTACACAAATGCTTAAAGATATCCAGCCAATGATAACATTTGTATTATTATTACTACTATTATTATCATCATCATCATCATTTTATTATTATTACAATAAGGCAGAACCACAACACAGTTTTAATTTTCAACTAAACAAGAAACTGCCGCACATGAAAGAGCCATGGAAGAGAATGCAGGCTTAAAGATTTAATAACTGATGAAGCTGACATGCAAAGACCCAAAGCAGCCCCCTGCAATCAAGAAAAGGGGGCGGCTGTAATCAAGAGAAATGATATAATTTGATCTTAGAACCTTTTTTATTATTTTTGATAAATTATCTGGAACCATGTGCATGATAGGCAATAACAAGCATATCATTTACCCACTGGGGAAAAGAGGCCTACCCAATCTTTAAAGAAACAACTCAGTTGGACCATAAAAATGAGGGTGAAGTATTAAAAGGCTCTCACCTGGCATGCCTTGCATACTCTTCATAATTTTCGAGCAACATCTTTCCTGCCTGCTCATTCAGAGCTGACTCTGGGAATGGCTCAATCAGTAAACACCTAACCACCTGTCACATAAACACAGATTGGTCACAGTCAGGATTGAAGCCGAGCAACCACACAAATATCCCAATATCTTTGAAGGTGTTTGGTCCTGGCACTTCTGGACGACCTAAAAGCACCAGCACCAGGACACGTGAAGGCAGTTGGCTTAGGCAGTGTTTGGGTTCTCTTCTTGGCTTTTAGGAGACATAAAAGTGCAAGGGCCCAAAAGCACCAGGAAATGCCAATGGATGTAACTTAACCAAAACATTTGGAGACAAATCTAATCCCAAAATCAAAATGAAATGAAAAATATAGTTATCAACTCTGTGTCTTAGGCACAATGCTTACCCTGTGTACATATATCTCTATATCTATATCTAAACATTCTTATAATCAGCAACTTTGTATAACAATTCCTACCCTCTGAACATAATATATCTCCACATTCTGACTATTTACCTGTGTATTAGACTCAATTCCTACCCTCATGTGAACATATTCATATCTACATAGGTGCACACATATATTTGTGCACACCCACATAACTACAATGTCTAGGACCCAATTCAACCCGGTGAACATATCAAGGGTTGAAAATGTCTATAACTACATGTGTGCGTGCACAGTGCACATATAGAGATAGTCAGATGAGAATCCCCCCCCCACCCCCTGCTTTTTTTTTTTTTTTTTTTTTTGCCAGGTTTTGTGATCTGGGAAGCACCATCCACAACTCACATAACAGGACGTCCAAAGGAGCACAAGAATGCCATCCACAGATCTCCCACCTCTGGGAAGGTGTCTTACCCGGTGTACAAATTGTGGTTCCATTGGAAGGATACTTTATGGGCCAATTCATTAACCATTCTATTTGAGTAATGCCCTTCAAAACAATTTTCACATTCAAGGACAATTAAATATGCAATGAACCACCAATACGTTATATAATTGGCTAACCCATATGTTCAAAGAATAAGGATTAAGGTGTTTGCTCTTGATTGATATTGATTGGCAATCATAACTTAAAGCGCATTAATACCATTTATTAATTGTTATAAGATGCACATATTTGGTTTTGGAGCTGAGTTGTGGACCCCTTGTGAGAGACAACCATCAGGAAACAACCCCAAGCACATGCAGTCCCTCCTTTTTAGGCACATGGGAAACCAAATAATCAATCCAACCCTGACTCATCCGTATGCTCAATGAATAGGGATTAAGATGTCTGCTTCAGATTGATGTTGATTAATAATCAGTACGTATAGAGCATCGCTTTAAACCCAATAAAATGACGATGGACCCAAACTCACCAAAATGACTGGAGAGGAAATCTCCCACCCTTCTTTTTGACGTTTATGCTCTCATTCCGTAATATCATGGAATGTCAATTATTCAATGATATCATGAAATGCACCTTTTTCTAAAACCTCTTAAATAGTTAAATGTCAACCAAATCACTATATGCTTTTACTTTTTGCATTTTTCTGTGAAAACCTTCCCTTCAGTCCTTTGTCTTCTTCTTTAAGTCTCATCCCCATTTGTTCCTTTTTAATCCATTCCCCATTTGTTCTTTCTTAATCCATTGAAGAGGCATGTGATCACAATTAATCTCGCCTCAATATAGTAACTGCCTTTTTCTCCTTTTTTTCATTTTAGTGTTTATAAAACTTTAAAACACTTTTCTCTTATTTTCTTTTTGTAGGTTTTTTGTGTCCCCATTAAACAAGAACGTTTTTACAACTGAACAACTGTTCTATACACTTCTTTGCATTTTTCTGTGAAAAGCTTTCCTTTAGTTGTCTTATTCTTACAGTAATCAAAAAGCCTTTATTTTATTTCTATTTGTAGGGTTCTTCTTTTTAGTGTTTTTAGTACTTTTAGAGAACAATGAGTTTCATGCATTCCGACTTATCATTTCCATGAGTTCCATTCACAAAGCATGCTAAGTGATACCATCCATTCATAAAGAAAGTAAAAAGGGCTTCACAACAATTGGATCGACTGACATGTCTGAGTTGGCTGTACATAAGTGCTACTGCTTGAACCACTGGAACGAGGACTAGTAATAGGCAAACCAAATTTCTAGAGTTAATTATTCCACTGGAACTATCGACCTCCATTGCATCATTTGACTTTGTCACTGGCAAAAAGTGCTGCTTCGAGGACCTATATGAAAACCTCTCCACCAAGGCCCACAGAGGCAACAAAATTGCTCTACATGCATGCCATTATAAAAGTGATAAATGAAAAACAAGATAAGAAAACAGCCCCGAGACTATATAAGAGAAAGAAGACAAGTGATACATGAAAACGAAGCTAAGAAAACTGACCCAAAAATGTATAAGGTGAAGAAACTTATCCCACAACAATGTTATCAATCAAAACAACATGGCATAAAAAAAAAAACCATAATATCGTTAAACTGTTGACTGATTATTACAATCCTAATGCAAAACTGCAATCCAGAAGCTAAATCCTGTCTCAGAAAAATCTCCTCTAGGTAATCACGGCCTCTAACTATACATTTACAAATAAGTCAAGATCACCAACTTGATGGTGGGCCCCTTTGTTTTAGAAGATAAAAAAAACATTCCATGATATAAAGACGATACAGAAACCCTAACAAATAAAAAACAAAAGAAAAGTATTCTAAGGTCCTATAAAACCTATAAAGGGGGGAAAAGGAGAGAAAATGGAGCTTACTAAATTGAGAGGAGATTAGCGGGGACCACATGCCTCTTTAATGGATTAAAACTGAACAAACGACGATAAGACCATATGAAAAGACAACTGAAGGGAAGTTTTTCATAGAAAAATGCAAAAGATGAAATTGAATCGTGGTTGGGTTAACATTTTAAGAGGTTTTATATGATGGTATGGGGACAAAAACGTCAAAAAGATTTTAAAAGGACAGGAAGTCATCTCCCGTCATTTTAATGAGTTTGGGTTCTTGGTCATTTATTAGGTTTTATGGGGATTTTTTTGTAAAAATCCCTATCATTTATTAAAATGGTAATAGATGCGCATATTTGATTTTGGACACACACACACATAAATGCTCAATTGCATACTCCCCTGTGAAAAGCAACCATGCAACCCACCCCACCCGCTTCTTCTCTCTCTTCTCCTTTTTAGGCATGTGGGACTCCCATGATCAATCCAACTCCCTCACTTACTAAACACACAACCAAATTAATTGGCACAAGCCCAAAATTTGACACTCATCCAACCAGCACTCACCATTAGATTGAAATGCTAAAAAAAGATGCCTTCTAAAACCATTAAACTTGAGGGCCATGATCAAGGGGTTATGATGATATAATGAAGCTGAAACTTTGCACGCATGTAGGTCCCATTCAAATCTTTTCATACCCTAACATAGGGCCACAAGGGGCTCCCCATGCCCAAGTACAAAGAGAATCCACACTTGAGAACAGTCCACAAGGGGGATAGGATGATCTAACACCAGAGGTCAATTGCATGAATGCATTAATGAAACTAAATGCTGGCACACAAGGGGTTATGATGATGTAATGAAGCTGAAACTTTGCACACATGTAGGTCCCATTCAAATCTTTTGATACGCTAACGTGAGGCCACAAGGGTCTCCCCATGCTCAAGTACAGAGAGAATCCACACTTGAGAACAGTCCACAAGGGGGATAAGATGATCTAACACCAGAGGTCAATTGCATGAATGCATTAATGAAACTAAATGCTGGCACAAGCTCACTAGAACTTACAAGCAAAACATGTCGCAGCCCGAGGCTTGGGTTCCAATCCTTTTTCAGCGTGTTGACACAAATCTCACCATTAGTCGCAACATTTGGATGAAAGATCTTTGTCAGAAAATACCCTACAAAAGAAGAAGATTATGGCTATGAAATGGCATGCCCTGACAAAACACAAAATAAAGGACATGCATATGTTCACAGACCTTTGGGAGGTGACTGAGGGAAGTCATGTGACAACAACAACTTCATGCGGAAAACACCATTCTCATATGGAGTTCCAGCTGCATGAGAAAGCAAGCTCTTCACTCAGGAAAGAGAAATTTCAGGAAAAATGACACTTTTCATGGTAAAATATTTGAAAGAAAAATTTCAATACCGGGTCCTTCAATATCAGCAAATATGGTGGAGAAGTCATCATCATTTATGCATACTTTAATTCCATCAGGTGGAGTTTCATCAAGATTCTTCAATTCCTTCGCAAGTTGTTTTACCACATTAGGTGGAAGATTTTCATTTGTAGCCTGCCACAAGAATCAAATGAACTTATGGTGTTAAATATATCAAGAAAAAACAACAGATGCCATCATGACAATAAGGGCACGTTTGGTAAACCGTGTTTCCACGGAAAACATACGTTTGGAAAGAGCGTGGAATGCGGAAAACCAACATCTGCATTCCCCCCCCCCCCCCCCCCAACCAACCAAAAACCCAAAAAAATCCCATCTGACTTGCAGAATCCACTGAAGCACAAAACGTGCTGCTACAGTACCACAGGCAAGGTACCAGGTGTGGGCCACAATCTGACATTTGTGGGTCCCATTAACAAAATCAGAACCGTGCAAATTGTTTCCCCTCCCAAAAATGGCTCCAAGATCAAATTTCAGCCGTTGGATCATCTTCTATGTCGAGATATTTTAAAAAACATAACCACTGCTAGAGATGCAAATCTGGACTTCTGTGGGCCCTTTTTGAAAAATCCAGACCGTTAAATCTGATCTAGAGGCCAAGAACGATTATGGGATGAAATTCAGAACATGAGACTATGTGAATCATGATATATTAACCAAAACGTTCAAAGCTGTTAATTTCTTAAAAGTTTCTTCCCTGAAAATCCTCTCTTTTGCCAAACCTGGTTTTTTTAAACAGAGGATAGCATGATTCTAAACTTCAGGAGGATTCTTTACCACCATAGAATCCCCTCATCCCCATGGACCATTGCCAAACGTGCCCTAAGGGGGAATGGAAGCAAGATTTTTGACATATAACAGATATTCACATGTTCACACAAGGCTCGCTCAGAAATACGGGTAAATGAAATACAAATTTACCATAAGACTTGCGAGCTTTTCTTGCCGGTAAGATAAAACGTTCAGCCAATATACAGATACAATGTTGTGCAGAATATTGGAATGGAAAACAGCTTCCAATGCTAAGCAAGTTTCTGCCAACAAAAAGAAAGGTTGTTAATAAATAAATATGACATAAAGTTCAGATTGTGCATCATATAATCGCCCTGAGTTGGCTGAGAATACAAATTGCAAATTTGGAACACACAAACATAGAACAAATCAACACTGCATGAATAGTGTAATCAGTAGGAAACTAATCGCACGCACGTCCTCCACAGTCATTGCTAACATTCAAATGTCTCCTATCTGAAGGATCTTTTGTTTGCTTACAACCATTCAGAAGAAATCAAACACACACAAACAAAAGAAAAATACACACAGAGCGAATCCAACGCAAGAAATCTAAATCTGTTGAGCACCAATCAAACAGGAGCAAAAAGAATCAAATCAACGGGAATGCGAAACAGAATCACAACAAAGATTCGATTTCTCGGAGATTCAGGAACCTAATCCGCCAAACGAACAGAGCAAATCAACAAGATATCGACTTTCTTCCATAATCTGACCCAAAGTGAGCATGAAATCGACAGGACAATAGAAGAATAGACGATCTCGAGCAATCACTCACATATGAACACATTAAACACTCATCAATCGAAAAGAAACCCTAAATCCCCAAAAGATCGACGAAATGCAACGAACAAAATCACAAAATGCATGAGACGAAGCGAGAGATCTCATTACCGGGATGGGAAGATCTGATTGCAGCTTCTAAATTGAGATTTCGATGGAGGAAGGAAACGGGAAGGAGGAAGATCTCACCTTTGAAATTCGAGGAGATATGTCAGAGACAGTGAGAAAGATGACGTACGTGCGTGCCTCCAGTTCAGATTTCCGTGTTTATAGTGGGCTTTGAACGTTAAGAATTACATAAGGTTTGACGAGATTGACCCATGGTCTTTTCAGAATACCGAGTTTGTCCCAAGTGGATCTACAGAAAACCTCCTTCTTAAATAAATTACCCTCGGGATTCACGTGGTGTTTTGGCCCAACGATTCAAACCAATAGAGGGGCCTGCTTTGTTAATTAAAATTTTAAAACCCTTTAGGCCCGTTTGTTAATTTTTCCTCGTTATAAAGTTAAAGTCATTTTTCATTTTACCACACAATAATCCAAAAAAGTCAAATCAAAATACCATATTTCAAAAAAATTCTTTTACCTTTTTACACAAAAAAGTCAAAAAGTTACCTTTTCATCCCACTAACTAATAAAAAATATCAATTTTTAACAAAAAAAAGTCAAAAAATTACATTTTCTTTTCACTAAAAAAACAAAATCTAATCATTAGATTGATTTAACCCCTCTTATTTTTTTATCTTTTAAAATTATCATTCACCTCACCTCACTTCATTTCACCAGTTAAATTAACAAACGGGCCCTTAAAAACGAGAGCCCACATCCTCTCATGTAGACTCATACAGCGAGAATTTAAACTACTTAAAATAAATAGTTTTTCTATCTAATTATACATGAGCCGATAATTGATGACATGATAGCATCACTTCTAGTGTAGCGTGGGATTCTCTATGTGGGTCCCACAGTAGATTTTCGAGAATTTATTAGAAGGGTATCATGTAATAGCTCCAACAGAGGATCCAGACTCTTTCTCCAATTTGTAAGTGATGGGTCGAAATTAACTTCCCATCAAATTATTGTGAACCAGGAAAGTTCATCATGTGTAAAATAATGATTAAAATAATTAAGGGTCACTAATTATAGGGGGCGTTGATCTGAGTGGAGGGACCACTGAGCAATGCAGCAAATCATGTTTGTCCATCAATTTCAATGTTAATGATGTATCATGATCCTTTTAAGCGAAGCCTAGTAGAATATCTATTAAATTTGTCGAGAAATCTATCAAACAGGGCCCACGTAGAAAATGCAACCGCCAATCAGAATTTTGGTTATCGTGAAAAAGGAGTATTGTTGTATTGTCATTAGAATGAAATTTGATCATGTATGATGCTATGATTTTGGGTGTTAAGATTTCAGAACTTTGTACAAGCTGCTTTACGGGGCCCTTTACCCATATTATCACAAGAGAGGGGAGGGAGTCAGGGAGATTTCCTCATTTTGCCATGGATCATATGTGAGTAGCTTGGGTTGGTTTAGAGCTACTGAAAGTGATTGTTGCTTGGGATGGAAGAAATTAAGTGAATAATGAGTTTGGTCACCTTTTTCAAATTTTGTTACCTCTTCTAAACTACATCTTGCAAAATTCACATCCAACAATGTTAATAGAAAAAATGTCATGCATTCCTTAAATCTTCCCTTCTTTTTTCTAGAATTCTCCCTTAAGTGAACTGCATGTATAGTTCAACGTCGCATGGTCCATTTAGGCTCATCTTTAATCAGTGCCATTCCTTTCAACCCCTCGGCTCATCTTTGATCTGATTTGGCACTTTGCTTATCAAATTGCAAGAACGTGAATTAAATCTAAATAAAAATTATGGCTAAAAGATCATTAAACTTTAGAAGTCGCTAAATAAAGGCTAGAATAATCTAATAGGGCTGGTTGATTTTTTTGCACAATCTTATTTGCAAAAAGACCTTACCATTTATCTTACATTACTAAAAATGCATCCAAGTAGGGCCCACAATTGGGACTCAACTGTCATAGCAATCTACTAGTAGGAGAAAATCCTCTTTCTACAAAATTCTACAAAGTTCATTTTTTTAAGCTCTTCCTATATGGGTGGACCCATGGGCCCATCAAACATTCCTTGGCGGTCTCTCAAGCAAAGATTGAATTTAATTTAGAGCGGATGGTGTAAAACATGCGGTGGAAAGTGGCTGCTCTCAGATGTAAACCCCTTATATGATCATTCCCTTCCATGAGATTGGGTACGTTTACTCTTTAGAATTATTTTTAAACTTTTTAGTTATAAATAAATAAATTTGGAAATTTTTATAGGGAAAAATCCATTAAACCCTTTATGAGTGAGAGACTCCCGCCAATTTTCTCTTTCTTTCCTTTTTTTTTCTTTCTTTCTTGCTTTTTCTCTATTTTTTCTCCTTTTCCTATGTACTATGGTATCCCAACATAGATGTTAGACATGCAATCCTCCCTTCTATCTTCTCCTTCTTCCTATGATCCTATCCTACCTGGGGAAGGAGGCATATGGAATGAACGTGGGAGGGGCAATCAAATCCAAACCTACTGTGATTGTGACAAGTGTTCAAATTTTTAAATTCATGCCTACCCTGATGGATGGAGATGTACACTTCACAAGGACCATTGATTTTCTCCCAGCCAGGAACAAAAGACAAAGCTTAGGAGCTTTAAGACCCAAAAGTGTAAAAATTAAAAAATAAAAAAGTTTGACCAGTGACCAGGGGGTGCGTCTTAGATTACAAGAGAATAAAAACGGCCATAAGCAGGGGCATTTTCATAATTTAACGCTACGCTAAGTTTGAATTTTAGTGACCGTTGAGATCTGGCATCGATACGCAGTTGTCGGCTAGTGGGCCATGTTACATTCATTAATCTTATCATCAGGGTTAGGATGAGTTGCCGACAGTGCAAAAGTAGCCGTTGGATTCTCTTGAGGAGGACTGGACGGTTGAGATTGGGCCTTGTTTTCAAATACTAAACTGGAAAGTGGGCTGCAAAGTTGGCAGTGGGTGGTGGAGCCGGGGAATATGTTGGGACTTTCAATTATGGGCTTATCTATAGTTCTCTGTCTTTTTATTATCTTATATTATTCTTTTGTTCGTTGGTACTTGAACATGCACTTATAAAAATGCATAAAGAAAAGGTCGGGTAGTGTTTGACCCATACTCAGGCCCAGACTGGGTTGACCCAACAGGACCTAACTCAACCAAGGGGCCGAATCCAAGTCAGACCCGCGCTAAATTAGAAACGGTTCAGCTTGTGAGGCCTTGGGTTAAGGCCTTCATTAATGTATTGGCTTATTTTTAGACTTTTAAGGACACTTTTGTGTACACATCATTTTCATGAAAAAAGGAATTACAACATCAACAAAGTCCATGGAAATAAAGTCTATGAGAAAAGAGTTCCGCGGAAGTACAAAAGTTGGTGTTTAATGCAAAATATTTTTCCTTTGTGAATTAGAGACAATGTTTTTTGATGCGGTTGCAGAATCTTTAGTAAAAACCATACAATGAGGGCGTGAAAGGATGGATGGAGAGTATAAAGAGAGGTAGAGAACTTGGAAATAGAAAGAGAGCAGAAGTGCATCATAGTAAATAAAGAGCCATAAGCCTAAATATGGGGTTGCAATCCATGGTAAAATATTGGGTGAAATGAGAAGAGAGTAAACATTTCTACAGAAACAGAAGTCTTATGATTCCCCATAAAAATGCCGTTTCCAACCTTCTCAAGAAAAAGTCTAAAGTAGCAGTGACTTGACGGAAAAGTGGTTTCAAAGAATTATGCCGCACCGAATACATTAAAAATAATTTCTCTAAAGAAAACCATCCATTTTCTGCAGAAAAGTGTTACATAAATATATCCTAAGGTTGTCCAAATCCTAATCATTAAATAGAATTAGCAATTGCCAAATTCTGCATTTAGGAAGAGGGATGCAATGAAAGCGGAGGACTTCAATTCATCATAAGAAGGGCGTGTGAGCTCCACAGAATGGATCAAACAGACACGCATACCATTAAATTATCTTAACTACCATCAGTTTAATGATTTAAGAAGGCATAAAAATTTCAATCCAACTGTGAGTATCGAGTGTAAAATATGGCCTTATTGAACTTCATGACCGGTAGCATGATAAGAAAAGTAACTTGATCATTGGTGCGCTCAGGGGCTTGAGATACATGGTACTGCAGAAATAAAAAACCATGCCGACAATTCTCACTTTTTTTTTTACCCAATCAAGAGGGCTAAGACCCAATTTTTAAAAGAGCCCGGTACACTAGGGAAGAAGGCCCACCTAAGTGGGAGGAAGCCCACATATTCACAAAAGCAGAAAGATAGGTGAGATTTTCGTGGCAGAGGGCAATTTTCATCTATGGAACTCCCACAGAGCTATCATGTTGGAATCCATACTATGCGTTTAATTTAGAAGGGTCCCATTTTTTGTTTATCGCCTGAATTGAATGTCATGCACAGTTCATGAGCTAGCTTTAGATGTGAAAAAAAAATTTATATGTATACATATTTCTACCTATATATATTATGAATCTAAATTATATGAGGAAATCTCTCTTTGGTTCTGCGACAGTCACGGTAGGATTTTTAATCAAAGGATCCGGACTCATATTATATATGTGATTACATATAATAATAATAATAATAATAATAATAATAATAATATAATATATTGCTTACATTATACTCTTGGATACAGCCACGCAGGTATGATGGCATGGAGCCAGATCCACGCGTTGAAGTTCGGGTTCGGACATTCTGCTTATGGTTTATTAAGTTCACTAAGGACATTTTTGGTCGCCGGTGAGGAACTTTAGAGGAATCCTCGAATTTGAGGAGTCCTCACGGTCTCCTATTTGAGGATTTCTCACAAATGATTTATACAGCTGAGGATTCTGCATTTGTATAAATATGGGTGTCTATAACTGAAAAAAGTTATTATAGATGCATAAATTTACATGATTGAGAATTTTCAAATCCTATCCGGTGAGATGAGACACTAGCTCAACTTTTTGAAGATTAACAATTGTCAAGTGTGAATATTTTAAGTCTGAGAAAAAAAAATCAGTGAAGGCCCTATTTGGATCTTTACTACTTAGTTTATGTGTAAATCTAACATTTTTGCAATTAAATAATTAGAGTGATAAAATTAAAATGTTTCCCTCTCTCTCTCTTTCTCTCTCTCTTCATGGCCAATTAGACCTAATCAAAACAAAGGGTTCATTTGTGATGAGAGGATTCTTTGATAGACGAAAGTTGTTATGATTTTTTGTTCAATCTGTTATTCCGTTCCTTTATGTGAGTTTTTTTTTTATTAAAGGAAGAAAAAAGAACTAATATGCAGCAGAATGTTGGCTAATTAGGAAGACACATATTCATAAGATGGATATAGCGGAAATGAGAATGCTTAGGTGGATGCATAGTAAAACTATGAAAGATAAAATTAAAAATGAGCGCTTTCTAGAATATTTAGGGGTAGCACCAATAGGGGATAAAATTAGAAAAACCCGTTTAAGATGGTTTAGGCATGTTAAGCGTAGGCCAGTAATGGCACCGGTGAGAAAAAGTTTGGCTATACAGGTGGAAGGCCCATTAAGATGTAGGGGCAGGCCGAAGAAAACATGGATGGAAGTTATTAATTCAAATTTGAAGAAGTTTCACTTATCGAAAGATTTAGCTCAAAATAGAACGGAATGGAGAAACAGAATTCATGTAGCCGACTTCAATATGATTGGGATAAGGCTTTAATGATGATGATGATGAGAAGGGTTTGGTTTTCATAGGAAGGAGAGGAATGAAGGAATCCTTCTCCAACAAAAATAGAAATATACATAGAGTGGATTCCTCTCATTGCACAAACAAATTCTACCATTTGATTTGAAAATATTAGATTTGGCACAAAGGGAGGGAATTATTTGATCCTTAACTTGAGGTCTTGCAGAGCATCCTCAAGCCTCTCTCTCTCTCTCTCTCTCTCTCTCTCTCTCTCTCTCTTATTCACATTTTGGTATTTCATACCATTGATGCGGATATCGTAGTAAGTAGACTGCCTCAGATATTGATCTATGGCTGCTTATGATACTTCAAAGTCCTTCGAATATCTATTCATTGATAATGACCAATCTTCACTCTATCTCTACGGTTGCATGACTATAGGCATAGTTTTTTTTTTTTCTGTTTTTTCACTCGGGCTCGAGGGCTGGGATCCAAATACATATACTAATGCTCGGGGACTAGAATCTAAATACATATACTAACTCACACATATAAAGTAATAAGGACTTGCACATATGATGATACATCCACACATGTGAGATAGAGACACTAATTAACCCATGCAAAATAATAGAGACTTATACATGGAAAAAGACACAACATAACTCGCACATGTGTAAGATGATAAAAACTCACATATGATGAAGAGAAGCCAGACTTAAACCTATAACATCCTGGTGAGAACAAACACTTCTTACTACTTAAAGTCAGGAGCTATACTAAAAGGCATAGTTATAAATGATCATGGATTGGCAGTTGGCACACACCGTTTTGTGCACCAGAAACGACTATGAAATGTGGTTAACCAAATACATGAATCTTTCTTTTATGCACGATTTGGGTAAAATGCACTTGATTTATGAAGATCAAAGTGGGCCATAAGTTGGAATGTGCATCTATTTTTGACCTTACATTTATAAGCAAATTCAACCATATTGGGACTCACTTGGATGCATCCGTAATTCCAAAGAAGGGTTTAGGAAGGGATGAACGTTGTGGAGTAGGAGTTGGCCAAATAATACTCCAATCAGATATTTCTTCAAGAAAAAAGATCATATAATTCTAAAGTTCACTGATTGTGGACAATGACTGGATCGATAGAAATTTGGTATTTGGTAGTGGCCGGTGCCAATTCATAGGGGTCCATTTGTATAAGAAGGCTTGGTAATTGATCTTATTTGTGACGGCGTGACAATCTTGTGATCATTTCCTTCCTTGGATTGAAATGCAATAAAACATGCAAATTTACAAAATCATTGTGATGATCTTGTTAGAACTCGAAATTAAATAGTTTTGGGTTGATACAGGTCGTTGCACTAGACTGTTATTTAAGCCATATACAGGTCAGAAAGCTAGAGTTGATACAATGCCCGAATCCTATTATCTCCTCACAGCTGGAGACCCATTTTCATCTATTGAACGGTGGGTGATCACCCACTCCCAAGCATACTTCCAAGCCTTGTGTCAACACACCCTTGTCATTGATTCAAAAAAGAAAAAAAAGTCTGATAAAGTACAGCGGATTTCTAAATCAGACCCTCACCCAAGTTACAGTGATCACCAACTCGATTCAAGTTCTCGAGGTTATAACTAATGCTCCTAGGTTACAAGAGTCAAATATATAACACATCTTGGAAGCTTGAAGGCAATGACAGGGATTGTTCCAGACAAAGGCCCAATGGGCTTGTCCCAGACAGACCATGATTGAGCAGCATTTCGGTCGTCCAGCTGCTTATTGATGTAAATCTTATCTACTGAGGTCAGCCCGAGGCTGTAAAGGCCCATAAAATAAAAGGCCAGCTTTAGATGTAAGTCTTTTCCACTGAGGGCAGCCCGCGGCTGTCAAGGCCCATAAAATAAAAGGCACATGCTCTCTCTCTCTCTCTCTCTCTCTCTCTCTCTCTCTCTCTCTCTCTCTCTCTCTCTCTCTCTCTCTCTATAAAAGAAATTATCAAAAATACCCTATTTAAAAATAGGCGTTTCTCCCCTCTTTCTATCCTCCAATGAGGGACAAGTTATGTTGTGACTTTTTCTTCTTTTTAAAAGTTTCATTAATTGCTTCTCCACATTCCTGATTTTTTATTCGTTACAAAAAATGCTGTTTTCACTTTTAAAAATGTCCAGGCATTATCGCTCTTATATATATATATATATAAGACCTAACAAAGTAAAAAAAGGTGTCATGAACTGTGCTGATTTTATCATCTTGCACATTAATACTTTTCAAAAAAATGAAGTGTCCATCACCCTAGTATGAGAGACATATGCTAGTTTTGTCATATATATATAAGACATTGGGTGTGGGCCTAGAGTTGGGATTCTCTGTTTTCTTTATTGCACAATCAATCACAGTCCGCCACATCAGCTGTAAACACTAGATTTATTATATGCACGAATCAAGATCCTCTATAAAAAAAATTACATGGTGACCATGGCAGGACCAATGAAGTCCCGCCACATCACTAGGGGCGTGCATGCCAGGTTGCCGCTGGTGACATGGCACGATCACTATATAATTTCTTTATATGGGATCCAGACTCCCTGTGCACATGTTCCCCCATCAATTCAAACTCTAAAATTGTATGTTTCCAGCTGACGTGGCAAGTCATGATTCGTCCACTAATGATCACTATGCAGGATAAGCGACAAAGGATATGAGCTCATGGGCCCAATGCTTGCATCAGTTTTAATAATGGGACAGGATTTGTAAATCCGATCCAACTATTAATAATCATGTCAGTGTGAATACATTCAGACCTGAATCTTAGATACGAGGGGCAAAGCTAAATGTTAGTGTGAGGATGCGACCCCACCGGCAACATTCCGGCAATCCCTTGACTTAGATTTTAAAAGATTTTATTTTAGTATTTGAGGTCATTGCCTGCACCAAACTTAAGTCCTGCAATGTTACTTTTTGGAATCGTGTAGCAATAGTATGTAAACGATTTTTTGCCAGACCAATTTGCGGTTCCATACTCAAAGCTAAGATCCAGCCTGATATACAGTTTTTCCTAATAAAAACATTTTTTTTTTGAATAATAGCATTTTCCTAGACATTATTAAGTTGTAGTACCAAAATCATGGGTAATTGTTAGTTATGGAGTTGGATGCGATCCAGACACTACTAGACTCGGATCTCGATTCGGTTGGATGCTGAGGAACCCCAACCATAGAAACTACAGCATTTTTCCTCTAGTGTTAAGATTAGACCCATCCACCTCTTTCTTCAAAAAGCTTTCAACCAATAGTTGGGATAGTATGATGAAATGCTATTTTAGGTCATTATATGCATCTGAACTACCAAACCAAAGATCGAGGAAAATGCTCCGCTGGGAGTCAACTCTCACCGTCTTAAGGTAAGAGAGACCATCGCATCAATCCAAACCATCTACACACAAGACCCCTATCCCTTTTGAATTATGAGCTTGCACTATCCGAATGAATGCACCGTTGGATCGATGGTCAAATCTTCTTTCTTTTTTTTTTAATATGAGTAATTAAACTTGTGAGTCACAGATCAATGGGCACGGATCAATGGGCTATTGCTATAGGATGAACCCCAACTTAGTAGCCCTTCGATAAAAACCTCAAAATTACAATGATTTGGATAAAACAAAGTAATGGTCCACATTCAAAGTTAGAAAGGATCAAATTGCTGGGGTTTGTGATATTCCATCCTGGATTACATTTTGAAGGACCCATCATGCCAACAATCTTGATCACCAAACTCTGCTCTCCATGATTAATGATAGATATTCAATATTTTCTCTGATATAAACAGAAAATTGCAATGAAATTAAAATAATTAAAACATAGAAAATAAAATATAATGGCACTGAAAATCAAAATGGCACGAAATATTAAACTTTCTTGAAACTTTGTAAAAAATTCTGAAAATATCATAATATTGTGTCATAACTCATAATAGTCTCTCCTTTTTTTTTCTTTATGTAATGGGGGAACCCGCTGACCCACTTTCGATTGTTCATTGGTAAACTCTTAGATACACGACACCACCTACAAGCACCATGTATCGGGTAACATTTTTTCTCATAATAGTCTCACTTTTGCTGAAATAAAATAACATCTCATGGAAATGGAATGCATGTATCCCAAAATTTCCACTACCAAGTGTACTTGTGATTTGTAATGACAATATTAAATATCGGCTAATACATATGAAAAGTATAATCAATTTTGGCATAATACCTAATTACACCTGTATCACCAATGCAATGACATGACTTGCAACCACATTCATCGTTTTTATGGATTAATCCACCTTGAACCCAATTTGTCATTAAATGACAAAACTTCAAGAAATGTCACAAAAGTCACTTGACTAAGGTCAAGTTTTTAATTTTTTTTTTTACTTTTTATACCCAAAATCCCATGTCATGATATCATGGGATCCAAACTTTAAAAAGTAATGTGGACACCTTTTCTTCTTTTTTCATTCGATATTTTTCCCTCTTCCTCACCAAACTTGAATATAAACTTGAATATGTATAGTAAATGCCTCTTTCTTGTTTCTTTATTTTCATTTTTTACATGAATTGGAGCAATTGGAATAGGTAGAAAATATTGCAATCGAAGGAATGACACCAATAAGAAAAATAAAAAATGGCATTTTGTGAAAAGAAATGCACATCTAACTACCATTTCTCAGGATCTATGACTCTAGAAAATCTCCAAAACGCTGCATATAAGCTATAATATCATGGAATTTATCAGTTTCTGTAAAATCCACTATCTGCAACTGACAAGCAAAATTGACTTTTAGAAAACATGAAAATTTGCATTTTGTGAAGAAAATACATATCTGACGGGCATTTCTGAGGTTCTATGATTTTGCAAAATTTCAACACAAAATATTGCATACAAGCCATGATATCATGAGAAAATGACAGGTGCAAGAACATCAAACCAAATGTCTCAATGCAAGTGTAGCATTCCGTTCCTAAATTTCTATTATTATTATTAGTTTAGTCCGGAAACTCCTACCAGAGCCATCTTAGACTGTGGTCCATGTGCATGATCTTCGAGTAATCTCTCACGTTGCTTGGACGAAAGGTCTTAATGCATGCAAAGTCATTGATGATAGTTTAACAACCCTTTTTAATGCATAGAGAGTCAGAGAGATGAGTGATGTTCATTTGAGAAATAAGATAAGGGAGAGGAAGGCTGAGTGCTTCAATATGTCCTCTCTGTCCTTCACAAAATTATTCCTCTTTTACAAACATCATAAGTGGAATAGGTTTGGGCAAATATATCTTTCAAATTTTCACTCAACGGAAAGGGCAAATTGGTCAAAAAGATAAAGTTAGTAGAAACCATAGTGGTTGCTTTTTTAAGCTTAATTATGGGTCAAGCAAAGTTTTAGCAAAAACACAAAATTAACCGGCTTTTCGGGGTTTCGAAAATATATAGGTGCCTTATTGTAAAAAGAAAAATTCTAGTTTGAAACCATCTATAAAAAAATAAAAATAAATAAAAAAGAAGAAGCATGTGGAAGGGAAGCTGTAACCTGGTGGTAGTTGAGAAAGGCATGCATCTGAAGAACGAGGTAGTTAGACCCTTCCTCGCGCCTAATTAAAAAGCCCCCACCTTCCTTTCTTCACCTGTGGTGTGGAACTACTCTAGACTTCTTGTGGCGTGGAACTCTGGAGAGATAGAGAGAGATGGACACTAACAAGGGGCCTGAGAAGAAAATGAAGGTGCTATGTCTTCATGGATTTCGCACCAGTGGGAGCTTCCTGCAAAAGCAAATCAGTAAATGGGATCCTTCCTTCCTATCAAACTTTGACATGGTTTGTTTGCAATATCTCTACTCTCCCTCTATCTATCTGCAAACAACTAAGAAGCCCTTTTTTTTTTTTTTTTTTTTTTGGCGCTATATGAGCTTCAATTCATCTGTTTATAAACAGATTTCTGAGTGCACTTGGGTTTGTTCATGAATTCTGTTTTAGTCATTACGATCTGATTTTAAATAGGTGACAAGTGGTCATCCATAGTTCAAGCACTTTTAAATTCAAGAACGGCCTTTCACCTTGGCATCCATTTTTATCTAAATGCCCTGCAAGATACCTGGCAATCACCTTCTCACACCTGAGGTCTACCTCCCTCATCGGAGGGCTAGGTCCCAACCCCGTAAGCTACGTACTAAAAATGAAAGAGTACTCTTAAACTCAACTTGAGTCATTTTACTGAGCCCTGTAACTCAGGCGAGTCAGGCCCGTAGTAAGTAGAGCTTTTTAACTCACCCGATTTGATGAATCAGCAGAGTTGGGGTGAGCTTCTAAACAAGAGTATGCTCAGGCCCACTTAATTCCTTGATGCGATGGCTTGGCGGGGCCTTTATCGTGGAAATATTTTATGAACCCAGACACACATAGGCAAGCCTGGCTGCATACACTGAGTCGAACTCATTTGACCCGATGCCTTTCTGAGCTTAGTCGACTCAAAAGGCGGAGTCGACTCAGGAAGAGACAAATCAGAACCAGTCTTTAAACCATGGATTTACACTATCTTGACTCTGCTTAAACAATTATTTTTCTTACTTAACCATTACCTTCAGTGACCCTTCAGGCCGCATCCACTCATGCAAACTGGGTAAGTTTGATTGAGTCATTGGTAGATTCTACAGACTCATTTGACTCAGTTCCCCGAGTCAAGTCGACTCGGCCATATCAAGGCAAGCCGAGTCAAATTTTACTAGGAGCCTTGGGTCCTTTGTGCCTTTAAAATGAATCTTTGGTGCTCCGGAGGATTACCATATATCATTTACATAAATCAACTGTCTGCAGGTTTTCCCTGATGGCATATTTCCAGCAGGAGGGAAGTCTGAAATTGAGGGCATTTTCCCACCACCTTATTTTGAGTGGTTCCAATTCAACCCGGTGACTACTATTCTACTTTTTCTTTTGCATCTTTTTGGTCTTTTCTTTTAAATGCCAATCTTCACACAAAGACCCTCCCGAATGGTGGCACTATGGAAGATCTCCACAGGGACCCATATTTTGTTATCAGAATCGTTCATTCATTGGGTCAATTGTAAAGGGACATGCAAGATTTTAGTCCCATCAGTAGTTATATATAAAGTGGACTAAACTTTCAGATAGTACCGCACACTACCAGAACTGGTTTTCTTTCTTCCGGGCATCTCATGATAGCTTCAATTTTTTTATGACAAGTGCATTTTGGGCCGGTTGGGTCAGGTATGAGCATCAACCCTAGCCCAACTCAGAATTGCACATGGTTAAACCGAAAACCTAATTCGACCTGAATGTAACATAAACAAACCCATTCACAGCCCACTGAAAATTGTAGACTCACATACCCGATAATAATTTGAGCTGGGTCAGCTTCACTAGCCGAGTCGATATCTGAAAAGCAAATCCCAACTTCACTAAAATCCATTGGAGGTTCTAGATTCCACGCCCAGTTCTGACCCAAACCGGAACAAGACTAACCCAGACCCAAACCGGAACAAGACTAACCCAATACACATTTAGTCGAGTTGGTCATGTGGGTTTAGTAAAACTCGGCCCAAGTAGCACCCCCTAACTTTAATGACTACTATCAGCAGTAATGATGGGTGATTTGTTTAATTGATTAGGATTTTACGGAGTACACAAACTTGGATAAGTGCATCTCCTACCTGTGTGATTACATAACCAGCAATGGCCCATTTGATGGACTGCTTGGCTTCTCTCAGGTATGTGTGTAATATGGTTCTCGTTAGCTATGAAATGCAAGAATAATGAGCATAGTTGGCTGCCTATGACTACGTAAATATAATTTCATCTGATTTCAATTTTAAAGTGTTTCATCTTTTTTTTTTCTACTGTGAGCAAAATTTTTGAAGGGGTCAATAGTAATCCCTTTCCATTTTATAATAAATCTAAGCACGATCAGTCCAATAGGACAAATGTGGCAAGGCTGGTGCCGGATTATATCTAAGGCAAGTTGCAACTTGAACATTAAATCATTGAACTTATGTTGAGCACCTATTTTTTTGGCCGAAATCACATGGTTAATAATGACTAACAGAGGTATCAGATTAATGAAACCCACCATGCCAAGTGCTTGAATTGACAGATTGATTGTATTTCTTTCTACCTGCTAGCTTATCCTTAGGCGTGGCGTCACATAAAAAATTGTGGCTTTCAATCAAAACACCCAACTATGGTTAAAGCTGTGCATGACAATTTTCAAACAAAGGCAAAAAGAATTTTAAAATTAAGAAAAAGGACACAATTTCATTGATGTGGCATGTCTTTATTGAAAGCTACAGCCTTTAATGATGCATAGGGCTCGTCCGTTGACAACAAAGACACTCTTTTATATGACATGCACATTCATGTAAAATCGTTACGTATGCTTTTAATTACATTTTTATATTTATTTTTTTACTTTTTTTAAAATAAATTTCTATTAAAAAAGGATTTCTTTCTCAACCCTTTTAAACATTTTTTTTTCATGTTCGCCACTAGATTTTTCAAAAAATTAAAATCAAACCTTTGAGCATACGCACATTATTTGATGGGTCTTCCGCAATTTCTCCTTTCTCTCAACATCTTTGCATGGTATGAGGTCAGGTTGACAAAAAGACTATTATTTATAGTCTGTAAAAAAAAAAATAATGACTGTCATATGCATTCTCACATGGCCCTCTTTGAAATTATACAAAAGTCCAGGACCATTTTGAAGATTTCCATACCAATGTTTATGTAGATGTTGTAGGAAATTAGAGTAATTACGTTGAACTCTTTGCAAATCTCATGTTCTGACCGCCTTTTCCCTTATTTGTATTTTTCTCAATGTCAGGGAGCTACATTATCAGCCCTTCTTCTAGGCTACCAAGCGCAGGTGACAACATCAAATGAAATAAATCCTAATGAAAATTCTCCTTTGATTTTATTTTATTGTATTCTTGAAAATTTCAAGATTTCTGAAACAAACCCAATGATCTGATCTGACAGGGGAAGTTGTTGAAGGAACATCCACCCATCAAGCTGTTGGTTTCAATCTCTGGCAGCAAGTTCAGAGATCCTAGCATTTGTGAGGTTGCCTACAAAGACCCAATCAAGGTGAGGTCAGTGCACTTCATTGGAGCCAAAGACTGGTTGAGGGTGCCATCTGAAGAACTAGCTACTGCCTTTGACAACCCTTTGATCATAAGGCATCCACAGGGCCACACAGTCCCCAGATTAGGTGGGTGGCCCACTCATCATCCTTCATTTTGGAAATTATAAATTTGCACAGAATTATCAGCATTCCCCTGTTTTCTAAAGGCCTGCAATTGGTCAAGATTCTTGCTGAAAAACATGCAAGCCAAACAACTTCTTGTCTAAGTGACTCGGTGACTGAGTCTGGGTTGAGGTGAGTAAATAGAAACTCGGATAGAAATATATATATAGAATTTTAAAAAGAATCCAATATTGCCTCAGTGACTTTCGGCTGTGTCTCTTCTAACAGTCTTGAACAGAAAACCCGATTTGACCAAGTTGTTAAAATGCTACATTACTAGCACACATCGAGTTAACTCGAGTTTGATGAGTTGAGTCAACTTGGCCAAGGGGAATCATGTATTTATGTGTCTTTAATCTTTTAAACATTGATAAAAATGCCAAAAGTTCCCATTTATTGACATTGCACCTAGGATCACTGAGGACAATAGTGTTGGATGTAAGGTGCAATTGTTGATAACATTCAAGATGCAATTGCAGAAAACATTCAGCCACAAAGGGGGAATTACAGAGCACATAGTATATATTCAGACGATCAGGATCATCCACTCGTTGTGGACTACATGGATGGTCTAGATTGATAAAAGCGATCCCCCATGTGCCCCAGTTCAAGTAGACAACAGCAAAGCATATACTGCCCAAATGCACTAAACCATTTCCCATTCAATCATAGCTTTCAAACTCATAACCGCATCTCACCTGAGAAAAGACGAATCATCCCAGACTCAACAGTTCACCAGGCAGAAGAAGTCAACTGAGTCTGACCAAGCACTCACACTCACCCCAGTCACCAACTTTTTTTTTTTTCTTTGGGTAACAGAGTCACTTACTCACTCGACTATCTCCCAAGTCAAGTCAGAGTTTTAAGTTTGTAAACCCTGATTCTAGCAAGGATTTGCATCAAGTAAAACATAACATGATCAGAGAATCCAGTATCTATGCATAGCACATAATGCAGTAATGACTAATGATTCATGGGTGTGGGTGCTAATTAACAGATGAAGCAGCAGTTTTACAACTTAGAAAGTGGGCCATGAGCCTCCTACCGATCAGTGCACCGGAGGATGGGCATGTCAATCAAAATGGAGTAGATGAGATCACAGAATCTAAGCAAGAAGAAGCTGCAACTGAGAGCAATTTCACAAAAGCAAAGAGCATGAGCAGCACTGAAACTAGTGTCGCCAACAGCGAACATTGTAAGGAGAATGGGGATGCAAAAGCAGTCGAATCCAAAAAAGATGAACCAGAGAAGAGAGAAAATACTGTCGCAGATTCATCAATGAAGACCAAGGCCAGCAATGAAGAGGAAAAGAGAGCTTGAGATGGTTGTGTTTTCCTCGCAGAACACTACTTCTATACTATTTGCTACAAAATAATAACTCCTCCAATGTACGAAAAGCCAAAGGGTATGGTCACTACTTGATTACACCATTAGCATTGTAAGATTTTAATTAGTTTCCTATTTCAAGAATAGGTGGATTCCAGATCTAGTCAATGCCCAACTTTACAGTAGGTTCTTCTAATAGGACTCAATTTTAAGGCAGATGAAGATGATTCATTTGAATGTCCCACTGCGAATAATTACCCCAGAATATATGAGCAATATACATGTGACGGTCAATATAAAGAAAAACTCAAAGCTAGCCATAAATGATAAACCACTGTTCAGGAAAAACAAAAAGCTAGCCATAAGCCCTCACAAAACTAAAATTTGAATTCACCATTGTACAAAAATAAAATGGGAGATGAACCTACTAGATTAGCCTTTGGACCTTTGGCTTCCAGCCCGGGGGTTACCCAATTCTGACGATCAAGGACTATTTTCCAATTGATACATACATGGCCGCACACATAATATCCAGATAATGCAAGGGGTGAGAGTCGAACTTGAGACCTAAGGTGAGATGTAGATAGCAAGTTTGGTGCAGGGATGGTGTTTGCACATACACACTTATGCACATTCCATAGATTTCCTTTGCCAAACTTAATTGGGGTGAATCTATCATAGTATTGGAACATCAAAATTATTTCATGATTCTTTCTGTTGGAACTAAATATACGTTTGCTATTGTGAATCATTTATTGGGTTGAAAGCATCTTATGAATAATCAATGGAAATAAGATGTCAACTTTACAATTGGGTCGTGCCTATTTACAATATTTTAATCAGAATGATGCCCTCTTCCATGGAGACATCAACCACCATCACAAATATATCGTTTTGGGTCCTGGGCTGTAGCTCAGCCAATTAAGGATTTGTCTTGAGGGTTAAGTGGCAGTGTATTCATCCTTTTGTTTTTCTCTGAAAACTTGGATGAATGTCCCAAATAAATTAATTTATACATGATATAAAAGCTCCACACCACCACCCCACCCCACCCCCCCCACAAAATGCTATGCACTAAACACTTTCTTCTGGGGCACACCTGGGCCGCACTTGTCAAAAGATCTCCTGCGCCACCTACCAGTGCATGGTGACAGACGCTTGAAACATCATCCTAACTACTTTAACTACTTTATTAATGGCTAAAAGTTCTCAACATTCAAAACAAGTGTAAGTTAATCCAATGGACACCCAAACTCGGGATCAAAGACCATCGGCCATTTTGTGGGAACCGGACAAGGGGTGTATACGGTTCGAATTGGATCGGATTGAGCCAAATCTATCACCAAACCGTTACCTACGGATTGATGGTTTTATAATCCGTCACCCTTTAAAACCAATCCAAACCGAACCGTGGATCAACGGTTCGGATCGGTTAAAACCGTTCAATCAGTTGGCAGAGCCTATGATAGGAATTCTTTTGCAATAAAATAGAAGTAAAAGTTATAGGTGGCCCATTGATAAAACTTGATCATAGGTGGCCCGTCTTTATCCTTCCTACGTAACTATTCCCAAATTATTAGATGAAGTCATTGTTAAGATCAACGTGTTGGACATATTCATTTTATGAAATGTCTTGAAGAGACCAAGTTTTGAAGAGATTTAAAAAGGACATATTCAACCATCCTATAGGCTCCCACAAGGTGATTATAGTATAAAATAACTACAACATCACCAGATATATAATACAGAATACAAGTAATAATAGAAAGATCTACAAGTAGATACCTCAAATAAAATCGTTAAGCAAAACCCTTAAATTTTGAATACTTCAAAAGCATAAATAACTGGCTAGAATATATCAAATTAGTTTTTTAACTGAATCACACTCTTCTAATCCAAAGAGAATTGTATTACTAATTTCATCAAGTCTTTAAAGGATCCTAACAGAAACTCACTAAAAAAACCTTAAGAGAAGAATAAAACAAAGCACACAAAACACTTAAACCTTCTAGAAGATATTTTGCAATGGGTACCACACAAAACACCTAAACTTTCTGAAAGAAATTATTGTCTTTTAATCTTTTTTATCCAAAAATAAATATATATTTTTATTTCAACGGATTGAATCGATTTAAATTCATGGATTAAGGATAAAATCCGTCACCAATCCATTACTAACGGATTATGATTTTTTTAATCCGTCACCAATTCATTAACCATCGAATTGGTTAAAAAACCACGAATCGGATCAGATCAGACCCGTTTAACGGATTGATGGATTTTTGTACACCCCTAGGCTGGACTCTGCTCACCTTACCATCTAAAACAATCAAATACATAAAACTAAAAACTAATTTAAATTTAAAAAATTAGTAAAATTAGTAATGCAATGCATACCATGAGATGTTAAAGATTCTAATGCATGTTTCACCCTAATCTAATGCATCCTAAAACTGAATTAATGGCTGAAATTAAAACTCGAATGATGTACGAAACTAAAATAAATAAATAAATAAAACGGAAGCAAAAAAAATTTTAAAACGAAGGAGATATGCTTAAATGAACATGGACCTCGGGAAGTTAATTATTTAAAACACCATATTGAGTGTATGTGACCGTGGTATCGATCCCTTCACGCCAGCGCATGGATACAAAGAGGTACAGGTAAAAGGAAAGAAGAGATTGGTGATTCACGTCTATAAATACACAAGGTTATTCATGCGAAGACCAGCCAAATATTTGATGTGGTATTTATCCTAACTAATTATAGGTAAAGGTAGTTGAAAGAAATTGAATTTCCTGGTCAGAGTACTGGGCCATGGAGTTTCAAAGACTCCAAAAGGGACCTGGAATTAAACTCTCAAGAAAAATACCTGAAGGCATGGGCAACTGTAGATGAGGCGCGGGGGAAGCTCTTGGATCCTCGTTAAGCACAATCTATTAGAGATTCCAAGAAGATATCCAATCCAAATGAACCTAAATTTCTTCCACTTTTTTCTTTCAAAAAAAAAGTGCTATTATTCTAAACAATTCCACAATGCCACTGGCCAACTACAGAAACGAAATTAAAGAAGCAGGCCAAATGCAACATAAATCCGCAAGAATATTCAAGAATCACCACTTGGGCAAATAATGGTCCGGCTCATGGAGCCCACCTAGGTCCTCATGATCAACCCTAATCCTCCGCAAAAAATTACCAGTGTCCATCCACCCACCAACACAGACAGTAAAAAAACAAATGAGGATTTAACACTCAGCTAAATTTGACACATAAAAATTTTCTGAGACTTGAATTGATCATGCAAAATCATGACATAGATAAGAATCCAAATGTATCGAATTGCTGGGCTAAAGCCTCTTTTTCAACTACCAAGTAAAATACAAAACCAGGACCATTGTGAAAATGACCCTTACATGAACTCATAACAGGGGTCAAGAGCCTCTAGCACAGTTGGAAATTGATCATTGTCATAACCACCTTGCAGGTTCAACTTGTGACCAGTGAAAATTCAAAATACAAATAAAACTTACAACAGGCCACAACAGTACAAAGCAGGGCAGCCCAAACCATAGGCCGTTGTGATTGGAAGTTTTGTGATGGACTAATAACCAAAAAGAGAGATGTCATCAATGGCACCTGAAAAGCAGTGAACAAAGAACTGTTGCCTCCCATTTCACATTTCACAAGCTCGCATTAAAGTTATGACCAAAATAATAATCAACTGCACATCAACTTACACATTCCATTCAAAAGAAAGCCCTCTTGCTATATTCACACTAGTCTCTCTTTAAATGAAATATAAATGGGGGATTTTGCAAAAACCTGAAAAAGTTCCGAACCCAATTTGACCCCAGCAGCAATAACAAAACTGGAGACCTCAGAAACAGAAAGAAATGCTCCCTCTTTAATCTCAACCAATCCTGTTGGCAACAGTTTGGTACAGGGACCTAAGCTGAGTATTCCACTTCTCTATGGCAGTGTACTTTTTCATCCCCTTTGACCTGCAAGATGAGGTATATCCAAATAAGTCCTGCACTGGCAAAAAATCTAAAAGAGTTATACCATCTGGAAATGATTGCATTGACTGACCTGTCACCGCGCTCCAACAGCCGGTTCACTTGATCGATATGCCCGTGGATGCGGTTATCCAAAATTAGGGAGACCAGAAGTGATTCAACATCTCTCTCCGGTACATTGAGCTCCTAAAAGTACAAATTTAGTTCAGCAATAGGTAATCAATTGCAGCCATAAAATGTGTTTTCGTGCAATGCAAAGAGCTATTTATGTGAATAGTTTGACATATAGTTATCCACTCCACAACGCATTTAAGGAGGGCCAGAATATGGAAAATATTTGATGAACACTGGTGTGAAGTCAATGAAGTAATATCCAAGAAATAGAGACTCCAATTTCTTTGCTGTCCCAACAAAATGCAGCACTAGAGGGGAAGAATAGCCAAAGCCTATTCTCCAAGCCAAGGCCTAAGGATAATCACAATCACATGTTTAGATCGATACTGACATTCAATTTCAAAATAGAAAAGATGATAACTGTGTTTTTTGGGAATGAAGATAGCACGTCCTTCTACAATGATAACCTCTGGGATTAGCAGAACAATGCAGCAATAGAGTGGAAGAATAGCCAAAGCCTATTCTCCAAGCCAAGGCTTAAGGACACTCGCAATCAGATGTTTATGTCCACACCGACATTCAATATCAAAATAGAACAATGACAATGGTGTTTTCCGGGTACGAAGATAGCACGTCCTTTTACAATGATAACCTCTGTGATTAGCAGAACCCTTTACACGGTTGGTTTTATCCTCGTTCTCTTTTTTATTAGTAACATGTGGTTATAGCTTATTTCTGTATCTAAGTTACAATGGATTGAGCAAATTTCTTTAATTTGCCCCTCTCCAAATCTTAGTGGGAACAAATTCATATCTACTCATTTACAAGTTAGGATTCAAGTTAAATCTCTCTACAGATTTATTCTTGATTTACCAAGATAAAGACTCAAGGCAAATCTTAACTAACTTATTCTTTCAAAAGGCTGGGCCCAGTGGGTCTTGACTGGCCAATCGGCTTGGTGCAAAGGGCCTCCGTATGGATCTCGCCATGATCATACAGCCCATTTCAGGGCAGCCTGCTATGGGCTGCATCACAACAGGCGAACATCAACACACCCATGATGCCCAATTCAAAACGACAACTATTCAGGGTGCATGGAAATATAAACACATTTTGACCTCATTCTGTAGCCAACTAAGGTAATAAGGTACTGAAAAATATTAAACAGAACGTTCAACACCCTCCAAGTAAAACTAAATTAAGAAGTAATAACCATCACCTTTGATATGAAGGGAATTCGAATTCTCGTGTATGGCTTGATGAGCTTCAGTAACACTTGTGTTCGGATATTCTTCAACAGATCCTCTATATAATTGCGGATGAAAGGATCATCCATGATAGTTTTTCTGTTACTCTGGCAACAGTTTCATCACTCACTTGAGAAAGAAGGAAAACAATGTAACATGGAAATACTTGTTCACTTTCTTAGCACACCATGTGAATAAATATATACCTACCTTCAAGATCTTCTCAAACTCTAGTATATCATTCCGTTGATATGCTGCTATCAAATTCGTCATTGCTAAGATCTCGGGATCATTTTTGTATCTGCAAAATTGTCAAATGAAGCAAACCATCCAACAAAACTCTCAAATGGAAACAATGAAGCTCCACAGGGGATTGTGAAGTTCACTGCAGAACCCATTTTGGTACATGAGCGACCCATGGCTTACTAAAAATGTAATGTACACCATATCAACAGAGAATTCCCCCAAATCTGCCACCCAGGAAGATCTTCACAATCTCTGGCCTTTTTGTAAAAGGCTATTCTGCATTCTCTTATCAACTGTCTATTTCTAAGCCACATAACACAATAGAAAGATCATGCATCCCCCAATCCAATAAGGAATTCACAAGATCAAAAGGTGTATTTGCATAACATGAGGATTTGGCACTCCATGGAATTCCCTTCCATATGAAAGGAATCCACATCCATGCACGTGCACCAACAGACACACAAGCGCTCTCGCATGCACGCACAATGCACATACACAAACACACGCACACGCACACCTACATGCATGCACACACCTATGCATGCATGATCAACTTTTCGATTTCCTCTCCACCATGGATCATATGTTCAAATTTTTTCCTTTTCCATGAGGAAAGATGTTACACCAAGCAATAGGTCCCACAGAAAATTCGAATTGGTTTCGTCAGAATTCTTGTACCATACAAACGCACCCCCAAGGTCAGGATCACAAAATTGGATCTCACATGTAGAGCAATGGAAGTTACTGCAGTGCAGAACACAATAGTTCCTCCTCATAGAAAACTTACGGTTTTGCCTCCTGCCCATCGAAAGGATTCACTTCAGATTCCATTAGCATGTTAGCCAGAACCAAATATCTGTGAAGCAATTGCCACAAAGATGAAAAGAATGTTAGTAAAAAATTATTGTAATAGTCATTTATATATAGAAAGAGCTTTGCTTCAGTCATCACAGCAGAACCAAAAATGCTTCTTAAACGTACTTGAGGCATTGAATACGCCGATGATTTCCTGCTTCATCATAGTTTTTGAAAGCTTCAAAGAAATCAGTCGCTGCTTCGTCCCATTGACGCTCTGCCATGTGCATTTTCCCTCCACACTCATGAATTATCCCCATGATCCTTGGATGGGGAATAGCTGATTTTATTGTAAGTGCTTTTTGGTACAGTTGCTGCAATCAATAGGATTGTCAGAACAAGTTCAACCAGCAGTTATAACAAGTAGTAGAAATGGCTCATTACAAGCCATTTCTAATAACAAGCCTGAGCTCTTCTCTGACAAAAGAGACATGCACCGAGGAATTGAAGAAAAACGTGTTAAAGCATTAATCAATAATGGCTCATTACAAAAAGTTACCACTTTCCCTTTTCTTTTTCTTTGACAATGGGCTCTACCAAACAATGGGCCCTACCTTTTAATGATCCAGAGTCCACTATATGGATAACTTCACCATAAGTGAATAAAGTCTCACAAAATTATACCAAAATTCCAAAAGTGTTCAAGTCATGCGGTAAAAAGTAAGAATAAAATAATAAAATTAATCAAGTCCGAAAATCAAAATGCATAATTACTTCTTGATGTCCAATTACTGCTTAATGTTAAAGGGGAAAGTCATTACTGATTTAAACCTAATGAAGCACGAATGAATTTGCCTGACCTTGAGTTTTTTGTTGTTTTTTGTTTCAGTGTACATTTGGATTTCAATAGCATAGACCTCCAAAAGTTGCGTGCCTTTCTTTTGATCATCTGAGCCATCTTCTCTTCGACAAGATTTGTGAATTTCCTTCAAAATCTGTACATAGTCAAAGAAAAAATGCGCGTTTACAATACCTTAAAATAAAACAATAGTGCAGAGACTAATCAAAATGCATGAACTAACCCCTAGAAGATACCTAATTCCTTCCCATTTTAGGCTTTTCTTTTAGTGTTAAATTTGCTTATCTTTCAAAAAAAAAAAATGAAAATACAAACAAGAAACCTTATTCATTCGCCCATATTCACCCATGTCAAACCAAATCTTGCAAAGCTTAAGATTTGTCTTAAACCACAGCCTCTGCACACAAAAAACCAACAACAATGGGAAATTCAACAACATTCAGCATTGAACATAACAGGAATAGAGACTGCAAAAAATTACGTTTCTAACCTCATTCTTTGCTTCTTCAAGGGCCTTCAGAGTGGTCTGGTAAAATTCTTGTAGAAGATCAAAATTCTGGCTTGCAGACCCCGAAACAAAATCCATTATGTTGTTTATACATTTTTCACTGTAGTTACGTGTTACAGCCGATTTAATGTATGTTAGCATGACCCTATAAGCATCCATCATCTCCTTATACCTTCCTAACCGATAATAGAGCTTAACGGTTTGCTTTAGTGCTTTGAATCCCCTGATTAACAAAAGCAAAAAAAAAAAAAAAAAATCATTTCAGGAAATGATAAATAATGTGAAAAAAAACCCGGAAAGTTGCTTTTGTGGGACATGCACCTCTAGGGAAATTATATCATATATACAGATGGGTTTAGTAACAACAGAAACATAAAGCAATGAAAGAAAATAAGGAACCATTCAGTCTTCTAGAATACAGAGAGCAGCTACATGAATCAGGCAAGCGTTCTCATTCCCTATATGCAGTATACAGTTCGAAAGGCACCATGAGTAACAGAAGGATGTGCAGCATCCAAAAGAATGCTGGTACTAGATTTTTTTTTTATCCCTTTGTGATATTGTTTATAAATATGCATCAACGGTTTCCTACTTTTAGGACCATCTGGAATGTGTGAGTGTTTGGTCCTGTGTTTGGTTGAAGAGATGAGTGCTATAGGAGGATCTCCTAACGAGAAAATGGAGAGGATTGAGAGGTTTCACAACTAGATAATATGGTGATTTGTCCTGTAAGTCTTTTCATACCAGTTGGTCAACAAAAGTACAAATGTCTGACTATTCTGCTTTTATGTGGGGGAATACAGGCCCTGCTAAAAGTTATAAGGACTTGGCTGTCAATTGGACAGCAGCATTGGATATGATTGTTTTATCGGTACCATTGAATTATATCAGTGCAAAAAGATCGTACAGCCACACTAAATCAAAAGCACAGAGGAAGGCTGGTATAAGAGTAATATAGCAGACTCCCCATACAATTACACAAGTAACGCACTAAGATTACGAAACTGATTGACTGCTCGCTTTGCATTTGATGTCTAAAAGGACCAAAATATGTTCCTCAGTTGTACTTGCATGAAAGTCTGTGAGACAGGTTTGAAACCATCTTCTTTATTTATTTGGTCCATATTGGACCATTGTGTACTTTTACTTTTCACTGCAATCTTCTAATGGGGCCAAATGGCATTCCAATAGATGCTTGAAAATGCTTGGGAGAAATTCAATGAGCTTGGTTTATTAGGCTCCTCAAAAAATATTAAGAACAAAGAAAATGCCGGATATATAGACAAGAAGTGTCATAGTACCTATATATAAGAAAAAAAGAGGACATACAATGTTGCACCAATTATCATCGGATTAAACTTTTGAGTCATACTATGAAAGTATGAGAAAGAATAATAAGTTGCACCAATTGTCATGAGATTAAACTTATAAGTCATACTATGAAACTATAAGAGAGAATAATGGAACAAAGACTTTAGATAAGTGATCAAGTCTTATGCAGGCCCTAGGGTTAGATTTAGTACGTGTCCTCGACTTTAGATAAGTGATCAAGTCTTATGCAGGCCCTAGGGTTAGATTTAGTACATGTCCTTGAGAGAGGACACGTGAGGTGCTTTTGCCCAACGTCAATTCCCAATTTCAGGAGGAAGAGAAAGGGGCTAAACCCTTTTCGACTGCCTTCGTGGTGGAGGACCAAAAGAAGGTGAAAAACAAGAGCCCCTGCGATAGTTGACGATGAGAGAGGCTTGCAGCCAGCTAATGGCGATAGTGATGCAGTGCAGCCGATCAGTGATTGTGACAGCAACAGTTGGTGAAGATGGGTTGATCGGCGACGACGGCCGGCGGTGCAGGCGTGCGGCACGGACTGTTAAGGGGTGCAAAGATTCCAGGTACGCTGTGGGGTCTTGCTTCCTCTTCTCCGCTGCTCCTCATCTTCTTCTTCTTCTTCTTCTTTTTGTTTTTTTCTTTTTTCTAGATGCAAAGAGGTAGATTGCGGCTGGGATGGAGGGACGAGGTGGAAATGGCAATGGGATTGGGGGCTAGGGTTTCAGTCGGGTTTCTTTTTTTTTTTTTTTGGGACGACGAGTTGAGAGCAGGGAGTGGAGGTGAACGAAGGTGGGGTGGGATAGAGGGTAACACGCCGAATCGTTCGTCTCTAATACCAAACTGATGTAGTCCCTAGGGTTAGATTTAGTACGTGTCTTTGAGAGAGGACAAGTGGGGTGCTTTTGCCCAATGTCAATTCCCGATTTCAGAAGGAAGAAAAGGGGCTAAACCCTTTTCAACTGCCTTCGTGCTGGAGGACCAAAGGAAGGTGAAAAACAAGAGCTCCTGCAATAGTTGACGATGAGAGGCGCTTGCAGCCATCTGATGGTGATAGTGATATAGTGCAGCCGATCAGTGACTGGGACGGCAACAGCTGGTGAAGATGGGTTGATCGCCAACGACGGCTAGCGGTGCAAGCATGCGGCGAAAACTACGAAGGGGTGCAGAGATTCCAACTACGCTGTAAGGTCTTGCTTCCTCTTCTCCGCTGAAAAAAATGCCTCCTACAAAGCAAGTTAAAGTCGAATCTTCCTCTTCTTCACTTGAAGATTTGGCTAGAGCCATTAGAGAATTATCCGCAAAAGTTGATGGCATACACACCACCATGCAACAATTGGACACTAAAGTCACAAATTTGGAAAATAATCAGCATATGAATCACAACCATAATGATGGTGCAAATATTCGGAATCCACGAGATCCACCAGTCAATAATCTTGATTGAGATTTAGGGATTAAGCTCGTGATTCCCAAATATGATGGAAAATTGCAGCCCGCTGAATTCATAGATTGGTTTGTGTGTGTGGAGAATATTTTTGCACACAAGCCAATGCCTGAACACCATAAAATCACACTGATTGTCACTAGGCTCCATAATTATGCTGCAACTTGGTGGGCTGAATTGCAAAGAAAACGGAGGAGTCAGAACATAGACCCTGTTGAAACATGGACTGAGATGAAGAATATTTTGAAACAAAAATTCCTCCCTATCAACTATGCAAGAGATCTACGTTCCAACTTTCAAAACTTAAAATAAAGGTCCAAGACAGTTGTTGATTATTCTAAGGAATTTCAGACTCTACAAGCTCGTTATAGTTTAAATGAAGATGATGATATGGTTGTTGATAGATTTTCAATAAGTTGATAATAGACATTCAGCATATCCTTACCTTCCAACATTTTGAAAATGTCAATAAACTCATCCAATATGGTGCCAAGCCAAGAGAATTGCAAATCATCAAGCACAAAAATTTACTGCGTCCAAATGGGCTCCGCAAAAGAAATCATCTTTCCAAGATGCTAAATTTAGTGGTTCACCGGGAAAAATTATCCCCAAGCATGACGATCGTAATAAGGTCACATGTTTCTATTGCAAACAAAAAGGACATTACTTCTTTGAATGTCCCAAACGAGTAAATCTAATGGAAGGAGTTCATGATAAACCAATCGCACAGGATGATCCTCCGGACGATGAAGAAATAGAAGAAGCAGTAAAGTATGAAGGAAACAAAGATGGTGAAGCTCTCATGATTATCACCAAGGCTCCACCCACTATTGAAAAGAAATGGTTGAGAAAAAATATCTTCCGTTCGGCGGATACAATTCTTGAACAATATTGTACAGTTGTTGTTGATGGAGAAAGTTGCAAAAATCTCACCTCCAAGCTCTTGTTGATCGCTTCCAGTTGAAAGTTTACAAGCACAACCGCCCTTATTTTGTTAGGTTGCTGACGAATAGCGATCAAGCGCATGTTCAACAAGCTACCACAAATGAATGGTTACTCTTCATCCCGAGAAACCAGAATTGCCGAAGAAGAATTCCTGGAAAGCTACCACAAATGAAGTCCTTCATTTTCACCACATTTACCGAGGCTATCCAAAGCAGTCTCGAGTTCGAAGACGAACTCTTTTTTCAACCCGCGGCAGATGATGCAGTCTAGGCCCCACAAGCAGCCCCTCTTCAAATAATATTAGGATTATATTATTTTTATTAGTAAATTTCTAATTAAATTGTTATTATGGAAGTTTCCATTAATAGCGTAGGGTTTTTCTTAGACATTAAGTTTACTTTTATTATATATATGGCATTGTAGAGAAGAGATTCTCAGACTTGACTGATTAATAAAATTGGATTTTATCTCAGAGAGGTGCGTCCTCGTATGTGTTGAAGTCTTCTTGATGATTCGAAGTGTCCCTGGACACATGCTTAGGTGCCCTACGCAAGCCCTAACGCTGGGACCTGCATCAAAGTCCCAATCAAATGAGACTCGGCAAGTATGAACTCCAAGTGGACTTATACTTGGCCGGTTTTTAAAATCACTTTTGGAAGTGGGATTTTTCAAATGATATCTCTACCAAATCTTTCTTTAAAGGATTACGTCTATCCTCTTCACGTATCAAGTGTGCACATGTGGAAAGGATTTCTACAGTTGCACTGCCAATGGTGAAGTCATTCTACCAGTTTGTGGCTGCAGCATATATTATGATGAACAACTTACAGAGAAGAGGCAATATTTTATAAAATTCATCCATTCTTTGTCCTTTTTGCAAGGAATGTGATAAGTATAAAAGTTGGCTCGCTGTTCATTGCCCTCATCTTCATTGGACTTGGCACTACTTTTTACACTTATTTGGTTACACATAGATCTGTGCAGAATATTACACAAACTAGGGATGCAGAATATTCTAAGAGGGAGGGGGAAAATTGATGTCAAAGCTGGTTCCTGCAATGGTATTGAGGTCTATTGGGAAAGAAAGCTAATGGGTCAGAATTCAGAAACTATTTGAGATCTGCAAGGTTAGAACTGCTTCTCAACAGTTATATGATGAAGAATTCAAAGGTTTCAATGTTATGATATAATCAACATCCGGAAGCATCCATGTTGAGGAGATTGGTTGGTTCACGACTAATAAGAAGTGGTCTCCTACTCTATTTGGTCATGAGAAGTTTAATGTTGATGGTACCGTAAGAGAAAAGATGAGTGCCCCTGGGATTGAAGGTGTTCCTCAAGATGACGGGAAGGTGCAAGTGGTTTTCTTGGGTCCAGTTGCATAAGGATTAAGTGAACAAAAGTTTCTCATGGCATGGGACGCTTTCTGGATTTCCATGAGGTCATTGCAGGACATAATGATCATTCAGACTCTTGAAATGCGATTGGATAGGCAAAAAAAAAAAAAAAAAAAAGAAAACAAGCCTTGACAACCATCCTATATAGTGGTGTAATTAGGGACTGTATTCTTTGATGTTGTTATATCTAATCACATATTAAATGTGAATGAGGTGGGTGGGTTACCAAGATCCTGGATAGATAGGGAAGAAATTCATGAGTTCAATTCCACAGAGAGCATGTTTGGGTGCTTTTTTCTTCCTTTTTTAGTATACATCCAGATGGGATCCATAAACTTACACATATAGAGTCGGAACAGTAGCTCGTATACTTAAGCCCTCTGAGTCTACTTATTCCATTTGTCAACTGAAATCATGTCGGTTAAGACAATAAAGATAACCAGCAAAGAAAGCAGCAATTACAAAACCAAATAATCACCGACTCCTTTCTCCCTTAAGTTATTCATGGCTTCACCACAACTACAACAAACTAGAATAGAGCAAGACACTCACCACTCTGCCTTCTCAGGTTCCATGCAAACTACTTCAGCAAAACCAGTAAGTGCTCCCTCTGGATCACTTTCCACTAAACCTGTAAGAAGGATATGCTCTCGATGTTACCCACCAGGAATTGAATATTAAAAGGAACCATAAATATGGAAACTCAAAATAAAAAGGGTACTGTCTATAGGTAAGATTGATGTTGGACCAAAGGTCAGAAATGGAAATATTTGCTCAAACAACATTATCTATCTTATCAAACATAAATATCAATCACAAATGTCATCACAAAGAAAAGCAAACACTGAAACATTGCCCATGGAAGTCATTTTTGAGTGTGCGTGAGTCTGTATCTATGAAAGATCATGTACATTCAAAATAAGAGCTAGTTCGTAGTTCCCTTTCACAAATTCCATTTTCTATATATAGAGTTCTCTCCAATCTAAGGTTTTGATGTGACGAGTGAAGACACAGTTTGCATTGAAATTGGGGGTGGAAATCGACACTAAGAATCTAAGAGGGTATTTTGATGTAAGTTTACTTAATTTACCCCTTTAGTAGATTGTTTCTTAAAATTTCAGGTCTGTTATAGACCAATACGGTCAATGTGTTGACATGGACTGAACCAAAATCCTTTAAATGTTTGCTCGATCGCTGGGTTTTTAATTCAAATTTGTACTGCCAAGAAGGCCACCCAACCAGTGAGCATGGTAACAGAGAATATGTTACCAAAATTTTTTCAATTAATTTTAATAGTCACCAAAAATAAAAATACGAATCTGAGATACAAAAATGTAGGGTTTCATGAAGGATTTAAAATGATTGACATCAAAGCAAAGATGCTACACTTCATAAACAATTGTGGTTACACTACAATCAATTTGGGAAGCAACATGTTTGATTGTCTTCCTTTCGTCAAAATATCAAGAATGAGAGATCAATATCAATCTTAACATTCTTGGTTATGTACAGTAGGGATAACACTATTTGACTCAACCTAGAAACAAAACCTAGACACAACATACATTATAAATGGGATGGTCACGGGTTGACAACTCTGACCCATTTAATCATCAGGTCAGATTCGTTGAACCAGTGGGGTCACTTGTAACTAAACAGACATCTCGCATTCTGCCTGTCTGCCAGTTGCGAAGCAAACTAGAATGGAGAAGGATCCTTCACACTTTTAACAGAAAGAACCTCTCTGTCGCTTCTAAAACAGAACACGTTGAACAGTTTATGAGTTTCCATTTATAATACAAAAGGATTTTGGGATCTACCCACCGACCAAAATCAGGTTAATTGGATGTTCCAATCTGATTGAGCTCTAAGTCCATGAAATAGACATCAAGTGCTCTAGATCAGACATCTACCACCATCAAATGGACCTAATTTTCAAAGTTGACTAGATCCTAAAGCACTCTTGTATCAGGTAGACATGTGGGGCCACGAATTCTGCTTTTCAAAAGTAGCATAGAGCTTCATGCCGTAGAGACTGTAGGAACACCCCCTCCCCAAAACATCACCTTCACACATTAACCTGTATAAGGTAATATTCCACAATCTTATTGGTTGGAACTCAAAGAATTCTGCGAGTCTACTGCTATAAATTCATCAGCGCAACCACCCTTGAAACTCACTAGCCAGACTATTGCATCATTAAGGAAAATCTCACGCCACTCAGACTGACGCCCACCGTTAGATTGATCAGGTCTAAAAGATGAAATTAAAATATGAAAACAAAAGTAGTCAAATCACATGTTTTAGAGTGATCAATCTGATGGCAAGCATAAGTTATATCAGAGTGAATTATCCTTAACAAAAGAAGAAGGTGGTGCACTCATTTTGACCAAAATGAATTTCAAAAGCGGGCCCCACAACAGATTTATAGTAGTGAATTCAAAGTCCTGCCCTGTCATTAGAGAATCCAAACTCAAAAGGGATGTAAATAAAGAGGCCTTTACAGCTTTTTCAATTTTTGGACTAGTGGGCTTGTAACTTTTCAAATTTTCTTTTGCATCTTTAAAGAATATTTAAAATGAAAAAAATGTGAATCTAAACAGGTCGGGTTGGATCGAACAGTTTGCATACAATTCAGGTTCAGACTTCAGATAGAACATGATTTACCCATTTAACAATCGGGTGGGGTTCAGGTTGAAACTTGAAACTGTTGAGTCAACCCAACCCAAACCTAACCTAACCCAACCTATTACTACCACTAATGTAACATAGTCCATAGCTAGTAAGACTAAAACACTAGATGATTTCTTGAAATATATGCAGATCTCAGGATATTGGAGTTCCAAATATAGGAGGTAACCAAATAAATTAGATGAAATAGATGGCCAAATATTAGTGAACTAAATGGATAAAAAAATCAAACAAAGGAACACACCCAAAGGCATGTACATTTCAAGGACAATGTTAGAATGCTTTGAGCCACAACAATTTCTTCAATAACTTGTACAGTATTGAAATTTTCTTTTAACAAAAAAACATTTTTCTTCACTTTACGAAGAAAATCACCCAGAAAAGTAAAAAAATAAAAAATAGCTTCAACCTAACTAGCCAAACAAAATTTTCATTTATTTGGCTAGTTGTTCATTCACTTGGAAGGTGATTTTACAACTTTCACTGTTCACTGACTCAATGGTTTAAACTAGTCAACTTTGATTGTAAAAAAAAAAAAAAAACCAACTCAAAAAGAATTTTAAATGATGGAATATTATAAATTTACCATTTCATCAAAAAAGCACCTCCCAACAGTGCATGATTGATTCCATCTAGTGAAGACCATTTATATAAAACTAAGATGCAGAGCAAAAAGAACTAGGCAATTACCTTTCGAGTTGTAGTACTGATTCTCGATATCAACATCTTGTTCCTCAGGTTCCTCCTCAGAGTACTCGAATCCATAATCCTCCATATCCGCATCTAAAGTTCCATGAAGATAGTTTTCAAGCTCATTAAAAATTTTTGAACTTATTCTTTTATCAGTGAGAAAAATCTTACAAAACTAAAGATTAGTAAATACCAGTGAACCTATGAAGAATATACGGCAAAGGAAAGATTGTTTTGCATTATAACCAAGCTAATTCAAAACCAAATTCGAATATAGACATTACATTATGCAAATTAACTACTATCAATAGTGAAGCACTTTAAAAGATATGGATACTGTCCTAATAAATCAATAGTGAAGCACTTTAAAAGATATGGATACTGTCCTAATAAATTCGGCCTCTTCCGTAAATTCAACACGCAAAACAAACAAAAAAGAGGCATCAACCATTCAGGAAAAAAGAAAACACAAACTCCTCCAGAACCTTGAGATGACAAATGTCAATAATGATGAAAATAACATGACAGGCCAATGGTTCAGCTCTTTCAATTCACATGTATCGGTAAATAACAAACATTCAATGCTGGATTGGACTAAAATAGTACTTTTAACTTGGCCAGCAGCCATCGTGCCATACGTTGAGCACCTCCCTGTGATCCAGGCTATTCACCTGTTGGGACGTGGGCCACACCCTCACTGGGTCATGCCCCAACAGTAATCATCAACAGAAAATCCAATCAACTGCAACCTGCTTTTATAGCGTGTCACGACTGTCGATAGAACATATAAATTAAATCATCCATTTTTCTCCTAGCCAAAAAATATAAAAAAACAAAAAATAAAAACCATTCATAAAATGAAGGATATTTAGGGGAATGGCACTAGCCACTAGGTGCATGGACATGAGCGGACACCAGATAAGGTCCAAATCACCAAACTAAGACCAATTTTGTACAGTTGTGACTGAAAAGCCGAACATGGCACTTACTTAGGAAAAGGATAACTCACTGATGCACACTGAATGCCAGACACATGGTCTGTGGATAACATAAATGCAGGTGTTAGCTATACAGTTGCTAGGTTCACCAATGCATCATGGAATACCTCACCATTAAAACCAGCAGCCAAAGGACCATTTTGTATTCCACAAGAAGTAAGTTGGGCAGACTCCCTTCGTCACAAATCCGCATCCAAAATAGTTTTGGGCAGAGATGAAACATCATGATACTGATTCCTATTATCAGCATTGTCAAAGTCTTACTCCATTCATCTAGTGTTAGCTTTGTGAGTTCTATTTATTTATTTATTTTTATCTCACAAATCTACTTAAAACTCATGTTTTTAATAACTCTACCATTCATGCTTTCCGCGACCGTCTCAGCATTTTCCTAGTTCATTGAATATGTAGACCTTCAATGTGCCATACAGATACAGGGGTTGTGTTTCAAGTCTTCCATGTGGGTGCCCAAACCATTGCCACATGACATTCCCATATTTTCTATTCTACTGGAGCTACCCATAAGTTTTTGTTTACTCTTTCATGCCTATTCCCAATTCTTTCCTTCCTTGTAACCAGACAACTCCACAACGTTTCCAAATCCCACCACGTATCATTCCACCAAATCACCCACCCTTGAAGCAATTTTAGATAACTTATCCCCAAACGATTCAATACAGAACCCTAATTTCAGCGTATCCCAATCGAGACTTCAATCATGCAACAAAAACTAGATACAGCATCTTAAACTATGATCTTCAAACCCTAATTCAGCCTCATCGATGTGAAAAATCACCTTTCCCCATAAACAAAAGGCATTATATGAACAACAAGATTAAAAAAAAAACAGGATAAAATTTGTAATACAACAAAACACGAATCAACCAACTGAAGAGAAGTTTTCAGGGAAATTTCAATCTCAGAAACCCTAGATTCTGCACCAGATGGAAATTAACGTACCGGAACCCATGGTTTTGGAGCCCTAGTTCTGATGCAGAGCCTGGAGAAAGGCAATTTCTAGGGTTTTGGAAAGGAGAGAGATTTCAAGCTTGGAGGAGCTACTTCGAATCTGATTAGGGTTTTCAGGGCTGGATAGAAGAAAACCTCACTCGAACTGTGGGAGAAAGAGAGGAGAGGATTTACAAGGACTCTTATTAGAAGAGATGGTAGTGGCGCGAGATTGCGTAACCATCACCGTTGATCTGATGGACCATGCGGATGATGGCCCCACTGGGAGAGAATAAACTTGTAAGTGTTACCGTCCTAAATAAATAGTTTCTTTTTTTAACTATAAAGAAATAAATAAATAATTAATTAATTATAAGAGTTAATTTAACGCGTTCCATTACAATTTGGCATGTTTGATTTTGATTCAAAGTAAGGAAAGAGCTACTTGTAGTAGAGGGAAAGCTGTCCTTGTTAATTATAAGACTTAGTTTAGGGTGTTTCACCAATCCTGGAGGTTTTTTGGGCATGATGAATTATAGACTGTTGACAATGATTAGTACATAGTTAATTTTGACAAGCACAATAAGCCATGCTTAGCATAGGAAGGTACAAAACATTGCAAACTAAATATTCATAAATAGAAAATAATTAAATGCCCACAAAGAAAATCAAGGACATGAAAATAAAGAAATTTTTAAAGAAAATTAACTTGTAAACTCATTACCGTGTAAAGTAAACCTCCAAATAATCATCACCCGTGAATCTTATTCTTAAATTTTTGAAAGAAAACAAAAGGTAAAAACATTTCGAAAGTACATATTTGCCTAATATAGGAGTTAAGTGGTATGAATGGGATCCAATGAAATTTAGGGAATCTTACCTCTGGCAATGGTTTCACATGCGCATAGGAAAAAAAATTTCTTATTTAATATATTAATGTGGTGTTATATTAACAAGAGTCTCATGAAAAAGATCTTCCGTTTCCCCATAAATATAAAGATTCAAGTATGATCAACGTAAACTCCTTAAGATTTCATCTAATCAAATTCATTAATTTTTTAAGAAGCTCAACTCAGCCATTTGAGGAGGGGGTACAAAAGTTGGAATCCTCTCTTAGACCTATCTGACATAACTGATCCTGAAATGGCTACTAAGGTTTTAGCTCTATCCCTTTTTTTTCAACTCCATCACTCCATAAGATTCAAGTATGTTGTCAAAGGACCAGTCTAGGTATAAATTTATCAAATTTTAAAGGAAAGGTATTCTTTACAAATTTTAAGCATAGGCATTTGAAAGTATGAAAAAAGGATAACTCTCATTAAAATTATATTCTAACCCGGATCAATTGGAATGGAAAAATAAAATTTACGTAGGCAACCCAAGTACTGGACAAAGCTTTGATGATGATAATGATAATGAGTTACAACAGATTCACCGTTACAATTGATTTCCTACAAATCTAAGAAAATACACAAAAGTGAACAAAAATAATAAATATTAAAATAATTTTCATAAAAAAATAGAAAAAAAAATGGAAAACAATTTTGCAAAAACGGCGTTCATGTTGTATTTCGTTGAAAATGAGAGCTCAGAAGCTCTTAAGGGTCAGAAGACTACAGGGAATTTCCAAAGAGCAATGCATCATCAATGGTCCAGCATGCACATCCTACGGCAAGCGGATAAATACAAGGTGATGAGGAAACAATCAATGCCTTCTACAAAGCCTCAGATGAGACCTCCTCAGAAAATGCCACCTCATGCAATAAGAAAAGGTCTGTGAACCTGTATTCTGATGATGAAGAAGACATGGATGAAGGCGCGTGATGATGCGACCAGTATGATAAGGAGAAAAAGTTCAGGTGTAGGCATGCTTGATATTGACAACATTGTCGTGGAGACAAGTTTTCAGGACATTCGAAGGGAAGAGAGAACAAGTGCTCAAATTGCTAGAAAGGAGAATCAACGAGAGCAACTCCTCATTTAAGAGGAATGAAGAAGGTTGAGAATGTGAAGAGGCTAAAAGGTGTAGGTTTAGCCAACAGTGACATATAAAAGTAAAAGACACAAAAGGTTGATGTAAACCCATACTCTGCATGGGTGGTTCACTGGTTCTCATGTATTGTTTATGTGGTCGTTTAGATGAACAACAAGAAAATTCTACAAAAAAGATCAGGAGTTACAGCAAATGATATCCATTTACAACATAACATTTTTCTTGATTAGCTTGATTGATTTTGTGGAAAATGAGAATGCTTCCTTAATCAAAAGAATCTCATCCTGTCTGTTCTAGTTCTTCACTTAGTTGGTGGCCTTTCTTTAATTTATTTGTTTTGCCAATATTTCCTAAAAAATAAAAAAAAAGAGTGGCATATGGGAGGCGTTTTGAAAATTTGAAATAGGAAAAATCAACACTTCATGTTTGATGTGGAGTAGGTTTATGGTTGAATTATGCAGTTCCCATGTAAAACTAACTATCTAATAAAATAGAAAATGTTGCAAAAGTTGTCAAACCCGGTTCATCAAGAACAAGATGACTTTAGGATTTAGCTCATGTTTGGTAGATCTAGTTTTTCCTTCTACTCCTCTATTTCTCTAAAACAAGATAAGATTTGAAAGAATAAAACGTTTGGCACCACTTTTAGGCCTCTGCCCATTTTAGATAAGCAAAGGCTATTTCTCTTTTTTACATACCCCCTTGATGAGGTAATTGAAAATAGAGGCAAAAAATAAAAGGCAGAGCTACAGTGCTTTGTGGTAAATCATGCCCCAGTCTTTTTTTTTTTTCCAAATTCGAGAAGATAAATCAAAATCCAAACTATTGGAAATGTTCAAAAGGTCGACACATGGCCATGCATCCAAATTTTAGTCCTTGGATCATCACCAATCTCGAGATATGTCAAAAAAAAAGTGAGCCATTGGATATTTTTTTGTGAATTTTGTGGGGCCCAAACAAAAGGATCCAAACCATTGGAAGTGTTTGGAAGGACAAGCATAACTACGGGGTGAATTTTCAAAGCTTGATGCCTTGTGGATCTCAAGAAATTTTTGAAAAACTTTCAACCTTTGATGTAACATACTCAAATTTGGACTAGTCCACAGGCAGTCCCTTTTTTTCTTTTTTATTATTTTTGATAAATTAATAAATCACCGTGAAAGCCATTAAAAATGTTTTTAAGGTCAACATCACCTTGAAACCAAATTTTAGCCATTTGATCATTACCAATCTTGAGATATTTATTAAAAAAATAAAAATTATTATATATTAGTTTTTGAAATTTGTGCCCGAAACACAAGATTCAACCTGTAAGATATATTTGGAAGGATAAAAATGGTTAGAAGGTCAAATATCAAAGCTTGATACTTTGTAGATTTTGATAAATTTGTGAAAAATATCAATCATTGATTAAAAAAATCTATTCAAAATAGATCCTTATATTACCAAATACATGTTTTGATTTCAGCCTCTTTTTTTATGGCTCTTTTTCTAATGACTCAATTTTAAAGGATCTATAAGAAAAGGAGTAGAGATGTCAAACAAGCCTTTAGTTTGGTAAATTCAAGTCTAATTAATCATTAAGTGGATGGTCTAATAAGACTTTACTTTCCACCCAATGACAGCTGAAAACATCTGATGGAATTGACTTTTTCTGTTCAACTAGTGGGTCCTAAGTGAGCCCACAAACTTAGTCACGCTATTTGAATTGATACTTATTTTACAAGGAAACTTGTATAATCCGTAATTTCTCCTCTCTATTTAGAGGTGCACAGATACTCTACACCTCTGATGGGGTTGGGCTTTGGAAAGTAAGATCGATTGCAATTGTTATTAGGAAAGAGATAACAACGGTTAAAAAGAAGTTACCACATTAGTTAACTATAGGGACCCAAGTAGAAATATGTTTGCATATAAAAGACCCTCTAGATATTATCTCTGGGGCCATTTTAGAGTTAAAACAATAGGTTGGGGACTTCTTTTCAAAAACTCCGCTAAAAGAAAGTTATTGGTAAGAAGGTGGAAATCTACTTTATAAATGGGATTGTATTGGAGTAGGGACACTGAAGAGATGTTAGGAAACTTACGCACACCACCTTCTTTTTTCTTTTTTCTCCTTCAAGGGTGACAACATATATTTCATTAAAAGGAAGATGAAATACATAACATAACACCACAAAAGAAAGGGGATGGAGAAGGTACAGGAGATGGGCACCATCTCCAACCCCAATTACCCAATTATACCCATCCAAGGGCTTACATTTTTAATACCCCCTATGCGGCCGTTTAAAAAATATACATATCATATATTTTATGTATTTATGTAGGATCAATTTAATAGTTTGCCCAACTATGAGAAAAATATAATTAAAGGAAACATTTATTTTGAGTAGTTTCCATAATTTGGGATTGTCCAACATAAAACCGAATTCCTGAATTCAATTTATGATTTTGAATTTGAACCCAACCCACTTCCAATGTCTAGAACCTGGCCCGACTTTGATAGACCCAGACTCAACTCCAGGTCTGACTTGGAGGCTAGATAATATTGGAAGATATTTCACTGGCATGTTTTTTTTTTTTTTCATTTTTTTATCACTAGTCTAGGATTGTTTCTTCGGGCATCATCTCTTATTGTTACTCTGAAATAAGGTGCCTTGCACTGAGTTATTGTGATTTGGCCATTTTTTCCAATTGCATTAAGTAACTGCCACACCAATTAATCTACTAGTACAATTATCTTTAACCGTTAGCAATTAAAAAAGCTGAAAAATAAATAAATTCATTTTGCCACCAAGGATCCTTCCTCTCCTTCCTCCCATGATTTGGATGATGATCTCACCGTTAAGCAAACTTTCTTCCTCATTCTCACTGAAATAAAAGTAGATGTGCTAGAGCATCTCTCACGAATATGTCAAATGCGACATGGCACTTGAAATAGGACAAAAAGGCATATGCAGCCTCTCCAACTCAAATGTTTAATCTTATGTGGTATTTGACATGAAGGGATGAATGCCAAATTTGGCATATGAATTTTTTAAGTATTTTATGTTGTAGTTGCCATAACATTGCAAAAGCTTTTGAAAAAAATATAATAATTAATAGAATAAAAGAAAACAAAAGAGTCAAAAAAAAATATATATATATATATAATAATAATAAATTAGTCCAGTAGTTGGAGTTCGTGTTTTTGAAGATGTTAAATTTTAAATATTTAAATTACCATATAATCCTTTAAATTAAATTTGGCATGTCCAAAATAACATCTCCCTGAGATGCCGTAAGTCGACGAGTCTGGAGATTCCATGGAATCCAAAGAAGGCAGGTTAGACCTAGGTAATCAACCCACCTCCTGTCCACACCTAATAAGGGAATCCATAACCTACCCACAAGTGATCTAGGCCAGACTTGTTAGACCCGTCCAAGCGGCCTGCAATGCTTGGGTCCACAGTGTCGTTTAGCCACCGTTCCTGTGCAATCGATTCAGTCCTCTGTCTGGCGGGAGCTGTCCATCTACTTGAATCAATCTCTTTCCCAGTTCCAGAATGGCTGCTGCGCGTATTTCTGCTCTCTGACACACTCAGAGGAGGGCCTCATCAACATCCACGCTGCGGTACGTGATTCTAATCTTGAGCGCACCAATAGGGCACCATTGGCTAAGATTATTGGTGGGGGCCTGATATTCCTTGTTGGAATTAATATCAAGCCCCCAGTGAAGTCTACTGTGGATCTCACGTGTTCTGTTTTCCTGTTTACCTCTCTATGTGCAGGGGTGTTCATGCAGATGCTCTTAGGGATGGCGTTGACCGGTTGCAGGGGGGGAAGGTTTTAGCGGCATCGGGGTAGGGGTCCATCTAGTTTACTTAATTTGTAGAAAGTAGTGTTTGTTGGATATCATGGGTGGTGGCCCACATGACCACCACTCATTTTGATTCATTCAATAGCTAATGTATTCCTCTTAAAGCCACGTTCCTGGAAAAACTTCAGTAGTCATGGGATAATGGAAAGTTTTCCGTTGATGGGGAGGAAAGCATTAATGCAGTTTATAAATGGCTTGGCAACTTTCTCATCTTCGTACAGAGATTACTGCTTTGGCATACCTATCGATCAGCAGATTACGAGAATACTGAGAAAGTTAAAAGGTTGTGAATTTCTTCGATTCAGGTATGTCCTAAATTGGTTGTCTTTCATAATACAAACCATTCTGTTAGAATGCAAATATAATCGGTTAAGGTCTTTCCTAAGGGGCCATTTTGGCTTACAATTGGATGCTCACTTGTGCATACCTGCTAGGGGAGGTAGACCCCCGGCAGGTCTCTAGTTCCCTGTTTAATTGTATTGTCTGTGTCTCTAGTGTGTTTTCCACTTTGGTTAATCTGGTTATGTACTATGGGTGATTCTGTTGGGTATGTTGGTTCATCGGCTATGTACTCTGCTGTATTTACGTTAATGCTTATCTCTTTCTATTAAAAAAAAAAAAAAAGAATCATTCTCAGCACAACTCTTTCTCTCAATAAAATGATTCTCCACACAGGGTTAGCAGTTGCTGACATGGATTATCAAATGCTTTGTAGATGCTTACATTGTCCTTTTCCCAGTAAATGACAACCTTGCTCTCATCAAAATGGTCATTGATTATTTAACTTTACTGCATGGGCCAAATACAATAATTTCCTGATGAATGCAAGTAATTGACAAGATTACCCATTCGATCCGAATTTATTGCAAATTTCTGGTTCATTTCACAATTTGATTTTACATGCTGTAAACTAGTTTTCACTTTGACAAATGAAGTACAACTGAATAAGGAAACAGCCTTGAGAATTCATTTTCAGTTTTGATCTTCATCTCTCTCTCACATATAGATGACGCAGTTGAGCTTTTCTTTCAAAATCCACTTTCTGGTGGAGCTAAGTTGAAGACTCCATAGCCACCTTCGATGAACTCAAAAACTCAGTGCATTGTAATCAAATTCGAGCTCCCAACATAGATCAAAACCAGACCTGCTGAAAGAAAATTTTAAAAATTTAATGCCACTTAGCATTAGAGGGATAGTTGCCACTGTTAATATAAATTATTGAGCCTTTCACTAAAATAGTAATCTTGATGAAATAGATGGTTAGGTAACTAAAGTGCAGCAACACTCACATTATAGGGACAGACACAAAGAAGCAATCTTGATCTGGAGCAGGAGCATGTCTTAAGTAATTTAAGTTCAGCAACTCAAAAAAAGCGGTTGATCAGAAAAGGCATGTCTTAAGTTAGCATAATAGCGGTCCTGCAGCATCACCTTGATCTATCACTCCATGGATCATCATCATAGACTTATACCCCAATCTGAGGTCACCTTCCGTCTTTCAGTGGACCCGAAAGGGCATTGTTTTCTTTATGAGGTCGAGTGGAAAAATAGTATCCCAAACCAAACCTCAGATACAACGCGTAAGGCATCAAGAATGAGTTGGATTACTGTGCTTTTTATTATAAAAAATGTTCCCCTAAATCTTGATGTATTGTAAATTTCACTATGTAAACAAAAAAAAAAAAAAAAAAGCTTACCCATCATAATGTAAGTTAGATGGAATTTAGTTAAAATTTAGACATTTGAACTCAGAATTTTTCTGCAGTATCTATTGGTGCATCTGGATGCAGGTAATTTTTATTCCTTATCTTTTATCTATTGAGAGAGCAAGATTCTTTGCAAACAGGAGACCTAGAGATGTTTCTCAATGGCTGATTTAGATCTTAGCAGTCCCATAGATCTATTCAATCTCATGTTTCAAGTATTAGTTCTATAGATTTTGTCACTATATTTATATAAAACTTGTCCATTTTAAGAACACAATTGCTGATATGCTATTTACATTCAGATTGAGCAACATTTTGGCAACAAGCAAAATGGAAAGTAAAATACTTTTTCATAAATTTTTGTTTAGGTTGAGTTTCAAGCATCCGAACTGAAACTGATATTGGATCGGGTGGATTGGAAAGGATGAAAATTTTCATCCTGTACAATTTGGTTCCACTTAATTACTTTTAGTCCATATCAAATGCACAGAAAAACCAGATTCTACTATGCAACATGTTTAATTCCACCTGCAGTTTGGGTGTACATGCTTGAACAAAATAAGTCCAAGCATGTGGATTTCAAAACCAAATGGTTTGTTGCTAATGTTTTGAAACTTTAATATATGAAACTAAAGCAATAAATTTGATGTACTCGTACACAATTACCAAATAATCAATTTACTCACTACCATTTGAACAATTACAAATAGCAAGTTTGAGAAAATATAACTGAGATGAAAATGGAAGATGAATTACCTTTTATGCGTGAAGAATGTGGTTATCATGATTGATAGTGGTAGTTTCATTCGATGTAATTCCCTCAACGGCCACTTCAGCTTCATTTGCTTCTGTGTGCTCCTGATGATGGTCTTGCAGGCCATTATTGACAAGAGTTGTTGAACAACCCTGATCTCTGTCTCTCAGTTCACAATCAAAAGGAATTGTTGCACAACCCTGACTGGACTCTTTCAATTCTTGATCAATAGGAAAGAATGAAGGGACAAGTTCCCTATCCTCATTTCCATCTTGGTTCAGGTTATCATTGATACCATTGTAATTCAAATCCTCTAATATCTGTGGGATCGGTGAGCTGGTACCAATTGTAAGATCATTGTTTCCCATTTCTATGTCAATTTTATCCTTTGAATTGATGACATCACCCCCTATACTTGGAGTTCCAGCCCCAACATCTATATGCTCTTCAAATGCCCATGATTGAAAATCATTCATTGACGGTGGAATTGTTGAGAAAAGAGCCTCCTTGAAGTTCACAAGTATCCCTCTATTATGTGGATTCTCCTTTTTATCATAACGATTTCGAAAGTTCTCATAAGTTGTCTGTGATACAATGAAAAATAATTGCTAAGATAGATATGCGAAAATGCTTGGCTATGTGAGAAGGTAAAATTTCCAAAAAAAAAAAAAAACCATGAAGGCTGATGGTTTCAAAATGGCATGTCAAAATTGCACTATGGGGTCGGGTGCATGGTGCACCTAGATGTTCCTGAAATTGCAGTGGTTCTAAATTCTCCTTCTTAGATGAATATTGGCTTCATTAGAACCTTGAATATTTTGGTAGAATATTTCGCCAAAATTCTCAACTTTAGGTGGTCAAGAAACTGAAATCATGTCAGGTTGGATCTTTTTCCTGACTTATATTTTCAGCACCATATTGGAACTGGCAATCTGAGCTGATAATGATTTAATGTGGTAATGGTAGAAAGTAGTATTCCAGATAATTTGGTATATGATAACCATATCTTCTGCTACAATGCTCAAACTGATTATTTATTTACTTGATACATCCAAACGCCATTAGTTGGTAGAAGATAGTTAAGAGAAGTATAGATGAACTCACCTGATTTGTGCAGATCAGATAGAGATGGAAAGCAGTGAGTCCACCAACAAACCAGAATGCTACGAAACAGTATATGACAAGAACAAGTGATAGGACCTCATGCGACATGGTGTCTTTCAAGGATTTATTATCTTTCTTGTGCATAAGAATGTTCAGCAAAGAAAAGGTGAACACATGGATGCACAGAAAAGTGGACGATGCTAAGAAGAAGAAGAAGAACCGATAGTTACGCTGCAACCATTTTAGAACATACACCTGTTAGATTCTAGAAATTTAAAAAAAAAAAAGAAAAGAAACAAAGAAGTTAACATTTCATTCAAAATTATAAGTTTTTAGATGTAACCCAAATTGCCATTCATTTGAATATATTCCCGCAGAATGGACTGACCATCTACTCCACTGTACTACTGCAACAGCAGCTATTGGAAACTGATGTCAATGGATGTTGCTTTTCCAATTTCCCACCCCAAACTCGCATTTACGACAGCTCTAAAAATGAATTTATGTGCAGAAAAAAAAGAAGAAAAAAAAATGAAGAGGATCATGGTTTCTGCTTCTTCATATGTACATAGATCATAACCAATAAAAATGAGAAACTTGTAGAATTTGGCTACAAAAGCAGTCATAGATCATGTCGTCGTCGTCATCATTATCAAAGCCTTATCCCAAACATATTAGGGTCGGCTATATGAATTTTGCTTCTCCATTCCATTCTATTTTGAGCAAAATCCTTTGATAAGTTAAACTTCTTCAAATTTGATTTAATGACCTCCATCAATGTTTTCTTCGGCCTACTCCTACCTCTTGATGAGCCATCTACTTGGATAGCTATACTTTTCCTCACCTGGATAGTCATAGATCATATATATATATATATATTATCATTTATCATTATCATAGACAAAAGTTTGGTGCATAAAAGCACAATTTTGTATATACTCGAGAAAGAAGCCATGGCTACATATCATTGTTAGTCATAAAGTCAAGTGATCATGCTCTGTGTGCTTCTTGTGGGGATCCTCATCCAACTCAAGACAACACGAGACATAACTAAAACAGTACTACAGAAGACAAATACAAGCAGTATTATGCATGTTTCCTATCTCAACTATACACAATTAGATGGGATGAAAATTAAGAAAGCTAATGAGGGAGGTTTTCCAATAAAAGAAGACTAGAAACAGAAAGATGGACTTTTGGTTTATTAAATGAAAGAATAGGCATACCCCAAAATCACAAGCCAATCATGTCTCTCTCTCTCTCTCTCTCTCTCTCTCTCTCTCTCTCTCTCTAAATATAAATATATATATATAATGGATAGTAATCATGCCACTGTGCAATTAGCAGCAAAGAAACAAAAAGCCATATCAGATGGAATACTGTTTTTCATGTCCTTTAACAATTCAAAATTGTTGTGATATTTGATATACTGATTTGTCTAAAATAGTTAGAAAAACATTTAGATTTCTTAGCTGGTCCATATACACAAAGAAAACCATACATTTTGCCAAAATAGACGTGCTAATCATAACTCAGTGAACATCACCACACCATAATGCATTCAGAAGAACTTAAAATTGACAAACTGTCGATGTTTTTAGCTTACTAGTCCGATGCATTGGCCCACCCATGGGCAGTGGTGATCAAATCTCTGAACACAATTGTTGCAGACAGAGCAATGGGATGCACGAGGTGGACGATAATGTGAGCATGTATCACAATATTTTACTTTTACTACAAAGCCATTTACGGTAACTTCCTTTGTTCTGGGTACTCTTAAATGTGGGGTTCTCCCTTGGATCCATTCCATAGATGGGGTAGTAGCAAGGTCAAACATTTCTTCTGATTCAAGTGGTCGTGTATTCCGTGGCACTATACCTGGATCTCTAGCAGATGTTAAGAAGAGAAAAATAAAGACCTGCATTGTTCATAAAAAAATGTAAAACTTTAATAATCTCATACCCCATTAGTGTCATATAACATTGCCATAATAGAGAACTCTAATCCCAAACAACTGGTGGCACATGAATTCTAACATATTGCAAGATGAGCTTCAGCTTTTTGTTAAACCAAAATGGTCACAAGAAAAAAGAAATTTTCAGACATTATGTTTTAGTCACAATATTACACAAAGGATCCTGATTGAAGATAAATAAAAAATAAATTTGTAGTGGATAACTTTGAACAATTCTTCTCCCCATTTTCAATCTGTAACGTTTGAATGATCTTAGCTGTTTCATAAAACTGTGATCACTCTTAAGGTCTGTAAAAGTTAGGCGTCTGGATACATCTATTTTTGTAGAATTCCAGTTTGTGTCGTATTGGGTACAATAATGAGACTTGATGCAGAGATCATATTTTATTCGGACACATCGCATTTTTGTCATGGTATTGAAGTGGAGAATGCGTTGACATGATCCATATCTCTCCCAACACACTTGTCATTGAATGTCTTTGCAATTGATAGAATATGGAGTCATAGCACCACTATGAATGTCCAAGTTGCGGGGTTGATGTAAAACCTCCTTCAAAGTTTCATTGCAACAATTATAGATGCATTCATATTTTATTTAATTCAGTTTATATTGACTGTAGCAAACATGTTGAGGTTGAGATCACCTTACCCCAGAAGAAAATTTCCCAAAGGAGATAATGACTAGAATACGCGTTTGGTAATGAAGACCAAGCTGCTTTGTCATGGGGAGTGAAATAAATCAGCTGCTTGGCATTCTATGCATGATTTATATTCATGCTCCAACTTTTGAGAGGGAGCTTTGTTGGACATGCATACATATGTATGTTTTTGAAACCACGCAGGACACCACTCAGGCACCTAGTTATCAATTAAACATGTGTTAAGTCTCATGGTAATAAAGGAAGATTGTTTTGTGCCTAATCTCTTTCTTATGCCTTCTTCCTCTTTTCTTACTCTCTGCTTAATGGAACTTTTTCAACTATCAAATGAATAGTTCAATACCAACTCACAGAGAAAATGGAGAAAAACCTGATGATAAGAGGAAATTCACACAAATCATCATCATTATCATCAAAGCCTTGTCCCAACTATGCTTATTGGTTGGATATTGTCAAGTTTCAAGTGCCTAAAAAATAGCACATGACATAATCCGGAAACTGTACACCCAGACATTGAGCAAAATATGTAATCTTGGGCAGAACACAATCCAGAGATCATTAGAGACTGATAGCATACTACTCAGTTACGTTTAAACCAAGTCCTCAAATCTTAGGTTTGTTATATTTGAACTCAGGATGTATTTTATTGAACTTAAAAGAAATGTGATTAAAATGAATGCTATAAATTAAAATTGCATGAAACTTCATAAAATCAACATTCTTGTTGCATGTAGTGTGTGTGAAGGACTACTTGAGCTACGAGAAGTAACTGAAGTAGCAAATATTTCGAGTGTTTCCATGTCCACGCCCACCCCAGTGTCCATTGCTGTGCAATCATAGGTCATAACTAAAGTGTGTTTCAAAATTAATGCAATTAAACTAAACAAGCATGAAACTCGAAAGAGTAGAGGATATTACTAACCGATATAGTGACGATTGTTGCCACAGCTAGTACAGGGGTCCAATGAAATTTATCCTGAGCTATGATCTTAGAAATCAGAACTGAACAAAATGCTACTGCTGGAGCTGCTATTAGGAATGTCGATAAAACTAGTGATGACACTTCCGGACCAAATATTAATCTCCCACCACAGAGAAACCTCTGAGAATTCCAAAAAAAAAAAAAAAAAAGACATTTTCCACCATTAATTCTTATACCCTTGTTATCAAGTGAAATGAAATATATGCAATGTCATCAATGCAATGCAGTGCTAACATTCAGTTGAAAGAGAACAAGAAATACTGAAGATGCTTCTAGTTCTAAAATTTACTTGAAACTAATATCTTTTATCCTTTACGAACATTTAACAGACCTTCACTATCATGAACATTTGGGTTAATTCTTCTATCATGCATGAGGACTTCTACACATTTTAAATAAATTCAGGTGTAACCCATTCAGTTTTGAAATTAAATCTTTTCAAGTCAGAAAGGTTACTTCCTGAATCTTTATGGAACAAAAAACTTGTGCGCATTCACATTGATTCCTTAGCCAGAAGAAAAAACGGAAAAAATCCCAAAAAGTTCAAATCATCAAAGCAGACAGAATAAATACAAAGACGGTGAAATCTCACATTGAAACTTCAAGCATATTCATATTGCAATATTGAAAATATGAAGCACATCTTAATAAAAATAATAAAAAAGGACCAGATTGATTGAAGTTAAACAGAAGAAACAAACTTAGGTCAAAATTGCCGTCTAGAATATTGAACTCATCGCATGATAAAGCAAGCACATCTTGGCAGACATTGAATCGAAAAAGATCAAAATAATGAAGGAACAATCAGATTATCTTATCATTATTTGCTTTGTTTGTCAGTTTTACTGCAATCTTGCTTATTATTTTTTTGAAAACCAAAATTTGGAAGATTATTCCTCATAAAAACAGAAAATGAGTCAAATAGATGAGGTTATATTGCTTTTTCCTAATTCAGTTTACTCAGACTAACATGCACACAAAAACAATTGAAAAAAGTTATAAGACAAACACAAAATTTAAGAACAAATTACCTGCCAAAAATCAAGTTGGCAAATTAAAAAAAAAAACAGACAAACAAACAACACCACCAGCACAAAACAAAAGAAGGAAGACTATTTAGCTTGCTTACAAAATGAAACCCACTAGGAATAATTACACTGACAAGCCAAATTTTATGGTGAAAATAATCACACGCTAAGAAAAGAAAAACACTCCGAAAGAACTTAAATTCTTTGTCAAGTATTAAAGCAAAAGAGACTCATATTCCTTGTTTCTAAAATCAAATCCTGTATAACAAAACAATTCTATTTCATTTGGTCATAAAAAAATGGTCCAAAAGAGACTAAATCAGTAAAGGAAAAGAAAGATTTTCAAATTCAATCTTCTTTAATCAACCAAATTTGGCAACCCAATTCCTTTTAGGATCAAACGAGGATCACATCCTAACTGAAAATAAATAAATACATAAATAAGAACTGATAAAAAATGGTCCCGAATTCATAGGCCAAACATCAATTAAGGAAGTCCCTCACTCCATACTTCCTCACTCAGTCATCATTCAAGACCAACCTGGCGCTACCTTAAAAAAATATGATAAAATAAGCACAACCCAGTAAAAATAAAATTGCATTACAGTTCATGATAGCACTAAAATGGAAAATGAATACATAAGGGAAAGAAGAGCCTACATTGCTTCCCTTCCAAACTTGATAGAGTCTTTTTGGTTGATTGGTGGCCATCTAAACAGTACTATTCTCTCTTAAAACAGTATCTTGATATCTAGTGCTACTAAGATCTGTTCATTTGACCCGCAAATGGCTTGTATTTGCTCCATGAGTTGATTGTGGTGAACTGATGTTAGACACCCACGAAGGGAAACAGGAAGAAGATTTCCGGACGGTGTCATATGTGGGTGACATGATGAAGAAAAGCGAGACGCTAAAAGGTTCAGTTTTGATCAAAAACAGCAGCCATTGCACACCATCCATCGAATTCATCGGAGACTCTCTCTCATGAAACATAACGACTGACAGCATTGAAGGATCAGTAGGGGGAAATGTTGTTGCCACATGTTGGCATTTGGCATTTGGAACATGGCTAAAAAAATAATGTACTCTCATAATTCATGGTTGAGGAGCTTCTATTGTCTTCGGGGCCAAAATATTGGTGGGCCCATTTGTGGGTCCCACATGAAAATGGTGAGGGATATATGATGGCCCACTATGTCAAGGGCCATGTTGCATAGACCTTGTTCTGTGATCAAATCCAATCAGGGTGAACTCATATGATCATCTGTCACAGTCTTTTGCGTGGGTGGACCCATAAAAAGGGTCATTCAATCGAATCTTCTAAAGTAAAGCTGCATCAAGATGATCAACGGTTCAGATCTGACATAATTATAAATAAAAATAAATAAAATAACCGATTGGTATCTACTTCTCATGGTGAGAGACAATTTTCTCGTCCCAGATCTCCTCCTCAAAAAATAGCACGATATATTTTTTAAAAAACTTTAAATTTTTTCTCAGTATATTATTTGAACAATGTTGCACAAAAAAATTTTTATTTTTTAATTTAAATTTTTTACAGCACTGATATAAACAATTTGAAATTAAGAAAATATTTTAAAATGCATGGATACTCATCAAAACATAATCACTAGTAAGTAGGAAGTCATTTAAGCATGGGTAGATCCAGGAAACTCAACTTGGGGGTGCTCTATGTAAAAGAAATATCGGAGAGGGGGCAAATATAAGTAAAAAGCCATATAAATACTCAGAATGTGCAAGGGTTCATTAAATTTTGAGCTTTTTTAGAGCACCCTTGTACCCGGGTTTGCCCCTGCGTTAAAGTGTTTTATTTAGTAACAAAAACTTGTGTTGATATTTAGTGGCCATTAATATTTAGTATTTCTCAGTAATCAATGTATAGTAATTTATAGAAAATAAATCTGTTTGAATTAAGATAAGGAGTTGGTGACATGGCATAAGGCATGGTCTTCTCCCTACATTTTGTATTCAAAATAGGCACAATTTTATGTTGTGTGCGTTTGTGTAGATTTAGTAGGTGCCACTTGGGGTTTATTTTTTTGTGTGAAGACGTCAAGAATACCCATGTTATCACAAAAAAGAAAAAGAAATGGGGACTTTGCTTGGTTTTTGAAAATCTGAATAATGTACTTTACTGGTACACTTATTTCTTAATTATGACCTTAACACTTTGTCTCCTCTCTTATTTCTTAATTATGACCTAGACACTTTGTCTCCTCACATATTAAGAGAAGAGAGAGAGAGCAAAAGAGAAATTAATTTCATATTAATAATTATCATAACTATGGATTTTAGTAATTTGTCTCCTATGTCTATTATCAAGAGAGCAATTCAGAGTTCCTGACACACATGTAGTACCAAGCACAAAACAGATTTTTCAAAGAAGAAGGCCTACAAATAAGCCAAATTATTTGGGACCCTGAATATCCACCTAATATTCCGCCATTTGTGTTTGCGTTTTCACACCGATAATTCTTTATAAAAATGGATCCAAATATTGGAATTTTGTTTTTAAAAAAATTGGGTCCCTACTACCGCGTTCACACTAGGATGTCCCACATTGTATTATCAGATTAACATTATGTTTCTTTAGTTCTGTTTGTGTTACACATTGAGAGTATCAAATTCTAGGTAATACTACAAAGGATCTCCTAAAGTTTGGATTGCTCCACAAATGACAAATTTGCTCTCTTGAATCTGCCGTCTGAATGATTACAAAGGTATATTTTTTGTAAGCACATTCCTTCAATAGCTCAGACTCTCTCATTGGACTTCACTGATCACACTAACATGAGCATGAGGATAAATGAGCTGGCATGTTTCATGCTTAATTTTGTCTTACAAATGTTTCGTTATATCTATGGTGGAATCTGATTGCTCATGATACCCACTAGGATGCATTCCTATAGCTGAGGATATGTCAGATGGAAAGGTCTCCTTACAGATAATAAAATCAACCCCATTAGTTTATCCTAACCATTGATTCAATAGTGTTAAAGCTTAATGATCTTTTAACCATAAATTTTTTTGAGATTAAGTGTAATGATGAGCAAAAGTCATAAAATTGAGCATGAATACATGGTGCTGGATCATGGGAGGAAGAAGGATGTGAAATGAGCTGCAATGATTAAAGGTATGTGCAAGTGGGGCCCATAGGAATGGACCCCACATGCAGTCCACTCGCAAGAGAAAATTTTCTTAATCCTAGTAGTTCAAACTGCGAGTGGATCAACTGTTTGGATGACCTGGATAGCATTGTGTCTCAATTGGCCTTTATTTCTGGAAGCTTTGACTTCTGAATTAGACTTCTTGACCAAATGGATTGCATGATGGAAGGGTCGTTTTTTGTTCTGGCCACCAAACTCGTGGCTCTCAACATTGGGCCTGCAAACAGATTGCCTGCGACCCGGACATTGGCCTGAATTTTTTAAATGGATCCAATTAAGTCTTCGTGTTAGATTCAAGTTGGAGCCATGGGCTATGAGATATATTGCATCCAAATATAATAATAATGGGTTTCACGATGAGGGGTGTAATGGGCTGGGTCAGGTCAGCAGGGGTGGCTCGACCATTGGGCGAAAAAAGCCTTTGCTTTAGGCCCCCTAAAAAATAAGGCCCCCCCCAAAAAGTAAATCTTATCTTTTTTTTTTCAGTCCAAAAAAATAAGGTCTCAAAAAAAAATAATTGTAGCAATTTTAATCTTTTCAAATTCCAAAAAAAGCAATTGTCATCGTTTGTTTCTCCTAAAAAATAAGGCCTAATAAAAATAATTACAACAACTACCATCTTTTTACATTCCAGAAAAAACCAAGTATTATCTTTTTATATTTCGAAAAAAGAATTAAAGACCACTTTCACCATTGAGAAAATATTGCCATTAGAAGAAAAACAAAACCCTAAAATCATAATAAGTAAGAAATCATTTTTTATTATGAAAATCCTCCATTTTGCACAATTTTCCTTCTATATTTATATTGTTTGAAATCCTTAGAAAACAACTTCAAATATAATCTTTTTTTCATATTGAAGAAGCTGCGTTAAATTCAAAAGTAATCCACCGTTATAATCTTTGTGGCCAATGATAAATCACTAAATTAGCTTTTGTGGTTCTATGCTTTAAAAAAATATTTAATTACAAACTCATATTATATGTTTATTATAGTTAGTGTTCGTTTTATTTGTAAATATTATTAGTTATAATTTATAAATATTAAATATATCTACTAAAAAATATTGACAATACCTGTAATTGTTACTTTTATAGAAAAAAAATTTTCAAAATTAAAATTGATAAAACCCTAATTTAGATAAACAATGTCACAAAAAAGATTAAGTAGATTAGCAAATTAGCCATACTATCAACTGAAAAAAATATGTTAGCAAAATTTGAAAATAAGACCTTAAATAGTAATATTGCATTACAAAAAAAATGAAAAAAAATAAATTTTAAATAAAATATTATAATAATATTAAATATAAAAAAATGCCTTATTTAGAATTGTCGCTTTAGGCCTCAAATTGTCTTAAGCCGGCCCTGAGTCAGCCTAAAGCATATTCAGGCATGACCCAACTTGAGAAGCATAAGCCATATCGAGGTCAAGCCCGTCATGGGCTTCAGTGCCCGGCCAGAGCTCGGCCTGCTCAAAATGTGAGGACCAAACCTGCCCATTTAGTCATTCAAGCCAGGCGAGGCTAAACAACTCTATCGTCTTCAAGATGCACCTCCACAGCTAAATGGTAAAGCAGCCACAAGTGATGCTTCTCTTTGTTTCCTTTTCCTTGCCATTAACTGCATCTTAATATGGTCTTGATCTAGATTCCAGAACTAAACATCATCATAAAGTGTACTTTCACTTTCACAATCCTTAGTTGTTTTCAATTTTCATCCTCAACCTTCTAAAACAAAGCACAGAAAGGGATTTTTATAGATTACTATCTCTTAAACTTGATTTCCACACACCAAAGATACAAAAATATCTCGAGTACCTTAATTGTACTTTTTACCGTCTTACAATTAACCTAAGTCACCATAAAACAATGACCTGCGTGATAGTTATCAATCCCAAGTTTGGCACTTATTCAATTGAATTGAACCTTTGGATCAGCTTGCATTTATTTTGGATGGTGAGAATTTATCGGTCATTGATTAAGTGGTTAGAATAATGATTTGAGTATCCGTCAATATATATATAAGTAGGTGGAGAGGGAGATCTTTAGTTTCTCCCCGTGCCTATCTCCAAGTGGGGCTCCTAATGGGCCTCACTAGTCGGTGCTTGGAAGAGGGATTACATATTTACCTACATACACGGAGAGGAGGGTTGGGAGTTGTTTCTATCCATGTTTAACATCATAGTCATTGGACATGTGATGTGAGGTTTTTTTTTTTTTTTTTTTTTTGAAGTAATGTGATGTGAGAGTGGATGCATAAAGTAATTCCATATATTGTGAAATTACAAATGACGCATAGAAACATACTGAAAGTTCAGACTCAATCAGTCATTATATTAGCATGTAAGATAAAAAGAATATTTTAGAAATATTATTTCTATTTTATCCGATGAATTCTTTTCATTATCGGTTTCATTTTCTTTTATGACTTCTACATTTTAGAAGGACATTTTTCTCTTTTTTATAACTTTTGGACTAATTTCAAAGCTATATAACAATAGTGTTCCAATGTTATTTTTTAATTTCTTTTTTTTTCTTTCACACCATTCATTTCATCATTTTGTAAGATTTTGTTTTTCCATTACTTTTTAACAATTTTTATATAATTCAAATTTTAATTTCAGAAATTAAAAAAATGGCTAAGTTTGTAATTTTACTTCAATTTTAAAATAAAGATCATGTAATTTCTTTGAATTGATACACATCTTTTACATATGCTAGTTTTACGAAATAATTAAGTTTAAATATTAATTAAATGGTTTTATGAAGAAAAACTATAAAATAACGAAACATTGTTCATTTAGTTTTTTTTAATGAAATCAACCCCAATTGATGATATTATCAATTGGTTGACAATATCATCAATCTTCACTGCAAAAAATAATATTATGCTCCACCTTCTTTTACTCAGTGGTGAAAATGTTATGAAAATCATTACGTTTGTGTCCCAATGGTCTTCCTTACGTGGTTTCGGCAATCTTTCTTAGGTGTGTGAGTCTCATGCCTAGTTTTTACACATTCGTCACCTCCTTCAAATGAGTTTTGAAAGTTTGATTTTGGAGTGCAATGTGTGCAATAGAATGCGTAAAATAAGGATTTTCTCTCAATTTGGCAGGGGCTTCAAGTGAGGTTGGAGGGATAAATATGAGTGTTGATGTTTGTGAGCAACATATAGGGAGCCATGAATAGTGAATGTGAGATTTTCTCCTAAGTATTGTATTGTTGTGTGGAGTTCTTTATCCTAAGAGTGCTTTTTTTTTTTTTTTTGTTATTCTGAAATCATTGAACCAGCTTTAACAATGGATTTGATAGTGGACAGATTGAATGAGTTGTGAAATACTTATCAAACCCTTTTTCTCTGATGCATTCAACACCTCCTTTCGATTTTCCCTTGTTTCTTTGAAATTTATCTAGTATTTTATGATTTTTCTTCATAAAATCGTTTAATTATAGTTTAAGCTTGGTTTTTTTGTAAAAATCCAAATAAATATTTTTCTATTTATATATTAGTATTCTTCTCAATTTTGTTTACGCTTAACTTCCCAGTATTGGCCGGGCTTTACAGGCCTGCTTTGCTGGCATTATGTATTATTATGGTTGTTGGATCATGACCAAGTGGATTATTGGCAAAACAGCAAGGCTAGACTGTGGCACGATAAATGCTTGGGTCATGGTTAAATTGAGAATATGATTTTTGGAAATCAAGTATAAGATAAATAAATTATACACAAACAGTCCGCAATCCAACAGCGGACATAATCCCCTCTCTCTCTCTCTCTCTCCAGAGAATAATATTTTTAGGTAAATAGCAAAGGAGAAAGTTGAACCAGGACCTGCAGAAAATTTCTGGGCCCATGGCAAAACTTTCGGCAAAACGTATTCACTTAGGACCCCCAAGCTGTGGATTTTTATCACTAAATCCAAGCTCCGCCCAAATATTAAACCCGGCATAAATTCTAAATGCAAGCCTAAGACTGGTATTAGAACTAAGACCAAGAATTTGGTAACTCTAAAAATAAGTTCTTATTTTGGGATTTAAAGGTTATTTATATATTAGAGTATTTGGTAAGTCTGTAATTGGGTTTTTAAATTTTAGAGCTTATTTACAAATTAGAGATTTTGCCTCTAAAGAAAATAATCAATGGAGCCGGATTTCCTTTTTAGAGCTTTTGTAGCAAAAGTGGATGGAGGTGGACACTACAAAATTTTTATGTGTTTTGGATAATTATGTGTTGTGGATAAGAGTGCCCTGATGAGCCCCATATATATATATATATATATATTGTAGTTATCAGATGCACCTGTATGCTGCAATGGAGCCCACGGCGGGTCCATCCAAGTAGACCCAAACAACCTACATGCTGAATGAACTGTACAACATTTGATCGACTACACACCCAGCTGAATGGACTGGGACCAAAACTTGGTAGGTTTATAGGTCCCACCTGAATATATATAACTGAAGAAACTCTTCTTAATGTGGCAGAGCCAGTGAACACCTACTTACATGACACATGGTGGTAAAGAAGAGAGTTCTACTGGTTTTTAGGGTATTTATGTGCCTGCTATACACCTCCTCTGGTTGGATTTCAATTCTCGAATGCAACAAATCAGCTAAAAAATGTGCCTTTTTCATGAGGATAGATATTGCTACGAATGATTGAAAAATTGCTGCAAATTTTCTCTTTCGCGAAATTCTTATGTTACACAAATGTGCCACTAGAAAAACATTCAAAGAATTTGTAAAATTGAACAGTAGGATATGGTGGATGCCGATAGCCTACACCAACTACAAAAAGGACATTAGAACACACCTAGAAAAGGATCAGCTCCAATGATAGCACACAGTTGGAATGTTGGTGACTAGGTACTGGGGTCATAAATTATCTATCTAGACTAGAAAGTTTGTTCCTAATCATCTGATCCAAGGCTTTAAAATAGTCAATCAAAATTAAAATTAGAGATGACGTTCATTGTCATCATCTTAGATCGGATGAATAGCAGAACCGAGGTTCAGTGAGTCTCATCAGCTAAAGATGAAATGCATCGTATTTAAATTCAAAAGACAAGACAACATTTCACACCTGCCTAATGGGTCTGCCCTAAGTTTCATCGAAGTCCAAACAAGAGAAGCACCTCAGCAAAAGAGTATCACAAAAAACCAATAGTCTTCAATCTGTCAATGATGCAAAGAGTCAAACAAACTTAGAGAGAGCATAAATTTTAATTTAACTAATTAAAGATGGTTTGGTCGTTATTTTTTAAAACATATTTTACCATTGCATAAAGCTATAGCTATTCCTGGAAAAAGGTCATCAGTTCAGACCACTTGAAACTTTTTTCAACCCCAATGAACCCAATGACAACAAGAGTAACATGAAAAACAAGTATGAAAATTGCGAATCATGAAAAGAAGTATTATCATGGTAAATTTCTATAATATTGCAAAAAAATCAGAAGTTAAAATTGAATTTGTACTTAGAATGATAACTGTTTATAATAATTGTGATATTTGTATACACCAAAAGGAAGCTAAAGCTTGTACAAGCTGCACAAGCTAAATGCAAATACATTTTTGAATAATCAATTATGAAGAAGGATAGATCAGGATGTTTGATAATATTAAAGAAGTATATATTTCTAAAAGCATGGAAAGAAAAAACTCTTGTTGCTTGTCACTGTTCCAAGTGCCTGGAAAAAGTGATGATTTTCACAGGAATATGCGACAGCTGGCTCTTCCCTCGTCAGTTTTCTAAGTGCCTGGAAAAAGTGATAATTTTTGCAGGAAAATGCGGGAGATCTTGAGTCACCTTCCATGTAAAGGTTACTGGAGAGAGGAGAGAGAAAAAATTTAAAACTGTCCTTTTAATTCAATGTCAAATGTTCTAACCCCAGTCTCATCTTATTGAGTTGTCACACTCTTTGCAAGATTCCGAGGCTGGTCTACATTATATCCACGCAGAACCGTCAGATGATATGCCAGCAACTGCCAAAAAAAAAAAAAAACTGTGAATACGGAGAAATAAAATTGCCAAGATAAAATTAATCAATTTGCATCTCAATTTCAATGTATCCATACCATACACTGCACGATTTACTTAGAGGAGATTAAGAAGCATCTCTCTTTTTCTCCATATGGTGAGAAAAAGGCACATCAAAACTATGACATTTGTTGTGACAAAAGAAGAAAAACGATCTTTATATGAAAAGATTCTTTCACAATAGATTGATCGTTTTAATGCCTGAGGACAATATCTTCCACCAATTTTTGAAGATATGGAGGCAGTCTCATCAAATAGGAAGAACTCACTCCAAGAATCCCTTTATTTCATTAGTTTAAATTGATCCACAAGCTCATTGTCATACACAATGTTATACTCAAATAATTATCTGCAGATCAATTACATATACATCACGGTCGAGGGTCCCTCATTTTGAAGGAAATGATCACTGATCAAACCCCGTATTGAAGGGATAAGGCCCTAATGATGATGAGAAGACACTGATCAAAATGGATCAACAGTCCTTAAAATTCTAGAGTGCATATATACTTACTGCAGCTGCAGTGAGCCATATAAAGCTACTCCATTCATGAAATGCCAGACATCGTCCTTTACAAATGCAGACAAAGGATGCTGGTACTTAACAACTGTTTGATTCTATTCACAAAGGCTCTCAGCTTGGTTTTGTTAGTAATGGCTGTACATCCTCAATTGCCTTCTCTGAATTTAAAGCATCTCCTAGATGGTCATTTTTGTTCTCGCCTGCTCTATATGGCTAAAATAAAATGGTACATACTGCAACACTGAACACAACCCAAGAGATGGCGACTAATCTGACTAAGCACCCCTCCCCTCTCTCTCCACATATCACACCTACTAGACACGAAAGTGTCAAAACAAATAGTATTTAGCATAATGAGGATACATGATATCACATGGAAGCATGGGAGTTACGAGTGTCCATCCTTACGTATGGTACACATGGCACATTCATATAATGATCTGAATCATCCATCAAAAGGGCCCTCACTAGATTGGCCACCAACGTATGCGCCTTTAATTGATGTAAGCATCTATAAATTTATCTAAATGAACCTAATGCGAAAATTCCATATATTGACTAACCTGACAATCCTAATCATCCAATCAATGGACTTTGCTATTGAATGTGAAAATTCCATATATTGACTTCCATAATCCATTATTAACTATCTATTATGTGCTTAGAATCATCTAATGTGTGAGTTTTTGGACTTTGGCCAACCATGTTCCAAAGTTGACTTTATGATTTGAGTCATTCAACCACCAAATAAACAACCTGGATCTCATCCGTTTTCACCACATGTATGTTTAAAAGGAAGCAAAATAATATATGAAGATGCACAAAACTATATCCATTTTAAGTGTCTGGAGAAAATACCTGCAACGGTACTATATTAATGACAGGCTGAAGACAATCCTCGACCTGAGGAACTTCTATTACGCGGCAGGATCCATTAGGACACACCAATTGTGCCTCTCCTTTAGAGCACATCACTATCAAGCGACCTTTACGTGCATGAAGCTGCTGGATTACAGACTGTTGCTTGCTGTCATTTATACCAAAGCAATATGAATATAGAAGAAGCAAGGATATCAATTAAATGTATAATTCCAGATTATTAGAGCCAAGAACATAGTTACCCAAAGCAAGTATCATGTGTGGCAATAACAATGATGGGGAGGGTTTCATCAACTAATGCCAATGGGCCATGTTTCATTTCGCCTGCAAGTATTCCTTCGCTGTGCATGAGTGCCACTTCTTTCACTTTCAAAGCACCCTCCAAAGCAGTGGCATAGTTGTAACCTCTGCCAAACATAAGAAGTGACTGCTCCTCCATTAACAATTTAGCAAGATCCTTCATTTCATTGTCAAGTGTCAAAGCCTCTCTAACTTTATCTGTCAAAAGAACCAAGAGTAAGAGTGGTTCAATATCTGATGTACATTTTCCATATGAGAAATCCTAATGTGAGTCACCTTCCTCCCTAGCACATGGCAAGACCCAAGCCATTCATTTGCATGGGCATCACAACTGATGGGGTAAAATAGCCAAAAAATGAAACAGGCTGGAAAAATATTAACCCTTTGCTTGGAGGGGGAAATTTTTTTCTCAATTGCTATACGAACCTTAGTGGAACTTTGGTCAATTTTTACTCTAACCATAGGTTCTGTTTCCTCATAAGATACCCAGTTTTATTTCCTCACAAGATACCCAGTGCAATGGTTTTGTGTGTTTGTCAGCATCATTACTAGCTATAGCCCATCCAAGGTAGTTCAGATCTGTATGGATCAGATCTGTATAGATGCACTGTAGGCTTAGGAGGAACAAAGGTGGCAAACGCCCTGGCCTTAACCAGTTTCGTTTCTCTTCCACTCCGCAACAGTTAAAATGTCTGTCAGTATTATTTTCTCGCTATAGCCCATCCAAGGTAGGATCAGTTTGGATCTCTACAGGTGCACCATATACTTGAGAGGAAAAACAACATGGGCTTGCCCATTTCTATTCCTCTTCCATTTTGCAGGAGAGGACCAAAGTTCGAAGCAGCCACATCCTCATTCATGCAATATGAGATATTTGCTTACCCTTCTAGCAGAACACACGTGGATCCAACCACTAGGAAGGTTCTACCATGGATATTCCATTATCTAAAAGTCAGGCAGGTCGGATAATCCTAATAGCAGCATATTAGCTGAATCAACTTCTTTTCATCATACATTTTCACTTGCATCCAGAAGTTTGGATATTCAAATCCCCGAGTGTGGGTTGAGTCTCTGGTGCAGATGTGGAACTCAAGTGTATACAAAGGCCATGACTCACATGTCCCATGAAAAACTTAGCTCAAAGGAATTAAGCATGACAAATTCACAGGTGTCCCCCGTCTTCATAATATTCATTTGAATTAGAAAATCAACTAACTTAATAAATAGGAAAAGTAACGTTTCATATCTTTAGATATATAATTTTATTTGAAGGTATCTGAAAAGATGCAATGGGTTGGGTGACTTTAGTTGGTTCATTAATTAAATCAAAGAACAGGAATAATGAATTTACTCATGTTCCTTTCTTTAATCGAGATACCTAAATAGTTTGGAGTTGTGCCAATACCTACATTAGTATAATCTCTCTTGTCCTACGAAACTGTTTGTGACTGCTGCATAAACCCAAAAGCTTAACATACAGAAGCTAATTTTTCTATAATTTGAGTATTCAATCATACCGACATGACTAAACTAGCACTCTGTGGTTTCTGGTTGATTTTTCCATCACATATTGGAATTCGTTAGACAAGCTTATGTTTGTTCATACGTCTAAATTATCTTGTTACAATAATTTGACTGCATTTCCCAACACAAGAAGTGATAACATGATTTTGGGACTACCATTATGTTTTAGAAAGATAGCACATGCATTGGTAAAGGTCAAATCTATACCAGGCAGCTTAGTTTTCAATTTTGCTGCCAGAATACTTGTGTTGAAGAATGAGGTAAGCACATGCAAAAAGGGCTGTAAGGTGCATATTTAAATAAAAACTCTTCCATGTTTACTCGCTGGATTTTACAATTTTGGTGCTTTGTGAGCATGAAATGTGAAACTAGGGTTACAATCAAACCCTTTGTTTGCATCATTCTTATACAATTGTGCTCAACTGTGGGAGTTTAAAGGTGAAATTAGACCAGAAAACTGAAAATATGTTGGAAGGTTTTGATCAAAACATACTCGGCAAGTCAAACATTCCATCAATAACAGCCTCTCTCCTTGCTTGGCTGGATGTCGTGTTATCTCCAATGGCTAAAGCCATCATAGCCATCACAACTATCTGACTTGTATATGCCTGTTAGATTATGGTGAGGTAAGTGTTAGGTGACTAGCATAGTTGCATGCCACAGCATGAATATCAAATCATACACAATGCAAAAATTACCTTGGTACTGGCCACACCTATCTCACACCCAGCATTTATGTGAACACCACAATGTGTATTTCTGGCTATTGCACTACCAACAGTGTTTGTTATGCCAACACATAGTGCCCCATTCTCTGCGGCATATTGTAATGCAAGCAGAGTGTCTGCAGTTTCACCAGACTGACTGACAAATACTGCTGTATCTTCTCTGTATATAGGACCCTGCCTGTCCAACAGATCACTTGCAAGCTCCATTGTCACAGGCACACCTAAATGCCAGAGAGAAAAAACAGTAAACCAATGCCCAAAATGCAGCTTTGCCTGAAAGCAATGTTGGTTCGTGATCCTCGGAGTGATGGTGTGCACAGAATCTTGTGACCTTTATTTTGTACAACTGATCTAATTGGCGCCACCATTTATGTAACATGCCTCAAAGGCTCAAACATCTCCACAATTGGAAATCCTAGGCATCAGATATGTGGTTGAATTTAGATCAATGCCATATTCTTCTTACTCAACCATCCATTTGCAAGATAATGAGCGAGGAGCTAAATATGCTCTAGTGGCAAGTTCTCTGGATTAAGACCCAACTAATAACCTATTAGGAATCCAGGACCTTTAGGAATAACTAGACCGGTAAGGAGTTACTAAGTAGAGGTTCTCCTAGCTTTCTCATGCTTGGCAGGATTAGGAGATTCTGTTACAGCATGAATCCTCGCATTAATAGAAGGTTTATTTTTTTATTTTTTTTATGATAAGGTTTAAAAATTATAAACCCTATAGCTTGGAACCCATGGCTGTTTAATGTGTTTCCAGAATGTAATTGTATGGGCCAAAGAAGAACAAAATGACTTGGAGATTTATTTCTCTAAAATTTCATCAAATTTACATCAGAGGCAGGGGAGAACATAATTACCCATCTTTTCTTCCTGAATCCTAGATAACCCAAAATGAAAGAGAATCATCTAGCCAAAATTGAACTAGTTAGGACAAACTTATACATTCCACACCTCACCATAAGCCTCGATGTAACTCTAATTGGCACTCTCTGTTTTTGGCTTCATCTAGTTGTATCCCATTTGTATTACATGTACACTCTTCATAATGATATATATATATATGAAAAATAAAAAGTAAAGCAAGGATAAGCATATGCAAAATGGTAACAACCAGAAAGCTCTTCCAGAAATGGTCTTGCAGCTAGAGCTGCATTGTAGCTTGTACCACAACCAATAAAAATAATGCGCCTGCTTCGCCTAATTGTCCTCAGGTGATCCTTAAGCCCACCCAAAAGAACACTCTTAGCTTTGGAAGAATCTCCGCATATAACTCTCCCCCTCATTGTTGTTCTTAGAGACTCCGGTTGTTCATGGATTTCTTTCTGCATAAAGTGTTCATAATTTCCTTTCTTTATTTGCTCCACTTCCATCTCAAGGTCAGACAATGCACGTTGCACTGATGCAGGTCTAGGAAGACCTCCACAATTTTTTGCCTTGTCATAGTCAAACTTGAAGATTGAGATGCTTCCGTCCTGAAATACGATATCAACAATAAGCATGTTTAGATTTAGTTAGTTGCAAAAGAAACACCAAAGAAAGATACATGACATTTGAATATGAACAGTACAGTAATCCTCAATACATGCTCAGGGAATTAATATAAGTTGTGGAAAACACAAACTACTGCAGCTCTCCTGATTAATAATGTTAATGAGTGCCATTTACCTGAATATAAAAAACGACACTACTCAAAATTCAACAATGAGCCATATTTTGGGCCCAAATGACTATTTAACCCAGATTAGGGTCCAGTTGGGCCATAAGTCTGAATGGTTTTAAAAGGTTTTTTATGACCTTAGACCACACATGCTGAAAACTCACTCTGAGGGAAGAGAAGAATTTAATCTCATTAAACTAAACTTGAAAACTCCATGGCAACTTGGCCGCCAACATCCTAGAAATAACGTTCGAAGAATTCATCATCATCATCATCATCATCAAAGCCTTATCCCAACCATGCTGGGGTCGGCTACATGAATTCTATTTCTCCATTTCGTTCTATTTTGAGCTAAATCTTTCGATAAGTGAAACTTCTTCAAATCTAAATTAATGACAAATAACGTTCAAAGAATTACTTTCCACAATTAGTGACTCTCAAAACGAAGATGAGGCGTAGATATGAGTACGACAGCTTCCAAAATGGCTACCACCTCCGCTTCATTAGACTCCATCCAACCCACATGCTTAGAGAACGAAGCAAAAGAAGCAACATGACTATGGCGAAGCACCCCTCTAACCCCCGCCGGACCTGGTTTCCTGTAGCCACCCATCAACATTAAACCTCAAATCTCCAAAAGGAGGGGACAAAGACACAACAATGCTATTACTCCAAAACACGCTATAAAGAGAAGCCTGCCAATTATGCAAAATGCCATGAACCCTGAGACTATCAAATTCCTCCCTACATGACACCCACTCAGCTATCCGAATCAACACCAACTGCACAACATCTTTGACTAGCATCAATGCCCCTAAAGACGCTATCATTCCTCTCTTTCCAAAATGGACCACAGAATGGCAAAATGAATGAGCTTCTAGATAACTGCCCCACATCCAAAGAAAGGAGAAATTCCCCAAGCCTCAATCATCTCCAATAACGAAGTTAAAGAGCACCAAATAACGTCACACCGCCTTAAAAACACCATAAAGAAAAGAAAAATACAAACTGAAGGAACAGGTGATCAACCATCTCCATCTCTCTACCACAAAGTAGCAGTCAGAAATGTCCTATGAAAGCAAACCTCTCTCAAGATTTTTTTGAAGTAAAGACTTTCCTAGCCAACTAAGGATGTCTACTCCAAGGCGAGCCAACCCAACCGAACTAGGGAGACCGATGATTTGGCTCACAACATAGGTGCTAACTCCTTCAAAAAGGATTTCGAAGCGAATGCTCCAAAGGGACATGGTTTCCAAATACACCATCTACTTTACCTTACATGAGAAGACGTTAGAAAGAAGCTTCAACAATGATTTAAACTCCAACTCCTCATACTGAAGCAATGAGTGCCTAAAAGGCACCACGTAAGACACAATCCCCCATCCCCCACATAACAATCTTTAACCCAATATAGTTTGTTGACAACAATTCTAAAAGGACTAGTGAACAAGAAAAGATAAAGGACCCACACCCAACCAATCATCCACCTAAAAAAGGACTCTCAACTACCATCCCCAACACAAGAACCCTAACCCTTGACGGAACCCTCCCCCCAACACACACAAGCACAACACATCTCCAAACCTTAAAGTGTTTAACCCCATAAGCATGACACCTTAAAGTGTGTTTGGATGAGCAGTAGAGTAAAGTAGAGTGAAGTGAGCCTCCATTTTCTAGACATGATTTGATGTGCCTATCATATCAAAAGTACAAAATTTCAAAATTCCCCCTTCTGTTAAAAAAAAAAGAAAGTCAAAACGCAACCACAAACTGACAAAAAATCATCTACTATTTACACAAATGTCAAAAAGATTCCTTATTAAGCCACTAAAAATAAAAAATCATCATAACTCCATTACATTTTATTCTCTCTTGATTCGAGGCTTCACCACACCACACTTCACTTCACCACATATCCCTAAGGCCTCTTGTAGGAGACCAACCCCCTTCCACAATGACTTCTCCATAATGCTTCCCCTTTTTCCCCAAATCTCCACCACCACTTAGCTCACGGAGACCCATTTTTGAATTCCAAGCTGCCTAAACCCAAACCTCTCACCACCTTAGGTGTGATTACCTTATCCCACTTTATAAGATGTAATTTCTTCCTGTCATGACTATCTTCCCATAAAAAATAAAAATCCCTTCTCAAATGATCCAACCTTTCTCCAACTCTCAGGCTTATGGAGACATATTGGACCAGTGAAGGATGTGTTCATGGCTAACCATGTTAGTTACTGTGTGGGTTCTGATGAGAATGCTTTTCTAGCTTGATAATTCAGTGGGCGATAGACCTTTTGCACTTATATTTCCTGATTTGTTGTTTGGTTGTGCTAAGGATTCTTAGGTGAAGGTTAGCTCATATATGGAGAGGCTTGGTAATCAAGTGGGGCCCATCTTCAAGAGGAACTTACTAGAATCTGAAGAGGTGTAACTAATTCCCTCTTGGGTCTTCATAATAGATTGATAATTCCAGAGGATGAGGAGTATAGGGTTTGGTGGCTCCAAAGGTCATTGCCTTCAGTTGGCTTGCTCTTGGTGGAGGCATTCTTACCAAAGACAATCTTCTCCTCCAAAAATTGATCGTTGTGAATGATTGTCCAATGTGTTAGGCAGAGGAAGAAACAGTTGACCTCCTTCTCTTAAATTATAGGGTGGCATAACTATTGTGGAAAGCAGTTCTAGCATGTTAGACTGTTTTGTGTGGCTCCCCAAACTCTTTTTGGCTAATTTGAGGCATGGAAATTGGCTATTAACTCAAGCAAGGGTAGGGGATGTGGAGGTCACCATTCTTTAGAGGGAAATGAGTTCTAGGTGCTTGGGAGGCAAGTACTCTTCAGTGAAGGCCTCGAGTGATGGGTTGAAGTTCAACATTGCGTCTCAGGTGTTTCCTCAATTCGGTGGCATCCCCGCAAAGATGATTTTGCAGAATTGAAGCAAGGTGGCTTCATCATAGTAGGGGCATATCGGCTTGAGTGTTTCTCTACTAGTTTATTTTTTCAAGGGATGTTTTTCTAGGCTCTTCATACATATTTAGCTTTCTACGTAAGCTTTCAGGTTTGTGTTCCTTTTTATGGTGGCAATTTATGGTAGGCTAGCTTGCCAGTATACTTCTCCTCTACTGCCAAGTCTCATAAATAAAAGTCACTATTCAAAAAGAAAGAAAGAAGTGAAGAGTCTTGATGTATACATATATGGATGTAGACTTGACAGCAGTTAAAAAAAAATTCAGGGCACACGTCATAATGAACCCATAGACAAGAATAGCCGATAGATTATCATTTTTATCCAACTTCATAAGCTATGAAGAAAACTAAGCATCATAAAAATAAAATAAAAATAAGCTGGAGGAATAAGAGAATATGGAAAGTCGCAAACAGAAAAGAGAAAGCACCTTAAGATGTACCACTTCGTCATCTTCAATGACCATGACTCTTTTTGTGTGTTCTACAAGAGCATTAGCATCACTGGAGAAGAACAGTTCTTTGGGCTGTCCATTCATCATAGGGAACTTAAGATCATGAAAAGACATACCACTGTTCGTATCTTTAGGTAATTCCTGTAATAGCAGTTTTGCTTGCTTAATTAAACCAATAATGGCTTGAAAGAAATTCAAGATAATACAACAAATATTGTTGAAAAAACCAACATAACTTTCATCTTCCAAAACCACTTACATAGTACATAAGCACAGGCAGAATCAGAAATAGATACTATCTTATTTTACAGTAGGCAGAGGCCTATAAAACAATTAGTGAACTTGGCGGAGATGTTTTCCACAATAAACTCAATACAACCAGAAAACAATAGTTCCAGTAGTAATCAATGGCTGCACAAAAAATGACATGAATGATCTTCACTTTTACAGGTGAAAATTGGACGATTTAGAATAAGATGGTAAAAAACAAGTTATTTGAGCGAACTGATGCATGACATCACAAAAAACAAGTACTTAAATAATCTTAATCATAATCAAAGGATAGATTCAATGTTCCTTTTGGATTATTATTCATTTAAAGAAAAAATAACCAACAATTTTCCTTTTTCTCTTTTTATAAAGAAAATAACAAAGGAAGACCATTTTTCTATACAAAAAAAAGAGAAAATACAAAAAACTTATAGTATAAATTTGCAAGGAATTGAAAGAAAAGAAAAAAAAGTAGAGCTCCTAAATAAAAATAAAAGCCACATAAAGTATCATTTCTAACATAACACTGCACCCTTAAATTTCTGACCATCTGGCTGTAGCGAGGGGGAAAACCGGAAAAGTATAGTAGTGACTGCAACCTACTTTGACGCCAAGGAGCAGCGGACTTCCACGTTTGCATGCAATCAACTCATTTGGATAATGTGGGCTTTTGAATATAAGTGCATATGCTCCTTCAATATGTCTCATAACTTCCATGACAACTTGACTAAAGGTGACATGCTGTTCACCTACAACATAAACATTCTAAATGATGATTATGCCATCCACCATGTAAACAATTAATCAATCCAATCTGACATTTATATTTTTGAGCTCTAGGACTAACATTCACCTTTTGCCTCATCAAAAACATATTTTGCGAGCTTAGGAATCACTTCTGTGTCAGTATCTGATTCAAAGTTGAATCCATGCCGGATTAGCGTCTCCTTCAAAACCTGATGGTAAACAAAATAACCAAAATGTCAGCAAAACTGCCACATTTGTTACTATGTCAACTCTCAACCCATTGCTAGAGAGTGGAAACAAGAGAAAGACTCCATGGGCAAGCAAAACAAATTAACTAAAGTTTACTCTCAGGTTTCAGTTGAAAAGGTAGAACATGAAGTATGAGAATCAGCTAATCAGATTACAAAACATGCCAATGTTATGCAGGCAGACAAGGAAAACAAGAAAAACCATACCAAGAAGAGAACCAAGCAATTATGATACCTCATAGTTAGTAATAATGCCATTGTGAACAACTAAGAACTCATTTCCAGCACCAGATGATTGTGGGTGGCTATTTCTTGGAGAAGGCACTCCATGAGTCGCCCAGCGTGTATGGGCGATGCCAGCATGAACAGAAAAGGAAGCCTCCAAATTCAAATCTGTTGAGTCTGCCTCTGTTAAGAACCAAAATCACAGCTTAATCCAAGAAAATAAAACAAAACGAGCAAGATTTTTTTTTTCTAGTAAAGAAAAAGGAAATGCAGACAATGTTTAATTGCGCTGGAATTAGCTTCTCCAGAAATTAAACATAAGCAATATAACATAGCATTATGTCTGAATACTTCAACTTTTTTTTGGTGACACAATTGGTCGTCTATAGACCCCTTTTTTTTTTGTTGGTCACTTCCATAACGGCATGTTTATGCAGCAACATTTCCACAGAAAAACACATATATGAGCTAATCCTATGTTTGGTGCTAAACGTTTACGCTGAATGTCTATTGATGAAAATCTGCAATTTTAAGGATTTCAAAGTCCAAGAGGGAGAGCTCAAAATTTTAGTAAAGAAAAAGGAAAGATAGACAATGTTTAATTGTACTGGAATTAGCTTCTCCAGAAATTAAACATAAGCATATTGTTTATACAAGACTCAAAAGAAAAAGTGAAACAAAGATACAATATGACATAGCGCATTATCTCTGAATACTTCAACTTATTTTGGTGACACAATTGGTCATCTATAGACCCTTTTTTGTCACATCCATAACAGCATGGTTATGCGGCAATATTTCCACAGAAAAATAAGGTTTTCAACATATATGAGCTAATCTTATGTTTGGTGCTAAACTTTTACGCGGAACTTCTACTGACAAAAATCTGCAATTTTAAGGATTTTAAAGTCCAAGGGGGAGAGTTCAAAATTGTTTTTTTCTTTTCAAAAAAAAAAAATGGAGATCCCATGCACAGTAGTAAATTTTGGTTCAGTTCTGCCCAACAGCCTGAAACTTCCTCTTCTGTCAGGTGACAACCAAACAACACTCTGGAGAATTTCAGCCCAGACTTGGGACCTTTTCAGACATATTTCTTCAATAAAACAGAAAAAGGACACAACCCCACCGCCCCAGACATCACAATTCTTCAAATTCCATACCAGAATCAAAACCCATACCGACAATATGACAAGATACAATTTCAAAAGGAAAAGATTAGATTTTTATGACTATTATACCTTGATAGACGGATCGAACGAGCGATTCGATCTTCCCTTCCTGCCGAAAAACGAGAGGAGGACGAGATCCGTGGGTGGAACGAGTCTCGACTGAATCACCATCGGAGTCGATGGAGATGCCAGAGGAGTCGTAGCCTCTGTACTCCAAACGCCTCAGCCCATTGAAGAGAATCTCGAGAATGTATCTTCTCTCTCTTGGGACGTTGTAATTCAAATACGCGAAGATTCCACACATCTTTCTTTCTTTTCTCAGACTCCCTTCTTCGATGGAACAGGAAGATAGAAAAGAGAGCAGGAGGAAACAGATTGAAGTTGAAGGAATTGCAGAGAGAGAAGTCTTCGACGTCGCTCCCACGTCATTTACAACTGCGGGTGGTTTTCATTTTGAGTAAGTCATGGGAAGCATCCGTAGATCCGTGGACCATCTTAGTGGGCCCCTCGGGCCAACGGTGGAGATCTTTAGTCATTCTACTAGTGGGACTGAAGGACTAGTGGTAAGTGAGCTGGTCCAACTACAACAACGGGCCTTTTTTTTTTAACTCAATGGCAAACTCTTATCACGGTGGTAAGAGGTGTTAGCTGTTAGCTATTCTACCACGGTTCAAACTTGAAGTCTTAAAGATGTGTTAGCTCATCCAAAGCCTTTTTAGCTCATCAAAGGCCTTTTTTCCTCCAACCTTACTAAAGCTAGTATCCCAACAATGGGTGAAAAAAAATTGTTACTAATGTAAAATGCCTTAGAATTAGACAAACTCCTATTAATGTATCATGTAAACTTGTAAAATGCCTTTATTCGTGGATCATGGATCTCTCTCTCTCTCTTCGTCTTTCTCTCCCCACCTCAATTATGGGCAGGACTGCCAATCAGGCTTTGTAAGAAGGGGTTTTGTCCCAGCCCATCAAAGTGGACTATAAAACAACTAACTCCATGATAGTCACCAACCCAAGTAGCACCTGTCCAATTTCATTGAACCGGCTTACACTCATTTTGGATGATCAAAATTTATTGGCAATTGATCAAGGAGTTAAGATGATGATTTGACCCTCTATCACCATACATGGGCATGTAAAGGGGAGATCCTTCGATCCCCTCTAATTTATCCCTAAGTGAGGTCCCTAGCAAGGCCTTGGAAAAATAGTGCTCATAATAAGGCGAGCACTGGTGCTCAACAAAGAAAAAAAGCTCCCAATATATAAGATCATAAATTATAGACATGTGTGCATGTGCACCTTTTACACTACGCATATAACACACACGAGGCTCAGGCTCCTGTGGACAAGCGTCTCAAGAAGATATTGTGCAGTGCAATATAGCTACAAGAGCCCATTGTATGATAAATCCAAATGAACCATAAAAATTTATTTTTTAAGCGAATGTTAGTAGTGGTTTTGTCCGCTGTTAATTGGTCCCTTTTTTTTTAATCCTAACTTAGGGGCTGGTACCCCTAGAGGGGTCAATGCTTCAAGTAAAGTGGGGTAACCCTCTGGCGTGAGACCGCAAACCTCATACGAGGAGAGTTGCCTACAGAGGTCTAACTTCTGGTGAGGGGGCGTTGACCTCTGGTGAGAGACAGCAAAACCTCATATTCGGGTAGGTACCTACATAGATCCCAATCCTGTGTAGACATGTAAGAACAAACACTTCTGAGGTAAGAGGCTATTCCTTCTTGGTCATCTGCACAGTCTGAAATGAATCCATTTTCCGACGAATTCCTAGTTGCAATGCCTATGAATCAAGTTCCGAGAGGTACTGAATAATGTGATATGTACCACCGCATGCATACCAGTCCCACCCCAACCTGTGACAGGTTTGACATATGAAGCAAAACCTGACCACTCATGTAGCCGCTCAAGTCTGGTTTTTGATACCAATTGCTTCCTTTTAAATACTGAAAATACATGATATAGATATATTATAATATATTATATTATCTATAATATTTTATATAGAGTGCAGTTTTTTCATATGCATTCCCTTTCACTGAAGAATAGTGAGGGTAACGCAATGGGGCTGACAGTATGATCAATCCACACATGAGACTCCCTCAATTACATCCGATTCATTGAGTTTTCACCTATTCTAATGGACTCAGGTCAATTTTATCTTTCTCTAAAAAGGCTGAAACCTAGAAATACTGTGCCGTCTCCGCTGCTTTTAAATTCCAACTTTGTTCCTAATGCTTTTGTGCATTATACTATATTAACAAATATTACATCAAACGTATTGGCAGTTCAGGGAAGCCAAAACCCACGGCCTCACCCCACCCCAAACCCTAGTTGAGTTGAATCCAAATGTATGAGCTCATACCACGAAGAAAGGACAAACCCAAGAACAAGCATGTGGGTGCAGTCACAACCACCAAACTTCGATACACTTCCATAACCGATATTGAAATTCTGCATCCACTTCAAAAAATCCAATAAAATCATTAGTTCACCATCAAATTTTAAATGAAAATCTTCATATTAGTCAGATTATGTCAGAAACGGGTCATGAATAAATCACCAAAGGTCATTCTAACATTAACTTGGACAAGGAAGTATTGCGAAAATGCACGTGGAGAAAACTGCTGTTGCACAAATTCCATTTTCTGGAGGAAACTGGTGCATGGTTGTGTTGCTGTCTCCAGTGGTTCCACCGCAATTTGATCACCACATCCATTGAACCATATCAACCAGAATGCAACAATGGCAAGCAATGAATAGTAAAAAAGTCAAGCAACAGTTTGTTTAGCACTGTTACTAACCAGGAGCAAGAATTGTACAATATCATATATTCCTTTGGGTGTGTAAATGTGGTAAAGAGAACCATGGAACAAAGAAAGGAAAAAGAGAAAATGATGCCCTATAAAGGACATATGGAAGCTACAACGGGTTTAAAAAACATAAGAGAGAGAACAATTGAAAATGAACTCTGAAGTGATTACATCCGAAGCCCTAGCTCTAAGCTGTGAGAATCCTGATTATCTCTGTACTCTCATATGGATTCGTTAACTAAATACTTCATCCAGCAAAAAAAACCCATATAGCATCTTTTGATGCCTATGTAACCTGCAAGTCCTATGTGAAGACAAAATCTTTTCCTCGCCAACTCCTCCATCTACAAAAGTGGGAAAACTGCAAAATTAAAAGGAGATATCATCAGGAAGAGCTTCATATAAGCAAGAATCGCATTCATTCTGAACTCATTTCCCATAAATATGCAACAGTCTGGAAATTTGAACGCGTATGAATCACTACCTATGGTTCACAAAACTTGAGAAAAGATGCAGGTGTGAGGCCCAGTGCATTTCCATTCAACATAGCGACATAGCAGCACATCAAGAACCTAACTGGAAACCCAACTTACAAGGAGGACCAGGATTGGCTGTTGAGATCTTTGCACTTCAACATCCTATATTGCATCACAAACTTACACAAGCAAGAGAGCTCATGCTTCACTAGGAAAATGCACAACCTTAAAAACTTCAATTTGCCATGGCACAAACCGTGCTCGTACAATTCTTCAAATAGATAATATCCACTCACTATCTTTGTTCTCGACACTTTTATTGCAATTTTAATCACCACATTTAGAGGGTTCTAACATTATTTCAGGCGGGGAGGGACGTAAGGATATAAACTATTTGAGAATTTCGTTTCGGACTCCATTTCAGTTTGGGCTCCAGACCAAAATGTTTCAGCTGATTCAAAATTACAGCAAAAGTTTACACAATAATGTTTCAGAAAAAAAAATATATGTATGTATTAAAAGATTAAACAAATATCAAAATTTAAAAATAAAAGCGAAATTTTGGTTAGGGCACTCTTTTTCATTAGAGTGAAATTTGTCTAGGGCCCATGTCCTATTTAGAGTGAGAATTAACCAGGGCCTATTTCCTCTCAGATTCATTTTTTATTAGAATGAAATTTGGTTAGAGCCCTATATTTTATTAGAGTGAGCTTTGTCTAGTGCTCATATATGATTGGAACATTTATATTTATTAGATGCGCCCCATTGCCCATGAGTGAGTTGGACTCCTCTCCAGCAACTCCGATCAAAAGCTGGAACTTCAGACTGAAACTCCATATTTCAGCCATTTCCAAATTTCAGAGGAAACGATCCAAAATCTGGACTGAAACTTTAAAGGGGTGGTTTGGTTCATATTTATATCAATGGCCGAATCAAAATTGTTCCAGCATTTTGACCAAACCAAATAGAATTTGTCAATTATGGTAGAAACTCTAAAATGATGGGGAAGGAAGAAAGAAAAATGTCTGGAAGTGCATTTGAATCAACAGCAAAATTTAAGACATACAAAAGTAGAGATTCAAAGTAACTAGAACAGCTTAGAGCTATTGCAATTGTTGAAGATCTCTTACCTTGTTCAAGGGGGATGATATGCTCAATCCTTGACATGTATGGCTGGCGCTATAAAAGGTTCAACTGAAAAAACCTTTGCACTTCTCCGATCCGCACAAACACTTCTTCCTGTTGTGGTGACCATTGCTACAGGACAGCTGCTCTTTACGAGTTTGATTTCCACGAATCCCATAATCATATGTTAACTCTGTCATTGGAGGAATGTGCTTCATTGCGTAAAACATAATGTGAGGATAGCATTCATCATCGTGATCATATAGAACCGGCTGCCAAAAGACATTAGGGGAGCAGCTATGGTTCATGAAGCGGGAAATGTTGCCCACATTCTTTGCACTTATAATGATCTGCAATGGTTTAGTAGTTTCATTCGAGGGGTGAGGTTGATCTTCTCCCATCAAGTCATATATGTTGTTTGGTCCAAACAAGGTTTCACTGGTGCGAGCAGCATCAAAGATATACTCATCTTCATCCTCCCCATTTTGTACTCTGATCTTATCGATGACTTCACCAGCGTATTCACATATAAAAGAACCTGCTCGGATAGGATCCCATGAGCGCAGACCCCAGCCTCGGTCCCTCGTCTTAAAAACTTCAAAGTGGAATCTAATACCCCTTTGGGACACTCGATTTCGACAGTTAGGAGAGCACGGGCATGAAGTACCACACTCATATATCAGACTTCTGCGATCCAGGAGCAGCGCATTCAAACTATATGGCATATAATCTCCATTCCTCTGACTGCAGGAGCAATCTCCGTCGCCCGGCATACAAGCATTGTGGCATATACATCCCACGCTGGGTTTCATCGAGCTGGTTGGTTTCAAATACTTGACACCAGTGACATATGAGAAATGAGTTGGTCCCTTCTCCCCATCAACATCATTAACAAGGCAAATGGGCAAATTTTCCATCCCAGAAGAAATGTCCGGCAAGATCGCGTGGCTCCTAGACAATGGATTCTCCTTCCACTGGTGGGTCAATTTCCAAATAACACTACCATCAGGCTGACCCGGTACTCTCAGCAATTTATACTTAAAAACGCTAAACCCCGATTTCCCCTTCTCTATCCAGGACTCATGTATTCTATAGAGGCCGTCGTAAACGTAAATCTTATTAGGCGGATTCAGCAGGTCCTTCATACCTCGAATGACCCTAATCTCATTCTTCCGACGCGAGCTCTTCTCTAAAGCAAGATTACCTCGTTCCAGCTTCTGATCATCAATCTGCTTCCCTACTTTGCTGCTTCCACCCTGGCCACTATAGATCAAAACATTAGCATCATCATCGTCATCCTCATACAATCCAGAAGAAACAATGCTGAGAGCTACAGGGTCATACTCCTGACCGAACCTCACATTCATGTAGTCAATCCCACCCATGCTCGGAGCATGCAAGCCCACGAGACACATTTCAAACCTGAAGAAGAAAAGATCCCCAATCTCAACCCCAGGCACTGCGCCAACCCTTCGCTTTGTATTCACCCTGAGTCCGCTGCTCATCATGATTGTCCCAGCTTTTAAATCCGGGCGCCGGCTCGTGCCGGGAACCGGTTCCTTCACATCATCGAGCTGCACAAACCTGCGCCTCAGCGCATCATATGTGGTGAGGACCTTCTCGACGGACTCCCTATCGCCATCAGCGGGTGCAGGCAGCAAGGTCTCCGTGCTATCTTTCGCGCGCTTCTGCAGCTTCCGCTTCTCGTTGCTGTCTTCTGTCTCGCTGCCATACAGCGCGGAGGTGGTGTTGATATCTGTCGTCGGCCTTGGGCTGCTCGTGTGGGCTGATGCCGTGTGACCCCCGCCATCCACTCCAGATGGTTGCTGTGCATGGAAAGAAGCATTTGAAGGGACCAGGGGGGCGAACCCAGGAGGAACAGGTCGGTACGGAGTGACGCAAACGAACGAAGAAGGAGCATTTGATGGGACAAAAGTGGTGAACCCCAGAGGAGCTGGAAACATCGGCGCCAAGCATCGCAGGGGCTTCACGTCCAGGGGCTCCTCATTCGACGATGGATTCGAACTCGCACCACCCTCCATCGTGCCAATTTCAATCTCCCAAACAGAAGACCCCTTCCAAGTTCAAACTTGGAATTACAGAACACACGGATGCTGTGCAAAATCCGCAAGTGAGCGTTTTCAATGATGGTGAATCTCATTGGCACGGACAGGTCGTCATATTCACTGCAGGGGAAATATGACAGTGTAGAAATGAAGGAGATGGGAAGAATAGATGAACGAGGATAGGATCTGTGAAGAGATCGAGCAATGTTAAAATAGAATTCTACGAATGGAAACTGAGATTGATGGGGAGAAATGAAATACCGAAGATATGTGGAGAGATTTCTTTCTGAAGAGAAGTGGGGGGGATTAGGGTTTGAAGTTGGACCATCTCTCTTCTTCCTAGTTCTGCTTCTTCTTCCTCTCTCTTTTTTTTTCTTTTTTTTATTAATCTATTGAGCGAAGGGGGTTGTAATCAGAGTTGTTAGCATTCCACTAACAAATGCCCCTCTTGGTCCCAAATGAGGGTGACTTAATTAGTAAAGTAAGGTGAATGTTGAATTTAAGAAATAATAAATGTAAAAATGCCATTAACTGACAAAGGACTTTCTTCTTTTTACTAAAAAAAAACAAGTTTAACAGCTGCATTTTCATGAGTGACAAAATAGATCATTTACATGTTGAGTTAATGGGAAAAAAAAAAGAGATCAAATCAAAGGATGCTAAATGATAAGAAAAAATTCATGTCATGGTTTTTTATCATTTAGCAGATGAAAAGGTATTTTTTACATTTTTTTTATTTTGTCATTTAAATACATATAGGCTTGTTTAGATCAAATTTGCGCATTATTAGAAGTTGATGTTACACGTTGAGCCTCCATTTGTCCCAATAAAGTACTTGCTCCGATGATTGCAGCAATCTCACATGTTTTTTTCTTAGGTGAAACTGTAGATAAAAGAATATAACAATTTAGCAAAAGAAATTAATTAAATTATAATTCTATTATTTAATTATGAGAAAATAAATGACTTACATTCTTCTATATATGATAATAAGAAAGTAGGATTTTAATTTATACTATATAATCTCTTTATAGATGACCATTATTTTAGTTAAACTATTTTTGGGATTGCTTTTTCTTCTAATTTTTCTCTTTTGGTAATATTTTGAGTAGAGAAAAAATAATAATAACATTACAGATTTAAAAAAAGAGAGAAAAATAAATCCAAAAATGATGATTTTACAATCAATAATGTTTCCAAAGAGGAAAACAATACAAAATCAAGAATCTATCCAGGCTTTTCAAATAAATAATCTATTAAAAGATCACAATCAATGAAGAGTTTGCTCGTAATTTTCAAATGAGAAAAAGGTGTATGAGATTTAAAAACCCAAAAGTCCTTTTGCCCATCTGCCTTGTCCACCTAGCCCGTTGGGCGGGCTTGGGTTTAAACTTTTCAAACAAAACCAGGCCCGCCATAAAATAAAGCCCACTAGGTAAAGCTCGCGGGAGGGCAACCCTTTCTTCGGCCGGGCTTGATGACGACCCTTAGTCCAGACCATTCATCTAGTGCCCCATCACATTTCTGTCATCATCTACCATTGGACAGTCTTGCGCATCCATCTGTTGGCTATTATCCTAAAGGATTTCCTTGGATTTTCATATAATGTTATTCTTTTTTATGAGTTGCAGATTCTTCTATTCACATTAGGATTTACAGTCAATATAATGAGGACCATATAAAATTGTTAATTTATCCATTATACGTGGTTTATATGTGATGACTAAGGTATATCTAGGCCCAGCTCGACTTTAAAAATACTAGCCCATGACCAACCCAAGCTCGATACATATTGTATGTGTTAGGTCAGAGCTTGCACTTTTAATCATATGGAGCCTACTCATGTGGTTAACCCATTTAATAATTCAACTTTTAGCTAAATATAGTCTACTATATAGAGAGAAATATGTGTTAATTGAAATAGAGTTCTAATGGTGAGCCATTCATTTAAATGAATATATAATATTTTAGTGAAATTAATGAGAACAATAATTAATGGTGTATATTAAATAAATTAAATGAAACATCACTCAACTACTGGCCCTGTTAAATTGGTCTCTAGTGCAATCAATTTTAAACACATTTTGCCCTTGTGCCACGTACATGACAAAAAATAGATTAAAGTCATCAATAACAACTGAGATAAGTAAAAAAGGAGTAATACATTTATAAGATTGAGAAAATTTAACTTATTGTTATAAGATGTATTATTATAGGTGGATGTCCACATTGAAACCCAGATAAGATAAGGAGAGCACTTAAGGTTAGAACCCTGTCATATTAGATTGATTAGGAATAAAGCAATCTTAGATCCTCCTTCCCCTCTTATTATGTACACCTCTCTCATGTCATAAGATTATCTTTATGTATTTCTATCATTCTCATCTCTTATTCATTGTGTGGGTTTTAGTATTGTAATACGTTATCAGCGCGATGCATCCCATCGGTTTGGATCAGCGTAGATATGGATTTTTCTCTTGAGCATTAAGTTTTGATCTTGCCTTCCGAAGTAGAATCAAGGGAAAAACACTAATGAAGTAGCTTCCCCTTGTTGGAGCACCAGGATCATGACTGACAAGTCCGGGAAGGAAAGGTCTCGGTTCTGCACTGCACACGGAATCCGAGAAATCTCAAAAAAACGGTGTAATGAAAGTGGGCTGAAGCCAAGCCATCTTATTTGGCTTCCTTTTTTTTTTCTTGTCCTTTTCTCCTATAAAAATAAAAAAAAGAGGAAAAGGAACGCTGGTACACTCGCTGACGCGGTACACTGGTTGACGAAGAAGGGTGTGACTATGCAGGGTTGATGCAAAAGATTGTCAGCGTGACGCAAGTGGAAGTGCTGATCGACTATTAAACTTTAAACTTTAAGTTGGAATATTTTGGTCATCCGAAGTCAAAAGCGCAGATTTACACATTAAAAGTAAAAAGAAGAAGATTAAACTGTAAAATAATTTTTATCATTTATAATATATTCTTAATTTAACAACTACATGCACAGATACTCTTATTCTTATTTCCATTTAATTAGACTATCATTATTCAGGCGACTTCAAAGCCTATTTATAAATATTTGAAACCTCATATATAAATAATGGTTGCAAGGGTAAAAATATATTTATATATTAATAAAAATTGAGCAAAAACCTAATAGCCATTGTTTTTTGTGCTCTTTTGGGAGCTTTTAAATATACACTATTTTTATTTCTTCTTGCACCACTTCTCTTTATACACAATTAACAAGTAAGGGAGTTTGGTTTTCCTCTCTTCACATACACGATATTTACATATTATACTCCCATCCAAATCTCTCTTTCTCTACACAAAAAATCCCTCTTTCTCTACACCTTCTTCCCCAAGGGTTCCTCTCCATTCTTCCTCTATTCCTCTTACATTCCTCTCCAATCTTGAAGGTAAGCTTTTTTTCCTTCTCCACCATTGCCACAGTTGTTCTCCATTCTCTTCTCCACCATTCTCAAAGGTATTTGCTCTTCTCTTCTCCGTCATATTATTCATTAAAATAGGTTCTTGCATGTTTGGATTGTGATAGTAGAAAAAAAAATTTTCAATTCCATTTAGTGTTCATTATGCCCATGCAAGATGAGTTCTTCTCGTCGCCATGTTCGGCCCTATGTGGCCGAACAACATTCATATTGTTCGGCCACATGGGGTCAAACATATGGATGATGTTCGGCTACTGTTGGCCGAACATATGGATGATGTTCGGCCACTGTTGGCCGAACACTCTTCATTGTGTTCGGTTATCAGTGGCCAAACCATATTAAACGTGTTCAGTCAAGTTGGACTGAACACATGTATTATGTTTGGTCTATTTTGGCCAAACACTATGAAGAATATTTGGTCACACAGGGCCGAACACAATGAATGTACAGAAGTCTAACTTAAGTAACAGGTGATTGAACTACTTATAGATATGGCTAATAGTTTTAGAGCTCGTCCGATAACTTCTAAAAGAATGCGTTGAAAAAGCAATTATTGAAGAGCCAGAACAACCGAAAGTCCCGAACTTTGAAGAAAATGAAGATGAAGAGGTGGAAAATGATGAAGAAGATAATGGAAAAGAAATGGTTGGGCCGAATGACCCTTCGGTTTTGAAGAGTTTTCAAACACACGTTGCAAAATTTAGTTGGGAAGGAGAGGTATGTTTTTATATATTTTCCATATAAATGTGATATCTTATTTCTTCTTTAATGTATATGCATATTTCCAGGACCGTCTTCTGCTCAAGTGTTTGAGTCATTGGCAAAAAGTAAGAATGTGGCATCTAAATGAGTCTGATTTATTTAGATAGAAGATTGATAAATTTGGTCTAGCACCGTTCATGAGGACTTCTTACAGATCTGTTGATAAAAGCCTTGTGTCAGCTTTTGTGGAAATGTGGCATCCAGAGACTAATACGTTCCACATGCCTTTCGGAGAGATAGCCATCACTCTAGATGATATTGCCACCATTATTGGGATCCCAGTGACGGGGATAATTGTTTCATATAATGATGATTTTAGATTTTCTGAAGCTAAAGAGTTACTACACCGAGCATTAGGAGGTCGACGCTCAGAGGCTCATGATAAGCTTGCATAGGTACCAGGTTAGTCAGTAAGGTTAGAGTGGCTAAAACATAAGTTTAATGCAGTGATAAATTCCGATGGAGAAGCAGCCATTGACCGGGCAGTAAGAGCCTATTTGCTATATATATTTGGATGAACACTATTTAGTGACAAAAATGGCACATGCATTTCGACGATTTATCTTCACTTCCTCGTGGATGTTGATAGTGTGGTTTCATATGCATGGAGTACTGCTGCTTTGGCCTATCTCTATCGGCATCTGGGGTTAGCTACTCGGTATGAAGTGAAACAAACAAACCGGTATCTATCACTTCTGGAAGCATGGATATATGAGCATTTTCCATGTTTTGCTCCTAACCCAAATCTCATATATCTTCAAAACGACCCTCGAGCATTACTGTGGCATCCGAGCAAAGAGTCAAATAAAGATGGCCGTCTTCAATCATTACGAGAAACGATTGACGAAATGGGTAATGATAAGGTATTGCATTTCTCACCGGTAGTAATTTCAAATTAATCTGCATTCTTGTATTTATGTGCTATTAGATATCTATGTTAATTGACGCAGGTTACTTGGGATCCATATCACAATTCAAGGCAGCAACATCTATTGTATGAGTTTGCATTTTACTTTGAATGCATTAGGTGTTTGGAGGCTGTGAAGCCGTATCACCCAGAGAGAGTGTTGAGGCAATTTGGAATACTGCAGACTATTCCTCCAACACCATGGACTCTAGATCGGGCACATCGAGGTCTTAGTGCTCAACAATATCAAATTGCATATCAATGGGTCGATCAGCAGTGGCAGATATGGAAAAATCATATATCGTCACCCGCAAACCGGAGTGAGGCTGCTAGATTTCCATCAGATTGTGTTCCTAATTATATAAGTTGGTACACACAGATATCATGGAGGATAGTATAAAACCCAAGGTATCGAGTTACATGGGGGTAAAGAAATGGGGCAAGTGGGGCGAGCTTGTCTACAAATTATGAGCAATGTTGTCAAGATGCACTAAGTATCACAAGCCATTGACAGAGGCTGACTTTTATTGTGACCCATGGGGGATGTACGCTGATGTTGATCGCATGTGCCACATGCTAAGGGGACTTTCATTGCAAGATGCACAATGAATTGTGAGGGATCCCAATATGATATCCAGTACTTACACATGCCGGAGTATGAGTGACAGAGGTTAATGTGTCCATGATGATGTTGTTTTTTATTTAGGATGTGGTTCTTTATTTTTGTTAACTATGTAAGAGTTCACAAATTTCATGTATGAAATTAACAAATACACTGCTAGTAATCAAAGTTGCATGTTATCTTCCAAATGAGTACAATGAGTTACATTCAAAATTAGTTGCATCCCAAATGAGTTACATACCAAATTAGTTACATTATGTGACATTCCAAATGAGCTACAATGAGTTCATCCAATCTCTATCGTTTCACTTGTTGCTACATTTGAGTTGAGAAGCTCTTTGAAACGCTCAATACAACCTGCATATGCAGTTGCCCATTCATTTGCACATGAAAAATGAAATTCACGCCACTTGTTTGCAATCGGTGGAATTGAATAACCTGAGTTCAAGAAGAGTCAAAACATAACAAAAGTTAGAAAATTCATATGGAAATAATAAAATGTTTTAAAGAAAGTGGGATTATAACCTAAACAAAGTGACTGCCGTTTACAAAACCAATCGCCATCTCCTTACGAGAAACTATTGATGGTAGTATGGACCAAAGAGGCAGAAAGGTAAGACATTGTTACATGCTAAAGAGGAATAATACAAAATTAAAATGAGATGCGATAATATGCCCCATGTATGGCATAGTTATCAAATGAGAATAGTTGGAATAATTATCATAATATGACAAGGCCTCAATCAATTCCTGAACTCTGTTTTTAATCACAGACAGTTGTTGATATTCTATTGAATGGTCAAGTAATTTATTTACTAAATCTCTCCTAACATGTGGCCAATCATCTTCGGTTAGCCCAAGTATCAATGCAATGGCTCTAAAGCCACAGTTGCTATAAGCTGTAACATCTTTTACAACGCGTATGTAATATCTAATCTCATCTGGAAATTGCTTACGGTAAGAAATAGTAGGCTGTGATCTTGTGTGATGCACCTTCGCCTTCCCTTTATTCTTAACTCTACCATGTACACTTGCCTTGCTGTGAACAATCTTCGCTTCGTTAAATATAAGAGAGTAACTATTATGTGCATATTACATTATCTCAAAGGCACTTATATCGCGCCGGGTCGATGTATCAACTTTAACAGATGGGCGACCTTGAGCTTTTAATTTCATTTCTGGTTCCATTAAGAATGTACTATTTGGTTCGTATAACTCTCTCAACTTTCTCAACATTTGCAATTGCTTTGTATGATCACCTTCATTAAAAGCCCTTTCAACTAACACCAACTCCACTTTAACGTCCAAAGTAGACATCTTCATTGCATTGTTAGGCAACATATCAAGTTTACACCAATGTGGATGTATGCAGCTGAGGGAAATTAAGCGTTGTTGATAAACATATTCTCTAATCTCATGTGCAAAAGGTAAACGATGTGAAGGATAAACATGCATGAGACCGGATCAGTTCCAACTTGTTCGACTATTTTTCTTTCTGAAAATATTTTATCCAATGAGTTTTTTGAGATGTTGTCACAAAGCTCATTGAATTTAGAAGGCTTGAAATTGTGTTGCACAACTGTCTTACTTTTTTCAAATAATGCTTTAATATTAGTATGTTGCAATTGGAGCAGATTGTGGATATTTGTCCAGTTTGATTCAAGATTTCCTTGACTTGATTCAAGTTGTCTCTTTAACTGTGTATGTGAACTCTCAACTCGGTAGGAAAAATAAAAGTTTTTTATTCATACGGACATATTACATAATAAATGTAACTCACTCAAGAACAAACATTCACATTACTTATTCAATGTAGTATTCCCCAGATGAAAACAATTATTTGCTCATGCGGACACAAATTCTTCCTTGTATGCATCTAATATTGTGCTCTTCATATATTGCAGCGCTTCGTGATAAGTATGGATCCTTAATCAGCCTACCCAAAAGTTCATTATACTCTTCTTTTGTGGAAGAAGACATCACCATATTCCAACTCATGTTGAACTTGTCCCATGTTTTCTTGATTTCAAATAACTTTTTACATTTACTCAATATATTCTTATTAATGTGCCACGTACACAATAAATGAGTACTCTCTGGGAATACACTGTCGATGGCCTTCATGAGCCCCAACTCTCTGTCGGTGACAATGACTCCAGGATGAACACAATTAGCATCAACGATGATAAAACGCACGACACTCAACACCCGTGCATAATTATCTTCACAATCAGCTTAGAGATAAGCAAAGCATATGAAAAATGTCATTTATGTGGACGTAACTCCAACAATCTCTAAAAGAGGTAGCCGATACCGGTTCGTCTTGTACGTGCAATTCATTATCAAGATATATGGAAATGCATGCAACAAATCTAAGCTGGTTGGGTGTGTCCAACAAATGTCATTGAGGGTGTCAGTATTATTACAGTTCCTATGTCATTCAATGTACTTATGCTTTACCAATTTGCATAAGAGTTGTTGCATTTGACTTCTCCCTCCCTGTTCAAAGGCTTTTTACCTATAATGTGCATTATAGATAGCATTCATTGTTGTTATATTTAATTCACTTTTTTGTTTTAATGTAACCAAAATATCTTTTGGCCTAACTATACTTTTTGACAGATCAACTAACAACTCCGTCTCTTCCTTTAATAATCTCCCTGCAAATGAGTACCCTTCTAGATACTCCGCAATTGAGTGATTGTGAGCATCACACACAACTTCAAACATCCAATCATCGCCTTAGCCAACTTCTTGCCCTTTAATGTGAACGGGCATCCACATTTCTTCGTGCCCTTTGTCATTGGACTTGCACGCATTATAATGTCCAAATCTCTCCCATGCAATGGTAATTCTTGGTTTTACACCAACCCCACTTGCATTTGATGCTCGATCACAACGACAATACCATTTTTTTTACCAAAATCACAAGCCCACTTGCTTAAAGCATTTCGGCTCTTGAATATCTACACATATAACCATTTATTTTTATATATTAACTGATGCAATTAATTTACAAAATTTTTAAACTTTGCGGCTTACCTCATGAGTGGTAAATTTACTTGTATAATCTATTACACATTTATCAGTCACTCAATTGCATTGTGTAGACGGACCATCCTACAGATGAAAATGAAATGGAATGTTAACTCATCTATTTATGTTCAGCCTTGAATTGTTGAACATACATATAATGTTCGGTCATTCAGGACCGAACATATGTACAAATGTTCAGCCACAATTGGCCGAACACATAAAATGTGTTCGGCCTCCTTTGGCTGAACATATATATGTATGTTCAGTAGCTGCAGACCGAACCTGCATATATATGTTTGGACTTTTGGGACCGAACAACACGCGGGCTGATACAGAAAAATTTCAGAAAAATATAAAAAATATATAAATTTCAAACGCACTTACTTTATCACTGCCATTCTCATTGAAAATAACTATTTGAATGTTAATCGCCTCCTCCATTGCATTATTTGAGTGTTGATTGGTATTTTTTGGGACAAAAAGTAATGAGAAGGGAAGAGAATGCTAATTTGTACTCTTAAATAGTGATACTTTATTAGAAGGAAGGTAGAAGAGGGAAGGAGAAGGTCTTAGGAATGCTCTTTTAGATGGAAGAGGGAAGAGCAAAGAAGGAAGAGGGAAGATGCTCTCGGAGGGAAGAAGGAAGAAGGAAGAAAGATGAAAGAGTCTGCATGAAATGAGCTAATGTGGCAAGAGACAAGGGCATTTTAGTTCTTTCATGCATGGGCAAAAATGTAAAAAAAAAAAACAAAATCCTGGTGTAAAAAGAGAGAAAAACGATGTATGTTTAGAAGCTCCCCTAGTCATTTGGAGATATGAAAGGTATAAAAATACATAGACAGAAGCCTATTTACAAAATTTGAAATAATGAGAGCTTATTCGCAAATCTTAGAAACCATAGTGGAGTATATAAAATAAACTCTTTTAAGTAAAAGAACATGGCATCAAAATTTGGCATAGTTATAATCTATCGTATTATATGTAAATTTGCCACATCTCAAATTCCTTTAAAAAATTATTATAAAACAATGTCATTATAAATTTTAAAGTAGAAGAATTAATCCTTTCATACAATCCCAATCAATATTCAATACTTATGTCATTTGATTCACTACTTACTATTCGAAAATTTTAAATAAGGCTTTAAGTTTTTCTCTTGTTTAAAAAAGGACGGAAGTTTTAAACTATGATATAGTTTCGATAACTATTACATGTAGCTAATTTTTATAAAGGTGCTAGTTGTCCTCAATCACTACGACGTGTGAAGAAGGAGGAGGAATAAATGAGAGATTTATTTCAAAAAAAGGTGATTTCGGTAGTTTAAAAAATTAAAAAAGTCGTTAAAAAGTAGTTTTAAATGGACGGATGTTCTTAATTAAAAACTATGTGAAAAACTTAGGGATTAATTTGAAAAGTTTTAAAGCATGTGTTTTTTTATGAAATAGTGCAAACCTTAAGTCCTTCTTTGAAATTTCTCAAAAAATTTTCACCTTCTACTGCAACAGAGACTTGTGGAGGCTCAGCAGTTTCCGAAAGCGAAACGCGACTGGAATCCTTCTTTCCCGCCTTAGAAAACCCCAAAACCCTAACGCTGTTCACTAGTTTCATTCCCGGGAGAGATTAGGGCAAAATCGAAACCTAAACTTCAAATTCCCTCTCCATCTCTACTGAACTACTCTCGGGTTTCACTGATTTCTCGTGGACAAGGCATAGAAATCCAACACAAGTTCTATCGAAATCAATTGAATTTGCAGTCTGATCAAGGCTTCGGTTCGAATCTTTCCCTCCTCTGAAAATTTTTAGCTTTGGGGTTCAATCCCAATTCACAAATTTCAATCATCTTCTCTGATTGCTACCCGGGAAAAAATCTTCTTTGATGTTTAAGGGCGGCAAAGACTGATCTTAATTTAATTCTTCCACATCTCTCTTTAACTCTCTAACTTGTGCTTGGTTTCAGTGATTCAGCTCCAACATAGGTGATATATAAAGCAATGCATATGGCGGACCCAATCGAAATGGCAGACCAAGCAAGGGTTAGTTTTGAATCCGTAGCCTCCTCTTAAAATTTCTGGGTCTGGGTTTTCTGGGTCTGTGCAAGAATTGAATCTTTTCCCTTCAAACCTCTTCTTCTCCTTTTCTCTCCCTAACTGCTGTTAGGTTTCAGTGATTTGAGGTGGAAAACGGATAAAATACAACAAAAGTGATATAGAAAGCAATCATAATGGCCGACCAAGCAAAGGTTAGCTTGATTACGTTGCTGCATATGAAGTTTTTATTGTTGGGGTTTCCTCTAGACTTTCAATTTTCTTCGCTCTTGTGTTTGCGTGTATGTGTTGTTCTTTGACTATTTGAATGTTAATTTGAATGCTGTGTTTTTGTTCCCTTCTATTGTAGATAAATAAAGCTAAAGAGAGTCTCCTTGTCGATAAATACAATGTCGAAGCTTCAGAAATTCTCGCTAATGAGGCTCAAGTGAGAACTTTCTGTTGTGAATTTTGATTGCTTATATTCTTATTTCTATTTATTTGTAATGATTGCATCTTTACTTCTGTCTCTTTCTTGTGCAGCTTCTTCCAATTTCGGAGGCAGCGCCAATATTTGAGCAGCTTCTTTCAACATTTCCTACTGCCGTAAGCGCCAGTGTCTTTGAAAATTTGGGTCACTTAGAAATTAGAATGCATTGAAAAGTAGTAGCAGCTTTGAATTTGAGTTGCTTTATGTCTAACAATATCGGGTGTTTGGGCATTGTTTAGTAGTGGTATTTACCCTGCGAAGTACAACCACTTGATTCACTATGGAACCAGAAATCCACTTGGTGGCCACCATTTGGATTAGTGAACCCAGAGTGTTGCCCTGTGATATATCATTTTCTTTTGGGCACTCAAGAAATCTGTTTTTTAGGTGCACTGGTGGAATTACTGTGAATATTGAATGATTTGTATCGGTTTTTTGGATGTGTAATGCAGAAAACTGTGTATATTGACTTGTTCTCATATGCTAGGGGTCAATTTCATGCTGACTTGTTTTTTTATGGTTTACTCTCTATCTGGTGATCGTGGATTCGTGCTAATGGACTGCAAATCTCAAAAATTTGTTTTGGACCTTTGATATATCTTAGTAGACACATATGTCTTAACTTTTTGGGCAGGCTAAATTTTGGAAGCAATATGTTGAAGCACAAATGGCGGCGAACAATGATGATGCTATCAAACTTATATTCAGTCGCTGCTTGTTGAATTGTCTTCAGATTTCTCTATGGTAAAATCTTGCTTTTTGTTTGGTATGGCTCCAAGGAAAGATAAAATGTTGCCTGTAGATTGGTATGCACTATTGAAAGACTAATTTGCGACTTATGAGTAATAGTGAGAAATTTCAAAATTATAAAGAAATTCAATGTTTCTCCCATCATTAGAAACTTAAATGCACTTCAGTCTTACACTCCACACTATACTGGATCTGCAGGCGCTGCTACATACGTTTCATCAGAAAAGTCAATGAAAAGAAGGGAGGAGAGGGTCTGGAAGAGACTAGGAAAGCTTTTGATTTTATGCTGAATTTTGTTGGTATGTGTAATGTTTATGTTCCCCCTAATGATTGGGGTTCTGGTTCTTTAATTGGCTCACTATGCCAGGAATATATCCTCTTCATATACTTATATGAAACATGGTTGTGCCTTTCTATTATGTTTGGTATTTTTTTCTTTCTTTTTTATATTCTTGCAGCTGTTTCTATTGTATTCGATCCACTCTGTCCTCTTGTTTGGTTTGTGGGTGGCCACAATTGAGAGTTGCAATGACTGGACAGTATTAAGCACCTGGGATTCCATTGCTAGCCTATAAATGGATGGTTAGGAAGAACTTCATGATGTCCACTCCTATCCAGAGAGGGTTAACATGGTGCCTGGTGCATTTATTTTGGCGGGGTTTGCTACAAATGAGCTTCCTGTGGGGAATTATTATTAAAAAAAAGGAGAAAATGGGGAGGGGAGAAGAGAAGTGAGGAGGGGAGGGATGGGGGGGTGTTTTGTGTTGTGTTTTGTGTTTGGTGGGGGGGGGGGGGGGGTGGTTTCCATAATCTCACTGAATACGCTGCATTCAAATTTTTTCGGGACACAGTTTTATATTCCTTTCTGTGTTTTTACTATGCTTAGTTAATTTGCAAGGACTAAAAAAATAAAAGAAAAACCATTCCATTATTTCTTTGCCATCTAGGATGTTGTTCCATTTTGGTTATTTCAGTTCCAAGTATATGTATTGTCTTAATTGGATCCCTGGGTCCTCAAGTTAAAGGATCGCTTTTGGACCAGTAGCCCGACCTAGAAGAAGAAAACATGTGGTCTTAATTTGATTAAATCTTGCTCCATTAACTTGCATATCTCTATTGTTTTTAGGAATTTGGTTTCTTCTGAATTACATCTTTAACATGTGATATATTTATCTCCAAAGACAGATTAGTGGAGTAAAAAGACATCATGATCATCATCTTCTTCCTTTCTCTCTCTCTCTCTCTATATATATATACACACTAATATCACTTGAAAAAAAAAAAACTTCCAGTGGTTTGAAAATGGTTTGAATGTGCTATCAGGAACTGATATTGCATCTGGACCTGTATGGATGGAGTATATCACCTTTTTGAAGTCATTGCCGGTATGTCAGTTTCCTTTCTAATATAATACAAGCACCAAAAACTTCGCCTTTTCAACATTTTCTGTTTTCTCCTTTAATTCTAATGGGAAAAGGATATTTTGCAGTTTAATTGCTGTTGCAACAAAGTCTTGATCACCATAATAGCTGCTCATTTGTGTAAAACTTCATTGCTCTTGTATTCTCTTTTTGTAGGCTACAACAGCTCAGGAAGAGTCACAGCGCATGACTTCTGTTCGAAAAGCGTATCAGAAAGCCATTGTTACTCCAACACATCATGTGGAACAACTCTGGAAAGACTACGAGAACTTTGAAAACTCTGTTAGCCGTGCACTGGTAACATACATTTTACCATTTTGAAGTGGGTCTATAATGCTTGGGCTGTCTCCTGATTGATAAATGCTTGTTGGATTTGCCTTAGACTTCCATGGGCTCAGATCTTGTCCATTTTAATGGCTGGCATAGGCTGTGCTTGGGTCCCAATTTCATGCCTTCGGAAACGGCATAGGCCTAATTTTAGACCTGGAAGGTAAACTGGTTTAAAGTGGGTCCATAATGCTTGGGCTGTCTTCGGATAGATAAATGCTTGTTTGATCTGCCGTAGACATCATGAGCTTGTCTGGCCCATTTATATGGCTGGAAGAGGCTGTGCTTGGGTCCCAATTTCATCCCTGTGGAAACAGCATGGACCTAATTTTAGATCTGGAAGGTAAACTAGTTAAAGCTGGTCTTTTGCCTGGCCAATATCTGCCTGCAGTTGGTCCTACTTTTTAAATGCTCTGTCAGTTTTTGTGGACATGGGCTTATCTTGAAAAACTTCCAAGTTTCAGAGTCATGGTTATGCATGTGTCTTGCAGTACCTCCAAGTTTCAGTATAAGTGTTACGCACTTATGCTAGTTTCTGACGCATATAATGCTTGTTTTATGCCTTAAAGATGATTTTCTTGTCAAAATAGGCATCTTTTTTCCCCCAAAATGTTAGCTGAAAAAAAAAAAAAACCCCCTTCACATCACTCTCTCCAACTGCGACACAGATTAGAGTTGGAAATCCAAAAAAGTTGTTTTGAGTAATCCAAGAAATAGCTTTAAGCTTATATTCTCACACAACTAGAGGAATCAGCCTTGTTGCAACGACCCGATCATCCCTCTTGAGCCAAACTGACAAACAAACTGCTTTCTGAGAATAATTCCAAAGGATAGCACCTCAGTTATTAACCAATCCTCCAGGATGAAACCAACTCCACTAATGAATGTGGCCACTCCCAATAAAGTAAAAAAGAGGTTCATAAAATAGTCACATATTGCTTTGGTTAAGAGAAAAAAGAAGAAGAAAACAATGGACTAGCAAATGATCAACAGACTCCTCATTTCTAAGACCTAGGCTACACACTGGTCAATTTGATCTTCCCAAGCTGCAAAATATTGATGGCCAGCATTTTATCAAGGATGCCGCCCAGGCAGGGACCTCTCGTAGAGGGGCTAGAGTTTTCGAAATGAGAAGCAAGATATCACTTTCTTCATGAGCACCTCACTATTGAATATGCACAGTTTGGCACAGTTGCAATTAATGCCAGACTTTTGACTTTTGATGGCCCAAAATTCAAACCAGAAAATCCTGGAAATTTACAGAAATTCAGAAATTGTAAGTAGCAACAAGGAAACCGAATTAACCAACAAACTGACCTTTAGATGTGGAGATTTCTCATTTCTCAATCCAAAGGGAGCCTCACTTGACCAAAAGGAGAGACAAATAGTCTTCTATTTGTGTCTCAGGGAAACTGAACAAATTCTGAAAGTGAACTCCCAGTCAACCATACAACACTTGATATCTAATTGGAGACTCTTAAAAAATCCCTTGAATACTCCAACATCCTCATCTAACTTGTCAAAGGCATGCTTACCAAAAATATGGAGCTACTGATTTGTAATTACATCAAACTAGAAGACTTGAATGAAGATGGAAACAAAACTATAGAAAATCTGGTTGCAGGTGTGTCCAGAACATGCTGTGAAGTTTTGGATGGTGGGCCCCACATGGTCTACTGCTTGGAAAGTGGACCCCACCATCTCCAATAGAACTCTTGGGAGACCATTGTGGCATAGATTTTCCTTGGATTTGGGCTCATCTAGGTCCATCTAAAAATAGCCTAAATTAAACCCATGTTTGCTGTCCTGCTTTGCAGAAAATTTCTGCAATTTGCATAAACCCTCCCTGTAATTTTCTGTTTTTATCAAAACAGCTCCTGTTAGGGAAACTTTGTGCAATATTTAGGACTGATTGGGGCTCAAACTTGATTAATTCTTGATCCAACCCTTGCTGGCATATCAATCCCTGAATGCTTGGCCATCACAATAATTTGAGCTGCCATGAATTCTTCATCAAGTTTGAACTTAGAATTTTCAATGTTATTATGCTTCTATCCCCTCCCAATCCCTCCCACTGCGAAAACTGGTTTAGCAATCAAATTAAGACCAAAAGCATAAATCTCATTGTCATAAAGATTCCTCCTAAAAATAGGAGTCCAAATAACCAAATTCCCAACTACCTTAAAGAAAGATGGGAAGAATGCTTTCCCATTCATTGATATTTATTTTTAGAATAAGAATGGCAGCTGCCAATTTGACATTACCATACCAATGATCCTTCCAAAACTTAACCCTCTTATCCCTAAAACACTCATATTGGATATGGGGAGAGAACTTCCTGTAAAGTAGAAATTGCTCTCCAAATCCTTGAAGCATTTTGGCCTGGCTTCGAAAATCCTGACCACCGTTGTAGTTGCACCATGGCCATGCTCCTCATTTCTGATGCAGGACCTGAGAGATGATGAATGAAATGCAAATAGAGATCAAATGCTCAAATAATATGCACACCAATTTGATGTAAAATAGGCACCAGCACAAAGACAAAATTAACTTTAGCAAGGATTATTTGTTTTGATCTGTCATGTAAATCGGTCCCACAAGTGATTTTCCCAAGGTGGGGAGATAGATCTATAGGAATCAGAACTCCCAACCACTATAAGGATTCAAGTTCAATCAATTTTCAGATCTGAAAATCAAGATTCAGATCTGAATGTGGTGATACAATGGGGTGTTTCCAATATGAAGAGGTCTAGGGTCCAAATCTAGGGTTCAAATCTGTCCAATATGAATGATACTCAGATCTAAGGACTCTTTGGGCTGTGTTCTATCAGATTTCAGATCTGATTGCGGGTTTATATTAGCCAAACATCAAATCTAGGGCTGTTTTGACGACTTCCCTTTGTTAAGCCACAAGTGGTTTAGATCTAATAAGAAAGATTAGGGTTTTCTTGGGCTGAATGCAGAGATCTGAGTAGAAGGGCTGGGGTTCTTAACCAAAAGAAAGGGAAAGAAGGAGAATAGCTTTTGAGAAGATCGATTTCTTGGCCTCACACCAAACTCCCCAACTAGGGCGAGGAAATCTGAAAATCTTGCAAGGAGAACTTCAAGAAGCTTTCAAGAAGAAGGGTTTTTTCTTATTCATTAATAATCCTCTCCAATGATGGAGTTACAACTTATAAAGAAAAGAAACTCAACCCTAACAATGGATGGTTGAGATTAAAAGGAAGTTACATGAGATAAAACAAAAAAGGAAAACATAAAGAAATAAAAATAAAAAAAAAGCAAAGAGTGGCCGAATGGGGAGGGAGGACTTGCGCATGGGATTTCGTGCTCAAGTCTCCCCTCTTGCACGCATGTCTTTGTGCATTTATAAGTTACGGGCCCTCCTTTAACACATTAAAATAAAACTTCATATTATGGGACCCTTACATTATTACATAACTCTAATAAAACAGATTGGGGCCCATATTTAAAATTAAAACATCTTTAATTCAGCAACAACTTCTCCCCCTTGGCACATCCCAGTGTGGGGCCTTCTGCTTGCATGCCTAGGGAGCTCTTTAACGGTGTTTCTTCATTCTTATCACGATCCAATGGTGGATCTTGCAAACCATGATTGATTAGCCCCATGAAATGGTAATCCATCCACATCGGGATCATGTTACGTAATTTCCTCTTGCTCCTTGACTTGATGCCCCCAGCAATTTCCCAACCATCATAGCCACTTCCTAAGTAATGCCTTCTTCAACTTGATAGAGCGCATTCTCAACTTCCCGTCTTTAAGAGGACGATATACACTTTTCCTCCCAACTAGATGAAACTTCTTATGACATTGGAAGTGGTTCAATCAAGGATTAAAAAACCTAGAATCGGGACCCGACTGAGCCCCTTTCTTGTTGGGTGGAACTCGGCTGAGTTGCACTCAACTAGTAACTTGTAGGCTATCTCGTATTTACGTTATTTACTCTCCAAGTGACAGAAAGTTAATCATGGGTTGATCTCTAGATCTTTGTCACAGGCTTAGCTTAAAGCAATACTACACCTCAACGTTGTTATATGCATGGAAGCTTTTCTTTAGAACTTCTCGGGCACTAAGAGAAAAGATCATGATTCATGAGTCGTAGCATCCATTTCTAAGCTTTTCATCTTTGGACTAAAGTACCACGAGGCATGAAGAATTTGACCTCGATGTGGCTATGATCTAGGTCAAACCAAGTCAATGTTTCCATTTCTTGGGCTTTCAGTCAAGTTAGGTCTGAGTCCCATGGCACCTAACTCGCTCAGGGGACTCAACCTAGTTGACTTGGACTTGGTAGGCTTTTGAGTCCTTGGGTCCCATAAGAACTCACTTTCAGATCATTTGGTTGGCTTGAATGACAACTCAGTGGACTTAGAAAAATTGATGGATAATAAATTGGAAGATTAGAAGAGTTGCCTTGATTAAAGCAATCTTCCCACCTAGAAGTAGATATTTATTTTTTCTCTTAGATGGCTTCAGTTCAATATTTTAATCATTGGATCCCAAAGAGTTTGTGAGGGCTTGCTGAGACAAAGATGGAGGCCATGATAAATGGATGGGACCTTTCATGCCTCGACCCAAACAAATCACTAGGGATTCAAGTTGATGATAATTTATCTTTGCTCCCAACACTCGCATTTAATATATCTAATGTTAAGGCCTAACACTTCAAACCATCCAAGGATTAACTTCAAGTTTTCAACTTGAACCTTCTTCGTGTAGCAAGATGATGGTATCATTTGTAAACTGAAGATGCAAAGTTTCTTTGTCTGAATGCTCTATCTTTAAACCAAAGAATAATCCAGGGGAAATGGCAACCCATTAATCATTACTAAACGTCGTCTGAGGAAAGATACATACTAATCCAGGATCCCCCACCATCTTTGCAACCCACATGAAGCAACAAATAATCAAGAAATGTTGAGTCCCCCATGTCATAAGCCTTTTCAAAATCCAACTTTCATAAGATACCTGATTTGGTACTTTTGTCTTTGTGACAAGAATCAAGGCATTATGAGTGATAACTGATAACCACACCATCAAGAACTCGTTGACCTTCCAAAAAGGCACCTCGAACCTCAGAGTAACTCATGGTTGAGTGACGTTGGTGCCCATCACTCATATGCCCAGGGATTGATCCTTGGATCTCCCAAGTTTAGAGTATCACTCCTCATCAATAGCTCAAATTAAAAAAAAAAAATATCTATCTTTGGCTTCTGCAGAGCATAATTTACAATGACAAATTATCACCTTTTCCCTATGAGGCCTTCTATTCTTTTCTTCTTTTCACTTACTTTCTAGAATTTCTTACATTTGTTTGACATGGAGTGTGATATAATTGTCGTTCAAAACAAAAAGAAAAAAAATGAGTGGAGTATACTTTTGTTTATTACTAGAAAAAGATGTGTGGATTAGTATTCCAAAAAAAAAAAAAAAAGATGTGTGGATTTTAGTGATGTAATCTGATTATGATGATGCATCCTGTAGGCAAAAGGTCTGTTGTCTGAATATCAGCCAAAGTATAACAGCGCAAGGGCTGTATACAGAGAGCGAAAGAAGTATATTGATGAAATTGATTGGAATATGATTGCTGTGCCTCCAACTGGTTCCTACAAGGCATGTTTCCTTTTATTATTTAAATTCTTTTTTTTTTAAATTAACTTGCATAGGGCTCCATTTATGTTAATATTGTGTGCCTGCAAATCTCTGGAACATCTTTAGTTTCTTTTGCTCTGAAGTGTTTTCACTTAACCTATAGACTGAGTGAAATTCTTTTTATTGTTTTTTAAATTTTTTGACTAACTGCTGTCAGACTCCAACTATTTTGTGATTGTGTGCCTGGAGATCTCTAAAATATCTGCGGTTTCTGTTGCTCTGACATGCTTTCACTTTAGCTAGAGACAGTGAAATTCATTTGCTATTTGTTTGTAATTTGACTCACGCGAGTATTACCCAATCCATTTTAGGTTCTAATATCACTCTGAAATGCATTTAGTAAATATGCGTTTTGGTACATTGTCCCGAATTTGGGTTTTCTTAGCTAAAATGATGAATGCTTTTGGTAGACCGTTTCATGTTAGAGATTGTGCACTGTGGAAAATTCAATTCTTCCTCAGCCATCTTGGGCCATTTGGAGGACATGAAAAATAGGATCATAGTTTTTCCCTTGAAATGGGAACTATTAAAATTTTGCCAAGTCACTATGACCTCCGGTTCAGCCATGTAATATCAATTACTGTGTTAGTCATAGGCCATGAGGGATGCTTGATATGAGGTAGACCAATCAATTCAAAATGGGAGTATTTCTCATTGTCAAAGCCTTATCCTAACTATGTTGGGGTTGACTGCATGAATTCCGTTTCTTCATTCCAATTTATCCTAAGTCAAATCTTTGGATAGGTTGCACTCTTTTAGATCGAACTGAACTAGTTTACTCATAGTTGTCAAGTTTGGTTTGTTTCAGGTGAAATCCCTGATTTGTCTCTGTATGGTCAGGATATTGAACTGAATAGTACTACCCAAGTGTATTCGGTTTGGTATTCGTTTGAATTTGGGTGAAACCAAACAATTCGGAATAAATTCCTAAATTTTGGATGAGCAACACCCGAAACCTAAGATTCACTCGAATCGAAGGTTAATTGTTAAAAACAACAATTGAAATTCTTTGAAGGCCTTTTAACACTCTGATGTTTAAAAAAAAAAATCTAATCAGTAGAAGAGAGAAACTTTGCACACAGAGAGAGAGAGAGAGAGAGAGAGAGAGAGAGAGAGAGAGAGAGAGAGAGAACCTTGGTTTTTTGTTTTTTGTTTCTTTTGCAGAAAGCTTCTTCTTCTCCTTTGCCTGCAAAAAGCCAAAGCCCTCCTCTCAGTGAAAGAGAAAGCAAAAAGAAAATCTACCAGAGAGGAGCAGCCATGACAACCACTCAATCAGCGACGACGACGGAGAAGCGACGGCAATGGAGTGGCGATGACGACTGAGGAGCGATAGCAGCAAAACAGTTGCATGCGTTTTTTTTTCTTTTTGTTTTTTTGCTTTTTGGTTTTTTTTTTTAATTTTTTTTTATCTAGGGCTCATTGAAAGCAATGGGGCTTATCAATCAGTGGGGGCCATCAATGGTTCCGTCTTTTTTCTTTCTTTTTTTTTTCCTTCTGTTCTATTTTGCTTCTGTTCTCGTCTTTTTTTTTTCTTCTGTTTTTTACGTCTTTTTTTTCTTTTGTTTTTTTATGTATTCTGTCTATCGGTCTGAAGAAGGCCACTCTTCTTTCTTCTTCTTCTTTTTTTTATTTTTTTTCTTTTTATCAATTGGTGGGGGCACTATCAAATCATCAGGATCATTATCACATCACTGTTCTTCTCATCTACCAGTGGGTCCCACCAATAAACCTTTTTCTATTTGATGGCCCATCGATGACTTTTCCTAGTATGGATGAAATTCTGGAATGATTTTGTTGTGGCACTATCAATGGGGCCCACCAATGAATTTTTTTTAAGATGTTTGGAATTTTGGAAAATTTTGTAGAGGTTTTGTATCTACTGTGTTTTTATTTTTTTTCCTTTTTGCAAAAATCATATTTCTCTTCATGAATAAATTGAGCCTGATGTGTAGATGACCTTCCAATCCAATTGTGTTTTTTTTTTAATGAATTTGTGAGTCCTATCTTTGAAAAAAAAATTATGAGGCCCATTAAGAAATGAGAAATCGATTGATAGCTCATGGTTTAAAGTTGCCAATTTTCTCTTTTCAAAAACTTTTCCTCATTTATATGTTGGGCATGTTGTGAAGATGTCCTTCGAAGTTTACTTTTTTAATGAATTTAATGTTGATTTTTACTGGCCCATCTGAATGCAACAATATTACTCTTGATTTGTGATGCTTGGCAAAATGAAAATTTTTATATATTTTTAATATATATATGTAATTTTCTTATTTTTTCCAAAACGAATTTCCAAATTAGAAAGCGAAATGTCCGAATCAACCTAAATGTTTCATTTTGGAACCAAACCTAAATGGTGTCCGAAATGAACTTGACAACTATGAGTTTACTATTGCTTTCTACGTCCTCTTCAGAGTATGCCTTCTTCTTTGTGGGCTATCAACTTGCATTACAAAACTTTTCCTCACTTGAATTTGTGTTGGACATGTCTAAACCATTTTAAATGAGTTTCTTTTATTTTTATCAACTATTGATGCTACCCCTAAATGGTCCTAAAAGCACTCATTTTTTATTCTATCTTTTCTTGTCTTACCATACATCCACCTCAACGTTCTCATCTCTACTACACTTATCTTGTGCATGTGCTACATCTTGATATATTGTTGTTGTTGTTGTTGTTTTTTTTCTATCCCTCTTTGCTTAATTTCACTTCTTTTCAATACAAAAATCACTATTCAAATAAATAAATAACTAATTAAATCCTTGCAAAGAAGTGAGAATGAAAACCATGAAGTGGGCCGCCTAGGAACAATCCCCAAAAAGTTTCAAATGCCCAAAAGACCCTGGACCATCATATGGGTGACATGCTAAACATTTGCCATGACACTTGAAGGTCGTAATTTAATAATCTTTGAATATTTAGGACATTGGATTGGATTCTCTTTGTGTTTAGTTTTTACTTTTTTTTATTTTTTGTTTTTTTTAGTTGTTAGTTTGCTTCTTCGCTCATGTATCACAATCTTTATTGAAAAGACTTTTGGCAATTAATCACTTATCATCATCATTATTGTTTTAATAAAAAAAACACATTATTGCCACAACATATTCCCCTCAGTAATATCTCTATCAATCTATCCTTGATACTACCTTGATGATTTCTATCATTATTATCAGGTTGCATCCTTGTCGTCATAACAATAATTAGATCTCGAAAGCTAGGTCATCACTAGCTCCACCATCATTATCGATCTCAGTAACTTGATCAATCTACCAAAGATGATCACTTGGAAGAGAAGGAGAAGATTTTTGGAGCTGAACTGATTAGTAAAGTAATAAACGTTGCATAATTTTGTTTTCCTCATGCTTTACTAATTTGCTGTCAACATCTTATCAAGAAGATTTGTAAAAGGAAAGGACCATCTCCATCAAAATGTTGATGAACAATTGATCTAACCTTCTCCTTGCGCAAATATGGCCTAGAATATGACCAATTTAAAATTTCTCCACTTTTTGGATGTTTGAGATTTGGGCTCAAGAACTTTCTTGTAATTCCTTAAAACATAACTTTTTGTGCTTAGATCAAGAATTCTTACCACGCACATGAAAGGAGTTAGGGCTTGTCTATTTGCTTAGAATTACTTAGGAATTGAATACATAGGAATTCATGGTCAAATGGGCTCCAAGAATTATTATTAAAAACATGAGGGGTGTAGGTGATACAGTGGCAATGTAGTAGGAGTAGCCGAGTAGGACATTGACTTTTGTGGGATTTGAATTATTAGGGTGATAGCTAGGTATTCATTTTCCATCTTCTCATGTCAATTTCCATTAAAGGGGAGGTTATTTTATGGTCATTTTTGGACATTCACTTTTGATTCTTTATTTTTTACCACTTACAAAAGTACAAAGTCGTAGAATTCGTAGGAATTCAATTACATGGAACAAACAGCCCCTTATAATGAGAATTGGATCCTCACAAGTCACCACCTCACTAGTAGAGCCATTAAAGTACCTTTTCCACGAACTTTCTGTATTCCTTGTTTCTTGTGATTGCCCGGATTATCTACTATTGTAGGTTGTAATGGAACTTGAACCTTCTCTTTGTGGAATGAAAGACAACTGATGACCAGAATGGATATGTCGAGAACATGCCATGAATATTCCAGGGACATGGATTTTACACCTCAGAATTGAAGTATTGGATATGATAAGACGTGATACTTTGCAGTGTTTAAAAAACCTGAGTTGGACTTGGACTCGACTTGCATTGAGTTGAGTGAGTAAGACTTGACTAGGCTGAGTTGACTGAGTCAGTTCAGGCCAACATTTAAGATTTCTTTTTCTTTCTGTCTTTTTTTTAATTACTTAAAATGGTTCTTCTCTCTAACTGAGTTAAACTTTACAGTGCTCTTCTGTCTTTGTAAAAGGAGTATCTGGAAAAGTAGTAAAGTAGGCAAAAGATCGAGACTAAGAGTGTCCTGCACTGGCTGTGTCAACGTGGAGTTGAGCCCTCCTCCTTTCCTTTCCCTTCTTTCTCTTCCTCCACCACATCTCCTCCTCTGTGCACCTCCACCTCCCACATGGCCTCATCTTTGATCTCCCTTAGCCACACCCGCCTCAAATATTCTCTCTCTCTCTCTCTCTTTCTCTCTCTCTGTGTGTGTCTGCTTGAGAGCTTGAGAGATGGAAGGAAGAGATAGGGTTTTCAGAGATGACTTTTTTTGAAGGGTGATTGTGTGTTTTGATTAGGGTTTTTTAAGGAGATTGCTATGAGAAGATGCAATTCATCTTTCACAGTTGTAGAGATGGAGGTAGGTTTAGATTTAGTGTTTTCTGACCATTTAGTGAGACTCAGATGAGTTCTCTCCGAAGTGGCTCAGTCACGGCCGAGACTTGGATGATTTTTAAAACCTTGATACTTTACCTATTTTGAAGTATCCAATTGTTATGTGTGGTTGAGATGTAGCTTTTCACCTTGAATCAGAAGATGGGCTCAATGCTTATCCAATATATTTCGAATTATACAGCATGGAACTGCTAATAAACATAAAATCCTGATCACAGTGGAAAACAACTCATGTAATTATATGTTATATTTTTCAGAAGGAAGGTGGAAATAGATGTTAGGGAGATGGAGCAGCTAGAAAAAATCAATGGGGGAGGAAGGGGAGGGGGACCAGCTATGAAAATCCATCGACTGTAACCAGCTAGGAGACTATATGTACTTAACCGAAATTAGGAGAGAGGAAGTATAACAGAAGAATACAAACAGTCAATCAAAATAGGGGGAGGGAGGAGAAGAAAAGAACCCAGTAGAGTACAGGCAATCAATCAAATTTGGGTGAGAAAGGAACTTGAGATGTGTTTGAGTTAACATAATTTTTCAATTACGTAAACATAATTTTTCAATTACGTATGGCGTAGAGAATTCCTGATGAGGAGAAGAAACAGCAATATCTAGGAAAGCTGAGCCCTCTCCTTTGCACCTACGCCTCCAATTGAAATGCCTTTGGACATGCCTAGGTGCTCAAGCACCTAGGGGAGTTATTATCCAGACAAGTACTGGATTGTTGAAACAGTTGTTGCTTTCTCTATGTGAGAAGATACAAAGGCAGGCAGGAAGATTTCAGCTATGAGCAGACTGCATAATATGTAGTATGGCTTGGGGCACCCACTTGGATGCTTTCCTATCATTGTGGATAGGATGGATAGAAAGATCTGTTTATGGATGAGAGTCATGCTAAAAATAAGCCACATCAGATCACCCTAGCCTTTGATTTAACGGTGTTAAAGTGTATGATCTTCTAACCATAGATATTTTTGAGATCCAATCCAATGGTGAATATTTTTGAGATCCAATCCAATAGTGAGTAAAGGCTTGTTGATCATAAAACTGTGCATGGTGCTAGGCCATGGGGGAGATGAGAGTGAGAAAAGGGCTGAACTTATCAAAGGTGGGCCCAAGTGGGCCCCATAGAACCGGACTGCACTCGTGGGGGAAAAATTCTCTGAGGTGGGCATCCTTGCGAAACAGGGAATATCTAGACAACCACTTCTCCAAAGAGGCAGAATTGTACGTTTCACAACTAAATTCTAAGATTCACCTGTAAATGAAGAGATTTGTTGCATAAATATGAATCTTGTTTCTTTGGACTCGATACAAATTGCCACATGATATGGTTTTAACAACAATGATTGGCGTAACAAAATAAAAATAGGATAGTAATCTATTCAACTCCTCTTGTGTGGGTGGATATTCCTGTCATTATTTATTTAGAAGCAATATAGAACTCTATATGTTGAGCACTGAATCCTTATCCATTAAGCACAAAGGATTACTGGATTGTTGAAATGGTGATTGCTTTTACTTGAGAATGTGCAGACGTGGACATGCTTGTGAAACAAGGAATATCTAGACCAGCTTGTAGTCTCATTTCTTTTCCTCCTTTGTGCTTGTAGACCTTGTGTTCTCTTTTGATAAATTTATCATTGCTGATATGTGGTGTGGACTAATGAGTACAAAATTTTACTCTTTTGTTCATGCAGGAAGAGCAGCAATACTTGGCATGGAAAAGGTTTCTAGCATTTGAAAAGTAAGTGGGTTTTCTGTGGGAAATCTATGTGATTGTGGATGTCTAATAAGCCATCAGTTTGTACATTCACACAAGTACATGCACGCATACATTCATACATACATACATATTTACATACATGCATAGTTATGACAATATCAGCAATCCTTAATTAATTTATTTATTTTGCTGATGGAGGGTTTCTTGGCCTTTGGGCCGGACTAATCCCTTCAGGCCTAGGGGGAGCCGGGTAATTCCCCTCTGGTCCCAGTGTGGTAGCGCACTTCAAGCCTGCAACCTTTAATTTATCTGAACACATCTTGCATTGAAATTTAGCTGGTTGCACGACCTGTGAAACCGCACATAGTGTCCCTTGCCTTTCAATATGCTGACAAAGGCTATGCTACTTTTCAAGTTTCATGTCAATTTCATTGCCCCTTACAAATACGTATTGCCACTGACATATGACACTTGTTTTACCAAAGCACCATTTATATTATCATCAATAAGCACAGAATTTAGACACCTTTTAACTTCTTGCTCATTGTTCTTGTAACAAGCTTAGATGAGTAGATGAGATTAGATTTATGAAGTTGTCAAGAATCTATATATATATATATATATATGGAGTATAGGGCTGAATATTGGCTAATTAAGAAACAACATATACATAAAATAGATGTAATGGAGATTACAATGTTGAAATGGATGTGTAGGAAAACTAGGAAAGACAAAATTAAAAATGAAAGCTTTTGAAAGTATTTAGGGTAGCACTAATAGGGGGATAAGGTTAGAGAAATCTGTTTGAGATGGTTTGGGTATGTTGACCGCATGTCGGCAATAGCATTGGTAAGAAAGATTTTGGCTATGCAGGTGGGTGACCCACCAAGGGGAAGGTGCAGGCTGAAGAAGATGTGTTGAAGAAGTTTAACGTATATAAGGATTTGGCTTAGGATAGATCGGAAAGGAGAAACAAAATTTATGCAGTGTACCCCAACATAGTTGGTACAAGGCTTTGATGATGATAATGATGGTTGGATGCCCAACCCTAGAGTTGTTTATTATAATTTTTTCTCTTTAATAAACTTGCATTGTGCAATTTTCATTTCTCCTTGGTTTGAGTCATGGTTTAAAAACTCGGCCGAGTCCAAGTTGACTCGGTCATGATTGAGTCGGGTCTACATGACTTGGACTCGCCCTATTGAAAAGAAATGAAAAAACATAAGGGCTTTTTTGTAATTGATGTCTAAATATAAGGGTGAGAAAGGGTTTTGAGTTTTGACTTTCAACCCTCTTTTGAGTTTCGGCAGGGGAAAATGGGGAAGGTGAGGGAGGGAAGAGGAGGGAGGAGAGGTTGGGGTCGTTTTGGGGTTGGGGGGTGTTGGAATTCTTTGTTGCCGACTCACCGTTGCCGAACATGGGGTGATTCTATGTTGCCCCCGCTTCTCTAGGCTGCTGAGGTCTTCTCTGCTGCTATTTTCTCTCAAGTTTGCTGCTACATGTCTTCTCTCAGGTATGCTACGTTGGTCTTCTTCTCTTTTCTTCTTTCTTTTTTTTTTTGTTTGTTCTGATGGTGTTGTGGTTCTCTTCTTTTTTTTTTTTTTTTTTTGGTTTGTTTAGGTTGGGGTCTAGGACTGTCTGGGGTTCCTTTTTTTTTTTCTATTTTTTATTTTTATTTTTTGTAATTTTCACTTTCTTTTATATCCACTGCAGTGCAAAGAACCCGACTCGGCCAAGTTGCGTGATTCGACTTGGACTCGGCCTAGGCTGAGTTGGGTCCCGAGTCCGCTTTTTTAAACCTTAGTTTTAGTTATCTTCCAATAAATGAATGGCTGATATTGCAATCAAAGTTAGCAAAATGTACTGTTTCTCTTTGATTTACATTTGACCTACTATTGATTAAAAACCAGGACTTGGCTTGACTACGTCGCTACGTCAATATTTCTGTATGCCCTTGCCTATCCACATGGCCTCCAATTTTGGGAATGTTCATTGGAGACCTTGCATGTATCTGATGCCCTGATAAGCGAAATAAATCTGAGGTATATCAGATGGCCTGAACATTAACTTTGCTTAGAGCCCCTGATCACTAGAGTTAAGAGCTCTATTTTCTTAAATTGCAAGATAGTCCTGTAGTCAAGGACTCAAGGTGGAAGTTGAGACCTTCTTCTGGTGTTATGTTGGTCCAGCATCCAACATTGAGTTCTCACCATAAGAATATAGCCAGGTAAAACTTGGTAGAAATTTGATATCTCATCTTTAATTTGAAGGTCACTTTGCGGTTTGGCCCAAATGAATTTATTTATGTTTCAGGTCCAACCTGAAATGACGCAGATGTCGTTTGAGGTGGAGAAACAGGAAAACTGGTATCCTTCCTACTGTATTTCCTGTTTCCCCATGCTGCCTCAACGGTGAAAATGTGGAATAAATAACCAACCATTAGTCCATAACATAGATCTGCTCATAATTTGTGGTACATCTAAGCAGATTCCTGCATAATTAGCATCCTCATGATATGCCACCTTTCTATTAATCAAGCTGCTTTCGGGTCTCAATTGAATCTTTATCGTTAATTTCCATTGTAATCAGCTGAAGTAACATCATTTTGATCAGTTCCTGAACATTTTCTACCATTTATGTCAAGAAACTTCTTTTATAGTCTTTAAACAAACTTATTTTTTTTCCCTGCTGTATTAGCCATAAATGAGTTTCACTCAATATATGAGTTTCACCCGATTGACCCATTTTGGAACCTTAACTGTTACTGCCTGTTCTCCAGAGGGAACCCACAAAGGATTGACAGTGCATCTTCCATCAGACGAGTGGCCTTCACCTTCGAGCAGGTATGAGAACATAGTGGCTGTGTGGTGCTTCATGTGTCTTTTTTCCTGTACACAAAACCAACTTTCAGTGTCTTGCTGAATGTTTTATCTTTTACTCATGAAAGCAAAACTTGCATTGGGTTCTTGACTGTTAATCAGCATGGGTTCAAAATATTTGCTGATATGTGTTGTATTGACTGATATGGAATAGTATCAGCCATTACAGATATTGATGAATGGATTATTGGCTGATGGCTTTGTATTGCCCTCTTCAGCCTATCAAGATAGTTTTTTATTTTTATTTTTTATTTTCTTTTTTCTTTTCAGTTCCTCTATATGTACATATATTGTATTGACTTGTTATGTAAAATTACAAGTCTTTATATAGACATCTCAAATGTATGTAATTTTGGCCTTTAATACATCTGAATTTTTCAGCTAGCTATCTTGTTATCGACTTGAACTTTTAGGCATGCTTACATTCATGGGCATGGATTCTATTGCTAGTGTTGAATACCACACAGATACTTTTATTTTACAATTTCAACAGATTCTACACAGTCCACAATAGTATAAAGAGTTTTCCAACCCTTTAGGTCGGCTGGACTCAGCTAGTCATTGGTTTGAGTTGGCTAGGAAACTCGGCTAGTTGATTAGCGAGTTAGTAATTTAAAAAATGTAATGAAGGGGAAATTATTGTTACCTGTGAATCGGAGGGGATCTATAATGGAGTAGTTGGGTTTGAATAGTGATTTCATTTCCTCAAAATCTTTACATTACTATGTTTGATTTTTTTCAAAATATTGCATCGTGGGTTGGGCCTTCTTGATGCAACATAGACAAGCCCCAAAAAGTCAACTAGGACAACACAATGACTTAGAGGTCAACCCGGTCCATTGGGTTTAGTCCACAAGCCCAATTGCTTGAAAGCTACTGTGGCATTCTCTTCTTATCCAATTTCTCTTTTTATTCCTTATTTATAAAGGAGCTATTTCTAATTTTTATTCATTGTTTGATTAGATTAGCTAGTTTCGTATTTTGAAAGTCTTTGTTACTAAGGGATCAATCCTATATATTGATGATCAAACCTCATTGTAGTTCATGCTTATTTCAATTTATCAAAGATTTTTGAGTTTCTCTTCAGTTAAAATTTTTACTATTGTCGTGAGTGTGCTTTAGTGGCCGAATCCAGCTCTAGATTCGATCAATCCTGTGGGATATTGATTTATCTTTCGATCAAGGATTTAGGTTGCATCGGTTGGTATCAGAGCCTAACATTGATTGCCGGGAAGACGATTGTCCTTTCTGGATTCTAACCTCTACCCGAACTTCTATTTCAATAACCCAACTCATTAACACCGACTAACCTACCTTCTTTCCAATACCTAATCCTTATTGCAAACCAACCAAACCCATCTTTCCATCTGACCACAAAACCACCTTTGACCAAAGCCCCAACCCCTTAGGGGTCGTTTGTTTCACCCCATTTATATATGTAAGCAACCCACATGTGTAATCATTTCACACATTTTATGTTTATTTGCAATTTTTACACATGTGGTGTGTTAATTAGATATGATTTTGATGTGTAAAATGTATGGAAAAAGGGCCTCTTACTTTCACACTTGATGAGGTGTGAATCCATTACGCACCATCCTCAAAAAGGCGCTGCTACAGTAGTTCAATGCCCATGACGCCTTTTATTTTTTTTTTAATTTTCTGGTGGTCACAATCAAGATCTGAACCGTCCAGAGTGTTTAGAATGCCCAAAACAGCTATGACACAAATTTTCAGCCGTTGGGTCATCTTAAATTGTGAGATATTTATGCGTAAATTTTGACCATTAATCTTCAATTCTGGAATTTTCTGGGCTCCATTTTCACGATCCGAACCGTTCATCTAGTTCTAAAGGCCATTTTCAGCTTTGCTGTCAAATTTCAGGAGCTGATTCAAAATGGATCTTGAGATATCTTCAAAAAACATATCAGCTATTGGATGCAAACACTATTATTACATAGTGTTGAACAGGCAGTTCAGTTTTTTCAAATTTCTGGATCATCATAGAGTCAAATTCAAGATTTGAACCGTTGAGTCTCTTTAAAAGGCCAAGCACGAGTAGTGGATCAAATTTCAACCATTGATCTTTCATATATTGTGAGATATTTACAAAAAAGATAGACCTTTTGATCTTCAATTCTAATTTTTATGGACCTCTTTTTATTAATCCAAACCGTTGATCTTCTTCAAAAGGCCAACAATGCTTAGTATATTAAATATCATCACTTGATTCATTATGGATTTTTCAAAATTTGCAACAAACTATAAAAGACGTGTAAACCATTGGTGCAATAAAGATTCACATTGAAAGAGGTGTAAAAATAACAAACAACGAATTATTTTTCACATGTGAGTCATTTATATATGTAAAGCATTTTTACATCACATATGAAATTAACAAACGACCCCTTAGCCTCCCTGTTGAACCCCATTAGAAGCCACCAAAATCCCTCACACTAGACCATACAAACCTCTAATCGAACTCTAATCCTGGGACCATTCTCTCCCATTCATTAGTTCCAACAACCTATCCCAAACCCTATTGATTTCCTACCTTAGGAACCATGGTAGCCCTTGTTTCCCGAATCCCAACCCCATCCTTCTTTAACTCTAATCCCTCCCTAATCTCTCAAATTCTTGTGATCACAACCCTCACCGAACCCCAAAAACAAAAATAACCCTACTGCCGACCCCTTTAAACCAACCAACACCACCTAAAACTCCTTAGCCATCATCGAGCCTCGTCATCTTCCTTAGTCTAACCTAATCGAACAAAACCCTATTCTCCAAACTCTCATCAACCTAACTTTCAATAGCCATGCCCGACCCCTAGACTCCACTGAAGAGAGCCCAAACCCTTCGTTGACTAAAAGCTTCACCTATAACCCGAGCACATCCTTTTTGAAGCCTCTATAGTCTATCCATCCACATCCTAATTCCCAAAATTTCCATCCACCCGAACCTAGTTGAGCCATCATTGTTCCCAAACCCACGACAACCCACTCTATCAATTCAAAACCCTCTGTCAAAATTCCCCTTGAAATTCCATTAAAAAAAGAGAAAAATAGAGAAGAGAAGGAGATTGAGAATAAAACAAGCAAAGATCAAGAGGGTACTTGGCACCACAAGATTAACAAACTGGTAGAGCCTCGATGCCATCATCATATGCTGAACCGCATCATCAGAGTTCCTTGTCGAGCCGATCGCCATCTTGATTCTTTATAGAGCCTTCTCTTCATCGTAAACAAGTAAGAATTGAGGGCCCCTTTTTATTTTTCTTTGCACTATTGTTGAGACTGATCCCTCCCACATTCTTTCATTTGGCATGGACTAAGCCCAGTCTCAACTAATTGGGTCGGAGTTTGGGTTCGACCGTTACCTGACCACATCAATAGTAATAAAAAAAACTTTTCTTGAATACCTTTCATCCTTGATTGAAGAGCATATTTGGTCAGGTGAGCTCAATCCATAACACACCCAATCCAAAATTTTTCCAATTGATGAATCTTAACCACTGATTTTCAATGGGTGATATCTTGGACCATCTGCAATCTGATCAACGATCCATGGTCACCAGTGTACTCTAATTAACATGATATACACTACAGGTGAGCCCATTCTTTAAAAAGAGAGTTAAATTTTGATGTCTCACATCCAAGCGGTCATGCGAATTTTTGTACACTCAATTGAAATTCAAAGGCATTTGTATTAGTACAGAATGGAGATTGGTATTTTAACAATGAGTTCTATTTTGAGCAATTTCTTAATTTAAATTGAGAAGAATTACGAGTTGATGAATAAACCTGCTAATTTTGAGAGTTGCAAGGTATATGTAAACTAGAGGAGAATGAGACACATGTTTTGGTTTGTTATGTCAGGGGCTTGAGACCAAACATATTGGAGAGTATGAATCAGTGTAGAACCACTCAAGATGCATATAAAGGAGCAATCTGTGTTGAGAACATGCTTAAACGGTTTCGTATGTGACAAGCTAAGCTTGAAGGAAGAAAGTCCCAATGATGAACACAAGCCCATGTTGTTGAGGCACATTTTATTGGAGAAGATAATCCCCCACACTTGTCATTTGTTGACTTTTCACCGCAAACGATAAGGAAGAAGATGAGTGGAGACGAATTCAGAAATTCCGAGCATGAGTGAGAGTTGAAGACAATTAAGCTAATTTGGTAATTGACAATGGTAGTGCAATAAACTTTGTTGCACAAGAGGTTATTGACAAGCTTCATTGGCCAATTGAGGAGTTACCTTCTTACCAAGTTGCATAATCTAATAGTTTTATCATTCCTGTGACTCACAAATGTTTGGTATCTTTCAAAATTAGTGGTTATGTGGACAAGATTTGTTGTGATGTGATCCATATGAATATCAGTCATGTTCTTTTTGGATGACTTTGTCCTTTTGTTCAGGAAGTGCACCATGACAATGTGAAGAACACATTTTGCTTCTTGTGAAAAGGATGGTGAATTATGCTATGTCCATTGGAATTGACAAAACCGTCACCTTTAACTGAAGAACCAAAGGAAGGGCAAAAGGAAGAATTAAATGATAAGGGGACTGAATTTCCTTATATGGACGATGATCAAAAGAACACAGTAGCAAAGGAACCTAAGGCAAACTTTGAAGACATAGATATAGTTAGCACGGAGACAACATCCGATGAATTTGATTGCAATGCCACTTCCAGAAAATCCAATTGGATTATCGATTATTCAATAGGCATCAAAAGAAGAACCAATAGTTGAACTCCCCCACATTGATTTTATCTTCAGGGATTGACTATGGAAACTTGAAGTTTGCACTTTGATATGGCAGATTCTATGGTCAAAGACTTAAAGTATCTCAAGAGCAAATCACACCTCCAAGCTAAATGCGGACATCATATAAAGCGACACCTCCATCATATATCTACATGGAGGAAACGATTGCATCAAACTTCCAAGACATATGAAGGGAATAGTGATCAAAAGAAAAATCAGAGGTTTGTGTGGTTGATATTTAATCTAGGTGGATATTTACCAAACTTAGATGTTGAGTTCTCTCCGGGTGGGTAGGGGGGGGGGGGTGTGGACCTAATGCAGGCTAGACTATTGTAGAATCGTTCTCTTTCTGATGCTACATGGATTACTCTAGCGTCTAATTCGAGCTCTTAATGAACATTACCAAGGAAATAACTTGCTGGAATGAAGTTTCTCAAGCTAAGGAGAGTTGATGTAGTTTGGACAAGGCCCATGAAGTCAACTAGGCAACACTTTGACCCAGAGGTCAAGCTGGTCCATTGGGTTCAGTCCACATGCACAATCAACTGTGAGCTACTGTGGCATTCCCTTTTTATCCTATTATTTTTTTATTCCTTGTTTAATTAGGGAACTATTTCTAATTATTATTCATTGTTTGATTAGGATTAGCTAGTTTCCTATTTTGAAAGTCTTACTTGCTAAGGGAACAATCCTACTCCTATATAAGGATGATCAAACCCCATTGTAGTTCATGCTTATTTTAATTAATCAAAGATTTCTGAGTTTCTCTTCAGTCATGGTGTTTACTATTGCCATGAGCGTGCCCTAGTGGCTGAATCCATAGATTCAATTAATCCCTTGGAAAGTTTATTTTTCAATTGAGAACTTGGGTTTGCATCACTTCTCCACCTAAAGAAATTGTTTTTCTGGAACATTGGTATTGTTCAAAATATATACTTAACTAACTCCAATTCTGTAGGCCCTTGTACTGGATTTCATATGGGGAAAGGTAGTTACTTCTCCCTCTCATTCTCATTCCACATCAGTTTGTTTTGATTTAGTTCACATTGATGTTTAGGATTCTGCTCTTGTCATGTCACTTGCTGGATTTTACTTAGTTACAATTGATGATGATTATGGTAGATTTGCATAGGTTTCTCTCTGTGCATGTGTGTCCTTACATGTGTGGGTCCCCATTACCTCGCATGTGTGAGTTGTGTCTATGTCTTCACATGTGCGAGTCTCAATTACCTTGCATGTGTGAGTTGAGTCGTGTCTGTATTTAGATCCTAGCCCTTCAGCTAGGTTACCAAGAAAACAAAAAACTTTAATAAAGGATGATACCTCAAGGTTCTGCAGTCATAAATGACCCCTTAAGGATGATTGATGGGTGGAAATTGCCTGATTCCTGTGCTCAAATGCTGTCCTATTGAACCATCTGTATCATGCCTTTAATCTTGAATATGATTCATGTGCTCCTGTCTTCATTTTGGCGCAATTTTAACAGTGAAACTGAAGGAGGTACGCTGCCACTTTGTTAATCATCCTTTATGGGCCCAGTCTTTACTATCTCAAGCTTAAGGTTACTGTGCGTACGGATAGGCTGTGAATTATTCAACCCTTTTCTTTATGGTTCTTTCAGTGCATGACGTTTTTGATCTGTTACCCTGTATACTTCTTTTCCCCCGCTTTCACATGTGTTATATTAGTTGGTTATAATGCCTGTGCATATTTTTCCTTCTGTACAGGTGGGCTACGATTTATTCTCTCTATATTTGATTTATATTACTTGTTAACCTTTTCTTTTCCCTTTTGTCAGTGCCTGATGTATTTGTATCATTATCCTGATATATGGTATGACTATGCTACGTGGCATGCAAAAAGTGGTTCTAGTGATTCTGCAATCAAAGTATTTCAGCGAGCTTTGAAGGCTCTTCCTGGTATTTTCTAGTTCTGTTTGGTTATATTTTTCAAGTAATTGATGTGAAAGCTTACCATACATTTTCTTTATTGGGAATATTCCTTGTAATTGTCAAGTCCGACTGGCCAATATAACTCAAAAACTTAAGCTATTAGGAAGTGAAAAACCAATCTACTTAACACCCACACTTCGAATGGGACACCATTTGAATTCACAACCCACGTGTGCCTACCCATGTGATATGTGGTTGTACATGCGACATGGGGGAATAACACCTCCCCAGGGTTCAAACTCACGACCTAGCATTGAGTCATGTCAAATCTGACTAGCCAATACATCCCAAAGGCTTAAGCTGTGAGGAAGTGGAAAACCAATCTACTTAACAATGATTAACATTGATATTAATTCTATATATAGATTACAGTGACAGTGGAGAAAAGAGAATAACAAAGAATTTAACTAGATCAGGACTAAGTATAGGAATCTAACTAGATCAGGACTTAGAACTACTGCACCTATAAGCTAGAGAGGGTTGTAGTTGCCGTTTCGACTGCAAGAGAGGAAGGTTCGATCAAGCCATATGTGGAACCCATGGAGGCTTATTTGATTGGAAGGTGTTCACTTATGTGCATGGGCTAAACTTTTGGGACAACTTTTCTGAGGAGGCATTGATGCAAACAAAAAAGTGATTCCCAACCTATGAAGCACGGACACTCCAAAATGGCCCCCGTATCAGTGTCAGACACATGTCGGACACGGACGCGGCTCGGACACACCGGGACACGTGTCCGACACGCCAAAAAACGTGTCCGACATGCCAAAAAATGTGTCCTGCTTTTTTTTTTTTTTAATTTTTTAAATTTCGGACATGGCTGGGACATGGGAGGGACACGACATGGACACGGCGGGACTAAAATGTAATTAAAATATGCTTAAGTTGGGTTAAAATTAGAAAAGAAAAAACGTGGAAGGGGGTAAATGTAATTTTTTATAACTTATAACCCTAATCTCTTTTTTCGCTTTTCATTTCTGAAATCCAAATTGAAAGGGGGAAACGAAAGGGGGAAACGCAGGCGCTGGAGACGGAGAAAAAGAGAAGGAAACGAAAGGGGGAAATCGTTGCCAACAGTGAAACAAAGAAGAAGAAGAAGAAGAAGACAGCGTGCGGACGCCTGCGCGTGGAAGATTTGAACTTGAGGAAGATGCATGGAAGATCGAAGCTTGATGAAGATCTAAGTGTGGAAGAAGCGTGAGGAAGATCAGTGTCTGCGCGTGGAAGAAGAACAAGAAGGAGGAGAAAGAATAGGTACTGCTTTTTTTTTATTTTTATTTTCGGTTGCTGTTGTCTTTTTTTTTCCTCCACTGTTGCTGTGCTATGTTGTGCTGCTATGCTGCTGCTGCTTTCTTTCTTTTTGTTTTTAGAAGTACTGCTGTGCTGCTGCTGCTTTCTTTCTTCTTTTTTTTTTTTCGAACTGCTATTTTCTTTTTTACTTTTTTCTTCCATCTGTTTTCTTTTTTACTTTTTTCAAATTGCTTGAGGTACTGCTATTTTCTGATCTATTTTTTTTCGAAGTATTGCTGCTGCTGTTTTTCTTCAGTACTACTGCTTTTTTTTTTATATATACTGCTGTTTCTTTCGTTTTTGTTTTTTTTTGTTTTTCCCTGGGATGCCTGTGCTGTTGCTGTTTTCTTTTTTATTTTTTTTCTTTCAGTGCTGCTATTTTTTTTCCATGGGACAGATTTGCTGCTATTTTTTTTCCCATGGGACAGCTTTGCTGCTGCTGTTGTGCTGCTACTGGTGCCGTTTTCTTTCTTTTTTTTTTTTTTTTTCGAATTGCTGTTGTTGTTATGGGACTACTGTGCTGTTGCTGTTTTTTTTTTTTTAAATGGGACTGCTGTGCTGTTTTTCCCACGGGACTTTGTTGCTGCTGTTATGCTGCTACTGTTGCTGTTTTCTTTGTTGCTGTTTTCTTTCTTTTTTTTTTTTTCGAATTGCTGCTGCTGTTATGGGACTGCTGTGCTGTTGCTGTTTTTTTTTTTTAAATGGGACTGCTGTGCTGTTTTTCCCACGGGACTTTGCTGCTGCTGTTATGGGACTGCTGTTATGTTGCTGTTTATTTTTTAAATGGGACTGCTGTGTTGCTGCTGTTATGGGACTGTTGTGCTGTTGTTGTTTTTCTTTTTCTATGGGACTGCTGTGCTATTGCTGCTGTTTTCTTTTTTTTTTTTGTTTGTTTTGTTTTGTTTTTTTTTTTAAGAACTGCTGCTGCTGCATTTTTTTTCCAGAACTGCTGTATTTTTTTCCTAGTTTATTTTTCAATGTGATAGTTTATTTTTCAATGTGATAGGAAATTGATTTGAGAATATGTCATTCTCTTCTACGGGAGCTAGCAGCCCTGTACCGGCCGAGGGCTCAGAATAAGATGAAAATAAGCCCCTCTGGAACTATACAACGAAGTTGGAGAAAATTGGAGGGGGAGGAGGGAATTTTCATTTCCAATGTAAATTTTGCCACAAAGCTTTTAAGGGCTCATATACGAGGGTAAAGGCACATTTGCTAAAAGCTAGTGGTCAAGGAATTCAAATATGTTCTAAAGTCACTCCTAAAGATATGGCTGAAATGCAAAAAGCTGTCGAGGAAGCTGAAGCTAGATTGCAAAGCCTTAAGCCAAAAAAAGTTCCTTTGCCCCCTCCTAGAGCATCTTTGGGTGGCATGATTGCTAGTCAAGGGCTGAGCCTTTTTGAATCAAACAAGCGGTTGAGGAGTGGTAGTGGAAGTGGAAGTGGAAATGCCATTGAGAAGGCATTTAACATTGGGGCACGGGACCAATTAGCTAGGATGTTTTATTCTGCGGGCTTGCCCTTTCACTTGGCTAGGAACCCTTATTATGTTAGTTCCTATAACTTTGCTGCCAATAATTAGATTTCGGGTTATTTGCCTCCTGGTTATAATTTGTTGAGAACCACTTTGCTTAAAAGAGAAAGAGCAAACATTGACAGATTATTGCAACCAATTAGAGGCACATGGAATGAAAAGGGGGTTAGCATTGTTGGTGATGGTTGGAGTGATTCACAAAGAAGGCCATTAATTAATTTTATGGCAGTGACAGAAGGGGGGCCTATGTTTTTAAAAGCAGTTGATTGTTCAGGTGAAGTCAAGGATAAATTTTTCATTGCTAACTTGATGAAGGAAGTCATCTTTCAAGTTGGGCCCCAAAATGTTGTTCAAGTGATTACGGATAATGCCAAAAACTGCCAAGGAGCGGGGCAACTTATTGAAGGGATATTTTCTCATATTTTTTGGACACCATGTGTAGTACACACATTGAATCTTGCCCTAAAAAACATTTGTGCAGCAAAAAATGTGGAAGCAAATGAAATAACTTATGCAGAGTGCAGTTGGATTACCGATGTTGTTGGGGACGTCATGGTGATAAAGCATTTTATCATGAATCATTCAATGAGATTGTCTATGTTCAATGACTTTGTTAGTTTGAAATTGCTTTTAGTTGCGGAGACACGCTTTGCTTCGATGATTGTGATGCTTAAAAGATTCAAATTGATAAAGGGTGGTCTTCAAGCTATGGTAATTTGTAACAATTGGTCTACTTATAGGGATGATGACGTTGAAAAAGCCAAGTTTGTGAAGGAAAAGGTGTTGGATGACATTTGGTGGGATAAGATTGATTGCATTCTTGCTTTTACCTTGCCTATTTATGACATGCTTCGGGCTTGTGATACAGATAAGCCTTGTCTTCACTTAGTTTATGATATGTGGGATACAATGATAGAGAAAGTGAAGTTGGCAATATATAGGCATGAAGGGAAGCGGCAAGATGAGACATCAACCTTCTATGATGTGGTGCATCAGATTCTAGTTGACTGTTGGAATAAGAACAACACTCCGCTTCATTGCTTAGCACATTCATTAAACCCAAGGTGACCTCTAAGCTTTAACATTTTTTTTTATAGAAAAACTATTAATTAAAAAAAATATAAACTAATCATATAATTTTCATTCTTGTATTTAAGGAACTATAGCGATGCATGGCTTCATGAGGATCCAAATCGAGTTCCTCCACATAAAGATTTGGAGGTTTCAAGAGAAAGAACAAAGTGCTTAAAAAGATATTATGTTGACCCAGAAGAGAGACAAAAAGTTCAATTGAAGTATGCAGCTTTCTCAACTAATTCCGGAGGATTTTCAGAGGTTGATTCTATACATGATAGATCAACCATGGATCCAAAAAGTTGGTGGGTTATTTATGGTGCATTTTCTCTCTCGCTTCAGACTTTAGCTTTGAAGCCGCTTGTGCAACCTTCTTCCTCATCTTGTTCTGAGAGGAATTGGAGTACTTACTCCTTTATTCACTCGCTGAAAAGGAACAAAATATTATCAGACCGTGCTGAAGATTTGGTATTCATTCATAGTAATCTTCGTCTTCTATCATGGAGAACCCCACAGTACATACAAGGACAAACTAAGATGTGGGATATTGCAGGAGATGCATTTGAATCCCTAGAGGACGTTGGAGTACTTGAGGTTGCAAATCTCTCACTTGATGAGCCGGAATTAGAGGCTGTGTTATTTACTGATGCTGGAAGTGTTGGTGGGGATGATGATGCCATTGAAGATATCTCCAATGATGAATCATGAATGAAGCGAGGATTATTATTGTTTTTTTCTTTTATGGAGTGGGTGGAGGGACGTTTTTTTGTTATTTTGATTATGATGTGATCGTGACATGTAATGTTGGTGGTGATTGATGTACTAAGGGCCTATGGCCTACTATTACATTATATTATGCATTATGGATTTTTTTTTTGATTTTTCTAGTATTAGTTATGTTGTTTCCTTATTAATTGTGACATTATGCTTTTTAATTTGGCTAAAAATATAACTATTCTTTAATTTTATGATTATATATAAAAATATATATATTTATTATTTGCCGTGTCCTAGCCGTGTCTGTATCCTATTTTTTTAGGATTTGCCGTGTCGCCGTGTCCGTGTCATATCGTATCCGTGTCTCGTGTCCGTCTCTGTGCTTCATAGTTCTCAACTATCAGTGAACCCAAATACCCAAATCCTCAATCAAACAACGATCGCACATGATTACAAGGAGAAAAATAGCATTTTCACTTACCAATATGAAGACCATGAAGACACTTTAGTTTTGCATTGTTCTCAAAGTACCATACTTTATGATGTATCACTATAGATAGTTCCTCATGTGGCATACTCTTAGTTTCTAATAGTTAGTCTAACCTCAGTTTAATCATGTGCTAATACTGTATTTCTTAGTTTCTAATATTTATTATAACCTCATTTTAATCATGTACTAATATTATACATCAAATCTCATTGAAAAAAGAGTAGCTGGAAAGCATTGAGACAACCTCATTTTCTCAAGTCCTATGGTTATTTCAGTGTCGTGTCTCTTTATTCTGACTGTAAAAGTGGTGGGCCATTAGTCCTGAGGTTTCATTCTGGTGTTTTGAGTTTCTTTCATCCATTTTAGGGCCCACATATTTGTTCCCATCTGTCGTGGGGCCAACTGGTGATTGAAGAAAACCTAATAGCTCTCTTTTTCCCTCTCCTGTGCAGCCTTAGTGGTATTCCACAAGCCTTACAAAACTTCTTCTAAGTAAAACAGTCATATGCCACTATTTCTGTACATTGTCCAACAGCTTTGTGGGGGCCCACTCCAGCTTTGAAGTTTTCTGGATTTCTCCCCGCTTGATTGCTCATCATAAACGAGTTTCTGTTTAAAAATTGGCCTCATTTAGACCCCATTGAAGGGAGCATCTGGGCGATTTTAGACTGGTTTTCATCTTGGCCGTCAGATCTCTTGGATATTCACTGGATTGGCTCCAGATTTGTAGGAAACCTGCACCCACGGTTTCAAAACTTGGTTGTTGGTGCTGGTGGGTTCCAAGTTGAGTTAGCCCACCTGGAAGGCTATTGTGCTTTACTAAGTCCAACCAGATTGGCACAAGCGCTATACATTTTTTTTTGTTTAAAAATTCATCTATAAGCCTTTTTCTCTAATTTCTTTCCCTTTTCTTCTCTACTAGAGCCCTAAAGGCCCCTCTTTCTCTTTTGAACCTCTAAAATCCCCATTTTTTGCTTTAAAAATCTTCACCACATCTCTACTCACTCCTCTTTACCCTTTTTTTTTTGTTTCATTTTCTTTCTTGAAACTTTTCCTCTCTTTAATGGCTTCTAGGTCTCATATCTACTAATCATAAAGCCAGTAAATCAACACTTTAATCTCCATGCTCTAAAGTCCCAAGTCCCATCACCTTTGTGGTATTGAATATGAAATATGAACTTTACTATTTAGTTATGTTTCACATTATTATGTTTTGAATGGTAAATTATGTTTCACATAATAAAATTGAAATGAAAATGATGTGTTTTTGGGGTTGAGTCCTTGTAGACCCTACTGCCTCCACTTATCTCACACCATAGATTTAGCCTATTGTTGTTGAGCATCTCTAGAAGATGATTCTTCCCTTTGGGCAGCTAGTGCATCCTCGGCCTTGCAAGCCAATAACCACTTTTCTAAATGCCTCAATTGTCCCTTGGATCTTTGATTCCGGTGCCTCTAGTTATGTCACACCCCCAAACCCAGATTCCCTAGAACAATGCAGAAGTCTGAATCTCAGGGTGGTGACTATCAATGCAACCGTGATAGTAGTCTGCATGTGAGGACATGTAATCATTTCAACATTCTATAGACAGCGTATGTAGATGTGACTCAATATAGGTATCAATCCACATATGACGCAAAGCTAGGGAAGTGCTATAAGTACCACAATGTTCAAGTTTCAAATGAAAACAAAGTGATTTATTACAAAACGAGCCTTAACAGGTGAATAAAAGTGTAATGAGCTGAAATCAAGTCCAATCCATAGCCAAGGTCCTCAATTGCAGCTGTGGTGACCCTTGTGTTGCTCCTCAACTGGCACCTTGACAAATGCCTCACTCTACGTGGTAGGGGGGAGAGGCTCCAATACGTACAGCGCCAAGGTAAATGACATCAAGGTTGGGAAAACTTGGCAAAACACAATATACTAGTAACACAATATGCATGTAGCAAGCAAAATAAAAGACGCCAAAGTAGATTTGTAGATTAACAAGGATAGAAAAAATAGGCAGTTATGCATGAGTAATAAAATAACAAGAATCAATGTAAAGGATAACCTATAGAATACAAACATCCTTACAAAATAGGCATCATTATAATCTAAGTACCATGGGATATTATGTCGCAGCCCTCCCCTGCTCTAAAGAGCTGTGGCAGGGATGTGCATGATGATAAGGTCGAATAAAACAAAGTTTTCCAAAATAGCCCGCCAAAGTTGGTACTCGGAGTGTAAGAGTAGTACCCAGTGGCGTAGGTCCACCTTAAAACCCAATCTATAGATGGCAAAGCAATAAAGGATGCTTACCATAGGGGATTCAAACTATGCCTAGACTAAACAACTCAGTGGTGCTTGACTCAATGCATCATAAAGAACAATGTCTGGCTACGTTTCCTCGTGTGAGAAAGGTATCCACCAAACAAAGGGAACTACTCCAAAATATTCAAAATAACCAATCCATCGAAATCTATCCAAAAAAGAGTCATCAATCCTCCAAAGTCAATACCAAGGGTAGGCCCTTTCTATCAAGCCATTGAATAGCCAACCTTGCCTCAGACATACGTAATTCATCCTCCATCAATATACAAAGACAACATCTAGGTGTACCCTAGGTCCATCATCATCATCCTAATTAGGACAATAGTTATCAAAGTCTTAAATACAAACTATGAGATATGAGGTCAACAATATACAAAACAATACATATCATGTCATCAAGTATCAATCAAAGAATGGATAAATGTAGCCAACATAGGTCATTGGTTGCTTTTTGGGTGAGGATGCCAAGCAATCAACATGATGGTCAATGAGAGTTTTGAATGCTTCATAATTCAATTCGGGTGTTGATGGTCAAGGGAATCCAAAGGTCCCATATTCACCATCTCTCCTTGACTTAGCTTCGCCTCTCACGCCTTATATTGAACAACTTGTAAGCAAAGGCGAAGCTCACCTCTCTACTTACTCAAAGTTCCGTATTTTAAAGGCCATTAGATAAGTATAGGGGTCCCAAATATAGTTTAAGGGTCAAAAGATACAAATCCTGCATTTTGAAGAACCATGCTTGTGATTAGCCAAGGGTGCATTAGGCTAGCCGTGAGTGTACTACGGCTCGCCATACTTGCTATGGGTAGCCCTCCAGCTAGTCATGAGGTGTAGAACAAAACATTGAATTTCATACCTCCGGAAAATCTAGTTGTGTTGTGTTTACGGTTAGCATTTTTGGGAGCTTATTGCTAGCCGCAAATGATCAAAGGTTAGTTGTAACTTCCTAGAAGTTATAGCTTATTGCAAATCTTGATGCAAGCCATGTGAATTACTCTCCCATTCCATCCAAACATCAAAGACACATCAAACCAACCATTCCAAACCTCCCATGATCCCATCATCATCAGATTAAAAAAAATCTATGGTCCTCTAGCATCAAAGGGTTCAAAATTAATTGCATTGGGGTCTAAAACTATCAAAAGAGCTTAGTAATTGGGGAAAACTAGATAAAGCATCAGAGCTTCATCAATTCAATACAAGAATCATAGAAAACAAACATGCATGCCTTGTAGTTCATATATTGTAACTTGCATTGGTCTTGAAATTGGGGAATTCCTTTCAAAAGCCAAGATCTCAAACCCAAAACCCAAGAGTCCAATCCAAAACCTCATTCCACCTAGATCTAGAGAGCGAACACACAAATCCAAGGGTGAAAAAGGGTTTAGAGCTGAATTATACCATAGATCTCACAAGAAAACAAGAAAAGAAAAGCTAGGGTTAGAAATTCATCTCAATTGGGGAAGAGGGGGAAATCCAATAAGAGAAAAGGATAAAGGAGCTAGGAATCTTGTAGTATATGATGATCTTCAATGAAATCTCCAAACAGGATGGTAGATCTTCCTCTTTTTGCTCTGTGAGAGAGAGAGAGAGAGAGAGAGAGAGAGAGAGAGAGAGAGAGAGAGAGAGAGAATATCAGGAACGAAGACTGTGAAAGAGAGATATAGAGAGAGAATAACAGGAAAGAAGACTATGAAAGAGGTTTTGTTGCTAAAGAGGGAAAAGGCAAATGAACTAAATACCCTCCACTTATGGTTAGCCCAAATAAGATAAGTGAGGGCAATTTTGGAAATCTAGTGGAAATTTTCCTTTCTCCAAAGGACCTTACAACCAAAACTTCCACAGCAAACGGCCCTACAGTCCCAACTGCGTAAAATTACGGATACCTCTGCACAATCTCCCAAAACCTCAAATAACCCTCCCAATTACCCTACTAGGTCTACAAGCCACTAAAACACCTATGATAGTTACTAACCCCACCGAACACCTTCCAAACAATACAAAACACAAACAATGAATATAATTAGCTAATAAAGGCTGGGACCTTACAAGTTACATGACATCAAATGATTCACTTTTTATTCCCACCTACTCACCCTCATCTTCGTGGTTTATTTATGCCACTGATGGATCTCATCTCCCTCTTAGTCTGTCACCAAAATCAACATCATTACCTATGACTTTTCGTTTCGTTTTCTTTTTGTATTTTTGGTGCCTTCGTTCAAAATAACGACCACTATGTTGCGTCATGGCTGCATTATCCACTGATGTAGGACCTAAGAAAGGATGAATGAAATGCAAATAGAGATCAAATACCCAAATAATATGCACACTATTGAATGTAAAATTGGCACCAGTACAAAGACATAATTAAAATTTAGTAAGGGTTATTTGTTTTGATCTATCATGTAAATCAGTTCCGCAAGTGATTTTCCCAAGGTGGGGACATAGATCTTTAGGAATTAGAACTTCCAACCACTCTAGGCATTCAAGTTCATTCAATTTTCAGATCTCAAAAATCAAGATTCAGATCCGAATTGGTTGACATAATGGGGTGCTTTAATATGAAGAGATCTTGGGTCCAAATCTAGGGTTCAGATCTGTCCAATATGGGTGATACTCAAATCTAATGGCTATTTGGGCTATATTTTATCAGGTTCAGATCTGATTGTAGGGTTTGTAATAGCCAAACGTTAGATCTAGGGCTGTTTTAAAGATTGTCCTTCGTTAGGCCAATATTGGGTTAGATCCAAGAAGAAAACAAGAGTTTTCATAGGTCTGAATGTAGAGATCTATGTAGGGGAGATGGAGATTTTAATCAAAAGAAAGGAAAAGAAGGAGAATACCTTTTGTGAAGATTGATTTTTTGGCCTCACAGCAAACTCTCCAACTAGGGCGAGGAAATATGAAAATCTTGTATGGAGAATTCCAAAAAGCTTTCAAGGAGAAGGGTTTTCTTTATTCATCAATAATAATCCTCTCCAATGATGGAGTTACAACTTTAAAGAGAAAAAAAACTCAACCCTAACATTGGATGGCTGAGATTAAAAGGAAGTTACATGAGATGAAACCCAAAAGGGAAAAAAAAAATAATAAAGAAATAAAACAGCAATAAAATGGCCAAATGTGGGAGGACTTGCGCATGGGATTTTGTGCGCAAGTCATCCCTTTTGCACGTCTATTTTGTGTGTGGTTTAAGTTGTGGGCCCTCTTTTTACATATTGAAATAAAACTACATACCATGGGACCCTTATTTTATTAAATAACTATACTAAAGCAACTAGGGCCCCTTATTTAAACTTAAAATACTTCCAACCCATCAATAAATCTTCTCCCTTGGCATATCCCAGTGTGGGGCCTTTTGCTTGAATGCCTAGGGAGATCTTTAATGGTGTATTGTCCTCCAAACCTCGATCCAACGGTGGATCTTGTCAACCGTGATGGATTAGCCCCATGAAAGGGTAATCCATCAATAACGATACCATGTGATTTAATCTTTTCTTGTTCCTTGACTTGATGCCCCCATCATCCACTGTAGCGGTTGGGGCCGCTATGCCATGTTAAAAATAGTGGCGCTATGGTCTAACACTTAGTAGAGCCAAGTAGTTTTAATTTTAAACATCATTTTTCATTTTTTTTTTCCTCAATCAACTTTCCTGAAGTTGGCTTTACCTTTATATGGTTCTAAATCAATAAAAAACTGCAAGACTAACTGATACACACAATTTGATTTCTTTTGACCACTCCATAAATTTACAATGCTATGTTGCTGGGTGTCATAGCAATCGCTATATATTGCTTGCTACATAGCATTTTGACCATTGGCTTTTATGCTTGCCATAATTGCTAGTTTGATCCTTGATTTGTTATAAACCTATCTATAAATCTATATATGTCGATTCGCTTGGCCAAGGTGGTTATCGCATTACTTTCTTGTCATGTGGTTATTTAATGCAGGATCCGTCTACCAAGAAGTGGAGTGGAACAGGGTATAAAGAAGGAGGCATCTACTTTATTGATTCCTTATATATGCCTTGCTGATCCACTATTACTGTTGTGGCTACTCATCTACCATCCTTTTTAAGTGCTCTAAATTAGGGCATCTTCCTGTTATTTGTTTAAAACAATTAATTTCTTTTGGTGTTTTTGGAAAATGTTACATTTCAGGGTTTGTCTAACTATTTAAGTTCGATTGAGCAAAGAGGAAAAATTTACATATGGTTTTAGTGATCTAGAGAAAGCTTATAACATGGTATCTAGAGATTTAATTTGGTGGGCTTTTAAATATAAGGGTAGCTCATAATTAGTAAGGATATAGAGATTGAAGAAAATGTTAAACACATGATAAAAGGGGGATGGTTGAAGTGGAGACTTGCTTCTGGAGTGCTCTGGGATCGGTGCATGCCGACAAGGTTGGCAAAAAAATTTTATAGGACAACGATTTTACCAACTATAACCTACAGAGCAAAATGTTGGCCAATTAAGATGCAACATGTGCACCAAATGAGTGTAGCAGAGACAAGAATGTCTAGGTGGATGTGTAGTAAAAATAGGAAGGATAAAATAAGAAATGAGCAATTCTGAAAGTATTTACGGGTAGTGCCAATATGTGATAAAATAAGAGCAACTTGTTGAAGATGGTTTGGACATGTCTAAGGGAGGCCAATAACGGCGTTGGTGAGGAAAAGTTTGCTATGTATGTTAATGACCCACGAGGGGAAGGGGTAGGCTGAAGAGGACGTAGATGGAAGTAGTAATAATATATCTGAAGAAGTGCAACCTATTTGAGGGTTTGGCTGAGGATAGATCGAAATGGAAAGACAAAATTCATGTAACTGACTCTAACATAGTTGGGACAAGGCTTTGATGACGATAATGATGATTTAATTGTTGAAGTTGCTGTGTATCCAAATCTAGTTCTTTTCCATTTAATAGAAGTGCTAGTTAGTACATATACTAAAGCTACATTTGATCTGGGGCGTTTTGATAATGGGGAGACCTCTCTACCAACTCACCAAGGAAGGCTTTATTTATGCACGATATACATGGGTATATTTAATGAACCATAAATAGGAGTTGAATGATATATTCATTTCATTTGTTCATATGGTTAAAACCCAATGTTCTGTTAAAATAAAACTTTAGGCCTAATTGTTGTGGAGAATCTCTTTCCATTTGGTTTTGCAACTTCTCTCATCAAGGAACCATTTCCTGATTGTCCTTTCCTTACATCCTTGTCAGAACTGTGTTGCTGAACAAAAACCATCATCATCTTATGGGCACTATTCACACTCTTCTTGATTCCTCTTTGGGCTGTCTCTCCTCTTGGGGTGAAGCTCTTCGTACTGCTGCTTGTTTTATCAATTTGTTCTCCATCCCTCTTGAATTAGAACAGACTATTCCACTCTCTATGCTTTTGGCTGATGTTTTATCCTTCTTCCTGCCCATGGGTGATCTAAATTTTCTTTCAAATCCAGCATTTTTGTCTTCCGTGGCTACTAGATTCAACATTAGGGCTTTCAATGTTTCAATCCTAAAGCCAACCGTCTTCGCGTCTGTGGGCATGTTACATTTCTCGAACTTCAATTTTAGATTCTATTTTTATTTTTGATTTTTATTCCTTTTGTGTGTTTTAGTCACTGTTTTACAAGAAACCAATCTATTGATCGGCCCAACATGAACTGAAAACTAATTTTTCCTAGAGGATCTTTGGTGTAGTTACACAAATATGCTCTTGGACCCTTGGTCTTTGAGTTTTAGGCATACATCAATATCGGTAGGCATCTATTTTTAATTCTATCACAGATATCTTTTTTGTTATTCGATACTTTGGGAATATATCATTACTGGGAGTTTCAAATATTTTTTTCCTTTATGATTTTTGATACCTATTCTTAAGTGTATAAAGAATACTATTGTCTTTTAATTTCAACAAATTCTGCTTTAGATTTGTATTAATTTGTTATTTTATATAAAAGTTTACATTCTTTTATTGCTATTTGTTTTTCTAATTTGGACATTGACTTGATTAATAGTTTAGTTACAATTAATTAGTAAGAATAACTATATCTAAAATTTTGACCCTACCGATATTACTATGCCTATTTTTTATCACATGCCCCTGCTTTAGGCAGGGGTGTGCAAGCTAGTTTTTTTGAGTGCCCTAAATAGCATGTGCTTAATTTGCTAGATTCTGAAGTGCTGAGGTATGCTTATGCGGAACTTGAGGAGTCACGTGGGTCAATTCAGGTCTGACCAGTTTCCATAAGCTATTCCTTTGTCATTTTCTAGTTATTATTTTAACTGCAGATTATCACTTCCCATTCAGCCTGCTAAGAAAATATATGAGACTCTTTTAGCTAATGACGGCAGTGCAACGGCCCTGGCACACATACAAGTAGGCAATATTTGGTTTTCCTAGTAAATCTGTCATCTTGTGTGTTTATTCATTCATTCACTGTGGTGATTGTGGTTATTGTTCCAGTTTATCCGCTTTTTGAGAAGAACTGAAGGGATTGAATCAGCTCGTAAGTACTTCTTAGATGCTCGGAAATCACCAAACTGCACATATCATGTATATGTTGCATATGCAATGATGGCATTTTGTCTCGACAAGGATCCTAAGGTTGGCGGGCATTTTCTTGTTTCTTTCTTTATTTCATTTTTTTCTTTTCTACCTCTCATACGTCTGTTTTGATGCTTATACTCTTGTCAGTGTAAACAAGTGAGACCTGTCCAGTGTATTTGGTTTTCTCTGAGGAAGGTCAAAGCTGTGGTGGGGACCTTTTAACACTTGATCCATTGCGGCATAAACCCTGCAGTTTTATTTCATATATTAAACTGAGAATCAAATTCCTAACTAGATTATATTGTGCAAAATATCCAACATTAATGAGGCTTTTGAAAACTTAATCATCATTTTTGCACAGATTAATGATCAATAGTTGACTAGTTTTTAACGTAGGGTGTGGAAAGTATGACCTGAAACTTCTATACATGGTCTCTGAATCAGCTGGATAACTGTATAGTTAGAAAAACATTTTCAAATAGTGGTTTGTTGATGCTCCTAGTACCTCTTGTGCCAGTTTCAATGTCTTAAGTTGGGAAAACCTCCACTGAGCACTGGTGCTCATGTTGTTCTGAGCATCAAACTTAGTGGGCCCACCTTATGATCCATTTGTGTGGACCATAGAACAAGGACCCGCCTAATTATCATCAATCCCAAGTTCGGCACCTATCCGTCCGAATGGATTGGATTGTTGGATCAACTGTGCACTTATTTGGATGGTGAAAACTTATGGGTTGTTGATCAAGTGGTTAGGATGATGATCCTAGCCTCCATCACCATGCATGCACAGGGTGGCGCCGTTGCTCAGCATTAGGTGAGCACCGGTGCTCAGTAGAGGGGGACCCAAGCCTAAGTTAAATTTTGACAGTAGTGCTGTTAGAGGAATTAGGAGAGCAGGTTTTTCAGATATTGTAATTATACTAGCCCTTGCAAGATGCATCTTCTAATGAAGCTGAGGTGATTGTGATGCTTGTGGAGTGTAGTAGGGAGCTTTGCAGGTGCAGTTGTTGGAGATTATTTTTATGGGGTATTGTGGGATATCGTGGACTTTTATATCCTTTCCGTTTCCTTTGCTTGAAGATTATAAGGAGATTCAAGAGTGAGCTAGATGGGGCTAATTTACATTCTCTAATATTTCATGTGAGGAAACTCTGAGGCTGATATACCGGCAAAAGAGGGCTTTAATAGATTCTTGCTGCTAATTGATATGTTGTGCCCCTTGTATGCTTTTTATAATGATTTCTTTTACCTTTGTTACCATCTGGTAGAAGAAAAAAAACATTATATAATTAAATAACCTAACGTGCCTATATTTGTTTTAAATAGGTATGTATTGACATTTAACCAATACATGTTTTTATCAAATTACCATGTTTGCAAACCTCTATCTCAAGGTGAACTGGGGATTCTGTCCATTGAAAATATGAATAAAGCATTACTTGGAAAGTGGTCATGGAGGGTGGGTGCTTCTCAAGGCTTATGGAGACAAATTATTATTGTTAAGTATAATAGGGCAAGGGAGGGTGGTCTGTTCCAGTCCAAAATCATAAGGCCTTGGGTTTTTGGAAGTCTATTCTTTCTGTTAAGAATGAGTTTGATAAGTGGAGAAGGTACAGAGTCCATGACAGACATCAGATTCTCTTTTTTGGCATGATGAATGGTGTGGGCAATCAGATCTGAAGAGTCAGTTTCCTAATTTATTTGTGTTGGATAGGAGGCAGCAAGCAACTGTTGAAGAAAACTTTCAACCAGTGGGTCATTCTATAGTTAGGGATTTTTGTTTCGTCGAAATTTGCATGATGATGAAGTTACTGATCTAGCAAGACTGCCTTCTTTGCTAGAGGGGGTTTATCCCTCTGTAGGCAGAAGGGATGAACGAATATGGAAGCCTGACACTAAGGGTCAATTTTCTGGTAAGTCCTTTTATAATATCTTGTCTTGTTTTAATGCTAGAATGGTTGAATGGAGGCATTTTTGGGACTCTTATGTTCCCCCAAGGGTTTTGGTATTCTATTAGGTTGCGAGTCTAAAAAAGATGCTTACCATGGATCAGTTGAGGAGGAGAAATTGTATCATTGTTAATGGATGTCCGCTCTGATTAAATGAGGAGGAAACAGCAGATCACTTGTCGATTCATTGCAAATATGCACATAAAGTTTGGGTGTCAATTGTGGCTATGTTTAATATGAGTTAGGCTATGCCTTGTACAGTTAAGGAGTTACTCCAACAGTGGGATTATAGGAGTAGTTCAATACGAGGTCGTATATTATAGTGGTTATCCCATTTTGCTGGCCTTTGGAAGCTTTGGTTAGAAAGGAGTAATCAAAATTTCAAAAATAAAAGCAAGCCTGCTGAAGAGATTGTTCAATCTATCATTTGGAATGTTTCAGAGTGGGCCTGTAAAAAGGTAGAATTTGCAGGATTTTCCTTTGAAGATTTGAATAGATCTTGGGTATCCAATTTAAAAGGGGGATTTTGGTAGAAGATTACGCATATAATTCAGTGGAATTCTCCTCCAACAGGCTTCCTTAAGTTGAATTTTGATAGCAGTTTTTTCAAGCATATCCATTTGTGTGGGATTGGAGGTGTTTTTCGGGACTCTTCAAGGGTTGTTGTGAAGAATTTTTCTGGTCCAGTGTGTTCGTTAGATTCCAATCGTGCGGAAGTTTATGCTTTACTTGTTGGTTGTTGAGAATTACGCAAGTTGGGAGGCTATAATGCAACAATTGAAGGTGATTCATTTTTAGCAATTCAATGGGCCTTAGGAAAATTCCCTTTTCCTTGGAGATTGGCAGATTTGGTATAGGAGATTCAAGATATCGACTCAGTTAGGAGCTTCTTTTAATCACATTCCACGTGAAGCTACTACTATGGCAGATGGTCTTGCAACGAATGAAGTTCTCTGGTTAAATATTTCTTACGATGTTTAGTTTTTTTGTTTTCCCTGTTTTTTTCCTCTAGCATGTAATCTGCTTTGCCTTGTTTCTTTTCTTTCTCTAGTAAAATTTACCATTATGAAAAAAAAAAAATTCTCGTGCCGTTACTAGTCCATACAAACAGAACATCAAACGCTAGTTCTAAAACTTTCTTCCTCCTTATCACCTAATCACAACTATCGTCAAACCCCCTTAAACAACCATCCTCCTTCCAAATGCCAAATTCCAAATCCCAAATCCCCATCAAGTGCAAGAAGTCAGCGCCAAGTGCATGAATCTGATCCATTCGGCCCTAACACAGGTGCTTCTCCTATCAGAATCCAGCACACCACTGCTTGAATCTTCTCCTCAGAACTTCCCATCACCTATTTTGATCCCAGTACATGCCTTCGGCCTGAGATCTTCAATAAAACCTTGAGCGACTGCAAGACCCTGATTATCAATGTGTCTTGTATCTTCCAATACAACAAACCTCGTCTTGGGTTGTTACTCAAGCTGGTTAGGAACATGGGTGTGTATGTGAAAGTCCATGGGTTTTAGTCCTCCATGTAGGAAAAAAAAAACAAGAAACCTTGGGTGACTAGGAGACCCTGATTATCACCGAGGAACTCCAAAAAATTTGAAGATGGCTGTCATCTTCTGCCTATTATCTTAGTCTGTGGAAGAACTAGTTACTAGGAGGGTGGTAGGATCAATGGTAGGAAGAAGGGCAGAGCTAGTTGAAGTGGCTGAGGAGGCTGATGATGGACAGTTTGCATTTAGACATTGCTGGAGATCCTTGGGAAGGAGGGGTGATTGATTTGCACTCCCTGTGATAATACATATGGATTCAAAAACTAGGTGTAGTGCTGTTATTGAAATGTGCATCCTATAGATGCGCTCTGTACTATAAAGACTGTCATAACATTATATGATTGTGTAACATCCATGTGAGATATTTATAGAACACTTATCAAAACAGAATGAAATAATTTAGTATTGGGGAACTAGCGAGAATATGGTTTTCTATTGTCTTTTTGAGTCATCCATCCTATGCCTAGGAATGTATAATTATAGTCATCATCATCATCTTCATTAAAGCCTTGTCCCAAGTCTTAACTATGTTGGGGGTTGGCTGCATGAATTCTGTTTCTCCATTTCAGTCTATCTTGGGCTAAATCCCTAATTGGGTTGCTGTTCTTTAGATTTATCCTTACTACTTATATGCCTGTCTACATAATGCACGGATACTATTAAATGGCCAACGTATCATATCTTACATGATACTTTACTTTTTATGCGTAAAATCCATGTCCCTGCCGTGTCCATAGCGTGTCCTTGCCGTATCCATGCTGTATCTGAGCATCATAGGGCCGTTGTACACTTCTGCCTTTATTTTTCACTGATGCCGTTATTGGCCTGTATTGTACAAAGCATAATTATAGTTATTGATAAAAAAGTATATATATATATATATAGTGTGATAGATTTAGCAGCAAAGTGGTAGAGTAGCAGTTCGCCTTGTAGACTTGTATAGTTACAGAATAACTAGATGTTACTTGTTCCTACATCTCTGCATAATATATAATTATTTTCAGGAATGGCCAGCTGGGAACAGTTTGCCTTGGGGGCCCATCTGCTTCCATATTTGACTCATCCAAGTTGTAGGTTCTCTAATGCATTGTACGTCGCTTGTCGGATGGTTCCTATTTTTTTGCACCCAAGTAGTTCATAGGGAGGCCTTTCAAACCCCTAAACCTTCCATGATTGTCATGCTTCCGTGAGGGCCCTATAGGATAGACCGTTTGTGAGCTATAAGAATGGTCTGGTACTTTGGTTGTCCTTCAAAAAGATACACATAGGGTAACCACACGCGAACACATACATACATAAATACATATACATATATATACATAGAACAGATTTATTAGTACATGTGTATGTTTAATTTGATTATATTATCCAAAAATTTGTTACTACCCTAACATGAATGATTTTTCAAAATTATGAGAAACATCTGGTTCAATTAACCTGCCAGTGGATGTATGCTCCTGCAGGTTGCTCACAATGTTTTTGAAGCAGGGTTGAAGAAATTTATGCATGAACCTGGGTACATTCTTGAGTAAGTTCATCTGCTCCATTGCTTTGGTGCTTACACGATCAATTCTTTCTGCTTAAAAGATTTAGTGTGGAGCTAAAAGAGTCTGCTTACTGGATGCCTTAGTGGCACCATGTAAGGTGAGATTGGCTCCATTCATTGTGATAGCCCTGCCAGATATGCATGTCATACATCTAACTTGAAGTTACAGATATGCAGATTTCTTGTGTCGTTTAAATGATGATAGAAATGTTCGTGCTCTATTTGAGCGAGCTTTGAGCTTACTTCCTCCAGAAGAGTCTGTAGAGGTATGCTGTTGAATTTTTATGTGAATGCATGCTTAATGTTACGTGAACGTCATTGTCTACTTATATGATTAACTGGAACTTCTAAGTTCTAACAAATTTGCAAAAATGACTTGTCAATTTTTTACAATTGACAGTACTTTTTTAGAGTTAAAATTTTAGGGCTACATCTTGACGTAACTCTTGGATCTATCTTATGAAGAATAATTGATGGCCAATAAAGTACAATTAAAGATGTCAATGCAAAGTAGGAAGCCTAATCCTAATCCTAATCCTGTCACAACTCTAGCATAAAATAACTTGAATTTAAACTAATCCTACTTTAGGACACAAAAGCATAAGTACACCCATTGACCAAAAATTATGAATAAATTCAACTGTTTTTGAGCACTTAAACAGATACTCTGACTAGCTTGGACTAAACATCAAATGTTTGTTTTGCAACTGCTTTGATGCAGAACTTTCTCAACTTCATCCCTGACACAAATAACCTTTGACGGATCTTCAATCTTTCTTTCAACTTGACTGATGAGGGAGATAAAACCTTTATATCTTCCACATAAATTGAACAATTAACAACATTGCTGATTTGGATTGCATCTTGATATGTTGCACAGCATATTCCAAAGAGGCTGAGTGCTACATAGCATTACATGATTTCTAAGTGGTTGAGTAGGTTTTACATTCAACCTTTTGATGTGTGAATACTTGTCCATAACTCACTAATTACTTGGGTTCATTCTACCAAACCACTGTGGGGTCTTCATAGATATTTCTCTGCCTGACTTGAATAATCATAAACTAGACTTTTGTGATGAGAAGAAACAACCTGATTTTGCAGACCTGAAGTTGTTTAATATGCCCAGTACTCCTCTGCTGCACGCCACTCTGACTTAAGCACAAAAAATTTCACTTGTCTTGGACTCCATTGGAAAGCCTAAACCTTATTTTTTGACAACTTATAATGAAGAACCAATGCTTTAACAACTTCTGATGTCAGACACTGACGTCTTTTAATTTAAAAACACAACACAACTTTTAGGGATGTTTACCCAGACACCTAACTTAAAGTGCTGTCATTCAACTGAGGTTGGAAAACTTGCTGCTCAGACTCCTCATCCAATGTAAAACATTGACTTAGATAAGAGTCAATGTGGTGACTCGAGAGTAATGGTTTTTCTTTTTTTCCAAATAATTTTGAAAATGTTTAAAATGTATCAGTTACTTGTAAAATATAAATAAACATTTATTTACATGCATTCACAATAATCAATTAAAATTAATAAATGTAGATCATCATCATCAAAGTCTTATCCCAACCATGTTGGGGTCGGCTACATGAATTATGTTTCTCCATTTTGTTCTATTTTGAGCCAAAATTAATAAATGTAGATACACAAGAAAAATACTATAATAAGAAAAATAAAGGAAAGAAATATGAATCTTAGAGCTTTACAATTTATGGACATACATCTTTCATTGACATGTTATTTTTCTGCAGGTTTGGAAACGGTTTACTCAATTTGAGCAGACTTATGGAGATTTGGCGAGCATGTTAAAGGCATGGAATTTCTTTTTTTTTTTTTTTTAGTATCTTTTGCTTGTCGATTTCACTGGATATTGTACTCTTTCCTTTCAGCTATGATATTTATTATTTTGAAGTCAAAGTAGTAGTGTCCTTTTGGTTCCATAATGGAACTAATCAATTAAGGAGGGTTAGGGTGCTTTGAGTGGCTTGTGGACTTTTGATTTTGTTTGGGTACCTCATAGTGGCAGGCAATTGTCTATGCATCAGGGTCAGTGCATGTATGCAAGTGTGGATTGGTCTTTCCTATTTGAGAAAGGATATGGGGATATAGGAAGCATGTATTTTATCTTCCTTTTAACTACTGCAGTGGCCATGCCAACAGTGACTTTGAATTGGAATTTACTTCTTGTGCCATATAGGACAATTATATTGATATTTATGCCTAGACATATTTGGAGAAGGGGAACTGAGAACAGTGTGTAGGGTGATGACTGTGTTCCCATTTAGAGTTGGATTACACTGAGGATTTGTGTTGATCCCTACTTATTCAACTTAATTATGCAGACTTCATGGAAACTATGCAAGATGATGCTCACGATATATCATCATCATCAAAGCCTTATCCCAACCATGTTGGGGTCGGCTATATGAATTCTGTTTCTCTATTTCGTTCTATTTTGAGCCAAATCCTTCGATATCATTATCTCAGAATTCATGTTTGAGTTGTGACAAAGTTTTACGCTGGCTGTCAACCTACCTAACGCAACCTTCCTCTTTTACCCAGGCTTGGGACCGGCAGCAAATGAAGCCCACGATATATGCTGTATACAAATGATTTGATGCACATAAAGCAATCAAATGATGAACTATAACTTGTGGAAACATGTGTTTTGAGTCTGATGTTGAAGGTAGGTTAGAGAAAAAATATATGTTCAAGTTTAGTGGTTCTGAGTGATTAAGATGTGTTGTTGGTCAACATTAAGAATGACTTGGTACCACTGTTTGATTGATTTTTGAAACCTAGGAGGTATGGTAGAATAAAATGGTGGCTTTGAGTCAGATCTATCAAAAATGATCTAGTAAGGTGGGTGAATTGGAGATGACTGGTAGAGCATTATGCAATTATCAAGGGCAACTCCTGTTATAGGGCCATTTTATAGGACAATAGTTAGGCCTGCTCTGTTGTATTGAGTTGAACATTGGGTTAGGAGGAAAAAGTGAAAGCTTACATCTGGCTGAGGTGCAAATGCTAAGATGGGGTGTGGATTATGGAGAGCCACTCTTGTTAAAGTGACATTCTATAGGACACTAGTTAGAATAGCTTTGTTGTATTGGGTTGAATATTGCGTAATGAAGAAAAAGTGAAAGCTAAGTTATGTTTGGATGTGCATTTGCTAAGATGGTGTGTGGATTTTCAACAACGAGTAAAGTTTGGAACATAAAAGGAAAATTGAGTAGCTAAAAATAAGGGATAAAAAAGGAGTTTTGTTTAAAATGGTTGGGTTGTGTAAAGAAGGCTAGAGATTGCCCTTCTATGACATATTGAAACGTTACAATATTAATGGAATCATGAGAAGGTGGTGTGTAAAAAAAGACCTGCAATGAAGTAGCAAGGAAAGACATTTGGGTTCTACAAAGAGCATGGCTTCAAATTAGGGATGTAGAAGCGAACGTTGGGGTTCGACAATGTAACAATGAGCATGGCTTCAAATTAGGGATGTAGAAGCAAATGTTGCAAAACTCACAAGCTTGACCCTAAATGGATGGGATATGAATAATTTGATGGTGAAGATTGATGCTTTGATGGAGAATGTCTATTCTTTGGGTATTATAACCAGTAGTTAACATACACTACTTTAGAGAAGTTCTACATAGGATGCATTTTAGACTCTAGTATTTCTAATGGAGTATTTTTTATGCGGATTGTGGATGGTGATGCGGAGTGGGCAAGAGATGGGAATGGAAGATGGAGGGGGTAGATTAGGGAAACCTTGGAAATTCTTGGCCTCACATTAAACTCCCTATGACAAGTGAGGAAAAACTTCCCATTGCTGAAGAGCAAAAAAGATATGGCAGAGAGCAATACTCAAAATTTTTTCATTAATTCTTCTCTACCATGCCAAAGAGGCTTTACATCATTATATAGGAAAATAAGAAAACCTATAATTAATCTGGACCATCCAAATACATTGATGGCCAGGATTAAAGCATCTACGTAAATAACTTCAATAATAATAATTAAAAATCTAAATAAAATATAATATATAATTGATAGGCGGGATGGGCCTAAAGACTATTAATTTAGATGAGTTGGGCATGGAAGACACTATATACCAACCCAAAAGTTTAAGCTGATAGGTGGAAGGCTCAAACAGATATATGAAGCCATGTCAAACTCATTAGTTGGGCGATGTGGGACGTGGGACTTTTTTCCAACACTCTCCCTTACGTGTAGGCCCAATAGATATCATGGACGGGGCTTGCCATATGGGTTACACAAGAACGACACCCGCTTTGATACCATGTAAGACACCATATACCAACCTAAAAGCTTAAGTTGATAGGTGAAAGGCCCAAATAGGGATATGAAGCCATGTTAAACCCATTACTTGGGCAATGTGGGACGTGGGACTTTTACCCAACAAGGTAAACAAATTGGTTAACCCAGGGGGCCATGGCCCATGAGTCTGTCCTACATCAAAACTCTTGTTCTTGAGAGAACTCGACCTCAAGTTTTATAGATGTCCTTTCAGGTAAAAGTTTAAATATACAAATCTTTGAGTTTATCCTTGATCTTTAGTTTCTTTCATTCCTTGGAAGCTAAAGTTGGTCTTTTCCTCCTCTTGTAAGTTAATTGGAGGCTTTGCTTCTGATTTTGGAATTCAGCTTGATTGTGAGGTCTAACCATTAAATGCTTCGCTTGTTGACCATGTACCATCTCCATACAATCTCTTGATATCAATGGTCAATCTCCCATAAAAAAATCAATATGAGGAACTTTGATGATTGGATTTTCTTTAGCAATCTCTTTATTAAATGCCTTTTCATTTGGTGATCCACTTAGATGACCAGTCTCCGTGCCAACCATGTCCATCTCTTTAATTTTCGTTTCTTCTGCAGTTGGTACTTGTAGTGGTTGATTAACGCTATTAGTCCTTTGTCATTTGGCTCATTTGCCTCTTGTTGTTATATTTCAATGTTAGCTTTGATGTTTTTTCCCCTTAGATTGCTTAACATGCACTTCTGTTATTTTCTGAGTTTTCCTCTGTAGACCTAGACTCTTGCATGCAAGACCATTTATGCCTGTACTTGACACGGATGGCTTTTGTAATTGCTTCTGCAATGGTCTTGCATTCATTCATTCTCTCCAATATACCTTGTCTCAAACCTCGGAGAAAACTAATTGAATCATGCCCCTTGTCTTCCGCTAGTTGATATAAATAATGGTGTCTTGCAAGTTCATATTCATATTCATCAACTGTTAAATCTCCTTGTCTCAAACTAATAAATTGATGAAAATAGACGTCATTCTGAACTTACCAATCTCCACAATTGAATTTCTAGAGAATTCCTTGGAGTCTATTGAAAATCTCAATGCTTTCTGATTTCATGCTGATTTGGATATAAGGATTGAAAATTTAATGTTCTTTAAAATTAAATCAACCTAACCTGATGTGACGATCTGGATTCTAGGAGTATGTTGGAGAAGATAGATCGGTGATGAGGCCTCGGGCGACTTTGATTTCACTTTTTGAAGATCAATGGCTGAAAAGCTTTTTGAATACGGTGGCTATGCTTATATCTAGCCTTTTTGCTACTGTGTTAGATTGTGGAGGAATGCTTCTAGTGACTTGGCGCCCCCCCCCCCCCTCTTTTTTTTTGTTTTGGGTTTTAAGTTGGGCCGATGAAGCATTGGATGGGTCAGAGTTGACCCTAACTTAAGGAACTGGGCTGAGTCGACTCAAAAAAGGGGCATGTGGGGAGGATGTCATTGTTGTTGCACATAACAGAGAAGGAAAAAAGGGCTTCCGGCCCCTTTCCCTTTCTTTCATGTTTTCAATGAAAGAAGAGATGGGGTAATGGAGGTGGAGCAATGGAGATAAAGGTGGCCTCAACGACATTGCTGCTTGGAAGGTGAGGATGATGGCGATGAGATGTAGTAATGGACGATGATGGTGGCACTGTTGTTCACGCTTATTTGGCCACAACGAAAGTTCTGAAAGCAAAGACCCTTGTTCCTTGTTAAATCTCGAAGGTGAGTGATGGTGGTGCTTGGTGATGGTGATGAGGACGGTGGCGATTTACTGGTGATGGTGATCAGGGCGATGGCGATTTACTGGAGATGGAGTCGACTGTAAGGCAATGTCTGGTGGAGAACACGATGAGCGATGGTCCTTAGGTGGCAGATACGGTTTTAATCTTCTTTACTTTGGTTCTTTTGGTCTCTGTTTCCTTTTTTTTTGTTTCTTTTTTCACCTCTCATTTCTTTTTTTCGAATTTTGTTTTGGGAGTTAGGTTCGAGAATATTGAGCTTTAGGTTTTCGGTTAGAGGGGCTAATGGTGAATCATGTGGGTTGGTGGTCGATTCGGCTTGGATGTTAGTTAGCGGGGTTTTGAAATTTGTGGATTTTTGGATTCGGAATTTGGGTTCTTGGATTTGGGTTCTAATGGGGTGAATGGGGATTATGGGATTTGGGGCTTCAATGGAATTTGAGGTTTTGAGGGTTTCTGTTGGTGTGTGACAGTGAAATATGGTGTGGTTTTGGGTTCAAATTAGGTGGGGATTTGGGAAATTAGGGCTCGGATTTCAAATTTTGGTAGAAATCTGGATTGGAATCTAAGATGGAATAGGCCTTGCATGTGGCTGGGTTTTCAAATAGTTAGGAAACTTTGGAGATTTAAGGTTTCTGGGGCTCCGCGATGAGGGGTTTTGGGGTTTGGTTGGAACGAGATGAAAGGTTGGGCTAAGATGGCATGGGTTTCTGTAGGTTCTAAATAGGGATTTGTTGAGTGTGGATTAGTATTGGCTGGGATGAGTTAGGGTTTTAGAAAAGAGGTTTTGGTTTGGGAAAAACGGGATGCATTTGACGGAAAGGATTTGGGGGCTATAGTGTTTGGATGGTGGTATTTGACATATGGTGGGGTTGGTGACTAAGGATCATGGGTATAGAGGGGTTCAAGGATCTATGATGGTGGATCGATATAGAGGTTTAAGGATTGGTTGAATCTGCTGAATGGAATATGGTGATGGTGATGGTGACGACTCAACAAGCATTATGGAATGCCGATTATCAAATTCGAGGTTGGATCGATCTTTGGCTTTGATATCAGTCGATGTGGTTTGTGGATGGTGATGCCGGGTGGGCAGGAGATGGGGATTGATGGGGGAGGGGCAGGTAAGGGAAATCCTGTAAATTCTTGGCATTATGCCAAACTCCCTGTCACAGACGAGGAAAAGCTTCTCATTACTAGAGAGCAGAAAAGATTGGAGAGAGCAAACCTCAATTTTTTCTTCATTAATTCTTGTTTACCTAGCCAAAGAGCCTTTACATCATTATATAGGAAAATAAGAAAACCTAATACTAATTTGAAATTTGAATCATCTAACTACATTGATGGTCAAGATTAAAAAATCCACTTAAATCATTTAAAACTTGATTAAAAATCTAAATAAAATAAAATATACAATTAATAGGTGGGCTGGGCCCAAAAGACCAAGTCAATTTATATGGGTTGCAGCTACAAATCGGTCGACCCACGGGGGATCATGGGTTTGTCCTACATCAGTTTTCTCTCTCTTGGGCACCTCTATTCTTTTCCTTTGTAGTTACCCTAATAACTCTCTTGAGCACCACACAGGTGCATAGAGATAGTTTTTGTATAGCACTACTATATGCATAACATTTTCTATTTTGTCTTTATGGGGCACCTTCAGTATCATCCTGATACTCACCAATTAAGCTCCTTTACACCATGGTTCAAAATAGCAGCCGCTACGTAGTGTAGCAGCCGCATTATCGGCCATAGCGGTGGAGGCCACTACACTATTTTGAAAATAGCAGTGCTATGGTCGAAAACCTAGTATATTTTAAAGTATTGTTTTTCCTATTTCTTCTATTCAATAGCCTTCCTAAAGTTGTCTTTACCCTTACATTTTTGCAAATCACTAAAAAAACATAAGATCGATTGCTATTGATTGTCACACAAGATTCGATTTATTTTTTACCACTGCTATGATGCTACATGTCACCGTAGCTACTATGTATTGCCTGCTACGTTGCTTTTTGGACATTGCCTGCTGCAACTGCTATTTTGATCCTTGCTCTGCACTCATTCAAACAAACACACGAGTGCATGCACACACAGAGTATTCATGTGGCAGTTTAGTGTGCATTTGAACTATTCTTATATCATTTTGTACTATCTGAATATGTTCATGTTAGTAGTTATTCTTATGCATGTAAGAGATATTACAAACTTGGCATTGGCTTTTGCCATAGAATCATCATCATGAAAGCCTTGTTCCAACTGTATTGAGGTCAACTTCATGTGATAGTTTTGACAAAAGTTTTACATCGATTGTCAACTTGCCTATATCTTCGACACTATTTGGAATATGGAAGTCTTGGACCTTACGGCCTTCTTCCTGGATGAAGTGTTGGTGAGTACTTCTCAGGAGCATCATGGAGCATCTTTGGTTGCTGATAAGAAAGCCTGAGAACTTATGTTTGGGCGTTTGTTAAAAACTTACATGAGGCAGCTTTGCTTTTTAACACTTACAATTCCCTAATCTAGTTATGGAAAGGAAGCGTAGGCTGATTATTATCCCCTCTATGATGCACGGATACTTCAAAATGGGCAACGGATCGTGTCGAACATATCCAATAATTCATTTTTTATGTGAAAAATCCGTGTCTTTACTATGCCCATGGTGTTTGCCTACCGTATCCATGCCATATCATGGCGTTTGCCTTCCATCTATCTATTTGTCTGTATATTTGTATAGATATATATCTATAATATTTATCTATATATATGGTTTATTTCTACAAAGAGGAACCTTTTACGCCACACACAAATATAAATAAATATATATATTCTACAAAGTGCCCTTTCATTTTTCTTTTTCCAGCCTGTTCGCCTTGATTGGAGGCGCACAACTAAAAGGTTTGGACAACGGCTATCAAAGCGTTGGGCTGGGGAGCCCTGCCATCAACTTATGCAGGCAAGGTCCAAGTCAAGCCAAAGACCTTGGACGGGGCAAGGCTAGGGCTAGGCCTAGGGCCTGAAGAGAAGAAAATCAAGTTTGATTTTTTTTCTTTCTACTCGCCAGCAGGCGTATACTGTAAATCTAACATTAACTCTCCTTTATCTGAGCTTTAGACTCTACACAATGCAACTAGTCAGTGGTAGATGGAAATCCTACTTACTACTATTTGATGTAATATGGTGATGGCTAGGCAATCATTTACTATCCAAGAGAGGACTATTTGATTGTTTTGGTGAATCTTGTCTTTTAACTCATTGGTTTTTAGGCCCTAGATAAAATGCGCTACATTAAATCCTCATGAATTTATACCAAACAAAAAAAAATTGCTCCTATGTAAGAAAACAAAAAGAAAAATGTTCCGTAAATTCCTTTACTACAGGCCATTGAGATTTTGTAGCACTTTGTTTTCCAGGTTATAGCTCATACAAGAGGTGGTCATTTGAATTGAATCTTAATATGAGGCTAAACATGAGCACAATAACTAAAGAGAAGTGATCCCATGCAAGTAAGAACCCACATAAGGATCATGCTCAAATAAACCCACATATATTCTCAAATAAATCCACATATACATTGATTGTATGTAGATGATCCATTGCATAATAAATAAATAAATAACAAAAAATAAAAAATCAAATAAGACTCAAGAATCGCATGAAAAATCAAATAAGAATCATATTAAAAAAATAGTTTAAGAGTCACATAAGAATCATGCTCCAATAAATCCAGATCATAATGATTATCATCATCAAAGTCTTGTCTCCGCTATGTTGGGGTCAATTATATAAATTCTATTTCTCTATTTCGATCTATCCTGAGCCAAATCCCTTGATAGGTTGCACCTCTTAAGATCTAACCTTACTACTTCTATCCACGTCCTCTTCAGCCAACCCCTTCTCCTTGGTGGACCTTCAACTTGTATAGAAAAACTTTTCTTCACCGGGGCTTTGTTGGCCGGCATTAGGTATGTTCAAACCATCTCAAATAAGTTTCTCTTATTTTATTGTCTATTGATGCTACCTCTAAAAACCCCCATAACTGCTCATTTTTTATTCTATCCTTCCTAGTTTTACCACACATCTACCTCGACATTCTCATATTTCTACACTAATTTTGTGCATGTGTTGCTTATTGACTGGCTAACATTTTGCTTCATAGGTCATAGTTTGTCTAATTGTTGTTCAGTAAATTTTTTCTTTAAATCTTAGGGGCAGGCATTGGTCATAAAACACTCCAGAAGTAAATTGTAACTTTAACCATCCCACTTTTATCTAATGCTTCATATCCTTTTCAATCTCTCTATCATTACTAATTATCGAGCCAAGGTAGCAAAATGAATCTCTGTGTTATCTCTTTAGCTTCAATTCTCATAGTAGTTTTAACTTTTTGTACATGTCCATTGAAGTTGCAGTCCATATTTTCTGTTTTTGTACGACTTATCCTCTCGCCATCTCTCAAGTTTCATATTTACAGTATCTCTGGATTCATTCACTAACACTATATAATTTGTAGACAACATATACTAAGGTACCTCTTGAATATGACCAGTAACTTTATTCATCTATGATGCCCCGGATACGGCATGGATATGATAGGGCTATGTCATGGCTATGGAAGGGATACGGATTTTACACATAAAAAGTAAAGTATCGGATACAATACAATACAACACGTTACGTTAACTATTTTGAAGTATTCGTGCACCATAGCTATTCATAATTAGTGTTAAAAGACAAGGGCTTAAGGTTGACTGCTGATACAAACCCGTGGTCATTGAAAACTCACTTGTCCTTCCATAGGTAGTTCTTACATGTTGCTATTCCTTCATAAACGTCTATAAGTTCAAATAAATCCACATATTTTTGAAAAAAAAAAGCAAAATAAGAGGGCCGGGCCTATTATTGTCCAAGTTTCGCCGTCAAATTGGTGGGCCTTGAGCTTTTTAAGAAACACAAAAACTCTCAGGTAGCAGGTTTTTTTAGGGCCAGACAGATCACCCTTAGAAGACGGCCCAATTGATAGAATTGGACCTAGATAAGGGGAATATGAGACTAGATAAGGGGAATATGAAATAGTCGATATTGGACCAAGATGAGGGGAGTATGAGATATCAAGTTGATCAAATATCCTTGCCCTTAGTTAAGTCCTCAAAGTTTAATTGCTATATATTGTGTAATTTGTTGTGGTAAAATCCAATGGTGAATAATGTTTGAAACTGTGTAAATTTTTTTGTGAATGGATTGGATTGATTAAAGATGGGCCCACATATGAAAACTCAAAAATGGCATTAGAAAAGTGGGTTTTCTGGAAAATTCCACGCAAACATGGAGGTTGACTAGTAAGTATATGATGGAACATTGCTTACTCTTCCCTTATAGTTTTATAAATTACAAACTTTTGTATCTAAAATTTTTTTAAATATTTTATTAATATTAGGTTGAGCAAAGAAGAAAGGAAGCTCTTTCGAGGACAGGTGAGGAGGGGTCATCAGCATTAGAGGGTTCATTGCATGACGTTGTTTCTCGTTATAGTTACATGGATCTTTGGCCTTGCTCATCCAAAGATTTGGATCATTTGGCACGACAAGAGGTACTTCTGTTTGTATTGATCTCTCTGTTCTCATTCAACTTACTCTACTATTATTAATGGAAACTTTATAAATAAAATGGACAGAATGCTATATAGGCAGTTAGAATTATGGGAAATAGGAGGTTTCTGTAATTTGTAGAAACTGAAAGCACAATCTGCTATGGACTGACCTGAAAATGAAAATTTTGGGAAGAGGCCGTTAGAACTTCCAACAACTGCTAACTGTTATAAATTGATAAAATGTTTTGCGGAAAAATGGTTATCTTGTTTGCTTACATGTATGGGCAAGAGCCTGTAGCCAGTTGGAAGGTCCTCATTGTCACAACCATGAGGTCACACATTCAAGTCATGTTACGTATATCTCTGTGCCTCTTTGGCAGGTGAAACATAAAGAGGGGTTAAAGGTGGTTGGCTGCTGTGGCAGTCGAATAGTTCAATGTCTTCTTCATCTGACATAAGGGCCCATATTATGCTATGCCGTATCAAACACAAATCTGTCTTATTGCAATACCAGTAAATCTTCAACTTTAAATTGAGTAGCTATTAGAGTTCCATGAAGCACCAAGACGTATGCTCTAATGGACCTTTGAATGCTTAGATGGCCACAAAAGAGAGACACAATAATCTATCCTTTTCATCCATTACAAGTTAACTAAAGCTTCAAAAATGTCATGGAATTCACTTTAAGTCATGGCCATTGGCCAGAAATAATATTTTTCTTCATCTAACTTCAATAAAGCAGGAAGGAAAGCAAAAGGGAGCCTACCACCAAATGATGAACAGGAACCTCATCTTAATACACAACTTAAACATTGAAGCTGAAAATCTGGAATCCACTTCCATAAATGGTTGTCGACTCATTGGAATGTTCATTCAAGAGTTTCAGTCTATACAAACTGCTTCATGTGCTCTGGAATTCATAGCCACCACCAGAATACTGTTACTGCTACTGCTGCTGCTATTATTGTTTATCGTTATTCTTATATTATTAATTCAGGCAGTGGAAGTGTTCATGACTTGCTCTCCTAGGGGGAGGTGCCTATCTAATTTGCCACTAATGCTGTTAGAAGACCTATGTGCTTATGCTAATATCCTTCCATAATTGTTTTTTATGATGTTCTTCCCCCTCTGCTGTTGCATGTAATCTCAGTGCTCTTTTTCCCCCTAATTCTCAGTGGCTTGCTAGAAACATTAACAAGAAGGTCGACAAGTCGACTCTACCGTATGGAGCTGCTTCCACAGGTATTCATACTTCACTGTCTTTGATTAATGATGAAACTTGTGGTTATGGGTATGATTAGGGGAAAATGCTCTTTCAGGTACAGAGAAGGGTCCCCTTGGACCGACGACCAATTCAATGACAGCTATACCATCTACAAAAGTTGTTTATCCAGATGTTTCTCGGATGGTGATATATGCTCCAAGACAAAAACATGGTATGCAGCATTGATTATCATATTTCTAGTTTATTACATGAGGAAAAGGAAAAACTGAAGGCATACATTTGTAAGAGTGATGTCTGTAGAGCTGCTGAGATGACAGATTAAAGATAATGGGAACATGTTCTAGTAGTGAACTTGAGGACTTGGAACTTATACAGCATAGATCAAGATTTCCTTCAAAAGTTCTTTGATTTTCCTGGAGTGTCATTCTTCCCCCAAGAAATTTTCAACTCCAGTTTGCGGCTACTGCTTATTCTTAAACTTCAGGGGAAGGAAGAAAAGAGATGTTGAATCATGGATAGCGTGTCTTACTCTGGAACATATTAATAGCCTTTTTGCAGATCTGTCTGACGTCCTCTTTTTGAGGTCATGGATTATATGTTTTGCAGTGGTTACTCTTCATGGTTATTTTGTAACACTATCATACAGTTGATAACAAGTGCTCATCTTATTTCATCATAGGTTCTGAATTTCTTCCAAGTGCAACGGCTCCTGGACTTCCTGCCATTTCAGCCTCAATAAATGCTACCACCAATCCTCCTTCAGTTAGCAGCGGAACAACGAAGGCACTGGATGAGATTCTGAAAGTATTGCCACCAGCCTTGGTGACATTTATTGCACATTTACCAGTAGTTGAAGGTATCTCATACTCATCATCACTAGTTTTATTCATTGATTCATTTTCGTGATCATATGGGTGCAGTATCATTTATGGAAGTGCTTGCAGAGTTGTTGCAGTAGTAAAGTAGCTTTTTTTGTTTTGGTTTGTTTATATATATATATTTCTATGATCAATCTTTTGCATTCACTTCGAATAAAGGATTATGGGATCCTCATTCATTGATGTCGACATTATGCACTTGCTCCAATACAAGCATTGCCTATGGTTATGTAATCCAGAGTTGTTCTTATTGGTTACTGATGCCTCAAAGTTTAACTTAAATCCACTGATTTAATGGTAATTTGGATCTTTCAATCTGTGATCTTTCCATGGCATCTGCTAATCCATGCTGTGTCCTCAAGAGGTCCAACAGTCTTTCTGTTGAACCATCCGTATTTTGAGGATTGGTACATCAATAAATTTTATGCAGCATGTTGTGTCAGGAACTAAAATTTCTCATATTGGAAATACTTTTTTCATGGTGGTCTCAATCTTTTTTTTTGTTTTCCATATCTTTAGGGGTTGTTTGTTTACTCTTACTTTCTTATGTAAAATGATGTGCAATGGTTACGTATTATCATTTTTGTTTGCTCTAATTTATGTATGTAATCCGTTAATGAGGTGTGAAAATGGTGTGTAAATGAGGTTATTTTCAGCTTCTCATTTATATACCTAGGAGGTGATAAATGGTTACATATGTAACTGTAGCTAAGTGGTCGTACAGTTTGTAATGCTGGGATGGGTTGCGGGTTTGAGTTTGAACCCCTTCAACCACAAATTTTTCCCCTTTTGTGGACCCTAAATCAAGATTGAGACATCCATCTTTTTTGATCTAATAAACCAGTAAGACGTTTAATCTCTTATCTTAAATCTTCATAGATTTTGAGCAATTTGTTAAAAAACATACAAGAAATCCCATCCTATTGATCTATTTTGTTTTTTTTTTCCACTTATGTGGGCCTTGTCTAGCTCCAAACTGTCTGGTTATCTCGTATTACGGATAATTGGCAACCATCAATGCATTTTGTTTTGTATCTTAAATCTTCATGGATTTTGAGAAATTTGTGCAAAATGTCCGAAAGTTCCAAACACATCTAAAACCGTTGGATGTGCTCATATATTCATGTGAAGTGCTGATTTTGACAAACCTGGTAATGTGTTTCACATAACATTTGCATATGTAAAAACCATTTTCCTATCTTAAGAAGGCAAGCATCTGTGAAGTTTAAGTGAGACGAAAGAAAGGGGGTGGGTTTTTTGTTTTTTTTTTTTTGGGGGTTGGGGTGGGGGGGCGTGGAACTGTTTCATTGTGATAAATGATCAAACATTTCTTTTACAAGTACGAGTGCTAGATAGGGGCACGTTTTCTCAATGGTGTGAGGATCTCTAAACACTTAGGGTTTTCTTAAATGGCCATGAGATGCCATCCATTAAGGTTTTTTTTTTTTTTTTGAAAATAGTGATTGAATTGATTGGTAAGGTGGATGAGGTAAAAATCTTCAATCCTTCTTAAACTTCTGTAGCTACCATTTTGGTGGCCATTTTACTCCTACGTGTCCTCTAAATGCTAGATTATTCTTGCCTATTTCTTTTCTAAATTCTTTTACTCCTAATGTCCAACAAATGCCAAATTATCTTGCCTGTTTCATTTCTAAAATTCTCTACCAATACCAGCCACCCAACTTGGCATTTGAACAAGTTGTTTGTAAGATGAGGATGAGGTAAAAATCTACAATGCTTCTTAAAGTTCTGTAGCTACCATTTCAGTAGTCCTTCTTCTCCTGCATGTTCCTAAAATGCTAAATTATCCTCTCCCATTTCATTCCTAAATTCTATTCCAATACCAGCCACACCGACGTACTCCCATTAAAACTGTTTTTGAGAGAGCTAACTGCAGATTTTTTTCTTTCCAGTTCACTACCTTGTGTTTAATGCTTCACTACCTACTTCCATTGAGGTCAATATCTTACACAATCTATGCTAACACTTTCTTCTTCATTTTTTAGCATCAATGTCGGTATTTCTTTTTCTTTAATAAATACCATCATTATTATAAAAGAAATACAAAAGGACATGCGAGGTGCTTTGTAAAACACAATGTCCACTTTAATTTTCCAGAGCTGGAGATTGGTTAATCCTGAGTGTGAGAAGAACTCTCACACTGATATATTTCTCTGTGACCTTTCTTTTTCTTTTTCTTTTTTCTTTTCTTTTTGTTTCTTTTTTGTTTTAAATGGCTGCCTTTCTATTCATGATACACATTTTTGCATGTTCGGGGGTCTTAGCTATCTTGGAGGCTCTTTGGTGTTTTGCAAGATCATTTAAGGGAAGGTTAATTATAGAGAGCACTCGGCTAATTCAATCTCCCTGGTTTCATCCAAGGCAACAATATAGTGGAAGTTTGATTTCATTTTAAGGAAATTAAGACATTGACTTCTCTTGATCCAGTGACATTTTCTTATATTAGTTGGTTAGCTAAAAACATGGTAGATACTTTAGTAAAACAAGGATTTACTAGAGTTATTTCATTGGTTGCTTCATTATCATCATCCCAACTATGTTAGGATATGCTACATGTCCTAACTTTGTTAGGGTTAGCTACATGAATTCTATATTATGTTTCTCTATTCTGTTCTATCCTGAGCCAAATCCTCGAATAGGTTGCACTTCTTTAGATCTATTGTTACTACTTCCATCCACATCCTCTTTAGCCTACCCCTTCCCCTTGTTGGGTCATCAACTTACATAGAAAAACTTTTCCTCACTGAAGCCGTTACTGGCATGCGTTGGACATGTGCTAACTATCTCCAACGGGTTTTTCTTATTTTATCACCTATTGATGCTATCCCTAAATGCTCTCACAAGTTCTCATTTATGATTTTATCCTTCCTAGTTTTACCACACATCTACCTCAACATTCTCATTGTTGCTATATTCATTTTGTGCATGTGTTGCTTCTTGATTGGCCAACATTTTACTCCATAAGCCATAGCTTGTCTAATTGTTTTTTTGTAAAATTTTTCCTTCAATTTTGTTGGCGTGCACCAATCACAAAGCATTCTAGAAGCAATCTCCACTTCAACCATCTTGCTTTGATCCTATGTTTGACATCTTCCTCAATCTCTCCATTGGGTGCTTCTTTAGTGCAATCTTTGTTTGGGTATAATGCTCTTATACTTGTTTATGTCAATTATATTTGTAAAAAAAAAGGCATTTATTGAACCTTGTTTTGAATGCTGGTGGATGAAGATGTTAATAGACAATGTTGTCAATCTTTCACACTCAAGGGATAGAGGCAATTGTGGTCATGGAGATGGTTCACCCTAGTTAATTTAGTAGATGATTTAGCGGAGATAGAACTTGTGAATCTCATGCTGAACAATTATTGTTGTTACTGAGAATGAATGCTTAATGATGTGAGAGATGGATCTGTGAAACATCTCATTCTTGTTTTGAATACACTCATAAAAATTCAGTGGAAAACATATTCTAGAAATTGAAAGCAAGAATAGTAGGTAATTGTTACGGTCCTAAAAAGTTATGAGGCTTGATTTGACGTGTTCCATCAGTCCTAGGGCTTTTGGTATATTGGTTAGGTCAATAACATTTGGTATCAGAGCTGGCTTCCATGTCTCGAGTTCTAGTCATGAAAATGACTACCTAGAGTAGATTGAGAGCCATCTCAAGAGGAGAAAAGAGCTACTTGTTGCTATATATAAGACTACCTGTAGCAGAGTGCGAGCCGCCCCAATAGGGAAAAAAGGGCTACCTGCCTCTAGAGTGAGAGTTGTAGACGATGTCAGTTGTGGAAGCGTGGTGGTATGTTACAATCCTAAGAAGTTGTAAGGCTTGATTTGGCCCATTCTTCAATCTCGTGGCTTTCGGCATATTGGTTAGGTCCATAACAGTAATTTTGAAGGGAAATGAGTTTTGTGCTACATATTGCATCATTCTTAATTGATATTTTATGTTGAGTGAGAGATCTATCATGCTACCTAAGGTATCTTGTTTCTTTAGCAGTGTTGATGGTGTTAGCCTTTGTTCATGAGATGGTGAGAGAGAACCTCAGAACTAGGTGGAAGTCAGAGGCTGTCGAAGGTGAAATGTAAGAACTGCAGGGTGTGAACCGTTCAATTGTATACAAAATGGGGATTTGAGCAGAAATGGTGCTTACTTCATGGAATGTCAGGGATCTGGGAAGCTCAGAGTCTCAGGCTGGAGAAATCTTGTGAACATCTTGATTAGTACATGAAAGCAAAGGTAGTGTACCTGCTGGATACTAAATTGGAAGCTGTAAATGGTTCAAGTATCAGATCAGTCTGTAGTAGAAAGAACATTGATTGTATGAATTTAGATGCTGTAAGCTTTGCAGCGTTGCAGGTGGAGTACTGGTTATATGGGACAAATGAAGGTGTGAGTTGTGGATGGTGTGTGGGGCTCATTCTTTCCTTCTGCTTATCTGGCTAATCTGGAGAGCAGTTGTTCTTAGGTTGTCACAATTGTGTATGGATCAAACATCTCTCAGTGAGGGAGGCCTTCCAATGTGAACTTCAGTGTAGGAGCAAGATGGTTTGGTGGATAGTGTGTTGGTATAGATTTTAATGTAATTAAGACTCCTAAAAGCAGTTCTTTTGGTTATCTCGGTCCTTTATGTGATAACAATGAGCAGCCTGAGGAAGCAAAAGTGTAATATAGTGCATGGCTTATCTGTCTTGAAGGTGCTGAGTCAGTGGATCATCTTCTTGTCAACAGCGAAGTGGAAAGGTCAGGTCTTCTGTACTATCATGGTTTGGTGTTTTCTGGGTAATGCTAGCAATTGCCATGACACTCAAGACTAGAGCTCGTGGACTCACTATTTGTGTCATGTGAATGATAAAAATAAAAAAAATAAGAAAGTGTTGAAACTCTAGATTCAGAGGTGTGTCTTTATGTTTGTGCTAGATGAAGGTATCTGATGACTCCAGCCAATTTTAGGTAATAATCCAAATATGGAGGCTGCCTCCAAATGGAAGCTTCAGGTAGACTCATGATGGGAAGTGCAGCTGGCAGTCTAGGCCCTGCTGGAATGGGGGGCTTCATTTGTCCCTTCATGGTACAGATGGGATCATTAGAATTAAGTTCTTGTTAGTTGTAGCCATTTGTTATCCAAGGGATTAAGGATTCTGAGCTTACAGCTCTTAAGGGTTTGATTCAGGAGGTGACATTCTGGTTCTACTGATCATTGAAGGGATTTTGCTTTTAGTTGGGCACTTGGGGACTAGCTGGTGCACATGATAGGGGACTAACTGGTGACACATGTTATTGTAAAGTCATTTTGGTGTTTTTCCTTATTTTATTTTAGAGGTGGTGGTGAAAAAAGTGTGTCATGCCCTAGTGAAGCGGGGATTAGTAGTGCATGAGGCTGTGGTTTTGAGAATGCAAACCTCTTTCCTCTGGAGGTTGGTAATCGCAGGTGGTGGCCTTTCACCCCTACTTCCAAGAGAGATGAGGCTGTCTTTCTCTGCATATATGGCTTGTCACTACTATACCATATTTCTCTTCAATAAATCAGTCACTGTTCCCAAAAAAGAAAGGCATTTTGTGGAAAGTTTCTTTTTGGGCTTCTTCAATTGCAATATCATTTGAATACATTGCTTTCATTGGGGGTCTTTACATTTTAAAATCGTCCTGCTAGTCAAGATTGTTATAAAACAACAAATACACACATACATGGTGGCCCTTTTTACATTTGACTCCAATACTTTACTGTGTCATCCAGGTTAACCATCGTATTTTGTGGGTAAAGAGTTAAATTGCTTTTCAATATTTAATTTGACATCAGTACTGTCTTAGTGAAGGAAAATATACCCATTGAAATAGAGAAACTAAATGCTTTACTTCGTTGCTGAGAGTACCTGGCTTCAGTGTGGAACTCATCTGGATTATATGCTTGTTGCTTACGAAGCCAATTTCCATGGTAATCTTTGTCAGATTTGTGTGCATGCAGTAGAAGCTTCGTTTAGAAAATTTCCAGGAGTCTGGATTATAGCTACTAGTAGCTTTTGATGCTCTCACAAGGTTAATATGTGTTGTAACCTTGATATACATTGTTACAGCGTTCTCTATCGATATGTGCTAATGAATTTTCTATGTGGTAATTGGTAAATTAGTGAGTGCTCTCAGAGAGCACTTCTTGCAATATGTGGCTTTGTACTTACTCTTTTTTTTTTTGTGTAATTTCGATCCCCTATAGATGATGATGATATGAAACCATGTACTGCTTGTCAGATTAAATAAATAAATAAATGAATGAAATATGTGAGTTTATGCAGTGATATTTTTGTTTATAATAATGTTTAACAATGTGCAATTGTCAATTGATCTTTTAGTATTATTTACTACTTTAAGATTTTGTTACTGCTTTCTGAAACATCACTTAGTTACTACTCTTAGTTGACAGAATTATCATTTATACTTCAGGACTGCTTTGTGAGGACTTTCAATGTAGTGTCATCTAGAAAATGGCTGTAGTGTCTTCTGGTCTGATCCATTTCTTTTGAAACAACAGGGCCATCACCAGATGTGGATGTAGTATTATCTGTTCTATTGCAGAGCAACATTCCAACTGGACATACAGGAAAAATGGTTCCCACACCACAGCAATCAGCAGGCCTTGGTCCCAGTACAAGTGATCTTTCAGGCTCAAGCAAGGTGCGTTCCAACCAGAACGGTCCATCTTTCAGACAAGCAAGAGAAACGCATTCAGGAAAAAGGAAAGATCTTGACAGTATGTTCCATACTCTCTTTGCATGGATTGCATAACTCAATGATAATTATCAGTAATGAGGATGGGATACCCAACTAAGGAAACAGTGGTTGGTTCAGGTGGGCCCATTTTCTGGATTTTAAACCATTCATCTGATGGGACCCTCACATTAGTGGGCCAGACACTTGTATATATTACTATGACATTAGCCTAACTAATCACTATCCAATTGGTGTCTAGAAATGCACGTCTGCAACCATTCTTGCACGGCCTGTGAGAACAAAAGCAGATAGTTAGGATGATCCTATGAGGGATGGTTTCTGATATCTGTCCAATATAGGTCTCATTGTTCGTCACAAATACCGTTCTTGGGAAATTGTCATCTCAGGAAAATGTTGGGGTTTTTTTAATTTTATAGGAAAAATGTTGCAGAAAATAAATCAAATTTTAAAGAATTAAAATAATAAGTAAATATAAGATCAACTATAAAATCCTTTCGAAAATATTTTTATAGATTTTCCTGAATTCCGCCTTTGTTTTCTGCAATTTCTCGCTTTTTTATCGTGTCATTTTCATTTTCTGTTGATATTTTGAAAATATCAGGATATTACGGGAAAAAGCTGTTTTGGGTGTATGTTGTGATATTTTGAAAATATCTTTGATATTCCCATTGCATAGTGGACTTCACATTTACAGTTTGTAGGGTCAGCAAATGGTTTGATCAAACATTGTGTACACGCTCAGGACAGCCCTTGCTAGACAGTGTTTCCTTTTCATCATTGAAAGATGTGTGTTGATTGAAGGATGAAGTGTTTAATTGGAAATTTTGACATAGTTGACCACAACTGAAGCCTTCCAATGCTTGCTTGATTGAATATGAGCAAACTTTGGTTCTCATTTAGATTTTCAGATTTTCCAACTCAGTTACACACATACCCTAGGTTGTTTGTGCAGAAATATAAGGCTGGAGGGAAATGGGTTTGGTCTGGGTACTCAGATCCGGATGGCAAAATTGGAGTAATAATTTTATGTTTTATACATTTGTTATCTGATATAATGTGTTTAACTGTTTGTACATCTCGATTCACAGTATGTATGTTGGGCCCAGGGTCAACTCCTAGACTAACTTCATATGTGCCAGCTTGACTAGACTGACGCAAGGCCATCGGCTGTTTGCGCTAGCTTGGCCCTTACCCTAACCCCATGGGCCAAGCAGGGCTGGGATGGAAGAAAAAGAAAATTTTTTTTTACAACCACCATTATCTGTCATCCTGATGCTAGCTAATGCAATTTGTTGGGGGGATGGGTGGTGGGGGGGTGGGTGTGTGTGTGTATTGAAATGGCAGCAACTATATTAATAAAAAGAAAGAAAGAAAAAAAGAAGCAAAGCAGTATTAGAGAAAATACTGTAAAGTAGCAACAAGGGCCAGAGGAACCCCAAAAAACACAGAAAAAGCAAGAGGAGATCGAGAAACAAAATAAGAGCTAACAATAAGCGTAGACAGCCCATTAACTCCTCCTTTGGCCTAGGAATCTGCCAAGGAGTTTGCCTGTCGCTTGACATGCGAGCAAGAGACTCAAGGAGACATCGAGAGATCTAAAACCTCCTCAATCACATCAGCTTCTCTCCAAGGGTAGCTGCATTTCCTTGTAGCCCACCTAATAACACACACAGAATCTCCTTCCACTAACAGATGGCATAAGTTCAATCTTTGAGCTTCCCGAAGACCCATCCTCAAGGCCAAAAGCTCCGCTTCATTTACCAAACACTGCCCAACTGGGCCAGAGAAGGAGAGTGAAGACTCTGGTGCATGGTTCTGAATAACTCTACCAATGTCTGCCCTCCCTGGATTTCCCTCCACACTCCCATCAAAGTTCTTTTTGCAAAATCCCATTGGAGCCATCCATCTAGGGACTGTGTGTAGGAAGTGGAAGAAAAAGCCACCTCATTCTACTTCCTTCGAATCGATGAAATAGGGAAGTTGTGAAACTAAGAAGGCACGAAACCCGGGATGCCACTAGAAATTTATCCTTATCCACCAGCTCCTCAACCGAAGACATCTTTCCTTCAAAACACTGGGCGTTCCACTCTTCCCAAAATAGACCAAGTGGTAGCCAAAAAGGAAGTCTTCCACATGATCCTACCTCTAGAACAAGAACAATTTGTTGTAGTTAATTTTAGCATGTTATAAAGTGATGGGGCCTTTGGGACATGGGATTCGGAGCCTCATAATCAATGTATGTAGTCTGGGACCCAGCAGCTGGAGTGGGGTCGACGGTTCTTTTTTTTGGGATAAAGAACTGTTAAACTTGTGGGCATCAGTTGAATTGGTTAGGAGCATCAGATTGACTTCAATTTTGATATTTTAGGATGTCCTACTTGGTTCTTTTGATGTCCTGTGATCTTTGGGTCCTAGGTGGACCCCAACAGCTGGTATGTGTTGTAAGGATGTATTGTAAGTAGGGCCCATATGTAAGAAAAGGAAGGGCTAGCCGGGCAGGGCTAGGTCTTGCCCTAGCCCACCTCTCAAGGTGGTGGGCTTTTGGGCCCTACCCTACGTTCAGTTTTTTTGACAGAGAAAAGCCCTTGTTTTGTGGGATTTAGTGGCTGGGCCCCAGCCGTCATGGCTGGATTGCAAAGCCCAACAATATGGTTCCATGGGTCTGGCACTACATGGACTTGGACCTTAGTTTTTCCGTGTCCAATACAAAAACCCTAACGCAGACCTAACAATTAAATAGGTCCAAAATTAGTACTTCTACCTAATTTAATGAGTCAGCATGGGTAAAATGGGTATTCATTTCCAACCCCTAAGGAACTCCCTCAGATGGGCATTCCTGCATTGGCACCGTTTGGCAATGACCATCAATGATGTGAATAGTGAGCAAAATATGGTTGCACAGTTTTATGCTTAATAAACTAGATCCCGTTTGATCTTTCATGTATGGCTAGTGGATCTGATGTTGGTCGTGAACTTGGTTGAAATCATTTGTATTTAGTATGTAATCTGTGTGGAGCTATCCTTTCCCTGGGGTTTCAGAAAAAGATGTTTTATACAAAAGCATCTTTTAAATGGATGTCTATTTCTCTTATACAATATCTACTGGCAATTTGGGGATGCCAACCATGCCATCCTACTTGATTTTGAAGATAGGCTGTCTTTCAAGTTTAATGTGCACAGGAGGAGAGGAACATGTGGGTTCTTTTAATTTGCCTGGCTTTTATTGTCAGGGGTTCATGTTGTAAGTTGATAAATTTGTTCTGATCATAATAATATGACAGAAGTATTCTGATGGATTACTTGACAGGGCAAGAGGAAGATGATACTGCAACTGTCCAGAGTCGGCCTCTACCGCGAGATGTCTTCAGGCTTCGACAGATTCATAAGTCACTGGGAGTTAGTAGCTCACAAACAGGCTCGGTGTCCGGTGGAACTGGAAGTGCCTTTTCAGGTGAGCTGTCTGGTAGCACGGAATAGATTCTGGGGGGCTTTATTTGTTGGTTTTCACATCATTTCCCTCTCTGTAAATCATAGCCCCCAAGTTGTAAATTTTTGAATTATGGTAATTCAAAGAAAGTAATTTCATGTTAGTTTGATGTATTATCACACCAGCACTTTTTTTTTTCTTTTAATAATGACATGAGCACTTTAGTTGAAAGTTGGAAATGTCGCTATTTTTCTAGATGGAAGGGGAAAACATCTGGAATTGTAGAAGATTGGAATTTGACAGGACAAGATAGATAGGTTGAGGCCTGTTTGGATTATTGCAACTCCATTGCTCTTCATTCATTTTACCTGTAAATCAGAAGTTACCTGAAGTCTACCTATAAAATGTAATAGGCAAGAGAGGAGAACAACTCTTGCTTACAGGTAACCCAAGTCATCTGAACATGTGAAACATCGTTTGAGGGTCCGAACGGCCCAAAAGGATCAAGGATACTGCATGCATCTTTATACAAGATGTCATACGATGTTTCACCATCTCTGGAAAGTGTTTTTGAGTGGGTTGTAGTTTGTCCATCCAATGCCTTGATTGGGTAACTGATTATACTGGATTTACGCAACGGGGTTAAGTACAATGATCTAAAAACTAGTCCTAACTATTAACGCTTATCTGGGAAACTGGGACCCTCGAATGTAATTTCTTTGCATAGATTTGATACCAAGTGTATAGTCGTGTATACCACTTGTAATTATACACTCTAGGATAAGGATAGCAAATAATTGCCAAAATCGACGGTTAATCTAGGGATCAGTCCCTGGGCAAGGATTGCCTATAAGGTGAGAACCCTCTTGGCCACTGGGTTGTGAGGTGTTTCTCACCATGCACCTCTTTTATTGTTGTCCTTTGGAAAATCCGCGTATGAAATCCTAAGAATTGAACACCGAGGCAAACATGCCCTAATTAAAACAGACAATCAGGTTGGAACATCATAACACTTTCCACAGATCACTTGCTACAATTGCCTAGTCATCTTAGAAACGAAGAATCATAGTGGAAATTGATAATCGGCTTCAAAAATGCATGAGATGCTTTTGCCTTTGATACAGATGGCCAGGTCATTTCAATGGGACTTTTAAATGACTCAGAAAGAACAAATGATCCTGTGCCGTGGAGGCCCAAGCAGCTCTTTTCACTTGACACGCCCCATTAATGTTCTACTTTGGTGAAATTGTATTGCTTACTGTATAGTCAATCCAATTATCTATATCACTATTCAAAGCGAAATCCGGCCTGTTACATATAGAGGCCTGTCGTATGAGATGTTTGGATCAGTCAAACTGTGGGCCCTACAAAATGAGAGTAATTTAAGTATTTTTAGTGCAAGGTCAGTGATTGAAAATTAATGTTTTCCACTTTATTCCCCCACATGTTGTCTCCACCCATCAAAACAAACCCAAAAAATTTCTGTTCTTCAACATATGATATTATGTACTCTTCTCAGCATCTATTTCCGATCTTATAAATCTCATCAAATTGGCACTTGGTGAACATTATTCTCCTTGGCTTACCATCTGCCACGGCACTGACCCCTCAAAGATTTCACTTATAATTCTGAGGACACCCATAATAGAACTATATTTGCATCAACCCAATGATTCGTATAATTCCAATTAAAGTAAAATTTGGGTCATTGCTTATACATAAAGAGGTGTGCTATGGATGGATGAGTTGGATGAAACAAAGGTGGGCCCCACACATGTCAAATTGGGTGTTAGCCTCTGTTGCATGATGCTGACCATCATTGGATCATCATCATTGAAGGAAAAGCTGTTCACGTCAAAATCACCCAGACGCCAATCACCAACCTTCCATTAGATTACAGTGAGATAAATAATATACTACATGCAAATGAGTTTCAGCAGAAGCCTCACAATTTCAGAATTCAACTTCACAAGATGAAAGAACACCCCAAAACGAATTGCCATCTTGGAGAAAACTAGAACCATGTCAAATAAAAAAAATCCCAAACATCATCATCCAAATCATAACCACCCAAGCTGATTGGCAAGCCAGTGACTCTGTTAATATCTTTGAGGGAGGGGGTGAGAAAGCAAAAACCTCCATTCTCTAAGAACCAATCTCAAGCTCAGATTTCAAATTCTCATTGGTTTTCTCAGTATATCTACTCTGTGGCGAAGGCAGATCCTGTTCAAGGCCAGACAACACAAGATTTAGCACCTCCAATATTATCTATTAACAGAAATTATTAGATAGTTAAATTTATAATATGCATATTATCCTCTAGTCCTGCTTTGGTACATAGTAGGCCCATGCTCAAAAACCTCCAGCAATGAGCCTTTTTTATGTTGAATGTGGGCCATTACTTCATTCTTAATCACCTACTACCAGAATTCAGTTTGTCCTAGGGTCAAGATCTTAATGGATTTCCCTATTGATTGTGGGCCTGCTACATCAGCACTCTGTATCACAAAACCAAAGGACCACTTAATGTGCATATCATTGGGTTGACGTGAGGATAAACAATTCAGACCCAATTTATGCTTTCATGTCATTGCTCTTTGACCAATCGCTTTCATGTCTTTTCTCATGCTCCAAATCCTCTGTATCTTCATTAGAAGGAACAGATGTTATAATCTTTCAGTGTGGAAGTATGGTTTTTTGGCCGGATTAAACATACAGATTAGTTGTGTAAAAGCATTGTTCTTATCCAAATATTTGAAAACTGACCTGGGATTCATTGTGATTGCCTTCAGCATTGGCATTCTCTGCCATGTCAATCTGAGGACCTACATTATGAATCTGTTGAGAAGAACCTGAAGGGAGGTGTGCCACTTTCAACTGATGAATTACTTTCTCATCCATCACACCTTCCTCTCCTGAATTGGGCGCTGGTGAAGAAAAACTTGCACTTTGTGAAACTTGCTCATGTCCTGTTTCTGGTCTCATGCCGACTTGGATAACATCACGCTCACAAACTATCCTAACACCCCTTGATGATTTTGACTCATTTTCTTCTACTTCACATAGCCTTTGCGGTGCCATCCACAACCCTTTGTCATCAGATTCTATTTCCATTCTTTCATTTTCACTATCTGACACAGACCCTCTATCATCATGCAAACTGCCCCTCTCTGTTGCCGATGGGCTCCAGTCATAAGAGGGTTCCCTGAGTCGGCCATTGTGCACATCCTGAGAAGTCTCTTCAATGGTATCAGAGAGATTTGACTCTAAGACTGAATCAGTATCTTCCGAGAATTCACTAGCTCCTTCAGTTCTTTCAGAAGCCTGGTTTGTAAGCGAATTCAAATCGCCAACCTGATGTGATTCCTGTTCAAGTAGCTCTTTTGCATTATCTTCACGATCTGCTATCGAAGAAACTGTATCAGTTTCAGGCACTGAACTCACCTTAGAATCACTCTTTTCACTAAATTGTCTTTGGAGTGTGGTATCATAAGGCATCCCCTCGACCATGAAATAAGGCCTCAACTTAAAATCATTCCTGTCTTGCCTCATCTCCCCCAGAAATGATGGTCCCACAGTAAAGCTTTCATATCTTCGGAAGAACACATCCCTTGGCTGAAATGTTGTGAATTCTTGATGGTTTGAATTCTCACCAGCAGGACTGACTTTATTATCATCAGCTTGTTCAAAAGGAAGATCAAAAGGATTCAATCTTGGCAATAGTACTGAAGGGGCTGAGCCTGGAACTGGGATTTCATCTAAGTCATAGAGGGGATCGAAAGGATTCCGTCTTGCCGGAATGCTAATCTGCATGCCATCATTACCATCCAAGTCTATAAGATTCTTCTCGGCCTCCACCATCCACCTCTTCCTTGCTCTTCGTTTTGCAATCAGATTCTCTAACCTTTGGTTCCTTGCAATTTCTAGAGTCCCGAGATCCTTGAGATTCTTTTCGTCGTCTGCTGTCCATGTCACTATGTCTCTCTCTTGTGCTTCTTCTTCCTCTGCATTCTCAATATCCCCCGCCAAATCAACACTGCCATCATCTGATTCCTGGGCATCAGATTCATCACAGGGTGTGAGATTAGCACCAGGAGCTTCGGGGTATATAAGAGGGTGGAGCTCATCAAGCACTGGCATCACATCAGTCACTGAAGCATCAGGAGAAGAACTGTCTGCATCGGAGCCTAAATGACATTGTCCATCATCGTGAATATCTCTGTTCTCGACTTCAACCATCTTCTTCTCGTCATTGATTCCTTTCTCATTGTCACCAATCAAGACCTTCTTATTTCGCTTTCTAAGACTTGCTTCTTGTGTTGCCTTCTCATTGACACTTGCAGCAGTCTCAGCAACCAAATCATTGTCAGCATGCCGTGCAGTTGCAGATGTCACAGTATTTCGATTCTCTTCTTCAGCTCTAGGGATATTCGCTTGCCCGAAGCTCAAAAGGGTTCCAAGAAGGATGGCAGTGCAGAAGATGATAGGGGATGAAGAGACCAAATAACCAAACAAAGAAGGAAGAAATCTATACAGGAGAACAGAACACAATCCCATGCCCAAAACAAGGCTCCCTTTGAGGATACATCCTCTAGACACCTTTGCTTTGATGCCCATCACTCACTAATCTGTACAAATTCAAAAAACCCATGTAATGATACTAAAAATAAAATAATTTGAGACAAAAATCAATGTATAGAGAGGAAGAGAACAATTTCTTTTGCAATGCACTATCAAGAAATAGTATCCTTCATTGAGATTATAGAAACCTATCAAATCAAATCTGTTCCCATAAAAGAGCCAGTTGGTCCTGATAAAAAAACACTTATTATTGATTTCAGGAATTATGTTTTACAGAATATCATTTTTAAGAATCTTCTGTTGAAGCCCATCAAGAAAATCTTTTAGAAGAAGATGAGGGAGAATGAACACGGAGGTTTTTTTTTTTTTTTTTTTGAATAAGAGGATTCTATTCACGACATGGTTTCAAAAGAATCTGAAGAAATATTCAACAAGCATCTCCCAAATTCTATAAAAGATTAAGGCTTTTTGCAAAAAGAATCAAAGTAATCATGGAAAAAACAAGGAGTTTTCTATCCTGATATGTTTGAGAAGGTGTAATGTGAAGATTAAAGCATGCGGCTCAGAGCATATCAAAATCAAATGTTGTGGAAGAAAAACACATAAATCCAAGCATTTGACATCTGAAGATTTATAAATAAAAATGAAAACACAAAAACATATATTGAAAAAAACTTAGGGATAGAAATGATAGCAGATAATCAAAATAATATCGTTGCAACCTAATCTATCCTCATGGCAAACTCTTATTTAGAAATATTGAAAGCACCTTCCAAAACAACCAAAATGAGTCTTTTGATAGAACAAGTGAGCAAATGATATGAAACATGCAGTTCACAATTGATAGTATTGAGAGGAAAAACAAACCTGTGGAAAAAATAGAATGTGCATCAAATTTTTGAAAGAAAATGAGACCAGATCATCAAAATTTGGAATTTCAGGGAAACCAAAATCTACCAAATCAAATATTGTTAATTAGAAAAAATAAGATTAGCTAATCAAAATAAAAATTCAATTTCAATCACATAGGCAAAATCCTAGACCCCATCAAAATGCTCTCTTTCCAAAACAAGAAAAAATGCGCAATGAGGGGATGCAGTTTAGTCAAGCATCCAAACACCCAAGTCCGATACTTTCCATTTTCTTAAAGAAAAATATGACATTTTGATCAAAGATTGGAAACCCACCATGCATAACCTATCACACAACCTATCACTCAGCCTGTTTTTCAGGATAAAATGTGCCTATCCAACAGGAAAAATGATGCAGTTTCTCTCATGTATGAAATACCCACACCAAAAACAATCAAAATCATCTTTCTTGTACGAAGATAGACCACCTACCAAAATAACACATTTCCCAATCAACTACTTGCAACCCCACCTCCCAAAACCAATCAAAACCAAATCTTTTTGAAAGAAAATGAGACCCCATTATCAGGAAATACAGCATTTTCAATCTCAAAACCAATAGAATGACAAGGGAAGTGATAATTTCTATTATCAATGTACAATGTAATAACACGCCACAGATGAGTATGAAGGCTTACTTGGATCAAAGTTCAAACAGGAATCAAAAAATCAATAAAGCATAGTGGAATCTTCCTCTTCTTCCATTTTTTTTTTTATTATTTCCTTTTTGTTTGTGTATAGACTTTGTCTTCCATGCTCTCCTGTTTTCATGGGAATTGAGAGGCAGAGTTTTCACAAACGACTCCAGAACCAATGTCCAACTGCCAACGCAACATCCTCTTCAACTCAGATGTGTGCCACGTGTACAAGATCAGAGTCCCCCCCCCCCCATAAGTGGGTCCCACTGTGTAGATTTTAATTGTTATGGGTTCACACTTCATCGGTAGCCTGTTATTTGGTTAGGTGCCTATGGCCTGCATAAGGTGACACCCAAGTGCTTGACTTAAAAAGAGATCCTGAGGTACAGAAGTGGAGTGGAACTGGAATGTGAGGCCACCTTTTCAAATCTGAACAGTTAAAAAATAAATATCAAAGAGTGGCAGATCCAGGATTTTTATTTGGTTGAGGTGGATGACGGTCAATTGAAAATCTCAATCTCTGATATGCTTGATCAAATGGTTGGCCCCACTCCTACTGTTATGAAATTGTATATCAATCAATGGTATGGTTTCACCTTGAATGGTCCAGATTACCTATAAGTAGGGCCATGATGGAGTCCTAGGCTAGTTCATCCGTTCCTAATGTTAGTTAATCACATTTTCATCATGTACTCAATTGAATTGAATAGTGGGATCCACCTCTATTGAAATGAAATTCTAATATATATCATTCTAAAGTTCATTTTAAACAGGTTAGATTATGATTTATGGGCCCTACAATACATTTTCGGAGACCTTTTAGTTCACATGTAATAGTTGCAACAGAGAATTGATCTCATCGCTACAGAATCAATAAAATCCCAATTCTCTTATTACAATCTCATTATATATATTAAAGCTATAAGAATGGAAGCCTATGGAGGGTGCCACATCAGCACCCCTTATTTTTCATTTTTTCTAGAGCGCCACGTCAGCATTCTGAAATGCTAAAATCTCTCTTCCTATAATCTCTCTCCTTCCCACTTATCTTTTAAGTAATTAGTATTTTTTAAACTTAGATATCCTAAAATCTCTCTTTTTATCCGCTAAAATTTCCACTTGATTTTCCCTCTTAATATTTAATCATTTTATTCATCATTCCAAAAATATGTTTTTATTGTCAGGAAGATTCTCATGTAGCTACTATTATCAATGTCAGCTTTATTGATAAATTTTTTATTATTAAAGTGGACCATTGTACATTGTATTCTCATTAAATTTAAAGTATTCAAAAGTAAATTTTAAAAAATATATATTAGATTTCAACATTTTTTTATTAAGTGTTTTAAGTGTTGCTGGTGGTCAAGCCATTGGGATTAGGAAATTAGTTAATTAATTTATTTGATTATTATTAGGTGTTGATGATTATTGCATGATAATATTAAATTAAAAGAAAAGGAATCAGCTATTACTATTCAAGTGTTTCTCAAATAAGGTATAATTTACAATTTTATATTTTTACGCATACAATTTTGTGCAAATAAAGACGTACCCATGCCATTGTCGCTATGAATATCATTATTTATACTAAACAATATTAAAACATTTGACATGTATTTGATTTTCTTGGTTTAGGCTCGGCACAGGCATTGGTGGGCTTCCTCAAGTAAACATTTTAAATTATTAATTAAGTTGCTGTATTTAATGAGGAGATAAGATCAATCTATAGATATAATAATCAATTTTCTATTTTTTAATAAATATATTTTCTCTAAATAATTGCTATCTAATGCTTTGGATGTGATTTTTATGATTCTTTCACATGTAAAATTATTTCGGTAAACTCTTAATCAATTTTTCAAATTTAAGAATAAACTAAAATAAGCTATAGGTCAAAAATGTTACTTATATTTTTATAGGGTTTTTTAATATGTTTTTTTTACAGTAAATTTTAAATTTTACCATAAATTATTTTTTGGCCCGAGCCTAGTACGGGACTTAGTTGCTAGTCTCCTTTATCTTGCTCTTCTCATCTGATGTATGGTCATAATTATATGTGGACCCCGCATGCACATAACAAGTTAACAGTACCACAGATCCATCTCCCTCCTTATTGGGATCCCCCTTTTTCTTATTATTTGTTTTTTCCTCTTCTTTCTTCTTTCTTTCCCTTTTCGTTTTTTCCGCCCTATCTCTCCTCTGTCTCCTCATTTCTCTTTATTATTCTTATCCTTCCACGGCCTCAAGAGTGGGGCAGAATCATGTTGAAGGTGGGGAATGGCCATGCGGCAAATAGTCTATCATGAGAATTCTCCAAATCCGATGGGTGCAACCGTGCCCACAAGGGAGAAGGTGTGTATGCCCCTGCCTCTGAATATATTCTCAAATTTGGGGTGAACTTTGGAATTATTGTTTGATTTACAAATAGTGATTAACACAATTTTATGCATTTTCATTATTAAGGATTTCAGCAAACTCACAAACTATCAATCCAATGGTTAGGCAAACTCCGGCTAATGTAAAATTTGAGGATACTTCATCTAGGAAGTTAAAGCCTCAGAGGGTCGGACTCGTTGCATAAATGTTCGTTAGGTTTGACTGGGGCTCACAGTCGATAATCTAGTCCGTTCATCAGATGAGCACATTACAGGATGGTATACGCTTTAAATTCTCAATGAGATGATCCTAACTGTCCAATTGGTAGCTCGGAAATAGACAATTACAGCCAATGATCTACACTTGCAAGGGGCGTAATCAATGATCAAGATGGTCCAACAAAGTGAGACACCATCCAGTGGCGATTTAGACTATGGACCACAGATCGTGGGCCCCATATGCAAGCCTTTTAGGATGGGAAAAGGGGACACCATCCATTTTGACCTCTGCGTCAGTTCGTGAGGGATTTTTTTTTCATTTTTCTTTTTAAACAGCACAGCCGTTGGATCGTCGGTGAGAATGGATGAGCCCAGAATAAGACGATCCAACGGTGAGAATGGGATGAGCCCAGAATAACTTGGGCAATTGAGCTCACCTGATGGGCTCCGGTTTAAGAATCACCTTGTTGCATGGTTCTAACCTGCTCATTAGTGAACGGTGCATGTTGATCACATCACCAACAACAGCGTCCTATGACCGTTAAAAGTCATCCAACAAGTAATCTCCAATTTGGGGAGACTCTAGATTGTCTGAGGAAACAATGACACAAGGATGAAACTACAGTAACCAGGAGTTATATTCCATAAAGTGGCCCATCTTTGATAAGACCAAACCCGGCTCTATCAGTGCCAGCTCAGGCTTGACCCATGTCCCACTTGCAATGGGGCTGACCTTAAGTTCTATCTCTCCAACGAAGTTAAATGGTCCCTGTGTTTAAACCTTTAAATGACAATTGCTTAAACCCCATCCGTAATTCCCTACCAGACAACTTTTTTTTTAAGGACTTGTTGATATAAATAAGTAATATTAGTTGGGCCCCAAGTGGAACAGTGGGGGTTCAAAAGATTCAAGTGGTACCACACTAAATATCGAGTTTGAACCCAATTTGATCCCCCTAACCTCTTGATTTGTGGAGTTTAATGGCTTTATATCAAATAAAAAATTTGATCCTCAATCTAAGGGCCCAAATCCCATTTGAATGGGTAGAAACCCATAGGATCTAGTGTAATTTAGGAAAGCCTTGTGTGTGTGGCATCAGAAGTTCTCACCATAATAGGGAGAGCATGGTTCTCACATGAGCACTCTCTCTAGAGAAATGGACTTTTCTCCTATGAGAACAGTGCTGTGGGCACCACTTAGTGGGGCCCACCTCAAGCACAAAGCAGGCAGTGTGGAATCAAAAGATCCAACTGGCAGCACCGTATATATGCAGCATGAAACCAATTTGATGCCTTTATTCCCTTGATAAGTGGCCCACAAGTTTAACGGCATTATATTAAATAAAAAATCTAACCCTCAATTCAACACTCCAATCTATTTGGATGTGTGCAAATTCATATGATATATTGTCCCATAAGCGTGGATAATTTGGATGGGTCAAAAGTTGGGCCAATTGGAAGTTCCCACCCTAATATGTTGAGCACGGTTCCCATAGAAGCATTTCTCTTAGTAAATAATATATTATTTGTTCCAGTTTCACACTTACGTGCAATGAGAACTTGTAAGCAGTATGTAATAATAGAGTATTTATTTCTACCCTGGTTGTTTGCATTAAATTATATATGGGTTGAATATGAAGAAATTCTTAATCAAATGAGCTCCACGGAAGAATTATTAAAGATATGGGGAGAGGATACAAGGTGAAGGGTGAAAGATATAAGGCTGCAAGAGAGGTGTTAGATTAACTTTTCTAGGGTTTAAATTACCTGGGCATTTGCTGGGTGTTTATTTGCTATCTTACCTTCATCATATTTTTATAGAAGGAAAGGCTATTTTATGGTCATTTTTTCTAATTTCACCCTTCATCTGCTTATAACATAAATTCCTCTGTATTCTACACAAACGAACAGGCCTTAGTGCACAGCTATGGCTTTTTCTCGCCCATAAAATGATGGCATAATAGAGATAAAACCTCCAAAAAGAGCTGAATTTCTATTTCGCACAATGAGGCTCATCTATGGTCAATACCAACCTTTAAACACACACACCCCTATCTACACCAGTAAATTTGACATCCATCCCAATTTGTGGTTAATAGGACCATTATCCACAATGGATCAAATCACCAAGATAAAATGCATTTTGTCGAAAACCCAAGCATTCATATGCACATAGGGCTAAATACATTCGGTCAGGCCAATCATACAAAGGCCAAGACTTGGCCCATCTATCTATTTCTCTAAAAAACAAGTATTCTCACATCCATACCACGGGCCTAAAAGCTAGACCTTAAATTAAGCCCATCGAAGGTTGGGCCCAACCCTAGAGTTTGAGTTGATCATAGAGGGGCCACATTATGCCAAATAATTATGTATAAAAAAAATAGAAAGAAAGAAATGTACAATGATCCCAAATACATAATGAAAATAATCCCTGAACACCGCATTGGGTTTTCCCTCAAAATCTGATAAAAGTCTACATTCATTCACCAATATAATTTCTAGGTCTCATTAAAAGTTAAGTTGAACTTCAAAGGCTTATAAACTACTTTCATTATATTAGAGAAATCAATTTCCAATCTGACTTGAATAGTTTAAACCCATCAGAGAAAAAAAAAAAGAAAAAGGAAAGCTATCTAGATAACAATATTTCTAACATGGAATAAGTGTGTTGAGTTCAATCAGAAAAGACGATCTCATGATGTGGGAACTCCTTCATGTGGTTAACCCATACTCAGATTACCTGGTTGTCCAATCACATACAACTTTGATAAACTGCAACTGTTTTTTTGCAAAGAAGCCACAAAGGACGCCTGCATCTAACTGCCAAATTATCCAAATACACAGATTTCAGTCTGCTGCGTGACTTCATGATCCAGTCCCAGGCAAATCCTTAGTTTTTAAATAACCCATGAAATAAATGTTTCTACATGAGGAATTACCAATGAGTATGAAAGCATGGTGGAAATATGTGAATTGGCTTTAGATACTAACTGCAATGTTTGTGGCGAAAACGTTAAGGCTGGCAGACTAAGAGATGGCATTGTGGTGTTAATATATACTGATTTAACAAGCTACAATTGCAAAACAGTACTGCTACAAATGAATTTTTTTTTAAAAAAATCTTGCTAGAATTGCAATATATGCAAATAAACAAAAGATTCTAAAAGAATTGATTTGTATAGAAGGTAGCCATGGTACAACTAAGAGAATCCAATCATGTTAAGGGTGACCACAAGTACAACTGCAACTCACTCGTCAAAGACCAGTCTCCATAGGTTTGCATGTGCCTTAAAAAGGCATACCTGCAGATATAGAGTTTGAATCAGCATCATCAATCACATAACTTATGGTTTCAAAAGAACAAGAAATGATAAATAAGAATAAGGATTCTTCTGGAATATGAAGAAACAAGTAGCAATTAGATTCATATGATCAAGAGAAGCATTAACTCAAATCTCCCTTCCCTGGGAGAGAAGCAACTCTTTCGTAGGATCAATCACATCTAACACACAATTTTGTATGTTTTTTAGAACAAAATACATGTAAACCTCAACTGTAAACACTTCCAATAACTACTTTGTTTTTTTTTTTTTTTGCTATTTCATTGACAAAAGAATCAGATAAAAAAAACTTGTAGAAGAATTATACCTTTGCAGCTGGCATGTCCATTAGATGATCGCATTTTGCAGAAGTGGGCAGTGGGAAGCAGCAGTCCACCATTAAATACAGTTCTCTTAGCGAACGATGCTGGCAATACAGATGCAATGGTAGCCTGCATATCTTGGATCCTCATGACAATGGATCCAATACAGGCTTATGCCGTATAGATCAAAATTTGTTAAGTGACAAAACAACAAATGGGTGCTGAACAAACACCACTTATATAAGCACTCAAGTTTGTTCGTTTGGTGTGGCATAACTCTCGCTGCAAGTGACTAAACCTCTTTGTCTCATGTCTTTCTGTAGTTCAAAAACTTCATCCATAATGCCTAAGTCACAATGCTTTCTAATTAGACAGTTATAAACAGCCTCGTCAGGCAAAACCCCATTTCCAATCATCTCATCTAGCAAATTTCTTGCCTGCTGCAGTTGGCCACAGTTACATAGCCCCCATATCAATGTAGTGTAAGCATGTAGATCAAGTTCAATACCATTTTCAATCATTTTGTCCCTCAGATCGAAGGCTTCTTGAAGGTTTCCATGCTTCAAATTCCCATCCATCAGCGACGTGTAAGCAACTCTATCTGGAGACATTCCCTTTTCCAGCATCTCATGGAATAACTTTTTAGCTTTTTCCAAGCAACTGTTTTTACAAAGTCCATCAATGAGAGCTGTGTAAGCCAATACATTGGGTTGCAAGCTCATGCCTTTCATCCTATCAAAATGGTAGATTGCTTCCTCCATTGATCCAGCTTTGCACAATCCATCAACTAATGCACAATATGTAACAACAGTAGGAACAACTCCTGAATCTAACATCTCATGAAACAGAACGAGAGCTTCACAAGCTTTTCCTGCCTTGAAGTACGCATCCATCAGTGATGTATATATGACATGATTGAACTTCAAACCACACTTTGTCATTTCGCTAATCAAAAGCTTTGCATCTTCAAGTTTTCCTTGGCTGCAAAGGCCCCAGATAATGGTTCCATACAGTGACAAGTCAAATTTGATGTCCTTTTCTCTCATTTCATTCAATAAATCCGTTGCCTTTTCCATCTGTCTACTTTTGAAAAACCCATGGAGAATGGCAGTCAACAACAGTTGGTTGGCAGTGACACCGGCTTTTACCGTTGCCTTAAATACTACTTCTGCTTCCTCAACCTTTCCCTCTTTACACAGCCCATCAACCAAAGCCGTATAGGTAACTATATTTAAGCTGATTCCCACCCGTGTCATTTCATCCACCAACTTCACTGCTTCACTGATATTACCCACCTTACAGTTTCCATCGATCAGAGATGTATATGTGAACTCATTAGGTGTAAGGCCTATCAATCTCATGTCTATAAAAAACTTGATTGCTTCTTGCATCATTCCTTCCTTACAAAAAGCATCAATAAATGTACTATAAGTTACAACATTAGACTTCACCCCACTTCGCTTCATTTCGCTGAGATACCTCAATGCCTTTGGCAGCTGTTCAAACTTACAAAAACAGTTGATCAGTGCATTATACGTGATCACATCAGGATTACAGCCCACCTCTTTCATTTCATCGAGCAGACGCTCTGCTTCTTCTAATTGCCCACACTTTCCATATCCATCAATGAGAGAATTATAGGTGACGACATCCGGCGCACAACCGATCTCCTTCATCTGCAAAAACAACCCTCTAGCAGTCTTCAAGTCCCCCTCTTTGCATACAAAATCTATCATGATGTTAAAAGTAAAAACCGATGGGGCAATGTTCGCAGCAACCATGTCCTTAAAAAACTTCATCGACATATCCCCACGACCAGACTTGGAAAGCCTGTGCAGAAGAGCATTGCAAGACCGCGCCTTTGTGAAAATCTTAAACTTTCTCATCTTGGAAAAGCAGTCACTTGCTTCATCAAGCAAATCCAATTCAATCAATGCACCAAACAAGGCGTCAAAAACACCAAACCCCGAATTACACACGCTCTGCGTCAATCTCAAAACATCGAAAACATCGGAATCGGGCAAAACCCGGTTCGACAAAATTAATCCCTTGAGAACTTTCTGCGCGTGAGAATACATTCTGGCCCGAAACAAGATGTGAACAAGAATGCAGTGCGCTTCCGTAGTGTGCACACAACCCATTTGATTCTTTGCCCAGGTGAAAAACTTGAGCGCCAATGGGGCGTCTTTTCTCAATGTGATCAGAACCCTAGAAACCAAAACCGGCGCTAAAACCGAATTGAACAGGCTCTTGATCGTGGGATCATCCCACAGCTCATTGACAACGATTCTACTTATCGCTTCCATATCGAGATCCTCCACCGATTTGTGGGGTTTTGCTTCGGTGGAGAACGGGAATCGGATCAAGCAGATGAAGCTGGTGAACCAGATGATCATGGAGGAGGGAAGAGGCGAGGGTTTTGTGAAGAGATTGAAGGAACGAAGGGGCTTTCTAGGGTTTGGGATTGAGAAAAAGGAGCTTACTTGAGAGGAATTTCTGCGATTTATGATGCGGTGGCGAATCTGGCGCATGAAAAGAAGCATTTCTTCTCGTCAAGATCGGATTTTGATGGAACCCATGTTTGATTGGGACGATCAGAGAGGGAGATTTCTAGGGTTTTCTTCGTGCGATCGTTGGTGTTCTTCTCTCACTGCTTCTGCCATGTGGGTTTTCTAGGGTTTAAGCTCTGAGCAGGAGAGTGCAGGAAGAAGATCAATGTCAATGGACCCAAATCACTAGCTATATGACCCAGAATCGAGTCTGCTTTTGAGTCCATCATCATCATCATCAAAGCCCTATCATATATGGGCTACATAAATTCTATTTCTCGGCTTCTGAGTCCCTGAGTGGTACTCCTAGCTCACGCGTGGACCTGAATACCCAATCCCTTAATCATAGATTACCTTACTATTTGGTTATGAATCCATAACTAGGGCTATCTATGGACTAAGGTATAGCCCAAATCGGGCCAAGTTCAAGTCCAATAATGAGATTCAACATTTTGAATGGGCCACGCTCTTAACAAGTTAACAGTTCAGATCACTTATTGGGCTGGACTGAAACTTGTGATCCATGCTGCTTGGACTCTATGAATTTGTAGATTTAAATATATAGAAAATAATGAATAAATTTGTATATGTACTTCTATGTATATATGTACACCATATGTATTGATATAAACGTATTACTGAATACTTTCAAGTAAAAGAAAATGGGCCTTTAAACAGATTGAGGCAATATGGTGAGGCCTACCGTATGCTCCATTCAAACTGTCCACACATATGAGACACCCCCTTGAATTACAATTACCCTAGATCTTGGACTGAACCATTGAATCAATGGTCAATTTTTATTATACTAATACTCTAATATACCATTCTCAACAATCGTGTAGCAGTAACATTATATAGGTAGAAAAATCGCTCGGCTATTTTACTCTTATATTTATTAATTAATATTATAAAAGCCAAACACCATTAAGGGTTCGCTGTCTCCTTTTACACGTTTTATTAGCTAAACTGATAGATTGATTGGCCATTAATAGCTCTCCTCTTTCTTGTCATTTCTATACACTTCACATATGTAGTATGTGAGTGACTGAAAAACAGTAAAAATGTCAGCCCTCATGTTTGGAAGACGCCATACTCGACATGCATTAAGGACAAAGAAGGTAAGATATTAGCGTCCTACTCCAAATGCAACTCAGGTCCTTTAAATCTGGATATCCAGGGAGCTTCCATCACCTTACCTTTTCTTGAACCCCTCAAATTGTTGTCCAGAGCTGTAGCTCATCTAATTAGGAACACCAATACCCATCTAAGAGGGGCAAGTTCTGCATTAGTTCAAATCACCTCCAAAGTGGAAGTTCCAAAGGCACCTAGCCAAAGCGATTGGGCGGACTCATCTTTTCAATTGTATTTTCTTTATTTTTCATACATAAAAAATGTTTGTATAATTTTCCTCCTATGTATCATCATCTTCATTATCAAAGCACTATTACTTTCAAGATGCCACCCACACTGAACCACACCAGACAATAATCTAGTGACCCTTTATTTTGGAGGTAGCCTTTTTTGATGTTTCTAACCTGATTTAAAGGAGTCATGTTTGGGTTTTCAGTGCACACTTGGCAGCCAATCCACCAAACCAACTCACTGCACCATGACCCATCAATTATCAAGCTGGCACAATCTCAACAATGTTAAAAGTCAGCTCCAAAATGCAGGGTAAAATTCTCGGCTGCTTTGTGCACTATTGCGAGCAGCCACTTTGTATACTATTGCCAAAAGTTAGGTCTGTCTATATTAGGATCCTCCTAAGACCCTGCTTTGGTGGGACTCACACTGGGTAATGACCTTTTATACAATCCCAACAATGATTTGTTTGACACCTTCTGACTGTAAGGACAGGTTCCGCTTGGAAGTTTTCCAACCCAACACCTATCCTGTACATGATCTGGGTACGACCAATGCAATAGGGGGACAGATTCGACAACTAATTCGAGATGTAGGATGATGCTTGGCCATTTGTACCCCAATGCAGCTGCCTAAACAAAGAACTGCTGCATTGTAAGGGTTTGCCAAATTACCTTGAAAGAAAAAGAGGGCTCTTGGAGCAAGCAAGTTCTAATAGAGATTATTGACAATGACAGTCTTGCCTTTTTTTTTTGGGCTAGAAGAATGATACTCTTTTGTCAGGGCCCAAATTCTCTAATCCATCTCCTTCAGAGGAGACCAGGCAGAGGTAGTAAACAGGAAAAAGAGACCGTAGGGATACTCTTCCAAAATCCACAAACCTTTGGAAGGAGTTCCCCTAAACAAATGCCCTCCCCAAGAAGGTACCTCTCACTACCAGTCAACATTCCGGCCAGAATCTTGAGTTCTTGCAGTTTTAATCATCCATTGACTAATTTTGGCTATTTCCCATCACACTTCCCTGCATCAGATGAAAAGCCCTGGAGCTTTTACATGCACTGTGTACAGAGAGAGCTTGTCAACACAAGCTTGGATACGAGTAAGAAACAGTTATCTAATCATGCAACCATCTAGAAGGCAAAGATAATTAAAGATTTACACAATCAAACAAGAAAGTGAGCAAGAAAAAGAAAAAATGAAAACAATCCAATACAACAAGAAGGGTGAAGAACAAAAGTATGCACTTGTGATGCAGTCAAGACTTTCACTCGAGTAACGCAACAGATTCAGGTTCACGGCCATGGACCCTCAGTCGATAGATGCATGTGTGCAAGGGACTGCCATGGTTGGATGTGAAGTCAAGCCTAACCATGTTGACAACACCAGAATCAGTGGAGTCAACATTGAAGGTCTGGGCATTGCTCTTCTCTAGATCGTAAGTGAACTCTGTCACTGTCAACAAAGACAATGTGTCCACTCCACCAGAAGGGGCCCCAGCATGCCCTACGTACCATGTGGAAAGCCGGCAGTCTTTTGGAGCACTAGACCTGTCATATGCGACGCTCTGCACATACATGCAAGCATGTCAAATGATGCATTGGAGATAACCACACGGCCAAAATGAACCAAAAATAAAGAAGAACTGGTGTCATCGATTTTAGCATTTGAGATGCCACAGACTGACTTCATCTCCTTGCCATTTTAGGAGGCAAGGAGCATAGAAGATTCTTTCCAGACTAGTTAGGATAATCCAGAAATCAAGAACCAATTTTCACTTTCTTCCATGAAGATATAGCAGAACATAGTCGTAAGTGTTCCATAATTGCCATTTATTTGCCAATACAAACCTCAACTGGAGATCCACGATTTGTATTCAAGACGCTCCAAAAAAAAAGAAAAAGAAGTGATAAATTGTAATCAGTAGTCTCTATGCACGACTTTTAGCCTTTGATTGTTCAAAACGGAAACAGAAGAAAGCTACCAAAGTATATTGCTAGGTTTTGATAAGATAAAAAAATGCTTTATATAATTTCCAATTTTTCATTTTTTAAGGTATAATTACAGATTTTCAAGCCACATTAAGCTGCAAACATTCAAGCCCTAGTAATTTGACGTAGACCAACACTGTTTAACATAATCCTCATTTCACTTCTATAGGAAAAGAAAGGGGGAAAACCAGAGCAGAAAGAAGCAGAGCCAATTTCCAGCCAAAATGACTCAGTCAATCAGTGAAAACCAGTTGACTTATAATACCAAATGGCATCATCACTCTGCAGTCCCCATCTATCAGGATTTGGGGGTCAGCTTCTGTGAGATATATTTACAAACAACTGCCAGTTGATGTAACCCCTCCATACCTGGGCTTGAAGCTAGCAACATACACAGCAAACCCCCACTGACCTGACAGGTAATACAACAATTGAGATATAACAATATGCAGACATGGAAACCATATAGTGGGGAGCAATCCCTTTTATGTCTATGACAAAAAAAGATGGAACATATTTTACTGCTCAAAGTTTTGGATGAAAATCAATCAATCTAGGCAGGGCATCTACCAAGGAAAAACATGCTTCTGTCCAACAACCTTACCAATTACAGAAGTTATTCCAGTATTCATATAGCGAGGAGTCTCATCCTTCCATGTAGCCATGCAGGACATTGGATCTCTACAATATCTTGTGAATTATTTTTCTGAACTGGTATATCTTGTGGGTTATTTGGGATTATAATTACAGATTTCTTATTGATAACAGTATTAGATTAGGGATTTTTTTAATCTGTATTAAACAGTGGAACTTTATACTAATGAAATATACTTAAAAAGGAGTACGAAGGCACTCCATTCCCACAATTTTCTTTTGAGTCTCGCTACATTTTGTGATATGTGCATGATTCCCTACACTCCAATGGTATGGCCCGTTCCATCACAATAGTTGTACACCACCTATTTATGGCATTTGTTTGCAAAATGGTCATAGATAACACTTTCCTTTGCTCGTGTCTCTTGGCTTTGGTGGTTTAGTGGAACCTCTAATGCAAAGAGGTCAACCTCAGATGATGTAGTAGAACCTTGATTCTCTAAAATGATCCGAGAATGACATGACAGTTGCTCTTCCCTTAATTGTTCTTTTAACAGGCCTTGGAGACAAGCATCTAGACTGGATCAGGAACACCATTCGATTATCTTTTGTGGGCTCAAAACTCATGGCCTATGAAGCATGGATACGAACACGGGACACAGATATGACATGACACGGACACGGCAATATGGAAAATCCTAAAATGCTAGGATACAAACATGACTAGAACATGAAAAATAATGATTATATATATTTTGTATATAATCTTAAAATTAAAGAATAGTTGCATTTTTAGCCAAATTAAGAAGCATAATGAACATGTAACAATTCAAATCAGGGGACAGCAGCAGCAACCAAAAGAAAAAAAAAAAAAAAGCAAACAGCAATTCTGCAAAAAAAAAAAAAAAAAAAGACACGTTTTTGGTGTGTCACATGTGTTCGAGCCATGTCCGTGTCTGTATACAAGTGTCCATGCTTCCTAGCTCATAGCCAGTGCTTTAAAGGCACGCCTAGTCAAGTCGAGGCGCATTCATTGAAGCGCAGGGGAAGCGCGCAAGGCGTGTGCCTCACGTCGAGGCGCAAGGTGCACCTAGGCGCACACCTGATCAAGTCAAGGCGCATTCAGTGATCACTCTGCTGTTTGTTTGTTTTTTTTTTTTTTTTCCAAAGCTGTAGAAGCCTTTCCTATTTTTGTATCTTTTTTTTTTCTTGTACTGCTGCTACTACCTCCCCTTCTTCTTCTTCCATGCTTGCTGCTGCTGTGTTTTTTTTTTCCTCCAGACAGCGTTGATGCTACTACTGCTTTTTCTAATTCTTTTTTTTATTTATTTATTGTTGTTGCTACAGCCATCATGCTGCTGATGCCTTTTTTTTTCCCATCATACTGCTGCTGCCGCTGTTTTTTTTTTTTTCTTTTTAATTCCAGGTGGTGCTGCTGCTACTGCTGCTTTTTCTTTTTTTCTTTTTGTACTGCTGCTGCTGCTTTGACTTTGAAGTTATATTGGTGTTTGATGGATTTTTGTACTTTTGTTGAATGTTTACATTGGGAGTGATGGATGCTTTTATGACTTTTGGAATTCTTCTACTATTCGCTGCCTTTTCTTTGTTATAATTTGTGTATTATTTTCACTTTGCCTATGTTGAATTTTGAATTATTTATCTATGCTAGAATATCTATTTTTTATTTACATTGTGCGCCTCGCTTCAATGAAGCCCACGCCTCACCACGCGCCTCGAGCCTAGGCATTAGGAGACCTTGTTGCCTCGATGCACCTTTCACCTTCGACAACACTGCTCATGGCACACTTTCATAAGGATTAGATATCACTGTGTCATTTCATAGCATTTTTGTAACCCACATTCTATATTCCAGCCAAGGGACATACATATTGAATTGTACTCCCTAAGGACAGCCCATTTCGGCCAATTATTCTAGGAAGATTCTTTCCATATTCACTTCTAGTGGGTATCTACTGCATTTCAGAAAGCTGGTCAAGATTAATCATCCTATGCATATTTATGAATGATCCTAGACAACTTCATCGAGAGGTTGTCCTCCACATTCTCAGTTATCTCAAAGGAACTTCCAATTGGAGTCTCATCTTTCCTGCTCAATGCAATGTCCACTTCAATTGTCCACATACGCTGATGTCTCAGGAACCTGTCCTCCACATATCTGTCATCTCGAAGGAACTTCCAATCGGATCTCTTCTTTCTTGCTCAATATCCAATTGCAATGTCTGCATACAGCAATGTAGATTGGGCTGGGTATTCTGACACTCGCCAACCCACAACAGTACCGTGCATATTTATTACGAAGTTGTTGATTTCTTAGAAATGCAAGAATCAAGATCGAGTATTTAGATCCTCTACCAAGATATCAGGCTATGTAGTCTGCATGCATGTGCAGAAATTGTATGGCTGCATGGGCTTCATTGGAACACTAGGTTTTCCACAATACTCACCAACTCCCATCAATGCCAATCTATCGGTGCAAAAAAAAAGGCATCCAACCTAGCCTATCATGAAAGAGAAGCAGATAGAAATCAATAGTCATTGTAAAAATTTCTTTGACCACAAACCATCAATCTTCCAAAAGTGTCATCATCTCATCAACCTTAGAAATTGCTAACATTCTTATTACAGCCCAAATGAGAACATTATCTTTTTTTTATTGGCAAATTGATTTTGTTTGGCCTGTTCCCAGATCAGTGGCACTCCATACTAATGGAATCTATTTAAAAAGGATCTAGCATCACCATGAAGCACTCCATTTCTACAATTTTCTTCTTACGTTTTTTCCAAGGGAAGTGACAAACAAAAGGTGAAGTTAGTGACCACTGGCATGGTGGGAGAACAGGCAGCTGGTCAACTACACCAATGTAAGGAAAAGACTATTCTTGAGAAAATGAAGATTAAATGAATGTTGAATTTCCCTGATGCAAACTATGACCAAGATATCAACCGAAGGCATCACAACTAGAGGCAAGGGAACAAATTGGTGAATTATTACATTGAGGGGATTCATGTATTGACAACTCATGATGGTTTTTCTATGAATTTTCAGGTCAATGGATCCTCTCAATATGTTAATAAATGGTGTTGAAAAAGACACTAAGAACGAAGTGGCATTTATGAATATTTTCAAATTAATGGCTACATAACGCACAAATTGGATGTACTAGAGATAAGAATGTTGAGGTAGATGTGTGGTACAACTAGGAAAGATAAAATTAAAAATGAACACTTATGAGACCATTTAGGGGTAGCATTAATAGGGGGATAAAATTAGAGAAACTCATTTAAGATGGTTTGGGCATGTCCAATGCAGACGGCAATGACGTGGGTAAGAAATTGTTTGGCTATGCATGTTCATGGTCCACCAAGGGAACAAGGTAGGCTAAGGACATGGATGGAAGTAGTAAAATTAGATATGAATCAGTGAAACTTATTTGAGAATTTGGTTCTAGATAGATCGGAATGGAGAAACAGAATTCATGCAACCGACCCCAACATAGTTGGGACAAGGCTTTGACAATGGTGGCAGTTGCATACTGCCTAAAATCTTGAATAACAGATGAAGAGATAATGGGGATGCAGGCAATAACAAAAGCTTCACCATTGACAACTTGAATGTAAGTGGGTGACATATGAAAACCAATATGAGTCCACCTACTAAATGGAGAATTCCAGATCAGCCTCAAGATGTGAACTTCTTGTTTCAAGTTTAGACAACCAAAGAATAGGTTATATGAGTATCCATTAAACAATAACATTTAGGGCTGTTTGTTTCATGAAACTAATTCCTAGACATATCCTAAGACACTGTATTGTATAAAGTGGTTAAAAACAAAATTCAAAGGTGAATATGAAAAGATGACTGTCAAATAACCTACCCTTTAATGGAAACTAAATCAAAGGAAGATGGGAATTGAATACCCAGCCATCACTATAGTAATTCAAATCCTGGGAAAGTCATGTCAGGTGAATATTAAAAAAAAAATTACCGTCAAATAACATCCCCTTTAATGGAAATTGAATCAAGGGAAGATGGCAAATAAATACCCAGCCATTAGTGTATTAATTCAAATACTATGAAAGTTAGGTCCCATCTATATTGCCACCTCATATACTTTACCCCTCACCTCTTTAATAATATTTTGGTGGAGCAAATTTGACTATGAGTTCCTGTGTAATCAATTCTTACGTTCTATGCAAACAAACAGGCCATTAAGGTGAATGTCGTCGAGAAAGGTTACTTACTATCCAGAAGGCCTGCAAAAGGTGTCTATGAGGGAGAAGCTCAAAGTTGGCCACAACATTGAGCAATTGTTAGTGGTTGAAATAGAGCCCACTCAAGCAGAGATGGAATTGTATGGTGTTGGAATGGCTAAAACATTGGTCAAACTAGGGATGCAACTTCGGTCAGGTTGCAAGGCCTGACCTCTAAAAAATACAATTCACTCAGTTCAATGTAGGATCAGGCCTGCTTTTTCCAAGCTCGCCTCCTGAGAATCAGGCCGGGCTTGGGCCTTGAGTACCCAAGTACCACGCCGGTGTTTGAACACATAAATATTCGTGTTTAGTCATATACTACACATGATGCAAATACTATATGCATACAATATATAAACCAAAGTCAAGCTCCCAAAACAATAAAACGAATTAACAAGAGAAAGAAGTCCAAGAATGAACAAAAGAATCGACCCCACAAAACAATAAAATGAGAAGTAAAAGTTAGCTTCAGAGAAAATCACCTTTGCAACATGTTCCAAAGTAACAGCCTCCGGAATGATAGGCATCCTCAGCCTGATCTCGACAAACCCGCTGCTTCCTTTCAAGGGAAAACACTGACCAGGCTCTCCAAAACTTGGCTCCAGCATCTTCTTTGCACGGGAATGGACCTTATTTCCGCCTTTAGTCACAGGAAACCAACTGCCCTTTTCCTCATAGAATGGATCTGAATGACTAACAACTACTGCACCAGCAGAAGCCAGTGCATAATCTACCTTCCCAAGCCCATCAGCAGCATGCATCTCAATCTCCTTCTCAACAATCTCCCTGGCAACAGCCCTGATTTTATCTAAACTCAAATCTTCTCCACCGCCATCCAAACCTTTACTCTTCTTCAGCTCATTCAAAAAACTCTCAAATTCACTCTTTGAGAGGAAACTGCTGTCCCTAAGTTCAGCCAAGGACTCGTCCATCTTATCAGTCCTATCCGCCAACTTCTTCAACTCATTTTCTAACAATGCACCTTTCTCATCAACTTTCTTCGTCAACTCCTTTCTTAAACTTCCAATCTCATTCACAACCTTCCTATCCACAACCTCTACCTGAACCTGCATCATCTTTGTTGTCTTCTTTAAAAATGACTCGAATTCCGAAATCCTCCCCTCAAAATCCAAAGCACCAACTGGAGCCGCGACTGTATCATCAGAATTTATGCTCCATCTCCAAATCAGCTGCCCCAGCCCTGTTAATGCGAGCAACAGCACTAGGTTCTTGGCGAGAACACGAGGAATAACCTGCCGCGCAGGCTTCTCAGGCTTCAGAACAGCCTTGCGACGCCGAGGTGAGATGGTTGAATTGACCACAGCTTTCCTTGATTGAGATAACTCATTAGGCCTCTCAAGAACAGTTTCCCCCCTAAGAGAATGGCTGAAATCCTTCTCACCAGATACCCCTTCTCCTTCAATCACCGCATCAATATTCGATTTCTTCTCAGTGATGGCAACTGTTCTCCTCCTGGCACTCTGCTTTGTGTTAGCATCCAGAGCCAGTGAAGCGCCATTGGCGGCAGGAGTCGCAGTAATCGCGACCGTGGAAGAAGACATTCTTCTGCCTCAACCCCCTAATCCAAGTTCAAACAATTCACACAACCAGTGTAGAAACTTAATCAAGTAGAAAGCAGAAGATTCCAAATTCAGCGAGCGCAAACAACTACAACTGCAGAGAGAAATCAAGTACAAATCACAAAAGAATCCATACAACAACTAAGCTAGTGAAAAAAGCCCTAATCATCAATTTGAGGAAGAATCTAACAAACAGATGATGGATTCATACCAAGTTTTATGACCTAATCAAGAGACCAGACCTAGAAACACTATAAACCCAAGAAAGAACAACAACAGAATCTGAACAATAATGACATAAAAACCTAAAATTCAAACTCTAGAGTTTAGAGCGAAATCATAAAATTCTGCAACGAATGAGCGCCAACTGTTTGATGAAAGGCGAGCAGAGAACGAACTTCTCAATACCAATCAAATACTAGCGAATCTGAGAAGAACCAAAAGAGGGTCTTTGATCAAACAGTTGGCAGAAAACGAAAAAGGGATGAATCATGTAGAGAGAGAGAGAGAGAGAGAGAGAGAGAGAGAGTGTGTGTGTGTACCCAGAAAAGGGGGATTTGTTAAGGAGCGTTGCTGATCAAGGAACAGAGGGAGAAGGGTTAGAGAGAGAGAGAGAGAGAGAGAGAGAGAGAGAGAGAGGGGTCAATCTAAAATTTATGTTGTAAATAGAACGAAGTAGGCTTTGTAAATATTTATTACAGCAGGAATTACAGGATGGAGGATATAAAAAGTAAAGTTGGAATGTTGGAAACATGCACAAGAAAACTATTGAAAATGGAGGAAACTATCTTAACCAACAAATAAAGGAAACTATTGAAAATCTAGGAAACTATCTTAACCAACAAATAAACATTTTGAATTAGAAAGAGAGAAAGAAAGAGAGAGAGAGAGAGAGAGAGAGAGAGAGGGGGGGGGGGGGTTAAGATTCGTAATGGAAGATTTTCTTTTTTTTAATCAAATAATAATAGAAATTCTAGTTACATATTTTAGAAATAGAGAGATGGGAAGGGGGGGTGTTTAAGATTTGAAATTTTTTAAATCAAGTAATAATAGAAATATCATTTGTTCAGAATTCATGTTTGGGTTATGACAAAGTTTTACGCTCGTTGTCACCTACCTAACGCAACCCTCCTCCTTTACCCTGGCTTGGGACCGGCAGCAAAACTGGCGAAGTTTCATGTAGCCGACCCCAACATGATTGGGATAAGGCTTTGATGATGATGATGATGATGATGATGATGAAATAATAATAGAAATTCTAGTTACATCTTAACCTGGGATAAGTTCAATTCATTTTTAGAATAGGTCTAGACTAATCAACCACACCTGATGCGGGTTAATCCGATTTTTCTTGCATGACCTCTGTGCAATATGGGCCAATTTGTTTAACCCAATTTATGTTGATTATATTAGGGATATATTTGAGTTAAATTTTGCGTCAGAAAAGGTCAAACCATATAATTAGACTATCCTAAGCTCTAGTTGCATCTTAATACCGGGTAAGTTCAACCCATTTTTAGAACAGGTATAGACAATTCAACCACACCTGCTGCGGGTCAACATGATTTTGCTAGCATAACCTGCATGCAAATGGGCCAATTTGCTTAGCCCAATTTATGTTGGTTATTAGGGATATATTTGAGTTAAATTTTGTGTCAAAAAAGGTCAAACCATATAATTAGACTATCCTAAGTAGTAAAATATTAAAGAGCCAAATTTTTTGAATGGGTTAACATGTGCAGGTTGACCATAACACAACAGTTTTAAATCGGTTTGGTGGGCTGATCCTAACCCAATCCATTAAAATGTGTGTCAAGTTTTCTTGACCTATGACTGACCTAATATATTATGGGTTGGGCTATACCGTTGGTTTAGATATAATTTACATTATAGTGTTAGCCTAATAACATCCAAATTTCAGTTGATCCTAAATTAAGACAGAGTTACTCTTGTAATTATATAAAGAGATCCCCTTATGTGCTGTCATGAGCATATACACCTAACCACACTTGTGCACATTGATGGAGGCTTGGATCATCTTCCTAAACCCTTAATAAAAGGCCCACAAGCTCCTGCATTCCAAATGAGTGTATTGATGATCCAACAGTACATTACATTTAGATAGATGTTAAGTTCTAGACGAGTGACTATTGAGGGGTTTGTATTTTGGTGCACTCAAATGGAGCTCCAGATAGGCCCCACGGGCAAAAAAACTCTCGCGAACACAGGAGCACACGTAAGGCTCAGCAAGTTATAAATTAACTTATTAATTCATAATTACAAATACAATCTTGATGATTTCTCAATACTCTTCCCTCGGGATGTACATAGATATCATGATCGGCTTGGAACATAAACATCATAAATCTACTTCATTTTACGACTGCATGGTGAGAAATTCTGTAAGATTAATCTAATGACCAATCTTTTGTTATGTTAACTATATGATAGGATTGACAATTCCTCACCCAACGACAACTGATTGAACACGACTGCAATTTAGGGTTCATTCTTATCTTCTTTTTCTTAAGGTTCAATTCGTTTTGACATTTTTTTTCCAGATTAATACATTGGTTAGGTTTAGGTGGAGTCCATTCATGTTAATTGACCCACAGGACCTAAACCATTTGACAAGCTACATAGGACCCACCAACTCAACATGAACTTGACTAGTTACTTTGAGTTGAGGTTGACCTTTTGATTTCTTAGTTGAGTTCATGTTTGGAATCTTGGACTCAATTAACGAAACGGTTGGCTTTATGCGAGGGCTTGCTGATAAAGCCAAACCAAACCTTACTTGACACGTGGCCAGCCCTTCACATCCTTGTCAATCTCCACATCGTTACTTATTATAGACTCGGATATCAGAAAGATCTTTTAATTTGTTGATCTTTAATTCTTTTACGGTTAAATTTAGTTTTACCTCCACACTAAAGTTGCACCTCATATATTTCGTCTCTATCTAATTTATATTAAAATCCTTCCATTACAAAGCCTTTTGTCCCCTTCAAGTCATCTTTGGATTTACGAGTATTAGTTAATTTACAAAAATACATATATCATGGTGTCTCCTTGAATATAATTAATTATTTGTCCGAAATCAATTTAAAGAGATAAGGACTTAATGTTGTCCCTCAATGCAAACATATGATAACTAGATCTTAACTAAAGCTTCACACTCATTATTGCTTCCTTATATGCATCTTTAATAATATCAATATGACATTTTTAGATATTCTTTTTATTTAAAATCCACCAAATCAAATATATAGATAGATTATCGTAAGTTTTTCTAATGCAGTGGGAGATCATATGAAGAGTTTCCCTCTTCTTTTGTTAGTTTTTTATTAATTGTTTAACTAAGAATGTAGCTCCTATTATGGGCGTACAAAAAATTTGTTAATCCGTGAAACCGATTCAATATGCGGTTTTTTAATCAATCCGATGGTTAATTAATTAGTGACGGATTGAATAAATCTTAATTCGTTAGTAATAATTTGGTGATGAATTTTACCTATAATCTGCGGATTTAAACCAATCTGAACCGTTGAAATAAAAAATATTTATATTTATTTTTATATAAAAAATATTAAAAGACAATAATCTCCGTCGTAATTTATTTATTACAATGGATCAAGTGTGAAATAGTTAGGAAAACTACTAACAGATTGAATAGTTTAAACCGATCCGAATCGTTAATCTATGATTCGGTTCGGATCGATTTTAATGGGCAACGGATCAATGACGGATTACAAAACTGCCACTCCATAGGTAACAGTTTGGTGATGAATTTTGCTCAATTTGATCCAATCCGAACTGTGTACACTTCTACCTTTTATATTAACCTCTCTGGTAAGAAATCAAATTAACTTTCAAAAATTCTGGTCTCCAATATAAGCTTTTGCTCCATTACTTCCTCAAATAGTTCAATTTTATGGCTTATAAGCTTAATCATTTGACAATTGGTGCAACTTTTTATATCTCATTTATTTTTACATGGAGGTATTAGAACAATTCTCCATTTTTCTAACATTTTCCTTCTTAATATCTTATTAAAAAAAACTTAGTTCACTAAATTTATCTAATTTATTTTAAATATTAACCCTCTATCAGAATGTCATTTAGCCCCGTGATCACTTCTATCTTCATTCTTTCTAATGATTTCTTTAATACTTATATCATAAATTTTCGATATTTTAGGAACATATAACCTTTTAGTGGTTTTTACACAAGGACCTCGATTTTTTGTTTTTTGTTTTTTTGTTTTTATATTAAAGTCACTTTACAACACCAATCAACCAATCTTGACTACTGGTTAATCTAATTTATGTAAACCGAACAAAGAGCCTGTTTAAAAGATTTGATCTATTTGAAATAGAGTTTATTCAATTAAGCCTATTTGGAAACCTTACATGGTTAGAGTAGAGTTATTTTTATTAGGGCATGAAGGAAACAAACTTTTTATCTGGTAAAAATGGCATAGGCAAAACTTGTCATATAATAAAGGCTATATCAGCAAACTCGTAAAAAAATCAAAATATTTTTTTATTATCTTCAAAAGCAATGTCTGTTTGAAAATAAAATTGTTCCAATTAGACACTTTCTCGTAGAGACCCTTTGTTCACTTCAATTAAAAAACGCAAATTTGTCATATGGTAGAAGTTGTATGAGCAGACTTGCATACAATACACACTCAAACATGCAAATTTGTTAAAAAAACTTATTCTGATGGCTTTTGACATTGATGTCTTACCTTACAAAAAGGACAAAAATGAGCTGATTTTAATTGATTTGTGGTGGGGGCTTAGTGTTTTGCTTTAATTAGAATAACTGAAACAAGAATGCCAAATTATTATTTCGTCCTTGCACTAACTAAAGGTATTCTGTTGTTTTTATCCTACTTCAAAGCTGTAATAGCCTATTTCTACAGTTAAATTAACCAAAGGTGAACCCTGGAAGTTGATCAAGTGAAAGATTATTGTCATGCTTCACTGGTGAATTTAAAAAAATCCATCAACAGTGGGGAAAAAGGCTTTTTCCGGCCTTTGACTATGATCAAAACGATTGATTGTCACCGGAGCATAGGTCCCTGTACATAAATAGCCAAAAACCAGGAAGTTGTATGCAAATACTAGAAATGGTAGATGGCCATACGCAATTTTATTTTATTTTATTGCATATAATATTATTATTATTATTTAAATATAGCTTATATATATAATAGAGCTGAATTGTTCTTTACTTTTATACGTTGTACAACGGTCAGATGATTATGAAAGCAGCTTTGGCGTGTGATTGGTATGCAAAATAAAATGACTTCCGAGGGGTGTTCCATTTCTTCCAAGGTAAAAGCACTCCTTTAAGCAAACAGGAGCATTCCCCATTCCTGATATTCCATGCATAACGTTTTCATACCTCATTCCAATTCACATTCAAGATCCAAAGAATCGTTTTTTCGCTTCATATTTCAAGCTCCTACAAAAAAGGAAGAGGAGGGTATATCATCATATGTTACATCAAAAGAACGCCCTTCAATGAGCAAGATCATCACATTTGAGAGAAGATATAGCTTCTGGAAGGGGTTATAAATTCAGGTGCTCCACTAAAATATGCACCTACAAAGAAGTATAAGCTAGGTCTCCATGATTAGTGAATCAATCAAGAATCTATGAATTCTCGAGACTGAATTGTCCTGAAAAGCTCCTTCAAATTGGCCAAGACATGGCGTGGCCCCAAACTTTGAACATCAAGATAATTCAAGAGCAGCTCTATGTCCTACATAAACCAATTCCACAGCAAAGAACATTAAGAAAGCAGATAATTCAAGAGCAGCTCTGTGTCCTACATAAACCAATTGCACAGCAAAGAACATTAAGAAAGCAGATGGGAGCTTCAGTAAAGTCATTCAACAACAACAGAAAAAAAAAAAAAAACACACACACACACACACACACACACACAAAGAAACATAGATGATCCAACCAGGTCTAAAACACAATGAAGAAATATAGAGAGTGAGGGAGAGAAGGGAAAGACAAAGGGAAGAGAGGGAGAAGATCTACAGAGAAAGAGAAATTACAGAGAGAGGAGAAAGGAAATGTGTGAAAGTTTTAAGGGTTTGGGTATTGTGATACCCTCGTTCCGTCCTGAAAAGAAATTTCAATCATTTCGTTTTTTCCATTCCTAAAAGAAATCATTCCATACAACTTTTCTTTTGGAACGATTAAAATGTTGCATCCAAACACATTCTTATTTTCTTTGTTCCTCAAGAATGAACAAATAATCCGGAAGAATGTTGCCAAACAGGCCCTTAACTGCCTCGACACTCTTAACAAATGCCTTTTATAAATCAATAAAAACCATATGTAATTCCTCCCTCAAAAATTTTTGAGTTGTTTTAATAGGAAAATGCCATTCATAGTATCTCTATTATCATGAACCCACTGGCTTCTGTCATTCCCAAATGTAATCATTGGCTCATAGCTCGTTTTTGAATGGTCATGGCTTATATGTGAAGCATAGTGATATTAGTTTACACAACTTTAAATAAAATATCTCGTTTCTTCTTTTGCAAAGGGAGCTTATTTCTCCTTCTCTATTCAATGCATCCTAAATGAATGACATAACATCTGGATGAGTTTACTGACGACCTTCTTACGTGTTCTTACATGTTCATTTAATTCTGTCCAACCATATGCTCCATGTTTAAAGCCAGCTTGTACATATGACTATACGAGTGTATTCAATCTGGCTTGTTTAATCTCCATCTGAAATATATCAAAAATGAAATACAGCTCTCTACAAGCTTGAATGTCAAGACTTCGGAGAAAATCTTTATTTCTATCCCATTTGAAGAATTCCCAATTCCCAAAACTTAAAGCTTTGTATGACTTCGCTTGTTCCCAATCCTTTAGGAAATTACATGAACAAGCTTTGTGTATAATGGACGAGGCAGGACACCCTACACAGATGAGACCCATAGCACTACCATTTTGTACTTCACCTAGGGGGTTCCAAGTAGAGAATTCTCTTCCCCATACTCAGCAAAAGCCTCAAACCAGAAAACAGTCGCCTTTCAGGAACAACAGTTCATATATGTATTTTAGTTGGAAAGCAACAACTCAATGATTATTTCAGGGCCTTAAGGGGAACAGGCATGTCCACCTTCACATGCACATTTTCTAATTGCAAGCACTCAACAATATCTATAGCTTGAAGCTTAAATATTTGCACCATTGAGAATCTGTCAATCATCAACATCACTGACTAAATATTAGAAGTTGCATCAAATATCCATATTATAACCCTGAAAATAAATAAATAGGTGAATTCAGAGTGAGACAATCTGGAATATTTTATCTTTCTAGATGCAAAAGGAACAAAGGATAAAAAGATCTACAAAACATAAAAGGAAAGCACACCTTATTCAATAAGAAAATTGCACACCTTATTCAATAAGAAAATTGCATAAGCTGCTTTCGTTGTGTCTTGGCCTTCTAAAAAAAGAGGAAACTCTTTTGCCCTTGTGTTTGTGAGAACTATTGAATTTGCTACTAAATCAGTTGATGTGGGCTCAAAAGAAGGTGCATAGTTAAAAATGTACGAGCACGACCCTCCCAACCTCAGAGGATACCGCAGAGGAACATCCAAGTAAGAAGCTACAAGTAATACAGCCTGCAATGATAGGCCAATAGATGAAAATACGTTTTTATATGGCCAGTATATAAAATTAATGTAAATTTTGAATATTGAGTCAACCAAAAATCCAAAACCAGGGTCCTGAAATCTAGAATAGAACAAATTCATAGAGGGCTATAAAAATGTCCAAATCCAAACCCACAGATAATCCAACAGTCTAGTGAATAGACTCTAGTTCATTTGGGTGGGAGCCAAACGCGGGATTGGTGACTATCAGGTGGGGTCCCCTATTTTATGGTCCACTCAATTGGACCATAAGTTGGGCTCCACTAGGTGTTTTTGGTACACAGTGCTCACCTTATTGTAAGCACCGGTGCTTATGAGGGAATTCTAGATATACATATATGAGGAGCGTTAGAAAACCCTCGAGGAGTTTTTTTCAAAAAATGCCCCCTAGTTGGGCCCACTAGGTGTATGACAACCATAGAATGCTGTTGGATGGAATAATCTAGATGAGATGTGCCTATGTGAAAATTTTCAACTTCATTAGATTATCCTAACCACTTGATCCATGCCCCCAAAGCTTAACAGTCTTAGAGGCACCATTTTCTTCTGATTTCAATCCAACGTTAAGTAAAGTCGGATTAGGGTCAAATTTGGGCTTTATACCAATTCACGGGGGGTAGTATGTGTGACATGATTGGATTGGCTTAAGGTGGGCTCCACGCAAAAAAACATGGGGGAGAAAAAAGGGGAGCATTTAAAATGGGGAGTTTTTTTTATAATTCCCTATATATATAAAAAAAGGGAGCATTTAAAATGGGGAGTTTTTTAATAATTCCCTATACATACAGAGAGAGAGAGAGAGAGAGAAAGAGAGAAATTCTCAAAAAATCCCCATTTAAAAAGGGGAGTGTTTGCCCTTTTGACTTATCAAATGAAATAACGCCACCTCACATGATGTATGGCAACTAAGCATGAGCCATTTATGAAATATATATCCTCTTTTTTTACTCCCTATCTTTACATATATCTTCTTCTGCCCACAAAATAATGCATGCCCGGGACTCTACATGGGGATAACATAATGATAATTTGAACCATTCACCTTGAAACGCATCCTTACCCAACATTAGTTTCCTAATCTCAATTCAATATAAGTAGGTCCCACCATCTGAGACAATGACATAAATGATGCCCTAAAAATTCTGCCACTCATGTTATGTCCAATGAGAGAGGAAAATAAAAATTTTGTTACAGTGTTAATCCGACGGTGGGACCAACTCATATTTGATTGAAACTTCTTGACAATCCAAAAAAGATGAGGGTATTTATTTTGATCAATTTGGATTTTACTTAAATAGGCCCCACCATTTATGCCCCCACAAATCACCCATATGTAAGTTACATGATTGATTTGCTTTGATCTCCTTAAATATGCTAAAAAATAGGAATAGGAATGAGATTCTCTCTTGAGATAAAAAGCTTAGAGGGAAAATAGGGAAACAGATCGAAGTCATTTAAATAAGGAGAAAAAGTAGGAAACCATTAGAAAAATTATCTCCACCTCAGCAACCTCTTCCTTTTATAATTGGTTTATTAGAGGGGCATTTTGCTTTTAAAAATGCCCAAGGCATTTTGTAACCCTGCTCATATATATATGTATGGGCCCTCCTATCCTCAGCTCAAGCTGACAATAAGCTCGTCTGCTCATGCCTGTGGGACCCACATGGGTATGACGATGGAGGGGATTTGAAGGTCTCCCTGAGACCCTCCCCTATCTAAAAAATCAGCATTAACACTGACCTCTATCATCTCCATCTAGGCCCAACAAGTTTAATGGTGTATAGTCCATTCGGATGGGTATGTAATTGATCCAATGGTGCACAGTCCATTCAGATCGATCAAAGTTGGTGGGACCATTGAACACTAAGGGGTGGGGGTTTTGGTCAACTCAAATGGACCGAAGATGGGCCCTCTATGTGCAAACAGTCCCTCTCCCGTCTGCTCGATCTGAGGAGAGGGTTGGCCTATATATATATATATCAGAAATATTCAATTGAGAACTAGTTCTCATTGTTCTTCTATTAGAACTATTAACGAGGCCCACCTAGCAACCTCTCCAAACCATGTATAGACGAGGACCCCCTTGGTAGTTACTAATCCCAAGGTTTGGCAACAAAATGAATTTGACCGTTGGATGGTGGTTTGAAATTTTTTTTAATATGAATCTATTAAACTTCCACAAATGAAGAGGTTCAAAGCATGAGATTGGGGTCAAACATGATACGTGTGGTGATTCCATATAGTCTTTCCATCCCCCTGGGTCCCATCTCCAAACGGCACCCACAAGTAGGCCCCATAAAAGTTCGCACAATAACTCCGTGAGAACAGTTCTCATAGAAACAAACCCGATATACAAGTCCTATGAGGATGGTCTTTACTATCTTACAATGCAAACCACCTAATGAGGCCCACCCTAGGATCCCACTAATAATGGTACAAATGGGGGGGTCAAAAGATCTAAGTGGGGACAACCTAGATCTCAAATTTGAAGTAAATCTAATACCTCTAACCCCCTCGTCCGTGGCCCACACGTTTAACAACTTTATATCAAACAAAAATAATTGACCCCCAACCCAACAGTGCAATTCATTCGAATCCATGCAAATCCATGGGAGGATTTGGTGACTTAGGCCCTGTTCTTTTTCCAGAGTTTCTAACAGGTTTTTCAGCTGTCTAGGAATTTTGGAAAAACTACAAGAAATCCACTGATTCTTTGTTAGAATTTGGTGGATTTTCAAATTCTTGCATTCCAAAATTCCAACAAGGTAGGGTTTTGAAATCCCTCTCCACAACCGAGCATTTGAGAAAACCCTCCTATCAAGAGGGATTTCGAGCAAACGAGACCATCTCCGGCGCCTCCAACAGTCACTGCGGTGTTTGCTCCTCAGGGCACGACAAAAGCATCCAAGGGTATGGTTCTTCTTCCCTTCTTCTCCCATAATCATCAATGGAATGTTTTTTAATCTGTTTGTTGCTGCATATGATTTATGGATAGATATTGGTTTGAGATGTGTTTTGTTAAAAAGGAACCGATCTCCCCCATTTGTGTATTCTTTTTAATGGATGGATATTGGTCTGAGACGGGTTCTGTGTTTGTTTGAGCTCTTCTAATGGTGGTTTGTTTGAACATCTGGGTTCTTTTATCTTTTTCCTTTCTCTACCCCTCTCATCCATGAAGGAGGGTTTTATTGATTCTATGAGAAAGACCTTTTGTGCTGTATTCTTTTTAGCGTTCTTGTTATGTTTCTGTACTGTATTCTTGTGTTGGATCAGTCCCCTTTTGGGGTTCCTATGCTAAGACCCACCACACAGCGGTTACAGACGACTACATTGGTTCTGTTTTTGGTATTGTATTCATGAACCAGAAAAGAATGAGCTTCCATCTTGTATATTGACAAGAAAAAAGACGTCTAATGTTAGCAAATCCATATCAAGTTTACAATTAGAGGTTATTTGATCTGTCTGTTTAATTAGGGCATGACCTTCTTCTTGATTGATATTTCTTGATAGCTCACAGCCCAGAGGCAGAGAGGCATGTCACCTGGTCATGTAGCTCTCAATGCGCTGTTACAAACAGCAGTCCATACTCCATAGTAGGAAAAAGAAAAAAAAATCGAAATATTAATGCTTTGCCCTTCTTGGGGTCAGTTTTGACTGTTAAGACTTGGTTTCAGGATTTCAACTACTATGTCATAGCATCCAGATAAGGTCATTCCTATTCTCTTCTATCTTTTATAAGCTGTGTATTACCATAAATTAGAAAAAAAAAAGTAGTTGCTTTCCTAAGAATGACTTCATGCTCTATAAACAAGAAGGGGATGAGGAGAAAGCTGTTGTGTGCTTGTGTGTACGTATACTGATAATTGTGTCTGAAAGTGAGAAAATGAAGGCAATTGTAAACATAATAATCTCCAGGCATGAAGAGATTTACTTCTTTCCTAGACAGATTGTTTAATTTTATTTATTTGGTTTCCCTTATATAGAGCAAACTAGTTCAAATGGGCTATGGAAAACATTTCTTTGCAGAGTTTGAAGGCTACAGAACCTATCATTCTTTGAAAAAAGCATTGACATCAAAATGACACAAGAAACCAAAAGGGCCTATTCAAACATGGTAAAGGGTGAACTTTTTGTGGTAAATCAAAGGGTTGATATATAGATCTAAAGTAGTTCATTTTGTTTCCGCCCAAACCAATTAGAAAATGTATTAATTCAGATATATATTGTATAGTAATTGATAAGAATTCCACTATGATTGAGACAACACTTCGATGATGATGACGATAAGGATTCTACGTTGCATCAACTGAAATTTTGAATACTAGACTTGGAATAAGAATATGAAGCATGAAACGGAGTTCATTTGAGCACATCTAGATGTTGGCAAAATTTTCAACATGAAGGTCTCATATAAAGGCTTTCAATCCCACCATCTGTACAAAGAGAGACTCTATGAATTAAAGGAAGCAATTGTACCAGAGGAGAAAATTCTTCTTCATAGACATCAAACTCTCAACAGGGCTATCAGGATCAAGCTCTTTAATCTTCTCAAATGCTTCTTTTAATGATCAGCCATGGTCAGTTTTCAATTCAAATCTTTGATTAAAGAAAAACTCATAAATCTGAATCTGGATCAAATTATTAGATCCCAACTCAAATTGGGTCCTAATGATCAACCATGCTCCAAGTCCTAATCTTATTCATTATTTCTTATTGATTGGTTAGTATCACTATACCCTAAAATAATGGGAGGCCACATGAAGGACTGATAGTTAAAAGGTTTTTCATTGGACTAATGCTCTTTTTTGAATGACCTCTGTGCCTTTTGCAGTCCCTATGGTGAACAAGATGGCGGCTTATATACATAAATGGTGAAGTCAATGGGACTTAGACATATGAATGGTTGTTCTTTATCTTCTTCATTGTCATATTAGACATATGAATGGTTGTTCTTTATCTTCTTCATTGTCATATGGTCCATCATGCAAAATTCAATATCGATTGAATTAAAATGTAACTATAAGGTTATGCAAGAATGAAAAAAAGGATAGCTACATGGCATTTGAACTTTGTTCATCGTCATTATCATCATCAAAGCCTTATCCCACCTATGCTGGGTCGGCTACATAAATTCTATTTCTTCATTCTGTTCTATTTGAGCCAAATCCTTAGATAAGTTAAACTTTGAACTTTGTTACAGCCAAAAAGATCTACAGGTGGGCCCCTTCTTAAGAAGACAATGTATTTGACTTTTCTTGATCCAACTTGGAGATGAATGTAGCCCTCATCTGACAAAAGATTAATTTTCACATGGATGGTTAATTGACACTAATATTTGTTTGGTTGATTAATTACAATCTGAAAGTCATAAATCCTAATATAGATATGAAATAGGGAATTTAGAAAATCCAAGAATTCTTTGGCAGGAATTTAGGCATGAAAGAAACCGGGAATTCAAAAAACAAAGAATTCAGTAGCACTTCAGAATTTCAGCATTTAGAAATCCCAGACAACCACCAGACATGAGTTTTATGAATTCTAGTAAAGAAATAGGCCCTTAGGGAGTGGAAGTGAGGACCGTCCTCACAAGCCCAATTCCATGTATATATATGTATATATCACATGGAGTCAACATCCATGCACATTAGCCCAATTCCCATGTATATATATATATATATATCACATGGAGTTAGCATCCAATGCACATAACGTGCATGGGATGGGGTTGTGGGGCCCACCTGCTTGTCCACTTTAGGATGGAGATGAATGATTTGGAGATCTAGGTGGGGCCCTCCATGTACAAAAAATCAATCCCATCCTATTATGCTAAACCTATCATCGATGCCCCACAAGTCCAGTCCATTCACATGGGGTGTATCATCAATTAGACAATCTAGTCCATTCGCATTCGTGCAAACCCCTTTTTTCTTTTTTCTTTTTCTTTTTTTTTTTTTTTGCATCGGGGGTTGTTTGTTTGTGTTTTCCACTTGGATGGACCATAGGTGGGCTCCACTAGGGTTGTGCACAATGCGCATAGGATAATTTTTCTATATATATACATGGGTAACCATAGCTCTTGAGCAATGAAAAGATCTATATGAGACCTACCAACATGCAAAAAATTAGGCTCCATGAGATCATCATTTTGATCCATTGCCCTAAAATTTAATGGTTTTAGAGGCATCATTTTCTTGTGATTTCAATCCAATGGCGAAGAAAAGTTGGATGAGTGTCGAGTTTGGACTTATGACTATTTATGGTGGGGTAGTGTGTGTCAAAAGACTAAATTGACTTAAGGTTGGCCCCATGACCAGAAAAAAAAAAGCTTCGGAAAAGGGGCATTTTAAAGTGGGACACTTTGAAGAATTACCCTATAAACACATGCGCACGCACACACATTACCAGATAGAAAATAGATTAACTTCTTGCAGCAGATGGAGGTCCCAAACCACCATTGTATAAAGGTGAATCATGAGATAGAACTCACATGTGCAACATAACCAAGAGCGGTAGCAGACTTCTGGACCTCCTTCTTATCACTGAAAAAGCTCATCCTCTTGAAAGGAGGTACGGTCAGTTGCAGTCCCAGAATGGTTAAGGATGACATCCCTGGATTATTAGTTTTCGAGCCAGTTGCAGAAGAACCACTTTCATCCCCTGAAAATGGAAGTATTTCTTTACTTTATATGTAAACTCATCACTAAAGCAATATAGCAAGATGAACAGCACACTAATGAAACACGTACAAAAAAAGGCAAAGTAATGAAAGAGAATAATTCTCCACCGGTATGACATCAACTGGTCTTAGATAATCTTGCCTTACAGATTCTATTAGAATTTATATTCTGTCAACAACTCAATTCTAACATACTGAAGGCTTCTATTAACAAAACTCAATCATTATAAAAAGAAAATAAGAAACGTGAACATATAAAGATAGTGAACATGGAAATCAAATGAAATGCAGAATGGAAACCTGATGAAGGGCACGTTATTAATAAAATACCCACCCACCCACACACACACACACAAAAAGAAAAGAAAAGAATAAAAAAAAGAAGCACACTTTAGCAAGTCTTAGATACACTCACTTGCAGATTTATTAGGAACTATATTCCATCAATTCTAGCATACCTTAGCTTTTCAATAGAAAAAAAATCTATAATTACTAGAAGAAAGTAGAACAGCTAACATATAGAGCCAGTGAATGTGGAAACGAAAAGAAATGAAAAAAGGAAAAAAAAGGAATTATTAATTCATTTTTCCCTCGTGAGAGGAAAAGTACCAAAGGACACCTTATTCAGAGACTTGGATCAATAAAATAAAATAACTCAGTTTTTAAAAATAAGCACTTGAATTGTGACAGAGTTAAATCAGATACAAATTCAAATTTAATCGTATTACCAAGAGAATATTTCACTCATTTATCTAGAAAAGATAAAGGAAAGGAATTAGGAATCAGTTTCTGCACACAACTATTCGGTTGGATAAGGTTTCCACTTTCACACTAACAGATTTCAAGCTTTCATGTTGTTTGCTTGAAAAATCAATCAAGCAAAACAAATAACAAAAGAATGTTAAAAAAGTTTAGTTTTATTAATTTGTTGAAGTATGGGCAGTACGGATTGCACTACACTTGAGTAAACCAAGGATCAAAGATCTAAAGTCTAGAATATTCCTTTTACAATTCTTCGAAAGCAAGGGAGAAAGGAAGCCCTTCTAGTTTCAACTCTCCAAGTTCTCCGAAAAAGACTAACAGAGGACCTTGGATGAGACGAGGTCCCTAGTATCCCTTGTATAGTCTCTCTTGAAGGCACAAACTTGAATATAAGAATTCAAGGCTTTTAGTTATTGGTCTTATTGAAGCCCTGGAATCTAGGAAAGCTCTTAGATAATTGGAGCGTAGGAATGCTACCAGATAATTGGAGTAGGTAGATGAAAATAAAATCAATAGATGCTTTGGGAGGTGATATGGTCCCTTATTTATACTGTTTAAATCATTTTCTGTGCAAGATTATAGGTAGTTTCCCTCCCGAAAAGATCACTCACACTTAAAACATGGCACTATCCAATCCCATAGGCAATGCACCATGCATACAGGCATGATACCCCTTACACAACATTGTCTTCTGGAAGCCAAATAATATGATTTGCATATTCGATTTCATGTGTACCATTGGAAAGTTCACAGCAAGGAAATTGTAATGGTGAAGAGACTTTGCCCATCTAAAGTCATTTCATTTGCATGAGGCATAGTCGTGGAATGTAGGTGCAGTCTCCCACCCTCATTTTCCTCTCTTTTGAGCCCTTCATCTTCCAGAAGCCAGATCTTTCAATCTGTACATCGGATTTTCAATTAGTCTATACCAAGGGAACACTTAATCAAAATGGTGAGTAGGCTTTGCCCATATGAAGTAGTCTCCTGGGGTCAAATCTCAAATTCGCAGTCAGAACTTAGAATCACCTTTTACAGAAACACTTTGGATATTTTTTATGGTCCACAAATGCCCTGTCAAGGGAGTGGGAAACTTTGGACCTCTCAAAGTGGGCTCTATGCCTTGATGAAGAATCAAGTAATTTTCCCTGACAGGATCATCACTTCAAGCTGATAAAGACAATGTACACAGGCTACCTGCAGCACACTGAGGGTGTGTTTGGTCAGACTCACTTAAAGAGCTTTTTGGCCTTTTGACTTCGAAAACGCCCAAAAGTAGAAAAAGTCTGTTTGGTTATCATAGCTTTAAAAAGGCTTTAGGAAAAGCATAAGTGGAAAAGGTGCTCTTTGGATGAGCAACTGTAGACTCACTTCCTTGAGCAGATGTAGTTATACTTATGGGGGAAGCAGAAGGTAATAAAACGGAAAGGGACAAAAAATATTGTTTTTGGCATGTACCCTTTCTTTCGTCCCTCCCACGGCAACTTCTACTCGTGTCCCCATCTTCCTACTGCAGGCTATCTATACCTCTCAATCTCCATTCCAAACCATCAAAGAGAACGGATCTGTGTCTTCATCTATGCACATGACCACATTCTCTCGTCTCTTCATCCTCTCTTCCATCTTATACCCACCTTTATTTTCCATCTAATCTCACCACCAACAAAGCCTCTTTCTCTCTCTGTTTTTCTTGTCACCCTACAACAACCCATCCTACGACATCCAGCTCATCACCCCATTCAACAACACCATGCCAAATCAGGTCACAGTTCCCCAAACAGAGCAACCATCCTCATAGATCTAAACCACCAGCCTCAAGCACAACTATCTATCTTCTCCACCAAAAAAGAGACCCCACCTGCAACTCCATGAATCACCCAACAAAAAGGTCCTCCACCTGCATCATACCCAAACCTGCACTCACCTGTTATTCCACAACACCCATCCCCATCACTGTAACATCACATTTAGCTCCAACTGAGCCAATCTAAGCTTCAACCCAGTTGAGTTCATACCCCACATCAGCATCTCAACCCATCCATGGCCCACCTTTCATCATTATCACTCACCTGCATCTTCTTCTCCATCATCTTTTGAACACAAGTATATATAATCAGCTCCATCTTCTTTATCACCTCAGCTTCTCATCATATATCAACCATCACCCACTCGAACTCCTACACCCATCACAACCAAGCCATCCTCTCATCTTTCCATCCGACTCCACCAATCCAAACCCAATACTCACTTCATCTCTGCAACTCTTCCATCACCTTCATCTTCACAAATCACCCTCCGCTCTCTTAACCTTGCAAACAAATATATTCAACACCCATCAACTGACCCTCTGCACAATCAGAAACACAACCCTTGCAAACAAATATATTCAACGCCCATCAACTGACCCTCTGCACAATCAGAAACACAACCAAAAGACTTACTCACCTGAGACCAAGCCCAATTTGTGACACTTGGCCGGGCCACTTCACCACTGCCCCATCGTTGTCACATCCCAAATCAGCCACCACCATCCATCTTACACACATAAACCAAACCTGCATTACCAAAACCAGCCACCTTAATGCAACTCACTTCTCCTCTCATATATACATCATCCTCATCAAACCAGATCCAACTCCAAATCCGCCTAGCCGCACCTAAACATCCAATTCACCCACTTCGTCAAATTGCACCTCACAAAATCCAACCCAACTCTCAGACACAGTAACTGAACTCCCCCAGCTCACCGAACCAAACCCATTTGATCTAACCATTGTCAAATCAGCCCAATAATCCACTTGACTTGCACACAGTCACAGAACCTATTTCTTCCATCCATCTCACCAGAACCTTACTTTTCATCAAAGATTTTAAGATGCTTTTAATCACAAAGTTACCTCTTTCCAATTTGTCTCCGAAACGTAATTTGTAATTACATTTTTTATTTTAAAAATTATGAGGGGATGTTAAATTTCTATTTTTTATTTTCAGAAATTGAATCTGTAGAGACTGTTAAATTAAGTAGTTTGTGTTCGGTCTAACTTACATGGGCACATCACTCATTTTATGTGGGCGATTCCACATTTACTTTCAAGGTTCCTCTTTATTGTGTAATAATTAAGTTTTATCCAATTATTATATGTTAAAAGCTGCTTTTATATATATATTTAAACAAACTAGTTTTGATACTTATTCTATTGAAAAGAAAGTGCAAAAGTTGAGCTAACCCAACAACCATTTCCTTTAAAAAGCAGCTTTGAAGACGTAGCTTTTTTAAAGTTACTTATATAAAAGAACAGATGGCTTTTAATAGGTACAACCAAACACACCCTAAGCAAACACAGCATAGAAGAAATTATTGGAGAATTGGAGAGGATGTTCACACCTACTTTTGGAAATTAATCAAATCCTAGGAGTTTTACTTTGCTTAGAATTATCCTTATTTACTATGCTCCTTTATCCTTATTTAGATTAATGTACACAAGTTTTTTTTCCCTTTTTTTATTGGATAAACAGAAATAAATGAATGAATGAATACAAGATGAATGGAACCCCAGCAAATCATTGGTGTAAATGTCACTTCAGAGGCGCAGTGTGCGCACACACTATCTGCTTGTCAGCATGGTAAGGCCAAGGAAGCGGTTACAAATAGAGCTCATACCTATTAACCTCACTCCTATTGAATTACAAACCAAACCTCACAATGCACTTTATCATGATTAGGTCGATTTTTGGAAGACTACAAGATTTCTTTCATAATTCTTTGATTTTTTGGGGAGTTCTTTAAATAATGTTTGTGTAGAACTCTTCCTACCCCTTACATATAAACAAAGCCAATAAAGAAGCCAGATATTGAAACACTTGCTGCATGGAAGGAGAACAAGAGTTTTGAATGGTTCCAGAGCTTGGAACCAAATCTGTCAAGGGTTTTGTATTGTTCTTCCTTGATTAAAAAAAAAAGAGTTGTCTTTTAATTGATTTGCTTCATGTAATTCCTGAAATGTTTGGCATGTCAAAATGTTCTTCTTTGATTGGTATCTTTTCTCCACTTTCTTTGTACTCTTCAGTACCAAGAGAGTAATGGCACTCTTTGCACCCCAATTCCTTGCTTTCCTCACTTTTGACCCCTTTAAGTTTCTGAGGCCATATCTGTTAATCTATAAGTCAAATATTAAATTATCAAATACCATAGGAAAGCTCTTGATGATTGGATCAAAATGGTAAATAGGCTTTGCCCCATCCAAAGTTGTTTTCATGGGTTGAATCCACAGCATGCCTTAGATATATTTTTTTTTACATTTTTTAAACGGTCAACAAATATTTTACTTTCACCCCTTACATAGAGTGTAAAATATGGTTTTCAAGTCCCAACTTGTTAGCTAAGCTGGTAAGAGACATCAGAATCCTCGAGGGGAAAGTAAGGTAGCTAGGCTTGAGCCCCAGTTGGAATTGAGACATATTGACATATCGTCCAGCAGAAGCACCTTATGAAAAAGGGTTTAGTTACAGCAGCTTTAAGAGGGTAGATTAGGATTACCAATATATAAAGATATATTGTTTTCTTTTTTTTTTCCCCCTTTCTTTGGTTGGTTTGGGGGATATGGAAGCGTTATTGCAAAGTAGTAGTTGTTGTAACAATAGCAATAAGAATAACAATGATAATCACATAACTTAACAGCATAGCAAAGAAAAGGTGGCACCCAAAAAGGAGTAGGGGGAGTTTATTTAACAACGGCATGAAAAAGACTCCCTTTAAAACTTCCACAATGCTTTGTTTTTCTTCCAAAAAGGGAAAAAACTCAATTTTTCTGTTGTTTTACAGAATTAGGAAACTACATAAAAAAACAGCTATGTGAATATGACATTTTAACACTCACAACAAGACATATAGACCTATACTTTTACTGGTAAGATGATAAACCTGATTTGCTGCAATCAGAAGATGAATGAAAATTTTCCCCAGGAGCCTGTCCAAGTGAGCCCTTTACAGGATAAAGCATTGAAACTTGAGCTATCATGTACTGCTGCCTCATCCGTAGCATCTTCTGCAAGTTTCTTAGATGAACATGACCCCGTTTTCCAGCTAGTAAGTTATTAGCTTCCTGTCAGGAAATAATGATCAAATAGTCAAAGTTCACTTATCTCTAATATACATAAACACATAAAAAGATAACAATACTACATGGATAAGTGATCATGTACAACCATCCCAAGCAGTTGATCAGCTAGTTAGGAACATGTGTGTGAGTTGGCAGTGCATGTGTCACACACACACACACACACACACACACACACACACACACACACACAGAGTGTATACTACAGCTAAGCATCCATGTGTTTTGTAAAACAATATCACCACTCCCAACTCCCAAGACCTCTCGTACAAAAGATTGATAAATCAAGTTTGCTACAGAACTTGCTTTGAATATCAGTCTGTAGAGAGAAAATAATACAAGAAAATAAGCAGGAGCAGGAATTTGTTTTTTTTTTTATCAGTTAAGCAGGAGCAGAAATCATCAATGTGTTTACTCTAGCAAACAATCTTAACCACGTATCCTATTCAATTAGCATTGTTGCAAGAAAGTGAGGTTTCTCTCATGTTTGTTCAAGTTTGCAACAAAACTTGCTTTTGATCTTCATGCATTCCACTTGTATAAAAACACAATCTCTCCCCCTCCCTCTCTACACACACACATCAAAACTGAATCATAAATATCTACTGGATTTATGATATGGGGGTATCACACTACAACACAAATCACCTAAGTATACCAATTAGAAAATTTATTGGCAATGCAATGATACGTTCTTGCTGACCCCAACAGAGTTGGGAGTTGGGACAAGGCTTTGATGATGATGTTGATGATGCAATGACATGCTCTTGTCATGATATTCTTATTGGCAAAATGATCCTGCAAAATCCTTCACATTAAATTGTGGAGCAAGCATGGAGAAACATGACAGTGATTATGATAAACATCAAGAAGTAAAAGAGTGGCCCTAGCCCCCTAGTTGCAAAAGATACAAAGGGCCCTTTTTTAAAATTAATTACATTGAAAGAGATCAGCAGTACTAAACACCATTTGTTTCACCTCAGTTCGAGCAACACCATTTGTTTCATCGCATCATTTGTTTAACCTCCCTCCCAATCTTCATTCTTTGGCTAGATTTAGAATCTTTATCCTAAATGTATCGGACTAAAAATTCGACGTGTGAAAATACAAAATTACCTGGCAATGCCTGTGGGGTGTCGGGCTCTTTTAATTTCAACACCCTATGTAAAAAAGTGAAATGGAAATGCGTGTATAAGAAGTGGGAATGCTTCTTTAGTGTAGGTTTCCATTAAAGGAAACATTGTCAGTGCATAAACACATTGTCAATGGATATGTGCCCAAATTTCACTCTAGTTAGTGACTTCATTGGTGCATTAAAGCACCCAAAATTTTTCAATATTGGCAGGGCCTTTCATTAGTGTCATGGTGGCATGTGCCAGTTTTAGTAGAACCTGATTAGAATAATCCACCTGCATTGGCTTCCAGTGAGATCAAGGTGCCCAAGAGGTTCTTTAACTTGCGAATCAAATTCATGAGTCTGCTGAAATTCAAAGTCATCTTTTAGCCAAACCACTGGAGGAGAACAGGGAAGCATGGACAACCTAAACCAGCTTTTAAAAGGTTGATCATTAATGGCTTGATGTCATGATTCTACATTTTTCTTAAGGTTGATAATGATATATGTAAAGCTTTTTTGCACTTTTTTCATTAATAAATTATCTTTATCTCAGAATTCATGGTTAGGTTATGACAATTTTACACCGGCTATCAACCTACCTAATACAACCCTCCTCCATTACCCAAGCTTGAGACTGGGAATTAAAAGAAAGGGAAGAGACACGATAACAAAGAAACCTGGTAGTGAAGTTAGAGGTTCAAGAAGATGTTTAAGAGAAAAGACATTATTACAAAGTTTGGCAGGAGAATAGAAATATGAAAAACTATGAGATGTATAAGAGGGCAAAGAGAAAAGCTAAGAAAGTTGCAAGTGTTGCAAAGTATATGATGACCTATATAATACGTTGGGAACAAGAGATGGAGAGAATGATATTTTTAAGCTTGGAAACATAAGGGAAATAAACAGTAAGGATTCAGACCATGTCAAATGTATTAAAAGCAATGACCAAAAGGCTCTACTAAAGGACAATGATATCAAAGAAAGGTGGAGTAAATATTTTAGCAAACATTTAAATGAAGACCATAGAGGAGACATAAGAACAACAGAGGATATTTTGTTAGCAGAAAATACTTTTTCCCACATAATTAGTGGTGGAAGTGAGAAAAGCATTGAAACAAAATAGACAAGAACGGCTACAGATCCAAATAACATTCCGACAAGGCTTGGAAATGCTTAGGAGAATTTGGGTGATTTGGTTAACTACGCTCTTTAATAAGATATTAATGAATGAGAAGATGCCAGATGAATGAAGAAAAAGTGTAGTAATACCTCTAAATAAGAACAAGGGAGATATACAAAACCATACCAACTATCGTAAGATTAAACTTAATTGAGTCATACTATGCAGCTTTGGGAGAGTAATGCAGAAAATGCTCATAAAGAAGACTAAGTTATCTGAAAATCAATTTGGTTTTATGCTAGGGAAGTCAACTATGAAAGTTATCTTCTCACTTATACAATTAATGGAAACAATATAGAGCGAAGAGGAAAATTTTGCATATGATCTTCATAGATCTAAAAAACAGCTTATGACAAGGTACCTATTGATTTAATTTGGTGGATTTTAAATAAAGGAATGTTTCAAGATATTAAATTGAAATTATTAAAACATGTATGAAAGAACGGTAACTAGTGTTAGAACTACATATAAAGAGATAGGTGAATTCTTAGTGACCATAGGTTTGCATCAAGGGTCAACCCTAAGCCCTTATTATCTCTTTGTATTGATTTTAGATGAGTTAATTGCTCATATTCAAGATGAAGTCCCTTGGCGTATATTGCTTGCAAATGAAATAGCGTTGGTGGATGAATCAAGAAATGGTGTGAATGCAAAACTCGAAATGGCACAGCACTGCCACGATTCACGATCGAGAAATAGATCAATCTCCCGAAGGATTGATCAAATCCAAAATGGATTTCAGCCCTAAGGCACAATCATAACCACGAAACAACCCATAATTTAAGGAAAACCAACTAGAAATTTTATTAATCAAATAAGCATAAGCAACTACAATAAAGCCTCTCTTATTTATAGCATAGTAAACCTAATTCTTTGCAACCAAGACTTACTAATTAAAACAAGCAACTCCCTAATCCTAATTAAGCAAGAAATAATAATTAATAGTAGGACAAATATAGAAGATGCCACAATTACTCTCAGATAATTGGGCATATGGCTAAACCCTACCAGGTTGACCCCTGGGTCAATGTTTGGGCACGGTTGCCTTCTTGGGCCGAGTCCGTACTGCATCATGGTTGGAAGCTTTAGAATCTAAAGGCTTTAAAATAAGTCATAAAAAGACATAATACATAGATTACAACTTCAATGGGCATATGCAAAGAGTTGAAACTACTGTGAGAATTGAAGCCCCCTAGTTACCAGAAAGAGATTCTTTCCATTACCTTGACTCTATAATTAGTAATGATGGGACGAATGATGAAGATATCGAACATAGCATAAAAGCAGAGACTTGCTTTAAGAGTACTTTGTGATCAACGAATGCCAACAAGATTGAAGAAACAATTTTATAGGACAATGATTAAACCAACTATGACCTATGAAGCAAAATGTTGGTCAATTACAAAGCAACATATGCACAAAATGTATATAGCAAAGATGAGAATTTAATGAGGTGGATGTGTGCTAAAACTAAGAAGGATAAAATTAGATATGAGCAATTTCGAGGTCACCTAGGGTAACATCAACGGTGGATAAAATTAGAGAAGACCATTTAAGATCATTTAGGCATGTCCAATGTAGGCTAGAAACTGTGCCAATAATGAAAGGTTTGGCCATACAAGTTGATAGCCCACCGAGAGAAAGGGCTGGCCAAAAGGACGTGGATGGAGATAGTAAAAATAGACTTAAAGAAGTACAAGGCCATTGATTTGACTCAATAGAGATCGACATTGAGAAATCAAATTCATGTAACCAACCCCACCATAGTTAGAAGAAGGCTACGATAAAATTGCCTTTATCTAAAAAAAACAAGGATTTTTTTTTTTTGAAAAATAACAGGATTTATACTATTAGTATAGAAAGAATGTACACGGACAAGACTTCACTCGACACAAACTGAGTACTTGACTTGACATGTCACATTCTGAATAAACCTAACAAGTTGAAGATAATCGAATTGAGACAAGTATTCAAGTATATATACAATCTCTCCACAGTCCACACAAGCACGCAAACATACAAATGTGCATCCAAATGATAATATATAGCTGCCTATGCTTTGTAATTTTTTAGATTATGCAATAAACCCCAGAGTCTTGCTCACCCTTCCCCCTTGACAGGTGATTGTCCTGTTTAATTCATTGTTAGAACTCCCACAATCCAAAAGTTTTCCACCAAACAAAGTGGGTGTCAAACTGTGTAGGTGCCTTCATTTTATATTTTTTTCTAGCCTTAAGGTGTGAGATGATGAGGATTAAAATAAAAGACTCCATGTTATGCAGAACAAATAATTTTGGCTGCAACTGGGGACTTTTCCGATCTCTTCCTTAGGGCTTCCTTGTAGCATGGGTAAGGCATCCAAGTATGTGGAATCCAGTGGTGGAAAGAACTGAAAAGAAATTGGCAGCTTGGAAAGCCAAATATCTATCTTTCAGGGGAGAATCACTCTAATCAACTTGGCCATTCCAATCTCCTAGTCTACTTCATGTCATTGTTTCATTGCCCAGTTGTGGTGGACACAAGATTTTCATTTGAGGGGGGTGGACCCATTAAGGTAGTTGCGTTTTAGGCACAAACCCAAATTTTCATATGGATTTTGGGGGAGGACCCATGATTGTCATGCAGTTTTGAAAGCAGACCCAAACATTTTCAAGTGTCTTTTGGCAGTGGAACCAAGTCTGGTGGGGGCAACCGCCCCCAATCCTATCCCCTATTGCCTGGCATCAGCTATTAATCCTCTGGAGAAGTTGCAGTGAGATTTTCTATGGCAAGGAAAGGAACTGAAGGAGAAAATTAATTTGATTAACTTGGCCTCTGTTCATAAGTAAAAAAGGATGATGGCCTTGGCTTAAAATCACTCAAGCTCATGAATCAAGCTTTGAGAGGGAAATGGTTATGGCGTTTAGGCACAGTCTTTGCCATTTGGGCTCAAGTAATTATGGCCTATGAGAAAAGGTTGGGACACTTCAGGCTCGATATACAGATTCTTCGCTTTATAGAAAGGTTTTGTCTCTACTGGGGAAGCATTTGCACTGAATGTCAGTTATAGAGTGCTCTCGGGGGAAGAATATATACTTTGGCTTGACACTTTGATTGGGGGAGCTCCTCTGGCAGAGAGATTTACAGACTTGTTCTATTGCGCTAGGGATAGCCAGGCCGAGGTCAGTGCTAACCAAAGATCAAAATAGTGGTAGCGGATAGCGTCGTGGCTGGTCGCCAAAACGCTACGTAGCGGTAGCGGGGCTACGTAGCGGTGTTGTGGTGTAATTCAAAAAAATTATCAAAAAATTTTGAAAAAATTCTAGAGAATCCAGAAAATTGCAAATAACTAGAATATGTGTTTGTTTTGCAAAAAAGCCTAAAATAAGGGGGTGTAGCGGTCCTCTAAATGCATGATGTCCTACACCGCTGTATAATTAAAAAATAATAGTATCAATCATATTTTTCACATGGTATCAAGAATCAATATTCAACACTGAAAGTCAAGACTCAAGAGTCAAGAATTTAAGACTTAGAGAGATTAATCACTAGAGTCAGTGACTTAACAATCAACATTCAACACAATAAATGACATAATAAATAATAACTTCGTAAATAACATTGTACTTAAAGAGTTGAGATATGAACATAAAATGAACATAAAAAATTAAATAAATTTAAATAAACAAGAAAAAAAGTGTGATTTATTCATGGGATTTATAGATCTAACACTTGGGAATAATTTTCAAGTGATTTGGTTGGTGTTTCTTCAAGAAAAAATTTATTTTTCAAAAAATAAAAAAATCCTAGAATAAATAATAAATAACAAATAAATAAACTATAGAAAATGGGGGGGTTTGATCTATGGGAAACATAGATCTATCACTTACAAGCCATTCCCAAGAGATTCATGAAGGAGAAAAGAGGAATAGAGCCATAGATCTAAAAAAATCACATAGAAAATACCTTTTGAAAAATGCTTTTTGACTCCAAAGAAGATGAATGCTCTAGATTTGTAGATCTCAATGTGTTTTTGGACCCTTGTTGCTTTTGATTTGAAGGAAGAGGGAGGTAGGACCAAAATACAGTGGAAAGGGAAAAGGAGAGATGGAGACAGCAGTGAAACAAATGATAGTGAGAAGAAAGAGGTTCATTTGGGCTTTTAAATAGCCTAGACTGCTGCGGCCGCTACGGGCCGCTACGGGTGTTAGCGCCGCTAACACCCATATATCGTAGCGGCCGGCACCGCTACAGCTGATATAGCGGCCGCTATTTTATTCCTTGGTGCTAACATAATCGGGCTCCCTGATAGAGTCGTCCGGTAAACATTCTTTAGAAGGAATAATTAAACTGTTATTGTAAAGTAAGACATGTTACAATTCCTTCATCTTATGGATCTTCTTAATCAATCTCTCGCCACAACGGAAGGCCAGGACAGCAGAGTTTGGTCCCTTCTTGGGCTGGTTTATTCTTACTGGCTATTTCATTGGTAGTGCCTCGTCCTAGCCCCCCCAATAGCCTGCAAGATTAAAGTTCTACCTAGAGTTCATGCCTTTGGTTGGTTAGCAGTTCATGATCGTATTGACACTATGGATAATATGAGACAGAGAAAGATAAGCATGGTTATGCTTGCTTGATGTGCTTGTAGGCGGAAAAGGTTGTAGACTATCTCCTTCTCGCTTGCAAAGTTCCGCAAAGGTATATGGAAATCTATTTTGTGTTGGTTCAAATATAGTTGGGTTTTTCTAGCATCCATTCTTATCATTTTAAAGGATGGAAGTTTCCAGCAGATTCCCCAAAAAGGTAAGGATATGTGGAAGATTTCCTTTTTGACAACAACTTGATGCAAGCAATGAAAATTTTAGAGGATCCAGCCACAATTCAGGGCCGAAAGTGTTTAGTTCTATTTGATTAACCAAATGGAGTCCCGACCCACCTGTTCCAAAGCCCGATCCAGTAGAAAGGCCTAAGATCCAAATCGAATGGTCCAAATAGGTCCAAATTGATATTTAAAAGTATCGATTATATTCCAAGATGAAAGCAGTCCATAAAAAAGTGGAAATGCCTAGAAACGTGCACAACTTCATATTCTCTCTTCATTCAATTGTGTTTGGAGACTCTTCCTATTTAAGTGCAATCAAGTCTCATTTATTAAGGCATTTATGCTTAAGAAGGAATTAAGAGATCTGGATTCATAACCCCATGGGGTAGCTCAACTGGCCCTAAGACCACGGTTTACTCTTCGAGGTTGTGGGTTCGAGCTGCACTACCACACTGGGGCCATAGGGGATTTACCTAACTCCCCCTCGGCCCAAAGGGATTAATCCGGTCCAAAGGGTTTGGACCCTCCACTATCGAGAGAGAGAGAGAGAGAGAGAGAGAGAGAGAGAGAGAGATTTGGATTCACCACTTGCTACGTGGGATCCATTAAATTCAAAAAAAAACATGACATCCAAAAGGAGAAACTTGGTACAATATTGGTCTTTCATTCTTTAAGAGGATTTATTTCTTTTCATAGTTGGCTGAAAATTGGACTCTTTATGAATAAATTTCTAGTGATTAAGATGGATTAGGTGGATGGATCTACAAGGCAACAAGTGGGGTCCACAACCCCTAGGAGATTTAGCGCACAAGTAGAATATAATTATGATACTTGTCTTCTTTATTTTTTTTCCATGATTGAATGTAATTTGACCTCTTAAATAAGTTTTCTATTATCATTAGGATTGTGATTAGTGATGTGATTAGGTTTAGGATATGATGAGATTTCCAACATTATTTATTCATTAAGGGATGTTCAACCTATGCTTGGTTATAATTTTATGAAATTTGACAAAGTTTCACTGGATCAAGGATCTATATGGTAGATTTTGCATCAAAACGGCAGGAGCATTCCTATTGTCTCCTTGATTGATGTTTGATTCTTGTTGATTGAAGATATTCAGGATGAGATCATAAATCAATTGGCTATTGATCAGATTTTGGCTTCCTGGACTGCATTCCAATTTGGATTATTCAGAAAGAACGGAACTGCAAGTGATTAGAAGATAAGCCTCCTAGTTTGGAGGCTCTATTTGAGAGGGTGAAATTCTCAATGGCTTCCTGGGCAGCTACCTTCTTCGGTTTTCAAACACTCCACTTGACGTTATCATGTTCAACTGGTGGGAGGCGACTTTCTCTTGACTTTGTTGTTATTTGATTTTTCCTGTTAGGGTAGTTTTTGTCAATGGGGTTTCCTTTCTCTGTTGTGTAAGCTGGTTGGAATATCACACTTATAATGGTCAAGCTCATATTAAAACGTCATAATTCAAATATATATAGCCAAACAATTCATTGACCAAAGATGAATTTGTAGCAAAGTTCCTATTTATGAAGCCCCTAAATTTGAAGAAGCCCAAACAATTCATACAAGTATATATTTAAAAAGAAATCACCTATCCAAAGGAATTGGAATTTTTCTGAATAGACTGTATCTTATCCGTGTTTTGATCATAATTCACTCAATTCATGTCGAGACAGGGCCAACAATGACAATGACAGTTGATAATAATGTTAATCACCAACAACGGTAATAAGACTGCACATCCAACATAACTAACCAAGATGATCGGACCATATGCATAAGAAAACAATTACAAACACATCAGCAAAGGAATAAACTTATAAAAAAATATGACATATCAAACACTAATTGGAAAATTACCTGCAATTGGTTGTGAGCCACAGAAAGGGCTTTCCCCGCCACGAGCAACGGTCTAATTCCAACCGGAAGCTGTTCCCTTTGATTTTTTATGTCAGTGGCAGTCTTTGACTGCATCAACAGATTCTCCAACACCAATTTCCGTGCCTCCAGTTTCTTACGCATCTGCTCTAGCTCATTCGACTGACGCAGCGACTCTGACCTTACCTGCCCACCATAATGCCGCCACGCTAACGAGCTAACTAATCAATTAAAGCCCAAAACTACTTATAAAAAAAATGGGGGGGTGTTGGGCTGAAGAAAACGGCCATGCTGATCCAATGCCAAACCATTTTTTGCTCTAAGGAATGAAAAAAGAGAGAAAAAATAAGATCTCCAAGACCAATCCAAACCCCTCAATTTCTCAAGAACAATACAGAATCTGCTGCAACCCTCTAGAAAACAATACAAAGCAGGGTTGGAATTCCAATGTGAACCCTTCAAGATTCAGTTTAGGAGACAGAGAACTTGATCAGAATCCTCCAGAACTCAAGAAAATTCAATGTAAAGAAACCGAAAAATCGGATCTTTCTTAATTTTTTTGAATGGTAGCTTTCTATTCATTGAAAAATCAGAATCCTAGACAGAAAAGTTTCAGAATTTGATCATACAAGAAGCCTCAATCACGCCCCAGGATTCGGAATAAAACCCTAAAATGGGACATTGCAGATCAAAAGAGGAGAAGAAGAAGAAGAAGAAGAAAAAGAACCTGGAGGAGGGATTCGAGCTTATTGGAGAGAGAAAGCTTCCGCTCTTTAGCAGTGTTGAGCGCGGCGGTGAGGCTCCAGAGCCTCATGAGCTCCTGCTCGAACTCCTCCCATTCGATTATTTTCACGTGCTCCATCGAAGAGGAAGATGTTGATGCAATCACATTCATTTCCGAAGAAGAAGAAGAAAGAGATGATGATGAGGAGGCCATTGAAGGAAATAGTGAAAAGGGATGCGATTGATGATTCCAGGAGAGGATTATCGATCGAATTCATGTCTTCTTCGAATGGCGATTGGAGAAGATCATCGATACTTGAACTCGAAGAGAGAGAGAGAGAGGGAGAGAGAGAGAGAGCGGTCTCTGCCAAAAAAAGTGAAGGGTATTTCGGTTAGCACTAGCAGAGAGAACTTGGGCCTGGGGCAGGTCTTTAGAGCAGAGACCTTCTGGTGGGGCACTTCCATCTACCCTTCCCCATGTTATTATGCTAGGCTCATGGGCCTTCGTGGTCCTCCAGATTTTTTTTTTTTTTTCAAACGGTGACAAAATTTCATTAGGTACAAAAGAATACAAGAAAAGAGAAGTTGTAAGAGAAAAAAATATTTGTTAAGCGGTAACAAAATTTCATTTAATACAAAGGGATACCAAAAAAGAGAAGGTATATCAGAGATATACCAACCCCAACCTCAACCTCAACTACTACACACCAACCCAAAAAATCAACCTATTTACTCCCTGCTTTTAGCTAACACATCCACCAATTCACCATAAAATTAGCGAATCTAACCTCATAGTAAAAAATAATATTAATGTTAATGGATAGCACCCTAATTTTGTTAAGAAAAAATAAAACTTTGATAGATTGTCCTTCTTATTAGACACCTAAGCAACCACATTCGATGAATTATTTTCCATAAGAAAAATTTTCCTTTAAAAGCTAGTTTCAGTAATGAATAAGGAAAACAATCTACCATCCCGAGTAATCTGATTTTAATAAGGTACTAAGTCAATTATAGGGATGATTTTACCAAATGGCCTCATTCAATAAGTTGGTTTCATTCTGAACTATTTGACATGTAGATTTACTTTTTAAATAATTAATGTTTATTTATAAGTAATCATTCATGAGGTTCAAAGTCTGCAGTTTACAAATGATGACCAAAATGTAGTTTTTAATTTATATTTGATATTGGATTGACAATTTATATATAATGCAATGTATTTTTTTTCCTTTTAATCCCCTTATAATAGTATTTTTTTTTCACATAGAAATTGACTAATTTGACTTGATTATCATTAATGCATGTTAAAAATGTATATTTATATCTTTATGAGTATTTGACCCTTTTAAAATGTATTTTTTTTTTAACACGACTCTCTTTAAGTAACCATGTTACTCTCTATCTGAGTCGGATGATTTTTTTTTTTTTTTTTTTGGGGCATTTCGAAGCAAAGTCACAAGTTGCCCGGCCTTGGTTGAGAATTGCCGACGTGGTTCGTTACCAACTCACTCATACAGTCCACCGAGGTCATGCTAATCATGATGTAGGGGATCAAAAGATTTTAATGAGACAAATGTACAAAATGTTAACCTCAGTAGATTATCAAACGCATTTATCTATGACCTTCAAATTTAATAATTTTAAAAGGCATTACTTTTTTGCTTTAAAATCTCTCCTTTTGCTTCCCATCAAATATCTCTCTTCCTAATTTCTATCTTTATCCACCTACAATAAACCTCTCCATGAAGTCATTACCTAAATTACCAACATAATTAGGGTTGCAAATGGGTACCCAATTTTTCGATTATTTAAAGGTTTCGACACGTAAAAAACTGGGTTTGAAACTTGTTTTAAGTTCCAATTCATAAACAGATATAGGTTTAGGTCCGTATCCCAATTAAAGTTCCAATTAATAAACGGATCCGGTTCCAGGTACATATGTGTTTCAACCCATGGACTCGAGACTTAGCACAAGAACTTTTAATATTGCTAAATCCATCTCAAAATTAACTTTGTTTGATATTTTTATATTTAATTTTAAAAATAATATACTTAATTCATTGTTATAAGTTAAACAATATCTTTAATTTAAAGAAAAATTAAAAATTAAAAAAGTTAAAAGAAGTAAAAACTAATCTTAGAACTAGATCTCAATTCTACAGTCTGACTCAGTTCCGAGATCGAATCCGTGTCCTCTTATCGGAACTAGGTCCACAATGAACAAAATAGGTTTCGAGTCAGAACCTGTTCTAAAACTGAAACATGTATTTAGAAATGGGTTCGGGTCAAGTATGGACCTTTTCGGGAACCAAACCGTTTGCAACTCTAGACAGAGTCCATCAAATTTTTAAAATAATGTATCTTCATTTTTACAACCTACATGTAACCAAGAAATGCGACCCACTTGGCCTGTGTTTCAAAACATAAAAATACATAAGAATAAGTGTGATGGAGATCAAACTCACAAACTTCATTTCATACAGAGGGCTATCAAAAGGTCGAGTGGAGCAACGAAACTCAAACTGGCCTCGAACCAAAATAACTACAATCAAACCTGCCCCTATTGGGAGTAGGTGTCCCTATTTAAATCCAACCATTGCTATCCCTAGGTTCAAATTTATCTTGACTCTTGCTTTGAAGGGTAACTTCAAAATTAAATCTATCATCCACTATAGTCGATGATCTGCCTCCTCTTAGTTTTCACCTTAAATCTATACCTCTTTCAAAGCACTTAGATTCACAACTTGCATCATTCTAATCTCACTTCATTACTCCATCTAAGAAACTTTGATTTTCAATTTTTAAGAAAGGTGATAATTGGTATGTATTTTTGTCAATCTCTAAATCCAACTACCTGCAGAATTATAACATAAAATACTACAAATAAGGTGATAAAGTACTAATTTAAGTGCCACAACAAAAATTTTAAAAAAATGCCCACTTATACCTTTAATATGGGGTTCAGGGATTAGTACGGGCCTTTATTGCTAGTATCTATTTATAGCCTTTGGCTTATTAGGTGATAAGCTTCTATTTAAACTTGAAGAGGACAATATGGATAGAGAGTTGGAACAAATTCTCTCAATTTAAATTTAAATGGAGAGATAATAAGGATTTGATAAAACTCAAACAAATTTTATCCTTATCATCACAATGATTAACACACCCTTTCAAGTTCAAATATTATATTTGTGAGGGGTGTCTTTTTGTGGTGGGTCCAACCACATGTAAACACAAAGTGGACCCCATCACAAATGGCAGCACGTATGTTATACGTAAGTGTCAAATTTTAGATTGTATCGATTTGTCGGGGTGTTAATCTAGGCAAAGTGGGTTGCCGGATCCCACTCTCACTGTTGGCCATGGCATCAATGTTGTTGAAAAACTCTCCAAGTTAATTCTTAAATTTCTAGAGTTATCTCGTTTTGATAAAAGAGCGAGACAAATAAAGGGGAGACTTGGCTGAGTTATCTTGCTCTAATAAGTTGATTATTATTCTAAACAATTTGATGGGAAGACCTAATTCTAAGCAATTAAAGTTAATTTATAAACAATTATGTACAAGGTTTGAAGTCAACAATTTAAAAAAATGACTGGAATGAAATTTGAAATTTATATTTGATTGTTTACATTTGATATTTTGACTAACAAATTATATACTGTGCAATGTTTTTTTCTTTTTTTTTCTTATTGCATTACTTTTTTTACATATATAAATTTATTAATTTGAATTAACTATCATAACTGCATGTAATTTAATACATATTTCATAATTATTAAGTAATGGATTTATTTTTAATTATTTTTTAAATTATTTAAAAATAACTTTCCCGAGTCTCCGCGTTAATTGTATATGAGTCAATCTTTTTTTATTGGACAAGTCAAGTCCAAGTCACGAGTCTTCAAACTTCCATAGTTCACCCCTATTTGAATAAATAAAAAAGGAGAATCTTTGTACGCATCTGTCCCTCACCATTTTATTCGTGAAAACTCTAGGTGGAGCCCATCTATTACTTAATCCAAACCTTGTAACATACATGGGACCCCATGATAGCAACTCGCCCCAACTTTCGGTCAGATCCGAATTTATTTGACCGTTGGATCAACTATACATCAATCCGAACGGAATGAATTTGTGAGCCATGGATGAAGGGGTTAGGGATATGTGATTAGGACCAAATTTGATATGTAGAGTGCTTTCACATAGATCTTTCCAACCCTCCTAGTCTCATCCCTTGGTGGGGTTCACAATGGGCCCTATCAACGAGTGTACACGAAAAGTCCATAAGGGATGTATGCACGGGAAAAGGCCCCAATAAAAAATAAAATAGAGTAAGGTTAAATGGACTCTAATAGCGTAAAATTTCAACTCTACTCTGTTTAGATGAGTCTGGGCCAACAAATGAAGTATTATTTCATAATATTATCATTTAACTTCAACTCTAAATACTTCAATTCTCTCAAGTAAAAGTAAATTCTATTCAAAAATATTTTTAGATCTCACTTCACATCAAGTATCCATGTAGAGTGAAGTGAAGTAATCTACCTTAACTTCAATCCACTTCTCTTCCATTGCACTCCTCATGTAAAATCTACTTTACTTTACTCTACTCCTCATTTATCCAAACAAGCAGAATTTTTCTAGATTGGAGTTTCCAAACAGCTCCTTATTACTCTTGTCTGTTAGAACAGCAACCAAACACCGAATCATGATGCTTCTTTGCTTCCCCTGCTCCCCTGCAGAATCATACCCGACCAAATTGGATGTTATATTAGTGTCTCATACGGAAGGGCACTCCAACGAGTGTATCTCAAGCAGGCCACTAATGCCATGCCTTCAGCATAATAGCTGCCTGCTTTGTAGCACTGCACAGGTTCTGCCTGGTCATATTCATTGGGCTGTTTAAATTACCAGACTCAATATACTTGTATGTTGATATGTAATTGGTGAAGGCAAAGGGAAAAAAAAACTTAACAACCATTCAAAGGTTAACCAAATACAGTAGGTCATGCTTGTGTGATCGCCATGAAAAGGCGCAACACTTTATTGTGGTACAATAAAAGCAAGGTTGTTTCCATGAGAAAAGGTGGACATACAAGCAAACTTTCACACAAGTCTACAGAAAATCATTTTCAACCGGTATGCTACAATAAAATCAAGTCTGTTTCTACGAGAAAAAGTGGAAAAATAAGCAAACTTTTTCCACAATTTTGCAGAAAATCATTTTCAACTGAGGATTAGACTTGGGTTTTCGTGGAATAGATTTTCCACAACACCGCACTTACTGTACAACTTATCTACAGACAAGCCTAAACGTCATAATCACAGAAAATGCATTCATCAATATTTAAATTGTTTCTGGGTGGATTGAGACTGTCAAAGAGGGAGTTTTCTTCCCTTCCTCTCATTGGAATCCCAAAACTGCGAAACACTACATTCTCTTCCTGCTGCTTTTGGTGGGGAGAAAACATCTGGCTTAATTTTTTGAGAACAAAGGAGTCCATCCTGATGAAGATAAGAGGCCCACAATGATGTGAAAAGCCAAGATGCAGTAAGAGGCCTCCCTCCTTGTTGTTTAACTTGTAATTGGACTAAACCACCAGCAGAAACAGTAAAGATTTGGGTCAGGTTCCAACACACCTCAAAGACACCCATATAAACTAAGGTTATATGCAACAGAAGAAAGGAGAATACAACTCAAAGCTCAAATGAATCTAGGCCTTTTTACAAGGATGTGGGTCATTTGAGTTCCTGGATTACTTTGGCCATACATAATAAGAGAGAATCCAACAGAGGGAACTAGTCTAACATGCTTAGAAATCTGCAAAAACCACCTAAAGGTATGCGAAATCCTAACATCTATGCATGTAAAAGAAACAGAGCTTTTAATGTGGTGATATTGTGCCAAAAAAAAGAAAAAGAGAAAGAAAAAAAGAAAGCGAATCAGATTAGGGGACAACAATCAGAATACTCAACCACAGCTCTGACCATTGTCTCATCAACAAGGAAAGAATGCTCAGATCTAAGCTGATTATACAAAGGGATCCATTAAATAACTTAAAACATGTTGAAACTGTTGTTTCACATCAAGAGTCATTAGCTATTTGTTCTACAATGATAAGACAAATATTACCAACATTAATGCCTCTTCATCTCCAACCCCACACCATCCATGCACTCAGCTTCTGATGAAGAAGCATGCCTAAACCACACATAAAAACACCAAAGCCACAACAAAATAACGATGACTATATATGTTGCCCTACTCTACCCTGATGAACTGTTTATCAATAAGGGTGGTTCCAACATTTGACATAAACTGCACATAAATCTTCATCTCGAAGCGCCATAAACAGGGTCTGAAGGAAGTTCTGACATTTGACAAGCAGCAGGCATGTTATTCCAAACACATGAGCCAAATCCCGATTCCTGACTTAATGCAGAAGTTGCAGAAGACACCTGCTTATTCTCACTGCCAAAATCTTCACCGAGGAGGGCTGCCAGTTCTTGTGCATAATCAGAGCTTTGCTCGAAATAATCCGACACAAGTAACGCATCAGGCCTAGGAAAGTCCAACTGTGCAGAAATTTCGCTGTCTCCTCCATCTGGTGTCATGAAAAATACTTTTAAAAGATATCCTCAAGAGAACATTCAGAAACCAAATGCTTCCCAGTAAAATAAACATGTATGATAACCATAACAAACAACAGAATTCCATATGGATCAGCACTCTGAAAGAGTAACAAACTTTTCTGTGATCCAACCTGCAATTCAGGGGGTCCAACCATGGATACCAGTGCAACGAACTCCCTGGCCACACAATCCCATCCACCTGATAGTTGGCTTGCAAATGGAGTAGCCAAATGTTGCAAGTCAATCACAAAAATGGGATCATACGGGAGGTGTGTTTTATTGCCCATCCATGTGGGTCCTATATCAGATGAATGATTTGGACCACTGAATCATGGCCCTGACACCACAGAACATTTTGCCCAAATGATCTGTGAGCGTCTGGCAGAGCTTGCAGAGTAACTCAAGCTACAATTAGTTGAATTTAGACCTATAAACAAACTCACTCACCAGGCAATGCTTTTGCTAGTGGAGACGCATCCAAAGAACTGCCACTGATAGGTGTGAGCTCGCTGAATACTGATGCACTGGAGCAGCCCAGGGGTGAATGAGGGTCAGCAAAATCTCCCCACTCAGCTTTGAATAGTTCCATCTTCGAATGGCCATTACCATTACCATCAGCAGTTGTGACAACTGAGGAACTAAAACTCTTATCAGATGTTTGAGTCTTAGCACGAGACCCATGAATCACTTCTTCTAAGAGACCACTGTTCCAGTGGGAAGAACAGTCAGACAGCACCTCCATAGTTGGAGGAGACTGGAGATAAGCATTGATATTCTCAAGAGGAGGAAGGGGAGGAGGCGGAGGTGCTGGAGGGCATGTGCCCCAGCTATTAATAACAGTTTCTGGAACTTGGAGTGAAGGGAGCTCAAACTTTAGAACCTCAGAAAGAGGCTTAGAAGCAGAGATATTGCCATTAAGAAAGGCATGGCTGCCAGGCATTGCACCACCAAATGGAGCCAGATTCTTGTTGTTGGGGTCAGCATCATATGGAAAACTGGCCCCAAATGGTCGACAGACTTTCTTGCAAGAGCCAATCTGGACTGGGTCGAATGAGGGGAGACCATTTGTATCATCACCCATATATCCAGGAAGCAAAGCATTTGATTCACGGGGCCGCCCGGCCTGATACACTGTTGGGACGATGGAGTTACAATTCTGCAGTGATCCCAAAGCTTGGGTCCGCATGCTAGTCACATAAATATTGGGTAATGCCGGTGCATAAGTTAGAGGCCCATAATTGGGTTTCAAATTATCAAAGAAAACTTCAGGAATATCATAATTGTTTGTCTGTAATGATGTATTATGCTGTGTGTCACCGCCACTCCATTCACTGTAGTTTTGATTCTGTTGACCATCATTCAATGCTTGCAAACACACATCAGGAGGGTAGAGAGGTAAACCAGCACGTTGAAGTCGCTTCACTCGAGTGTTCCAATAGTTCTTTATTTCATTATCAGTGCGTCCGGGCAACTGAAACAATAAGAATTGTCTGAGAAAAACTAAAGGATTCAAATTGAGTTAACAATTACAAGCAACAACAAGAAAACAACTCAACTATAGCACCTCATTTAAAAAGTTCAACCATCCGGATTTAGATTTGGATTTGGATTTGGATTTGGGTGTGAGGACACGTATAACCAACAAAGATTAACAATTGAAAAAAATGTGATAGTTATAAACACTCACAAGTGCAGCCATCCGAGCCCATTTGTTCCCCATTTTGGCATGAAGCTCTATTATCAATTGCTCTTCTGCCTGAGTAAAAGAACCTTTTTTCAAGTTTGGCCTTAGATGATTTGCCCACCGTAAACGACAACTTTTGCCACAACGAGACAGCCCCGAGCGCTTCTGGACAGCATTCCAATTGCCTTCACCATGCTCTTTAACATACTCCACCAAAATTGCATCTTCTGCAGATGTCCAAGGCCCCTTTTTCAAGACACCTACTCCTCCCGGCTCTCTTCCTTCATCAATTGATGAAGAATCAGCCTGATCTTTAGACACCATCCTGTCTTCACTATCATTTGTTGTTGTAAGATTCATCTGAACGAACCTGATCCCACGCCAAACTCACCTTATTGATCAAATTATCCAAACTGAAGCCCAATAAGATGATGTAAATGGAGGTTTAATTTAAAATGAACTATGCACATGAGTCAGTGTCTCAACTAAGTTTGAACATCAGACATCATAAGCCATTCCAATCTAAGGTAATAGCAACCACTCTTGACAATGAAAAAAAATGGTGAAATCACGATTGAAAAACTGTAAATGATCGACATTTCGACTGAATTACACAAAAATCAAATTGCAGGATAAAACTAAATAAAACAAACTACCCGAATGAAAAAAATAATAATAATAAAAGTGGCTCAATTAAATTGAGGCAGTGTTGCGGACTCCGCACAAACCCGGATTCCTCCAGAATTGAATCCCACAAACCTAGAGATTCCACAACCTTAACTCTAACAGAAGAAGTCTGAACTAGACAAGAAAAAAGGGAAAACCCCAAGCCTTGACTCCAATACAAGAAGTCCGAACAGAAGAAAAAATCAGGAATATATATATATATATATATATACATGAAACGATTACAAACCAAACAAGATCACCTACAAAGAAAATGCCATCCAAAACCCGCATTTATTCGGTTCAGTAGTGAAAAATTAGAAGAAAATATATCCACAAACCCTCAGGAAACAGACCACAATTTCCAAACGATACAACAAAATGAAAAATAATCAGCTCATCTAATCCTTATAACAGCCCAACGTTTTTTTTTTTACTAAAAAATAAAAGAACTATAAGAAAATATCCTAATTCCACACAACTCCAAGAACAGACAAGCAAAATCCTTCAAACCAGGAAAAAGTATATATATATATGTGTGTGTGTCCCCCACCATAGTGTGAGGGACATATGCACATGAAGATTGTCCATATATATATATATTTATATAATCAACACTAAGGAAAAAAAAATAAAAATCATTAATCGAAAGTAGAATATTTCCTGAATTGTTTGAGAAATCTAAAACCAAGACTCGGAATTCCCACTCAAAAGGAGAAGGAAAAAAAAAAACAGCACCCAAAAAAACTATAGTTTTCCAGAATTGAACACCACTAAAAAAACCCAAGAAACCTCAACTTCTCCAAAATCAGACCACTAAAGTAACCTTTCTTGAGTTCAGAACTCACAAAATCAAAGGTCTGATCCACGACCCCAATCAATCACTAACTCCAAAACCACCCCACCACCCCAAAAGAAAAAAAAAAGAAAAAAACAAGAGCAAATCAGCATCCAGAAAGAAGAAAAAAAATCAACTTTTTGAAGGAACACCCAGGAAAACACACACCCAACAAACCCCAACTTAGCTTGGAACTTGTAAAACCAATGGCCAATGCTCCCATCCCAAAATCCCAATCAATCTCCAAGAAAGAGATATCACCCAAACGATTTCATACCCAAAAACAAATGGAGTTACATCAGATGACAGAAATCGATTCAAAAAACAAACTTTAGAATAAAAACTGCAATCCCAATTCAAGATCTTATGTCAGAGAGAGAAAGAGAGAGAGAGAGAGAGAGATTATTACCAGCTCTCTCTCCTGGGAGCGAAAGAGATAGAACGAGATATTTCTCCTGAGTTTATGGCCGAGCCAATGGTTGCGGGCGCAGACTCGAGCAACGGACCCACCCCAGGTTTCTCACTCCCAATACTATGAACATTTTGAAATGGAAGATGGGGTTTATATAGAGCAAGGGAAAGTTACCCAAAGCAACCTTGAGTTATGTCATATTTATAACAAAAGGCCAGTCAAATGTAACGCATGCTTTTCGAGGCAACCCTCTCTCTTTTTTTTATAAAGGGCCTACCTATGATCAATCCAATCCTTTTACTTGTGCTTGGCTCTCTCGAAATAATGATGACCCTAATTTGACATTGATCTGAATATCATCCACCGTTGATTTTGATATAGCAAGTTTAATTAATATTACTATACATTGTAGATCAAACATCGAGAGCTATGATCATTCTTATCAAGTTTGTGTTTGTGTATGAACCTGTTGATTGTTAAGCACCTAAGTGGGCCACAAAAAGAAGGTTGTTACGTTTAGAGAAACGTATGAGCTAGCGTTACATAAAATGCTTCTAGAAAGTGAATATCTCTTAAATGAGTCTTTGGCTTTTTTTGTAACAATGTTTATTTTCTGTTTCGTTTGATAAAGATATAATTACATTTGTCAAACAAAGGCTGTAACGTATAAATACTGCCTCTATACATCTGTTTCCAGTACACCTCTGTTAGTTGACTAATCTTTTTTTAAGTCCAAAGGCGCAAACCCCAACATGATTCATTTAGTGACGTAAGTGATGACTATATGCTGTTCGAATAAGGTAATGAATGGTAAAAGTTGCAAATTTACCTAATAAGAAAAATAATCAAATTTATGAAATGGAAGACTTCTTGATATAGAGGAAATTTTGATTTGACTATTTTATTGTTTGATGCAGCATAATTTTTTTGCGAAGAAAAAATGAACTAACTTTTATCAATATAAGGATTTTGATTTATAATAGTAAATGTAGGTTTCTAGGCTCATAAAATATAAATTTACGAAATACAAAATCCCCGCATTGGATAAAAAGGATAGACTACCAACCAAATTTTTTTGTATTGACATGAGGTGTAAGGGACTAGTCATTTGTTTGCATAAAATATATACTTACATGAGAATATAAGCCACAAGTGGTTAATTAAAAATGAGATAAGGTGAATATATAAAAATGACCATCAAAGTCAAACAACATCTCCTTTAATGGAAAATATATTAAGGGAAGATAGAAAATAAATACTTAGCCTTACCCTAGTAGTTTAAATCTTAGAAAAGCAAGGTCCCATCTATGTTATTATTTTACATCCTTAACCTGTCACCACTTATCATTCATACTCCACATCTTTAATAATAATTTGGCGGAGCTCACTTGATCATAATTTTCTATAAGTTCTAATGCAAACAAACACGACTTAGTCACTTTAAAATCTCAGATAATAAATGATTTATGCAATCACCACTAGATACAACAGTGAACAAATGAACAATTATGCACAAAAGTTGTTCCTCAATTATACAAAAGCAAGGCAAATATACCTCTACGGTGTGCATGACTATAGGGAGCCAACATTAGATTGGCAACTTGCTATCACATCAAAGACTAAATGAAAAAAGATAAAAAAGAAATGAACATAAGAAAGAGAAGAGTTTAGATCGGGCTCGATTTAAAGCCAACCAAAATATGCGGTGTTAGGATAAGGTATAGACTATGCTATTTTCTTTAAAATGAATTTTCACCTCTATAAAAGAATTTAGTTGAACAAAAAAACAACAAGATTGGCTACAACATTCACTAGATAGTTAAGTCCAAACTTGACTCCCCACCCAAGATCAAACTCATACTCACATGCACCTATGAAGTGAGCACAATAGTTTTAACTTTTTTTTTCTTTTTGGTTTTGGGGGAGGTGGTGGGATGGTAAAAGATAGTTCTATCATTAAAGTTCACAAGTTCCACACAAAAAAAAAAGAATAAAAAAACTAGAAAGAAATACAAAGCAAACATGGTTTTTGCTTTTCAAATACAAAAAAGTGTGATTCCATCATCTTCAAACAACAAAAAGGAAGCATTATCTATGAAAGAAGGTAACGCATGAAAAGAAGTTTGAAGAATGTAATGAATATATAATAGGCATTTAATATGCTTTTATCGACTTTTAAATGACAGTTATTAGGGTGTAAATATATAGGCTAAATTAGGTCAAGTTCGAACCCTTGAACATTGTAGCTAGGTAACATGCATGAGTCACCCTAGTTCATCATTTTTATTATTGTAGTTAGGAGTGTCAACAAAACTGAGTTCGGATATTAAATAGGCCAACACAGATCCATATAACATGGTCACATCCTAGTCAAGTGAGTCAGAGTACAATGCATTAGGTTGTCTTAGATTAGGGTAGAGTTTAGAATACATATATGGATCCAAATGCTCATTAACTATGTTGGAAATTGGCATATGGATCCAAATACTTATTAATTGTGTTGGAACTGCCAATCCAAATCCAATCCAAATATTTAAAAGATCAACTCGAACCTTGGATTGTAAGGTTGGACTAGGGATGAGTTTGTGGGCAAGTTAGAAATGTGGGTCAAGTTGGAATTGCCGTCCCCATTTGTGACATTGTTATGCTAGGGATTTATACTAAATATATATTAAATTTGAGGACTCTCTTTGAGATATTATTTGTTAAAGTCCTTTTTTGAAACCAGAAACAAAGGAGTGGTGTGTTTTTCCAAAAAGGAAAAACAAAGATAACGAAAGGGGTACGTAGACCTTAGTCCACCACTTTAGCTAGTATTGGCATTGGGGCTCCAAACAGCAGGGAGCCTGGACCCACTTAAAGGATGTGCAAAAAAATAAGTGGAGAAAGCTGTCCATGAAAGAAAAAAATTGAATTCAGGATACTGTTCTCAGCCTCCATTTTTTAAACCTTTGGGACATATCCAACAGAATGTATCTTAATCGCATATAATTATACATATTGATCATTACAGATGAAGAGGTAAATTAAAGCATGCAAAGGATTGGACTTTAAAAGGCCAATTAAACTATTAATCAAGAAAGCTGGCTCAAAACTGCAAGCCTAGAAACAGCCCAAATTCAGCCTATTGTGGGCCAAACTCATTTTTGGCTCCAATTTGGTCCCAATCGTGAGCGAGAGAGTGTCCATTGACCATAAATAGGGCCCATCATATAGAATTGAGATAGGTATTTTGTTTAACCAAACAAATTTGACATTTCATATTTAAAAAATCACTATTTGGTATCAATATGTATAAAAATATGTTATCAATATTACCAATTGGTTTTACCCAAAAAAAAAAGTGTCACTAATCCGTTAAGTGTAAAAATAATATGCTAATATTCATTATCTATTGGCGCTTATAAATTCTTATTAATGGTATTTAAAACTAGTGAAAAAGGTTTAAGGGAGATAACGAGGTTCTGATGAGCATTTTATGAAAAGATGAAGAGTTTTTAATAAGTTTTCGAAAGGCAACTGTTTTACATAAGCAAGGTAAATGGAGGTGGTATCAATAACAAAAATGAAGAGAAAAAGGAGAACCTTGAATTAAAAGAAAAGCAGGCTAATCCATTAGTATCGAACATTAATTTGGTCCCATAACGAGAGAGAAAGATGTGGTGGGGGTTCCTACTTCCTACTCATCTAATGTGCCCAAGAGGGCACATGACGGTTTTTTTATTTACTTATAAGGGGGAATCTTCGTGTGTATACATATCTCACGAAGGGACCGCGCATACTCTTCAACAAGGCTCACTGTGGAGCTTACCAAGGGATAAGACTAGCGGGATGAAAAGATCAATGTGGGACCATTTTAGACATCAAGTTTTACTCCAATCACATATCTCTAACCCCTTCATATGTAGGCTATAAATCTATTCCATTCGGATTGATGTATAGTTGATTTAACGGTCCAATAAATTTGGATCTGACTGAAAATTGGTGGATGTGTGCAATTGAGGACGTCCCGTGTGTGGTCTATTTGGATGAACCATACAATGGGCCCTACTTAAAGTTCTCACTAAAATAACATTGAGAGACATAGCATATGAATATTGTCCCACTTATAAGTATCTATCTATCTAATAGTATGAATATGTTAAGAGATTAAATAAGAGTCACTCCATCATATGATAATGAAATAATTAAACTCATAAACTAAAGTTCAAACAAACAAGAAGGGAGGGGGTGGGGGTGCATGGGTGCTTATTCTTAGGTATCCCATTCAAATTTTATGTTGAAGTGCCATTAAGGTGATGGCTCAATTAATTTGAGACTTGGGTTTGCTCCTCAAGGTCTCAAGTTTAACTTCCGCCCTTTGCGTTATCCAGGCATTATGTGTGTGCACCATACATGTACCTCCCACAGAATAGTTTTTGTTCGTTCGGGCTGGATGCCAAAGGTCGGAAGGTTAACCTAACAAGGGATACCTTAAGTCAGCAAAAAAAAAAAAAAAAATCATGTTGAAACAAGGGTTTAAATGTCTAAATTTTCAAATCAAATTAATAATGCAATTAAGGAGTGGCATGTGATTTCGAGTTATAAGTTGCCTTATGATTGATTTAATATAACATTTGATTTAATATAGCATTTGGCAAAAGAGGTGGAGAAAAAGTAAAGAAAATGTTGTTAAGGTGATGGCTTAATTGATTTGACCCTTGGGTTTGCTCCCTAAAGTCTCAAGTTCAACTTTCACCTCTCACCCATTGCGTTCTTCAGGTACTTTGTGTGCAACCATATATGTACTACTTAGGGAATAGTTCTTATCCATCAGAATCGGGTAACCTCCAGACCAGAGGCCAAAGGTCTAAATGCTGGAATGGCGAGGAATACCTTAAGTCATAAAAAAAAAGAAAAAAGAAAAAGAAAATATTTTTTATGCCAGTTTCATAGATTTATTTGGGATTGTTAATAAATGGGCTATAATTGCCAAAGGGTGACACTTGATTTTTGATTTAATCAAACCATTATTTTTATATGACCTTAGATAATAATCCTAATTTTAATTCCTAAAGATCCTACACTGCTTACATCTGCTTTCCTAAACTTTAAAAGGTTAAGAAAAAGGAGGACTTAAGTTACTATAACAATGAATCATACGTTCTACCAAAAAAACAAAACAATGAATCATACGGGTCTAAATTCAGATTTTTAAATTAATTCTTCTTTTTTTATGAGGTATGGGCACGACCATTGGACACCCACCTTTGCTGTCAGTTCTTTTTAAATTCTTTTTTGTCTTATTTATTGAGGATTTTCTTGTGTTTTTGTCCCATATTCTGCCATGGAAACTTTGTGGCCTGCATGACTACGGGTTGTTCATGGGCTGAATTGAGGTATTATCCAAATCCGGCCTTAACTTTAGAAACACTGGCCCGTAATTACCCCAAGTTTTATCAGGCCCAAGCCTGCCCAATTAGCCAATTTTGTCAAGTTACTCCAAGCATTTTATCACATGTTTGGGCTTCCAGCAATAGTTAATTTGTACAATAATCACGAATTACATGCACTCTTATCCGGGTCATGGTTTGGGCTTTTTTACTTTTAATACTAAACGAACCCAGATTTTAAATCCAAGCCCACCAAAAACCACATTGGTCCTAGCCCATGAACACCCTAAATTACTTGCAACTTGCTATTACATCTATGACTATCAGTAAAAAAGCAAGAAATATGGAAAACAATAAGAGAAGGGTTTGGATCCAACCCCTACTTCTGAACTCGACTTAAAACAAACAAAAATATGTAGTGCCATAAGAAGGGTGTAGACTAAGCTATTTTCTTTAAAATGATTTTGCACCTCTAGAAAGAATTTAGGTCAACAAAATTGGCTCCAAAATGAAAAGGATTTAGGTAGCAAAGTCCAAACTTGACTTCCAACCTAAGGGCAAACACACACACCCCTAAAAAGTGAGTTAAAGTTCACAAGTTCCATGCAGCCAAAAAAGATTAAAGGAACCAAAAAGAGAAATGAGACAATTATGGTTTTTGATTTTCAAATACAACAAAGTGTGTCCAAACTTGACTTCCAACTCAAGGACAAAATCGTGCAACTACGAAGCATAATGGTTCAAGTTCACAAGTTCCATGCAGCAAAAAAAGATCAAAAGAATTAAAAAGAGAAACGATACAAATATGGTTTTCTATTTTCAAATACAATAAAGTATGTCCAAACTTGACTTCCAACCCAAGGGCAAAGTTGAACACCTATGAAGCGAGCACAATAGATCAAGTTTACAAGTTCCACACAACTAAAAAAGATGAAAAGAATTAAAAAAAGAAACGAGAAAAATATGGTTATTGATTTTCATCTACAATAAAGTTTGTCCAAACTTGACTTCAAACCTAGGGGCAAACTCGAGCACCTAAGTCCAAGTTCACATGTTCCACATAGCTAAACATATCAAAAGAATTAGAAAAAGAAACAAGAAAAATATGGTTATTGATTTTCAAATTCAGTAAAATTTGTTCAAACTTGACTTCCAACCTAAGGGCAAACTCATGCATCTCTAAAGTGAACAAAATAGTTCAAGTTCACAACTTTGATGCAGAAAAAAAAAAAAAATCAAAAGAACTAAAATGAGAAAGGAGATAAATATGATTTTTTATTTTCAAATACAACAAAGTATGTAATTCTATTATTTTTGAGTGGCAATGATAGCATTGCGTCGTAAGAGAAGGCAAAGTGGGTGATGAAATTTAACAAGTGTAACAAGGATACAATGAGTTTTTAATATGCTGTTATCGTCTTTGGATGATGCTTATTAGGGGTCTTAGGATGATGCTTATTAGGGGGTGTCAATATGCTAATTTAGGTTAGGTTCAAGCTTTTGACTAGGTTGTTCATGGCCAAGCCAGCCTGAGCCCAACCTGGGCCCATCCTGCTTTGGGTTGGGCCTGGATATAATACCTTTGTCCCATTTACTTTGGGCCTTTCTTTAATTAAGTGATGAAACTCAAAGCACAGCCCCGCGCAAATAGTGAGTGCTTGTAATTTAATGATAATTGGCTCAACAATCATTAGAAAGCCCGTACAAGTAACCAAAAGTGGCCCAATTGGCTTGGGCTTGGCATTTATAGCGTATATCAGACTTGACCTCATACGGCCATGTGTTTCAAAAGTTGGGCCATGCCTATGAACACTGTTACCATTGACTATTGTAGGCAACTTCAATGAGCCACCCTACCCTATCATTTTTTGTTTACTATTGTTTAAATGTCATCAACAAGCCTACATTACAATGGGACCTTGGAGGATTTGAAAATCTAGAGGAAGCCCTCCTATATGCAAAAGATCAGTTCTATCTAATCATCCTAGCACTATCATTTATGGCCCATAAGACACTCCATTCACGAGAAATATACAATCGATTCAACGATCTAATTCATTTGCACAATTGTAAACCAATGAAGAGCGTAAACTATTGCAAATTTATTGAAGTTGATTGCGAGGAAAAAGGGGAAATGTTGGTCCACTCGGATGGACAAATAGGTGGGCCCCCTTAGGGGTGTGCACGTTGTGCACCGGGTGCATGGGATGATGTCCACACATGCCCCCCAAAAAAAACAGAAAACGCCCAGAAGGAGCCGAACCGGGCCTTGGGAGTGCAACGGGGCGGGTTGGGCGGCTGTTCGAAGCTTGGGAAGGTTTCTAGATTTAGAGCCCATTCGGTTCGGGTTTTACAGCCGGGTTCCGGTTCCTTCCTGCTTTGAGGAAGGTGGGGTTTTAGGGTTTTGAATTTCAGAGAGGAGGATGGTTTAGGGTTTAAGAGATAAAGAGATAATAATGTGCAGAAGAAGAAGAAGAAGAAGAAGAAGAAGAGGGAAAGAGAGTGTCAGAAAGAACATCAAGACTCGATTTTTTCAAATCAAGTGAGTAGTCTATACAATCTCTCTCTTTCCCCTCTGTTTGATAGCACCCCCTCCAGAGAAGTCTCAATTTCAAATTTTTCTTTGAATTGACGGGATTCTTTCATCGTGCTAGTGTTACAATCATCTGGGTCTCATCGTTTTTGTACTTTTAACCTGATTTCAGCTCCTCACAGGCTCTCATCTGTGAAAACACTTGTTGGGGTTTTGGCCTCCCTCTTAGAGAAATCACCAAGTTCGAATTTTCTTTAAAATGAACGGCTTTTCTCATAGTTCTAGTGTTACCATCATTTGGGTTGCATCTTCTTGGTCTTCTTAACCCCATTTGAGCTCCTCACATTCATTTATATGCAAAAACACTTGTTGGGGTTTTGGCCTTTTGTCGTCCTGGGGTAGTCTTCTGCTTGGTCTTTTCAGTTTCTCTGGTGTTTCAGCTTAATGCCCATCTGGGTTTCTTGTTCTTCATCTTATTTCAGCTGCTTTCATCTGCTTGGGTGGAGAAAGGTTTTTTTTTTTTTTTGGTTGGCTCATAGCCGAGTTGCCATCTGGATTTCTTCGCGTATTTTCTGCGGCTAAAGTTGCGCACTTTTCCTCAACTGGAATGCTGTTGTAAGGATATTTTGAATTGGGGTTTTTCTTGGGATGGGTTGGAGGCTACTTCCAGTGTTCTTCCTCTTCTTCCTTTCCTCTTTTTGGTTGCTTTGTTTGGTGTTTTCTTGTTTTTCATGAGGGCATTTTCAATTTCCATCGTACATGGATATGTCAGAGGATTGAAGCTGACATTTAGGAGAGAGAGCTGCCTTACCTTCATATCATTTAGAAACTTGTCGTCTCCATGCCCGTTACTGGAGGATGAGTGCTTGATTGAAGAACATTCAAGTACTGAGAATTTATCTCCTTGTTTTGAACGGGTCTCAACTGAAACAGGAAGACAAAAGGGCTGTTCATTTAGTAGGAATAAAAGTGGTGATCTAGTGGGAAGGACGGTATCAGATTTTAGAAATTGGGGGAGAAGAAAAGAGGATATCATACAACGAATAACAACAATTCTTTTACATCGGAGGCGGGATGTAGGTTTATCAAATTGTCAAAGGATTGGTCACAGTGATTCAGATGAAACCCGAATCTTGAACGATGCTCTTGCGTTGTATTTACTGAGGTGGTTTGACCATTCCAAGGAGTCGAATTCTGGCATTCGATCAGTTTGTAGGATGATAAACATTTCGGCTCTGTGTAATATTAAGCATATATCTATGCATTTCCTCCGATATCTCGCTGTGGAGAAGTGTGGGGAAGAAGTCTCATATAACGCAGTATTTGATGTCCTCGGGGAAACTTGCAAGGACAGAAGAATTTTGGAAAATGTATATAGCATGTTTGTTTTTTCGTATATAGAGGAACAGATGATACAGGTAGCTCTAGAATTGGTTTGTCGAATGAAGCCGCTTAAGTTCTTCCCGTCAGTCAGGGTTGTTAGTACTCTTATTCGGATGCTGTCACAGTCAAAACAAATGGATTTGGCTTGGGAATTGTTCTTAGAAATGCAGAGTTGTGGAATGTATTTTGGTGCTGATACCATTAGTGTATTTATTCGTGAGTACTGTCTTGAAGGTAGTTTGGCATGTGCTTGTAAGCTGCTCTTTGAAATGAAGAATTATGGTTGTAAACCCGATGTTGTTGCATACACAATTGTGATTGATGCACTCTGCAAATGGTGTCTCCTAAAAGAGGCAACTTCTCTATTGTACAAAGCAATTCAAACTGGTCTCTCTTTTGATTCCGTTTCTATTAATTCAGTTATTGATGGTTACTGTAAAGCAGGACAAACTGTCGAAGCCATGAATCTTTGGAAGGTTTCTGGTTGTTCTCCAAACATTTTTGTGTACAATAGTTTTATGTCAGAGTTATGTACAAATGGTAATGTGATAGGAGCTGTTGAGCTATTTGATGAGATGACCATGTTGGGCATGCTTCCTGATTGTTTTAGCTACACTACCATCATAAATGGTTACTGTAAAGTTCAAAACATTCATCGAGCTCTTAAGTATTTTGGCGAAATGTTGAAGAAGGGGCTTAAACCCGTTTTTGCCACGTATACAGTACTGATTGATGGCTATTGTAAGGTAGGCGATGTGCAAGGGGCAGAGTATTTGTTTTTGCTGATGATAAAGGAGGGCCTGATGCCAGATGTAGTTACTTATAATGTGTTGATCGATGGACATATCAAGAAGAATCATATTGATATGGCTTTGAAGTGGTTAGATATGATGAGGATGGATGATGTTTCTCCTGACATTGCAACCTATAACATTCTTATCCATGGTCTTATCAAGAGAGGCTTTGTGAAAGAATCACAAGACCTCTTGGATGAACTCATTCAGCTGGGGCTTTCTCCTGACAACTTTACATTTACCAATGCCATTGATGGATTTGTTCAGGTGGGCAGCCTTCAGGAAGCATATCGTGTATGGTGTCACATGAGTGAGAATGGAATAAGACCTGATGTTGTTACTTGCACTACTCTCCTTAATGGTTTCTGTAAAACGGGACGCGTGCAGGAAGCGGAAGCTTTGTTTCAGAAGATGCTGGACACTGGGTTGAGACCTGACATAATATTGTACAACACCCTTGTAAAGGGGTTTTGCCGCCAAGGGAATCTAAATGATGCTTGGAAATTTGTGAATATGATGGCAGAAAATGGTATAATTCCAAACAATGTTACCTATCAGGCACTAGTGCATGGTTATGAGAAACATGGGGTTACAAATGCTTTAGAAGATGCTGCGATTAAGATACACCAATTATTACTAAAAAATGGTATTGATGTTGACAAGTCACAGTATGTGGATATGTTTGATTTGGGAGATGAAGGATGCTTGTAACACAAAGTGAACATTTTGCAATCTATATTGAGTATATTGGTTCAGTGCCAAATGCTAGTATTTCTAATCTAATAGCAGAATGCGATTTTTAGTCTACCTTGTCTAGCAGTTGAAAGGAGCTGGGGGCGGGTGAGCTTGTTGTGCTGATAATTGAGCTTGGAATCTGATATTCTATTAGCCCCAGTTACTATTTCAGGAGCTTCCAATTGTCATGTGCAAAAATGAGAAAAGAAAGATCTTATAATAGAGCTTGGTTTTAATTTAATTAAATCTCTTACAATGGCACTGAATTTTTGATGAACCTAAGACCAGAGATGAAAAGTTTTCAATATTCCTTTGACAATCCATAGGAGGCACGGAAGTGAACTGGAAAGGAAATGCTTCTAGTTCCCAGTCTTTCAATACTACAGAAGGTTTCTGGAGTTCTCTGGAGGCTCTGAAGAAGCAAGGAATGGCTTGATGATCAATACTATGGATTTTATCATGTAAGGACTGATATTTAGAGTCTGGATAGCTTGGGACCTAAGAAAGAGCCGCATTGAGCAAAAATCCTAAAATTCAGGGAGGAGCATTGGGGGTAGTTGTGCGCAGTGCATGTTGGACTGGCACCAACTCTGTTTGTGCTGTGGAGCGTTCAGGTACTTATCTCTCTCTCTCTCTCTATATATATATTTATTTATATATATATCTCCTCTGTTTTTCTTTGATAATACCAGTGGTACTTGTCACAAGTTTTTCCTGTCCGTGGCTTTGTGCTTCTGGGCCTCTATTGACTACCAGTGGTTCAAACTTGTGAAAATTCCAATGGATATTTTAGTCAGTTGTGGTTCTTTGGTTTGAGGTGGAATTAAAGTGGTAGTGCCCTTACTTACTATTTTGATATGATGGTGCATCCAGACGTATCCAAAAGAATGAAATTGCATTAGGGAAGCTATTATTCTTAAAGAACTATTGGAAGATGATAAACTTTGCAAGGTCCAAGAGGTGAGTCTATCTTGCGCTGAGTTAGTTCAGTACAGAATTCCTTTAACCTCTGTTTTTGTGTATTTTGCTCAGAAAATGTTTTATTTTCTTTTACTCTTTTTTTAGTTTGGGTTTGGTAATAATATATGGTCTCTGTAAGATGAAAGAAAAGGAAACCATAAAAAAGACGTGCTTGATGTGGCCTGTAGCGTTGGTGCTGCTGCTACTCCATTTTTTTTTTTTTTTTGAACTCTTATGTTGAGGGCACAAAACAATGGTAGGAGTTCTATGTACTCAATTGAAACAGAGCCAAACCACAACAAAAAATCCAATGTGATGAGTAGCATGGTCAATCATGCAACTAGTATCAGCTGTGTACTCTTCTTATGGTTTTCTCACGACTCCCATATGTGCCCATCTCACTATTCAATGAGATTCATCTGTTTACCTTCTCTCTGTTTAATAGCTTTGCTCTCTAGCGTCTTAAAAGTATGGGAGGGTTCTGGAAATGCTTTTAGTTTTTTAAAATTAAAATTTTATGGACCCTGTCTAATTCCTTCCTTTTGAAATTATAGTTAAATGATAACTTGATATGAATTTTTTTTTCAGGCTGCAGAAGGATCAAAATGTTTGTTCTGTCTATTCACCATTCTATGCTACCTTTCAAGACAGGTTAGTTTCTTTATAAACTGGTTTTTTCTTGGACTTGCTTTACAAGTTGAGCCACCTCTGACCACAGTTAATCTGGTTGACCCCACCATGATGTAGATCATGCACAACAGATGGAAAAAAAAAACAAAAACTATGACAAAAAATGATATTGATGGTTGGACATGGGTTTCAAATCAGACTTGTAGAAATTTCAGATATGGTAAGTTTAGCGGATGGCCCATTCTATGTCAGAGCCTACCCCATTTTAATGCTCCGGATCACCAAAATGTGAAACCCCACTGCCGCTACCATGATTATGTACATTTTTTTTCTTATTTGAGTTTCATGTATAATCCCATTTTTTACATTTTATTTTTCCTTTTCCCCTTTGGTGATATCACATCTTCTTTGATATTTGTATGTTGACTCAGATATTGTTATCAGTTCTTATACAGCCTACTTCCTTTTCCCCTTGTCTTCCCTGAAAAAGAGCCATTTCAAAGCTGGAAGGTACTCATTGCAGGGTTGAGTCATGCTACTAATAAAAAAGAAAAAAGAAAAAAAAATATTCTGGAAATAAAAAAAAAGTGACAGTGCCATAGAACTCCATTGAATCTTGGTTTTCATTTTTCGAGGAAAGTTAATATTGGAACCTTCATGCATTGATGCTAGTCTCCATGTGTTCATAATATTACTTGTTAATAACACTGATCAATTGATATAACATGGCCATAATAACTACCGTCAATGCAATTGATGCCACAGTGTCAAAGTTCTGGAAGTCCAAGTCAGCTGCTCAAGAATGGTAGATTTCATGGGCCTATAGCAGGGACCAAGCTGCACATTGCATGGAGTCTCATGACTTAGAAGAGGTCGCTGTGTCACCTAATGAAACCAACCTTTATCTACCATTGGACACCTTATGATAAAGCCATTGGAAAGATATGTTGATATGCAAAAAAAAAAAAAGTATGCCCCATCCACCTGTTTGCATTTGGGTTTATAGATTGAAGAGAGTGCTAAAGCCAGATCTGAATCACAATGCTTTTGTAAAATTTTCTCTTGATTTGGGTTTCATTTTGTATCACTTGTTATTGTCCCTTGCTTCTCCAAAGTGCCAATGAAGTGACAAGGCACAACATCTCTGTGATACTGCCAAATTAGGAGGGCATGGGTGATCAGTTTCATTCAAAATGTCTGGCTCTCTTTAAGTAGCAAATGCATTTTTATGTTACCAACATAGTTGAAGGAAAAAAATGCTGACAGGCAGAAATGCCAGTGTTGTCTATTCAAATTAATTGATCTAAAAATAGTTACATTAAATTATTTTTTAATATCTGATTTGTTGAGTATTTATTTTAGTGAAACTGGAAATTGCAATGTGAATTTCTGTATCTTTTCCAGCCTCTGTTTTTTATTTTTGTTACTGAAGTTTCAGTGACTCACTAATTTTTTGTTTGACTTGATGATATATTAGAAAAGTGAAAAAAAGGAAATAATCCACATTGGAGGATCAGATTGTTGTTAGTTTTGACTTCCAATATCCTTCGGGATTGGGATGAACATAATGAGAAATCCATGGTTCTCTGATTAAGGTTTTCAATTTCCCATTCACTGTGTTGTCTGTGGATGTTATGCTACTTTCATTGAATCCATTGTTTTTTAGACATTGACGCACCTGGCATTTAGATTTGCTCAATGGAAATGTTTGAGATGTTTATATCTTCTTGTACCACCTTTAACTCCTACCTTTAACTCTTTATTTTGATGCTTGAATTCTAGTTTGGAACTCTTACGACTTTGATCATTCAAGATATCATTATTTGAGAACTCTATACTAGATCTGTACAGAGTTGCTTTTCGTTGGAGCTTGGAATAAATTCTTATGGAAACTTGTGCCTTTAAGCAAAATTGTGCAAGTGATGCGCTGGCCCATTGCTGGGTTTGTGTTGTGCCATTTAATTTGCCCAATGAGTTAGCCATGTGATGTACTTCATCATATGTCAGTCAAAGGTCAAGAAAGCGAGGGTTGGGATTAGACAGGAATTAGCCATTAGAAAAAAAGTCACTAAACTAAATTATGAGTGTAATTTTATACAAAGTAGCTTTGGGCTACTCCATATTGCAAGGAAAAAGGTACTAATGATATAATGACAAAAACTTGATTTTTCAGGGCACAGTAATTCATTTGTACTAACATCAGCATTAAGATAACAATTCAAAAACCAATGGGATTAAACAAGCATTTCAGTTACTGGTTCTTTGCTATCAAATGAATTTGACTATCTATCCATTTCTATTCATTCTGGAATCTGCGGTGATTGGATTTGTGTTTAGCCTTGTTTGAAACTTTGGTGAGTGATTTTGGTTATGCTTGTACAGATTTGAGGATTATCAACTACACTTAAATTGTTCTCTAAATGCATTTTAGGTGTGAAAGATGGCAGTTTTTCTCTGTTTGCCATCCAATGAGGGTTTAGGGCCAAAGAATAGATGTGGCTGATAACTGGTTTACACAGCTGCTGTTTATTACTGCAGTAACTGCATTGTTTCTACATGTTATACTTTACATTAATTTTCAAGCATCAATGCAGATAATTTCCCCAAAACAAAGAATCCATTAAAAAAAACACTGACTGCTTTCCATAGGTGATTATTGATACCATTAAAAAAAAGGGTGATTATTACAGATATGACTTTGGGTTGCAATAGATGATCAATACAACACTTGTTGCAGTGAGACCCCAGAGGAGTGGTGTATGGGTTTGGGAGGTTTAAGGCATTTGTCTATTGGGAGCTTTTATCTGGACAGGCTTTGGACGGATGTGGTCTGCAACATTGTATCTGCAGATGAATTATGGTGCATCGAGCAAACTTGGTTAAGTAGTGCATGTTTTAGATACATGGGATTGTCTTTTATGGGGTCTCTCTCTCTCTCTCTCTCTCTCTTATGGGGTTTCTCTCTCTCTCTCTCTCTTCTCTCTCTCTCTCAACTTTGAAACTCTTTTTTGCTAATGATACAGCCTCTCGGTTTTCAATAGCATCAGCGCTTCTTCACTTTTATGTATTATTGTATTGTAATGTGAATTGCATTGCTACTTTAATTTTGGATTTCTGTATGTTGTGATTTTTGTATAGGGGCGTACATATTGGTGCTGATTTCTTTCATATTTATGATAGTATTAGCTCTTTTGTTGGGTTTTCATGGTATTGACATCTAATTTGGGGTAGAAGTCAATAATTTGCCTCATTTGGTGCATGAATTGGCAGGTTGACAAAAGCGAAGGGAAACTGCCGTTATCTATCACCATTCTTTGGCTAATTCACTTGCAAGGATCAAAATAGCGGTAGCGGATGGTGTCACGGTCGGTTGCCAAAACGCTATGTAGTGGTAGCGGGGCTTTGTAGCGGCGTAGCTGTGTAATTCAAAAAAATTATGAAAAAAATTTGAAAAAACTCCAGAAATTCCAAAAAATTGTAATGAGCTAGAATATGTGTTTGTTTTGCAAAAAAGCCTAAAATAAGGGGGCGTAATGGTCCCCTAAATGCATGATGTCCTGTATCGCTGTATAATTAAAAAATAATAGTATCAATCTTAATTTTCACATGATATCAAGAATCAAGATTCAAGTCTCAAAGTCAAGACTCAAGAGTCAGAGAGATTAGTCACTAGAGTTAGTGACTCAACAATCAACATTCAAAACAATAAATGACATAATAGATAATAACTTTATAAATAACATTGTACTTAAAGAGTTGAGATATGAGAGTTAATATAAAGTTGAGATTTGAGAAATGATTAGAGGAATACTTCTACCACCAAAAGTCATATTAATATGAACATAAAAAATTAAATAAATTCAAATAAACAAGAAAAAAAGTGCGATTCATTCATAGGATTCATAGATCTAACACTTGGGAGTAATTTCAAGTGATTTGGTTGGTGTTTCTTTAAGAAATAATTTTTTTAAAAAAATAAAAAAAATCCTAGAATAAAAAATAAATAATAAATAAATAAACCATAGATTTTTTTTTTCAGGGGGGGTTTGATCTATGAGAAACATAGATCTATCACAAGCCATTTTCAAGAGATTGATGAAGGAGAAAAGAGGAATATAGTCATAGATCTAAGAAAATCACATAAAAAATACCTTTTGACTCAAAAGAAGATGAATGATCTAGATTTGTAGATCTTAATATGTTTTTGGACTCTTGTTTCCTTTTATTTGAAGAAAGAGGAATGTAGGACCAAAAAACAGTGGAAAGGGAAAATGAAATATGGAGACATGAGTGAAAAATATAGAAAAATGGGCGTTAGGGCATTTAAATAGGCAAAGCAGGAAAATAGCGGCTATAACGGGAAAATAGCGGCCGTAGTTGCCGCTATTTTCCCGTAGTGGTCGCCACGCCCCGCTACGCTAACACCTCCATAGCATGGCGGTGCTGGCTGCTACGGCCGATATAGCGGCTGCTACGCTATTTTATTCCTTGTTCACTTGCATCTGGTTTTCAAGTTTGAATTGGACGAATTGCTTTTTTTTTTTTTTTTTGTCATAACAAGAAGTTGGTTAGATGTTTTGGAAGTGGTTACTAATTTGTATACTTCTCGTGAGATAGTTATCTTTTCGCACTTTATTATTGCGGCTAGAGAGGGATGAAGAATTCATTTTTGTACTGGATCCTGATCTGAATTTGATTGGCATGGGATGAGTCTGCCTTCAGCTCCAGATCTGACAGGGCTCATTATGAATATCTTAGAGGCCTAATATAGTTTTGTTTAGTGTATAAGTAGGTCTCTTAAAATGTGAATGTGATTTTAGCTCAGATGATGCTCAAAACAGCAATATGACCCAAGCTTTTATACTCTTAAAATGATCTCTTTGCACAGTCCAGGTCTGAATCGCCGAAAAGGAAATAGATGGACGCTTCCAAATCCTATATGCATGAGCCTGGACCTGGATCGGTACAGATTACAAAGCATCAGTGTGATACCCGCATACCATCCATATGTATTGGTCTCTTGGAGGCCTATGTGCCCAGCAATTTGGTTTTAGAAACCAAAAAAAAAAAAACATGTCTTAGGGTGATACGGAATATAGGTGTATCACCCTGACCCATATGCAGTATGTATTGGCAACCAATACTTTTTACACCAGGATGTGTATTGGTTGTATCAACTGATGCATCCAGTAACCATGTTTTACAATGTAAAAGTATGCATGCCCAAGCTCACATTCACAGGCAGTCTTGAGCACACTAAACACCGGATGACCACCTATATTGTGCGGTGTTCATTTATTTATTTACAAAACAATGACAAAAACCCTGATAAATAAGAATTGTCACTTTCTAGACGCATAATCCACCTATGATCAATCCATTTCCTTCACAAATACTTAACCTCTAAGTTGGCACGAGTCCTAGTTTTTGAAACTGTGATCTAAACGCAACTCACCAGGATTTTTATCCCTCGGCGGGCATCAAAGAGTGAGCCGTGGTCAGCTTAATTTGTGGGTTCTCCTCTTACATTGTGGGGTACTGCTGATGGAGATGTTTTGGGCCCTGCATTCGAGCCTGCTCATAGGGGCGGGACCTTTTTTTGGGCCTAAAAAGCCTGAACCGGTTTTAACCTTTTTTTAGTCAGGATTTTGGAATAACCTCTTTGTATGTGGATTTTTTGGCCATCGGGGATTCTGAGAAGGCTGCCGAGCAGGCTTTTTTTTTCTCTTTTTGTAGTGGGTCTGGGTGCTCTTTCCTTGACAATCTGCAGGTGCTATCATAGAAGATTTAGATAGGCAAAGGAAGGTCTTTAATTCTCTTCCTCTTCTGAGGAAGAAATTGAACAGGCTGAGAAGGTCTGCTCGTGGCAGCTCAACCAAAATTTGGTTAGGTGTAACAAGGTGGACCTTTTGATTCTTCAGGAGACCAAGATTCGCAAGGGAGAGGTAGCTATGAACATGATTGGTCCACTAGTGACATGGGACCTTGATTGGTCCATTCATGCTCATAGCTAGGCAAAAGCCTCAAGGATCCTGATTCATTCAGTTTACTACCGAGAAGGTGAATTGGGGTCCAAGGGCTTTTAAGTTTGAGAATTGTTTCACATAGGAATAAGTATTTTCTTATGTTGGTCAGAGATTGGTGGGCCCAGTTGGATTGCCATGCTTTTGCAGGCTTCAGACTCGTGAAAAAATTGCAGTTTCTTAAACGTAAGATTTGAGGAATGGAATATATAAGTCTGCGGAAGGTTGGATCAATTCGGGACCTTGATCTCTAGGGAGTGAGAAGGGTGGGACTCAGTGGTGTAAGAAAGGGAGCTGAATGAAGGAGGGTGGAGAAGGTCAAAGCTTCTAGGCAGTTGTGGAGCCCGATCAATCGATAGAAACTTCTTGGAGGCTGAAGTTTAGAGCTCTTTGGTTTAAAGAGGGGGATAAAACTACTAAGGTTTGTTTCGCAGGATTACAAATGCTAGGAAGAAGATTAATTTCATTAGAAGGATTCAGACTAGGCAAGGTTTCACTAGTGTTCCAGAGGCTGCTGCCTCTTGTAATAACCTGAATTATGCAAGTGGGATAACTGGGCCTAGAAAAGCCCAGTTTCGACCATTCCAGTACATAACTGGATTGGTTAACTGGGCCTAGAAAATCCCAGTTTCGACCAGTCCAGTACATAACTGGACTGGGTTGCTGGGCCACAACTTTTAGGTCCTTATTAGGTACAAACTTGTGATCCAAACCCACTTAGTTGTAACTCTACAGCTTTCCAAGGATGGCTCCTTGTTTCCACCAATAGGTATGACTCTTGGTTTTCCCTAGTTGACTTCTTAAAACCCCACCAATAGACATGAGTTTTGAATTTCCTAGATGACCTTTCAACAAGGTTCATTTGGACGTCCAATCCTCTATATACAGAGGATTCAGCTCTTTTCTTTGGTAGCTTTTCATGAAGAACAGAAAGCTAATATAGTGATATTTGGAAAAATAGAAGCAGGAAATTTCAACAAGGAGCATTAGCCTGGTGAATGTCTGATTTGAAGTCCTTCATTACATATACCAGGTGAGCAGAATCTCTTATATACTCAGTTGAATATTTTGCTATCAAGAAAATGACCTTTACAAATCATAGTATTGAATGAAAACTAGTGTAAACATAGACAAGTTTCTGTTGATATGTTCATTGTCTTGAGAATAAACTACTGAGATGAATTTTACTATGAATTGGGCCAAAAAGAGTCCTTGATATTAACATTCAGATTTGTACGGAGGGAATTACAGGGCTGTCCACATTACTGTAATAAGAAACAAAAGTTTAAACTTATTATATTTTGTGTAGATGATTGGTTAATTGATTCCTATGATTAGTGTACCCTTTAAAGACTGTTTTTATCATACAATGTGATGGTCGAACGAATTAAAATGATTCTGAACTAGGTACAGTACCAGCTTTGGTTTTGAAAGGAAGCTTGAATGTTTGTGAATTTTGGGCTTATGTGGCTCACTGATTTTGGATCTTGACCTTACATCTGAAAGAGGGCTGTTGGGTGACCATAAGAATAATGGATCTATTGGGATTGAACCACTGGGGCTTTCTTTCTAAAAGGGGCTAGGTGTGAGGCCCTTCTTAGTCTATGTTTTCGTTAAAATTTTTTTTTTGAACGAAACTATTCAGCTGTCATAAGATAGTCCTGTTTGAGATATTTCTTTATTTTTGCTGATTGTTTATCATAAATACATACTCTAATTAAAATCATGAAAGCCTCTGAGTCCGAAGAATTATTAATCTCTTCTCTAGAGTGGTCTCTTTAATTATAAGAGTTGACAAAACTATGCATACTACTATAAGAATTAATTAGAGCTGTTAGCTTCCTGGCTGATAATTGACTGTGAGATATTCTGTTTACGTAATGTCATGTGAAGTGCTAAGAGTATTATAGGAAAGCTCCTTAATAAATGTAGTAAGAATATATGATCAGATAGTTAGTAATTCTGTGAATAGTTTTCAATTCCGGCATTATCTGCCATTATGATACTGTTTGATATTTTACCATTCACTATAATAATATATTTCTGAGTTTATAATCCATGCTTGATATCATTAACAAAATTATTGTTGTTGTGAATAATTAATGACAAATTCTGGGGTACTTGAATAGAATGATTGGTTTAAGAATATGATGTGTTTTTTAAACTGATTAGGACATCAAATATTCGGTCAATGCCACATATTCATTATACCGATAACGATTTGTAGTGGTGCAAGAATTCAATACGAAGTATGTGGGATTGATGAAGACTAAATGTGATGATCCTTATTAAGAAACCTTGAACTAAAATGAAAACTACATTGCTATGCTGATATTGAATCAATCTCCGAACAACGAAGGGTAACAGTCTTGTCACGATATGAATATGAATTCCCTTGTTCAACAACTATTATGAATCAAATGGGTGACAGTCTTGTCACGACATGAATTTGAATCCCCTTGTTCAACAACTATTATGAATTAAATGGGTGACAGTCTTGTTACGACATGAATATGAATCCCCTTGTTCAACAACTATTATGAATCAAATGGGTGACAGTCTTGTCACGACATGAATTTGCATCCCTTTGTTCAACAACTATTATGAATTAAATGGGTAACAGTTTTGTTACGACATAAATATGAATCCTCCTTGTTTAATCAATTACTATGAACTAAGAATGGTGACAATTTTGTCACGACAAGAATATGAACTCCCTTATGATAGTGTAAAACAATAAACATGGTGATTCATTACACTATGTTTTTAAATATGATTATGAACTCTCTTTTCGAGGAAAGCCTATGAACTTTTCTTTTAAAAAGAGCCTATAAATACTTTGTATCATGGGATGATGCAGTTTATTTTTTTTTATGTATAATAGTTTTCTTTGAATTAGAAATTCTACTCATCAGTATTACTGACCAGTGGTTTGCCCCACTACAGGTAATGCATTTGTGATGGGGCAAGAGAGCGGCGGTGATCAACCTATAGACTTTGGCATACACCACTAATTGAGAGATCAAAAAAAAAAAAAAAAAAACATCCTAGAATTTAGAAGGACCTTAGAAGGGACGAGTCCTCATTGTGGAACATCCTCTTGTAATTAACTTGAAAGATTGTCTGTTCTAGCTTATCCTTAAAGACTTATATTGATTTTGATATTGAGATTTAAATATTTATCTTATGCTTGGACCGATGCTCTTGGAATTTACTTTATGAATGTTATTATATTATAAATTATAATCATACTAACAACTTAAGAATATGAAGAGTTCCAGATTCTTGGGTTGTTACACCTCTTTTGAGGAGTTTTATGTTAGTGATGAATTTTTTCCTCCATTAGTGATAGCTTGAGGGTTCGGTTTCATTAATATGATTCCAGAATTTCATATCGAAGACCAAGTAAGGAGATTAATACTACAATGTTTTACTCTTATTCCTAAAAGTCCTAATCCAGTGGAGCTTAGCTATTTCAAAACTATTACCCTATTAGGCTGCACTTATAAGTTAGAAAAAACAATTTTCGTATAGGTTTGTCACAACCCGAGCCCAGGAGATCGGGGGTTACTTAAAACCTAACCAAGGACACACGTACTCTGGTGCCTATGCACTTAGACCCAGTCCAGGTGCACACGCACAAGGAAAATTCACACGTGCAAATACATGTACGCGGAAGCTATAGGTATTAAGACATAACACCAGAAATACTGTAAAACAAAACGATTGATATACACAAGATCAAATAAAGTCAGAGTGATACAAAATGAATCAAAATACACATAAATCCCAAAATCCAAAGGATCCCAAAATTGGGGAAGACATATATGTATGTATGTAGTCGTCGCGCTCCGGCGGAGGGATCACATCCACTCCTCTAATCCTGATGGGGCATCTGGGGTTTCCCTTGGAGTTTGATTGATCGACGAAGGGTCGGTCAAGGGATCTAAGCCTGCAACACCAAGGACAACTCATGAATACGATAATTCAGTAAAGTATAAGCAATAACAAGTTAACACATGTTGTATCTAATAGAATAAGTGATAATAAATAAATCATAGCATTTCAATTTCGTATACTAAGCAGTAGTGCATTCAAATGAAATATGCTCTCAGAATCAATGATTACATAACATGTACTTACGAGGTGGCTAATACATTTGCCCTATACTCTCTTGTCAGGGACACACATATTGAGAACACTATCGACCGAATCAGGGTATGAATGGGTTTTGGGTTCTTAGGATTCGGAAGCCCCAAGACATAACTCACTGTAGAGAGGACATATTAACTACGCCAAATTCAACTCCGTCGGGTATCCTAAAACTGAGGCTGAGTAGTGCATGACTATAAGGAATCAAACATAAAATGGAATTGGAGTGAACCGTGCATATCATAACGCATATATCGTGCATACTAATCATACATACATCTCTATTCAACTTATACGTGAAAGACTCTAGATCCTACAAATCGAACTGACCATATCATAAGACATAACAATGATATTACAAACAAATCATATCAAAGAGTGGAGGTCAATAATCGTATACAAAATGCCATGCAATACAATATTCAACCAAATCAAGATCATTTACTAGCTAACCCTATTCTAGTTATCCAGTATTTCCTGATGTAGTTTTAAGTTATCCGATGTACCGTTGTCTAGTGTTGCATTATATCATGAATGTGCATCGAAGTCCCTTAAACTAACACCCATGGGGAGGTGCTTGACAACTTGATAATGTACATGAATTAGTCTCAGCCCTCGAGATCATTCATGCGATTCTATCTTATTCCATTAGGCAAGTCAGGTTGCCTACATTCTAATTCAAGGGTCCTACAAGGTCTCTTCAATCCATATCTTTCTTACTTTTCAAAGGTCTTACGGCTTAGCCGTGGGTCACCTTTCGGCTTAGCCGTAGGCATCTTACGGCTTAGCCGTAACATGCACGCGGCTCAGCAGTGGTTCCCCTTACTATTCATCTGCATTTTCAGCTTAGCCCTATTGTTGTTTTACGGCTTAGCCACGGTGAAGGTACGACTTAGCTGTAGAATGCCTCACAGCTTAGCTGTGGCTGAATCGTAAAAGGTATGCAAAAGTGTTAACTCTCAGTTATTCCAAATACTGCAACCCTGTATTGATCTACAGCTGGGTCACAGCTAAACTACGGCTTAGCCGTAGTACATTATACAGCTTAGCCCTGGCCTTACCATAGAAGCAATCTGGTTTTGTAGGTTTCTGGACTCTGAGCCGTAGGCAGTTTATGGTTTAGCCGTGACTGCACAGGGTCGTTTTCCTGAACCTGTTATAGAAGCAACTGAACGTATACAAGAATGGCAAATCCACATCAAATAGATGAAAACTGATACAAATTGGGCTGTATGTAACACTCCGACCCCGCTTGACCTTGTTTAGCGGTTAATTAATCTTGTTTTCGTCGCTAATTGTGTTTTGTTTGAGTTTTGTTTTCGTCGCGGGTCATGGATAGGTAGTTGGGTTGAGTTTGACCTGGATTAAGTAGACCAAGCCCTTTTTCGTAATTTTAGCTTTTCTTAGACATGGTCATTTTTGCATCATCTTGATGTCAACACGTGTCTTTCGTTGAGCTCGTCAACTTTCGTAACTACGTCGTTTGCAAACGATGTCGTGTGATTCCATTGGACCAGGATTTGACTCAAACTGAAAATAGAATTCTAACTTGGACTTCACTGTAATTTGGACTTCCCCATTAGCTTATATAACTTCATACCATCGACAAGTTCGTTTTCTCTCTCTCATTTTCCTCTCACTGTTCACGTGGAATAATTCTCTCTCCCTGCTGAGTTCTCTTCTCCATCGATCAAGCTCAATTGAGGGGTTTTGGTTCTTTGCAAGCCCTATTGTGTTGATTGTGAGGTGAGTTGGGAATCCTTCCATCTCTCTCTCATCTCCTTCCTTTATTTCTCCTCCTTCTTATTTCCCTATTGCATGACGTGTCTGTGCATTGAGATTCCTTCCATTTCTCATGCATGCATGTTGTTTGGTTGGTGTTAGGTTGTGTTTGGACCCAAGGACATCAGTTGTGTAATTGAATTCAAATTGAGGCAAGTATAACCATAACCTGTAAGAACCCATGTTGGTATACATTTGATTTTGGTTAGTTCACATGAATTTGTATGGAAAAATGTGTTTACAGCCCATTTGAGTACTACTTTATTTATCCCTTTGCAATTCTGATAACTTCACAGGATTTCTGTACGTGATTCAGAACCTTTATTTCGTGCATGTACTGCTAAGCCGTATGCCACTTACGGCTTAAAGTCCAAAGAGGGTAAAAATCTAGTTTTCCTCTACGGCTAGGGCACGGCTAAGCCGTGTATTGCACTACGGCTATGCCGAACCCCAGCCGTGGCCCAGCCGTAGATCAATACAGGGTGCATTTTTCTGGATTAACTGAGAGCAACCAAATTGACAGACCTTCTACGGCCCAACCACGGCTAAGCTGTAGAACACACATGGCTAAGTCGTAGCACACACACAGCTGAGCCGTATCCACACTAGAATAATGAAGAACAAGGATAGGTGTAAGGGAAAGACCGATATGGCCTTCATGATAGAATGTAGAGCACCTAGACCTGCCCAACGGAATGTGATACAATGCGTTAATGATCTCGAGGGCTGCGAATCATTCATGTTCATTATCCGGATGTTAAGCACCTCCCCATGAGTGTTGGTTTAAGGGACTTCGTGCACCGCCGATTCAATGCAACACTAGACAACGGTGCATCGGATAACCAAAACTACATCATCATGCACGGTTAGAAACACCGGATAATTAGATTAGAATTGGCTTGTAAATAAAAATGATTCGATTTCGCATGATTTGTTGCATGACATGTTGCATTCGATCATTGATCTCTACTATCTGATATCTTGTGTTCCGTTACATTCACATTGTAATTCTTTACCTTGAGTATGCATGTATAATATATTCACAGATATGCACGTATGATATGTTGTCACGATCTACTCAGGGTTTTCATGATTGACTCTGTATGGTCAGGCACTACTTAGCCTCAGCCTTAGGATCCCGACGGGGTGAATTTGGTATAGTTTACATGGCCTTGCTGCAGTAAGGAAACGTCTTGGGGAACTGGACCCCAGGAAACCGAGACCCATTGTACCCTGGCCCGGACAATGGTGTTCTTTGCACCATATAAGATCCCTCTTTTGGGAGCATATGGCAATGTAGTAGCCACTAGTTATGTACACTGCATGTATCCATTGATTCGCATAGCATAGTTCCTTCTTGCAGGACAGCCTAGTATACGAAATTGCCTTATTTAATATACATGACGTTCTTTATTCTATTAGACACAGCATGCGTTAACTTGCTATGGTTTATACTTTGCTGAATCGTCGTATTCACAGTTGTTTTTGGTGTTGCAGGCCCAGATACCCCTGCCGACCCCTCGCCGGTCGGCCAGACTCCAGACGAGACCCCCGAGGTCCCATCAGCGTTCTTGACATGCATGGCATTGGAGTCTTGTTTCTTGTTTTGTAGACTTTCACACTTGTGTACATGTCATGATTGTATATATTATTTTGTTCATTTTGTAAAACCTTCACATGTAATTATGTCAGTTCCTTATTGTATTCTCTTTTTACACAGTTAGTTTGTTGTTTCTGATATTTACAGCTTCTGCGTACATGTTTGGCACGTGTGAATGTTCTCTTGTGCGTGTGCATTTAGACTCGGTCTACGTGTACATGCACGGGAATACGTGTGTCATTAGGTTTGGCTTTTGCTAACCCCCGAACCCTAGGCTCGGGTTGTGACACTGTATCCATACTTCACATGCAGGATTACAAAAATTATTCAAAATCAAATATTTACCAACATGGGTTTATACAAATCATGCTTATACTTGCCTCAAATGATCTTTAATATGAGATTTGTTGTCCTTGGGCTCAAATTCACCGTTTAAACACGCTTCTAATCCCCCATTCATGCAGAGAAAGGAAGAAAGAAAAGAGAACATGAGAGCATGTGAAAAAAATGACGTAAAGATGAAAAAAAGAGGAAAATCAAAACCCGAAGCTTACCTTAATCCAACCACACAAGCAAGAATTCAAAGGTATAAGTGCACAAGATCCCTTTTCCTTGGCTTGACCGAGAAGAAAGAAAGAAGAAGAAACGGAAGGAAAGAACGTTGAATGAGAAAAGAAGTCGGTGTACAAGTGTTATATAAGATAAAGATTAGCCAAATTGCAAGGAAGTCCGATAGTTAGCATTATTTACATTTTGAGGCAAATGACAGTCCAATGGAAACGAATGACGTCTTTCGTGAACGGGGTAGTTACAGATGTTAATGAGCTCAACAAAAGACACATGTTGACGCCAAGATGATGCATGAATGACGACATCTTACAAAATCTAAAATTATGAAAAAGGGCTTATGTCTACCTAAACCAGGTTAAACTCAACTCAACTACCTATCTATAACCCGGAGCAAAACAAAAACAAAGTCAAAACAAAATTATCAACTAAATCATTGTTAATCAGTCGCTAAACGGGATTAACTTGGGGCGGAGTGTTACAAGGTTGAAGAGCGCAACGCTATTTATCATAGGCCCTTTCCAAGGAGCTTCATGCAAGGTAGGCAAATCCTTGATGAGGTTTTGATTGCTAATGAGATTATTGATTCTAGAAAGAACTCAAAGAAAGTGAGGGTCATCTTCGAAGTAGACATGGAAAAGGTGTATGATCATGTAGAGTGGAGCTTTGTGGATAACATGCTTTGGAGGATTGGCTTTGGTAGGAAGTGGTGGGCTTGGATTCAGTGCATCTCATCATCCTCTCTCTCTGTGTTGGTGAATGGTTTGCTGTCTCAGTTATTCAAAGCATCTCAGGGCTAAGATGGGTGATCTTCTCTCACCTTTTTTATTGACCATGGTTGTAGAGGCTTTGAGTGCTTTGCTTTTGAAGGCAAAAGGAGGTCGATTCATTAGTGATTTTGAGGTCGATGAAGGCAAGGAGACCATTACTCATCTGCACTATTCTCTTTAGTTCCTCAAAGTAGGAAGAGATGGTGGTATTGAGAAGGATTCTTAGATGTTCTAAGCTTGTCTCTCGCTTGAAGATCAACTTATTAAAGAGCATGTTGGTGGGGTTGGAGTGTCCCTTAGAAGTTGTTCAGTCCATAGCTAGTAATTTTCAGTGCAAGGTGGGGGTTACTAAGAAGGTGGGGTGCTGCCTTCTCTAAACCTCGGGTTACCCTTTGCCACTCCAAATCTAAAGCAATGTGGGATGAGAAACTTGAGTGAAATTGTCTATGTGGAAGAGAAATTGTCTTTCTTTACGAGACAGAGTTACCTTGATCAAAGCTTCCTTATAAAATCATCCAGTATGCTATATATCTCTTTTCTTGACGCCTTTAGTGGTTAGAGAGAGGTTGGATTGTTTGAGACGGAAGTTTTTTATGGGAAGGTAGTGGCGACAAGAAAAGATTGCATCTTATGAATTGAGATAATGTGGCCAAACCCAAAGTGGCAAGGGTCTAGGTTTAGCCAATCTAGAGTTTAAAAACTGGTCCATGTTAGCTAAGTGGTTATGGTGGTTTGAGGAAGAGAGGGAGGTTGTGTGGAAAAGAATTGTCATGGCAAAATATGGTGAGGAGGAAGGTGGTTGGCTTCTAGAATTGTTTTCAACAAAATGTCCTGGGTTCAAGATTGTTATGTAGGGGATAGGGGGTTTTTGTCATGGGTGGTGCCTTTTAGGCATTCTTTGTGTCAGTCTGAGGAGTCGGAATTTGGGTCCGTAGCAACTCTTCTTTAGATAGGCCTAATGGCACATGTGTAGAGCCCAAGATAGTTCAGGACTTATTTCCAATTTTATTATTGAATTGTAATTAGGTTATATTTCATATTTAATTTCCTAAATCAGATTGTAATTTTGCTTTCCTAGTTTGTTTAGGTTTCGTAGCCCCTAAGATTTGCTTTCTCGTTTCCATGACATTGTAGACGTGGAATATTCTGAGAGATTTGGTTAATAGTTTTCCATTGAGATGCATCCTCATTTATGGTCTCTCATGTTGATGTGTCTGAAGACATATGCTTCGGCACTTCCACTTGTGAGTCTTCTTTTTAGTGTTTTTCTTTGCAAGGGTGATACAGATAGTTGCATTTGGAAACCTTATTCCTCTAGACCTTTTCTTCGAAGTCCCCTCTGAGGCTTTTAGAGACAGAGCCAAATCACTGGTCGCTCTTGTTTGGCCCTCCCTAGAGTGAAGTTGTTTAGTTGGTTTGTTGTTTCTAAGGAATCTACAGCAGATAATCTTAGGACAAATGATATTTTTGATTGGTTCTTGCTATGTGGCAAAAGGAGAGGGAGATGGTTGATCACCTATTCTTTACATTGCATGTTCTCTTTTCTGTGGTGTTTTTCCTTAGGCAGTGTGATGTGCTTTGGTGCTCTTCAACTACGTTGTTAAGGATGACTGAGGCATGGGAGTGGTCTCCTTTCTTTACTTGTGGGGCGGTTCCATGAAAGCTCATTCTATATATGCTATTCTGTGGTCTATTTGAAGGAAAAGAAATGACAAATTCTGTGGTCTATTTGAAGGAAAAGAAATGACCGTCATTTTCATCAATATTAGTGGATGGTGTTGTACATTTGGCGTGGCGTTGGATAGCAAAGTGAGCCTCTAGCGGGGAAGAGTTCCATAGCCTTAGGTTAATGGTATTATGTATAATTGGGAGGCTTCTCTTTGTTGTGTGTTTCAGAAAGAAAGCATTTGCATGTCTTGGTCCTCCCCTTGGGCAAGGGAGTTAAAGTTCAATGTTGATGGGGCTGCGAAGGCAAAACCAGTGCCGAAGGAGTTGGAGAGCATTTGGAGTCTCTGCAATAGTGATGTTGTTATTCTTGCCTTGTTTTCTAAGTGTGAGGGTCACAACGAGTGTAATGAAGTGAAGGTGTTGGCTATCTGGGAAGCACTTCGCATATTCACCTTCTCTTCTTTGAGTTTTTAGTTGCAGAAAGTGATTATTTAAACTCTATTTCTTAGTTGCTGAGGGCCATATTCCTGTGAAGATTTCAAATTTCCTTTTGGTGTTGGTTTTCTTTGTACTGTTTTCATTCTTTTTAGTTTATTCTTTCGTTACTGAAAAAAAAAAAAAATAATAATAATCCATTTCCCTTTCAAATACTTAACCTTTACGTTGGCACTAGTTCTAGTTCTTGATACTGATCCAAACATAACTCGCCAGGGTTTTTATCATAATAAATTTTAGATTTGTGGCTTTTGGGGTTGGAAGAGCTAAAATCAATGGCTAAAATCATTTGATTGGACTAATATTTAGGATACTGACTAATCCACATCCGAGCGATCCATCCCATCTCCTATGATTGTCATGAAGACAGAGGCTGGACTTGTACTTGGGAGATCCATCTTCATTAATTCACCGATGAATTATTTCTAAACAAATGATAAAAGTTATTTCAAAATGTCATAATCTATTTAGAATGTAAAAAAGAACAAAAAATAAACTTATAAAATAACATTTCATGATGAGAATCCTTACGCATTTTGAGAATAGTCAATCTACAAGTAAGCACATAACTATAAACAACACAAGTTATCGATGCGCTTAAAACCAAGTAAACTTTTTAAAATTTGCAGAGAGCCTGTCTGGCGGAAAACATTTTATAGTAGTGTAAGGACTGATGTGCACACATTATAGGGCATATGTTCTTTAAAAAGATTGCAAATTCTTTAAATTTCTCTTTTTTCAGTTTTTCTTTCAGATTTTCAACCCTTTTTTTATTATCAAAATCACACCAATTACAGGACTGACTGATACATATCACTGATAGCCAATACACACGTTGTTCTTTCCTGGCTCACACAGGTTCTGATACCAGTACCTTTGAAATTTGAACCCTGGCTGCGCTGCCAGAGCTTGCCAAGATGGAGGTAGTTTATTTTTATTTTTATTTATTTTAGGTTATGGGAGAGAATAATGGAACAAAGACTAAAAAAGAAGACCAAGATTTCTGAAAATCAATTTGTTTGTATGCCAGAGAGATCAATTATAGAAGCTATCTTTTCACTTAAGTAATTATTGAAAAAATACCGAGCAAAGAGGAAAAATCTACATATGGTCTTTATCGATTTGGAAAGAGCCCATAATAGGGTACCGAAGAATTTAATTTGGTGGGTCTTAAAAAAAATAAATGTCCCCAGAGGTTACATTGAATATTTTAAGGATATGTACGAAGGAGCAATAATAAATGTGAGAACCACATGTGGATAAACTGGTGGATTTCCCGTGACTATAGATTTACATCAGGGATCAACCTTAAAACCCTTATCTCTATGCATTAATTATAAATGAGTTAATTGTGCATATTCAAGAAGAAGTACCGTGGTGTATGTTATTTGCAGATGATATAGTATTGGTGGATGAAGCAAGAGAGGGAGTAAATGCAAAGCTTAAGAGATAACGGGGGGCATTAGAATATAAAGGTTTTAAAATAAGTCGTACAAAGATAGAATATATGGATTGCAACTTCAGTGGATATATACAAAGTGTTGAAATCACTGTCAAAATTAAAACGCATGAGATACCATGTAGAGATTCTTTTTGGTACCTAGGCTCGATGATTAGTAAGGATGGGGAGATTAACAAAGATGTGGAGCATATGATAAAAGCTGGATGGCTGAAGCGGAGATTAGCTTCGGGAGTGCTTTGTGACAGACGAATGCGAACGAAATTGAAAGGCAAATTTTGCAGGACAGTGGTTAGACTAACTATGATATATGAAGCAGAATGTTGGCCAATCAAGAAGACGCATATTCATAAGATGGATGCAGTGGAAATGAGAATGCTTAGGTGGATGTGTGGTAAAACTAGGAAAGCTAAAATTAAAAATGAGCGCTTTCGAGAACATTTAGGGATAGCACCAATAGGAGATAAGATTAGAGAAATCCGTTTAAGATGATTTGAGCATGTTGAGCGTAGGCCAATAATGGCACCGGTGAGAAAAAGTTTGGATATATAGGTGGAGGGCCCATCAAGAGGTAGGGACAGGCCGAAGAAAATATGAATAAAAGTCATTAATTCAGATTTGAAGAAGTTTCACTCATCGAAAGATTTAACTCAAAATAGAACGGAATGAAAAAATAGAATTCATGTAATCGACCCAACATGGTTGGAATAAGGCTTTGATGAAGATGATGATGATGATGATGATGATGATGATGATTAGGTTTCCCCAACCAAGGGGGCTGGGACCGATGAGAACACCCTTAGATGATGGAGAGAGCCCCCACACACAATAGAAGAAAACCCCCGCACACGTAGGGAGAGGGTGCCTGCACATGCTAAAAGAGAGAGCCCACACACATGGAAAGAGGCCAACTAGCCCCTAGTTCTCAAGAGGAAAGCAATATTAGATCAACATTTAAGCAGGGAAGCAATTTTATTAACAAATCCAAAATGCCGGTTGCTTTCTAGAAACGTTTGATACCGTACAAATTTCTTTGTCCTCGTTCAAATTGATGATTTATACACTGGGAGGATGGTTGGGTCAAGCAATATATCAAGTGCCGTAAAAGAACGAGGAAAGAGCTCAACAACCATGTCTGTTCCTGCATTTTCGAGCATACTTTGATTTTGTGCCACCTGCGCAATCCAATATGATCAATCAATGGTCTAAGCTGGCAATAAATAGAAAAGAAATCTTCACCTAGTGCAACTCTTCCCATGTCCATGTCCGCACAATACGACATGTGTAAGCAATAATGCATTTTTACATGAACATGCATAAATCCATATATAATTACTTGAGGACATATCATGTATTACATTTGACCTTAACGTTCTGTAGGAATTTAAGTTTTTATAGGAATCCTTTCATACTCTGTAGGGTGATCCATAGGAATGCACACAGCATAGCATGCTCTACAGCCATTGATACGTAGGTCCCATCATGATGAAACACAACATTAAAAATTTAATAGAAAGGATGATTCTAATTGCCTGATCGATGACCAGTAAAGTGACAGCATGGAAAACAGTGAATGGTCCAGAAAATTTTCATTTTTTATCTGGAAACACTCAACTCATGCAATGCAAGCACTATACAAGTCCCTAACCCACAAAGCAATAACCGGGGGCCAATCCTTGGTTATCCCATGGAAAGGGAGATGCCTTACCACTGGTCAATCATTTACCAAGTATCAATGGTCCAGATTTAATAAGAAAGTTCTATTAATTGGAGCGTTATCCACTAAACCCAATTTTTGCATAGATGTTCAAGTTAAGTTAGACAGTCTGGACAAATATGCCACTTGTAGAGGTCGTAGAATCACACTGCCACTATTGATGTATATTCCAGGGAATGTTTAAATAGACAAATCCATCCGTCACAATCAAGATGCAAAAAGGACAAATAAAACAACAATGATGATGTACCTTATTTGGTTTTTCAAAAGAGTTTTCATCCATCAAATTGTTGGATGTCAGTACAGTCTTGTTTGATCCAACCGGCTTGATGTAGTTTGAATCCAAACCAGTAATGGAAATCGTAAGATTCACACTGTCACTCCCAAAGTTAACTATCTGCATGAACATATCATTGTGGTCAGTAATGCAAAGTGAAAACCACCGTAAGTCCGTAACTCATTCAACACAAAATGAGAAAGGGCTTGTTTGCCTTGTTGTATTGAATTACTAGGAATTTTATAGTAAAGTGGATTCTAAGAAGACTATTAAAGTGGTGGAGTGAAGGATGTAAGGCAGAAATATGAATAGTACCATCACCTTCCTACGATCTGATAGACTAGGTTGATGGCTGGTAACCATTTCATATCAAAGATGATGCTATTTAATAGACCTTTGTGGGATCTTCACTTGACTCTTTCACAATTATCTCTCTAAGAAATTATCAACCTTTACTCCAATATTAGCCCTCGATACGAAGACATAGATAGAATTGCTAGGCATTCGACACCCGATTAAAGAAGAGGGCCAAAGGCAATTTAGAAATGATGATTTTGTGAAGAATAAGAGAGGTAGGGACAAAACAGGAAAATTACAGCTTGAAAAAAAAGCATAGGAATTTCATCAGTTCCTAGTTATCCATGCATCATAGGAATCATCTAGTTCGACAGATGTGCTCAGAGCTACTAGTGCACAGTTGTAGTTCGATAGAGATTTCTTGGTTACTCCCTATTTAACTGAATTGATCAGGTAGGGTTGTGCTCAGTCGAAGTTTGAGAGGGGTTTCTTGAACCAACTGGCTAGGGTCATGTACAGTTGAAGTTCGACAGGGATTTCCTGGTTACTCCCTATTTGACTGGCTAGGATTGTGCATGGTCAAAGTTTGACAGGGTTTACTGGAGTACCACTTGACAGTTTGGCAGGCTTCTCCCACTTCAATTGGTTGAAATCAAAATCAAGAGCACAGTTTGTTAGAGGTTCACTGCATTACCACTAGATTTCTACAAATTTGACATGGTAGAATCTGTTCAACAGGTTGTTTTTCCTAATCAACTGAAACAGGTACAGCTGTACACTTTTCTTTGAGATTCAATTTGACTGGGACTGCACAGCAGCAAGTTTCTTTAAATTGCTGAGTTTTTTTTTTCTTTTTTCTGTGGAGAAGTAATGTCTACAAGAGCTGGACAACAGTGTTGCTGTGCCCTAACAGTATTGCTAAACATCATGTTCTTGTTCAACTGAAAAGTTCTTTTAAAGAGTAGTGGCTCATAGCAGAAAAAAGGTCGAACCAGTAGTGGTGTTAAGAGTGGGAGTGGTGTTGTGAAAAATTCTCAAACCAATAGGAAAGGTAGAAACACTAGAGGCAACTCTTTTAAACTAACTACAGCAGATTTCAACAGGACAAACTATCTTGAATGGTCCCAGTCAGCCAACATTACTCTTTTCGGGTGAAAGAAAACTTCGGTATGTCAATGCAAAAATTAAACCACCCCCTGAAGATGACCCAAGATATAATGAATGGGAAGCCACAGACGGTGTTGTTTTGCCTTGGCTCCTTCAATCCATGGAACAGTATTTCTAGGACAATGTTCTCAAAATCTACTAAGGATATTTGGTATGGAGTGGCTATTTCTTAATTACAAAAAGAAAGACTAAGCAAGAATTTAAGAATTGTAAATGGGATCAAACCAATTTTTATTAAATAATGAAAGCTAATCCTCCCCAAAGGGATCAATACATATTTATTGACCTGGGATGAAATTGCTTCCTAAGTTAGAATTTCCATTACACCTCACTTCCTATTCTCCCTCCTAGATTTTCATTACACCTCACTTCCTATTCTCCTTCCTAGATTCTTTCCTAGAAAAAAAAAATTCTAAATAGAAGAAACAACAAATATTAAAAATAAAGATGTTGTTGTAGATTGATCATGCAACTCATAACACTAAATGGGCTAATCGACTGGGCCAGTTGGGTTAACCCATGGATCATGGGTCTGGCCTGCATCACAAGTTAGTTGTGGAGAGCGATTCAATGAATGTGATCTCATGGGTTTCTTTGTTTGTGGTCTACCCTTGGACATTTCAGTGACATTTTGATAAGATCAAATCATCGGATTTGATGGTTCAAGTGAAGTCTAAGCATATTGGTTGCAAAAAGAATGCTTTCGCAGATTTCTTGGCTAAGCAAGGCCTGGATAAGTATTCTCCTTCATTGGTTTGTCCTTTGTAATGTTGTTTTGTGTTGTTTGGTATTATGCTTTTATACTATGGTACTCTTATCAGTTAGACAGGTCGCCTTATTTTCTTTGTAAGATTTTTCCCACTCAAATGAAATCTTTTGTTGTTGATTAAAAAAAAGTACTTAAGATTTTACTATGATACTTCAAATTTTCTTCCTCAACTTGATTCATAAATAAAAGACTTTGCCTAGACGATGTCAGACTTCCCCATACTTCATTTTCACTAGAATTTCCCCTTCTTTTATATCAATGGTACCATCACTCAAACCGGCAACCAACCCTGAGGTTGCGACCGTGAGCACTTTCCTACTATGCTATGAGCTCATGTCCACCAGAAAATTTCAAATACATAAGAATTTAGCTCAAGATAGATCGAAATGGAGAAACAGAAATTCATGTAGATACAACATAGTTGGGACAAGGTTCTGATGATGATTACTATATTAGGAACCCAAGTATTGTTTGCAAGTTACAATCATGCACTCTGTTGTAAGAAACAACTTTTTAGGAGCCCCCAAGACTCAGGGAAAACATATGACATATACAGAAGAAAATTGACGCAGGTGGATTGGTGTAGAAGGATACGGCCAATCCTAGGCACCTTCAAGCCAAATAATTATTTCATGGGTCCTGAAATATTGATTTTAATAAGACATGAAAGGTCCTTAAATAGGATTCTTGAACATCCACAGAAGAAAAATTTTCCTCTTGACACATAAATTTCCTTGGAAAAAAAAAATTCACTTAAGATGCTAATAAAATGGAAAAACTTAAAGGAAGTAATAACTCTAAGAAAGAAACTAAAGGAAATACAAAACATTACTTAGTTAGGATGCTTGGGCCTCCTAGCTGGCATGCTAGGTCAACTGGGGCCCTGGGCTTAGGCCCAATGGACCTGGGAATGGCCCATGGGTCTTGGGCCCACTAAAAGTAGGCCGGAGTGCAAAAAAGAACATAAGACACCAATCAGGTAAGCCATATTCTCAATCAACATTATCGAAGGGAGATCATAAAAGAACATAAGACACCAATCAGGTAAGCCATATTCTCAATTAACAGTATTGTATAAAATAAAAAATTAGCAGAGACTGGGAAGACCTTTGTCCTTAGGTAATAGTTGTCATTCTCTGAGCTTTGCCAAGTAATTGCTGAGGCAACCACAGAAATGGATGAGTTTGCTTGAACTGTGGCAGGAAGAAGAGTTGCACCACTTGATTCCTTGAAAAATTGTTGCACACAGTAGCTTGGAGTCCCATACTGCTGCCATGAATTGAAGACTATCGCATCTGGGTTCCACCTTTATATTGAAAGCTAACCACTTATTAGCATGGTTTACAATAGACTGTCATTGATAACTATTTTAGATAAAAAGGGTTACGGGGGTTTATGAGAAGCAGAAATCTAGAAATGGTTGGAGAAAAGAAAAGGTACCGGTGGTCATTGTCATTGACTAAAAGTGGTGCATAGCTTGCCATCTCAACAACATCACTGCATCAAAAGAAAACGTGCAAACCCAAATTAATAAATAATTGATGTTCTTGTAACATTAGGTGTTCAGATGCTGATGGATAAATGCACATTTTAAAGCCAACCAGAAGCCCAATACTAACACAAAAACCTGAACTAACATAACACAGACCGTTCAGAAGAAAAATTCAGTGTGAGGAAGAAATTGACAAAACTGTCCAGGCAAAAAGGCTACTTGTGTTGGGGAAATAGCTGTGATTACGAATGATTTTTTTAATTTACAAGCATCAGAAATTCTAACTTCTATTTTCATAAATAAATCATTTGAAAGACATCAGATAGATTCCAAGTTGATCAATATAAGACCCCAGACCAACCGTGTGGAGAAATTCTTAGAAAGTCTTTTCTTCCCCCAAATTATAAGATATGAAGAATATTTTCTGATCTGAAGCATGGAAAAGTTGGTGTAATGATTCGTATTCCATTCTGAAGGCTCAGGAGATACAGCTCATGTTCCAAAAGTCTCTCTGATTAGGAAGTCTGAATCCATTTGATGTAAAAAGAAGAAAAAAAAATGAAGGGTTAGTCCGATGTGGAATACATAGATCGACAGTTTGGACTCTGGATCAAAGAACCATGGGCATCACATGAACAAGCTCAAAACTTAAAGATACTATGCATGTAATGGGTTTAAGGATGATTAAAATCCTGATAAATTGAATAAAATTTTGAATTTTCATAATGTGTTGCTGATATTCAGGCTGTAATCTTCCTTATGCAGTGTAAAGTTCCAGAAGTACTGGTTCAAAGTTCAAAAAAACAGTATCATTTTCATCTTTGAAGCTTATCCCATCCACATTGGGTCAGTTTAAAGGGTTACTTATTTCCACTAATATTGAAGCTTATCCCATCCACACTGGGTCAGTTTAAAGGGTTACTATACTTCCACCAATAATTATCAAGACTAAAGACTTCACTTTTGTTTTTGTTTTTTAATAGGTAAAGATGTATTAAAATGAAAATTGTATAGATATATATTGTAAATAGCTAACCCTTCCCTCTAGCCCAGAACATTCAGTCTCACAGTTCAAAAATGTCTATTCAACTCTATAAACATATCAATCCTTGTACGCCCTCAAAAGTCGGCTGCCCGATTCCCTTCCCTATATGTGTAAGGGTAGAGACTTCACTCTACTGCCTTTAGATTCCATTTCTCGCTCCTCCATTCCAAGCTACTCAAAATTCCCCAATCTTCTAGCTCCTTATACTTCATTTACTTCAATGCATTGTACATGGTCTGTCTCTAGTCCCCATGTACATGCCCAAGCTATCTCAAGCAATATTTCTTCAGTTTCTCTCCTATGGAAGCCACTCCTAAGTTTCTTGTATGTGACTAATTACTCCTAATTCTATCCTTTCTTGTTACTCACATACCGCATACAGTTTGTCTTCTTTCCATTTCTTCAATAAGCAACATCCAACTCTAAACAACAATGTAGGTTTATCTAATTATCTTTCATCTTACAAAAATGCTCTTTCAATCAAAGCAGTAGTCAGCAATCATGCAAAACTCCACTAGCTCATCTTTATTTTTATGCTGTATAATTCCCACCATCATCATCCTGTGCATTCCTCTTTTCTATGACCAAAACGTACAGCACATGCACATGCTCTGTACATCAGATTTTTCTGTAGACAAAATGCTAATTGTCAACATCAGGAACTTCAATTTTACATGCATCCATCCCTATAAATACACATATCGGAATAAGGAATGGAACTACCTAAACATGGTTAAGAAATAAACAGACCTGTTTCGTTCTAACCCAACAAGGAATCCAGCCTCAGCTAATGCTGCAAAAAAACTCCCTCCAGCAGCATCTCTTCCTGTCACAGCATATTCACTCACAAAAGCCTGGCATTGTAAACAATAAGAAGTTATCATTTGTACTGTATCTATTTGCCTTGAAATTATAACAATTGTTAAACAGGCCCAAGGCCCAAGGCCCAAAGCCCATCAATGTTATATCACACGTGGAATTGATTTGGTCAATATTGAGACAGCTGGAATTGATTTGGTCAATACTGAGACAGCTTTAGCTTTCCTTTCTTAGAATAACAATTGTTATAATTAGTTGCTTTCTTAACTTAGATTAGTGATTGATACAAGTAGATGGTTTTCCTTTCTTAAAGCCTAGATTATAGGCATGTAAATACCTATATAATGATGTACAATCTCCATAGAAAAATACACAAAATTATTGCATTCTCAAGAGTATATTCAAACTCTTTTTGTGATCGTGAATTTGTCATGGTATCAAAGCAAGGATCAAGGCAGTCTTGATCTTAGACATCTTCCAAAGCCTTGAGGGAATAGGGATAGAGAGAATAAGTCTCTCTCGTGCAACAAATAGATTCAGGATCTATTTTCAAGAAGTTTCCAGCAACACAGTACCAGCGATACCTTCTTCCTGCGTCAAAGATATTCTGTTAGTGGCGCACTGTTGATCGATCAGATCAATTTCAGAAATCACCCACTCATGGTCGCCTCATATTTCTAAGGATATTAGTGATTTTTCAAGAATTTTTCAGAGACTCAAGGTTGGTATTTTACTCATTCTCAAGATATACCAGAAATTTATATTGTTTTCATCAGGACCGTCCAGAATATTGGATACTTAGTAGAATCAGTTGAAACTTGGTTCAGTAGAAGCCAGAATCGAGGGATATCATAGATCTGTTGTTTGATCTGGGGCCAAGATCCTTAAGTGGGGCCCACGTAGTGGAAAAACAGCCCCTGTCCAGTTCGTCTGGGCTGTTTTTTAACAGTTTTTTTTGCTGTTTTGTGTTCTCTCTCTCTGCTTGGTTGGATTCTGGTTCCTACACACAGGGAAGACATCCTACATAGTTTCTTTTGTTCGTGGCTAGTTCTTTTTCTCTTCAGAACGATTTGCTTCCAATTTCGGTTGTAATGGAAAAATCTGAGGTCACGTTGATTAAATTTACGGGAAAGAATTACCCTGCCTGGTCTTTCCAATTTCAAACATACCTCGAAGCCAAGGAATTGTGGGGATTTGTTTTTGGCATGGAACCTAAACCCACTGAGGATGAGAAAAAGATCTCTTCTTGGCATACTAAAGATGCCAAAATCAAATCCTGGATTCTGGTATCCGTTGAGCCCCATCTGATAATGAATCTCAAGCCTTACTCTACTTCTAAAGCCATGTGGGGCTATTTGAAAAAAGTATATCATCAAGATAACTCTGCACGTCAATTCCATCTTGAATGTACAATTGCTAAATATACACAAGGGACTTTGTCAGTACAAGATTATTATTCTGGATTCCGTACACTGTGGTCGGAATACGATAGTATTAAGTATGCGGATGTGGCTGAGAATGTGTTGACAGTAATCCAAGACCTTCAGGCTTCTAGTCAGCGAGATCAATTTTTGATGAAACTGCATAATGAATATGCAAGTGTCCGCTCTGCCCTAATGAATCGGACGCCCTTACCTTCATTGGATGCCTGCTTGAATGAACTCTTACGAGAGGAACAACACCTTACGACCTCGGCTCATATTGCTCAACAAAAGACTGAAACCTATTCAGTCACGTTCTCGGCCAATAAAACTTCTCAGCCTCCGCCTCGAGACTTGAGCAAAACCCAATGCTACAATTGTCAGAAATTTGGGCATCTTGCATCTCAATGCAAACAGAAAGTCTGTAGTTACTGTAAAAAGTCAGGACATATCATCTCTAAATGTCGCCGCCGTCCACCATGTCCGTCAACACAGTATCAACTCCACAATATCCGGCTCCGCAGTATCAGAATTCACAGTCTCAGACTCCACACGCATATGTGGCTTCCTCGGTTATGCCTATTCCTACATCTGCACCCCCACAGCCTGGGCCCTCATCATCTCTCACTCCTGAATTGGTTCAACAAATGATTATCAATGCCCTCTCTGCCTTTGGTCTCTCCGGTAAGTCACCTTCATCTTCTACTTGGTTTCTTAATTCCGGGGCATCTAATCATATGACGTATTCCCACACCCCTTTCTCTAATATAACAAGTTACAATGGCCATCTTCAAATACAGACTGCTGACGGCGGCCATGTTCCCATTACTGCTATCGGAGATATACCTGGTCCCATCCCATTGAGAAATGTTGACCTCTGTCCTAATTTAACTTCCAATCTATTGTCAGTTGGACAACTTGTTGAAAATAATTGTAACATTTCTTTTTCTTCTTTTGGTTGTGTTGTGCAGGACCAAATGTCCGGGAAGGAGATCGCGAGGGGGCCTAAGTGTGGATGCTTGTTTCCGCTGGATCTTTCTCAAATTTCTAGGAATCAATTTGACAATAATGTGTTTTGTTTTTCTCTTAGAGATAACTGCCGGTTGTGGCATAATAGACTCGGACATCCTAATTCCAAGGCCTTGTCCCTTATGTTAAATTTTGGTTTATTAAATAAATCTCTTGGTTTATCTTCTTGTGTGCCTTTTGATTGTGCTACTTGTAAAATGGAAAAGAGCAAAACTCTTCCGTTTCCTTATTCCGCTTTACACACTTCTCAGTGTTTTGAGTTAGTTCATAGTGATGTATGGGGAATTGCCCCAACTCTTTTCCACGCTCACTATAAATATTTTGTGACCTTTATTGATGATTTCAGTCGGTTCACATGGGTCTACTTTTTGCATTCAAAATATGATGTTTTTACTGTTTTTAAAATATTTCTGGCTTATGTTGAAAATCAATTTTCCACCTGCATTAAAATCTTGAGATCTGATTCACGCGGGGAATATATGTCCTCTGAGTTTCAGCAGTTTTTGCAACACAAAGGCATTATTTCTCAAAGATCTTGTCCTTATACTCCCCAGCAAAATGGAATCGCTGAAAGAAAAAATAGACATCTCCTTGATGTCAATCGTTCCCTTCTTCTGGAATCATCGGTTCCTACTCGTTTTTGGGTTGAGGCACTGGCTACGGCAGCTCATCTTATCAATCGTATGCCATCCACCTCCATTGAGAATCAAAGCCCATATTACCGTTTGTACAAAACCGCTCCATCTTATGATGATCTTCATGCCTTTTGCTCCATTTGTTTTGTGCACTTGCCTCCTTCTGAGAGGACAACACTCACAGCACAATCAGCTCAATGTGTATTTTTAGGTTATGCACCCTTCCAGAAAGGGTTCCTTTGCTATGATCCTCACATTCGTCGTTTCCGTACCTCTAGGAATGTCGTCTTCTTTGAACATCAGTATTTTTTTCAAACACACATTGATCCTCCTGACTGCCCTTTTGTGTCATTACCTGGTTTTTCTGAAGACTCGTCAGTTGTTCGTTTTAATCCTACCTTTGTGTATCACAGACGGCATAGCACAGTGCCTACTAGTGATTTCCCTCCTGATCTTCCTCCGGCATCCGGTTCCGGCCATACTTCACTACGTCGCTCCACTCGGGTTTCGGTACCGCCAGACCGTTATGGGTTCTCACATACTTCCTTAATGGCCACTTTGTCTTCTTCTTTCATTCCACAATCATATTCTCAGGCTGTGCAGGATCCGTGTTGGAACAAGGCTATGCAAGATGAATTGGATGCGTTAACGCAAAATCATACGTAGGATATTGTACCATCTCCTGTGGGTGTCAACCCTATTGGTTGTAAGTGGGTTTTTTCTCTCAAGTTGAAATCTGATGGCTCTTTAGATCGATATAAGGCTCGTCTTGTTACTCTTGGAAATCGGCAGGAATATGGCATTGATTATGATGAGACTTTTGCTCCGGTTGCCAAGATGACCACCGTCCGCACTATTCTTGCTGTTGCTGCATCTCAATCTTGGCCTCTCTATCAAATGGATGTCAAAAATGCGTTCCTCCATGGTGATCTCAAAGAAGATGTTTATATGCGTTTGCCTCAGGGATGCTCATCCGGCACCAGTATGGTTGCTAAACTTCGTCGCTCCCTTTATGGTCTGAAACAAGCTCCTCGCGCATGGTTTGAGAAATTTTAAGCTGCTCTTCTCCGCTTGGATTTTCATCCAAGCGCATATGATCCTTCTATGTTTTTACATCATGCTCCATCCGGGATTACTATACTCCTTGTCTATGTTGATGACATCGTCATCACCGGTCCTAATGCCGGAATGATTCAAAAGCTCCAACCGTCTCTTCGTGAGTCATTTCAAATGAAGGATCTTGGCCCTGTCCACTATTTCCTCGGTCTTGAAGTTCATCAATCACCTACAGGTATAGTTCTCAATCAGCACAAATACACTATTGATCTCATCGCCTTGGCTGGTCTTACTGTTTCTACTCCTGTTGATACGCCAGTCAAACTGAATGTCAAACTCAGTCGCGACGAAGGTGATCTTCTTTCCAATCCTACTGCCTATCGCCAGTTGGTTGGCAGCTTGATCTACCTCACGATCACTCGCCCCGATATCTCTTATGCGGTCAACCTGATGAGTCAGTTCATGACTGCTCCTCGTCACCTTCATCTGGCTGCTGTTCGCCGCATCATTCGGTACCTTATTCGCATACCGACTCGTGGGTTGTTTTTTCCATCCAACACTCCTCTGACTCTCAAAGCTTATTCAGATGCTGATTGGGCTGGTTATTCGGATACTCGCAGATCGACGACTGGATGGTGCATGTTTTTGGGTGATAGTCTCATTTCTTGGAAATGCAAGAAACATGACAAAATTTCCAAATCCTCTACCGAGGCAGAGTACCACGCCATGTCTGCTGCATGCTCCGAAATTCTTTGGCTCCGTGGTTTGCTTTCTAACATTGGTTTTCCAGCAGCAGGAGCTACCCCCTTCTATGCGGATAATACCACTGCTATTCGGATTACTGAAAATCCGATTTTTCATGAACGTACTAATCACATCGAGGTTGATTGTCACTTCATCCGTGATGAGCTTAAACGTGATGTCATCAGCCTGCCACATGTCTCCACTGACCTTCAACTTGCTGATATTCTCACCAAAGGCCTTCCGCGACTACGCCATCAGTTCTTGGTTGACAAATTGATGCTTGTGGATTCTCCCGCATCAATTTGAGGGGGGGTGTTAAACAGGCCCAAGGCCAAGGCCTAGGCCCAAAGCCCATCAATGTTATATCTCACGTGGAATTGATTTGGTCAATACTGAGACAGCTTTAGCTTTCCTTTCTTAGAATAACAATTGTTGTAATTAGTTGCTTTCTTAACTTAGATTAGTGATTGATATAATTAGATGGTTTTCCTTTCTTAGAGCCTAGATTATAGGCATGTAAATGCCTATATAATGATGTACAATCTCCATAGAAAAATACACAAAATTATTGCATTCTCAAGAGTATATTCAAACTCTTTTTGTGATCGTGAATTTGTCAACAATATCTTACCTTAGGGCCATAATTTGTACGATTTGTATGATCAAATTGATGAGCCTTCGAGAACATTTTGTTTGCAGAGGTGTAAATCTATCCAAGAAAATAGCAGTATCAGCCACTGGCACTTACAGGAAATAATGAAATAATTACTAAATCTCATCCTTATCAAGCTATATACAAACAAAACCAGAATGACTGTAAGCTGATAAAGGCGAAGAATTTTTTTAAAGGTAGTTTACAGGTTCTTACATGAATATCATACAAATCAGCAGGATGATCCAATTCGCGGGAAGACCCATCACAATTTGAGATTACTTTGATATCTGGATAGGCATCTTTTATAGCATAATAGAACTTGAGGTAGTTTTCTGTCCAATCAACATGCGGATAAAGTATGAGTATCCCTTCTTCTGTGCGTGCATGCATGACCGCGCGCACGCGAGAGAGAGAGAGAGAGAGAGCATGCTTACACTGGGTGATTGTATCCTTTAAATTACCCAGCTATGCAAACACTATAGAATAACCACATCTTTTATCCCAAATAGGTGAAGGCAATGGAAGTAGAAATACGAACTTGTGTTCAAAACACAGCTTTATCTAATCCTCATGTAGCATTATTTAGCATCCACGTCACATTTGACAAGCACATGAATGAACTCAACTGATGACAAAATGTGAAGAATCACAACAAATACATAACATGAATGATGGGACCGATGATCAATGGAGTCTTCATACATACACCATGGATGCCCAACCTTCAGAGTCATCACCATTGGCAACCCAAGGAATTTTCACATGGGAAACACCTGCTCAATGCAACCACTATATGAAAGGGAAGAGAACTTTCATTGAGCTCAAAATGAGAAATTATGAAGGTATTTATAGGGGAGAGGATGACAATCCTGCCTATTACGGTTCTCTATAAGATTTTCTTTCCCTTCAATGAAATTAATTACATGCCACTTTCTTTTTGTTTCGTAGGATTCTTTCCTTTATTTCATTGATTGTCAACCAATTATGTTGCTAGACTTAAATATAGGATATTATGAAGTAAGAATTTAGATCTAGTAAACACTGTTGAAAACTTATGTCAATCAATTATTACTGCCCAGTAGAGCTACATGCAGTCCAGGTGCAATCTTCCTCTACTGTTTCCTTAGTTTCACAACTTAGAGCTTTCTAGAATAATTTCCTTCCATTTTCCTTCATATGCTTCGTACTAATGTATTGTGTTATTTCTTTCTTCTTCTTTTTGTGGATACCCAGCCTAGGGAGCTGGGACCAAGAAAGCCTGCACACATGATAAGAGGAAGCCCACACATGAGAGAAGGAGAGCCCACACACATGGGAAGGAGAATCCTACACCCATGGGAAGAGTGGCATACTCAGGGATCAATCCCCGAGCGGTAGGGTGAGATGTAGGGTTGCCAACTAAATAAGCAACCTCGTTGTCGCATTATGTTATTTCAATGTAGATTTTACCCCATGCCGGTCACTTTTATAAACATTATCCAACCTCCCAATACATGAATGGGGTTCTTTTAGAACCTTCAAATTGGTCAAGATGTAGAAATGTTTGAGTACCTACGAGGCTAGGGCTTCACCTAATAGAGTGCCCAACTCTTGTTTTAACAAAATGTCTGCATCTTGCCATATCTGATTTTTTAATATGGTACATGAAAAGTTTATTAAATTTCACTTGCATGAAAATTGCAATGTACTGATGAACAAGGAGACCTAATATGGTAGTTCCTGACTCCCTTTGTACAAATGTATGTCTTTTTCTTCTCTTTGATTTTTTTGTTCCCACTCTGTTTTGCTCTAAGTCATGCATGGCAACTCAATTTATCTTGCTAATATATATATATATGTATATGGAAAATAATCCTATAAGAACTAGTTCTCACCACTTTTTTGTGAGAAGTCTACGTGGGGCCTATCTATCACTCAATCCAAATGTTGCAATTCATTGGGACCCTCCTGATAGTCACACGCACCAAGTTTCAATCAAATCCGAATTTACTGGACCGCTGAATCAACTGTGCACCAATCCGAATGGACTGGATTTGTGGGTCACAGATGAACGTGTTAGAGACATGTGATTGGGGCCAAACTTGATATTTGAGGTGGTCAAACATAGGTCTTTACATCCCTCCTGGCCCCATCCCCAAATGGGACCTACAAGTAGGTCCCATCTCCAAATGGACCCATAAGTGAGCCCCGTAAAAAGTTATCATGGAAAGTGTCTGAGAATACTTCTCATAGGATTAAAGCCGTATATATATATCTATCTATCCATCTCTCACACTTTGGTGAGGGACACTTCCGTATTAGGATATATCAATGTGCACATTAATGTGAAAAAGTGGAATGCTTTTTGTCTTTTGCACATTAATATGTCCAAATATGGAACTGTCCCTTACCATAGTGTGAGGGATAGAGGCATACTAGTATTCTCCTATATATATATTGAAAAGAATAAACCATAAACAACATATATGAGCCAGAACTCAAACATCAAGCAATAGAGTTGTAAACCACTCCCTCTTTGACTAACCAATTATTCATGGTATTGCTTCACAATCAATAGAACTATAGAAGTCTTGGTAGCTGCTACTGGAAAAAAGTCTTTGCCTCAGTTTCTCCAAGATTTTTTTTTGTTTAATACAGAAAAATGATAAACAAGGATAAAACTGCATTATTGGTTTATCCTTTTGCAAATTAAGATGGAGCAACGACAGCAGGTTGACATGTCTAACAGCATGGGATAATATAAACTGGATAGCCTTGGTCTCCAACTTCGTTGTGTTACAGAGATTGATTTCTGAAGTACTAAAACCCAGTTGGCACTTCTGCACTTTGATTTCACCTCTGTCATTCTCAGCTTAAAGGAGTGGTTACACAAAAATATATTCTGAAATTACCACATGTCAAGTATATTATTTGCAACAACTCCTGATATGGTATCAGAGCCACAACAAGTCCCGGGTTCGAATCCACGTTGCCACGTCCTTGGTATTGTATTGCAAGCGCAGGCAGAAGGCCCCATGCCATTCTATGGTGGGCGTGTGCTTTGAGTCTGGTTGTTTGCAACAACTCTTGACACCACATGCTTAGTTGGTGTTTCTGCACTTAGATTTTACCTCTGTGATTCTCAGCTTAAGGAGTGGTGACACAAAAGTACATTCTGAAATTACCACATGCTTAGTTGGTGTATCTGCACTTTGATTTACCTCTGTCATTCTCAGCTTAAAGAGTGGTGACACGAAAGTATATTCTGAAATTACCAAATGCTTAGTTGGTGTTTCTGCTTTGCTGGTCTGCTGAAGAATATACCTGATGTTGTTTACATAAATATGCCGTATCCATGCAAATAAATTCCTTATCCAGTCATATCTACTTATTTGCAGTTTCAATATTTTTCTTTATGAAATAAACCCCCTCTGATGCATAAGGGAACTGCAAAACTATCTACAAAAGATAAAGCAAGAAAGTAAAGAAGACTCATAATAGATAATTTATACCTTGGTAATGTTTTTTCCCACAGTCTTCATTCCCAATTGCAATATAGGTCAACTGGAATGGTTCTGGGTGTCCCATTTCTGCTCTAACAGAACCCCACTTTGAATCAGCACCTCCTCTGGCAAACTCAATGCTGTCAAGAATGTCCTGCATCCAAGTGAAGAAACTAGAAGGCTCGAGATTGAAACTATATCCATGTTCATTTCAAAGTCTCCTACCCAACAAAGAAGATACCTGGACCTCACTTCACCAAAGCATACACAATCATTTTAAAGCTACAATGAGAAGAATGAGTTGAAGGCTTCAAGCCTACTCATGTAGCAATGCTATAAGAGCAAATATTAGTGTAACTTTAGCAATTATGTCCATCATAATTTGTGATCAGAAAAGAATCGATGATTAATGTTTTTTAACAGTGACAAAATTTATTAGGAAAGAGAAGCATAATACAACAATAACAAGAGCAGATAAGGGACACTTCTTAGAAGAGGAAAGATTAGCAAGCAAATCAGCCTCTCACTCCGCATTCCTAGATTATGAGCAACACACCTTTCAATCTCTAACTAGGGCTTCTAAGCATGACCATCGCATCAGAGAACCTCAATGACGTATGATTCCTACCAGTAGCGCTACTGATCCTACAGAAAGAATCCCCTATTTGGACAGTGATGTCAACACTAGTTTGGCCTGGCAAGAGCAACTCTTGGCCCGAAAGTGCAATCAAAATCATAGAAGCTATGCTGAAAAAACATCCACCACAACACTCATTCCTCATAATTATAGAGAAGAAATCCCAATTTGCTATGGAATTGAACAAATTGTTTGCTAAAAAAACTCAGGAAATTTTTAAATGGACCAAGAAAAAAGAACATGTTGACTTGATAGATGATAACAAATTAATCTTGAATGATTGACAGGGGATTTCCACATACCTCATAGTCAAGGGGTTGCTTAAGTCAACATGAAGTTTAAATTTATATGGTCACAATATTCATTGTTCAGAAATTAAATCATATCTCATATAATTCAAGAGGTTGAATAGAATTATGAATCATTTGATTTTTCTTTTCTTTTTTTTTTGGTAAAAATGAAAAAATATGTTTTCTTCCAATAAGATAAATAGCAGATATTTACAATCCGGCCATTTTCCATCCACAACATCATCAGTACTGAAGACCAATCAAGTAGTAGATTAGTGTTTTGGGTAAGCTATCTTTTACTTTGCTCCTCATTTTGCTCCTCGTTTTTTGCTTATTCAACTGTTGATCAAGGTAGAGTTGATATTTGTTTAAGGGCTTTTTTGAATCAATCGAGATTTATTGTTCGGCTTTGGTTGAATAGTCTCATTTTACTAATCGGGACTTCATCAGTTCGAATCAGAATCAAAAGATCATATTGGATTGTTCCATTCTAACAATATGCTGCCTCATAGAAGACGTAGACATGGCCGTAGGCATAATAACTTGGAAAATGATGAGAGAGACCAATCAAATCCTCATAACCTTGAGCTCCAGAGTTTGATAAAATAAGTTGAGAATCTGACTGGATAGTTGGAACAAGTCAAACCCAAGACCAGTATTTTACTGAAGGTAACGACGATCATCCAGATTATGACAACAAATTATATGACGGGAATTTTGATGATGGACTAGATGATGATGATTACGAAGGCCTGATTTACGATGAGTTCGATGTAGATTGTGATGGTTAAATAACAATTTTTGCTGGTGACCATATTTCTAATCAAAGAATGGATTTTAATATGAATGAAGAATTTGTGTACCATGAGAATTAAAGAGGTAGGTGATGTCGATGGCCTGATCTTCAACAAATGTCATGATGGACTGTATACACCAAATGTTAATAAATCAGAAAGGGGTGGAGTTGTTGCTGTAGTTTCGCATGCCTTGGGCTTGGACATCAGTTGACCCATCCTGAAGACTTTCTGGGTTGACCAGGCCAAGGCAGCGACCAGGCAGATTAGTTTTCACAAGATTGAAAGAAGCAGTATCTATAAAGGGTGCACGGAATGCGCACGCCTATAGACTAATCTGTGCAATAAGAGAGAGAGAGAGAGAGAGAGAGAGAGAGAGAGGAAAAATTATTAGACGAATCTGATTTTATCATATCTATTGTCAATAGGCATGTCCTGCATGCCTATAGACAAAATCAACCTACATTTACTGGAACATACTTGAATTTCACAAATCATATCAGGACCTTGGAACTCCAATATTTAACGGCTGAAAGAACCAGCCTGTTGAGACAATCAATAGACGATCGTATATCGTGGAACTAGCAAAGCTCAAGACTTACCTGTACAAAAGGTAAGACAGTAGAAGGATGAACTTGATCATTATGGCTGACACCTGTAAATGAAAAGAATAATAATAATAAAGAAAAGAAATGAAGAAAGGAAAATACAAAGGGATCATCATTAAGAAACTAATCCGTGCAATGAGAATTGCAATACCATTATTGATTACCCATATTGGCAATGCACCCAAGTCTTCCGCAAGCTGCAACAAGCATATTGTAATTTTAAACTAGTTAGTATCCCTTCTGTATATAGGTAAAAGCTCTTCACATGAAAAACCTGAACTTAAGAAAAACCTTGAAACATTTACTTGAAGATATTCATAGTAGCCGAGTCCATCATCAGTCCAGTATTTCCAGACATCGCCAAAGTGTCCAGGCCTCTCTTCCCATGGACCGATTGTTTCTCTCCAATGAAATGCATTTCTTAGCCATTCACCTTCAACAAAGCAGCCGCCTAATGCAATATGAGACGGACAAGAAATTTTCAAGTTAGTGATTCCAATTACCCATATAAAGTACATTGCCACATTATTTTAGAGAGAGAGATTGTGTTCCCTTGTCTCTAGATGGGAAAATAAGATGACTTCCCTTCTTCCAGTCGGAAGATAAATAATCGAAACTAATGAAAGATGAAGTCCAAATATTCTGGGAAATTACTTTAAAAGGTCATTCAGCTCATTACCTACATGAACTCAAAGGAATGAATTAACGTATAAAATGATAGCTTACAAGATATATCCAGGTATTATTTAATCATGAATTTCGTGCTATGAAGACCTCTTAAAAGACGCTTTGTATTTCTCCAATGAATACAGTTAAAGACGAATCTGGCAAGGAAATGGAACCGAATAGACTATTTATGGCCAAATCACGTTTTCAGAAGATGACATGGCAGAGGGATTAAACCTCCATATCTCAAAATGTACGGTAGGTCAGAGCTGAAGGAATATGTAGATTTTGTTGATCTGTAAGGTGCCATATCTACTGAAGGAATATATAGCCCATTCATTTAGTCATGCGGGGCACCATGTTTTGTTATTCTTTAGATAATCTCTATCCTTATCTTTAGGGAATGTGATCGACATCATTCGAGATATGATTGTTATGTAATTGAAATCTTTTGTGTAACTGGAATACATATCCCTTATTGTAATTGGAATCCATATCAAGGATATGTGGCTGGTCAATCAAACCAGACAATTCAAGCCAAATTGAGGATTTCCTCTGGTGGAAATTTTGAGACACTCCAAAGGTTGAAGCTTTCTGTTGGATCATGACCATCTATCATGGTTGGGACTGCAAGTTTCCTAGTATATGTTGCGATCATCTATTTCCTTTAGTAAGTCTGCCACAGCAGTTTGACAAGCAACTTTTTCATTCTCTCTAGATTTCTTGGGTAAACCACCATTCCCTCCAGGTCACTAATGGTGGCAGACATACCTTTTAAAAGAGAAGGAAGATAATAGGAAGACTCTTCCTCTAGCAACCCCTATGGGAGATTTGGAAAGAATAAACAGTCATTTGACAATGTGAAGAAAGAAAGTAGCTGGCTTTGGTGTTTACTCAAGGAACTTAATGTTTTTGCGTCCAGCACCTGCTCCTCTTTTTGCAGACAACAAAAGTGCTATAAGACTCATTGCAAATCCAGAACTTCGCAAACAGACGAAGCACATCAAAATTGATCATCACTTCATTCGTGCACACTATGAAGATAACACCATTACAATCCCACATACCTGATCCGAACTACAAATTGCTGATTTGTTTACTAAAGCCATGTCTCAATATTTCCATAATTTCTTGGTGTCCAAATTGATGCTTCTCAACAATCCAAATCAATTTGCAGGAGAGTGTGAAGGGAGTTTCTATTCTGGTACACCATCGGACCATGATACCAATTTGAAGATCTATAGATAACTGCTCATAAAACAGTTGTTCCTAAAATATACTTTTGTATATTGTTAATGTTCACATTAGAATATAGATGGTCCTATGGAAGGCCTATCATACATTGGCTAATGTGAACATTAACATATATATCCTCCCTTAAACCATTTAAAGGGTACTTTGTGAACATTTACAGGCTCTCCCTCTAAAAGGGGGCAACAATTTTACAGCAAACCTAAGTTTATCAGACAATGATTTGAAGAATACCAGTATGGTAGTTGCTTCCATTAAACGTGATGTTGTGGAGTGGGCTTCTTTCCAAAGGGAAATTAAGATATATTCGTCAGAAACCTTTGTTATCAAGCCATTTTATTCTTCATTTTCTTGCTTTTTTCCCTGAAAGTATTTGTTGGCAGGCTTCTCTATTGGAATCTGTGATCATTGATTCCGTTTGTTAACTGTATTTCTCTCTTTTTGCAACACATACTCATTAACATTACAAAAAGCATACTTATTTTAATGAGTCTTTGCTGCAAACATTTCTTTGCATAATGCTCTTTGTTTGAATGACACTATCAAGATAGGAAAATAGGTTAAAAACTTCACCATAAGAAAGTTATTGGTGATAACTTATTGCATTGGATGGGAACATACCTATAACCGGAATCTAGAACATCAAATACCCATAGACGTTGGGAGAAGATTTCAGTAGACAAAGGATAAAATTCTCAAATGAGTCTTCAAGTGGTAGCTGCTGTCAAGTATTCTAACAATGCAGTTATGGGGTATTATATAGCAAATAGCATCAAAGTTGGGCGGGCAAAGTAAGACAAGCAAATGGATTGTTATGCAATCAGCAACTATCACTTAGATCAAAAGAACAATTTTTAATATCGTAGTTAGAGCTGTTATGTCATATGAAGCGGAAAGTTGGGCAATTAAGGAACAAAAAGAAACGAAAGTACATGAGGACTGATAAAAAAAAGTACATGATAAAAAGATGCACATGCTTAGGGATATGAGGAGTTATAAGAATGGAACCAAAAATGAGAAAATAAGAGAAATCTTATGGATAACAGTGATAAGGAGAAAGGAAAATCAGGGAATGCCTCTTAAAATGGCATGGGCATGACCACAAGATTCAAGTCAGCCCCTGTAAGACATAAGGAGGGATTCATGTACCAATAAAGACCTTCAATGAAGTAGTGAGGAAAGAAACGATGATTGAGGAGTTACAAAAAACATGGGTACCAAGATGGTTGAATGGAATACTGAAATTCATTCAGCTAAAACCAAATATATGGGATAAGATTTAAATGACGATGACAATGATGATCATGGTTGAAAGACAAGGTTTCAGACCCCATATGCCCAGTGCCAAAACCATTATCTCATGGTTGATATTACAGTCAAAATTGTTATATAGGTCCATTTCGTCCCCCCATTTGTTTGTGAAATTTTTCCATAAATCCTAGCTTTCTAGGATATTGAATACTTGTGCAGTATCCAGTTCCTCTATATAATCAGGCCATTATACTCTCGAAACATATTAGGTGATTACCTACGCCGGTGTCTAACTGGCGAAACCATTATGTTACAGCTGAAAATTTAAACCATGATTATATTGAATGGCCATCTGCAGAATAATTAATAATACAAAGCTAATTACACCTGAATCTTTTGGTGACTGGTGTAGCCACTGAAAAGTAGTGACCAAAGATAAATCAGTCAAAATAATTTCAACTGGTAAACTGGACTGATCTGATAGTATACCTGGAAATCTCATAAATCTTGGTTTCAGATCTGCAAGCATGGAAACTAGTTCTTTCCGGAAGCCATGTCCCTAGACACACACACCAAAAAAACAAGGGAGGAAAAACAAGTATAAAATAGATATGCCTAAAAATATACCTTGTAAGTTCTAATATAAAACAGAAATGCCTGAAAATATACATTGTAGGTGTCTAAGGGCATTGCTGACACTTGATCAAACCAAATAACTCCTTTTCTCATAGTTGTTAATTGAAGTCTTGACTTATGATCTGTCCCTTTGGCTTCGAACATAAGTTCCACCTTTGTCCAGTTGGAAAAATCTGAATCATCACCTCTGCAAGAAGCAAAGCAAGATAAGCTAGAACAGGAAATGACATATATGAAGAAAAACTGTGAGGCAATAAATTATAACGACACATAAACCTACAAAAGAAAAATTACTTACATCACATTAGCAGTAGCCAGGTCTTGCAATCCATCTGAACTTCTGAATGAAACAGACAAGTTCAAAGATTCCAGCGTCCTGACATGCAGAACCACTTTATAGGTTTTCCCTCGTTCAATATTCTTGGAACAGAAAAGAAAGAGATTCACATCATGATTTGGTGTAGAAAAACAAAGCACTTTGGATGAAACAAATATCATCCTCGGCCAAATTGAATAATCATCATCATCATCATGAAAGCCGTGTGCCAACTATGTTGGGTCAAATACAGGAATTTTCCTTGTCCATTCCCGTCTATCCCGGGCATAATCCTTTGATAGGTTGTACGTCTCAGATCTATCCTTGCTACTTCCATCTGTATCCTCTTTTGACCAACCTCTTTCCTTAGTCAAATTGGATATGGACTTCAGTCTCTTGAGATTGTCAATATATTCTAATAAATATCAAAATGTATTGAGGACTCCAGTCCTTTACAATTTCAACAAAATCAAAAATTTTTTAATGAGAGACCAACAGAGACATGGAAACTTCTGCAGGACAAGAAAACAGATCCCTTATTGGCATTGGATGTCCGTTTGTTAGAGTAAAGAAGCAATTCTGAGCATATCAACATCAAGAAGAGAACTATATGTCATACCATGCCCCAATACCCAGGATTATAGATCCCAACTCCACCAGCTGGACAGATGTTAGACTCTTCAGCATCACAGAAAGCTTCCATTCTTAACGCAACTTTATTACGATTGAAACATGATGAACGATCGGTTGATACAATAATTGATGACTCATTCCCAATTATAGACCAAGGATCAATGTTGGATGGAGTATTAGGGCCCCCAGCTTCAAAACCTGGAAATGGAATCACATGAGTATCTCCAAGTAAAGACTGAAGTTGAGGCAGCCATGAGCCTCAGGACCTACAAAAGGAGACCCGACAAAAATCCCACTGCCATCCAGCTCATTGGGCCCCATCATAGTGAACCAACCCACTGGGCCTAACCATAGTGGGCTAGCCCATTGGACCAAGCTCATAGATGACTGATCTATTGGGCGTAACCCATGGACAGCCAGCCAATAGCCAAACTATGCTTCCTTTCTTAGAATCTAGATTTCAAATAGAGTTCCTTAAATCTAGGAAGGTAATTGATTGACATGAAATCAAAAATAAATTTTGAAAGAATATTAACATGCAATCAATTAAGAGAATTGATTTGATCAATCAAGATGATTGATTGACATGTAATCAATGAAAAAAAGATATTAAGAGCCAAGATATTGGCATGTAATCACTTCATGGAGGGAAAAGGGAAATCCTGTCTAGGTCCCTCATAGGTGAGATTGCCGTCCCTTGCTCTATACATACCTTGTAATCTCTCATTTGTTAATCAATGAAAAATTCTCCCTTTTACTCTTATATTGTGGTTGCATTAAGAATCAGTCTCCCACTTGTGTGAAGACTCCTAAAGTTGTCAATGGTGTTGACACTAAAGGACAGGCATCCATGGTAAATGTACGAAGATTCTATCCTTCATTGGGTCCCATATCAAAAGTGCAAAAAGACTAGAGCTCGCAGTGATCATTTAGTCTACAATTTTGTTTTCAGCTAGCATAATCTTAAAACAAATGAGAAGAATACTTCCCTCAAAGCTGAATTACTTAAACATATTGAAACTGATGACCTAACCTCTCAAGTCTCACCCAAAAAACACTGAAAATCCAACATTTCCTGGTGATTATTCCACTCAAAGAAGAAAAAGATGGGGAAAAGGAATCTAGTGTCACTTGTAGCATGCAATCTCTCAAATTAGTTTTGACCTTCTAAGTTCTAATATTCGTCCTACAAGTGTGTTAGTTTCAAGCATGCAGATTACCTCGGTTGCTTACAAGCTCTGACCATAAACCACCTGCCCCTGCATGGTTGATCTCCTGCAATGGTAATGAAACAGCTTGAGTATATGCTGAATTTGGTCATATCTAAATTGCAGTGCCACTGCCATGTATAATCATTCCAGAAAATATAATGACTAGGCCCACTATCCACTTGATATTGTCCGCTTTGGCTCGTGGGATTTCAACTCAATCTTGCTGCACAGTTTTAAAAGGCCTTATGTGGGGTTAAGACCAGGGGGCCCAGTCATTACAGAAACAGTAACAAACCAACATATGGTAAAAAAAAAAAGGACATTGACAATATTTGTCTATGTAAAAAGTGAAAGAAATATTATACCATAAAAGCTGAGAGCAACATAGTTGGATTAAGGCTTTGATGATGATGGCTATGAATTTACTACATTAAAAAAACTCATTTCAAGCTGCACTAATAACTGGTGGGCTTACTGCTAAATTAAAAATTTTCATTTCAACCTGAACTAATAACTGGTGGGCTGATACAGTAATTGTAGCTCTAGTAATTTCACATGAGCGAACAAACGATCAATCTACCCCCCTCATACTGACTAACACCTCCTCTTCAATTTGACTTATCCACAGTGGGCTCTACATATGCTCACTGTAGTTCTTGGCTTCTAGCAAAACTTTCACCCAATTAGTAATTGGTCTGGATATATAGCAATATGTGAACCAGCTTGTGGTGCTCATATGGGCCATCCTATGACAGATCTACCCTTCTCCACTCATTAACCCACCCAACCCCAACCTCTCTCTTTTGGGAGAATTGTCACTCATCCAACTTAGCCCTTTTTTTTTTTTTTGTAATGGCAAAATAGCATTTGTGGGTAACTTTATCAGTAACTTGCCCTCATTGTTAGTTTGAATTTAAGAAAACTGTATAGTTAAAATGTTTGCTGCACTCTGGAATAACTAAATCAAGGGACAGGATAATACAATGGAGCTGATTTTTCACTCAACCCTAATATGTGATGAGGACTTCCACATACCCATGATGATAGCCATGCATGCAGATGGGCCTCACAAGCTGGCCCGCATAGTAGGCAATAAACAGATTGCTCATAGGAGAAGACAAATCAATTTACATGTGTATGCAAATATTCAGGAACAGCCAGGCCATTCCTAATCTTGCCACAACGTGGCTTGTGGAGCCACCTCCCCCCGAGAATTAGCACTCCCCAAAATTTGACACTCAGTCCAGTTTTTTAGGCCATTGAACAAATTTTGGCACCGCCAACTTTGTTTAATGGTTAGGATTTGCATAACTTTAAACCTTCTAAAGTTAACTCTTCAACGGGTTGGATTCAGCCCAAACTTACATGTGTCTAGGCATGAGTTCTTTCTCTTTTTTGGCTATGTTGGGGACTCAAACACACACACTCACACTCTCATGCCCATATCCCTAACTAGCTAAGCTACATTTGTAACAAGCATTAATCCATTTACAATTGAGGAGTCCAAGCCTTCCAACATAGATCCTAATAATCATATCCCAGTCCACTCATTTGGGAAATGAGCCAGCTGAATTCTTCCCGTCTAAACCTCATTAGTACATTCAGACACGGATCCGGGCTTCTAGGTGAAGCCTAGGCTGAAATTTCATTAACTAAGTGAGGGAATCATAAAAATTCCTTGTTATATGGCTATGGATATTTTATAGGCCAATTTCATATGCACTCACCTCACACGGATCTTACCATGCGAGGTAGCATGTGAGGCCCACCTGATCATTGACCCAAATGGACCATCCAAATCCTTAACCTCTATATGTCATTGGATCCCATGGATCTGCACCAATTCAAATGGACTAAACCGTTGGGTCAAAGGTGTATATATATAGCCACTCAACTAGTGGGCTGTAGATCAAGGGGTTAGGGGCATGGTATTGACCTGAAATTTGATGTGTGGTACCTACACACATGGATCTTTCTAACCCCCTGATCCCATGACCTATGGCCATGTCTATTGATTTCATTTCGTTTTGGCTGAAGTGGTCAAAAATTTTCATTTTGGCCATGAGGCCGAAACAAAATGCATGGCATAACTTTTCAGTTTCACCTTCTATTAGTTTCAACCGTAATCCATGTTTTCAGCCGAAATTTCCGAAATTTCTGAAATGGCCAAAATGTTTTGGGGAATGTTTCCAAACTTCAATTTTAAAGGTTAACTTTTATGGTTATGAAAACTGTATCTAAACTTCATAATGGTAAGAATGTACTTAAATTTTATTCTAATATTATATGTTATAATGTTGTCTACTCGTAATGAAAAGTATAAATTATATTCTTTATTTTTTTAGCACATGTATATTTTGATTTTATTTATTTTTCCAAGAAGCAGCTCTAAAATGTTTCACCAAAATTCTGAATCGGCTGAAACATTTCATTTTGGAGGCTAGGTTGAAATGGGATCCAAAATGAAATTAACAACCATGTCTATGGCGCCCCAGCAAGCTACCTCGCAGGTCACCTTGGACAGGAATAGGGCCCAATTTTATAATACTATATAAAAAAATATATACAGATATTAAATACATGCAGGCCAAACAAGATTCGATTAGACTTAAGACCATGGACCACTAAGAGTTGCGGCCCTACACAATCCCCCTCCCAGCTGCATTGATTATAACACTTCCAGTTCCAAGGCTGTTCCAAGGTCAGAAATGAGAAACAAATAAAATGAGAGATGCTTTAGTGCTTTGATGAATGCAAAGAACATGATTTAAATGATCAATGCAATCAGTTTTATCTATGATTTGAAGCTTGAACTGTCCTTAAATTGAATATTCTCACCAAGGGCCTCCAAACAAAAACCACAGCATTCAGATATCCCAACCATATATTATCCCATGCTTACAAAATGGATACCCATTATCATTCGTGGGAAACAGGTGCAATCATCCTCCTGAGCCATCCATCTGTTGAGCACCAACTTAGACTTTTTACAGCTCCATTCCAGAGAACCACAACAATTAGGCAATACTTAGTTACTTACCACTTTATCCATGATTTGGAACTGGATGGCAGTAAAAAAGCATGCTGGCATTTAGATGGATAGGCTCATCAGATCAAAATGAGTTTTACATTGGGGCCATAAGTGTAAGGATTGAATAAACTGCTCAAATTGGTTGCTTACACCTTCCAAATGTCCAGGTGCATCTCAAAGCACTGGAGCATCTAGTGCAATGAGAGGAAAAGAGCCTGTTGCCAAGGATAAAAGGAATCTAGCTAGAAAAGGTAGATTATTCACCTCAAAGAATATGCCAAACAATGTATCGGGAATAGGCCTGCTTGAGTTCCCCGAAGCATCAATTATTAGACTAGCATTCTGGTTTACTCCTACTCCAAAAGCAGAAGCCCAATACAAAGAGCATAGTGCGAACAGAGTGTACAACAGAACACCAACAGAAATCTGATGAAACACCATCATTGCCCACTGCATCCAATCCTCAGATACTGAAGCAGTATCCAAGCTGGGAGAAAATTCAGTTGCACACCATCAATCAATGAAAATAAGAGAGAAGACACTACTGAATGCTCTTCCATGAGATAGATGGGTGTGTCTGTGTTGAAAGTTTTTTTTATTATTATAAAAAACTCATAATAACCCATCATCACACAATTGTATGCTTAATAGATTAGTAATTCCATTCAAAGATGTCGCCAACTCACTCACGGTTGAGTGGTGTTGGCACTTCAGTTTCATACACATGCCCAGGGATCGATCTTAGGGTTTTCAAGTATAAATTCTAAAGTATCACTCCTGACCAGTAACCTAGCCCTCCCTCTCTCTTCCCTCTTAAACAAGTCATCCAGCAGGAGAGAGAGAGAGAGAAAGCGAGAGAGAGACGCTGGTGTCATTGTTTGATGGAGGACAGTTTTGGCTCTTTGCCGATTGATGGGAACCAGATGAGCAATCTGATCATCATCCAACAGCAGGCCTCAGACGCATTTCAAATTGAAATTCACCAACCATCATCTAACTTTCTCCTATCAACTCTGGGTCCACAACAAATTGAGATTCAATCATTTCCAGAAAAACAAATCCAACAATCATTGCTTATAGTAAATCAAATCTAACTGCTGAAACAACACTTGATTGTAAGAACACCCAAATATCTACTTGTTGGCCTGCAATGCAAATAGATGGTCAAAACAAAATCTCCATACAAATAAATAAATAAATACACCAAAAGGTAGGATTTTTTCAGCACAGGAAAAATTAACCCATAATCCATCAATCACATGCAGCACATGCAGACCTCATAAACAACAGGAAACCAATCACCACTGGGTGGCCCCCGCAGGCAAGGAATGCTGCTTCATATTCCACCAAAAGAGAAAATCTCGACAGCAACACTAAAATAGAACAAACCCATCGCTTTAAAAAAACCGGTTTCGGATATTGAATCCACCAAAGCCCAAACCGAACGTATCAACCGATACATCATCTCAAAAACCGAAACTTTTTCCAAATTTCAGAACTTTCAGCAAAAAAATCGAGTTCTTGTCCAACCCAAGTAAAAAACAGCTTCTTCATCATCTCAAATTGCAAAATCGCATCTAGCAGTGCACAGAAAACACAAGAATAGAAGAAAAAAACTGGGTAACTCTGCAATTCAGGCGACAAATCAAGCATCAGTTCATGAAAAAACGCAACGTTGCATCGAAATCGGGGGAAAGAGATGGAAATTCGACCGCTTTCGATGGGGAAAAATGGATTAGATGTCCTAATGATCTGATGGGTGAGATGAAACTGATGGAGAGATGTGATCATGAAGCTAGATTGATCAGAATTCTACCTTAAAAATTGGTAAAGTCTCGGTGGTGATTTTTCTCTTTGGGGTCTGAGTCTTGAATTGCGAGCGAGAGAGAGAGAGAGAGAGCGAGAGAGATAGAGTATGGATGGAGTAGACTTCGTCGCCTTCCGCCTGCTCTCGAAAGAGACAAAGTAGAGACTCTTTGTTAAATACTCTCAATGAAAGCACTTCTGGGTCCCACCTCATACCCAATGATGGACTGCCAGGCCACTAGCTCGGAGTAATGTCTTATTTAAGATGGGAGGCCAAATTCTGGATCTTTGAAATCATAGCAGGATCCGAGGATAGATTGAGATGAGGCCAAACTGATTGGGCCCATTTGGCAAAGCCTGGATGATTATGCAACAACAATCTTGGGAGACCATTTAAATTTCCAAGAACTCTGTGTGTCCATCCTCATGTCCTTTGATCTTAATAGGGGATTTCAATTCTACTCTCACATGAAAATGGAAGAGGTAGGTCAGGCCTTCTTTCAACCCCAAGTAAAGATAATATTGCAAATTTTATCCTGATGTTGAAAGCATTGCAATATTTTAAGAACATAGTGGTTTATCAATAATGTCACAAGAATATCTTAATAGTATCATGATAAGTTACAATATTTTCAATATACAGAGTGCAGATGATCACTCCTTTAAGCAAAAGAAATGAAGATATTGATACACTGCCTTCCAAGGGAAGATGACTATTAAGTAGTGTATGGACAATAGTAATGACAAGGTTCTTTCTAATTGTATATAATATAATATTACATGACCTTATTTCCAATTAATCACTTGGATAAGGTTGGTGAGGGAACCGGTCACCAATTCCATTCCAGCCACAAATCAGGCCACAAATGTCATTTTTTTAGTAGCATCGTTTGGTCATGGTCAATGGCGGCTGCTTGTGTGGAGCACCAAGGTGGCAAGACTTATAAAATGGGTTTGATTTTTGATATCTTAAGATGGCTTATCTACAAGCTTACTTTTTATTCAGTGGGTAAACGAGCATGTTAGATACGTGCAGTTGAGATTTCAAGAAAATAAAACTTCTTAAATTATATCAAGTGAAAATAAAATTTTTAATTTTTTTTACATGTTTGGGCCTCATATCAAAAAATGGCTTAATATGTCGTATTATGATTTTTGTCATTATTTCATGATCATTTCTGCGTAGTTGGGTGCGTGTGTGCGTGCATGAGTTGAATCCCTACTGTTATTGTTGTTCACTTGTAAATATATGATGTAGTTGATTTATATGTGGCCATCTTTTTAGTGATCACGATCGATCAAACCATGGATAAACTGGGCTTCAAAGCATATTTTAAAAGCTCGTTCTAGATGACCTGCTCTCCAAGCTGGCTCAGCTTGTTGAGTACCAAGTTGGGCGAGTCAAATGAGTTTCATTTTCTGGCTGGATCTGCCCAAGTTACATGAGGTAATTAAGTTTCTGTGGGTTTAGCTTCTAAGTAAGTCCAGACCATCATACTCCTAGACGCCTGATACTTGGCTTCCACGGATGCTTAAAAGAAAACATATATCCATGCATTCATACCTAACTATATGAAATTGATTGGATGATTGGGAATACTCAATGGAGTGGGTTTCTTCATTCTTGGTATATTGGACACACTACAGAGTTCATGGTTCAAATGAAAAGTCCTGTACTGCTCGTTTCATTGAGAAACTAGTGTTAAAGTTGCTGTTATGCACCAAAATATAGATGGGAATTATCAGTGACTAGGTAGTTCTTTTGGCATTTATTTGTTGTCTATTCTTCTTGACTGGTTCTTTGTGAACCGTTTTGCGTATTTAGATTCTCATCGGATTCATTAGTGTTGTACGGTTTATCTTTTGAACTTGACATATCGAATGGTGACGGTGCGGCAAGAGAAGCAAAGAAAATCTAACCCACCCCCAATAATAGAATTGCACCCTAAAGTGAACCCCCACAAGCTAGGCCATGAATATAGTATCAACCTGCTCATGGTGAAGATTGTCCTTCACTTGAATGGTAAGCAGCCAAAATAATAACTTTTAAAGCACTTAGATAAATTATTGCCTAAAACGAGTACCAGCTAAGGTAATATGTAGGTAAAAATGAAAATGCTGTAGCTCATAAATTAGTTAGGCCCAATTTATATATAACATGCTGGTATGGTGGCACTCATGTTCAAAAACTCTATGTTGGTTTTTCAATACAGTTAACTGCAAGTGATCTTTCTATAAAAAAAAAATTAAGCACTTGGATAAAAAGTATACAAATATTAATATTTTTTAGTGATGAACATGATAGTTGACCAATATGGCATTAGAGTGGAATTTCTCATAAAATTTGCATTAGCCAAATAGATCAATATTTTATAGAGACCAATATGATAATTGGCTTATATTTTTCCCAAGTGGGCCCACTCAAGAGCATTAGCCCGGTAGGATCCGCATTCTGATATTGGCCTTGGACACCAGAGAGGTCAATTTTCCATAAAAGAAAAAATTAACATTATCAATCATGCTCGTGTGCCAACTCCAATCGAAGCAAAATTTTAGCTGGAAAGATTATCAATAGGTGGGCCCGATATGAGCTGACACTGTTAAAAAAAACACATCCACGTGGACGGCAGCTATGAACCTAGAGGCCCAACCAAATATCACATGGTATGAACCCAAGGCAAAGAGCCAAACGACCCGAACGACTGCCTGTTTTCCTTGCAAAGCAGCACCAAGAAGCAGAGACAAGGAAAGAAAAGAAGAAGGCAATTAACAATAAGGATGGGTTCTTCCTCCATAGACACTGCAAGGTTTCAGAAGCTTCTAGAGGTGATATTATATAGATAAGACCCCCTTTTGTCTCTTCTTAGCCTCTCTTCATCTGTCTAATCCATCTAATGTAATTATGTAAATCTCTTACCATTCATCATCCTCATGTCCCCACTTCAACATTTTCATCTCTGATGCTAAATCTCTTACATTGATTGAAAGTAGAAAAGAAATTTGATGTGAATATCTTTCTTTCTTGTGGCTATTTATTTCTTCTTCTTCTTTTTTTCCCCCTGAACTCAGACTTTGAAAATGGAAGGATATAAATGGTGCAAGCAACCTCTCCATGATGCAACTTTATTTTTATTACATTTTTTCATGGGCACCCTTTGATGGTGAAAATAAAGGGATTGAACTATTGTGTTTTTGCAAAATGGGCACCTCTAAATTAGATTAATATAATATAATTTTTTATTTTTTGTGATGGGTAGGGTAGACTTGAAAAGTCTGGGCACTGAACAATTTTTTTTTATCCTTTTGGTACTAGTAGCGATATTTACTAGTGGTAGCGGTAGCGGTGGTGGTAGTAGTTGCAGTTGTTGGTGTTGTCATCATCATCAAAGTCTTGTCCTCATTGTTGTCTGATTCATAGGGTTTGTATCCCGAAACATGTAAGGAAAACCATTCAAATCTATGCGATGAATCTCATTTACAAGTGAATCTTAATACGAGGACCAACATGCAAATTTCATGAAAAAAGAAACATTCCATGATATTATAGAATATTGAATTAGTCGATGATATCATGGAATCAGGGCATTTGGATGTCAGATTGTTCCATGATGTAATGGAATATAGGTCCTTTGCTGTCATTATGAAGTGTTTGGGCCCTCCATCTTATTTCTCAACTTTAAGGAGTTTTTTCCCATAAAAAATCTTTTTTTAACATTGATATTTTTCAAAGGTTATTTAGTGCTTTGTGGTTTTAGGGAGGATTTAGAGATGAATAAGGAACAAGCATTTGACTAAAGGGCTCAGCTATGCATAAGGGCTTTCTCCTGTATTCACTTTTTTCAAATTATTTTTGGGATTTCCTTCATGAATATTTTTTTAACTTCAACAGACATCTTAACATGCAAGATTGGTTATTTGAATTTTATTAGCAAAAAGAACTATAGAAAATTGTTTATTTTTCCTAGTAACATTGATACCTCAAACATATTTAACGATTTATATTATCATTTATAATATATTAATATATGGAAATGATGTCTTCATATGATTCTATCCTAGATCTCAGTTCTATTGTCATTGTATTGATCCTTTATGGATGGAAAATAGATGGATTGTGAGTAGCTTTTTTTTTTTAATTTTAATTTCTCATTTTTTTCATTTTTTAAGAAAAATAAAAAATGCCCTATGATTCACAATACGATTTATGTACAATTCAATTTATCCCTTCAGACAATTTGTAATTCAATTTTGATTTTCTAAACAATGCTTGTCCCAACTATGTTGGGTATTGGGATTTGCTATGTGAATTTGGTTTCACTATGTCATAACACAGTTGGGATTTGCTATGTGATTTTGAATTCACTATCTTAGAATCATGTTGTAGTTGTGATGAAAGTTTTACGTTGGCTTTCAGTGTACTTGATGCAACCCTCCTCCATTATTCGAGCTTGGGACTGCGGTTCCAATAACTAGCAAAGTTAGATAATTTACATAATATCTTTGTCAAAACCCAGTTTTATAAGTTTATTTAAGGCTCTTGTGATGTGGATCCTCTAAATGCAAATTGCACTAATGATATGAAAAATGGTAGAAAAGATGATGAATATTGGTAAGCAGTTTGCATTCTTTTTTCTTGTCAAAAAAGAGGATGATAGGAGGTTGTCCATTAATGTGTGCATGTGTTTTTTATTTTTATTTTTAATTTAATTTAATTTATTTTAAAGATCAGTGAGGTCAAGAACAAAGAAGAAATCTAAAGGGAAAGGGAAGATCAGTTTACAAAACCTGCATAGTTTTAGTATCCATGATAACCAATAGAGTCTAAGATTCTAAAGAGAATGGTGCTCTACTTGTTGCCTAGTGAAGATTTTTTTAGGAATCCTAGTAGAATCTATTATTATCTGGATACTTGTATGTATCCAGCGTATTCGTGTCAGATACGGCATTCGTATCAGTACTTGATCCTGCATTAGTACTCATAGGGCACAAGTTTAGCGTATCCCACGCACTGAGTCCGTTATTTCATTTTGTTTTTCCTTTTCCTTCTTTTTGCTACCTTGGGAACTGTCACTCACACCCATGTCCTTGCCAGCTGACCTAATACTTGGGGATGTCCAGTATTTCATTTATTCTTTTATTTTATTACTTTCCAATATAAAAAAATATACTACGAAGAATTGTAAACAACAATTAGAAATGTTCTAAAGAAAAATTAAGACAGCCATATCCATATCTACGTTCTTGATTTCCAAAAGTGCAGAGTTGTATCTCCAATCCCTATGTCCTCATCTATATCTGTATCCAGACATGATAGGTAAAGGTACATTTGTCGGGTTGTGGGGTGCATCTTTTAGTGTATATTCAGACTTAATGCGTGAGGGTTTGTGTGGCTTTCTTTTTAGACAAGTGGGAAGTCGGGACCATCTTGTTTAGTCTTGTGAATGTCCTGTAAGTTTTCTCCTCTTGAAATAATGTCTTTACAATTGGCATGAAACACCAAGTTTTGTCAAAGGGTTTGCATCCTTGTAATGCCCCTCAAAATGTGACTAAACTCCACATCCTAGGAACTGACAGTATATTTGTTATCACATTTAAACTTAAAGTAAATTTCCTGGTCCTTTTTTTTCAAAAGAGAAAAAAAGGACTCCCTGTTACGGGTCTATTCTAATTTTGAGACCCCATTTGTAGCATTTGAAGAGTCATTTTCCACAAGTAAACAACATAAATAAGTCTTAAATAATTTTATTATATGCACCTGGCTCTGGTTAATTTGAGTGAAAAGACCATTTCAATAGAAATGAAATTGTTGCAGCCAAGTTGAATTTAATTGGTCCTTATGGAGGAGGATTCCACTAATATAATATTCTGTTGTTTCCCACCAATTGTTTCCCCAATAATCTAAAATATCATTTAGAGCCTGTTTGGTTGCATACCGTAAGTGAATAATGTAGGTGAGTGTACAAAAATCGCCATCAGTATATCACCACCCCACCACCCACCCCCACCCCCAACCCAAAAACCACCCCAACAAATGGAAAGTGAGGGGGGAAGATGGGAACTGAACCACTAGCACTTCAAATTCTGGAAAACTCAAGGTCCCCATCTACATTGTGACCTCATATTCTTCACTCATCACCTCATATTATTCACACTTCACCTTTTTAATAATCCTTCATTGGAACTCATTTGATCTTGAATTCCTATGTATTCTAAATTTCTAATGCAAATAGACAGGGCCTTAATTTTACATCCACGATATCTTTCCTTAGCAAATCTAGTTCCCACTCTCAACGTGATAAGATCTTCTTGGATGTCTTTTGCTTGTCTTTTCCATTAATCTATTTATCTCCTTCCAAATGGCCTAGATTCATGCCTTAAACACTTATTTCCAAAGAGTTGGGACCATATGGACTGGTCTAAACGCCTAACTTTAGGCTGCTTCTCTTGATCACTCAGAAAAACTGCACGAGACAAGAAGCTTATCAATGGTAAGAAATAGCAGCATATTTTTCTAGTGTAACTGCAATGAAGAACAAAATGCTTGGAGAAGAAAATTTCTGGAATTGTAGAAGAAATTTCCCTTTGGCTTAAGTTATCAGCCTAGAAATTTTGCTTGCTTGTTGCAACCTCTAATGAACTAATCATGTCAGCTCTTGGAGCCCATTTGCTGCAACTGCAATGCATTTGTCAAAAGCTTTTCTGAGAGACAATTCAAATCCAAAAACATCGCTGTAACCATCCTAGATAAAAAAAAAAAACATTTCTACACTGTACACTTGATATTTTCTGTAAGCATCCTAGATTAAAAAAAAAATTCATTAGTGCACTTGGTATTTGGTAAATATTCACTAAAAAATTCATTAGTTCGCTTGGTATTTGGTAAATATATTCATACTTCTCTCCAGTAATTTCTTCTGAACTTGACACTTACATTGCTTTGCTCAATCACTCTGACCACTGCAATAAAGGCTTTTTTTTTTTTTGGGCGGCGCCGGGGGGGGGGGGGGGGGGGGTGGGCGTGGGGAGGAGAATCCCACCCTATATAACCCCAAAAGACGTCTATACTTTATCCTTTTGTAAACTGCACTAGCCAAAGCTAAGTTTCTCTTCCTAAATTCTCTCTATGCAACCACACAGCATTTCAATATTTCATCATTTGCACATCCACTTCCTCTCAACTACAACTTTCTCTTTGTTTCTCCCTCCCTACATCTCTCTCTGACCTTCAGCAGTACAGATTTTCTTATCTCCTCATTCAAACACATCAATCTCTGCCCCTGTAGGTACTACTATTCCTTGGAGATCCTTCACTTTTTCTGTTTCACATTATTGCACTCAGACTGAAGTATATCTCTCCAGCTCCTTACATTTTAGAAATCCTGCCAGTACCACCTCTGTGTGTTTTCCTGTGACACAGTGCCAATGTGACTGTCAATTTGAATTTTAAGATTCTTTCTGTTTATCACTTCTCATTCTGACACTTCATTCACCACACGAGGTTGCATATTCTCATCTACCACTATACTACTATTCTTAATATGCCGTAACCGCAAAAAGAGAAGCACTATCTCTTATTATTTCTGTTATGTGCATCAATGAAAGCTCATTGTGTTTAGTCAATGTTCCAGTATGCGGATTTTATTGTATAAATGGGCCCAAAATGGACTGCTGATTTCAGTGTTGAGTTGTTTACTTTGGATTGAAAAGAATATACTGTTTTGTATTGATTGCATATGGTTTGAAAACAACTTGCTTGTTGGACAACCGTAGGAACAACCTAAAATAAGGCCTACGAAATGGTAACCTATGAACTAATGCCCAAGAAATTAATCCTGACACTGTTGAAGTATGCTGAAACTCAGATGGCTGGACTTTTTCAACTTTCTTGCTTAAACTAACTTTTCTTCTTCCACTTGCTTGGCGTTCCTGTTCTAGTTACTAGCTACTAGCTGTTCTCTTCCTTGCTTGCCTGCCTTGGTCTTCACTGTAATGCTACTGGCTACTGGCACTAATGCTTAGCTTTCCCCTGACCCCGTCATTCACCAAACTTTTGGCGCCGCCCTACATGTGTAAGACTCATGAATAGGAATTTCATTCCTTTTGGCTTGGGCAATGGGTATCCAACGTTTCCTGAGAGGCTCAGTCTGCGTTGGGAAGTTCCTGGCTGTTTAATCATCTATACATTTTTTTTATCACCAAATATCAGCATGACAGCTTTGTTTGTTAGTCGCCCGTGTCTCTCCACTTAAAGGACAGAGTGGATCATCCAAGGGGATGAAGTTCAGGTGACTACTGCTTTATAAATTATAAGTCTCACCATAGAACATTCTCACCACCACCACCACAACAGCCTTTTCTGACCACATTTTGTGTTTGTTTCACCCAAATTTGATATTTTGAAAGGTCCTATGAAAGTTGAAAGATCCATGAAAAAAAGGTGTAAGTTTGGCTCTGCCAATTAACAGCCTGCATGACAGAAATCCTAGCAGGACCAATTGCATCTGGGCTTTTTATGGAAGAGACACCTTCCATCCATCATGAGAAAATGGATTTCTGTACTTTGCAATGCCATTTTCTTTACTTTTTGCCTTTAATGTTGTTTTAACTTTTATATGACATTATATTTTGATTCAGTCTGGGCGGTCATTGGCAACGCAACCTTAGTGCTGTTCTTTACTTCGCAACGTCACCTTCTTTTGAAGCGCAAATTCGCCAGGAGTATTTGGAATGCGGTCATTGGCTGGTTTGGGTTTATGTGGGTACATCCGGACCACCTCCTAAATCTTTCTGAGGAATGGAAATTCTCCGTTCGATCTCCGAAGGGAAAGGAAAGGTGGCCTTTCTTTCGGTGATATGGCACATTTGGAAGGAGAGGAATGCAAGATATTTTGAAAGAAACATAACTACGGAAGAGGTGCTAAGTGGGAGAGTAAAATTCACAGTTGCGCAATGGGTGAAGTTGAACCCTATTTTCAAAGATTTCTCAGTTGAACAAATTATGGCTAATTGGAAGGAAATAGCCTTCTCTTGATCTGAGGGTCGTGGTGCTCTCATTTCTGTTGGTCGTCTTTGTTGTTTTCCTGTTTCTGTTTGTGTAAATTAGTACTTTTGTACTGGTTTGTTTTTTCTGCTTTAATGAATGTGCTATGTATATATATATATATATATTCAGTCTGGCTATGTGCTTAAGTGATCTGGACCATTTATATGGTAGAGCCCAGTCATAGATTCTAGCACTGATTCTTTTCGTAGATGTCATCAATTTCAAATGGCTACTTTTTCACCATTTGTCTCTAAATTAAAAAACGAACTAAAATTCTTTAAAATTTTAAAACTATATGTTCTTGGCATTATCCATTTAAAATTTCCATTTCTGTATTACTATCATTATTCTAAATCTTTTTAATTAATTATTCAGATGCCTTTGATTACATGTCAAGTCATGAACATGAAGTGGTTGGACACCCCTACACCTAAATTTAGTTATAATCAGTGCCCTCATCTTTATCTATGTGTTGATAGGCCACACTACACTAGTTCATGATTTTATGTAATCAAGCACCCCTTTTTTATTACTGTTTTTGCTAGGAAGGACTTGAGCTCATGGACTCCCACACCTTGAGGGGGACGTTTGTCTCAAACCAGCTGAGCTACCGTTGGAAACAAGACAGCACCTTTTGTTGTTGTTGTTTCACTTGTAAATTTATGTTGCAGTCGATTTATGTGGCCATCCTTTAGTGATCAAGATTGGTCAAGTCAAACCATGGATACGCTGGGCTTCAAAGCATAGTTTAAAAGCTCATTCTGGATGACCTGGCTCTCCCAAGCTGGCTCAGCTTGATAATACCAAGTTGGGTTGTTTGGCTGGGTAATTTAAAAGCCCAAGTTACATGAGGCAATCAAGTTTCTGAGGTTTTAGCTTCTAATGAACTCCGTCATACTCCTAGACACCTGATACTTGGCTTTCATGGATGCTTAAAAGAAAACATATATCCATCCATTTATATTTCACTATAAAAAAGTGATTGGATGATTGGGAATACTCAATGGAGTGCGTTTTTTGGTACATTGTACGTTCCCTAAAGGATGGACACACTGCAGAGTTATTGGCTCAAATGAAAAGTCCTGTGCTACAGTTTAAGCTTACACACTACCCTCATTTCATTGATGAACCAAATATTCAAGTTGCTCTTATGCACAAAGCCACAGATGTGAATTATCACTGACAAAGTAGTTCTTTTGCCATTTATATGTTGAATTGTTGAGCTTTGAGATTCTCATAAGATTCATTAATATTATATGGTTCATGTTTTGAACTTAAAATATCAAATGGTGCAGGAAGAGAAGCAAAGAGCTATGGTCAACCAAATGGTTGCAAAGCTCACTGATCTCTGTTGGGACAAATGCATCACTGGGAGTTTGGGGAGCAGCATCAGTAGCAGTGAAACCACTTGCCTCACCAACTGCGCCCAGCGTTTTGTGGAGTTGAGCATGATAACGTTTCAGCGCTTCAAAAGCATGCAATAGGTATTGACATCATTTGTATGTGTTCTGAGGGCTAGTCTTTCGAGATTGCTCTTGATGTGCATTTTATAAATTTTTCCATGTTACTGTGGACAGATTAGTTCTGTCATGTCATTTTAAGAAATTAATATGCATTTTATTGAATGAAAATGCTGCTACCCTCATAGGAAGAAATGTACCTTTGTTGGAAGCTTTTGCTGCTGCTAGTTTGTAGAATGTTGTGACAAAAATGCGTGCTTGGAGTTTACACCATTTTGATTAGTGGAATTTTTTCAATGGAGCAAATTTTTGTTCTCTGTTGAACCCTGTCCTGCTCGTAGAATTTTCAATCCCAATAAATTGTTGATAATGAGATAATGAGACTTGTTTACTGACCCATATACATTTTTCCCTAGGATTATTATTTTGCAGTCCATAAGTCAAGAGGCAGTTTGGAATGTGGCATCAGAGACACAATTCTTCCCCAGATAGCTTGCATCAGATGCCCCTAAAGGCAGATCATCTTATGGACCCACTCACATGGCTTAAGTTGTTCTCCTTGCTCGTATCTTTAGAACACTGTTATTTAATGAGAGCTGCTATATGTACACCAGTTTTTACTCTTCCTACGCAGCCCATTTTTTTTTAATTTTAAAACTCCCCAAACTGACCCCACCCCCTTCTCTCCCTACACACCTCCCCTCTCCCTCCCTCCTCTCCTCCCACCTTCTCCTCCGGTTGGCAAATGGGAGTCGCCCTCTCCTTCCCTTTCCTCTCTCTCCCTCTTCCTCTTTCTTTTCCTCCTCTTCCTCTTCCTCCTCCTATTCTTCTTTCTCCTCCTCTCTCTCCCTCTTCCTCTCCTCTCCTCTCCTCTCCCTCCTTCTTCCTCTCCTCTCCGCCTTACAAGCACAGCTGTTCGGCCTTGCATGGCCAAACCAGAAGTTGCAGGTTCAACCCTTCTGAGCAGAATAGCTCACTGATGTTAGGCCTTGTAGGGCCAAACAGGGAGGAGAGGAGAGAAAGAGGGAGAGTAGAGGAGGGGAGAAGAGAGGAAGAGGGAGGGAGAGGAGAGGAAGAGGAAGATCAAAGGAGAGGGAGAGGAGAGGCACTTTTGGTTAGGCCCAGTTGTTTGGCCTTGCAGGGCCGAACAGCTTCGTAGGGCTAAACAAGGGGAAGAAGAGAGAAAGAGGGAGAGAAAAGGAGAGGAGAAGAGATGAGGGAGGGAGAGGAGAGGGGAAGAAAGAAGAATAGGAGGAAAAAGAAGAGGAGGAAAAGAAAGAGGAGGAGGAAAATGGGGAGGGAGAGGGAGACTCCCCTCCGCCGGCCGGAGGGGAACGGGGGAGAAGAGAGGAGGGAGAGAGAGGAGATGTGTGTAGGGAGAGAAGGGGGTAGGGGTAGTTTGGGAAGTTTGATTTTTTTTTAATTGGCTGTATAGGAAGAGTAAAAACTGGTGTACGTATAACAGCTCCCTATTTAATAGCTCCAGAAAAGTACGAAGCAGCAGGAGGAGCTTATGGGCTAGGTTGGGCTGGGCTGGCTCAATTTTTAGATGATAGCATTGACTGGCCTTAGCCTGACTTTGGCCATAAGGACCTTGACCGAGCCCATGCCACCTGAAAAGTTGAGGCCTGGCCCGGGTGGATAAAAATTTTAGTAATTAAAAATTTTCAACTACCTGTTAGGAGCAATAGGTCAGCTGGTTACATCTGTGGGCATGGGTGAAAGTGCATGGCTTTGATTCCCCCATTCCAAGAAAATTGATTCCCCCATTCCAAGAAAATTGATTTCCCCATTCCAAGAAAATTATCTTTTGCATAGATGATGTCCTTTTTTTTTTTTTTTTGCTTAGATGGTGTCTCTCAGTTGGGCTGGGCCTGGTTTTGGGCTCTCTACCATTAAATCCATGCTTGCTTCATATATTAAACGGACCCAGAGTTAAAGTCCAACCTTGACCCTAGTACGAGAACCCAAGTGTCAAGCCTGTGCCAAAGAGGGCTGGGCCATGGCTGGGCCGATCCATTACATTGGCAAATGGGTCAAAATGGGGCAGTTCCTATTGGGTGCGTTGAGATGTCAAGAGACCTCCTATTACCCAGTTTCTCCTTGTATGGACCAAATGCTCAATTGGTAAGACAATTTTATATTATATATGAGATATATTCAGCTTTATACCATTTGAAAGGCATTATTTAGAGCTCATAGGATCTCAATACTGTCAAACAAATGGGCCCGCCTTTGTAATTCACCCGGCTGCTTGATGGTGGCAGGGAGGTTTGTCCTGAAGCGGATCAGATAAGGACGGTTGAATCACTGAAGGGCATAATTAGAACCGTTTTGAGGAGCGCTGCTAACTCCGGGCATGTACGGGCAAGGCAGCCGGCACATTCTTTGCATATAGGCTCTGATATTTATGGGCCTATGTGATCACTGAGGAATCCACCAATGCTAGCAATGGCACATGTGATCACTGAGAATTCAACCAATTCCAGCACAGTTTTTAGCCAGAACAAATGATCATCAAAGTTAACCTTTTTAAGTGGGCCAAAAAAGCTTCAAGCAAGGAGCCGTCCAACAGCAAGACTACTAGAAAGGAAAAGATTGGGGGAGCCTATCTTCACCAGCATCGGTAGTGATGTGGTAAAGCTGTAAAGGTAGCCAAGCTGTCCCAGAAACCATATAATCTGGGAATGATGTCGACATGGTCAAGAAATCAAGCTATCCCATTCATGTGTGGTACACGTCCAAAGGAAATCCATTGCCAGATTTACTTGCATCTATAATAAAAACAGATTAGTCTAGGACTATTGATGAGTTCTTAATGCATTACATTGTGTACTTCCATGACAATATCTACTCACCCCTCCCCACCAACACAATAAGGCATAGAAGTAAAAAAAAACAATAATAATAATAGTAATAATAATAATAAAATATTTGTTGGGATGGATGTTCAGTAAGAACTGAAAAAGAGCACAATCTGGGAGAATGTAGGAATAGCATCAAGAAGCGATAAATCAAGAGAATCATTTGAAATGATTTGGTCGAAGTCTAATTTAAGCCATCAATATTATGAGGAGAATTTTTTCTATGCAAGTTGATGGTTGATAGCCTCTCAAGAGAGAGAGAGAGAATTCTGGGGGATTAGTAATCTATGAAAAATCGCAAAATTTGCTAGTTTTTTCATTTATGAAAAATAAGGTTTGGGGGATTAGTAATTTATGAAAAATCACCAAATCCAGTACCTTCAGATATTGCCCGCTGGCTAAGCAAAGGCAATGCAAGTGAACAATAAAAGTAGAATCAGTAGAGAGTTCACAATCACAGCATCTTATCAGCTGTCTGATAAAGCTTTTCCTTTTTTTCCTTTTTCAATAGATGGAAAATTCAGGAAACCTTTCTTTTATAGTGCACTTCCACAAGCCACAATTCCAGGCTGAATCCTTCATCATGTGGGAAGACTTCGTTCTGCTAGTTTTTTTCTTGAGAAAGAAAGGTCCTCTTTGATAGTGTACTGCAAACCTAGTAGCCTTCAAATTCCATTGACTGCACTGTTAAGACATTATACGACTCATTTTCTGAGGACCCCCATCATTTTCCAACAATAGGGACAAGCAACCATCAGAATAACATTTAGTCTAGGTTGGTGCATTACTTCGAAGCACTTCTATTACAAAATCAAACACTTCTTTACTAATATCATTCATACAAATGATACACAAAATTGCTTGCCAATGAATAAAATGAAATGAGGGACAGTTGCCCTCTCATCATAAAAGGCCCATATGTCACCCTTACATTATCATCATCCAGTATGCAAGCACAATTTCTTGAAAGGATTCTATTCTACCACGTACGTCATCAGTGGCGAGTTTTATATCCTGGACCTCACACCATCTAAAACTCCAAGTTCCATCGCCTGGACTGAATTCCAGCTAAAACTCCTCCATTTATCGAGCTATGGCCATCACATGTACTTCCCAATTTCCATCTTCTTGATTGCACGGTTACCGTGGTACACAAAAGCATCAATAATACCAGAAACTGTGAAAACACCTAATACAACCCAAAACATATGCATATAATCAAACTGATGCTTTCCTCTTGTCAGGCCAACTGATGATAAAGACATCAGAGGTAAAAAATAGCAAATTTGATCAAGTCTATGCAAACCCAAATTGATAAAGCAACAGCTGTCCTCATTTTATTCATTTTTATTTGAACAATGGTTTGAGTTGAAACTTAAAAAGTATCTAGGTAAAGTTTCTTTCTTTTAAGCTAGGATGGTGGTTGGTATATGGCCCTGATGGGTTTTAACTTTTAAGGCTTTATCATAAATAAATCATATTAATGAATTATGGGGTTAGGTGCCTAGTGTCACATTCAACGTTTTGTGCAGAATCTAAAAGTAGGGGGGACAGGTGCAGACCTTGATTGGCTTCAATTTAGGGCCTGTTTGGCAAGTCTTATCTAATTGAAATAGAGTTGGTTCAAAAGGATCTGTTTACAATAGAGTTGTTTTAATTAAACGCTTATACAAAAAAAAAAAAGACCACTTGGTATGTCTGATTCAATTAGAAAAAGTCAACTTGTCTAGTTATAAAAGTCAAATGAGTAAAATTTTCATATAGTAAAAGTAGTACGGGCAGTTCTCATAGAGTAATTGCAGTACAAGCATACTTGTCATCTTATTAAGTTACATTGGAAAAAGTTGTCAAAAGAAAATGCTAAGATTTTCTAATTGCTTTAGGCGTTCATGTCTATTTGAAAAAGGTTAGCTTTTGGTAGCTCTTGAAAAAGAGCAAAAGGCCTTAAAGCTGATTGAGAGAGACATCCACAAAAACTTCTCCAAACATTCTAAACCACTCAAACATCTACTTGAATTAGTTTTATGTCAAATAGACACAAAATGTAGAGTCGCAAATGAAACCCAAGATCTTTAAAGATGTTGAGGGTTGAATACATGAATAACTTGAAACAAACACAGTTGCAACAATGAGCACCTTCCTATTGGCCAACTAAGATTCCATGTTGGCCTCAACTTTTATGGATATAATGATAAAGAGGAACATGGAGATGATAACATCGAGACTGGACTTTCATATCGATACAAATCCTATATATGATGGGGATTTTGTGAAAGGGATTAGATGATATCTTGAAGATGATTGGCCTTAAGTCTGAAACAAAAGTGTATGAGGACCCATCCCAGAGAGATCTATTTGCAAAAAGCCATGTACATTATGTTCAACATATCTCCAATGCTCTAGCAGGCAATGCTTCCTTATCACAATAAACTTTACAAGCATTGTGATGCAAAAGCAAGCTGATGGCTTTGGAAGATCTGAAAGGGATAGCGACTCCACTGGTCTCATGTTAAGATTTTTATTTGCTTTTGAGTTATACCCTTCAGGGCTCTTAGATAGGGTGTGTTTCGTGTGCAAAAATGGTGTTTGAAAGAGAGAAAATCAAGTGCATTTGATGGTCATTTGATTGCCTATTCAACAAGCCCAGGATTGCATAGAAGTGATGATCTATTGAGCAATATAAGGTGTATGATAGGCAAGAGTTTTAGGTGTCCCAGTTGGCTGACAAAAAAGTCAAAAGTAAGGAGATGATCGTATTCCTCCTCTCATTCTACAAGAGTCTCTTGTATACTTATATTTTAACTAGCAATAATAGAAGGCCTGTTTGCTTTTTGGATTGGATACATAGGAACTCGTGGTAAAATAAATGAGTTCCATAAGAGAATTATAAAAGGGGGAAGAGTGAAGGATATAAGGTGGAGAGTGGAAACATAGGTGAGACCTAACTTTCTGATGCATGAAAAGATCAAAATAAAGTAAGAAGGAGAAGCCCTAACCTCAAATTCGAGTCTGAGATTCCTTACAAGGTCGCGAAAAGTGATTACAGTCATTGGAAGGATTTTTTTTAATGGAAGCAGGGATGTTTTTCGCAATTTGTAATATTTCAAGTAAGTTAGGGTTTTGGGATTGCTACATCAGTCATCATTATGTTTTGGATGCAATCCAAATTGCTCAAAAGAAAGGGATATCCTATCTGCGATTCGACAGTTTCTGCAGAAAATTCCACCACCAATCACAGGAGGAGAGGATAAACAATCATTGAATCACTGTAAATCATTACTGTATAAAACAGAAGGACCAATACATTTCAACCTATCAATTTCTCATGACTAGATGAACAGTCAACCAGAGATTTGTGATATGATCATAGACAGTGGCTGTAGTGAGAAGTTGGTCCCAAAGCAATAGTGAACAAGCTACAGTTGAAGATAGAGAAGTATCCAACACCTTACAAGCTTTCGGTTTGATCAACAAAAACCATGGAGTAGAGGGAAATGAGCAATGCCGAATCCCTTTCTCAATTGAAAAATATTATAGGGATGAGTCCGTTTGTGAAGTGGTTGATATGGATACTTGACATATGTGGCTCAGAAGGCTATGGAAATATGACCACTTAAGGATAATGTCTACATTAAAAGACAAGAAAATCATCCTTGCACCAATGAGGAGAGTGAACCAACTCAAACCCTCCAAAGTAGAGGGGAAGTCGTCCTCAATCATTGACAACATCACAAAAGGATCATACAAACCGATGATTACGAAAGCTTGTGATCAAACAAAACAATACCTCCACCAAAAGAATTTAAGGAGATCATATCAGATGATCTTCCTAATAGATTACCTCCCATGAGGGACACCCTATGATCAAACAAAACAATACCTCCAACAAAAGAATTTAAGGAGATCATATCAGATGATCTTCCGAATAGATTACCTCCCATTAGTGATGCAGGTTAGATCCATGATTGGCCAGCCTATTGGACCCAAGACCAACAAGGCTCAGTAGAGTAGAGTAGATCCTATTATTAGTAGTTGCTTTAATTACTTTTTTACTTATCTAAGATTCTTTAATATTTAGAAAGTCCAATCATGTTTGGTTTAGGACTTCTTATTTGATTTGAATTGGTTTATTTCCTTAAGTAGACAATATCTTAGTTATAAATAAAGGTGTAATCCCTTCATGAGATATAGACATTGCTATTGAATAAGAATTTAAATTTGCTTCTCAAGTGAGAGAGTTTTGTCTGTCTTTGGTGAGGCACCAAGGCATTCTATCCTTAAGCCTTTTGGCTGGGAGATTAGCCCATTGGCTAATCTTCTTCCCTGCGCTACTTCAATGAGGGACACCCAATGCATTATTGATCTCATCCCCAATACAAGTTTGCCTGACCTTTGACATCATCATATGAGAATATAGGAGAATGAGGTTTTGAAGGGTCAAGTAGAAGACTTGAATTGGAAGAGTGATCAGAGAAAGTATGTTCTCCTGCAATAACATCAGCATCTCTAAGTCTTTTGTCACAGATGGTTCAAAGAAACCCAGACTAGATTTGAGGCACGAGCATGTCCTGTAACAGCAAGTTAATCCAAAAATGCTGCAGAAGCTGGATTCTACTCACCTACAAGGGTATGATCCACAACTACAAGCTTTAACTCTGCAAGAGGAACTCCACAACAAAACAATTTGCCATAGCTACAGAGATTGCATTCTATGCCTCAAATGCAGCAAGCAGACTTGTGGAGTTGCAGTAGCAGCAACTGCAACATGTCCTACATCTAGCATCTGATATGAACAAGTTTATGTAGTGATTATCAAAAGTTGCTAACCATTGCAACCAAATGCCAAGGCATTAGAGTACTGGCAAACAATATACTGAACAGTGGTTAACCCAAGGGTGAGTTTTTTTCAAGTGGAAGGGATCGATGTAGGAATAGATCAAAATCAAGTTACAAGGATAAGTCCTAAAATCAAATTATGAGTCCAAGATACTTTCCTAATAAGTAAATACAATCATTGTACTTTATGGAATTAGGGGTTTTTACATTTTATGGTAACTTGTAATATTTCTAGTAAAAGTTAGGGTTTTAGGATGCTATCTAACTCATTGATATGTTTCTAATGGGCAATAATACAAAGTTCAGTTTCTCTTCTGAGATTTTCCCTAGTTCTTCTTAGTGAATTCCGGGTTTTGTTATCAGGTTAAGGATGATGATATTCTTCCTTAATCCAATCATGCTTTCCGATACACCACTTTCATAAGATTTGAATTACTAGGGTGATGGTTGGGTATTCATTTTCCATATCCCCTTAATTCATTTTCCATTAAAGGAGAGAATAATACATAACCATTTATGGATCTTCACCTTTGTTTATGTATTTATTTCACTTTTAGTCACTTTTAAAAGTACATTTCTTAAATTTCAAGAAATTCAATTTCATGCAAACAAATGGGTCCATGGTGACCTTTTTATATGAAAATTATGGAGTTCATACCTCCTCGTCTTGGATGGTGTGCATCCCATCCTATTCATGGTGCGAAGTTATAGAGTTTATCTTGCCAAAGACAACCAAGAGTGTGTTCATCTTTAATTTCTCAAAGTCTTAAATTTTTTCATAATTATGAATCTATGGTTACAAATGCGTGGGGCATTTTACTAATCTCTCTTTTTAGTTTAAGCTCCAAGATAGTTGATCAATGGCATAGATGTATTTGTGGACTTCATTGTTAACATTATAAAAGCCAATAGCTTTTCGTGAGAAACCTCAAAGTGGTCATGTTATACCCTTGTTGGCCTGGGTGTCAGATATTCAAGATTGTAATGCTTCAAGATTTGAGATATAGTGCTTGCTGTCTTCCTTTCTTTGATTGTCATGGTATTGGGGATGTCAATTGACCCGGTTCCCAAAGGATCCAATGTGAAAAATCTGGGTATGGGCCCATTTTTGGATTCAATTGATAATCAGGTCTGGGTCCAGCACCAGTCAGGTCCAGGTCCATACATAAGTACCCATCTGCCATATAGTATAATATGTGTAAACTATAATAAGATTAACAATGGTATATACTTGCAAAAATACACTCAATTTTGGTTGGGCCCAGAGTCAACTTAGGGTCTGGGTCAACCATGGACTGACCCCGACCAGACCCACATACATCCTTTTTAGGTCTGTTGTGGATTAAAGGAAGATTTTTAGGAAGGTACAAACACAAGATCTCTGTTTGCTGCTGACTTGGCTGAATGGTCCCACACTTACATTAGAAGGTTTGGATATCTCTTGTCCAGCTGTTCATAGATGTGGGCCAAATTCAAATGTTAAATGGGCTTTATGTTTGTGCAACGAGAGGATTCCACGAAAGAAAATTGTTCTGATTTTCTGTGTAGCCCACTCTTGCGTTGTTTGGTGTGACACATTGTCCTCATGGGAAAGGGAAAAGAAGATCCAATTTTTCTCAATAGAGAGGATTTCGATTTACTGTGGAGGGGTAGGAATATAGGCTTCCTCTCTCCCATATAAACAGAAATTGGCAAGAGTTAAATCCTCTCATTGCACAAACAAGTCCTAGGGGGAGTAGGGTTTGCCACAAACCCATCCATTAAGTACATGGAAATGAGATTATCCTAAACCCCCACCGTACAGAATGTATATTCACACTTAATAATAAATATTTGAACCAAGTGCTATAGGGCACTGGTATCACCGCTGGAGCCATGTCTGGCAGGCATTTACCAGCCCAAATAATGTGGGCCCACACACTTCCAGACAAGGTTGGCACAGTCAATACTGCTAATTACACTTTGCCTTTTATTTATTTGGTTGCACATGCGAAAAGGTGCCAATGGCAGCAGTACCTCCAACTATTGCACAGAGATTTGTGAGGAAATGAAAGAGGGATACATTTCCCTCTGTGAAGGTCACCTGCACATAGAATTTGAAATCAGAAAAAAATAAGTGGAGATCCATGAATGATATTATAAAGCAATAAAATGATGTTCACTGAATTTCAGGAGACCAGATGTATAACAAAACAAAATGCTTATACAAATGCAAACTTGAACTGGACTTAAAAGATAGATCTAAAACCTAAAGATGTCAACTAATTTCTGTCTCTAATAAAAAATTAAGTAGACTAATTTGGGAAGGTTTTGTCATATGAGAATCCCACACAACTGCCGTGTAGGATTTTGGTGAGCTCCTTTAATTCAAGGGGTCTTACTTTTGTGGATGGTAGGGATTGAAAATCTCACACCACCTGCTGCAAGACATTCGACTGGTGAATGTTTTCCAAGTCATTTTGAGAGAGAGAGAGAGAGGGAGAGAGAGAGAGAGAGAGAGAGCATTAGTACAAAATAAAGAAAATGTTTATGAATATAGGTGACGTTTATATCATATTCGGCCTTACATTGCCAGTTTTTACTGTCGGCCCCAAGCCCGGATAAAGGAGGATTGCATTAGGTAGGTTGCGTAAGACTTTTGACAATCCAAACATGAATTCTAAGAAGAAAACATTCCCCAATAACATACGGTGTTTCCAGCTTTAAGCAACGCACTGCAACTGTATCCGGTTGAGTGAAAAATAAGCAAAGGTTCTGTGATAGGCCATCCTGCTATAAGCAATGCATTGCAGCAGCGCCCATCTATAGTGAAAAATAGGCAAGGCTTCCTACACCAATCTGAACAATTGCAAGTAAAGAAATTAGTCCAGAAGAATAGGACTCGACTTGCCACTTGGAGTAGAGGAACTTAGCATGGAATTGGTTGATACAATGGGTTAAAAAAAAGAATAAGAAGAAGATGGCTTAAAGCAGCCTGTCTACAAGAAACAAAGTGGAAACCAGAAAGGTGATAAAGTTAAGGAGCTCACTGATGGCTACAAATCTCATTACAAAGGAAAGAACAATGCCCGAAATGGAGTAAGTGTAATAGTAGGTGAGGATTTGAAATAAAAGATTGCAAGGGTAAGAGGTTGATGACAGACTTGTAGCGATTAAACTAACATTAGAGGAAGATGTGATACATATCATTACTACCTACGCACTCCAAGCAAGCATTATGAATTGCAACTTCCTCTAATGATATGAATTGCATCTAACATAAGACTCTATTAAAACTTTGGAAGGAGATGAATGATTTAATACAAGAAATTCCAAGTAGTAAGATTTTTCAAGGAGGGGACTTAAATAGACATATAGGAAAGTTTAGGGTATACAAGAGTGCATGAAGGGCAAGAATTTGGAGAAATGAATGAAAGCCACTAATTCTGAAATTTGCATTGGCATTTCACCTCACTATAGCAAACACATACTTTAAAAAGAGAGTGAAGCATTTAATTACCATACCATTGCAATTGATATGATCTAGATAGTCTTTTTTCGCATTAGAAAATGAAAGAGTGGCTTATAAAGATTGGAAGGTTACGCCGGGAGAGAGTTGACCATGCCACATCGGATAGTAGTTTTAAATGTAAGCATTAGAAGTAAAAAAAAAAAAAAAGAGGGGTAGAAAATAAAGGTGCCTTTAAAACAAGGTGGAGGGATTTGAAAAGGAAAAGGAAAACAACATTTTGGGATAAAGTGATCGATGAAGGAGAGGAAAATTTAGTGGAAGGAACTACAGTGATGTGGAATCAAGCGGTTGATTGTATCCAAATGATTGCAAAAGAAGTGCTTAGAGAGTTCAAAGGGAAAAGACACATTGATAAAGAAATCTGGTGGTGAATTATAACAGTTCAAGAAGTAGGGTGGCTACAAAGTTTTGTAGGGACTAAGAATACAAAAAATTATAAAATTCTTAGTAAGGCATGCTAAGTAAATTGGTTTTTCTCTTCCTAACAACTTAAGCTTTTAGGATGAATTGGCTACTCAGACTTAACATAGTATCAAAGCCATGATAGATTGGGAGTTAGAACCCTGTGATAGAAATCAAAGAAGCACGAAAAACAACAGCAGATTGATGGATGAATTGCTTGTGGAGAGGATCCTCAAGCCTGTCTTTTATATACAGTAAGATTTCTAATATGTTACAATGTACAGTTGTGCTATAAGTAATTTACAGCACTGCAAATATCGAGATTTATGCACAAGAATGGAAACATAATCTACAAGATAAGGCACGACAGAATGAGTCAATCAAGCTTATCTACAGTGGGCCTTGGCTGTTGGACCAGGTCCTAGGTCCTAGGTCCTAGGTCGGCCCATTGGGCCCAAGGGCATGATCACCCATTATCTTTACACCCCCCTTCAAGCTGATGATGCGGTAGCAACAGAAGATTGCTCAGAAGATTACTGAAGTGAGAGAAAGTTTGAGCTTTAGTGAAGAGATCCGCTGCATTATCTTGGGAAGGAACCGGATGAAGGGTGAGAGTGTTGAGTTTGTACTGCTGCCGGACAATGTGACAGTCAATCTCAATATGCTTTGTCCGTTCATGAAAAACTTCATTTTGAGCGATTTTTATAGCACTCCGATTGTCGCAGTATAAAGGGGTAGGAGTTTGAAGATGGATTTCAAAGCCATGCACGAGCCACCGAAGCCAAGTGATTTCAGTTGTAGTGTCTGCAAGAGCTCTATATTCAGCTTTTGCAGATGAGCAAGATGAAAGAGCTTGTTTCTTGCTTTTCCAGGATACCAAGGAGTGACCAAGGAAGATACAAAATCCAGTGGTGGACAAACGATCATCAGGGTCACCGGCCCAGTTAGAGTCAGAGAAGGCATGAAGAACAAGGGAGCTATCTAATGAGAGTAACAACGCATGAGATTGAGTTCATTGAAGATAGCGAAGTATACGAAGAACAACACCCCAATGAACCGAAGTGGGTTGAGCTAGAAATTGGCTAACCCGGTGAACTGCAAAGGCAATATCAGGACGAGTGATGGTAAGGTAGACAAGACTACCTACTACTTCGCGGTATCAAGTAGGGTTTGGCAAAAGTACCTCATCTGTCTTACTAAGATGAGTGTTAGCTTCCAGTGGAGTAGTAACAGGAGTGAGATCAGTAAGACCAGCACGCTTGATGATGTCAGAGCAATACTTAAGTTGAGATAGTACATATCCATGCTTAAAGTATCCCACTTCAATGCCAAGAAAATACCCCAGAGGTCTTAAATCTTTCATCTCAAACTGTTGATGAAGGAACTGTTTAAGTGCAACAATACCATCATGATCATCTCTGGAGATGATCATATCATCAACATATAGAAGAAGAACAACTATACCCTTGGAAGAATTGTGATAAAACAGTGCACTATCATGTGAACTCTGATGATATCCAAAGGAAGTCACTACTATAGCAAAACGTTCAAACCAGGCCCGTGGAGCTTGTTTCAAGCCATATAGAGCTTGCTGAAGATGACAAACATAGGTAGAAGGATAGGAGATACTAAGTGGGGGAGTCATATAAATTTCCTCAGTGAGATATCCATGGAGGAAGGCATTTTTCACATTAAGTTGATGAAGAGGCCACCGTTGTATAGTAGCAACAGAGATCAAAATCTGGACTGTTGTCATCCTAGCAACAAGTGCAAACGTTTCTTCATAATCTATCCCGTAGTCTTGTGTACATCCTTGTGCCACAAGCCGTGCTTTATACCGTCCTATAGAGCCATCAGCCAGCGTTTTCACTTTGTAAATCCATTTATAACCAATGGTTTTCTTTCCAGGAGGAAGTGGAACAAGATTCCAAGTGTGATTTCGCTGAAGTGCAGCAATTTCTTCTTCCATGGCTTTCCTCCACTTTGGATATTTTGAAGCTTCTTGATAGGTGCGAGGTTCAAAATGTGAATGGATTGTGGCAAAAAAAGTGCAATATTGTGGAGAAAACAGATTAGTAGACACAAAACCATAGCGCTGAACTGGGGTTCGAAATCGCAAAGGATACCTCCGAGTTGGGGCAGAATCCGACGCTTCAGGAGCCACCTGGACAATGGTTGAGTCAGAGGAGGGGAGAGTAGCTTTGGATCGTCGCTGGTAAACTTGAAGAGGCTTGGGTTCAGTAGATATAGGTTCTGAGGGGAAGAGACCTGGAAAAGGGTCGAGAAAGTGGACAGTAGGAACTGGGGCAAGTTGCTTGGTACGAGGTAAAGAGAAATAGGGCACATACTCAAGAAAAGTCACATTGCGAGATATCCTGAGCTTATTGGCTTGAGGATCAAAGCATCGATATCCCTTTTGTTCAATCCCATAGCCCAAAAAAACACAAATGGCTGATTTGGGGGACAACTTATCTCATTCATGAGGTTGAAGAAAGACAAAACAAGTGCAACCAAAAACTCTGATATGTGAGTAATTAGGACGTGTGCCAAATAATTTTTCAAAAGGTGTTACCCCAGAGAGGACAGTGGAGGGCATTCGGTTGATAAGGTACACAGAGGTGAGAACACATTCTCCCTAAAAGGAGATTGGAACCGATGAGGAACATAACATGGATCTAGCAGTTTCTATAATGTGACAGTGTTTGCGTTCTACTATTCCATTTTGTTGGGGAGTTCCTGGATAGGAAAGCTGGGCTAGAGTTCCATGAGAAGCGAGAAAATCCTGAAATTTGTGTGAACGATATTCTCCCCCGGAATCATATCTAAAAACCTTAATTTTGGCAGAAAAGTGGGTGGAGATCATGTTGGCAAAATTAACATAGGCATTAAAAAACTCATATTTGTGTTTTAACAAGTACAGCTAAGTGTATTTGGTGAAATCATCCACAAATAGGACATAATAGAGGGACCCTCCTTTTGTGGGTTGAGAAGCCGGTCCCCACAAATCAAAATGGACTAAATCAAAAGGTGAGTGAGAAACAGAAATACTTTTATTAAATGCCAACACAGTTGGTTTGGAGATTCTACAATCAATGCAATCTGGAAAATGTCCAATATTGGCTTTACCAAGATAATTAGTTGAACTTAAAACATTTAACTTATTCTTGGACAAATGGCCTAGCCTAAGATGCCACAAACTTGCAGAATTTAAAAAGGCAGCAAAAGCAACATGGGAAGACAATCCAGGGATGTGAAGAGTAGTCAAATGGTACAATCCTCCAATTCTATGGCCTATCTCAATCTGGCTCCCTGAGCGAGGATCCTGCACAATGCAACCACGAGAGTCAAAAGTAACCACGTATCCCATATGTGTAAGTTGACTAACAGAGATTAAGTTAATAGAAAGGCCAGGAATGCACAGCACATTGGGGCAAGGATAACAATCTTGAAGATGATGTGGAGGTTATGGACCCAATGGACTGAACAGGAAGAGTAGACCCATTAGCAGTGCGAATATTCATAGGAGAGGGTGTGGGACTACTAGTATGAAAGAAAGAGGTATCTGAAGCCATGTGAGAGGATGCACCAGAGTAAAAAATCCAAGTGTGAGGCTTACTTGTGAAGGAAGCCATGGCAGAAGCAGCTGTCTCAACAGGATTCAAATGCGAGGGACTAGAGGTGGTCAGCATCAATTGTTGGAGCTGCTCATCTATCATAGTTTAGAGCTGAGTAGAGAGATCCATAGTCAAAGGGGTCAATTCAGTGCTTCCAGCAGTCTGTTGGAACTGCCTTGATTTTTTATTCATACATTGAGTTTGATTCTGATGTTTCTGATTTTTCTTTTTCAGTAAGGGACGGTCTTTCTTCCAGTGACCTGGTTCTTTACAGTAATTGCAAAGATTGCTGGCGGAGACTGTGGTTTTGGCAGCAATGTGATTCTTTGTGGCTGTTAGAACATGATCAGTATCACCAACTTTCTTTCTAGCCAATGACTTTTGTGTTTGTTCCTCAGCTAATAATTCAAACAAAGCAGTGTCGACCTAAGGTAGTGGTGAGCGGTGCAGTAATAATCCCCTAACATGCTCATACTCTGGTCTAAGTGCCATGAGGAACTGTACCAATCTGGTTTCCTGTCTATATTTTTCAAAGGTTACAGAATCATCGGTACAAGAAAATTGGGGCTCCATTAGAGCCAATTGATCCCACAAGGCAGACATCTTGACATAGAAATCATGAATTGAATATGATCCTTGATCAGTGTTCTTAATTTTCCATTCCAATTGATATCTCCGTGCAGAGTTAGATTGAAAATAGAGACGGCCTAAGTAATCCCAGGCATCCTTGGGGTGAGAAAATTTTGACAATTGATTCCCTATCGAGGGAACAACTGAGTTTACAATCCATGAATTTATTTTCCCAATTGAAGCTTCCCAATCTTCATAAGCATTATCTTTACTATCAGGACAGGATTTTCTTTCAGTAATACACTTCCAAAGCTTTTGTCCTTTCAGAAAATTTGTCATCAGATGACACCAATAGGCATAGTTGGTCCCATCTAAGATGACATTAATTCCTGATAATTTTTCAGCCATTGGGGATCACCAAATATGTCAAGAAATAGTAACCAGAAAAAAAATACAGAAAAAAAACAGTCCTAGGCGTGCAGTTAACAGGAAGTAGAAACCAGATATGTAGCCTCAATCTGTCTAACAAATCAGATCAAATAACAGCAGCTACTAGCAACCTAAAATGCGCACCCAACACACCAAATTTGCAGACGATCCAATGGCAGGACAAGGAAATCAACGGTACTGATGAAAACTAGTGCTCAATAAACAGCAATTAGTAGATTTCTTGGAATCAAACCAAAACAGTCTAGAAAAATCAAACAAAAAATACCAGAGGCTCTTCTCAGATGGTCGAACCAGAAGGTATGATCCACAGTGGTCGTCAGGCACCTATGGGGCCCACTGTAAATCAGCCGGCTACAGCCCTTCCACATGCACAATTTTCATACAAAAATCATCAAAGGGGCTTTGATACCATGATAGAAATCAAAGAAGCATGAAAAACAACAGCAGATTAATGGACGAATTGCTTGTGGAGAGGATCCTCAAGCCTGTCTTTTATATACAGAAGATTTCTAAATATGTTACAATGTACAGTTATGCTACAAGTAATTTATAGCACTGCAAATACCAAGTTATGTTAATAAAGACAGGCACTTGGAGAATCAAAAGGGAAGAGACATATTAATAAAGAAACATGGTGGTGGAGTATGGAGGTTCAGAAAGTTATTCGACAAAAAAAAAATTGCTACAAAGTTTGGCAGGGGACTAAGAGTATAGAAAATTTTGAGTTGTATAAGAAGGCAAAGAAAGAAGCTAAGAAAGTAGTAAGTAGCGCAAAGTTCAAAGCATACGATGATCTCTATAATAGGTTGGGAACAAGAGAAGGAGAAAAGGATATTTTTAAGCCTGCAAAAATAAGAGAAAAGAAAAGTAGGGACTTAGATCATGTCAAATGTATCAAGGACAATGAGGAAAATATTTTGGTGAAGGACAACGATATTATAGAAAGGTGGAAAGAATATTTTAGTAAACTTTTAAATGAAGAATATTTAGGCGATACAAGAGTGGAGGAGGATACTTCATTACAAGAGTATACTTTTCTCCGTAGAATTAGAGGGGTGGAAGTGAAGAAAGCATTGAAGCGAATGAAGACAGGAAAGGCAACAGGCCCAGATGATATTCCGATAGAGGTATGGAAATGCTTAGGAGAGGTTGGAGTAAGTTGGTTATGTAGACTATTCAATAAGATACTTGTGACAAAGAAAATGCCGGATGAATGGAGAAGAAGTATTGTAGTACCTATATATAAGAATAAAGGAGATATACAAAATTGTACCAACTATCGAGGGATTAAACTTATGAGTCACACTATGAAGTTATGGGAGAGAATAATAGAGCAAAGACTGAGAAAAAAGACTAAGATTTCGGAAAATCAATTTGGTTTTATGCCAGCGAGATCAACTATGGAAGCTATCTTTTCACTTAGGCAATTAATGGAAAAATACCGAGCAAAGAGGAAAAATCTACATATGGTCTTTATCGATTTGGAAAAAGCCTATGATAGGGTACCGAGGAATTTAATTTGGTGAGTCTTAAAAAAAAGGAATGTCCTAAGAGGTTACATTGAAATTTTCAAGGATATGTACGAAGGTGCAATAACAAATGTGAAAACCACATGTGGAGAAACGGGCGGATTTCCTATGATTATAGGCTTACATCAGGGATCATCCTTAAGCCCTTATCTCTTTGCATTAATTATGGATGAGTTAACTGTGCATATTCAAGAAGAAGTACCATGGTGTATGTTGTTCGCAGATGATATAGTATTGGTGGATGAATCAAGAGAGGGTGTAAATGCAAAACTTGAGAGATGGCGGAGGGCATTAGAATCTAGAGGCTTTAAAATAAGTCGTACAAAGACAGAATATATGGATTGCAATTTCAGTGGACATATACAAAGTGTTGAAACCACTGTCAAAATTGAAACCCATGAGAGACCACGTAAAGATTCTTTTCGGTACCTAGGCTCGATGATTAGTAAGGATGGGGAGATTGACGAAGACGTGGAGCATAGGAAAAGAGCTGGATGGCTGAAGTGGAGACTAGCTTCGGGATTACTTTGTGATAGACAAATGCCAACAAAATTAAAAGGAAAATTTTACAGGACAGTGGTTAGACCAGCTATGACATATGAAGCAGAATGTTAGCCAATTAAGAAGACACATATTCATAAGATGGATGTAGTGGAAATGAGAATGCTTAGGTGGATGTGTGGTAAAACTAGGAAAGATAAAATTAGAAATGAGGGCTTTCGAGAGCATTTAGGAGTAGCACCAATAGGAGATAAGATTAGAGAAACTCGTTTAAGATGGTTTGGGCATGTTAAGCGTAGGCCAGTAAGGCACCGGTGAGAAAAAATTTGAATATACAGGTGGAGGGTCCATCAAGAGGTAGGGGTAGGCCGAAGAAAATATGGATGGAAATCATTAATTCAGATTTGAAGAAGTTGCACTTATCGAAAGATTTAGCTTAAAATAGAACGGAATGGAGAAATAGAATTCATGTAGCCGACCCCAACATGGTTGGGATAAGGCTTTGATGATGATGGCTAGTCGGAGTTAACAAGGAAAGGGAAAAAAAGAAAGTAGTAAGTCATGCAAGGTCCAAAGCATATGACGACCTACATAATAAGTTAGGAAGAAAATGAGAGGTACTTTCAAGCTTCCAAAAACAAGGGAAAGGAAAAGTACGGACTTAGACTCAGAGCATATTAGATGTCGATATTAAAGAAAGGTGGAGGACAATGATATTAAACAAACGTGGAGAGAATATTCTAAAAACTTTTAAATAAAGATTCTACAGGAGGAGTAGGATTGATAGATGATACTTCATTAGAAGGGCATACCTGTTACTGTAGATTAAGATAGCAGAAATGATGAAAGCATTGGTAAGAATGGATATAAAAAAATGGAGCTGGATGACATTCTAATATAGGCTTGAAAATGCTTAGGAGAAATTACATGGGTTTGGTTAACTAGGCTCTGCAATAAGATATTAAGAATAAAGGCAAGCCCATGGCATAGTGGAAGGTGCTTCCTCTTGTAAACTTTAGGTTGGGGGTTCAAGTCATGTAAGCAACAAAAAAGAAAGGGGGGGGGGGGGGGGGGGGGGAGGGGTATTAAAGGCAAAGAAAATGCTAATTGAATGGCAAAGTATTGTAGTGCCTACATACAAAAATAAAGATGATATACAAAGTAGCACCAATTATTGTGGGATTAAACTTATGAGTCACACTGTGAAACCACGGGAATAGTAATGGATAGACCAAGATATCTAAAAAGCAATTTGGTTACATGCCGAGGAGGTCAACTATAGAAGCCATCTTTTGACTTAGGATACCAAGATATGTAGAAAAATCTTCATATGGTATTCATCGATCTAGAGAAAACCTATAACAAATTACCTAGTTATTTGATTTGGTCAGTTTTAAATAAAAGGAATGTCCTAATTCCCAAGATGTTATATTTCCATCATTAAAGATAGGCAAAGGGAGAGGAAATAATGTGAGAATCACTTGTGGAGAGACAAGTATGATGCTAGTGACCACAAGTTTGTATCAAGTTCAGCTTTAAGCCTTAATATTTTTACACTAATCATGGACGAGTTAATAGCTCATATTCAAAGGAGGAACCTGGGCATATATAGTTTGCAGATGATATAGCATTTGTGGAAAAATCAAGAGATAGTAGACGCTTAGAATCCAAGGGCTTTAAATAAGTCGTACAAACACAAATATATGCATTGAAATTTCAATAGAGTTTAAACTTTTACAAGACTTGAAGCTCTAGTGATACCACAAAAAGACTCATTCCAATACTTCAGCTCAATAATTAGTAAGGATGGAAATATTAATAAAAAAGTCAAACATAGGATACGCAAGATGGTTAAAGTCAAACTTGCTTCTGGAGTGCTTTGTAATCGATAAAAACTAGCAAGACAAACAAAAGATTTTTACAAGACAATTATTACACCAGCTATGACTCATGAGGCAAAATGTTGGCCAACCAAGGATATAAAAAAACAAAAAAAGGCGTAGGGCAGAGATGAAAATGTTGAGATGGATATGGGAAAACACTAGGAAAGATAGAATCAGAAATTATGCTTTTGTAAGCATTTAGGAGTTGTATCAATAGTTGATAAATTAAAAGAGAATCGTCTGAGATGGTTTGGACATGCCCAGGCAAGCACAACACTGTTAAGGAATAATTTTCTCTACAGGTTTCTAGCGCTCCAAGGGATTGGCCAAAGAGGATGTGAATGTTAATAGTAAGGATAGATCTAAAGAAGTGCAACCTATCCTAAGTTTTGTGCTCAAGATAAATTGGAATAGGAAAACATAATTCATGTAGTCGACCCCAACATAGTTAGCACAAGGCTTTGATGACAACAACAATAATGATGATGAGATGTTTTAGTAGATTTTAGTCTTGGCTGAGTCATGGTCATCTTGGATGAGATAAGTCACCCAAACAAAGACGAAACCACATGGATCAGTTTGACCCAGACAATTGCCATAGAGCTCTACACATTTTGGTCAAAAGAGGTATTATACAGCAGTTTTTAAACAAATGCCACTGGAAATGAGTTTCCAAAACTCCATTTATCCGTTCATTCCCTTTTTGTCATAGGAGTTGAAATTTAGGGATTTTGGGAGCTCCAATGTAGATGAAAGTACCACAGACCACAGATAAATACACAAGAACACTAAACTGAACCTGAATAAAACTAAATAAATATGCATTCTACTGAAATGGCTTCTATGGAATAATATTTTCTTTTATATGGGTCTATTCATAACATTTCCAAATTCATAAAGCTTTCAATCTAACCCAGACAAATTGCTGGTTCTGGTGATTTGAAACAGTTTGAGAACTGCTCAAGCTGCCCACTGAAACAAGGGTTTGATTCGTGGCTTAGCCCAATTTTGACCATGGGAATGCTGTACTTTGCTGCAGCGGAAGAGATGTCAGGTCAAAATAAAGTAAGCAACAGGAGCACGAAATGACTACTTGTATTCCCTTTCATTTGAAGGAAATCTATAAATTAACTTTACCTTAATTGGAGAGAAGTCATAAAAGAAGAAAATTCCAGGAGGAGGCTGAGGATAACCATCTGCAATCCTGTAGTGCTCAGTCACAGAAAACTGCATGAAGAATGTATCTAGATTCATGTTTGATTCTGTTTTCAAAGCTAACATGCAAGGAAGTCAGCTGTAAGCATGATACCTGGTTTGACTGAATCTTGCGGCCTCTTATATCGGCGTAAACTGTAGGGACTACCTGAACAAGAGAAAACCAGTTCCAGTCACTATTGCACAATTCAATACATTCAAGCTTGTAAAATATGAAAAAAAAATTACTAAAAGATATTTTATATGACATAACCTTCAAACAAGCTAAGCAGCAAATGAATTCACATATAAGGAGATAGAGAAGATAATGGTTTTGCAAAATAAGGGAAGAATCATCATACAACCAAAGCAAGAACTGGAACAGCACCTTCAACATTTTTGCAATTTAACCTTTTCTTTGTTCTGTTTTTGTCTTTCTTTTCTTCTCTTTTTTAACATGTAAAGAATGAAAAGCATACTGAAGAAGCTGGCACTGATCTAAGATATTTCTTTTTCTGTTTTTATTGTCCTCTGATATCTTTTCTCCTTTTTTTGTCAAAAAAAAAAAAAAAAACCGAATGCTGGTTTTTTTGTTATTATGGGAAATGTACGGTGTAAAACACTTCTTTCTCATTATTCAAGGCACTTAAGCACATCCACTACACATGGAAAAAATTTATGAAAACCAGACTTCTTGAACTGGTCAGCTTCCCCAAAATGTCCACCACTAGGAGGGTTTTGGAAATTGCAAACAGACAATTAAAAGTTAACTGAACAGAAAGCCTCCAAAGGAGTAGTATTCTAACAATTTTGATTTTTGGGATGACACATAATTTCAAATAAAACAAATAAATGAAATAAACTAAATAAAAGATCCTAAAGGAAAAAAATCCCCTAAATTGGGCCTGTTGACCCATAGATATGCGTCTGTCCTACGTCAATTTCTTTCCATCGTAGAGAGAACTAGATCTCGAGTTCTGAGGATATCTTCTAGGATTGAAAATCCAATGTACAAATCTTTGATGTTTTTCCTAATCTTCATTCTGTTTGCATCGCTTCAAAGCTTGACACCGTCTTTTCCTCCACTTAGAAGTAAATTGGAGGCATTGCTTCTATTGATGGCTAAATTCATCTCGAATGTGTGATTTGACCATTAGATAATTCAAGAACCTCTATGATTTGATCTTCTTTTGCAAACTCGTGATAAATAGATTTTTCATCCAATGATCTAATTAGGTTTTCTGAAAGTGGGCTTACAATGAGATCTAGAGGATGCTCAGTTTGCTTGCTAACCATATCCAAGTCTTCAATACTTGTTTCTCCTTCTTTTGTTGCTTCTACCAGTTCCTTCGTCTCTTGGTGCTTCCAAAATATGATCTTCTTTAGAAGTTGAGGTTGTTAAGGAATTTTTTGGCTCTTGCTTTTGCATCTCAATGTCAGTCTTGGCATCCACTACAGGGGTTCCACAACATCGGCTTTTGTTGTTTCCAGAGGCTTTCGTTTGCGAGGCTTCCCTTTTCGCAGGCGAGACCGTTCAATACTGTACTCAACATGGATGGCTTCCTTATATGCTTCAAAAATGTCTTTGTAGGGATTCATATTCTCCAACATGTTGGATCTTAAACCTCTTAGAAAGTGATAGAAATCATGTGTATTGCTCTTTAGCTTACATAAACATTGCAGCTTTGAGAATTGGCCAATATATACATGGAGACTTCATTCTCATAATACCATTTTCCAAAACGTTTATACATAATTCTTTGAAGTTGATCATTAAAGTCAAATATTTAAAATTTCGCATTGACTTGGATGCAAGGGGGACATAAAATTTAATGCTTTTCAAAAATCAAACTGACCTACTGCATAGATCTGATTGCCAAGAGTATGCAAGCGAAGATGGATTGTCATCGGGGTTCGGATGGCCAAAATATCACCCTTGAAAAAATCAACAGTTGAAATCGAATTTATTGACATCGTCGCTAAGTGTCAGTGCAAATGTGGCTGCTAAAATAGAAACCTTATGATAGAGCCAGGTTGGACCTAACCCAAACACCCAAAGTTGGGATCAGTACATCTCACTACAGTGGGACAAGTGCGACACAAGCCCCTTTTGGTTCTGTCTTGGGTATTGTGCAGGAAGAAAGAAAAAGGGAAGACAACCTCATTTCCTTTGCCATCGGATGAAAATGAAGTGTTGTTGTTGCTTCTTCGTAGCTCATATCAACTACTCCTTTTTTAAGATGATGGAAATGGTGAAGATGACTCTAGAGGTGATGATGCTGGCAGTGGATGAAAGTGCTTGCAACATTGTTGTGCTAGGGTTGAAGATTGACAGCAATGGCGAATACTGAAGACAATGGCAATGGAGGTGGTGCTGATGGTGAAGATGGCGATAGAGATCGAAGTGCAGCACACAGGTACGCACTCTTTTATTATTTTTATTCTCTCTCTCTCTCTCTCTCTCTCTTCTTTGGCTCAACAGAAAGCTAGGGGTTGAGGGGTTTGAGAGTTGGGCTTTTGGTGGAGAGGGATTTCTCTTTTTTTCTCTTTTTTGGTTCAGATTTTGGGTTTGATGGGGTCCCAAGAATTTGGGCAAGTTCGGTTTTTTGGGGTTTCAAATGAGAGGGGATTAGAGCTGGATGTCACATCCCGCTAAGATGACCCACTTTTCACATCCGAGAGAGGAGGCTTCGTTTTACCAAAAATGGATCTCTCTGGGCCAGACCTCTCTCATGACCATGGTTTAAAAAATCAGCCGACTCGGTCTTGGCCAGGCATTCGTATTTAACTTAAAGTGAAAAATAAAAAAATGAAACAAAAGAGTTGTTTTTGTAAAAGTACTTTATATAGAGGGAGGGGAAGAGAAAAAGCACTATAAAAGACAAGGGGACAGGATTTGGGGAATGGGGCAGTGTGGGAAAAAATGCTGTTGTGGTGGTTGCTTGCTACCCTGGCTGTGCTGCTTTTCTGCAGTGTTGCTGCTGGTGAGTTGCTTTTCTGCAGTGCTGCTATGTTGTCTGCTACTGCTGCTTTTCTGCACTGCAGTGTTGCTGCTACTTGCAGGCTACTAACCGGCTGGCTGCTGCAGGTGGTACTAGCTTGGTAAGCATCTACTTCTTCATTTTTTTTTTTTTTGTCCTTCCTGTTTTTTTCTGCTTTCTACTTCTTCTCCTCCTCCTCCTCTCTATATATTGTTGTTTCTTGAGCATTGTAGGGACTCAACCCAACTCGGCTGAGTTGACTCAGACTTGGCCATGGGTGAGTCGGGTCCCAAGTCCAGATTTTTAAACCTTGCTCATGACCCAACACAAAGCCCCGAATCCAATGACCCATGTCCAAGGGTCCATTCTCTAGAAGTTTCTCTAATTCTCTACAATTTTGGAATAATGTAGAAGTTTTGTAGATATGTGTAAAGACTTGCGTAGAATATTCTAGGGAGTTTTTTTTTTTTAGACTATTCTAGAGAGAGTTCTAGAAAGGTCTAAATTGCTGGATAGATGATACATGGTATGTTCTTAGTCGCACATTGTAAGGCCAAGGGGTATATAAAGGGGTGACCTCCCTCATTTGTACCAAACAAGAGTTGCAAGAAGCTTTCAAGTGTAATAGAAGCTTTATTGTTCCTTAGCATTTTGCAAGTGTTCCTCTCTTGTGTGAGTGTGGTTCTAGCCTTAGAGATTGGGATGAAGTTCAACTAGCTTGGTCAGAAGACTGACTCGCTAAGTGCACGAGGCATTAGTCGAGTGCCACATGGGCAATAACTCGTAGGTAAAACGATCGGTCCATGACAAGAAGGTTTCTTGGGCTTTGGATTCAACAAGGTATGGATTCGGCAAGTAGTGTTGGAATTGGGAATTTGGGTTTAAGGATGCTCAAGTGTGACATCGCTCTTGGAAAGCTAGGGATTCAAGTGGGACCTGGGAATGAAATTTGGGGATGATGATGATTTGGGAGTTTTGGTGCAATCAGTTGGGGAAGCTGATTTTGGATTTTGATATTTTGGGGAAATTAGGGTTTTAAGGTTCAAGATTGCGGGTTGATTTTGAGATTTTAAAGTTTCAAAACTACGACGAGAATTGAAGCCGAGAAGATACTACAAAGAGATTCATTCCATTACATTAGTTTGACAATTTGTACGGATTTGAAGACTGGTGACGATGTCAAATAAAAGATAAAAGCTGGATAGTTGAAGTGGAGACTTTCTTCTCGAGTGCTTTGTGACTAGTGAATGCCACCAAGATTGAAGGAAAAATTTTACAAGACAGTTGGACCAGCAATGACCTATAAAGCAAACTGTTGGCCAATCAAGAAGTAACATACACACAAAGTGGATGTAAAAGAGATGGGAATGTTAAGGTAGATGCGTGATAAAATTAAAAATAAGCAACTTCGAAAGCATTTAGGGGTAGCATTAATAGAGAATAAAATTAGATGAACCCACTTAAGATAGTTTGAACATGTGCAACGCATGCTGTTAATGCTGCCGGTACAGAAAAGATTAGCTAGGTAGGTTGATGGCCCGCCAAGGGGAAGGGGTAAGCTGAAGAAGATGTGGATGAATAAGTAAAAATAAATCTAAAGAAGTGCAACTTACCTAAAGATTTAACTTCAGGATAGATCAGAATGGAGAAATAGAATTCATGTAACCGACCCCAATATAGTTGGGACAAGGCTTTGATGATGATGATGAGAGTTTCAAAATTTTTGGAATTTAGAGTTTTACGGGAATTATGGTTTGGAATGGATTGAGAGGGATTTTGGTTTCGGTGGGAGGGGGAATATGCATTTGGCAATTTGGATATGGTCAAAGGGGTTTTGCCTGGCTGGATTTTGGAAAGAGAGATCAGCTAGGTTGGATTTGGGTTAGGAAAGAGGGGTTTGGTCTTTAGGACACTGGAAGATTTGAAGATGGAGAGTGTTTCACAGGTATGATTGAGTGTCGGGATCTGAGAGAGAATGGGGCGGAATTACTTATGTTGGTTTTCGAACTTGAGCAGATCAATCTTCAACTTACCAGTTGACGCAGAATGGGGATCTATGTCAGGAAAGTAGGGGAAGATGAATAGGGCTTCAAACCTAGAGTTCTAAGGCTTCACACCATGGCTTCATGCCATTCCATTGTAGAAGAGAATGCGGAATCACTCAGATTATTTTTCTCTCTTTTTTTTTCCTTCATCAAAACCTAAAAGCAAAAGAGGCATTACAATGCTTATAATTGGAAAGAAAACTAACCCTATATCTAATCTTAGACGCTAAAAGTAATCTACAACTAAGATTAAAACAAACAATTAAATAAAATAACTACAAATAAAACCGATGCAAGAAAATAAATTAAATAAAAAATCATAAAGGAAAAGATCCCTAAACCGGGCTCATTGGGCTTGATCAACCCATATATAAGGGTTTCTCTTGCATCATAAACTACCATGCTTTTCTACTCTAATGCCCCTTATCTTAATTTTTTTCATGATTTGACCCTCCATGTGAAAAAGTACTCTTTTACTCCCCTTTTATTTTTACTTTATACATCAATTGACCCCTACTTTATTTTCACTCCTCTACACAAGTAAACAAACATGCCTAATGGGCCATTTGTTTTCACTCCTTTACAAAAATAAATTATTCACATGCACAAGGATTACAATTTATGCATCATCATGTTTGTTTGCAATCATTTACACATGTGATGTGTAAATGAGGTGTGAAAATGGTGTACATATGAGGTCATTGACACACCAAAATTTCACAATAGAAAAAATGTGAAAGTGTTTCACACCCCTCTTGCAAAAAAAGGTGCAAGCATACTTCTTACATGGTAGTTGCATTCTTGTGGAGCCCTTCAACCACCTTTATTTTCTCTCATTCTTGTGGGCCTCCTATTTGTAATCCAAACCGTTCACTTTGTTTATTGAAGTAACATACTCCAAGATATTGCAGCTGATTATATTAAATCTTCATAGATTTTGAGTAATTTGTGAAAATTCCCCAATCTATAGATATAATTTTCTGCACTTCTATGGTCCCCAATTCATGATCCAAACCATTCAATACTCTTGTATGAATGGTAAATATGTGGAATTTTAGTTTCATATTTTAAATCTTCATGGATTTTGAGAAATTTGTGGAAAACATCCAAAAATCAAAATAATTCTAAAATCGTTGGATGTACTCATTTACTCAAGTGAAAATGGTGATTTCGGCAAACATAGTAATGTGTTTCACATGTGTAACATATGCATATACAACATTTACACATGTAGCATTCACATATGTAATTCTCATATTCCTGTCACTTGTATAAGGCAAACAACCCCTTAGCAAGAGCTATGTTTAATTTTTATGCCACATCTGGAATGATTCATAGGGGAGGTATGGATTCATACATCTCAGAGACGAACTAAGAAATGTCCAGGATACTTTCTTATTGTGGGAGAGTTGTTCATTGCCAAGACATAGTATGCACCCAAAGATGTTCTGGGATCCACCAAAGTCACATTTGCATAAGTACTGAGAATGTCTTCCATTCAACCAAGGAGGAGGTGCTGTGCCTCTCTCAAACCAAAGGTGAGAGACATTGGTGTCCATACATTTGACTCTGTGATTTAAAGAAACACGGCCTACAGTTCTTACTGACTGCAAAGCAGGGGAAGTGCTCAATTCAACGAATCAAAGATGAGATAATGAAATACCGACTGTTGTCCAAACAGCAGAACTCTAAACACTCAGGACTATGATTCCAAGGTTCCAAGACATCAAATGTCCCCAGAAGAAATATATCTGTTCTAGAGTTCAAGGGACCAAAACAGGCTAGCAACAAAGAGGAATTACAGAAAAAGAGCATTAATTATTGAATTTTTTAATAATAAAATTATTGAATAATTTTGACCAGAGGGAAAAAGGATTCCGCTTAGCATGCATTATTTCTCTTCATCATCTTAAAAAACAATCGTTAGTCTTCATGTCTGAGAATAACACATTAGATCTTTTGAAATATGAACATAGAGAGATCCAAATTGCTCACCTTTATGAAATATTGGTAAATTCCAGACAATGTTTGCTGTGTCCACTGCACACTAAAAATTTTTCTCAAAGCGAAAGAGATTAGAACATTTGCTTGACCTTAGCACACCACCAAAGGATATATGATGAAGATTGTTTTAGTTGCTTGGTTGAACTGAATAAGTAGTTTGAAAATCTTACCCATCAAGTGGATTGACAGCACCAGGGAAGTCTCGTCCAAAGGTTAGCTTGTTTATTTTGTGGCTTATCTGTTGTTATAAAAGCAAATTTAGAAATGGTGAAGGTGCAAAATTTAAAAGTTTAAGGCTACATTTCAGTGGAAGGCTGAATTATTGCAACATCACAGCCTTTGGAAGAAATAAGCACCAAAACACGCAATATATACGCATAAGCTTGTTGCTGGGGGTAGGGGGGGTGGAGAGAAGCAGCTGAATATTGCAATATATACACCTAGGCATTTTGGGGTCCAAAGGCACCCTTGTAGAAGTTTAAAGCTGCAATGAGAGAGCCATAAAAGCAACACCAAACCGGGCAAGATATCTGCCTTGGCATTCTGATAGCCATAAAAGCATGCAGCAATATAAAATTTATCCACTGGCACACAAAATGTGGAAGCCTATCCCATAAATTTAACCAAAATCAGGTAAAAAATTTTTGAAGGACATGTTTTTTCTCCATTTAGATTGCCAAAGAAGTCTGACGGTCCTCACAAAAAACTGCTACTCACATTAAAACTCTCTGTTTGAATCCCTAGAAGGTCATGCACAAGAAAGTTGGATTGTAGAAAACTTTTTCCAGGAGCAAAATGGATACTTCCAGCCACTTTACTGACTTCCAAAAAACCGTGGATGTTGCATCCTTCACCTTCTTCCTCTTTTATCTTTTGAACGAAGCCCTCTCTCTTGCACTGAAATAGGAGAACAATTAATACCAGTAAACCCAGGAAGACAAGAAAAGTTAAATTGCGTTGCAGCAAATCAACAGTGCTTTCTAAAAAGAGATGAAGACACATACACCCACACATAAGTTATCAACAGATAGCGAATAATGAAGCCAACCAAGATCCTACACTGAACAATGATAACAAACCTGTCTGCATAATCAATATGCATGATCTCTTAACTGATCATAATTGAGATTGGTTAGTCAAAACCAAGGAACCAAGCTAAGCAGCAAAGCATGCTCATAGAATGACAGTGGCGCCATCAAGTGATTCAAGGTTAAATGTCATTGGGAATTATATAGAAATCCTGGAACATTTTATAATTTCTTCTGCTTATCACGCCTGATGCGATGGTAAGACACATCCAAATCCATGACAGGATGCCAAGCCTCAACAAAATAAATATTGTTCCATTGATGAAAGATGTTTTGTTATTTGCATTTGCACTTTAAATGTTACTTTGTTTAAACATTACTTTATATCTTGTGGTGAGCCTAATTGACAGAGCAGCTCAATTCCATGTTGCCACTCTCCTCAAGGGAGGTGACATTCGCTTCACTTGCACCTGCTGAAAATGTAACGACCCAAGAATTTGGAGCTCTTCAGATTCTTAAGCCGTACTCAGATTATTATAACAACATCACATAAATCAAATTCTTATGAGCATCAAGGTCATAAACAATCAAATTTAATTGTATTTCAACTACTATGTAGTTATCAGGAATCTGTATAACACTACTGAATATGACAATCTCTGTTTGTAGAAAAGAAAAAAAATAGCTAAGTCTTGGGCTAATCCCAACTACAAATATATTCTTTGTTTTTCGGCGCTCTGGATCAGCCACGCATGCCAAAATCTACCGGCTGATCCCCATCACTCCCTGTAACCTCCACAACTGCATTACCTGAAGTGGGGCGAACCACTAATCAGTAAAACTGGTGAGCAGAAATAAGGACATTAAGATAAAACGTATTTCAATCATTCAAAGAACATATATATATTCAATGATATAATTTCAATAACATTCTAATCAATTTCTTCAATGATATAATTTCAATAACATTCTAATCAATTTCTTTCTTGAGTAATTTCCCACTGTGGCATCAAACAGTTCCGATACCTCATATGGTGTATCTACATTTCTGTCAACAGCATGGTTTGTCATTCACCATGAATGTTGAGCCTGTTCCGATACCCTCGACTAGAGTATCTACATTTCTATCAACAACATGGCTTATCATGCCACCATGATTGCTGAACTTCTTCCCCTCGACCAACATCCACGAGGGAAGTTCTATACTCAGTGCCAGCAGTTGGTATCACGCTTATTTCAATCATCAATGGTAAATTCATTTCAATAATTTTAGTATAGAATCATCTCCACCCTAATTGGCTACATCATCTTAACTCTTCTTATTTGGCCAGTACCACACAACACTGATTAATCCTCGCCCCACTCCGATTCGGAGTTGGTACCAGGCGGTGGTATTGCCCATGTCTTATTGAGGTAATCAATTATTTATCGTAAAGTTATCCATCAAGACACAATTAATAAGTCCAAGTGAAAATATCACATTGAAGGAACTAGTTATTATAAAATTTACTATGGAATATTAAGTCAAAAAAAATGAGTTAATTGTTGTAAAAGGGCCCGCATAGCATTCAAATAATTGATCTCACACCAGTTTCAGTAGTAGACAATATGGGGTTCGTAACTTATCATGACGTAATTTGGTCATAAAGCCTTAGCAGGGTTTTTAGGAAATAACTAAAATAGCAGGGGGCAAATTTGTAATTTCAGAAGGTTATATAATATCTCCCCCAATCGTCATTGCACATATTCACGCCTCTGCATTCTCCAGTCGTCTCGTTCGTCAGAGAAGAGTAGCGCCAAGCTCAACTGGAGGTAATTGCAGGGTGGGGCCCAACGGTCCGATGCACGTGGGACCTACACCATAATGGTCGCCCAGGGGTCCACTCCAAGATGTATGGACCTGATCCTTGATTGAGGAACCCCGGTGGACCCACAACCACTGACGACCCAAACCCATCTCCGACGGTCTGAAATTCCAAGTCTCCCTTCAGATCTGAAATTTCAGAGTAAACAGCCCTCTTCCCACCCTAAATCGAAGGCGCAGGGGTGTGCTAATCAGAAGATGTGGTCACAGTGAGTTTCCATCCACAGAATGGGCTTTTTCGACACTGTGTTCCGATTTGTGCCAAGTCGACAACTACCGAAAGGGCTTCATCTTGTCATCAAGGTTCGAGGTAAGTTGATTTCTAACCCATACAAGACTACAGGGTGTCGATTAGGCGTCATAATGCATATCTGCGGGTCTGATTATTGTTTTGGATGATCGATGTGGCTCTAAGTCAAATCTGGCCGATAATCGCTGTAGCAGTACAATATATAATAGCTACTGTTTAATCGGAGAATCAAATAGGTCTAATCTCCTACTCTTATTTAGATAATCAAGTTAGATTCTACTCACCTGGTGTAGACGCGTGTTGATCGGGCAGTGGCCGGTCTCTCGTCAGGCATCCGATGGCGATCTTCCTCTTCTTCTGCAATTTTGAAATTAATTTCAGTCCTCTCTCTCTCTCTCTCTCTCTCTCTCTCTCTCTGTGACGTTGGTGTGTTCAAGCCAAAACTAGCCTCTTGTCTATCTTTTATATTAGTGCAGGGAGGGGAGTCCTACTAGGGGTTTGCTTTCCTCCTTAAGAAAAAGTCCCGTTCACCTTGGGAGAGAGTTTTGTTCAAATTCTTAGTTTCCTAATAACCTTAAGTTAATCTAATTACAATTTTACTAAGAGTCCTGGTTGGGTTATTACAGAAAATTCATATTCTCCAGTGCCAGCCAGGAAGCCACCCAACCACTTCAGTCAGGGAAAACGTACGATAGAAGCCCCTAAGGTTTGTTGCTCCATTGATGAAAGATGTTTTGTTATTTGTGTTTGAACTTTAAACCTCACTTTGTTTAAACATTACTTTATATCTTTGGTTTGTGCAGCCATGCAAAATTGCTTATTTGAATTTAGAATTTAGAAATTCATAATAGTAATGAGATTTTAATCACATTGTTTAATTATTAAGATGTTATTATTTTCTAATTTAATATAGTTGAGCAACATGAATATATGTGGACAAATAGATCAATAACGTTATTCTATAACCATACAGCTATATAGGACCTATATGCAATGAGGAATCCACTACACCCCCTATTTTAGTTATGAATGAAAAAATAAATAAATTTTACCATTTTCCAATATTCTGGATTTTTCGGATACTTTTTTCAGATTTTTTTTACCTTATTTTTCATTACACTTATACGTATTGTCACAACCAATATGTCTTGCCCACTACCCCCATTGTTTTGACCACTGGCCAATATACCCACTGCTACTACTATTTTGAACCTTGCTCACAAGTAAGAAAGAGCCGTGAGAAATTTTGTTAATACCTAAATGAATGACTAAATAGAGACTACACACCATTTTATAGTGGAGTGGTCATTGAAAAGACCAATATGGTAAGTCATCCAAACATAGACACCTCTTAGGACTTTTAATTTAAGCTAGTTTCCACATTGGAACTAGTTAAAACTCTTTCCAGATATTTTTTTTTAATCATTTCTTTCCAAACTAAGGTTTAAAAAATCGAACTCGGGACCTTACTCGGTCATGACCGAGTCCGAGTCAACTCGGCCGAGTCGCATTAAGACTTGGTTGAGTCCCATGGCCGAGTCGCACGGGACTCAGTCGGCCGAGTCCTGGCAGAGTTGAGTGAGTCCCGGCCAACTCAACTCAGTTTGGGTTGAGTCCAAGTCGACTCGAACTAGGCCCATTTTTTAAACCATGTTCCAAACAAAAAAAAAACAAACTTACTAAATTAGGACTTTTTGACCTCCTAAAAAACCAATACATAATTTCCTAAATTCATAACACCTTCTCAATACAAGTGGCCCCTTTTACAACATGTGCCCAAAATAAGTAATGAAGTGGACTTAGCGCAGCCACGATCCACGATCGAAAAGACTAGATTAATCTCCCGAAGGATTCAGACCTAGGGCATCCTCACAAGAGGAACAGACACCACAAAAGATAACATCTCAACTTTGAAAAGAGAACTTTTATAAATTTAACCTGAGCATGCATAATAATGAAACCTAACATCCTTTATATGGAGGAGTTGGCTTGATCTCTAAGAAACAAACTTACTAATATTAGAAAAGCCTAAATAAAATAAGAATTGCCTAACATTAATCCTAATCAAACAAAACTACTTCTAATATCCCTAAATAACTGAATATTCTATTGGGCCGATGGACTAGGGCCAACCCGTTGGCCAATCTATGGTCTAGCCTACATCAGGACCCCACTTGTATGAGATGCAAATGCCCATGTGGCTTCATGAAGGGTCTAGGCCTTTTGTGACTTCCTCCTCATATTGTATACTTGGGTCCAAGTAGGCCATGGGACTAGTGGCCTTGATTGGACTGAATGCCAATGGAATTCTAGACCAGATCATTCATGTTGCAATCCTAGCTTTCATCAATTCTCCATGGCTAGGAGAGAAATGGCTCTCAAGATCCATTGGTAAACTCCCAAATTGAAGATCCTTTGTACAAACTTCTGATTTTAAGGTTGATCTTCATCCTCTTTGCATGGCTAGACACTTGACTTCTTCCTCCAACTAAAAGTAGCTTTTCATAATTATCCTCCTTTAAAGCGCATAAATAAATGAGTACATGAAATAAGTTGGTGTGCTCAATCACCATCAAGTTCCTAGCTTAAAAGGTAATGAGCTCCTCAAAATAAAACTCATGTTCATAATACCACTCTCAACATTTTAAGGGGTGCCAAGAGTAGTCACTTAGAATCACATGAAACACACTGAAAGTTTATGATCAGGATGGAGACTATTGGAGAGTTTGACAGGATGGGGACTGATAGGAATAAGTAATGATCACAGTGGAGAGAAGACTTGGTCTTAGAAAACAGTGTCTCTTGCAGTCACTTTCAAGAATTAGTTTTGGAAGACCAACTTCGCTGAAATTCAACGTGTTAGGGGCATGGTTTTGCAAGACCATGACATTCAAAAAGTGTCATCAACAAGCACATGGGTACAGTTTTGGAAAACCACCACCCTTGTAACAAGTCCAGAATCCATGAAAGAGTTAGGCATGCTTAACACAGGGGCAACTATTCACCAATTTCAAGGGCCTAAAATCTGAGTGCTCAAAGCTGAAGAAGAAGAGCTGGACTATGGTTCAGGATTTTATGGCTTACTATGCAGGCTTGGATATGGATGGAGTTTGGGATAAGTTGGATCTGATTTAACTAGGTTTCTAGAACCAAGAAAACTCTGATAGCTTGCCACTCCATGCTGGTCAGTAAATTGTATAAAGATTGGAAAACATTCAGAGGGTTTGTATGGTGGTGAATGGGAGAGGATTGAAGGTTGATGTAAGAGATTACGATTATTACATAGAGAGGATAGGCTATGGTTTTGGGGCCTAGATACAAATCGAAGGACGGAAGAAGTGCAACCTATCTGAGGAGTTGGCCCAAAACAGACTGGGATAGAGAAATAGAACATGTATCCAACCCCAACATAGTTGGACAAAGCTTTGGTGATAATAATAATGATGATATAGATCGAAAAAGGGGATTGAATCTTGCAGTCCCAGTGGCTGAAACTTAGAAGGATGGAACCTGGGCCACCTAGAGAGAGGGTTTTTGTTCCAAAAGTGATGTAAATCTTTTTTTTTTCTTTTTTGCTCTGGTACAACTCACACCCGCACTCACACACTCTATCCAACTCCTAACCATCAGTGCTAGAGGCAAAATGAACCCTGGTCATTTCTCTAGAGGGGGAGGTGACTCATCATTGAGCAAACAATGATGCAAACTGAAATGAAACAATTACAAGGTTCGAACTAGTAGGCTGCTGGGCTCAACCAATCAATCACCCAGCCAACAGCTGACAGGATTCAAGTTAGCATACGTCATATCAATGTTCCAGTTCAGATCTGTCACATTCAGCCCCTGATTTTAATCTAGGACTGGTTTAAGGCTGCTTGCTGATTTGTAGCTAACAATTAATCAATCAATAATTTAGGAACTACTAAACCAGAATTCTAGGTCATAGTACCAAACTGATAGTTCCTGAAATCTACAACAATCTGATATGGCCCCCACACACAATGAGATGAAAGGCACAGTCATAGCAGCAGGATGCTTCAAATTGCAGCAGATCAAAACTCCATAAAAATAGAATCATAAAGCAAAGAAAATACCAAGGATTGAAGGCCTCAAGCCAAGTATTCACACAGAATACGAAGAAAACAGTACTACAAATAAACTTTGCAGAAGAAAATCATTGATGTCTGCAACTAAATCTCCAAGATCTCTCTGGCTGAATGGCCACATGGGCTTTTATACTCTTAATGGTCTAAAAAACTAAACTAATCTTATCCATTAAAAAGGTAATGGCTAATCTCAACCACTATATCATCATCATCATCATCTTCTCAGAATTCATATTTGAGTTGTGACAAAGTTTTACGCTGGCTGTCACCTACCTAAAGCAACCCTCCTCCTTTACCCGGGCTTGGGACCGACAGCAAAAACTGGCGGAGTAATCTCAACCACTATATCTCATACATAAAATGAGATACTAAACAAACTTGTATTCTTTCAAAAGGCAAGCGATAGCCAAGAGCTTCTTTTAAAATCATTATCATCTTCATCAAAGCCTTTCCCAACTAAGTAGGGGTCAGCTATATGAATTCTCTTTCGCCATTCCGATCCTTATGATCCTAGGCAAAATCTTCAGATAGGTTTCAATTCTTCAAATCTACCCTTATTATTTCCATCCATGTACTCTTTGGTCTATCCCTTTTCCTGGAGGGGCCATCAACATGAATAGAGAAATAGAGTTTCTTTTAAAAATGGTAAAATGGCTAATCCCTAACTTTTAGGGAACTGCCAAGAGGAAGACTTGGAAAAAATGGACTTCAACAAGTTCCTCAAGTCCCACTCATATTTTCATCAAAAAGACCATAGGGTGTCAGGTTCGGCACGTCCACTTGGGCCCAAGTACTACAAAAGGAAGGCACAGAAACAACACAACCTCTAATACGGCCACATGAGCATCTTGCATAATTGGAGTCCACTTCATTACTTTCTTTTAGCCCATGACATAAAAGGTGTCCACTTGTATTCAAAAGGTTATAAAGTTAGGAAATTATACATTTTTGTTTTTTTAAAAGTCAAAGAGTCATAAAGTATATTTAGTTTTAATTTTTTATTTTGAGACAGTGATAACTAATTTCATTATGAAAACTAGCTTAAAGTAGGAGTCTTAGAAGATAATTAGGTTGGATGATTTCCATACTGAGTGGTTAACCTCCCTTTATAAAAATCACGTACTCACTTTTTTATTCATTTAATTCCTTCAATTTATGAACGACTCATCATGGCTGGCCAGTCTAAGCCAAAGTTTGAGTACCTACAAGGACTGGTGACAGTGACAGTGACATTCTCACAATACAAAGATCTGAGAACAAAAGAACATAATGATTGGAATTGGAGTCTTTCCTTCAGGATCAACCACTGTAGAAATAGATTTCATAATCCCATTTTTGGGCTACAATCAAGTAAATTACAGTGAAGAAGATCTCCTAATATTACAAGTAAAGCTGAACACATTTTTTTAATGGTAAAAAAATGCATCAACAGAAATGAAATTTTATGTCACATTATGCAAAAGGAGTCTTGCTGAAGCAAAAGCAACCCAGCAGAACCTGTTTTAGAAATAATGCATACCTTCACCCAAGATCGATGGTGCTGGAGATGATTCTAGAAATAATACATACTTTCATCCAAGATCAATGGAACTTAACTAAGAATAAGATGGTGCTGGAATGATTTTAGAAATAATGAATACTTTCATCCAAGATCGATGGGATAAGACTAAGAATATCATGGTGCTGGTGATGATGATACGGGCATGAGGCAACTGATGATGATGGAATGAATACTTTAGCACAATATACACTAAAAGAATGTGGCTTTTAGCAGCGGTGTTTTCCAGCCACTAATAGATAATTTTAGCGGCAGAAATTGTTTTCCACCGCTAAAAGTGCAGTTTTTGCTATCTAAGATTTTCTTGTACTTTTAATGATGGAAAACAATTTCAGCCACTAAAAACTGCACATTGCTGACTTTTAGTAGTCGTAAAGGTGGATTTTTCACAGCTAAACATCACCTTTTGTGGTGACATTGTTACACACACAGCAGTTTGTCTTTTTTTTTTTTTTTCCTTTTTTCTCTTTCCCTTTTTTTTTTTTTTTGGGTTTAGGTGCTCTCATATTTAGATGTTGATGTCAATTATGACGGTTGTCAATTAGGCGCTCTCACATTTGGGTCACGACAAATCGATTGCAGAGCTACAATTCATTCCTCATTATCAAGCATTTTGAGGTTCCAAAATCAGCTTCTGAATGTACAAAGTACAAATTACAGAGAGAGAGAGAGAGAGAGAGAGAGAGAGAGAGAACAAAGGTTTTCAAAGACCTGATCAATCAATTCAGGGTTCATCAACCCCCATCCTTTCTTTTGATAAGCTTCACGAACTTCTTCACATGAATTACAGCAATGATCATCCGACTGCAACACATAAGCAAACACTTCAGAATTGATAACTTCATGAGAAAGCAATGTGGAAGATGTACCATTTGCTTTATCTTCAACTAAGAATACAATAGAACTTTTGTGTGCGCATTTTGTGTCTGTTTGCATACATACATGTGCGCCAAGAACTAAAAACAACCTTGTGACATGACTTGGATCCCCTCGAGTTAGGCCAAGTCGACCTGTGTCAATTCTGGATTTGGCGATGTTTTATCCTAAAAAATCTTCTAAAATAAAAATGAAAAAAAATGGTATCCCTAGGTAGTGAATGAGGTTGGGAACTAAAAAGTTTTAAATATAGAGGTTAAGAAGTGGAAGTGGTTGAAGGAGTTGGGACTTAGGAAAAGCAGTTGAGTTGGATTTGAAAGTAGAAGAGGTTGAAAAGTAAAGGGGGTTTTCAATATAAAGCTTGGGAAGTGAAAGGAGTCTTAAATATAAAGGACAGAAAGTGAAAGGGACTTTAAATAGAGAAGTGAAGTGGGTTTTGGATTTGAAATATAAAGGTTGGAATGTGGAAGGGGATTTTAAATATAGATGTTGGGAAGTAAAGGGGTTTTAGATATAGAGGTTGGGAAACAAAGGTCTTAACTTCTAAATATAGAAATTGGGAAGGGGAAGGAGGTTTTAAATGTAGAGATTGGGAAGTGGAAGAAGTTTTAAATATAGCCAAGCAACCACTTGAAATAGGACTCAGCCATTCACCCCAAAAAATGAGGACTCGGCCAAGTCTGAGTTGTTACCAACCCATCTTGCTAGTTGCGAGGCCAAGTCAAGTTTCAGACGTTGATAAGCATAAAGCCAAAACCTATTTACAACCATAATTTGTGTAGGAAACAAGATGATTTACAACAGTAAAGTGGAATTTGATGTACGTAAAGCAAGGCATCACATTATAGTTTGTGTTTTGAGAGAGAGAGAGAGAGAGAGAGAGAACCCCTATGGTGAAAGAAAAAACTTTACAGGCATTTATTCATTACAACCTTATTTGTACTGTTATAGAAAGCAAGCATTAGAGGACTTGGATAGTTATAAGTAATTACATAGCATAAACCTTTTGGTAATTATGAAATGTACAAGAAAGTAACAAAAGAAGTCAAGAAAATAGCAAGGGATCAAAGTCCAAAGCATATGATGACCTATAAAAATAAATTGGGAAGAAAAGAAGTAGACAAATATTTTCAAGCTTGCAAAAATGAGAGGAAAGAAGTAAAGACTTAAATCATGCTAGATGTATAAAGAGCAGCAACCAAAAGATTTTAGCAAAAGGCAATGATATTAAATAAAGGTAAAGGTGGAGAGAATATTTTAACAAACTGTTAAATGAAGATTCTGTAGGAGGCATAGGACTGACAAAAGTCATTTTGTTAGGAGGACATACCTGCTAAAAAAATTTACTAAAAAATTAAGGCAGCAGAAGTGAAGAAAGTATTGGCAAAAACAAAAACAAGAAACGCTACAAGGCCAAATAGCATTCTTATAGACACTTGAAAATGCTTAGGAGAAATTGGATGGGTTTGGTTAACTAGGCTCAACAATAAGTTATTAAGGACAAAGAAAATGCCAAATGAATGAATTAGTGTTTTAATGCCTATATACAAGAACAAAGGAGATATGCAAAGTTGTACCAATTATCATGGGATTAAATTTATGAGTCACACTATGAAATTATAGGAACAGTAACCAAGGAAACACTTTAGGCAAGAGACCAAGATAACTAAATATCAATTTGGTTTCATGTGGGATGTCAACTATGAAAATTATCTTCTCACTTAAGCAATTAGTGGAAAAAAACAAAATAAAAAAAAAATCTTCGTATGGTCCTTACTGATCTAGAGAAAGCCTACTACAAGTAGCTTGAGATTTGATTTGATGGGTTTTAAAAAGAATGTCCCAATATGTTAAATTGACATCATTAAAGACATGGACAAGGAAGTACCAATGAGTGTAAGAAATGCTTATGGAGAGATGAATACGTTTCCAATGACCATAAGTTTGCATCAGGATAAGCTTTAAGTCCTTATCTCTGTACTAACTATAGATGAGTTAACTGATCATATTCAATAGGAGGAACCTTAATGTATGTTATTTGTCGATGATTTAGTGGTGGTGGAAGGATTAAGAAATAGAGTGAATACGAAACTTGAGAGATGGTGGGAGACTTAAAATCTAAGGGATTTAAAATAAGTCAGACGAAGACATGATATGAATTGCAACTTCAATATGGATGTGCAAAGAGCTAAAATTCCAATGAGAATTGAAGCTTGCGAGATACCACAAAGTGATTCATCTTCTACCTTGGCATGATAATTAGTAAGGATGGAGATATTGAGGATGACGACGAATGTCGGAACAGAGCAAGATGGTTGATATTGAGACTCACTCATAGAGTGCTTTTTGACAGTATATATCAACAAGATTGAAGAGAAATTTTTATAGGACACCATCTAAGACGGATCAAAATATTGGCCAATCAAGAAACAACATGCGCATAAAATGGTTGTGGTAAAGATGAGAATGTTGAAATGGATGTTTGATTAAAAATAAGAAAGAATCAGATGAGAGCTTTCGGAAGCATTTAGGGGTCAATAGGCAATAAATTAAGATAGAATTGTTTTAGATAGTTTAGACATATTCATGCAAGTCAACAATGCTATAGAGGAAAAGTTTTTTTATACAAATTGATACCCAACCAAGAAAAAAGGGTAGGTAAAAGAGGACATGGATCGAAGTAGTAAGGATATATTTGAAGAAGAGCAACCTATCCGAGGATGTCTCAAGGTACACCAAAATGGAGAAACAAAATTCGTATAGCTGACCCCAACATTGTTGAAACAAGACTTTCATGATGACGTTGATGATGATGAATCTTTTTTGGTCAAATAATGGATTTCTTTCAGTAAAACTAACTTAAGAGAGAGCATACCATTGCTGCTCCATAACAAGAACCACAATATGTCTCATTGTGATCAAGTCTTCCACCATGCTTTTGCAAAGGCCTTTCAATCTGAAATAAACATAGATGAGCTCAATAAGAAAATCTGATATGATGACCAGTTATACTTCTATCAGATACAAAATTAATGGGAATTCATGTAAATGTGCAACTATAAAACTAAAAGGAGAAACATTTCATAAAGCAGGCACTGTGGAACGGCAATAAGAAGTTGTCTTAAGTTAGAGAGACAGTATAAGGTCAGATGGCATAGCCTACTACATGTCCTATTTTCAACAAGCAATATCGGGTAACAATGTAGAAAATTTTTTCAACAATGACGAACATACATGCATGTAGAATCATCAAAACCAAAGAAAGTTATAGACCTTGGGTGCACCAATTCCATCCTGTCTTGACTCAATCACATTACCATGTTGATCTATTCTTTTCTTTATAATATCATGTCTCTGCAAGAACACAGGCAACTTAGATTCGAGGGCTGATGGCACATTCAAAGCACTTAATGAGCTGGAGTAATAAAAACCAAGAAAATATTGCACTATTGAACTCAATTTAATTTTAAAGAGTAAGTTTGATGTAGTTTGGAGATCAAAAAAACTAAGAAATTCATATCACTTATGAACTCAACTATGAAGCCAAAATGTAACAATCATACTATGTCATAATGTTGTTCCCCACTGATATCCATTGCATCAATACTAAGCAGTGAGCATGCAAGGGCCGGAAAAGTAACATCAAACTGCACAGCCACAAAAATATAAAGCTTCAGTTCAAATATTAAAAACTGTAGACTGAACCAAAACAATATGCATTGCCTCTTACAGAACTGAAACAGAATACGAGCTTAAATTTAGAGAAGGAATTTTTAAAAATCCATGTGGAAAATGCATTTAAAATTCTTTAACCGATACACTCCCATCTGTTTCAACATGTCTTTGCCTGGTGGTTCAAAAATTTTACTCTCCTTTTTATCAGCCTGTAATGCTTTCATTGCAAATGAGGTAGAAGGTAATATCAAAGATCTCAATAAAAGGAAGTAGCATAGGAAGAGGGAAAGGAAGAGGAAGAAAGGAAAGAGGAGGAGGAGGAGGAGGAGGAGGCAAGTTAGATCTATGATTGGCCAGCCACTGGGCCCAAGCCCACTAGAAGCCCGTAAAGAGAACATCTCCAGATCATGCAGAATTTTCCTATTTTAGTGCAAGATTTTTCTATTTTCCAATTTCTAGAAGATTTCCTTGGATTTCAAGATTTTTAGTAGTTACTAAGGTTTAGGACTAAATTAGATGTTTCTATTTTTATTATTACTTGTTTTCCAAGTTAGAGAATAGATTATTCTATATAAATAGATGTAATTCTCCTTCCACTGATCATTGAATATTGGAATAAGAAATTGAGTTTTCTCTTTGATGAGATGTTTTCTTGTTTGTGGTGTGAGACAAACAATTTCAATCCTCATAGATCCCTATCCCTAAGCCCTGGCTTGGAGATTAGCCTGCTGGTTATTCTCCCTTCCCTGCGATGCGTCAAGGGGTCGGTATGGAGTATAGACCTTATCATCAGAACTGTTTCCATAACAAATCACAGGAGATTGAGTATTCCCTGCACTATTTTAACCGTAGACTATGCACCTTTTAACATCATCCGAAAGAAATGTGGAATAGTGAACTTTATCTAATAAACAGATTTTGCAAATATTTTAATATATATTTATATATATAGAGAGAGAGACGAAATAGTGAGGTGAAGCCCACATACTGACGTTGACACGAAGAGTTTCTCCCCTTGAAGTATCCACTGTCAGTTTAGACTCAGTGCCTGCATTAAGATATAATTCTGCAGCAATGAAATAAATATCTGAGTCAGCAAGAACAATAATGCAATGGCTTGAACTTACTAGCAGTTGAAATATAAGCTTCAAATCCACAAACTCCTAAGCAAATAGAAGTTTCTCCATTGTTTTCTTCCTGTGTTCATTGAAAGCAACTTTGTTTCTCTTTGATGGTGTTTTGGTATTTCCACCAACTGTAAGCAACTCTTTCATGTCTCACAAGATGTCAATAATCTCATGCTTGAAGATATAAGAACTCTATTACCAAGCACTTAGTTTTCAAGAAGAAGTACCATGGTGTATATTGTTTGCAGATGATATAGTATTGGTGGATGAATCAAGAGATAGTATAAATGCAAAACTCGAGAGATGGTGCAGGGCATTAGAATCTAGAAACTTTAAAATAAGTCGTACAAAGACAATATATATAGATTGCAACTTCAGTGGACATATATAAAGTGCTGAAACTACTGTCAAAATTGAAACCCATGAGACACCATGTAGAAATTCTTTTCGGTATTTAGGCTCGATGATTAGTAAAGATGGAGAGATTGACAAAGATGTTGAGCATAGGATAAAAGCTGATTGGCTGAATTGGAGACTAGCTTCTATAGTGCTTTGTGACAGACGAATGTCAACGAAATTGAACGGCAAATTTTACAGGACAACGGTTAAACCATTGATGACAGATGAAGCAGAACGTTGGCCAATTAAGAAGACGCATATACATAAGATGGATGTGGCGGAGATGAGAATGCTTAGGTGGATGTGTAGTAAAACTAAGAAAAATAAAATTAGAAATAAGCGCCTTTGAGAATATTTAGAGGTAACACCAATAGAAGATAAGATTAGAGAAGCCCGTTTAAGACGGTTTGGGCATGTTGAGCATAGACCGGTTATGGCACCGGTAAGAAAAAGTTTGGTTATCCAAGTAAATGGCCCATCAACAGGTAGGGGAAGGCCGAAGAAAACATTGATGGAGGTCATTAAATCAGATTTAAAGAAGTTTAACTTATCTAAGGATTTAGCTTAAAATAGAACAAAATGAAAAAACTGAATTAATGTAGCAGACCCCAACATGATTGGAATAAGCACTTAGCTGAAGACAGTATTGTTAAGTATTGACTACATTGAGCTTAGCAATGGTAATAGCTAATAACTAGCCTTTTGTTGCTCACACTAGGTTTTTAACCTATTTACTTTTGTAGAAAGCAAAACAAGCCATAAATATACATAATCACATTTCTTTTTGAGTAGTTTTACATATTGTGTGAAAAGATTTTGTCTATCTTCTTATTCTTTTTTTTTTTTAAGGTTTGTGGCCTTTATGTCATTACTTAACCTATTTCATTGATTTTCATCTTTCCCCCCTTTTTTTGAAACCATTCTCTACTTTACTTTGGTAACCAATTCTAAAACTTTATTCATTAATATAATTTTAGGTTTTTTTTATGTTTTTGACTCTATTAAAATTATTTTATTCATTTCTAATCTCTATCAAAGGCAATAAACTCAAGATATGTAATGCATTTTTTCTATTTTTTGTCTTTTTACTATAATATTAACCATCAACCAAAAAATCGGTTGAGTTTGAATCAACTCAGACCTGACCCTAAATGAGTCGGGTCATATGGGAATCAGACTCAAATTATATTACTCGGCCAAGTCGGACTTAGCCAACTAGATATATATATATATTAATTTTTTCTATGCAGTGAATTAGGACTCGACCCAACTTGGCTAAGTCAACTCAAACTCAGCCCTAATCGAGTTAGATCACGAGTCCTAGTGTTTTTTTCCCTAATAATGTTTTCCTAATTATGAGTTTTCCATTTAAATTACAAAGCTATATTTCTTTTTTTTCTTTTTTCTTTTTTTTGAACTGAACCAATACGGTTTTTCCCCTCCTTTTTGTTTATCTCAAAGAACTATTAAATTTTAGATAATTTACTTTAACTTTTTTAATTTTTCTTTAGTCATTTGTTTTCTTATTTAACTTTTTCATTGGGTTGTTCTTTTTAGAGGTCATTTGCCTTAACACACGTGATACGAAAATGGGTTTTATATATGTAACATTTGCATATGCAAGTGTTACACATGCAAAACACATTACAATGTTTGTCAAAATCATCACTTTTCACATGAGTAAATAAGTATATCCAACTTTTTAGATTTATTTGAATTTTTTTTTAAGTTTTCAAAAAACGTGAAAAATTAAGGTATGAAACTTTACGTCTTGATGTTTACCATTAACATAAAACTATTGAACAATTTGGATCTGAATTGGGGGCCCACAAAGTCCAAAAAAATAGATCTGTGGGTTGGGACTTTTGCACAAATTACTTTAAATCTATGAAGATTTAAGATAATCAGCTTCAAGATCTTAATACTTAATAGTTCAATAAACAAATTGAATGGTTTGGACTACAAATATGAGGCCCATAGGAATTTAAAAAAATAAAGGTCTTTGATTGGCCCCACAAGTGAAAAATTCACCAAAAAACTCACAGCATTAGTGCCTTTTCGTTGAGGGGGTTTGAATCACTTTCACACCTACAAAGGTGTGAAAATTTTGGTGTGTAAAAGGTGAGATTTACACATCATTTTCACACCTCATTAATGCACCACATTCGTAAATTGGTGCAAATAAACATCACAATGTGTAACCATTACGCATTGGGATAAACATTTGTACATGAGAGCACACAAACAACCCCTTAACTTTTCCTTTCACATTGATTATGATAGAAATTTTTTTAATTTAATCATGAAACCATTTAATTTACAATATCATAAAAAATCCATAAAAATACATGCATTGAATTTTGTATATTTAATTCTGCTGTGTATTTCTCTAAAGCATTTCATAAATTTAAAAACGATCTATAATTAGTTTCCTTTCCTAATTATAATTTTCATACCATAGTTATTTACAAGCACATGCATTGCAGAGGTTTCTACAAAAGTACAAATAGGTACATTTAGGCTGTTTTCAAATTTTTACAGCACATTTGAAAGCTTTTTGTTCCTAATGCACTTGTACAGAGCTTCATTGGTTAAGTATAAGCCTTGCTATTCTTTATCTGAAATTGGAATTTTTTTTTTTTTTTGAATGGTATCTTAATTTGGATAAAGTAATATATTTCTTACAAAAGATATAGTTGCCTTGATGAATTGTGTACTGGTGCACCGAGCATCATTTGATTCTTAAGTTTTATGGGATAAAGATTTTAAGTACACTGTATAAACAAATAAATTTTGGACGCACGCATGCCTACTATATTTAATGTCATTTTCTCAGTTAATATTGCTTAAAGCGTCATATAGCTCATCATAAATTCTAGTCATCTACTACTTTTAATGGAGTTTATTGATCACACATAATTGTAAATTATATCATTTATTTCATTAATTTTAAAGATAATTATTTCCATCTTCTTATCTTCTTCTTTATTTCTGTCTTCTTATCTTAGTCTTCCCATTGGTATTTCATGTTTTTTCCCCTTTTTCTATCCCATTCTCTTTATCAAACCAACTTTATTTTTGTCTTCTTATCTGATTTTTCCCATTGGTATTTCATGTCTTTTCCCCTTTTTCTATCCTGTTCTCTTTATCAGAACAACTTTATTAATGTCATTTATTTTTTACTTGCCAAAAGGAATTTTCTTATTGCTCTACTATTTTCAGATAATTTAAATATTAAGTTTTAGCCATATATATAGCTGTATTTTTTCAAACTCGTTAAAGAATAACTTTGTTTAGCAATAAAGTTGTCACTCGTCAGTCCTTTTCCTTCTTTCTGATCAAAATTATATATATATAATTTCAATATTTATCATAATTATATATTTGGTCCCCATACCCAAACTCTGAATTGATGGAAGAGAACCTGCTGCCCATTTTTTACTTTCTTCTCCTATTCACTAATATCAGTAAATGTTGTGGAATTTCACTGATATTAATGAATGTCGGTTTTTTTTTTTCAACTTTATTCCTCCTCTTCTTCTTTTTCTCCATAATCTCTTCTTTGATTCAATTCTGCTGGTGGAGTTTTCTGGAATCAGACCAAAAGGATTTCCATTTCATCGAAAAATATGAAGGCATTTGAAATTTCAAAAATCATGCAAATTGATGCAGACTGCAGAGACACTGATCACCCATGTTGAAGATTTGGCCATAGACTTCCTATGTTGACCCAGGAATCAGTAATGGCCCATGAGTTTAACTCCTTTCTGGGGACAATATTAGCTGTGTGATCAGTGGATATTTTACCTGATGGATATGAGACAGTGTTTTATGTCATTTGAGCTACCATTTCCTGCCCTCCAACAAAGCAGAGTTAGGAATGTAATGGCATCCACCAGCTCATGGAACTGTTGCCTCCTCTTCATCCCCTCCTCAGCAAAGGAATAAAAGGTTAAAGACAATGAAGCACGTAGATTGTGCAAAATAGCAAGCTATTTGTGCACATATATGCTCTTAATCAATTTATAATGTAATTAGAGAATTCTTTTCCCAATTCTAGCCATGGACTCATGAAGATGAAAGAAAGAAGGTTTTGCTTGGGAAGCATTCAAGGGGTATTCCAAGGTGTTGTAGAGAAACAAGGATACAAGAGAAGGAAACGAGGAAGATAAGCACTAAGAAAATGAAACAAGTGGGGTTCCTGCATTTATGAAGAAGAAGAAGAAGAGGAGGAAGAAAGCGGGGAAAGAATCAAGTGAATGTCTGCAACATTCACTGATATCAGTGAACAGAGGCAAAAAAGTCAAAAAGTAAAAACAAAAAATAAAAAATGGTTGGGGGGTCCTATGCCGTCGATGCTCAAAGTTTGTGACTAGGGTTGTCGTATCCAATTTTAAGGGGATTTTTTTCATAAATCCCTTACATTTTGTCCTTTTTTTTTGACACTCCACATTAGTTGTTACGCCATCCATCTTATATTCTCTTAGTTCACTTAAAGGTTGTTTGGTTGCAACAATCTACGCATGTAAATGGGATTTCATGTGTAACAAGTATGCACCCCCATGTTAGTTTGCACCCACTAATGCAATTCCTTAGTAAAAGGAATCGCATGCCATTGTTACTATGCAGAGCTACAGTAACTCAGGTGTGAAAATGGTCAGTCCACCTTATTCAATTTTTGGAACTTTGTGCAACCCAAAAGATCCAAACCATTAAATGCATTCACAAGATAAAGAAGGGCTAGGACACAAAATTTCAGCTCATAATTCATCCCATATTTTGAGATGTTTGCAAAACAATTTAAACTATAAAATCCACCATTCTAGACTTCCGTGGGCCCCATTTTCAAGATCTAAAACCACTAACCCTCTTTAAAAGATCCAAAATGGGTATGGGGCCAAATTTCATGGCTTAATTCATTGTGGATCTTGAGAAATTTGAGAAATACTATGAACCGTTGATTCATCCTGCTGAATAATATAGTGCTTTCCAACGTCCTCGAACCCAGTCTGTTTTTTGTAATTTTTCTATTCACATGGACTCCTAAATCATGATATGAACCACTGATCCTCTTTAAAATGACGAAAATGGGCATGGGACCAAATTTCAAGTCTAAATCCATCACTGATTTTAAGATATTTGCAAAAAGGTCCAATACCTAAAATCCGTAATTGTGAATTCTATGGGTCCCATTTTCACAATACAAACCATCCAAACACTATAGAATGTCATTTTTTCACTAGGAGGCCGTCTCATGCCTCTATTCATCATATATTTTATGAAATTTGTGAAAAATTGTGAAAGTTTTCTGAAAAAAGTAGAGAACTGTTGGATGCACACAAATACACATGTGAAGAGGTGTGAAAATGACAAACAACTAAATGTGTTTCACATGTGAGTGAGTTGCATATGAACATGATTCATATGTGAAGCATTTACACATGTGGAACATTTTCCTATCGCATGTGAAATTGCCATACAACCCCTTATCATTGAAATGACTACTTTTAATTACTAAAAAAAAGGGCAGCCCAGTGCACGAGGTTCCCGCCACTACAGGGTCTGGGGAGAGTTAGATGTATGTAGCCTTATCCTCCAGCAAGCGAAGGGGTTGTTTCCGAGAGTCGAACCTGTGACACCTAGGTCGCAATGGAGCAACCTTACCATTGCGCCAAGGCCAGCCCTCTGGCTATTTTTAATTACTCAATTAATAATTTTTAAAATCTCTTAGGTATAAGTTTTACATTTTAATTTCTTAAAATCCATGAAAATGAATTATTGAAGTCCAAATATTATGCATTTTAAAATTTTTTGATGTTTCCTTCTGTCTTTTCTAGTAATTCATTTTTCATGCTTCATTTTTATTTTATAATAATTGTTTTTTACAGTAATTTTTATGTTTTAACTTTCAAATATAACAATTAAAGAAAATTATGAACCCATTTTCTCTCATTCTATCATCAAGATTTTAATAAAACACAAAACAAAAAGTTGAATGCTTCAAATTAGTTATTCTTCTTATTCGCAACCCCTCCGTTGTCAGTCCCCATACACTGCCACGTGTTTGTTGCCAGTAATTTCATCGATCTCATGGGAACTTATACTCGGAGGGTGCCTTCAGGCTTCATCAAACAGTAAGACATGGCTTTCATCGTATCAGAATCAAAGGGGACATCACAATGATCATGGAAACATTAGCAAATAGAGGGACATCACAATAGGACTTGTTCCAAATCAGATTCTAACACAATCGCTCCAAATCAAACTACAAGAAACCCCAATTCCACTCAGAATCATCCAAAAAATTCAATCTTTCCAATCAAAATGCGACAAATGAAGCCCAAATCAATGAAAACCGGCCATGCGAAGGAATTACAACAGAATCTCAGGTAATGATGGAAGAAAGGAAGGAAGGAAGGAAAGAAGAACTTACTGAATTCGGAGAGAGCGAGGAAGAGCATGACGATCGAGGATACGAGGGTGATTACGCCGCCAGAGAGAGTTCTGCTGTAGAAATCCTCGTTGATTTTTGGATAGGCATCGAGATTTCGAAGCTTGTTGAGGATTTCCATCTCTCTCTCTCTCTCTCTTGTTTTCGACGAATAGAAACCCTAGAAATGGGAAGAGGGATTCGTCAGGGGTTCCCTCTACTGTGCGCCATTTTACAGAGATTTTCACAAAGAGAAGCGTTGTCTCCAGAGTCCACAGCGCGGTGTGCACCTCCATGATGGGACCCAGATAGAGATAATCCCAACCGTCTAAAATGAATAATCCCATTTCATCCTATGACATATCCTCGAGATTTCACTACTTTGATAAGAATGTGTCCCATTGTAAGATTGAGTAAATGATTGAAAAAAAAGAGCTGCTATTTAACATCAGTTTTGACTCAATTCAGACACGTTCTTTCCATACGCATGTAATTAATTTAATCAGACTGATTTTTCCCTCTCTAAAGTCACTCATTTACCTAACATTCTCTCACCCATCCAAACATATAAATTTCTCTCTTTTTCTAGGTATTTGCACCATTCAAACACAAAAAACACACACAAAGCACCCATTTTCATTCAAATGAGTTATTGCATATTTGGATTCGTTTAAATTAATGTATTTGCATCAATTCATTTGATTTTGTGAATGTTTAGCTTGAATATACTTGAGTTCCGAAGGTTTGTTTTTTTATTTTATTTATTATGTTTTATTATTTTTTGTTTTGTACACTTTTTTTTTTTTGCGTTTACAATCGTCATCTTGTTTGGCCAACAGTCTATATTATGTTATACTTTCAACAATCTGTTCCACTATGAAAAGCCGAAAGGCAGAGAGCTGTTCAACCCTAGGTGGCAAAACAGCCACACAATTTTACTATCTGTTTAGCTCCGCAAGTCCAAATAGAATACGAAAAAAATCAAAATGACCTTAAGAAAAAAATCTCAAAAACTTAGCACAATGAGTGTGAAGGTTATTTGCTCAGATTGGAAGAAGACTATTTAAGGAAGAAGATGGTCTCTATTGTGTGTGAAAAGGAGTGATGCTCTAAAAAAGAGAAGAGGGAAGGAGAAAAATGGTTGGTGTGTATGAAAAGAAATTAGGAACTTGAGTTTTCAAAGGACAATGATCTTTTTGGCCCTTTTATGCATGAGTAAAATTGCCATAAAAAATTTTAGAGGCCTGCTATTTGAACTCAAAAAATATCTCTCATCACACATCATTTTATTATAATTTTTTAATCCAATCTTGCCCCTATATAAAATTACAAAATTACCCAATTCCCTCCAAAATGCAGAATGTTTCTTCTCTTCACACACAATTTCTTCTCTTCACATTTAAACCATATCATCATCTCTTCTTCCTCCATCTTCTTCCTCTATTTTCTTTCTACACATTCAAAGCCTATCATCATCTCTTCTTCTTCCATCTTCTTCCTACACATTTTCTCTCTATCTTCTTCCTTACTACTCACTGACAACTTATTATTCCTCCAACTTACTTGGATAAGAATATTACTAATCAAAAGGTGCAATGGATGAGGAAATAAAAAAGGATTTGGTGGTTTATACTCCCCAGACGAATGGCAAGGTTAGTGTACTATGATTTTTTGGTTAATTTTTACATGTTTTTAAAGTTTCGTATAAAGTTTCATCCGCCTCATGTTCGGACCTGGAAGTCCGAATTTGAGTGAAGTGTTATGCCATGAGTGGCCGAACAGAATTTTAACCTTTTTTTTTTTTTTTTGTGAATCATTTGCTCTACATGCTCCTACAAAAGAAAACGATGTAGGTTCTGAATGCATTAAAGATTATACGAACGAGTTTATTACTCATGAGGTAAGGACGATTCGTCATAGTTTTTACCAAAAATCTTCGTAAACATTATTTTAAAAGTGTATTTACTCAGCTTTTTTATAAGTTTTGCATTATTAGATCTTCCATAATCGTCAGGCAATGATCGATTGGGCTTATACTGTTGGAAGGAGAAATGGCTTTGTCATTGTTATTGAAGTTCCTAATGCAGCTGGGGTTAGAGTAAAACCTAAAGTATTACTTGCATGTGAGAGAGGTGAACACTATAATGCAAAGAAAATTACAGATAATGAGCCATCTAAGAAGAAAATCAAGTAAACAGGCACAAAGAAATGTGGATGCCCATTTTCATTGAAGAGTAAAAAATTAGAAACAAATGATGATTGAATGTTAGAGTGCTTTGTGGTGTGCACAACCATTGTGCGGCACACTATTTAGAGGGTCATTCATATGCAGGTAGATTATCAGAAGAGGAAACGAAGTTATTGGTTGATATGTCTACCAGCATGGTCAAACCAAAAGAGATTTTGATTGCCTTAAAGCGAAGAAGTGAACTTAATGTGACAACAATGAAGGTGATTTACAATGCACGACATAGGCATAAAGTCATTGAACGAGGCAGGAGAAGTCAAATGCAACTTATGTTAGGAAAGTTGGCAGAGCATAATTACATTGAATAGCATAGAAATTGTGAGAATTCCGACATTGTGAAGGATCTTTTTTTGACGCACCCAACCAGTATTGACTTGTTGCATGCATTCCCACATATATTGATAATGGATTGCACTTACAAGACCAATCGGTATAACTTGCCTCTATTAGAAGTTGTTAGTGTAATGTCTACGGACATGACGTTCTCTATATGTTTTGCATATATGGAAGCTGAATGTGAAGACAACTATATATGGGTATTAAGTATCTTGCACTCTGTAATTGGGGAAGGTGTTCTTCCGGATATTATTGTGACAGATAGATAATTAGCACTGATAAATGCAATTGAAAAAATATTTCCAACTGCTACACATTTATTATGCAAATGGCACATCAATAAAAATGTGCTTGCTAAATGTAAAAAGTTGTTCGAAACAAAGCAAACTTGGGACAAATTCATTATGCATTGAAATATGCTGACAAATTCATCAACGGAAGAAGAGTACATCGAACAGTTAACAAAGCTAAATAAAAACTTCAGTACATATCCAGTAGCACTTAAATATGTCAAGGACAACTGGCTTGACCCATACAAAGAAAGATTTGTCTCGGCATAAACGGACAATTATATGCATTTTGGCAATACTACGTCGAACAGGTATGGTTAACAAGTTTATTAACATTATGAATTATAAACGTTCTCTAAGATTCTATTCTTTACAGGGCAGAGAGTTCGCATGCGTAGTTGAAGAGGCACCTCCAATCTAGTCAAGGCAATTTTGAATCAAATTGGACAAAGATTCATAGTTTGCTTGAATTGCAACACACGGGTATTAAAGCATCATTTGAAAAAAGTAAAACACTTGTCCAACATAACTTCCAGCCGAAAGAATTCAAAGAGTTGCGTGGGAATATATCAAAGATTGCATTGGACAAAATATTAATGGAAAGTAAAAGAGCAAATGTTGTTGGAATTGATAAAAAGGCTTGTCAATGCGTTATGAGACGTACACATGAGTTAACTTGTGCCCATGAGATTGCAAAGCATATGATTGAAGGTCGGTCGATTCCTTTCCAATGCATACATCCTCATTGGTCTAAGCTTGATATGATACATACTCATATAACCAATGATCTAGCTATGACTTAGATTTGATGGTGGAGTTGTCTTATATTCAATCAATGTTCAGAGCTTGTGATCTTTCTCATAGAATACAAGTGTTGAAGAAATTACAGGAGATATTTAGGCCTTCCACTACATTTTTACAAGAACCAGAAGTAAAGTCAAAGACGCAGGGTAGGCCTCAATTGAAACATGATACATCAACTAAATGTGCCCTAAGCGCTTTTGAGTTGGTCTCATTTGCACAGGATAGTTATAGTCCTGTATGCACAGAAGTGGTAGACTCCAAGGACATAGCAAAGAAGAAACAAAATGTTAGAAAGTTATTAGTTCGAACAAGATCGAATAGCTCGAAGACTTCGTCCTGGCATGAATCATTCACACAGGGAATAAGGTCGTATATAAGCATGTCAAAGACGTGGCAACTGACGATAATTGTGGATTTAGAGCTATTGCAGGATTACTTGGCCTCAATGAAGAAAGTTAGCAACAGGTCCGGAGAGAGCTTGTTGGAGAGCTTATTGCAAATGTGGAAAATTATAAAGCATTATGTGGAGTAGAAAACATAGTTGAAGATCTAATAGCGCCATTATCATACTATGCGGATCATCCATCATATAATCATTGGATGACTATGCCTGATATGGGTCATCTTATAGCATCTTGTTATAAATTTGTCTTGTATTACTTGAGCAATGAACAGTGCCTTACTTTTCTTCCTCTAAGGTCGACTCCTGTGCCTATTTTTAATAGAAGATAGATAGCTATAGGTTTTGTTCACGGTTGTCATTTTGTTCATGTACGATATAACTACTATGCCTTAGTATGTTTCATTATGTTTGTCATATTCTTCTTCATTCTAATGTTTTTGTCTATTCTTTTAGGTTTTCCTGCTACCTGGTCATCCAATACCACTAATTGCAAATAAGTGGCGAGAATTCCATCATTCTTGTGCGAGTGGATGGGAAACTGCATACACAGATCGCATAGAGCGATTTAGACAACTTGTCAATCCTAATGTAGCTACATGTGAAAGTATTGATTTGGAATGAAAGTGTAAAGTTTATAGACTTGATGTAATTGAATATCATGTAAAGTATATCTCTTTTATAGTGATTTTCACTTGCAAATTTCGGAGAGAGCAAGGTTGAGAATGTTAACTTGAATGGTTCATTACATCATATTTCATTACAAAGTGAAATGAAAAGGGAATTTCATTAACTTGAATGGTTCATTATGTCATAATTCATTGCAAAGAATTCATAACATGAAAAGTGAAATGAAAAGGGAATTTCATTAACTTAAATGGTCCATTACATCATAGTTCATTACAAAGAATTCATAACATAAAAAGTGAAATGAAAAGGGAATTTCATTAACTTGAATGATTCATTACATCATAGTTCATTATAAAGAATTCATGACATGAAAAGTGAAATGAAAAGGGAATTTTATTAACTTGAATGGTTCATTACATCATAGTTCATTACATAGAATTCATTATATGAAAAGTGAAAATGAAAATGGAATTTCATTATCTTGAATGGTTCATTACATCATAGCTCATTACATAGAATTCATGACATGAAAAGTGAACTTGACACCAAATGAAGAAATTCATCTCTCTTGTCTAGACCGACGAGAGTAAGCACGTGATGTCATACGGGGGTCTCTACTTGATTCACCCTATTCCTTAATGGTAAGTCCGCGCAAAGTTCGGGCCATATGTCTAACATCTCGGTACAAACTATGCCTGTCTTGTGCGAATGCTTCTTCAACCATTGCCTCATTTCCTTCGTAAATTCGAAGAGCATTTATGTTACGCAGTTTATAATCAATTACATTATATGCTTGTGGCTTTGGCTCACTTTGACAAAAATCAGATTGTATTTCGGGGTTTGTTAATATTCTCCATGACACAGTAGCGTACCAGTCCATGTAATTTGGTGCGCAATCCCAAGGACGACGGATAGGTGTACTTCAGTTTACTTGGGCCAGTAAGTGATTACGCCGCTGATACTGTAACACTCCGACCCGAGTTGATCCGGTTTAGTGTGTAATTGCGTGTGTTTTTATCGCTAAGTGTGTTTTGATTTTGTTTGTTTTGGTTTTGACTCGTAGAGAGATCGTTGAGTTGAGTTTGACTTGGTCTAGTTAGTTCGAGCCCTTTTTCGTAATTTTCGCTTTTGATTGACCTTGTCAGTTTTGCGTCATTTTGACGTCAGCGCGTGTATTTCGTTGAGCTTGTCGTTTTTCGTAACTGTCTTGGATCCGAATGAGTTCGTTTGCTTTCGTTGGACCGGCATTTGACTCAAACTGATATTTGCATAAGCTATTTGGCCTTAAATGTAATTTCGACTCAAATTAAGTATAAATATCTCACCAACCCACCCATTCCTCTCGATCGTTTCTCAGCTCTTGCTCTCTCACTCTCAGCTCGTTTCTCTTTTCTCTCTGTTCAGCTCTCTCTTTCTCTCCTCTCCTTCTCTGTTGCTCGTGGCTTAAGGGAGGAAGAAAGGAGCTCGTTTGTGCGTGTGTTTCCGGTGGACTGAGCCAATCAGCGTGTGGATTTCGTCCGTGAGGCAAGTATAAGCCCAAGATGTGTGAACACCGATTGATAGTTATTTGATTGTTGTGTTTTATGCTTTATTGTATTTCTCAGTGTTAGACAGCCTAATTCAGCTCATTTTGCTGTTTTGTGTCTGTTCCCAGCGGTTTTGAGCATTTTCTGTATGACTGTAACAAGTTCAGGGAAAATGAGTCCGTGCACTCACGGCTACGCCGTGAAATGTGCTACGGCTAAGCCGTAAAATGGCTTACGGCTAAGCCGAGACCCAACCGTAAACCAAACCGTAGAACAGTACAGACTGTTAGCTGAACATAACTGGATGTTGGCAATTTGACATTCTTCTACGGCCCAGCCTGATCTACGCCGTACATTGGCTTACGGCCAAGCCGTGGACCAGGATACGGCTGAGCCGTAGAGCAAAATACGGTTAAGCCGTAAATCCGAAGGGATATTTGGGGAACCTCAGCTCAGCCGCAGTGCATATTACGGCTAAGCCGTAAGATGCCACGGCTAAGCCGTAAGGTTACCTACGGCTGCACCGTGAGACCCTGAGAATTGAATGAAAAGGGACTAGGTTTAAGTAAAAGACCGTATATGACTTTCATGTTAGAATGTAGCTAACCTGGACATGCCCAATGGAATGGTTGAAGGACATGAATGATCTCAAGGGCTGTGAATCATTCATGCTTGTATCCAGCTGTTTAGCACCTCCCCATGGGTGTTGGTTTAAGGGACTTCGGTGCACATTCCAGACACTGCAACACTAGACAATGGTGCATCGGACAACTTAAAACTACATCAACATGCACGGTTAGAGACACTGGATAATTAGTGTAGGATTGGCTTGTAATGGATCCTTGATTCGTATAAGTACTGGATTGGTTTGAGTTGTACAGCATATTGATTACGGTTTATGCCCTCTTATGTGTTCTACGCTGGACCTCTCGATTCTGTGGGAAATGCAGCAACCCCAGAGCGAAGCCCGGGTGGAACCATTCTATTATTGTGTATTGTGTTATACCGTTGCTCCATTGGAGAACTTGCATCAGTTATGAGTCAGTGATTGGGATTGATACTCATTGTCAGCACTTCCTGTAATTGCTTATGTACATTCAGTATCAGTATATGCGATGCACTTCCTATTGTTTGTTCAGCATGATATGTGAGATTTGTAAGTGATAAGTGATATGACATGATTGATTGATTGATTGAGGTGCATCATCCGATTGATTGTGATTGGTCTTGGCACTACTGAGCCTCAGCCTTAGGATACCCGACGGGGTTAACTTTGGTTTAGTTTAAGTGTTTGCCTCTGCAGAGTGTGATTGTCCTGGGACTCCGGACCCCGGGAACTAGAGACCCATGCGTGCCCTGGCCCGGTCGCTGGTGTTCTCATCCTGATTGCTCTCGTAAGGGAGAAAATGGCCAATGTAGTAGCCACTTGATTGTTATCTGTTTATGATCCTGATAGCATGCTTACTCATTGCATAATTGTTTAGTATACGAACATGTTTTCTATGGATATTGCATTATGACTATTGTTCAGTATTCTTCAGTTTTAGACACAATTCGTGTTATCTTCTTGTTGGCTTATACTTTGCTAAGTCGTTGTGCTTATGCGTTTGTCTTGTGTGTTGCAGGCTCAGATCCCTCTTCCGATCCTGCGTCGGTCGACCCGACTGCAGGAGAGGCTCGCGAGGCCCCCTCCGGCCTAGAGGAGTGGACTTGATCCATCCTCCAGAGTACGGTTTGCATCATTTTGTTTTCCCCATTCTTTGTGTTGGAGTCTATTGAGGGGATTTTCTGTAATTGTAAAGTGGGCATTGAGTGATACCTGTATTTTGATTTTTGGGATTGTTGTAAGCCCGCCCTATTGTCATACGTTCATGTATTTGGTCTTATCATCAGTGTATATTGTTTTGTAATCTCCTATGTCTTTTGGTATATTTGTGGTATGCCTTGATACGTACAGCTTCCGCGTACAGTTGTTTGCACGTGTGAATGATCCCTTGTGTGTGTATACTTGGACGGGGTCCAGGTGTGCATGCACGGGAGTACGTGTGTCATTGGTTAGTTTTCTCTGACCCCCGGTCCCTGGGCTCGGGTTGTGACATACGTATTGTATGGTATCAGAGCATTGTCTCTCAGAGCTTTGTCTCTCAGGGCATTGTCTCTATCTTAGTGTGTAAGCATGTAGGCATATAGGACGTGGTGAGCTTTCGTAGTCCAGTTTTGGACTATTGTGTTTGGTCCCCTTGTCTTGTGAGTTCGTGTGAGTACTTCGGGTGATAGTCGATTGACTTTTGTGTTTTGCAGGCTATGGCATCGGGATCTGGAACACACAACAACAATGATCAGGGAGATAACGAGAGTGGGTCAGCCGCTCCACAGCCACTTGTGAATTTTGACGAGCGCTTCTTGACTATGCTACAGGCTATCCATTCCTTGCAAGCGCAGGTTGTTTCGATCGTAGACCGACAGAGCCAAACGCCAGTTCGGCCTGCAGAGCAGCCAGTGGTTTTCCAGCCTAGAGAGAGCGATCCGAATGCGTTATACGACAAATTCAGGAAACGTGGAGCCACAGAGTTCTATGGTAATGAAGATGCGTTGAAGGCTGATCAGTGGCTAGAGCATACTGGAGATCTCTTCTCTACCATCGTCTGTGATGACCGGCAGAAGGTTATGCTTACGGCCTCGATGTTCCGAGAGGTGGCAAAGACCTGGTGGAAGAGTGTTAGTGCAGCCTATCTGACCTTGCCCAGTGAAACAGTGTGGGAGACGTTCCAGAAGCAGTTCAGAAGGAAGTTCATTCCTGCTCATGTTCGGCGTGTGAAGGAGGTTGAGTTTCTGGCCTTACAGCAGCAGCAGCTGACCGTTGCAGAGTACATTCACCGCTTTACCCAGTTGTCCCATTTTGCTGAGGACATGATCAATACCGAGGAGAAGAAGGTGAATCGTTTTATTTCTGGTCTACACCCGAGATACGCGAATTTTGTGACTGCTTTTCAGAGACCAGCTACTTTCGATGATGCGGTCGACAGAGCACACGCTGCAGAAGCCAACCACCTAGCAGAGAGAGCCATGGACTTTAAGAGGAGTGCACCTGTGAGTTCCAGGGGACAGAGTCAGAAGAAATGGAAAGGGAAACAAGGCACTTCGAGTTTCTCCGGGAGCAGATGCGAGTTTTGTGGATTTGGACATCCGACGGAGAAGTGTTGGAAGAAGTCTGGAGCTTGTTTGAGTTGCGGATCCATGGAGCATAAGATAGCTCAGTGCCCGAAGACTAGGACTTTCCAGTCGTCCAGATCTATGGGGTCATCCAAGTCTCTCAGTTCAGCAGCTTCGAACAGCCCCCATCCGTCTCGCCAAAGCCAGAAGCCCCAGCGTCAGACTGCTCGTGTGTATGCAGCCTCTCATGATCATGCAGAAGATGCGAAAGTGGTGGAAGGTAAAGTTCTCATTGCCCGAGCTGAAGCACATACACTATTTGATTCGGGATCTACGCGTTCGTATGTTGCCCCTCGTTTTGCGGAACAGTTACCGCAACCCCCTCAGCCGCTACCCTATTTGCTAGTGGTGTCCACTCCTGTGGGCAAGAGAGTGGAGTGTAGTGTATACTACCCTCAGTGCGACGTGGTAATTGAAGGTCGCCAGCTGCCAGTTGATTTGATTTTGTTGTCCATGTTGGATTTCGATGTGACCCTTGGAATGGACTGGCTAGCGCGGTATCGTGCCTGTGTTAACTGTTACAACAGGTCGATTTACTTCGATTTTGCGAAGGGGTTTCGTTTCGAGGGCAATCAGGAGAGATGCCCGAGGCGTGTCATCTCCGCATGCAAGGCGGATCGTTTGATACGCAGAGGTGGTGCAGGATTTCTAGCTTTTGTCTCGGAGAAGAAGGAGGTGAAGCAGTTGAGCGATATTTCGGTAGTACGTGAGTTCCCGGATGTATTTCCGGAGGAAGTACCCGAGTTACCCCCTGTCCGAGATGTCGAGTTTGCGATCGACCTAGTGCCCGGTACAGCACCCATTAGTTTAGCTCCTTATCGTATGGCCCCTGCTGAGTTACTCGAATTGAAGACGCAATTGCAAGATCTTTTGGAGAAGGGTTTCATACGGCCGAGTGTGTCACCGTGGGGAGCGCCAGTGCTGTTTGTGAAGAAGAAGGACGGTACCTACGGATGTGTATAGATTACCGGCGGTTGAACAAAGTCACGATCAAGAACAAATATCCATTGCCGCGTATTGATGAGTTGTTTGACCAACTTCAAGGTGCTGCCTATTTTTCCAAGATTGATCTGAGATCAGGGTATCATCAACTCCGGGTGAAGGAAGAAGATATTGCGAAGACTGCTTTCAGGACACGGTACGGACATTTTGAGTTCCTCGTGATGCCATTTGGATTAACCAATGCACCTGCTGCCTTCATGGCTTTGATGAACAGGATTTTCGCTCCTTTTCTGGATCGATTCGTGGTGGTCTTTATTGATGATATTCTGGTGTATTCGAAGACCCCAGAGGAGCATGAGGAACATCTACGTCGAGCCTTGCAGCTGTTGAGAGAGCATCGCTTATATGCTAAATTGTCGAAGTGTGATTTTTGGCTCGAGCAGGTAGCTTTTCTTGGTCATACCATTTCACGAGATGGGTTGGCAGTGGATCAGATGAAAGTTGAGGCAGTGATGAATTGGCCCAGCCCAAAGACTGTGACGGAGATACGGAGTTTTCTTGGATTAGCTGGATATTATCGTCGCTTTATTCAAGATTTTGCCAAGATTTCTGCACCATTGACTCGATTGACCAGGAAGAATGTTCCTTTTCTTTGGACGGACGACTGCGAGTGCCATTTCCGGATGTTGAAGGAGAAGCTTACTTCGGCTCCAGTTTTGACGTTACCAGATGGGCATGAAGGATTTATGATCTATTCAGATGCTTCTCGAGTCGGTTTGGGATGTGTTTTGATGCAACATGGCAAGGTGATTGCCTATGGCTCGAGACAACTTCGGGAGCACGAGAAGAACTATGCTACACATGATTTAGAGTTGGCAGCCATCGTTTTTGCGTTGAAGATGTGGAGACACTATTTGTATGGCGTGACATTTGAAGTGCATTCAGATCATCATAGTCTACAGTATCTCTTCACGCAGTCTGAGTTGAATATGCGACAGCGAAGGTGGCTTGAGTTGATCAAGGATTTTGATTTCCCCATCAAGTATCATCCAGGGAAAGGCAATGTTGTTGCAGATGCCTTGAGTAGGAAGTCGGAGATTCTTCAGGCTTTGGACAGCCTTTATTTTGTGAGGCATGCACAGCCAGTGGAACTGCAATCGGTGGAGAACCGTTTGACACTTGCCAGCACAGTGAGCTTTCAGCCTGATATCATTCAGCGTATTAAAGACCAGCAGTTTGAAGATGCGATGTTGAAGCGAATTCGGGATAGCATTGCAGATCGACCAGACTTTCGTTTGGAGGGTGATGTTTTGTATTTCAGGAGCAGATTATGTGTGCCAGCAGTAGATGCTTTAAAGGAGAGTTTGATGACCGAAGCACACCATGCACGTTACTCTATGCATCCTGGAAGTACGAAGATGTACCGAGCTCTCAAGGACAGATTCTGGTGGAACAACATGAAGAGGGAAATTGCTGGGTTTGTTGCCAGATGTTTGACTTGCCAAAAGGTGAAAGCTGACCATCAGAGACCTCCAGGTTCCTTACATCCATTGCATATTCCCCAGTGGAAATGGGAGCACATTACGATGGACTTTGTTTCGGGTTTACCCCTGACGAGCAAGAAGAACAGTGCCATTTGGGTGATCGTGGACAGACTGACGAAGACAGCCCATTTTCTTCCATTCAAGAAAGGCATGACATTTTCCGAGATGGCGAAGAAGTTCGTTGATGAGATCGTGAGACTACATGGTACGCCCGTATCGATTGTGTCAGATCGAGATAGCCGCTTTGTTTCTTCATTTTGGAGAGCATTTCAGGAAGCCATGGGAACGAAGTTGAGCTTCAGTACGGCGTATCACCCGCAGACTGATGGACAGTCAGAACGAACTATTCAGACGCTCGAGGACATGTTACGGGCCAGTGTACTGAATTTCGAGAAAGAATGGGATTTGCATCTTTCGTTGTGCGAGTTTGCGTATAACAATAGTTTCCACGAGAGTATTGGAATGGCACCCTATGAAGCTCTGTATGGACGGAAATGTAGGAGTCCTGTTTGCTGGGAAGAAGTTGGAACAAGGAGTTTCCACGGACCGACGATCATTGCTGAGACTACAGAGAAAGTTCAGAAAGTGATTGACAATTTGAAGATTGCCCGATCGAGACAGAAGAGCTATGCAGATACGCGTAGAAGAACCTTGACATTTCAGGTTGGAGATTGGGTATTCTTGAAGGTCTCACCGATGAAAGGTACAGTACGATTCGGTCAAAAAGGCAAGTTAGCGCCAAGGTATGTGGGTCCATTTGAGATCAAGAGCCGGATTGGTGATCTAGCATACAGATTGATTTTACCCGTGGAGTTTTCTGGAGTACACGATGTTTTTCATGTGTCTATGCTTCGCAAGTATGTTCGAGACCCGACGCACGTGATTCGTTACGATGATATTCAGATGCAACCTAATGCGTCATACGTTGAGCGCCCGCTCCGTATTGTTGGGACTAGAGAACAGCTCTTGCGTACGAGGACTATTCGATGGGTTAAGGTACTTTGGGAACATCATGGACCTGATGAAGCCACGTGGGAACTAGAAGATCAGATGGCACGACAGTATCCTTATCTGTTTGCTCAGGTACGCGTTCATTCCGAGGACGGAATGATGTCCAAGTGGGGGAGGATGTAACACTCCGACCCGAGTTGATCCGGTTTAGTGTGTAATTGCGTGTGTTTTTATCGCTAAGTGTGTTTTGATTTTGTTTGTTTTGGTTTTGACTCGTAGAGAGATCGTTGAGTTGAGTTTGACTTGGTCTAGTTAGTTCGAGCCCTTTTTCGTAATTTTCGCTTTTGATTGACCTTGTCAGTTTTGCGTCATTTTGACGTCAGCGCGTGTATTTCGTTGAGCTTGTCGTTTTTCGTAACTGTCTTGGATCCGAATGAGTTCGTTTGCTTTCGTTGGACCGGCATTTGACTCAAACTGATATTTGCATAAGCTATTTGGCCTTAAATGTAATTTCGACTCAAATTAAGTATAAATATCTCACCAACCCACCCATTCCTCTCGATCGTTTCTCAGCTCTTGCTCTCTCACTCTCAGCTCGTTTCTCTTTTCTCTCTGTTCAGCTCTCTCTTTCTCTCCTCTCCTTCTCTGTTGCTCGTGGCTTAAGGGAGGAAGAAAGGAGCTCGTTTGTGCGTGTGTTTCCGGTGGACTGAGCCAATCAGCGTGTGGATTTCGTCCGTGAGGCAAGTATAAGCCCAAGATGTGTGAACACCGATTGATAGTTATTTGATTGTTGTGTTTTATGCTTTATTGTATTTCTCAGTGTTAGACAGCCTAATTCAGCTCATTTTGCTGTTTTGTGTCTGTTCCCAGCGGTTTTGAGCATTTTCTGTATGACTGTAACAAGTTCAGGGAAAATGAGTCCGTGCACTCACGGCTACGCCGTGAAATGTGCTACGGCTAAGCCGTAAAATGGCTTACGGTTAAGCCGAGACCCAACCGTAAACCAAACCGTAGAACAGTACAGACTGTTAGCTGAACATAACTGGATGTTGGCAATTTGACATTCTTCTACGGCCCAGCCTGATCTACGCCGTACATTGGCTTACGGCCAAGCCGTGGACCAGGATACGGCTGAGCCGTAGAGCAAAATACGGTTAAGCCGTAAATCCGAAGGGATATTTGGGGAACCTCAGCTCAGCCGCAGTGCATATTACGGCTAAGCCGTAAGATGCCACGGCTAAGCCGTAAGGTTACCTACGGCTGCACCGTGAGACCCTGAGAATTGAATGAAAAGGGACTAGGTTTAAGTAAAAGACCGTATATGACTTTCATGTTAGAATGTAGCTAACCTGGACATGCCCAATGGAATGGTTGAAGGACATGAATGATCTCAAGGGCTGTGAATCATTCATGCTTATATCCAGCTGTTTAGCACCTCCCCATGGGTGTTGGTTTAAGGGACTTCGGTGCACATTCCAGACACTGCAACACTAGACAATGGTGCATCGGACAACTTAAAACTACATCAACATGCACGGTTAGAGACACTGGATAATTAGTGTAGGATTGGCTTGTAATGGATCCTTGATTCGTATAAGTACTGGATTGGTTTGAGTTGTACAGCATATTGATTACGGTTTATGCCCTCTTATGTGTTCTACGCTGGACCTCTCGATTCTGTGGGAAATGCAGCAACCCCAGAGCGAAGCCCGGGTGGAACCATTCTATTATTGTGTATTGTGTTATACCGTTGCTCCATTGGAGAACTTGCATCAGTTATGAGTCAGTGATTGGGATTGATACTCATTGTCAGCACTTCCTGTAATTGCTTATGTACATTCAGTATCAGTATATGCGATGCACTTCCTATTGTTTGTTCAGCATGATATGTGAGATTTGTAAGTGATAAGTGATATGACATGATTGATTGATTGATTGAGGTGCATCATCCGATTGATTGTGATTGGTCTTGGCACTACTGAGCCTCAGCCTTAGGATACCCGACGGGGTTAACTTTGGTTTAGTTTAAGTGTTTGCCTCTGCAGAGTGTGATTGTCCTGGGACTCCGGACCCCGGGAACTAGAGACCCATGCGTGCCCTGGCCCGGTCGCTGGTGTTCTCATCCTGATTGCTCTCGTAAGGGAGAAAATGGCCAATGTAGTAGCCACTTGATTGTTATCTGTTTATGATCCTGATAGCATGCTTACTCATTGCATAATTGTTTAGTATACGAACATGTTTTCTATGGATATTGCATTATGACTATTGTTCAGTATTCTTCAGTTTTAGACACAATTCGTGTTATCTTCTTGTTGGCTTATACTTTGCTAAGTCGTTGTACTTATGCGTTTGTCTTGTGTGTTGCAGGCTCAGATCCCTCTTCCGATCCTGCGTCGGTCGACCCGACTGCAGGAGAGGCTCGCGAGGCCCCCTCCGGCCTAGAGGAGTGGACTTGATCCATCCTCCAGAGTACGGTTTGCATCATTTTGTTTTCCCCATTCTTTGTGTTGGAGTCTATTGAGGGGATTTTCTGTAATTGTAAAGTGGGCATTGAGTGATACCTGTATTTTGATTTTTGGGATTGTTGTAAGCCCGCCTTATTGTCATACGTTCATGTATTTGGTCTTATCATCAGTGTATATTGTTTTGTAATCTCCTATGTCTTTTGGTATATTTGTGGTATGCCTTGATACGTACAGCTTCCGCGTACAGTTGTTTGCACGTGTGAATGATCCCTTGTGTGTGTATACTTGGACGGGGTCCAGGTGTGCATGCACGGGAGTACGTGTGTCATTGGTTAGTTTTCTCTGACCCCCGGTCCCTGGGCTCGGGTTGTGACAGATACCATATTTGATTATAAACTCGAATTGATGCATTGATTGATGCTGCTGTATTACCCCTTAAACCACGTACCAGCTCTAAAGGTGCCATGAGAATCATTTGGACCTGACCAAATTGCTGGAGAACCCTATTTAGATGGTAGGGCTCTATAATATTTACGTGTGTTAGGCATCCACAGTAGAAAGCAATTTGATGTAAGGGATGATCTCGCCTACAAGAAAGATAAGGCTCCCATGTGACATGCACCATGAGAATCATTGTAAATAAATTGAATCATCATAGGCTGACATGATATGATCAATTAAAGAGTGATTTACCTTATCTATGCTTAAAAAGTTTAGTTTCTCCCGCAAACCCTGTAAAGCTGAACTAGTATCCCTACGAGGAATCCAACGCATCACACGAGGCTGCCTCACTGAGTATGATACGTTGGCAGTTGGAGCTAGTGTTTCAAAGTGCTCGTAGACCCACGCTTCAAGAAGTGTCAAGTATCCAGTCATTTGTTTGACCTAATTCCAGCTTGCTAAGCCCAACTGATGGTGCAAATGTGCTAGTGCACCGGCGCCCCATGCATAGTTCTTGACACTTTCTAAATCCCTCAATAGCTTCAAGTATATGCATGAAACTCTTGTCTCGATTTCAGTAAAGAGTGTACAGCCAAGTAAATAAAGAAGGTACGCCCTGACTACATAGTCAACACCAGCCTCTCCAGCATCATCATCTACTCCAGCAAAATTCTCTCTGAGTCATTCTAATTTTAGTAATTGACCTCTTTGACTGTACAATTCTTCTCTTGCTTCATCAGTAGAGACCCCCAATGTATCAACAACAAGATCTATGGCGTCGGGGTATGTCAATTTCTCTAAATTTATTGTAGGGGAACCAACGATGGGAATCTTCAAGAAGCAAGAAACATCATCGAGGGTGATTGTCATTTCACCGAAAGGCATGTGGAAGGTATTTGTTTCAGGGTGCCACCTTTCAACAAAACTGGACACCATGGTCTTGTTCACCATCCGGTAAGAACATTCAATCAATGGAGACAACATGGAATCTCTCACCAGCTGCTTAAAACGGTTATTATCATTTAATGGCCACAAAATCTATTTTTTGCCCATGACTTAGGCATTTCAACGTTCCGCGATCCTGCATTCAAACATGAATTATTAATTAGCTATTCGTCATTGAACAAATAGATTATTTTTTAAAGAAAACATATTACTAAAAACACATTTCGCCCTTCCACAGGAAATATGCAACATGAGTGTGGAAACTCTTAAGTAAGCTTCGATCAGTAGGCCCAATTGTAACATCCTCTTCTTTTTTGTCATTGTCTTCATAGGAAACATGTTCTTTAATATGTGGTTCTTCTTTCACAGGCTCTTCCACCCTATGGCGACGCCTTCTATTGGAGGCCGTAAATCTCACTCTTCAAGAACTAGGTCGGTCCATATCTGTGAATCACAAATAATGCATTAATCTCTTTAAAAAAATGAAACAAAAAATTGGTTCGGCACTCCATGACTAAACAGGCTAAATCTGTGAAAAATAAAAGTGGTTGCTTTCTTTATGAAAAATGCAGCTCAATCTACAATTTGTAAAAAATCTGTGACTGGTCTTGTTCGGCCCTCCATGGCCGAACGGGTCTGAGATCTGAAGCCCTCTGATGCAAATGGAAGAGGATCTCTGAAGATGCAAATGGCACATCCTTAGGTTTTACTTCTAACACAAAAATAAATAAGAAAAAAGGATAAAAAGGAAGCTTACTTTGCAATGGAAGAGGATCTTAGTGCAATGGAAGAAGAAGAATTGAAAGAAATAAGCGAAAAGGAAGACTTACCTTGCAATGGAAGAAGAAGAAGTGAAAGAAGTTGAAGGAGTAGAGAGTTGCTGTAGAGAATGAGAAGAGAAAAGAGAGTTGAAGGAGAAAAGCTTGAATGTGCGTAAAGAGAGGAGAAATGAGGGATTTGGGTATTTTAGGGATATAGGGTGTGTTAAGAGAGAAAATTTGTAATTTTTTAAAGTTTTAATTATGTGTAAAGATAAAATGTGTGTAGAGAGACTAAACAGTGGTTCATCGAGCAAACTGAGTTAAAAGTAATGCTAAAATAGCATTTCTCGTAAAAAAATGTAACTCCAAGCAAGCATGGCATCGCTGCTAACATAAAAGCTAATCATGCTAAATTGAATGGTAGAACCTACACTGATAGAGGAGATGATGGATGAATCGGATTATAAAAAAGTGGGCTCCACTATGCATTAAATTGGGGGCACCGTACCATACTATAGTGCTGCATTGCAGCCCTTCCCATAAATTATTATCACCAGACCGCAACAGTCGTTGTAAACAAATAGCTAAAAAAAAAAAAAAGACCAATCAGATTACTTATCCTTTTTCTTTTCCTTTTTTCTTTTTATAACGTGCCTGAGGCCTTTTACCCAGAAAGACTAATCTCCTACCAAGAAAGATTAATATCATTAGATCGCGCCCTCTAAATCCATACAAATCGACACAAAGCAAATACAAGTACGGTTTCGAGCACAAGACAAGGGAGCAAACCCAAGACAATGCCACACCACCGTCTCCTGCTGGTTGACCAGATTGCTTATCATCAGGCCTAATATTCAAGCTCTGGATTCATATATCGGTGTGGAATTTAGGTCTAGCCCGATCTCATTTGAAAAATATAGACATATACTCCTTTGTGCTAAAATGTTGGGCTAGGACAGGCCTTTATCCGCCATACATAAGGCTCCAGTCTCGGCCCTGTTAACTATCGAACTGGAAACCGGGGAATTTGCCCTGGCCCAGCACAACAGCTACCAAAATTCATCCCAATGTTGGTGAGGCTTGGGTTGGTCCCAGGGTAGTTCAGCCCATGAGCACCTCTACCAGACTCCGGACACCATGTCCTCCTGGATTGGAACTGTGATAGGGGCCAAAATAGTTCTAGACTAGACTCCCAGGCACTGTTCTGGGTTCGGGCCTTTATCAAAGGGAAAGGTCCAACATGGGCCTTGGTATCCTGATTCGAGGTCACCAATATTTGTCACGAGAAAGTAGGACCCATAGCATACCTGTGGGGTCCATCAGTCCAACAGAGATAGAACATTTATGGATTTAGCCCTTTCAAATTTCAGATCCACCGGAGGCATTCGACTGGAGTGGATTTTGGGCCCTATGTACGGAGAGGGGGGGGGGGGGGGGGTGTGTGTGATACAAAGGGTTGGGACTTTGGACCAGGTCCCTGACATGAAGCAGCAGAAATCTTTTGCATGAAAACTCATTCTGACATCAGCAAAGGATCATTTCTCTCGTTACAAAAGGCAAGCAAGGGAGAGTGATGAATACACAGAAAAGAAAGAACTGCAATCTTTAGAAGTTGAGTGAAAAAACACATATCCCAAGTAATACAAGAATAATGTTTCACAAACAACAGCTAACCAAGAGACCCATATCTAGAGGTTCATTTGTCAAGAATGACATTGTTTCCCATTGTGCATTTATTTGAGTTCTGCATACACCATGTGAGGAACCTCAAAAAACCATTTATGCCTCTCCAAATCTACAACACAAATGGTGAGTTAAATCCCCCAAAATGCTTCATGCTTCTTATTCTTAACCTCTGAAAAAAAAAATTTTAAGCCAACATAAAAAGAGGGAGAGGGGGTGGGTGGTTGTATTTAACTCAAAATTTCGAGTGGTAAAATATTCTAGAAGAAGGATGATCATCCATTCTCTTAATTTTGGACAGCAGGGAAGTTGGAACTTGGAAGGCACACTAAGTTGACATTCTTTCCCATCATTAGTGTGTTCGATCAGTATCAGCACGATTTGAAGGGAGGAAAGCAATTGCACCAAATGCCAATTCCAACTTCAAAGCCTTTTAAAAATAAGAGGAATTATTGACAGTTTCATCCACTACAATAGTCATACCACTCGCAATTTGAGGAACATGCAAAGAATAGCCTTTGCTGATTCAACAGAACCACCCCTGCTCAGTCTTTAAGATTAAGAAAATTGCCAATTACTATGGCATTCGATCATATCTCCGATGTGCATCCTCGATCGACTGCTGAAGATTTGCATACATCTTTGCAGACGCATCAGCAAAGTCATTCAAACGACTGAAGAATCCTGCCAAACTCGACTGTAGACCTTGTAAACCTGAATGCCAATCCACTGTTGCCTCATTTCTGTTAATTTGAACTGTTTTGATACTGCCATTGGCTTCCAATGACACTGACGAGAAGGTCGAAGTAGGTTTCTTTCGGTGTGTACTCTCCTGCTGTGGTAAGAAACGAGTTGTCACCATTATAAGTTCTTTTATAGAATCTGCTACTGCTACTTGCTTCTCCAAATTCTCGAATCCCTTTAGCCAATCATGGCATGTTACGAATACTGGAGGTGCAACAAATCGCCTGGGTGAGAACGGCATTTGTCTTCCCCTTGAAGACTTTTGTTGTAGAGGAGAGACACATTTGAGAAGCCAACTGTTTATAGCATGCAAGTAGGACTTATGTACACTGATCAATTTTGTAAAGCTTGAGCAAAGAGAGTTCAGCACATCCACAAGATGGATGGTTGCCTGCCGATGGGACTCTGATTGGATGGAGATCTTGGTGCTACCACTGTTATATGCTATCGAAATGATGTTGACCTGAAGCTTGTGGCTTTCGAGCATCATTTTCCACATTTGACATAAACTGCAGTTGGCAAGGTTTAGAACCGATACATTTCAAAATCAAATGTCAAGCGTTGGATGCAACAAAAATTTCACTATGATAAATGATATCTGTTGATGCATGCACGCTATAACTTGATTTTATCAGTTATCCACAGTTTCAAACATTGATATGACCATCCTTGCACCAAAAATCTACAAGATGAAGTTGGGTCCAACTCTATAAATCTTCAATAGGTGGTTACCAAATAGACTTTTAAGGGAATTGAAACTAAAACAGACAAACAGGGACTTTCCTACGATGTTTTTCTGAGCAAAGCAACCTAAGTAACAAGAAACCACAAAAAATCTAAGCTAGGAAAAAATTATTAATCCATTTTCCTTCTCTTACTTTTTTTAAATTCTATTTGTATTCAATATAATTATAATCACATGGGTAAGTTTCTCGGCCTTGGTTATTATTATTAGAACAAAATCATAACCAGGTTTCTTTTTTCTTTTGAAGATAATATGCATATTACTTCTGTTCTTTTCAGTAAGCTTTCCAACTATTCACTCTTGCAATGCTGTCTATTTCTGGTGCATGAAAATTTGAAGTCACATTATGTGGAATGTTGTTGCTGCAGCAGATCATGTCTGGCAATAGTATTGATACTTATTTGGGATGGCAAAGGGAGAAGAGCATTATTGCTCTCATCTAAATGTGGATTCCCATCCATTTTCAAGCTACCCAGGTTTACATGGAAAAGACAATTATTTATTCTGCCATAATATGCAACTTTACATCCAAACATGCCCTTAGTTAATATTTGTAAACTATCCATCAATTTATCATGTGACCAACAGTATAAACTTGCCAGCATGCTGGGTTTTGCTTTGTTAGATACCCTGTGTCTGTCTTGCCACACAAACTGCATAAATATCTTAAATAGGTCAAAAAAGATGGGGGTGCTTCACAGTGAGAGTTTCTATTCAAGTCATTCGTGATTCCGTGAACAACACGCACTTTGAATAAGCAGTCCCTTGTGATGGACTGTAATCACTTTTCAAGTATTGTTGTTGTTGTTGTTGTTATTGACTGGTAATCCAACTTCATATATGGTTAATTAGTACGTGTGAAATCATATTAACCGGAGAAACACAACATGGCCAAGTGGAAAGAGCCATCTCATCTCAACAAGGCACCCAGGGATCAATCCCTGGGTCTGTAGGTTGCTTCACAAGTTCTGTACCACTGTCTCATCTTAGCCAAAAAAAAAATCATACTAAACAAGGATTCTTTTTAATCACTCCAAAACTAATACCACAATGCTCATTAACATTCATTGTAGAATCTAAAAAAAACATGTAATACAACTTCTACTGCCACAGGCCTAGTCATAGGTTCATGTTATGTAAACCGGGAGGCTAAAGGGTTTTTTCCCTAAACTGTAGTGCACAACCCACTCACTCGAGTACAGAGAAAAACAGTTGCATTTTTTTACTCTTTCACTGCTGTACTCATGTACAGACGGGGCATTCAATTTCGTCTTTATTGTATGCATTATTTATAAACCAGGAGGCTGTGTGATGAGTTACCACGATGATTTCAATCCTGAGTCTCAGATATCTATTCCTTCGCAAGTCTTTGAGATTTTAGTTTGTTTCTAGCATTAGCATTGAGCAGACACAGACTAACCCAAAGCCAACATTCAGTCCATTTGGGCCAGTTAGACACACCAAGAATTTGGTTTTGGACATGTCAACTAAATCGTTCTACTTTCTGGCTTTTGCCCCTTCCCAAATGCAGTGTGAAAAAATAAAAAGATTAAAAATCACCAACATCCATATGAAATAAATCTCAGATCACAAGATTTTGAGGTTGTAATACACTAGTTAAAAGTTAAAACAATGTAAGCAATTAAAAAAAAATACATACAGCTATATATGTATATCTCAAGTTCTTTAGATAAAGAGAAGCAAACGGTGGTCATGGGAAAACTGTCACACGTTAAATTCATACTTAATGATATGAGAAACGGTTCAAATTTATGCTCTATGACCCACCGCCTTTTCCCCTCGTCTTCCATTCTATCCCAGACCTGAAATGAGATGGCATAAAAGATAACATACCCTTCAATCAATTCCTCAAGTTGTGGTTCAAGCTCTTTGTCCCTTAACTCCTCAATTTTATTTGATATTGAGTTGATACGGTAAATTGCAACTCTGATCCTTGAGTGCAGATCCTTGACAATGGCACGGGTTTTATCAATCTTGGCGGGGCTTTCTCCTATTGACTCTTGATGTCTCAACAGTTTACACTTTCTGTCATACTGCCTTCTGATGATCCCACTTGCCTGAAAGTAGAAGGGAGTTGCAAAGTATTAGGATTTCCAATTACGTTGCTATGTGATCGATCTCAGTTGGTGAGTATTTTGGAGAATTCACCATTCAAAAAAAAGAAAGAAAGAAAGTATTTTGGAGAATTTGCAGGACTACAATGAAGAATAGGGTTCCCACCCTTTTCTTGGGGTTGTTAATATTTCATACAAAACAGTCTTCCCCCACCCACCCAAAAAAAAAAAAAAAAAAAAAACATCGTGTCCACAGATTGCAAAATCCTGACTCTGATCTATGGGCTTTTTTCATTAAATGTAATTAATTCATTGTTGCATTTCTGCTTAACCGTCTATTTGCAGGGCAATGATAGAATCTCCCATTCTAGCAGATTTTTTAGGCATCTCTTACAAGTAGGACCCATTAGAGAAATGTCTCCTGTATAAAAGCATAAATGGGTAAAAATCAATAGTACACATTGCAGACATGTAATTGGAGATCTGGACCATTCATATGCTGGGCCTACCAAATAATGCCATTTTCTAGAAAACACAAGCAATCTGCCAAATTTGTCAATTTGTATCTCTCTCTCTCTCTCTCTCTCTCTCTATCTATCTATCTATATATATGTATGCATCTCATATTCTCATCCTTGCAGAGACCTGCAAATGGAATGGTTTGAATATCAAGCACATGTGGCAAATCAGCATGAGTGCTTGATGATTTAAATATAAGAGAAAACTGATGCAGAAGCATCTCCTGGAACCAAGGTCCATGGGTCAGACAAAGGCCACATAGGTCAACAGGCTTGTGAGCCTACCAGCTTACAGCAGAAGGCCTGAGGTGCAAAGGAAGATCATGGTACCTAACACTTGGGTATCACCAAGAGGACCACAGTTTCTACTTTCTTCTATACCACAAGAGACTGTCTTGTTTACTAATTTTGGTTACTGTGTACTTCTTGGTGGTACAGTACTCCTAGACCCTAGTTACCATGAACTTTGTTTCGTCACGTAAGGGCCATGGTCATGTGGGTTAGGCCATGTAAGGTGTGATTAATGTTGCTTAGTTTTTTTGATCTTCTTACCTTCTTTAAGAAATGCAATAGGATTAGGGATTTTTATATTAAGAGACTAGGTTCACTTATTTATAGGATCTTATCACTTGGTTTAGTTCATATTCAGAGGATCTCATCACTTACGATTTAATGTATGAAAATATCAAGGAGAGACTTGGGCATAAGCACTTGGAAGTTGGAGGTCTGTTTGAAGAGGTAAAAACCTCTTGCACAACTTGACTAGACTGTAACTGAAAAGAATTTTTTTCCCTCAAAGTTTCTCCTTGCTTTGCCCTTGGTGCCCCTTGTCTTGGTAGCGACTGAGGCCTAAACAATCTAGCCTTGCCTTGAGATCTATGTTGATATGGAACTCCCGCTTTTGTGATACGCTAAACAATGTATCAGATATAATATTGAGAATAACCTTATTCTAGCAATGCAAGGTTGGCCAAGTGCTACTTTTATTCAAATCTAAATTTTGTTCACCAAGCCTTTATGGCCAACTGCCTCTATGACACCAACCCTCCTGAACTGGCAAATGCCAAGAGCGACATCTGCTGAACTTTATTTCTAGCGGCATATTCATAAATGAAGTCATGAAGAGGCATGCAAGGGGCCAACACAAAGCTCACAAAACGTTTGCTTGGAGAAAGGAACTGGCTGGCGATAAAATCAATGGATTAAACCCATCCAAAAAGGCCATCAAATGGACCTCAAAGGGTCATCCTGAGGTCACAGATCCATTTTGATTTGCGCTCATTCTTGTCACTAACTAGAGGCATTTGGCTATCTTAAAAGCGTCATAGATAGTTTTCAAGCACTTCATTGTCTGTGTAGTATTTCATGAGAGAACCAACAATAAAAAAATAGTAGTTACAGAACTATAACTAGCAGAAAGAACACATATAACTTAAATACTTGATAAAAATATAAATTCAATCAACAACAGAAGCTACATTTTGCTAAAGGTTGTATTGACAAATTCAGTTACCTTGACTTCATCATAAAGCTTTCTTTCCCATGCATACAATCTTTCTAGTGTCAAGGCATGACTGCCTGAATTCATGCAGAAATTGTTGAAATGATTACTGCTGCTACCATCAACATTGTCTTTTAAAGTGGAGACAAGAAGATTCCTGGACGATGAAGAATGTGACGATGCTGACCTATGCAAAGTTAAGTACTTTACAGCTTTTTTGGCGGGCACTATGTCAACAATAAAGAAATCAGATGGATAACAGAAGGTCCCCAACAATAAATAACAAAAAACTTGACATGGTCATTTGATGTCAAACACTGGAACCAGGTAAACAGAAATGCTAACATATCTTGCAGTTACTTGATAAATAGTGAACAATGCATCTATCGTAAAAGTATTATACAGCAAAATACATAGAAACTATATCTGGACAAGAGGGTGTAAATGATCATTGACCCAAGGATAAGCATAGTATTTTTTGGGTTTAAGTCTATACAAGTGGGCCCTAGGTGCTGATGATGTAGAACATCATTTTGATGTTTCTACCATGGATAGACCATGACCCCATAATAGCCCAGCCCTGTAAATGTTGTCCTTTTTCCCATTACATGTAAAATGTCTTGTCAATGATCTAAAGACAGGGCACGAAGACCGTCAGAATGGGCAAATTGTAGGCCCTATGCGGAGAAACTCGGGTTTGAGAACACTGCACAAAATCTAGAGTTGAGGTATGAATAATCCTTGATAAATAGATAGATTGATAATATATATATATATAAAGACACCATAGAAAGATGGATGGATAGTCATTAAAAAATAAAACAATATTATAAAACATGAGTCATTATTTATAAAAAAAAAGATATAAGAGCAAGAAAGAACTAGGATTGTCCTAATAAGCATGCTAGTCTGAGTCAGCCAAATATATGTGAATGCTAACTGGTTGGATTGGAAAGATCCAATGATGATTACATAAAACCTAAATTTTAACTCAATTTGACAATCATAACCATTGAATCAAGGGCGTTCCATGTGACCAGTTGGGCCATATTGTTCAAGGCATCTATTTTGAAGACTTATAATGAGATAATTCATGATGAATGACAGTAAAATGGAGGTGTCATTTGAGCCATATACTTTTATTACAGAGAACATGCACAAAATCTTGATCAGGTACAATGAACCCATACACGCGATGAAGGTGCAAAGGCTGAAGATAGCCCACCTCACTGGGTGGTGGGGTGGGGGATGTGTAGGGAGATCATCAGGGGCAGAACCAAAAAAATTTCCTTGGGTGGGCCTCTATGTAAAAAGGAAAATTCTTTTGTGGGGGGGGGGGGGGGGGGGGGGGGGGGGGGGGGGTGCGCACGTAGATTTGAAGAAACCTATAAAGCTCCTATCAAATATAGGGTTTTACAAGAACTTAAAGGGGCTATCGATAATTTCTAGGGGGGTGGGGGGTAAAATACCTAGTTGGCTAGTTCACCCATGGGGATCATGTGAATGGGTGGCATGCATGAAAAATAACCCCCACTCAAGACCCAGTGTAATCCAGCCCCACTTGTTTCAGCCACTTAAAATCTTTGAAGTTGGATCACAAGGTACTCAGTGTAGGGGATGACGCTTTACCCACCTCCCATCCAAGTGGTCCCTTACACTATTACACGTCCCACCCATCCATGAATTGTCCCTTACAATTGCACAGATGAGCTCCTCATTCCACTCATCAACACGCTAAAGTAAACATGCTACTTGTAGGTATGGTGCGATGTGCTATGGATGGTTAGAAATAAAGGTGCTATGTCATATGTACAATGGTTAGTTAGAAACCAAGGGGATTCCATGGATTAAACATGGAACTATCCTTTAGTTTCCTTTGGTAATAATATCAATTGAAACTATCCTTTAGTTTCCTTTGGTAATAATATCAATTGAAACGAAGGTCTTGCAAATGAACAATGGGACCAAATCCTTCAAGATATCTATTTTGGATGTCATCAGGAGAAGGTTATGGAGATTGAATCAAGATAATACTTGAACCATATGCAATTAATTGAATGGCTTCCCATTCCAACCATCTACCATATATGAAATAAGGTGCACTGAAGTGGGCCACACAACGTGGTTTGCTCTACAGCAGAGTACAACAGTACAACTTGATGGATTTGATAATTTCTCTTTATTGAAACAAAAGGGACCGGCTGAAACATGAAATGTGTCAGAAGGTATAGAAGAACTTTAATAAATTAGAGAAATGTGTGAAGAACATTATCATAGAAATTAAATGAATAAAAACTTATAACAAAAGACCAATTCAACTATCATATAAAATATAACTAGGAACCAGTTCTCAGCACTCCAATACGTGGTTAGTAGAGGAAGCTAAACTGCCCAATTTTATGCAGAGGAAATAACCATAAAAGGTACAAAATGAGGGGAAAAACAAACTACAGGCAAAGAGAGAAAAGGAGCCCTTTCTAGAAAGATAGACATGATTGTTGTCTCAACAAAAACATGCTAGTTAAGTTCTATCAACTGCTAACCATGCTAAATATGATTAATTCCAAAGCAGAAAACCACAGTCAACTAATCAAGTCATGACCATGAATCAATGCAGCATCAATTGCTTTACAAAGAGGAAAATATGGACATTTCTGTGTCACTAGCCATGTTTAAAACTGTATATTTGTGCCATGTCTGAGTTACATGGATGAAGTGATAGTCACCTATCCCAACTAGAACCTGGATAAAGAAACTTACCTTGAGGAATTTGTTCTGGATCCCTTAGACAAACAAGACAGGCTCTAAAAAGGACAGAAGCTCTTGATGTCCGAGCTGCCAAATATAATTGTCATTACAAGCTCAACCCAAACTTCAAATAAAAATTCAATGAGAAAATAGACTATAGTGAAACAAGAATGGTAGCAGGAATGAAATAACCTGCCTTAGAAAGTCTTCAACTTGGCTAATTAGATTTATAGAAAAATCTTAAAAGTGTGGTGAATGGAGTACTATACAAGGTCATATCAAGTGAAGACAAAGTTTTTTATTCTACAGCAATTGTGCAGTGGCATCCACCAGTCAGAAAAACCAATCCAATCAACTGGTAGGCATCATCATGGGATGAGCCATTTATGTTACTGTCTTCCTCATTTAATGATCCTAGGCTTCCATCTGGTGTCGTTAAAATACACCATTATGCCAATGTCCACAAGTTGATGAGGCCAAAATTTGATAGTTAAGATAATATGGTGGGGGAGACTTTTTAGAACCAAACACAATAGGGTTATATCACAAAAATTGGGATGCACATGTACAGCTAGTAGGCTCAGTAAATAATTCAACTGTATATTTGCTCTAGAATGAGAGCTTCCTACAAGACCACATATATACGAGAAACAATAAAGATGGCTTACCTTTTGTTTCACGGAATATTGGACGGTGGTGGTGCACCTTGTTTGCCTCAAGCATTCTTGGAACCACATTGCTAGATTCAGAAGCTTTGATGAAAAGATACTCAATTTCTTTTATGCTTGATAAGAAATCCTTTGGTGCAAGTTTATTCTGAGAAGTGGGTTCTTTCCCCATTCTGCTATTATCATTAGCAGGATGGGCAACTAGAGGAGTTCTTCTCATGGGTGTAATGTCAGGAGTTTCACTTTCCCCACCAGCATCATCCATGCTTCCCATAGCCATCTTGTTCTCTACATCTAAATGATCAGTTTTTTCAGTTATACTTCTGAGTGATTGCAATTTAGGAGATGCATTTAACAAATAAGAATCCAACCCATCATTCCTATTGTTGGAGCCTTGAAATGGCAGCTCATAAGAAGGCTCAACATATTCATCATCAGAGACCTCAGGCTCATATGCTGCTGCTCTTCGAATAAAGGCAACCCTTTCCCCTTCCTCTTCCAAATCAGGAATATCTTCCTCTTCCAAATCAGGAATACCCTCCTCTTCTCTAAGTCGTTGGATATCATTTTCCAATTCACGGTTCAATTCTCTTCCATCACTAAAAGAGAATTGGTTGTCAATTGGATGGAAAAGGCCAAAAAAATCCCATCCAGGAGTTCCTGGGAGAGGGGATGGAACTTCAAATGAAGGTCGAGTTTCAGCAGATCTAGGTGTACGATTCTGAGGAGTATCCGAAGAGGACACTAAAGTTGCTGTTGCTGCTACAGGTGGTCTCTCTTCAACCGTCGCCAAAGAACTCCGACCAATTCTCGTGTAATTCACATGAAAGTGGCTAGAGGCGGGGGGAGAAGCTGCTGGTGAAAGGGATTCATCCTGTTCCACATGTTGTGACAATGATGAAGTTGAGTATGAGAATTGAGAAAGTGACTTGTCTGTTGAAGCAAGCAGCTCAGTAGTCGCAGAAGTGGAAGTGTACAAAGAAGATTCCACTGGAGCATCAGGTTCCACAAACATTCTTAGTGCAGTTCCTGTCTTTTTTAGGGACTGGCTATAAGCAATGTGAGCAGCTGCTAGTGAGCACCTTCCATCAAGTGTTTGTCTAACAAAGTGTCTTCTTTCTTTACATAATAGTAGAGCCTTGTCATCTTCTAATTTAGAACTTGCAACCCCCATTGTCTGAAAGAGAAAAGCTCTCAATGAGCTTCCTAGACTGATAACAGTTAAGCTTGCTTTGTATAAATGAGATGTTTTTCTGAAAACTAAAGAGTACCACATATGTTGAAAAAGGAAATGCAGCCTAAACTGGAGAAAAAAGATGACACTAAAAGCTCAACAAGGAATGAAAAAAAAAACTCACAACAAGTCATAAAAATTGCAGAATTATCGTGTAAGACAATGTTCCTGCATCCGATTTCTCTCACATTGCAGGAATTTCATAAAACCTGCAGTCCTATACAAAAATTAAGGCTATAATTACAACCTAAAACAGAAGATTTAGAAACATTAGTACCAATTTTTCACATTTTACTTTCTTCAAATACTCCCAAACCATATAAACTAATAAGATCCATTTCATAATACCAAATTTTTACTACCATGAAAGAGAATGCCTACACACTCAAATCCCACTCAGAAGCAACAACTTTTCAACTAAATCAAAAAACAAATAAATAAATGTCCAAAAAAAAGTCAGTACCCTTCCTCTGCCTTCAAAAAGGAAAATGAAAAAAAAAAAAAAGAATCAATAAATGAGCACACATCCCAAAAATCAAACAAGAATGAAAATATAATGCATATGATACAAAGTCAATAAAACAAAGAATGACACCTATCTCAGAGTCTGCACATGAATCTTTGAAGCAACCAAAAGAATCCATAAGTTAAATTTACAGAACTTAACAACTGAAACATGTTAAGAAAACCACATATCACATAAGCATGTTCAAAACCCTAAACTCATAACTGTTCCCACAAATCCACCACATAAAGGGTCCGTAGTCAAATTTCAAATTTCAATATGAACAGAAGAACAACAGGACAAAAAAAAAAAAAAAAAGTATGCAAATCTAATTCAGGCAGGTCTGAAAGCAAGATACTAAAACCCATATGCAATTTCAAAATAATAATTGTAATAATTGAAAGTTTCAGTTTCACAAAATTAGAAAAAAAAAAAAAGGTAACCAGCTCCCTTTCAAGTTTAAAGGAAAAAAAATAAAAAAGAAAACATGCTTATGGTAATAGTTTAGAGTTTAAATTTGGCCAATCAACTGAAGAACCAAATCAAAAAATTAAAAAATAAAAAATAAAACCTGGGAAACATAAAGGAAATTTTTTTAATTAAAAAAAGGAAACATGCTGAAATAAGCCTCACTCTATTTGTACATAGGGATTAAGAAATATGATAGAAGTGAAAAAAGACCAATTCATTAAAAACAGAATAGGATACAAAAATTCAAATTTCTTTGTATCTACTTCTTATAGATTAAAGAAAATGACAAAAAATTTTTTTGAATAAACCCTAAGACTAAAGAAAGAAGATAAAAACAAACTGATGATGATTAATATAATTCATAGATTTCCATACCAAATAAACCCACCATTCCAGAACCCCAGTAAAAACAGACCCAGCTCAACAATGATCTAATACTAAAAGATTAACCAACTTCTGAAAAAAAAAGGCATTATCTGTGAATCTATCAATCTAATCACTAAAAATTAATACGAAAGACTTTCAAAAGATGAATTAAATCAGACTTTTCACTATAAATCCTGATTCTCCAAAACGAATCCACTTCACAAGCTTTGGAGGAAACACAAAGTCAAATTCAAGCCACCCAATAGATAAACACAAGTTTCCGATGAACCAAAGTAACAGGCACTGAATCAGATCAATCCACGCACCTGAAAAAACACGGTCTACAACCTCAGTCTCCTTTTGTCTATTTTCATACATCAACCAAACCAAACCACCAAACGACAAGAACCCAAGCTCAAAAACGCAATAACATGCAGATACAGCTACAACAACTAAATTCACAATCAAAAGATAAAAACCCCATCAAACCAAAAGCTCAAGCTATCCAAAGGAACACCCAAAATGGATTCAATCAAAAAAAGCAACGTGAACAAATCAAATGAAGTGGAATTCCGATTCCTTTTTCCACCTTGCACTAACGCGATTGCTATGTGGTTCGTGCTAGAAAAGCATACCACCCAAGAACAGTTGGAGACGACCCAGATGAAAGAGTCGTGAGAACGGCACCTTTTGCCAGTTCTCATGGTCATAGTTTTCATGCAAAACCAAGTAATATAGGACGAGAGAGAGAGAGAGAGAGAGAGAGGAGCCCACCACTCCAAACCACAGAAGACTGACTTGGAAAGGCAGAGCCCTTGGTTTTGATGTAGAATCAAATAGATAAAAAGCTGACATTTGTAGAAATATCACAAATTGACCTTGGTTTCATACTAACAAGAATACCAAAAATATAATATATTGATTAGTGAGACGTGTCAATGAATCCAAGAGGCACGAACCTAAATATACGCATGTGGGTGTAGTCGTACCCGTTAAACTTATATTTTTAAAATTTATATTAAAATTTTAAATTTATTTTTAAACTCTCAACTCACCTCCAAAATCAAATCACCCATTAGGATCCAAACCCCTGTAACAAAAATCTTACATCAGTCGTTAAGACTCTTCATTTTTAAGCTTAAGCCAAGAACCATCATGTGCATATCTAATGAAATTTTGAAAAGTGCCTGTTTTATGCCTTTATTTAGATTATAATTGTCTATATATATATATGTAAAAGAATTTTTTTTTTCATATATTCTTGCTAGAAAGGACTTAGAATTCATACACTCTTTTCTGATCAGCTGAGCTACGGCCGATTGTGGGATAGATTATTTTTGTCCCTATTTTTGTACTTTAGTCATGCTGGAAGTTATAAAGTCATGAAGCATTTTAGAACTTAAAATCATGAGTTAGAATAATGTTATTAAGTGTGATAATTATTTACCTCCTATGCCACCCACAATTCTGCGTTGTCTGTTTTCAAATGGTTTTATATGAACAAGTGTGATTTAGAGCAACTAGCTTTTGCTTTCTAGCATTTATCTTTAGCCTGAATAGTATAATGATGATTTAGAAAATTTGGATTCAGAAGGTAAAACAAAAGATGGGCTTAGAAGAGGTCGACTATAATAGTCGTTTTTCTTCGATGGTGTATTAAAAAGTGAACTTTCTAGAAAGGTTCCTGCTTATTTTATTTTTTAGCTTTAACCCCCTTGCATATTTTATAAAATTTAAAACCGCCTCTCATATTTGACTACTTTTTAAAGGGTCTCTTGATAAGGAAAACAATTTTAGTTGCAACCATTTAACAAATGGCATTATAGACACTATAGACATTAACATCCGGCGTCCTTATTTTGTTGCCGCGCTGTACTTGCTCTGCTGTCTTTCTCATGCAAACACATTTTGCTTGCTCCTCTGCCCACTCTCTCGTGCTCCTCCGGTAAGCACCATCCACGGGCAACTAATGCTCGCCTGGCTCGATGGCAATGATAATTAGGTGGGGGCTAGGGTTATGCAAACTACCAACCTCGTGGATCATCTTAACCCCCTCATGGCCCTCAAGTAAAAATAATTGTAGACTGAGAGTGAGGGGCTTGGACTCAGCTTAGGGGATCCCATGTCATATAGTTAAGTGCTTACAAGATGGTGCTGATGAGAGACATTAGGCGGACTCCCTGTTTTTAGAAACATGGACCCTGAGACCAATTCATTATCACATATGAATTTAAAGAGAGTTAGAATTTGACAATCATCCACCGGTTACGCATTGGATTGAAATTCCCCTCCCCAACCTAAAAAAAAAAAAAAAAAAGGTACCCCGTAAACTCGAGGGAAATAGATGAAGGATAACAATTAATAACTTATATATAGAAAGAAGGAGGAGGTAAGGTTTGAAGCTTGGACATTTTTAATGAAAACTGCTGCTCCTTCTTTGATGCTTAGTGGTTAAGAAAAGTCAAGTTCAATTGATCTTGAGCTCAAGATATCTTGATCCACAATCAACAATAAATCATTCATAAATAAGGAGAAAGAGAGCAATCTTATTACGAGTGGTTGCTAAATCTATGGCCAATTCCTTCAATCCAATGGAAGATGATGCCCAATGAAAATAGATGAGAATCACTAGTTAGCCCAGTGGCAAGTGTGTCCGATCTCACACACTCTTCTAGATATCAATTAATAGGCCAGTAGGTTGCCTCGCTCGTCCAGTGCCACCCACTTATCCTAGCTAAAAAAGAGAGAGAGAAGAAATAAGCAATGTGGTTCAACTTTCATAATAATAAAAAAATAAAATAAAATCCAATATGAGATTGATTATTTATTACAGAAGATATAAATAAGCCCTAAAAAACAGTTGTAATTATCGATTGAGTTTGAATGGAATTCTCAAGCCCTCAAAATATAAATAAGCCCTCAAAATCTGCACATTTACAATTGTTTTATTATTATTATTACTATTACCCATTTTGACTGTCCAATTTCACAATATGCCCTTTTTCTTTGATTGGGCCCAATTGAGATATATCAAAAGGCCATTTGATCGCTAAAATTCATTCCTATTTGATTGATCATATTGATTCAAACAATCACCTTATCAATCGCAGAATCTAACAATTCCAAGCCATTCACTCATGTGTTTAACTCATCGAACCAATACACTTTGGTGGGTTAAGTAAAAAAAAGAAAAACAAACGGAACAGAAAGTTTATTCTCGTGCATTAAATGAGAGATTGTTGATTGATTGCTCCCCAAAAATCAAATCCAACGAACATTGTGATGCATCTGAGTTTGATGCCATTAAAAGAGTCGTGAAAATAGAACCCTTACTTGTAAATTATGCACCCTGGCAAAATAGTCCAAATCATGTGTTTGCCATGAATAAAGTATAGGAGGGCAGAAATGGAATTTATCGGTTGGATCTGTCATTATTGATAAAAACTTTCACCATTTATTTGATGAAGTTTGATTTCATGGCTTTAGCAGGGATTACGTGCAACATCCAACTAATTTGATTTGTTGCCATTATTGTAAACCTTATAAGTTGGAATTAACTTATTTTTATTGAAGTAAACAACAACAGTTCACCAACTTAGGATCTAGTGGAGTGACATAGGGTGTAGTTTGCTCCGCGGATCTTGTATTTGAAATTTACCCTAAATTTGTGTGTCAATTGTGTGGATTTAGATGAGTCAAAGTCTATCGGATATCCATATCATAAAAGAAGATTGATACTGAATCAATAATAGACATGGGTCTGGACCCATTGTTTCACATTCGATCCGACACAAAAATTTTACTAACTATATTGGCGAATAGGTGTCACTGCCGTGTGCATCGGCGGATCCGACCCATCTGCATAATTGTAACTCCCGCGAACCTGCGCGAAGACCACAGGGTCTCTACATGAAAGAACGTGCAAAACTTTATGGAAGGCATTTCGACAAATGCCAGGGGCAATTCGGTCAAAGAGATCCCTATTTAGGGAAATCGTAATTCCGTCTCTTGGGGTTTCTCTCCTCTTGCATCTAGGGTTTCTGCTTCTTCTTGTTCAAAGATAGAGAAAGAGAGAGAGAGAGAGAGAGAGAGAGAGGAGCAGAGCAGCCATGGTGGCCGTCAAGAAGAGCGTAAATCTCTCAATCTCTATCTTCTCTTTTCTTTTATCTCTGTTGTGATCTGATGATGTACGTGTTGTGTTTGATTGTATGTTGTTTTGCAGAAGAAGACGCACGAGAGCATCAACAATCGCCTTGCTCTCGTGATGAAGAGTGGGAAATACACCCTTGGCTACAAGACCGTCCTCAAATCCCTCAGGAGCTCCAAAGGTTGTGGCCCCATTTCTCATTTCACCTTATTCTCCATTTACATTTCGTTAATGCGTTGTTTCGTTTCTATGAGATCTGATTGATTTTCCCCTATAAACTGTTTCTAAATTAAGTGGTCATGATCGATGGTTCATACCCAAAATTTGACCTGATGGATTGATCAGTGGGTTTTACGTACACCATACCATTGAATGTGTTTATGTGATTGTAGTTGTGTGAGGAATGAGATTTGTCGCTGATTGGGTTTCATTCAGGGTACGCAGCAATGCTCTCGTGAATAAATAATTGTAAAGACTGGGAATTGCCTGGTTTCAGTGGTTAGATTTGAATTAAGAAAACATGGAAGTTGTGAGTTTGTGCTGGATTTTGGTCAAACATTAGACATTTGATGGACTTGTGACAAAATGAGATAGGAATGATTGATGTGTCAATGTAAAAAAAAAAAGGGTTCTTTCTATATTCAGCAACTATCTTTATGTTTCTCAATCGGATAAACTAAACTGATTTAGCTCATCCAAGTTCTGATTGGTATATAATTTGGTTGTTTTTCTTTGGTAACGATGGAAGTTGTATTGTTTTCAATGTGGCGTATTTGTGGGCAGTCAGTGGTTACTTTCGGTTGAACTCACTGATTTGTGCAGGTAAGTTGATCATCATTGCAAACAACTGTCCGCCGCTTAGGAAGTCTGAGATAGAGTACTATGCTATGTTGTCAAAGGTTGGAGTTCATCATTTTAACGGAAGTAAGCGGCATATCTTATTTATTTTCTCTAGAGATTTTGTGTATATTAACATTTATTTTGACTAGTTACATTTCTGAATACGCCCCTATAACCATGGTACATTTTTGTTGGGTATAATTAATGTTTCTACTTTCTCATGTTTATGACAATTCAAATTCTATTCTTCATTGCACTTCTGAGCAAAAACTCCCTTCTTATTTAGCCTGCATTAGTGCCATGTGTCCCTTAGATTATATTGGCTTCTTTTGTGACCTTGTATTAAAATGCCCTCTGTAAATGCAAGAACTTATCTACAAGGATTGAAAAAGTAGTTGCAGAGGCCAGAGGGTGTATCTTGGCTGCCCCATAAAATGATACGTATCAGGCAATGCATATCAGGATTGATGTCTATCTTATTTCAGATAAAACAACCTGAAGAAATCTAAAAAAAATCATAAAATTTGAAAAATGTTATATTTTGATGTTTGTTTCATTATCTTTATCATTATTAACTAAACTAAATGTATGCGCTGCTGACTTGACCCTTCATTTTCATTTGGTCATGCTTTGCAGTATGTTACTCAGGCATTTGAAATTAAAACCTAATAACATGTTAATGAACAAATAGTTGAAACAAAATTTGATCAGCATTGCTTATCAAATTTTACTATTCATGCAGTATCATCAGTCATGGACTTTGTAATAAGTATGCTCGTACTTACTTATTATTTCGTACTCCCTTAGGTCTAAAGGATTCATGTCTAAACCACATACTCTTACTACTAGGAAGCACTAAGTGTTATAAGGAAGCAATTTGATTAAAGGCTGATTATTTAAGTAAATATATAATTGAAAACTAAATACATGGAAATAAAGAAATGGGATATTTATGGAAAAGTTAACCTTAAACTCTCAATCCATGACGCAGTGAAGAAATTTAAGAGTCGATGACAGAGTGCTTCGTACATGATGTCAAATTTTTTGACAAAAATTCCCTTAGTGGCAATCGCTAGTTCAATGGTGATATTGTTAACCATCTCCTTTCTTATAAAAATTGTAACTTGATTTCTTTGAACAAGTATTAAAAGTCTATTCTCATTGTCTTTTACGAAAGTTGGTCATCATTGAATCCACACCCATAAGAAGATGGAGAGATGTCAACGGAGGACGTACACTCATCTAGTTCTCCTTGTTCTTCACTGAAAAATCGACTCATATCGAACTATAGATCAAACCCACTTGCATGAAAAGACCAAGTACCACTCAACCCATACCTGTTTGAAGAAGGTGATGAGGGAACGAACCCATACTTTCACAGCTCTTTTCTTAGCATCAGCGTCAAACTCACTTCCTTTCAATTCTTGCATTCCTCATTTAGAAATTCACTTGCATTGAAGTCATCGTTGCACCCATGTCCTTAAGAAGATGAAGAGATGGGAGTGGACTTATAGACATCTTGTTGTCCTCCTCGTTCGTTTAAATATCAACTCATATCAAACAAGGATCAAACCCCCCTCATATCAAGGGATGCAGTACAACCAAACTCATACCCATTTGAAGAAAGTGCAAGAAGTTGCAAATTGTTGACTGAGGATGGGGGAACAAACCTAGCTTCTTGGTAATTGTATTGGAGTCTTTTTGTTAAGTAACTTTAGACTTGACAAAAAGGGTTGGGGGCTCTTTCTTCATTCCTTTGCATGGTCGCGTGTTTACTTTGAATATATATATATATATATATATAAGGAAAAGGAAGAAGTTGGGCCCCTTCCGGTTAAAAAAAATCAAGTTGCGGGTTTTGTAAGTAAGGGTAAAGCAATGACGATATCATCCCTACATTGGCAATATTGCTACTACTGGCATTTTCGTCAAATAAATAAATAAATAAATAAATCTAACATCATTTACAAAGTACTCTGTTGATGATTTTTAAAATTTCTTTGATGTGGATTAAGAGTTTAAGCTTAATATTTTCATGAAAATCCCTAGAGAAATTAACTCAAATACTTAGATCTATGGGATTCATGTCTAATAGATCTATGGGATTAATGTCTAACACACATAAATGTCTCTATGTTTTTTGCATGTTTAGTTCCTTTCTTTTTCTATCTGCTGCTCTCTATTGGAGTTGGTGGTTTTCAGTGTGGTGGATTCCCAGTACGTCTCTTTTGTTCTGATCTGCTGCTCCTAATAAAACTTGGTTGCCATTTAAAAGATTTTCATTAGCAATTTATTAAGAAAATGATTTTTAAATCCCTAATATCCAAAAATAAATATATGAAAAGTAACTCAAAGCAATTAGATTTAAGGGATTGATATATGGCACACATAAATCTAGTCTGAGGAAGCACTAATGAAAAGATCTATGTGAACAAGGTGGAAAAGGATTTCCTGTTTCTTGTCATTTTTGTAAATTTTAAAAAATCATAGGTAATCATGAGAAAATCATGAACAAAACCTTTAAAATGGCCTAGATAATTCATCTATGAGCAAATCTATTCTCCAAGCGTGCATCATGATAAATTTTAAGCTTATGCATACCCAAACAAATGGAAAAATCTTTCAAATTCCAATTCATTTTTCTTGTTTGAATTGTATCCAAGTAGCAATATCTATGTTAAATGTTTTTTAACCTCAAAGGTTAATCCTTGAGTTATGGTTGTGTATCAGTATCAATTCTTTGTTTAGGAGTGTTTTAATCAATTCTTTCTTTAGGAATGTTTTCCATGGTTTTTTGGGAGTTGGTAGCAAAATGCCTCCCAAAGCCTTCTCCTTGTAGATGATTGTGAAAAAGGTATGTTTTAGCGCCATGAAGACAACCAATACACACTCATATGTATCAGAGTGTACACCTTGATATTTATTGAACAGTGGTAATGTCATATATTGATTTGCTTTGGCCTGTACTTGTTTCTATACTCATTTCTTTTAAGCCTATACTCATTTCTATATCATTTCTTTTAGTTCTTATATATGCATATTGATTATTTTCTTGAATCCAAGTCTGCAGCAGTGTTTTATCCTTGATTTTGATGCTTTTTTTTTCTCACTCAGTAGATTCAAATTTGTTTTCTATCCTCTCTATTTCTTCCTACGGCTTTTGCCCTTTCTTTTATTGGCATGGGTTTAAGCTTGGTCAAAAGTTGAATTCGTAATTGATTGGTGGGGGCAACATTGCCATTGACTTGACTGTGTACAACTTTGTCTGTTCATCCTGGTGTATATGCAGTTGCTGGGAAATTTTTAAGACCTGTGCCTGACCTATGATTCAAGTTTTTGTCCTCTTTAGTGGATGACCTAATTGATTGGTGGGGGCAACATTGCCATTGACTTGACTGTGTACAACTTTGTCTGTTCATCCTGGTGTATATGCAGTTGCTGGGAAATTTTTAAGACCTGTGCCTGACCTATGATTCAAGTTTTTGTCCTCTTTAGTGGATGACCTAATTGATTGGTGGGGGCAACATTGCCATTGACTTGACTGTGTACAACTTTGTCTGTTCATCCTGGTGTATATGCAGTTGCTGGGAAATTTTTAAGACCTGTGCCTGACCTATGATTCAAGTTTTTGTCCTCTTTAGTGGATGACCTACTGTCTTGTCCGCCTGTCACGTCAAAAGGGAGGAGCTGACCTACTGTCTTGTCCGTCTGTCACGTCAAAAGGGAGGAGCTGTGGGTCAACCTGACCATTTTGTTTTATATCTTTTGAGCTTTGGATCATGTGGTTTTTATCTGCTTAATTTCACACAAACCACCCCCCCCCCCCCCCCCCCCCCCCCCCCCCCCCCAACAACAACCAAAAACTTAAAAAAAAAAAAAGAGTAAAGTTTCTATATCCCTCTTAGAGTTAGGCCATTACAAATTCAAAACAGTCAATGCCAACCAGGCAAAGCAAGCTGTAGAGAGAACTGTCATGATTGAGCCAATTGAATAAAGTTGATTTTGAGTCAATTTGTTGGGTGAGTTTGCTATGTTAGCAAAATGAATGTAGCATTTTTTGTTTGTAATTCACCCTTCTCCATGCAACCATGCATGTTTCAGTTTTCTGAAGTTTTTAATTGCTTGACATTACAATGATTCATGATTCTTGACAAATTTTTTGCTGAGTGTTAGTATGGTCCATTGGGTATTGAGTTCATACTAGTGTACACCAGTGTGGGAATTGAGACTGCCAATGTGTTACAGATGGTCAATATTCCATTAACTTCTCTTCCAATGGGATATTCCTAATCCATTGAATGATCTGCTTGTAGATAGTTGAGTCAGTATAGCTTTTATGTTAAGAGCTTTGAAGCCTGATGATTCTGTCCACATTCTTGGGCTTGTGTTGTTGAGGATTGTAGTCTAGGCTTTGAAGTTGGAGGATGCCGTCCACATCCTTGGGCAGAGGATGGTGTTAATTCAGTGTTATTCGCTGAGTCATTCCCTTCATTGGGCTCCAGCTATTAAAGCACTTTGTGACCTCTCCATCTCTGTTTTTTGAGTGATCTTCATTTGCCCAACTACTGCATTTGGAAAGGAGGAATTTATTTTTGACCATTCATTCATTCTATGATCTTCTGAGCTTGAACTTTGGGATTTATTCTTATTTTACTCTTATCAGACAACGTGGATTTGGGCACTGCTTGTGGCAAGTATTTTCGGGTTTGCTGCCTAAGCATTATTGATCCAGGTAACACATGCTGTCCATCGTCTGGGTTTGTATATTCCCTCTTTACTTTCATTAATGCATTTGGTGCATTCTGTTCCAACCCTTAACAATTGCTATGCATCTGTTTCAGGTGATTCGGATATTATCAAGAGTGTCCCTGGTGATCAGTGAGGCCATGAGTGGGTGTTTATTGTCTTTATTAGATTTTACTGGTGGTTTTAAAGGCTTTTTGTATGTTAGTTGTCACTCCATGCAAAATTATGTCGAACTAATGCAAGAGCAGTAGCTAAGAGAAATTTTGTTGGACAATTTTCCCATCTGGTTTGCTTTTCCTGTTGTGGGCATATTGTGTATTCATGTGTTACTTTCCATTACCCAAAGAAATTGTGGGTCAATCTTATCCTTTTGTTGAGACGTCTTGATTATTGTGGGTTTGTAATCCTCTGATGGTAGCTTGGAAGACCACCAATCTCAATTGGGACAGCTTCTTTTTTTTATTCTTTTATTTTTCCTGGGAGAAAATTGGGTCCCTTGAACCAAGGTGGGACTGTTTTTGTGAATGGCCCCTGTTGGTGTTTGTCAGATCAGATGTGGTCGATCAGTTGGTGCCATATTGGGTATGGTTGAAACGAACTTGAGTGGTGACCTTGTGACTGATGGAGCACAATTGTGATTTTTGAGGTAGCACTGTGTATAAGTTGGAAGTTTTTGTGAAGGTCTTGTGAGTCGTGCTAGTCACACTCCCATCTCAAAACTCAGATTGCAACCGAAAAGCCAAAGCTCAAGCTCGCCTAACGATGTTATTGTTATTACCACTATTGTCACCCCAATCATATCACTGGCACACATATGGTGGCGGGATTTCTGCAGTATGGGCACTTGAATTGTACAACAAAGCGAGGCATATGTTGGGAGTCGAACGGGTGCCCTTCTAGAATTCGACCACGGGGATGGATTCCTGTCCTGATTCCTGTATCGCTGTGTCCCATGCCTGACAGGAACAAGCTGAGTGTCACTGGTGAGACCAACTCAAGTTCTTTTGACAAATCTAAATCTCAAACTACACCAATTATTTTACAGTATTAGGTAATCCCTGAACAGTCTGGTACCAAAATGTTTAGACTATCTACATTAAAATCAATTGCCCCACGGTTAGAGTCGTTATGAGTATGCCGCAATAATTCCTGGGGGCAGGTGGTGTTGCATATGAGTAGTGGCTGAATGGGGTAAAAAAAGGATAAAAATGAAGCACCGAAAACAGGACATTGGTTTTTTTTTTTTTTTTTTTTTTTAAATTTCTTGATCCAATGAAGTAAAGCTTATAACATTGAGTGGTTTTAAATAAGATGAGAAGAACTCCATGATCATCTGGTTGAACAGAAGATGTTGAAAGATGAACTAGACTGGACGCAGAGAAGAGAGAACTACATCCTGAAGGGAGCTGTCTCTTTGCATGGCAGCTTTGAACTCATCAAATGTGACCTTTCCATCACTGTTGGCATCCATTCGATCAAAAATCTCATCGAGCTTTCCAGGTTCCATTATGTCAGCTGGGAGACATTCCTCTGGCAAGGCCTGCACAAATCAGTCACCATTGATCTTACTTAGGAAATGTTGTACATTACAAGAAGGATAAAAAATGGGAGAGAGATTTACTCTAAGCATAGATGCTACTTCTTCCTTGGTGATGCATCCTGATCTGTCTGTATCATACATCTGCAGCCACCAAATCTAATATTAAGGACCGTTTTTTGATATGAAGAAATCTGAAAAGTTTGAAACGTTAGAAACTGACACTATATTGGTTGAAGGCATGCACCATTCTTATAGTTATGTTCGTGTAAAGAACATATAGGTATTCAGACCTTTTGAGTTAAGAAAGTGTAGTAGCTAAAAGGTAGTCATTGATGATAATCAAAAGTTAGTATCTTCTGATATAGAATTTATTGGCACATCTCTTTCACATTTCGTGCAAATTTCAGATTTTTGTGTGACTTACACAATCAAGTGGAAAAGATAAACATTCATCATCTGCCGGAGCATAAAAATCACTCAGTATTTTTTTGGGACATCCAAACAAACCCAATGATACCTCCAATCTGTAAATTGTGAAAAGTACTTTGAATACTGATTTCAGCTATCTAGAAGTAATAATCTGTATTTTCAAAATTATTGTGTAAATACTGAGATTTCTCCAAATGTTGGAAATCCTGTTTGATAGTTCCCCGAGTCATACAAATTTAGTTAAATGCGTTCCCCCTTATCTGTATCTTTGGAAATTGCAAAAACAAAGAGAAAATAACAGGTAAGTAAAGCAGTTACTTGAAAGCAAAGCTGTAAAGCATCATCTCCATGTGAGTTCCTGAGGTTTGAGAAGCCGCATAGGATCTCTCTCATGTCCACAGTACCATCGCGGTTGTTGTCGAATAGATCAAAGACGCGTGGAGCTAGGGGAAGCAGCGAGCACATGTTCATTGCTTTCAGTACTTCTTCAAACTCAGAAAGAGTTGCATTATCACCATTTGCACATCTGTGTTCAAAATTTGCTTATAGTCAAGTAAGCAAGAAAAAAATCTTTATGAACCATTCTGTGAGACTGCCATGGATTGGCAATGTAATGAAAACTTCCTCCATTGCACAATCCCAATCATATTGGTATTGATCCTCGCTATATTTTTTTTTCAACCACCAAACCAAGTATCAGATGGATGAGTTTGTCTATCTGGTAATGGAGTTCTTTCCCCATCCACACTGCGACCTACCAGCAAATGACTTGCATCACTTGTGGGGGTAAAACCAACCTCATGACCAATTATGAAAATGAAATGTTAATTGAAAGAGATCTATGTATAGTTTTCCCTTACATAGGATTTAATCTGGACAACTAACTGTTTCCTTTGTGAATACTATGTAATGAAAATGTAGAAGAACTCACATTTTTTTGAAGTTCATTCTTAGATTTTCCAGTTCATTAGGAGAGAGATCATGGGACCCTAACAGAGTCCTCAACTTTTTTGTTCTCAAAAACATTGTGGTGCTCCACACACTTGCTATAGCAGCAGCACGGAACTTGCGCCGAGCATTGAAACTTTGCAACCGAGAAACAACCTCCGAGTCCATGAGGTCCTGCTTTGCCGAATCACCGATCACCCAGGGGTGCGAAAGAATCTGTTGACAGACTGCACCGTTATATTCATGGTTTGAAAATTTGAACTTCTAACCTGTGCTTCATGAGGCCCTGAGCTCTTGTTGACTTGAAACTTCAGAAGAACTTCATTATTTTTCGATATCAGAAAGCTTGATTTTCCTCATTCAAAATTTTGAGGTCTCACATTGGAGAGTCACTCCATAGTTTGGACCTTGTTATGATATAGAATGAGCTTATCAAGTTTGACAAGAATTTGATGAATGTTTCACACGGAGGTGCTACCTAATGACTAGCAGCATAAACAGGTCACATCTACATTGGTTGTCGGGTCATCGTTAATTGGGTCCAATCAGATTATTAAGTTGATCTTAGGACCCATGCCTTGATTGACCAAATGGACAACGCAGATCAAAATCCAAGCCAGACCAGGTCCACCCGAATCATTTGGTCAACCCAACAGAACTCAATCCTTCTTTCTGGGAATAAATTGTGGGTTTGTAAATGGCCTTGATCGAGTTCATCTCAAATCTGGCTTGATGGAAATCTTTCTGGGCCTGTAGGTTTCATTGGCATCCATAGAGTGAATGGAGTGATGAACATACTATACCTCTTGAGCAGTGGGTCTCCTATGAGGATCAACTGTCAATAGACTTGAAATCAGTTGCTTCGCTGATGAAGAAATGCTCTTCCAACTATATTCATAAAAGCTGAATTCACCCTACAGAGAAATCAATCTCCATAAGCAATAGCAGCACTGGGTTGTTGATTTACCAACATATTGTGTATGTATTGTTAGCAGATAAATAAGCGAATCAAAAGCTAAGATCAATCAATTCTAACACAAATTTGCAAGTTCCAGTGTAGATGAACTTACAGCTAAAATCAGTTTTTGCTTTTCTCGATTAGACGTTGCATGGAAAGGTGGATACCTGAAACATTGGACAGGCCATGGATTCAATCAATTCATGCTACTATCTACTTCTGAACAGAAAATTGAAACACCAAAACTGTGGCTGGCATACCCAGAAAGGAGGATGTACATAATCACCCCCAAAGACCACATATCACTGGCTGAAGATATTCTGCCCTGAGATAAAGCTTCAGGTGAGACATAGTCTATGGAACCAAACAACCCAACAATTGGATCAGTAAAATCTTCCACAGAACTCAGTCCAAAGTCCATAATCTTCAGAGGTGAACTACTGCTGCTATTCAAGAATAGGCAATTCTCTGGTTTCAAGTCGCGATGAACAATGTTCGCTTTATGAAGGGCTGCTAAAGCACTGGCAATTTGCCGAACAACGGCTGCTGCTTCGGCCTCTGAATATCGTGCCTGGGCTACTATCCTGTCAAAGAGCTCACCACCGGAGCAGAGCTCTAGAATTAGGTGAACCCCATTTGCATCCTCATACACATCATACAGATGGATTACATTGGGATGAGGAGAAACATCTTCAACTATCTTCCTCATTACTAGAATTTCATTTGTTAGCAATGCATCTGATACTGTAACTTGTTTCCACATCGGCAGTCCCATTGAGACAAAACCTCCCTCACCCAAGCGAGTTCGCGGCATTCCTGGTGGTGTGTAACCAAATCTCTTCAGAGTTTTGATGGCAACTTGGGTCTTGTTTCCATCTAATTTGCTTATTCCCCTTCTGACAACTGAGAACCCGCCTTTGCCCAGAACATCGTCGACTTCATAATCATCGGATAGTCTTCTGCTTTCTTGACTCGACATTGACTTAGAACTCCTGTTCTGAGGAAAGTAGGACTGATCCAGATCTAATGTACTTGACCCAAATTAGAGAATTGGTCTGATTAATAAAAGAATCTGGGTTATTTTGAAACAGATTGATATCAGAAGAACTGAAATTGCTTGTTCAAATCCTAAACTACAAATATGCTATCACTCAGATGAAGATGGTGAAAAAGGAAGGGGAGAAACAATGAAGTCCCAAAAGATAAGACTATCCAAAATCCAACAAAATTCAAGCTGTGTATTCCTAGGAAAGATGAAAAAAAAGGTAATGAAAAATACCAACGAAAATCAAAGACCCAAGAAACAAGCCTATTTCTAATCCAAGGTCAGGTGTAGCCGTATAGGGAAGAGAAAAAAAAACTGATCTCCAAGGCTGGAACACAGCAATGATAGCTCAAAACTCCTAAAAAATCTCGAAAAATTGCAAAAAATCCAAGAGGGGTGTTCTTAAAAAGCGACGACTGATCAAGGAACAATAGTAGCCAAGAAACCCACAACCAGAAAATTCCAAGGGCCAAATCAAAGATCCAATAAAACCCAACTCCCTCAAACCAAAGACTAACAAACAGAGCAAACAATATAGACTTCTCTAAATAATGCAATTACGCGGAGAAGTTTAAAATAAATCATTTCTCAAACAAATTGGTGGAAGAAGACAGTGACCGATGTCGACCCATGAACTGTTTCCATTAAATAACATCTTAGAATAGAAATAGATAAGCTTAGCATATTATAAAAATGCATAGATGGAATAAAACCTGTGGGGATAACAGCTGAGGATATAGAGACAAGAGAGAGAGAGAGAGAGAGAGAGAGAGAGAGAGAGAGAGAGAGAGAGTCAACTAACCTTGAAATGCAACACTCTGCATCTTCTTCTGTATTTTAGATAAAATCTCTCTTTATATTTTTTTGCACATGTTCTACCAATATCTTCTTCTTTTAGAGCAATTCATTTGAAAAGTCTAGAGAAGAGAAATGCAGTTAAAAATTCAGGAAAGTGGTTGATGGGGGTATTTTTGGCATTTTGAAAGTTGAGTTAGTTAAAAAAATGGGGACTTCAGGTTAGTTATTTGGGCCGAACCCGTGTCGAGCTGCCACCAAAACACCGTCCAAAATTTTGTCGGGAAATCATTGTATCAAATAAATGTCAGGATGTCTTCAGATCTGTGTTTTTCGCCGGCTATTGAACAAAAAAAAATATTGTGGGAAATATGACTTTTAAATAATAAAAGTTTTTTAAAAATTGAAAATAAGATGTAGGTTAATTATAAAATTTAGTTTTTGTCTCAATTCTGCTATTTTTTTTTTCTCTTTATCAAGTTTTTCTAGGGACATTTTCAATTTTCTGCTATTTTGAAAACATTTTGATAAAATCAGGGGTGAGGAGCAAACCCATGTTTTGTATTTGAAACTTGTATAAGATTTACCCGGTGTATGGTTATGTGGGTTTAGTGGGCACCACCTGAAAGAATAGTTATTTCGGGTTAGAGTCCTCAGAAATACCCATATCATCTAAAAAAATTAACATTTATGATAATATTTTTAATTAAAAAAACTGCAAATATTTGTGGCACTGCAGCAAAATAGGGTTTCCTAGCGAAGTGGGCCTGGACCATTGAACTGGTAATTCTCTTGGCCTAGGCAATCGTGACAGTTGTGAATTGGATTTGCGATTTCTAAAATTGTGAAGTTTCTCAAATTTAAGGGAGGGCCAGCAAGAGAATGGTTCAGATTAACTGGTGTTTTGAATTCTTTAGCGTGAACTGTAACAAAGTCGAGTCCATTTAAAAATTCACAATATTTTGAGAGAGAATCAATTGACTGGTTTGGTCTATTTAATAATCAAGCACAGGTAGTTAGGGGCTAGGAATGGTTTACTTTTTTACCCTATTCTTAATTTGAAATAATTGAGGTGGAGCATCCTATTTCAACTTGAATCCGAATCTTGTTTAGATTCATCCTCCATGAACCCTGACTCTGGCCTAGGGCTTTTAGAAAAATCCAAGGACTTAAAAATCATTGTCTCCTTTTTATTTGCTCTAGACCATATTTCACTTTGGTTTCTTTCATTTTTATCATGTTTAAAACACATAATAATAATAATAATAATAATAATAATAATAATAATAGAAAAATCTTCTCCTATTCTCTACGCTTGCATGTATCTCACACGTAGCGTGTACAATTCAGAGGTGGATCCAGCCTCTAAGGATGGTTTGGATGCCTTCAAAGTATGATTCGAATGTGCTCAAGCGCAAAGCGGGCGTATGAAAATTTTCCATAACAGTAAAAATAATAATGACAACAAGATGAACAACTACTGCTACCAAACAGGATGAGTGGGAACACATTTTACACTATGAAACTTCATAATTCTCAATCTCATCCAAATCCAAATTGCATAAAATTTAGGGAATTTGCCCATACCGGGTGTAAAAGATCTGGTATTCTTCAAAACATTGTTTACCCAAAAAATATCTCATATATGGATATCGTACAAGGCAGCCCCTTTATTTATTCTAGTTTTGCCCGTGTGAGTTAAAACTCTTACTTTTAACCTTTCATCATTTTAACTATATAGAAAAAAAAACTTTCAACAGCGAAAGAGAGCACGGACGTGAGTTGCAGAAGGAAGAGAAGAATAACATTCCGGATTTAGACTAGTTCTTGACTGCTGCCGCTGCTTTCCATTCACTGTTCGTGTGTGCCGTCGCTGGACAAACATCTTGTCGGTACATACTGTAGATATCGTTGTGAAGCTGTTGCCATTCATTGTTGCAATGAAGGACTTGGTTTTAGTTTCTAAGTTGCAGGACTAGACTTAGGTCAGACAGAGGATATCTCTTTAACCTTCCTCTTTAACCTCCTGGTAAAGGTTTGGCAAAGGTTACTTCTGCATCTACTTTCACTATCTTAGATTAGTAAAATTTCTTACAGCTTAGCCGTCCATAAATTCATCCGCATTTACGGCGGAGCTGTAAGTACTGTTCTATAGCTTAGCCGTTTGTGCGATATTGCCCAGTGTGCAATATTGCGTATTGTGCGATATCGCACAACAGCTAAGGCTCATAAAACGGTTAAGCCGTGGATTGTGTTATAGCTTAGCCGTAAATGCAGGTGAATTTGAGCACACTTAGTGCTATAGCTAAGCCGTTGATCGATCGTGTCCCATCCGTACGATTTATACAACTAACCCGTAGAATAGCATCCGGCAGAGCTGTAAATGCAGGTGAATTTATGCACAACTTAAGTCCCACGGCAAAGTCGTAGATTAGCCGTAGCTTCATACGACTAAGCCGCCGACTAGCATACGGCTGCGCCGTAAATACGGTTGAATTTAAGCACATTTTAACCTACGGCAAAATACGGCTAAGCCGTATAAAAGAGTAAACTTAGGAAATTAAATACTTGCAAGCCATGCAAGAAAATAAAAAAACCTACGAATATGCAATTCATGATTTCGTAATCTTATAATTGAAAAAAAAATAAAGGTACAAAATAGTTGTTGGGGAGAAACCTTTAAATTCTTTTAAGAAAATATAAAATTAAAATCTCTTTTGAAAACTTTTTTAAATGATGAAGAAACTTGAAGAGCACAACGGAGAAAACTTAAGAGAGGCAGAAGGGTGGTGTCATATGTGTGATATCAACCACTGTGTAATATCGCACAGAAGGGTATATTTGAAAAAAGAAAATAATGAAACATAAGAAATACCAACATTTGGTATTAAGTTTTGGTCAACACCATTTTGAAAAAATTCAACTCTTTTATACCATGAATGGGCAAATTCCCTAAAATTTATGTCTCTGTTGGACCAAATTTCAAGCCACCATCTCAGCTTGGCTTGATTTCAGGCTCCAGTAAAAAGCTCAGGTCATTATCTTCATATCTTATGAGCCAATCTCAAGTTGGGTTCAACTCAGGTTGGCTCAATTCAAGATCAGCTTGTTAAGTAGCTCAACTCAAAACTCAGCTTGCTGCCTGTTTTGACGTGTGTGGAACTGTGGATGGCATATTAAACTAGAATTACAAAAAAGCCCCTCTTGTCATCAACAGATATTAGATACTCCCGACAATTTTCTGCTGTTGGATTGAGTCACCACAGAATACACGTAAAATCATTAAAATTTGAGGACCAAAATTAAGAGATAGGATTGTCTAATTAAAGTAATATTTCACCATTTCAATAATTCACTTGAGATCCTTCAATTCTTCTAACCATGCGATTGACATGCGTCCAAGTTAGTCACATGTCAAGTGTGTATGATATCAAATGTCAATTTGAGGATTTCTTTACCAACAATCCCCCTCAATCCAGACAAAGAAGAAGTGAAGGTAATGGAAAATTTCAACAATGCAGTGAAAAAATAGAAATTCAATTCTTTTTAGAGAAGAATTTAATTATTATTTTTGAATATTACACATCTCAATATTATTGTCTTTTGTTTTAAAGAAGGTCAATCAGCTGAGGCACGTAACTAATTATACTTAGAGCATGATACACTCGACCCAGTTTATTTGTAACTTTTCTACAACACAACTCTATTAAATAATATCATGAGCAATAATTATTTCTTAAAGATTTTACGAAAAAAATCATGTAAGTTAACCCCCAAATATGAAACCTTACCTAAGCTGTGGGTGTCCTGGAGTGGTCACGTGTTTTTTTTTTTTTTCACCTAAATGGGGAGGTGGCTAGTTTAATGCTCCCTTGTTATTCTTAAAACCTGAAAAACATCACATCATTCTTCAAAGATGGGCAAAAACCTATAGCAAGTTCGATGCTGCCTTTTTTCGTTAAAACCCAAAAGTTTCATGTTTGTCTTCCTTATTCCACCTATCTCATCTTTCTCCATATTAGCATCAAGCACGGTAAATATATTGTTTTATGAAGAACTTTGATCCTATGAACTCCATCCATCTCTCCACCCAGAAGAAAGGTAATTGAATATTTTTGGCTTTAGCATTATGGAGCATCTAATTGGAATTGCATCCAAACAACCTCACTGACCAACATTTCTATCTTCATTGCCATTTTTCCTCAACAACTTTTAAGCCTCGACTCAGATTGTAGTGAGCCTCTTGATTTTGATTTTAGAAAGCAACTTAGCTGCAAAACATGGTCTTCTTTTGCTCTTTATTCACCCGAAAGGCTAGTTTCCATACCGTCATCTACAATCTAACCCGCTAGGGCTGAACTACTAGGCTTTGCATTAGTGTGATTGAAGAAATGAAATAGATGGAAGAATGAAGAAGATGGATTTTCGGGGTTTTATGGTTAACAGCAGAGCATCGAACTCGCCGTTAGTGTACACACACCGGAGTGGTCACGTGTGACCACTTCGGGGTACCCACACCTTGAGTGAGGTTTTGTGTTTAGGGTCAACTTACATGATTTTTTTGGTAAAGTCTTCTTATTTCTTCACAACAAAAATACATTGTGTTGACCTTATTAACCACCCAAATCTTAGGGAAATAACACTATTCTTCACACTTCCTTCAATGGTAATTTTCGAGGCCTTAAATCCTCTACCTTCTACGATCTCATAAGGTTGATTTTTCGGTGATTGCACAATCATTCTCTCTAGAGATGGTCCTATTCTGTGCCAAGCTAGACCAAATCCAAGCAGGCCCATTTAGTTATTGGACCTAATTTCAAGGCCTAGTTCGAACCTGTGAGCTTGAAACTCAAATCCAAGAGCAGGATAATAAGGATATATATACTTTTTTGCGTTAAATATATTGGGCTGAGCCACGGTAATGGGAATAGGAACAGGTTGTTTTAAATTAGGCCTAAAAATAAAGCCCAAGTTCATTCTAATACAGATTCGTCTCGGGCTAGTTCAACACAAGCACCCTCTTGTTTCTCTCCCTCGTCTCTGTGGTTCTTTGGATAATTGTAAATGGGCCCCACATAGTGATATTTTGCTATGCCCAAGTGCAAATTAACTAACCAGTGATAGCTCAGTTGTCCAAGGACTTTGCGCCTTACCAAGCGAAGACTCTTGTTGGCTACCTCCAATAATTTTATCTGGTGCATATGGATAAAGAGAGCTTGTATATGCCTCTAGGGATTAGTTCTCAAGTGTCCAACAGTAACTGTCCCTCGGGCTCAGAGCAAAGGAAGCTGGGCGGGAGATACACTACGGCCAGTGAGAAGATTTCTCGTTCAATGCTTTAGTTTAGTTCATCCTGACTTGTGACATGATGACATGGTGACATTTTCCTGGAAAATGTGTGCTTCCAGACGTTTGTGCCTTTCAAAATATTGGTTGAAACTCTCTTAAATTAAAGGCGCTCAACATGATGGAAAAAATTTCCACCGTAAGATTAGACTAAATATGCATTGTGAAGGCACTGTAGACCACTTGAGAGACTCGTAGAAATCTCTAGTTGGAGTGGATCACCATGGAAAATTATTGCTACTCAAAATGAATGCCTTCCCTATCCCAAGTATCATATTTTTCTTAAATTTCAATACAACAAGAGTTCGCCCCACCTTACAATTAATTATTATGTCATTAATTATAAGTCATGCTAAGCCAAGAATGACCTCTTACCACAGTAATGAGAAGCATCAGTTCTCACATGCCTGGCCTAGAGTCTAAACTTGGGCATGGCCATCACCTGACCGAGGGTCTATTGGACCACTAGCCTCACCTAAGTGCGGTCCCAGCCTTGGGCATCTGGGTAATAGTAAAAAGAAGAAAACAGAGTCAGGCCAAGTCCAAGCTGGGCTAACCTCAACGAAGTTCAAAGTACCAATGCTCTATGTAAGTGGAGCCTTCTACGTTGCCGTTACTGAAAGAAACCCCGCCCTGAAAAACACAGCATCCAGAAGTCATCGGATACGAAGGACTGAGCAGGTACAAATAAACAACAAAGCTTCTTCTTTTCTTCTCCCCAACCGTCTTATAACAACTGAAAATCCTTCTTAGTCATTTCAGTTTCTATTTCTGATACAATCCTCAGGGCTCCTTTCAACCCCCAACATTTTTCTCCTAATCCGAACAGATCTTTTCTTCTTCGATTCTTCTACTTTTTCCCTCTATGCAGATTGCATCTTTTTCACAACTTGATGCTACTGTTTTCATGTACATCCTGTTTTGCGTGTCATGAATTAGATGCAATTCGTCCATATGCCCACAAAGTGTTTGGTGGAATGCCCCCACTGAACTGAATTTAGGGGCGGTTTCAGTTTCCGTCTTAAAAATTTTTTTTTTCTATCCTCGCTTACAAGGAAGATTTTCTAGCGAAGATTTCTGACTGTGATCGACGATCCTTCTCTTTTCTTTTTTTCATTAAAACAGGATTGAGTACTGATTTGCAACTTTATTGCACTTGTAATGTATGGGACTTAGACATGGATATGTGGGGTCAATGCTGCTGCATCCATCTGAATAACCCAACTCAGTGTCGCGTCCATACATCTGTAGGATCATCATCATCATCATCATTGTTGTTGTGTGTGGGGGTGGTGGGGGGTTTACACGGGGGGAGAAGAGGGAAAGGAATGCCAGATACAGGTGCTGTGGGCACTATTTTGCAAGTTTGTGAATACCCAATCCATTGGTAATTTAATCCTCCATTGAATTTTAACACCGTATGGTGAGCATGGTAATCAAATCATATAATGTGGGTCATGTCTGTCAGTTAAGTTCAAGCTCACCTTCTGTTGTTTTCCCTCTCTCTCACTCATGGTCATCATCTTCTTTTTCCTCTTCTTTCTCCTAATTTAAGTTTATTTTTTTTGGTATTGTTGTCTCAGAGAAGCCCAGAATTGAATGGAGCAAAGATCAGCGAACAGCTGTCGATTGACCGTCAATGAGAGGAATTTCATTGAGAAAGCATTGCTTTCAGAACTTAGAGTTGATGGCCGCCGTCCCTTTGACTATCGTCAATTAACTATCAAGTTTGGGAGGCACGTATTCTTTCTCTCATAATCTATTATGATCTGTCAAGCGGACAATGCCACATGTGTATGTCTACTAGGTTAACCCTCTTTCATAACCATCTTCACTAATGACTTGATTGAAGTAGTCAAATTTCATCTTCCATTATTGCCGTATCTAGCACATATGATGTGGTTCTTTTGTCTTTATTTATTTATTTATTTTTTGGACAAGGAAGAATAATAATATAATTAGCTGAAATAGTGTGGCATGTGCAGTGAAGAGGGTTCATCGGAGGTGCAGCTTGGCCAAACTCATGTCATGGCCTTTGTGACTTCTCAACTGGCCCAACCTTATCGAGATCGGCCAAGCGAAGGGAGTCTTTCTATATTCACTGAGTTCTCACCTATGGCCGACCCTTCGTTTGAGCCAGGGCGTCCTGGAGAATTTGCTGTGGAGCTAGGACGCATAGTTGATCGTGGCCTAAGGTGGGAACAATTTTTTTTTTTTTTTTGCTTGATCATCTTTACTTAGATATTTACTTTGTGCCACGCATAAAATTCCATTCTTATTAAGATTTATTGTGCAATGCACAATTTATTTAAAAGTTTTTCTTTATTTACCTTTTTGACATATTTTTGTATCTATCATTCATTTACACTGGGATGATAAAAAAAAGTTACTTATTACGTAAGCATATAAGTTAATGTCTAATTAAGTAATTATGCAATAGTCCTTTATTTGACTGACAAAGACTGTTCTATTAAAGGAATTTTTATTAGTGTCTTAGACTTGATTAGTTGAATCTTATGTATCTATTGTTCGTGTACGCTAGGCTGATAAAAAGTTTCTTATCACATTAGTACTATGCAATTGTCCTTTATTTGACTGACAAATACTGTTCTATTAAAAGAATTGTTATTAGTGTTTTAGATTTTATGAATTGAATATTATGATTTAGATTGAATCTTATGGAAAACAATGTGAATCTCGCTTTTTTATTTTTCAATTTTTTTCTTAGAATCTTACAATTTACAATTTTGCTCTTATGATACTTAAATCTTATGATTCCTTGTATAAGGTCATGGTTCTATTCATCAGTGTAGCCAAAATAGCTGATTTCTATCATTTATTTCTTTATTTATTTAATTTTATTTTTTTCAAATTCCAAGGGCCTTTTGATCTCAGTACAATCTTCTCTTACTTAGTAGTGCACTATGAACTGGTTTTATTTGTCTTAGTTTTAAAATAAGTCAAAGGTTAGAACATAGAAATTTCGAATAACATTAAAAAAAAAGAAGACAATGTATTTTTTCACATTCTTAGTTATATTTTTCTTGTTTTCCTTCATTTTGGGTGAATTTCTTATTTTCCTTCAATTTTATCTTCTTGTATCTAGTTATTTATTTCTTCTAACAACAGTGCACTGCTATTCCTGTATTGATGCAATACCATTTACTATTTGTCATTTCAAATCATAAATGAACAATAGATACACCATAGAATTGGATCTAGGTGTTATTTTTTTGATCAATACCATTTACTCTTATGTTCTAATAGGGCCCCTTTTTTTTTTTTTTTTTCTAAAATCAATATGCACCACAGAATTAGATATGCACCACAGAATTAGATCTAGGCCTTTTTGACTGTGTGGAAGTGGTATTGCAGAGAAAGTAGGGCAGTGGATACAGAATCACTTTGTGTGCTTGCTGGGAGGTTGGTTTGGGCCATTCGTGTTGACCTTCACATTCTGGATAATGGAGGGTATGTTATGAAATCTCAACTCCATCAAACCAATAGTTTGTCCTAGGTCAATGTTTTCTTATGTATCTCATGTCTATTAATATTTCAGGAATCTTGTTGATGCTGCTAATATTGCAGCTTTAGCTGCATTAATGACATTTAGAAGGCCGGAATGTGCTCTAGAGGGTGACGATGGCCAGGAAGTGACATTACATCCACCTGAGGTTAGTTGTTCTGAGTGTTTGCTATATTAGCAACATGCAGAGGCGATTGATGTAATAGCATTTGTCGTGTAGAGGAGTCAACATTGGCAAGATGTGTAAAATACGAAGGAAGTATATTTGTTGCTTTCAGTATTACCAGCCGACACAAGGAATATATCTATTATATGTTTTTGTGCACATTTATTTATTTGAAATGGTAACTTACATTAATCAAAAGCTTTTGCTGTACTATAGAGTATAAAATGCAAATTTCTTCCAAGTGTCTCTACAGTTTCTTTGGGCCATCATTTCATATAGCCAATGGGGTTTTCTTCCTTCTTGTGTAGAAGTCTATTATTTAACTGCAGTAGCTGATAAGACTTCGACAATAATGACCACCTTCATGGTAGGGTTCATTTTATCCTGGACATTACAATGTATGTATGAGAGACTGAGATGTTGTATCATCTGTTCATCCACTTTGCATGATCTGGTATCTTATGTGACAGTGCTTTGACCAGTTTGAGGGAAAGGAATGGAAGGATGTCCAAAAACAAGGGTACTGCATTAAAGGAGGCAGGAGAGGTAGGAGAGGTAGTGGAAGTGGTTGCATATTGATTGTTTGTAAAAATCAGTTTAAATTATTTCAGTTAATGGATATTCATGGAAATTGGGGAACGTCTCTTTTAGGTGGATCATTTAAGGCAGAATCAACCTCTGGCAGGTTTCTCCAATGTTTGATGGAGCTTCTTAGGGAAACTTCGGCTCCGTAGGATTCTTAGAGATGAAAGGTGGAAATTAAACATGTTTTTTCAGGTCCCATGGGAGTAAAGAACTCTTGAATGAGTTGTGCTTTTACAATAAGAAAAGTTTTGAGGAGAATGAATACAATTAATAAGGGATGGTTACTGTTGTGGGGGCATCACATGGACTGGGGGAAGCAGAAAGTACCTTGGAGATTGATTTTTTTTTTCTTAATTTTAAATAAAAGGGATTGTGTGCCGCTCTCTTTTCTCATGTGGGAAGAGATGCAAATATTGTGTTGGATAGATTTACTAAGGAAGTATGTAACAGGGATCGTGTGTACTTGGGAAGTTAATTGTTTTAGTCTATAAAGTTTTTAGTTGTATCAATATTGTGCATTTATATTGTGTAGCTAATACAAATTACAGTTACTGGTAGGTAAACAATATTTTACAAATGGAATGGAATTATCCTCTATTTTACAATTCCAATCGTCCAACTGGTGGATCTTTGCATCTAAATATGGAAATTTTGGTAGTATGTCCTGTTGACTGTCCATTTGCTAACCATTTATCAGATGGCTATAATTTCCAGTTGGAGAGCTCTTTGCTGTGTTATCCTTCGTCATTAGGTCCGCTTAACTTGACTCGAACTTGCAACCTTTTGGTTGCGACAATGAGCACCTTCCAACTGTTTTAGAGGCTCATCTCATGGGACATAACATTTTTGTGAATGCTTGTTGCTAATGAATTATACATTTTTGCAATCCAAGCATTCATATTCGTCATCATCAAAGCTTTATCCGAACTATATTGGGGTCGGCTTCATGAATTCTGCTTCTCCATTCCAATTTATCCTGAGCCAAATCCTCATATAGGTTGCTCTTCTTCATATCTATTGTTGCATTCAAAAGCCATAAAACAATTCCATATTATGCCAGATGTGTTCCCTTGAGTATGAAATAAATGTTGCGTTCGTGTTGTTTTTGAAGTCTGTTTCTCATTTTGACAGGTGAAGGAGCCACTTCCATTAATAATACACCATCTTCCTATAGCAGTAACCTTTGCATTTTTTGGTAGCGGCGACATTCTGGTATGCAAATGGAGTCTTGAAGCTGAAGCATGCCATTCCAGTTCTAATTTCTCTCAATAACTTTATTCCTTAATCTGTCAAGATTTGTTTGTGGTTAGCAACTTAGCATTACTCTAACATCATGGAGCGATGCATAGGTCGTTGATCCTACTCACTATGAAGAAGCTGTTATGAGAGGACGGATGACTGCTACAATTAATGCAAGTGGTGACATCTGTGCTGTTCAGAAGGCTGGAGGAGATGGTGTCATGCAGAGTGTAATCATGCAGTGTATGCATGTGGCTTCTTTGAAAGCTGCTGATATTACAAGCAAAATTAAAAATGCTGTGAGTCTCGCTGATAATGTTATTTTTGCAATTTAGGCTGCTTTTCTGCTTGTGTTTTTTGTCAGATCTATTACTGATTGAGTATAAATACTGTTCGGCAAATCATAGTATGTAGTAACCGCAAATGATCAAGATTGAGAAATGAGTGAACAAGATAATTGGCAAATGTTATCAATTGGATGGTTTTGATTATTCTTTTTTCCTTAACCAAATGAAGGTGTGTTCCCTGTAAATACCAAAGACATTTGTGGGCCACTCTCTATGCTTGCTCATCCTTATATGGATGATGAACTGGGAGTTGTGAGCTTCCAATCATTATGATTTCAAGGATATTGGGGTCCATTTTCAAAAGATACAACGAGTAAGTTTGCGGTGATACCATTTTATCTATTGTATTTGTTGTCATGGTTCAAAGTCACGGCCATAAAGAGTGTCATAGTTGGCCTAAAACAGCAATATGTCGTAGCAATATGCAGCGGATGGCAGCTGTTGAGATTCATTGTGACATAAATTTTAATTTGGCCATAAAAAAATCTACAAAAAATTCACAAAACAAAAACTATTAGTATATGTTAGAATCTAATGTTTATTAAGACATAATTTTGGGGTATTTAGAGCACCCCATAGTTACATAACTCTTGTTTTTCTATTTTATATTAAATTGCTGAATTTGTCGAGGCTTAATTTTGAACCAGTATTGTCTCAAGGAATTTTGTGGCATGCTAAGCTTGCTGTTGTCACTAAATTTCAGGAGCTGTTCAGATGTGCTGCAAGCCTGCAAACTGTCATGACTCATGCGTATGTTAGTGATTATATAGACAGGGTTGGAGATCGTGTTGTACGGGGTCCCATTCTTCATTGGAATCTGATGGAATTGGAAAAAGGCTAATTCCAAGAGATGCTTTCTGTTCTAAATGGCATATATTTCTATGTATGGCATTGATAGAAGGGTTTGGAAAGGCACTACTGATGTGGAGTTTTCAGCCACATCATTTTTCTTGATTATCTCAGGTGGATCAATGCATTCATCTCATTTGGCTAGGCTTTGGTCTTTCAGAACTCCGTGTAGAGTTTGTCTTTTTGTTGGTTGGCTGTTGTGGGAAAGATCCTTATCGTGGATAACCTATGGAGACACAAAAAGATTATTGTAAATGGTTTCGTTATGTGTCTGACAGATGTAGAAACCTATGATACCCGGACACTCCAAATGCCTTGTGGTATCGGTACCGATACGATACAATACGGATACAGGTACGGAATACGGCAAGATACGGCTTGGATACGGCCTCCAATTTTAGGATACGGCTATGCAATATTTTTTTACCCAAAATTACAACAGATTTTGTCCATTTTGACCAATTTACTCCTAAATGAGCCCTCTCTCAGTTTGATCAAAATGAAAGCTAAAAAGAAGGAGAGGAGGAGGAGGAGGAGGAGAAGGTGGCAGTGAGGATGAAGATAACTAAACTGACAGGGGCTACTGTTTTTGTTTTGATTAGTTGCTTCTTCAACTAGGTGGTAGATCACTGTGTTGCTTTCTGCTACTGTTGCTACTTCGAGCTTTTAGCTTCACGTGCTATGTACGCCTCCTCTTCTTCTTATTCATTCATTCTTCTTCTTTTTCGTTCGATGATGCCCTAGAGATGCAAAGGGGCAAAAGAACCTGTTGCATTTTATTAATGAGAACGGGCTCGTTGGGCTTTTTTTTTTTTTTTTTTTTCTATTTTAATGTTGAGCTACTGGGGCCAACCAAGACACTTGGCCCACTGTTTTTTTAATTTTCTTTTCTTTTATTTTCTTCTATGCTAAGATACTGTCAGGCATACCTCATTGAAAATTTGATCCACACAGTGGGCCTCGTAATATTTGAGCACTACGATAAGTATTTATATATATCTTTTTTGAAATGCCGTACCCCTATCCGTATCCTAAAATTTTCAAGTCCGCATATCGAACCCTCGTTCCCCGTGTCCGTATCCGTACCCGTACCCGTGTCCGTATCTGGGCATCATAGGTAGAAACTGTGAATCATTTGTTGCTAAAGTGCAAGGTGGCTTAATGCATTGTGTTGGGGTGGCTTGGTTGCACTTTATGATGCCCAGATAATGGCATGGGTGTGGAAGGGCATACCATGGATACAGCATGAGCATGGATTTTACATGTAAAAAGTTAAAACTGAAGTATTGGTTATGATACGAGATGATACATTGCCTATTTTGAATTATCTTGGTATCATACTTGCAGCTGGTTTGTCCTAATGGTTTGTGTCACTGGAGCAAGGCTGAAATCTAGCAGTAGGATCAGCTAGGGACAGAGTTATACTCCTCCATGGATAGGTTGATAGAGAAGGTGCAGTCTTCGGTGGCTTTTGGGTTTCTGTCCTCCCTTTATTCCATGATTTCTCTATGACTTCTGTTTTTGAGATATTGGGACTTGGGAGGAGGTGGCATTCTCTTCCTCATTGTCTCCCTCGATGGTAGGCTCCTGCATTGGGTTTCTATGAGCTAAATTTTGATGGAAGTGCTATTGGAAATCCGGGATCAGTGGGCATGGGAGTGATCATTAGGGATAGTATTGGAGTACCTATTTTATCCTTCTCAGGTCCGGTGGGAGTTTGTTCTCTCAAAAAGCTGAAATGGAACCTATGAGATTCAGTCCTCAGGAATCTAAGCGGTTGAACCTCCAAAATGTCTTAGTGTGGGGAGGTTCTGTTTGTGCTATTCAGTGGGTATCGGGCATATGTGGAGCTCCTTGGTCTTTGGCTGATATATTTGTGGAAGAGTTGATTGATATAGGGAATTAATCTAGCCAAGGAAGGAATTAATTGCCCAAACCTATTTATAAAGAATGATGAGGTTCTTTCCTCTATCTAGGGTTGCTGTTTTTTCTGTTCCTATAGTGTTTTTTTGGTGTTAGCTTTTTTGTATAGCTCTCTCTTGCACTGCTAGGCTATTTTTCTAATATTAGACCATTAAAAAAGAAAGTTCAATTTTTGGGGGTTTTTGAATTGCAGTCGTTGCTGCCAAGACAGTTTATGACATTTGTCATTGTGGTCATTGCGCCTGATATTGGGGATAAGGGCTGATACCAAGTTATATTCCAAATAGCATACTGAGGTGGCTGATACTTAGCATATAGACCAGTATTTTAAACTGTATTCATATGGCTAGAACCCATGACACTATCAGCATGCTCGTTGGTGCAACCACAAGGTTGTAGGTGTTGGCAATCAAAGATATACACACATATTATATTCATTTGGCATTGGATCATTAACCACTTAACCTTTCTTCTTATTATTTGAAATTTACTTACTAAATATTTGGTTACATAGATCAATAAGGGAAAAGGATGGCTTATGTAGCTGACCCAAAATTCTCATAACAAAAGGGATGGATGATTGATTATTTGTTTGCCCATGTGTCTTTAGGAGTTTCTATGTTGGAAGCAACCTGTGACCTCTATATATAGGATTCTCTTAACTTAGGCACATCATTTGTCTTGATTTTTCAGGGTTATGTCTGTAGACTTGTAATGGTAGAAATTACCTACAATATGTGCTAACTGCTTGAATTTTAGATATTATTTCTATGCATTAGTGTACATTATAATCATAGAATATTTGTCCTCACATATTTAAATTTTCTGTTACAACCTGTGTAGGTAGAAGCATATAACACAGAAAGAGCATTAAGAAAGGTCAAACGGCACTCATCCTCGGATGCTATAGAAGTTGATGAACCAGACATTAAACTGAAGGAGCACAGGGATCCCTATGTTTTTAAGGAGATTGGTGAATCATTAAAATATCATGAGAATAGATTGAAAGAGGAATTAGATAAAAAATGTAGTGAGAATGACTCTGTTGAAATTCAAATCTTCTCATCCCAACAAGGTGCCAGCATTAGTGGCAAAAATGTTATGAGTCGGATTAGTGGCCCTTCAAATTGGTATTGTTATCATAATGTCTTATGTTTGTGTTCAATTAACCGCCGTATTACATTTTGTAATACAAAATATGTTCTTGTTCAACTTATTTATATGCATTCAGTTTGCAGGGATCCGTACTCACAGGGTATCTCTCAAGACTTCTTGAGAAGATTGCGGGCTTCTCCTGGTATTCTTTTCTCCAACCACCTTAATTTGAAAGAGGCTTTCGTTTGCATCTTTTAATGCTTGTTCTGAATGGACCAAAAAAAAAGTCTGATGGATTTGTTTTCCTGATTCTCTTTGTTGTGAATTGCTATTACTTTTTATTTATCTATAGTTTTTTTTCCCAGCTATATTGGAAACTTGAACACATGCACTCTTCACACACCTATGTCCTAACCAGCTGATCTATTGCTTGGGACATAAATCTGTAGGTTTTATTTACAAAACATTTGTGGTTAATTATAGAAATTTGAATATGTATTTTTTGAAAGTTAAATATTTTTTTACCATCATCATCATCATTATTATTAGCCTTTTTAAAACATATACGGAGCAAAAGATTGGGCAACCGAGGAACAACAAGATAAAGTGCGCGTGTTTGAGATCTGTGCCCTAAAATGGATAAGTTGAATAACAATAAAGGGTAGTTTTAAGAATGAGTATATAAAATGAAATCTATAGGCGGTTCTGATAGTAGACAAGGTCAAGGAATTAGTTATAAGTTTATGGGTTTGGTAGGCCAATAAAGAGTTGGAATGAAGTAGTTAGGAAGGACGTGCTAGATTGAGGTGTGACAAAGAACATGACTTTAGACAGGCTTAAGTGCAAAGTATAACTTATAAAGCTGATCTTAAATGAACAGGATAAGGTTTCATAATAATGGTGATTCATAGATTTTTTAAAGATTAGTTTAATATCATAGTTTTAGTTTAATATCACAGTTTTATGATCTGGTCGGTCAAATAGGAACCTAGCCATATTGACTCGCCCTTCTCACTTCTGGAGTGCCTGAGTTTGGTTGAACTCAGTTTTGATGAGTACTTGTTGGAATCATGTCCACCCACCTAGTCATCTCATGACTCTGCTTGACATGTCTGGTCTGACTAAGTCAACTGGGTCAACTGAAAGCATTTTTATCTGTGCATATTACCATATATTAATCCTTACATTGGTAGCATGCTGAAAGTCAAAAAATTTTTGTAATCAAAACTGAAATTTTGACATTATAATCAACATGGAGCTTTATGCATATTTCTAAAAACAATTTTCTGAATGTTTACAAATATTAATATCAGTTAAATAGAATTATATTTTCTAATAAAAAAATGTTTGAATTTAATTTCCTAACCTGCTGGGTTGACTTGCTGATTTCCTGGTTGACTTGGCCTAATAAGTGGGCAAAACTGGTTGATCATCAGGTTGGAAAACTATGATTAAGTTTTTATTTGAATTACGTTTATTGTCATACATCCATTGGATGGTGCAATAATAAGTATGAAATGCTTAAAGATATTGATATTTTCATTCCTTCTTCCACAGTAGAACACCATTAAGGTTACACCAATGTGGTCATACTGTACAGTTGTTTTGAGCAATGAATTACAGTCAACATTTTCAAAAAAAAAAAAAAAAAAAAAAAGAAGAAGAAGAAGAAGGTTACACCGATGTGGTCAAAGATAAAATAGGGCATTTAAGTGGGGGAAATGTAGAGAAAGCAGAGGAGAAAATGGATGTGGCTAAAGACAATAATATATTCTTTGGTGTGACATTTATTGTGGAGAATTTTATAAAAGGATATACCTGAAGATAAGTTCTTAATGCCACCACTGGACATTATGCTCTTGAGAAAGATCATTTCATGCATTTGAGGAGAAAATTCCTGTGACTGGGACTTCATTTCTCCTCCACAATGCAATTCCAATTTCCAAATGAGTGAAAACTTGATTCACTTGTGAAAATCCTTCTACGAGTGGAGTTTTGCATCCTTCATTGAAGAACTCTCTAAACCATATGATGCCTCAACTTCAATGTTCTATTAAAGCAGCAACTTTTATAAACAGATTCTCAGGATGTTTTTGAACAAAAGATAGGAGTGTTGAATGCATTACAGTACAATTTATGACATCTGAAAATTGCTGATATGCCGACAAGATTTGTAACCAATTATGCACATGGTTGGAGGCATCAGTTATTGTGTCTGCCACAACTTAGTTGTGGCAACTCATCTCTCCACATGTAACATTTATATGTTAATGTCAACCCTCTGGATGATGGACCCCATTTGTGGATGGGGCATACAAAAGGCCTCTTTGATCAGACAATCACATTAGAGCCCATGGTTTTGATGGTTTAGATTTCTAAGGCATGAGTCACATGTATGGTGGGTTTTAGGCACTTTGGACTGGTCTGCGCATTGCATGTGTGGGAGATTTGTGGCAAATGCACATTGCACTGTACTGATTTACGGCTGTCATCTGGGTTTCCATCTTTCTCTCATATCTATGGTAGTTCTGGATCATTCATATCAGCTTAAACTTCATTTTTTTTCTTCCTCACATGCAACCATATATGGAACATTTAGGATTGTTAGCAGTGGATGAGGATCAAAAGAAGGGAAGGGGCCTTGAAAAGGCGAATGAATTTAAGACTGAGAAACCAGCTGTAGAACAAAATGCTCTTAGTTCTGCATCAGTTGAAGCATCTGACGTGGGACAAGTGAGTGGTAAGAAGAGTCTAATGGATGCTGTGAAGCCAAAAAACAGAAGGAAAAGATAAAAGCCTGACACCGTGATGGGATTTAGTTCAATTCATTTTTGAGTTCTGACAGCACTTGCAGAAGAGGTCTCACCTATTACCAATACATGATGGTGAGTCAGGTACTGCATCTTTGGTTCATGTTTCTGTCATCATACTATTTTGGTTTTAATCTTCTATTAACATGACATTGTGAGCGTAGAAAATCATTTTGTTCAATATCTATGCGGTATCTTTACTGATTCCTGATCATTGAATCTCCTCTGTGGATGCAAATGAGTATAATTCCTATTGCATTTCTGCTTTTGTTACTTTTGGGTTGCTTGCTCCACACATAGCTCAAATGACTAGAATTATTGCATGTGGTGTCTTCTTGAACAGCTGCTCTTTCTTTCTTTTTTCTTTTTTTTTCTTTGTTTTTTTAAGGCTCTGAGCAAGTGATAGTAAATAAATTTTGATTTTTCCATTTCCCAAGTGCCAAATTTCAAGTTGGCATCCTCATTATTGCCATCACCACCACAAAAGCCATCCTGCCTATTTGGATTTGGCCGTCAGTCTACTTTTGATCTCAACCCCATTTAACAATGTCCTCTCACTGTACAATTTAACTTTGCTTTTCTACTGCATGATCTAAGGGTGCATTTGTGCAGTAAGAGGAATTTGCAGGAGCGAGTACAGTTGTTTTGATTTTCTGTGTGGCCCTTCATCAGTCATTTGGTGCGACGCACTTTCCTTATGGTAAAGGGAAAAAATGAACTAATTTTACTCGGTAGAGAGGTTTGGGCATGTCCAACTCAAACCGGCAACGGCGTCGGTAAGGAAAAGTTTGCCTATGTAAGTTGATTACCCACTAAAGGGAAGGGGAAGGCTAAATAGGACTTGGATGGAGGTAGCGAAAATAGATATGAAGAAGTGTAACTTATATGAGGATTTGACTTAGAATAGATCGGAATGGAGAAACAAAATTTATGTAGCTGTCCCCAATATAGTTGGAAGAAGGCTTTGATGATGATGATGATAGGAGGATTTTAATTTCTTATGTCAGTGGTAGGCATGCAATATTCCTCTCTTGTGGAAATGGAGATCTACGGAGAGCAGAATCCTCTGGCTGTAGAAACCCACCTTGGGGATATTTTGTGTGATGAGAGGATTCCACTATAGAAAGGAAAATGTTCTTCATTTTTTGTATAGCCCATTCTTTTGTCATTTTGTACAACTTTCCATGCAAAGAAAGAAAAAGAACTGATTTTCCTCAATAAATACGATTTCAATTTCCTACGTGAGAAGTAGAAGTGCAGGATTCTTCTCTATTGTAGAAAAGAAAATCCATGGCGTGCAGAATCCTCTCGTCTATAGAAGAGGAAATTCAATGCTTTTCCAACCTCCCTTGTGGGAAACGCATGTCCATGCCAGCCAGGAAATATTGTGTCCTTTAACCCTTCTCCTTGGTGAAAGAGAGTTGCACCAAAGATAAGAAAGAAGAGTGGCATGGAAAACCGCCGCTTTTTCCACTCCTCTTCCAAGTGCCGCTTCACAAGCAAGTCCCAAGTTTTTACTTGTCTCCTCTCCTTTTCCTAGTTCCTTGGACTTGTCACACTAAATGAAATCACGTGTAGTAATTAGCATGTGCCTCTTACAGGTTCCAGAGCTGATTTTACATGTACATGGAATCTAAGCCCTTCATCAGTCCAGCCTCACGCAGGCCACACGCATCCCTTAGTTGTAGACCATTGGTCAATCTTTTTAAAAATATTTTTTTCTTACATGTCTGACCTAGCCAATGCGGGGGACTCGCTTGAGTTTTTAGGCCTTATTGGCCCATGTTTTAGGTTTTTAGTTGTGGATTGACCTCTCTTGGCATAGTACACTGCCAAACAGATTCCACTAGTTGTGGATGTTAGCTATAGAATTTGTTTCTGGTTTACCTAGTGACTAGAATGAGCTGCAAGTCAACATAAACAGTATGGCAAATATTTGTGGAGTTTTTACCAATGCAAAATATTGAGAACTTAAACAAGAGCCCATGGCACGGTAAAGGTGTTCACTATTGTGACCTTGAGGTTGGAGGTTCTAGTCACGTGTGTCACCAGTAAAAAAAAAGGTATAAACTAGTGGCTATTAAGGAGCTGAAATCTCATTCAATCTATGGGATTATGTTGAATTGGTACTTTTGACTTAGAGAGGGAAAGTGGATGTGTTAATTGATCCTCTCCTTTTTATTATGTTATTATTTATTTGACGTGACTTGTCTCTTTTTTCAGGTGAATCGCCAGAAATGGAAATCTTTTGAATTAAATTGTGAGCTGCATTCGAGGAGCACGATTTGCTGGAGAAGTGATGCAAAACAAGCCAATTTCTTGTGTGTCATTGTGGATTATTATTATCTGTATATATTTCAATTTGTGTTTTAGTACGACTGATTTTTGATGAGTAGGATAATAATCCATGGAAGTAACTTTTGGGTCTTGGTCTATTTACTGTGGGGGTTGCATCAGAAGGTTCATAAACATTAGATCACACAGGGAAGTACTCACCCCAAAAATATGACATGACAAGAATGGTTACCTGCTATTTGTTTGTGTAAAATTAAGTCACCTGCAAGTGGTTTTCGAAGATCCCAGATAGGTTCTAACCTATGCCATGTAGAGATTTAAATGGGTTCATCCAGATTGGATCCATGGTGGATTATTGCATGCTCGGACCTGGCCCCATACCGACATGGGTCCAATGTATAGGATCAAGACCCTTTGATGGAACTGGACCATTTCAAAGCCTAAGCAAACAATTATTCATTGCTTCCAATGGTCCCATCATTCGGACACTATGTGGAAGGTGGGTCCCACCAGTTGAACCATCACAGCTACCGTGATGTACTGAATCATCTATTCGGCTACCAGCTATAGAGGTCCAGGTAGGGTGGTCAGCAACAGACCAGGCTAAAACCCAGCTTGCATTGCAAGGGGCTTAGCTTGAGCCTATGGGTTTGGGATTCTACCGTAATGGACGAAAATCATCTGTTCGGATACCAACTACAACTAGAGGTCCGAGTTGGAGCTATTCTACTCTGCCTTCTTAGTCCAATTGAGGAAGCCTGAACTTGTAGTAGAATTACGTTGGTTGAGCTCCAACGGCAGTTGGTTCCAAAGTAAGAGTGAGCTTGTAATCAATAAGGTGATTAGTCGAATCGCGAATAGCTAAGACTGGCAAGGCACTGTCTCATGGTACCAACTAGGGTCCCATCCTTGTTTTACCCTTGAAAGTACCCCTTACAGACCAGTGGTCCAATTTAGCAAATAATAATAATAATTATTATTATTTTTATTATGTGATTATCAATGAATATGATTAGTAATGCATGGGATTTTGCAACTGCAAATCATGCTATTAATTGAAATTTCTATTTTATGGTGAGCTCAATTCCCATTAGAGTAATATATTCATAGAAATTCCATATAATGGAGCGGCTTTGGTTTTCTTTAGGTGGGCCCAGCATGGAGTTCCTCTCCCTAGCTCATAATAGGGATGGCAGTGGGTTGAATACGAAAAAGACTTCTCCTGTTTCATCCCGCTCCTATGAGAAATAGGTTTGGTAGCGATGTTTTTTTATGTGAGACAAATTTGGATTTTGTTGACCCACCTTGTCCTGCCTCAAATATATAATATTTATTATTAAAATAAGAGATAAAACTTATGCATATGGAAGAGAAGGTGGCATGTTCAAATTTTATCACACATATTCTCATTTATTTTTATATATTTTAAAAGTTTTAAACTTTAAATTTAACTTAACCCTTGACATGGGACCGCTCTAGTATTACAATTAGTGACCCGTTAAAAGGACGAGGCCAATTTGGACTAGATAAATTTGACATGGGCGAATTTGGATTTACCAAAACTTCAATAATTCATATATCCCCGCCTGTTCGTTCGTGGCGCCCAGCGGTCTTCTCTCAGGAATATTCAAAATCCGTATTCGACCGTTAAGAGTTGCAGAAAGTAGAGTCGGAACAAGATAAAGGCCTCTCTCTCTCTCTCTCTCTCTCTCTGTCTCTCTCTCTCTCTTCTTCTTCTTCTTCTTCTTCTTCTTCTTCTTCACCGCATCCATCCATTCATGACTCGCCAAAAACACTTCCTGCGACGAAGTCCCCGAAAACACCCCTCCAATTCCACAACGAGTCAACTCGGTCAGAACAACCTCTCCCCCCTTTATCTAACCATCCATCCATCCATCCATGTTTACGACGTTTGTAGAACTCTAATTCTTCTTGTTTTCTTCTCGTCTCCCGGTCTTTAACAGATTCTGGAGCTGCTGGAGGATCAACTGACCCTGTTTCTGTACTCTCTCTCTCTCTCTCTCTCTCTCTCTCTCTCTCTCTCTCTCTCTCTCTCTCTCTCTCTCTCTCTCTCTCTCTCGTTGAGTGTTTCTTTTTGGATTTGAGATGGGATGGATTCCAGAGATTTGTTCTAAGAAATTGAAATATAACAGGGGGCTGAGGGAAGAAAGCGGCGGTACCGCCGGGGCCAAGGGACAGTGGCTCTTCGGGAGATTAAGAAATATCAGAGGTCGTGTGAGCAGTTGATCCCGCACGCGCCTTTTTTTCGATGTGTGAGCAACCGTGTCCACCCTCCTCTCTCAATAACTACACCAATATGCAGTAGACAAAACAGAAATCCAGAAGCTTGGTGGTGAAGGGACACTGGCGAAAAAAATTACCAAACTCACCTTAGAAGCCTTCCTCAATCTTCTAGTATTCACATGGCACAAGAGGAAGAGGAAGAGAAGCCATAAAACATTGCTTTTGTTATATTATAAAAACTGTTACTGTAGCATGCTAGTACAAGAATCATATCCTCATCAATTCCAGACCACATTTACAAATATGAAACTTACACATGGGTACATTTACAAATATGAAACTTACACACGGGCAAGCGGCAATGGTGATGTGAATATTATCTATTTAAGGAGAACTTTGCAATGCTTTTGACATTAATGATCAATAAGACTTTATTTTCATCCAATTGTGTTCGTCTTATCGAAAGTGGTACATAACATGGGTTTTATACTTGAACAATTAGATCCTACTATGAAGGTTACCAATTGCTTTTCTTGTTATTAGGAATTAGCTCATTATTGCATATAACATGTTCCAGAATCTTGGGTGTTTATGCATACATATGCACATAGTTTTCAAATAGTTACAAGATATTAATTGGTCGTCAATCCTCATGTTCCTTTTCCTTTGTTTTTAGGTAAGAGAAATAAGTAATTTCTATTCCATGGAAGTTAGCCGTTGGACAGGTGAAGCTTTAATTACACTCCAAGAGGTACTGGAAAATTAAAAAACTATAAATGTTGCTAGGTAGTGTTGAGGGAGAATGTAGTGTCACTAACCAACTGTTGGGAAAAGCGACGCAACGGAAACAACCCGCGATCAACGGATCTACCACGATCTACGCAAGCAATCACACCATCAAGCAATCACACACATGACACAGCAGTTTTACGTGGTTCGGCAACCATGCCTACGTCCACGGGAGGAGAGAACTCATCTACTATGATCCCATCTCAATCCCCTCAGGATCTAGGGTTACAATACATCAATATATATAGTTCCCGCTTTTTTGGCCACCAAGAAAACCCATACACAATGACTAAAATACCCCTAACCCTGAGCCTCGGTTCTGGCTAACCCAGACGACCGATTCGGCTAAACCGGAATACAAGACATAACCAAACAATCTCCACCTTGGCTTGGATTCCGCAAATCCTCAGAGCCACCTTGAGATACCCGGTAATGTCTTCACGCACCTCGCTGAAGGGTACGTCTCCGCACACGCTACGACCTAGCGTGGCCACAGTTGCCTCCTTTGACCTTAACACCACCGTCTTGAACCTCCGAAGTGCTCTCCATTTGTTGCCACATGCATGCATCCTTGCAACACAATGAACCTAACTTCCGTCAAGACAAAACTGAAGACCTCCCCGAATCCGGATCTCACTGGTACCTTGTGAATCCTTCCTTCTGTCTCCATCCCGGTGTTCTTTCCGTCAAACCTGCAACTGTCCTGTTCTAGTTTGTTCTGGTGGGTTGGGCACAGTACATGCGGGTTAGGTATGACCCGATGCTTAAACCGGCTTACTCCGACCTGAACAAAACTACCTTTTCCCGAGAAAATCATCTCCGTTCAGGGCTTCCTGGATTTCCACTAGATGATATCATTGAAGATCCATCAATCCATCTTCCAATGATCCGTCGCATCTAACTCCACCTGAACCACAGATTTCCTCTCATGTTATTTGATGTCTCCTTCACTGCTCCACCTGAAAAAGCATACCCTATCAACCTGTAGAGATTTCTGACCATCTCACCCTCCATGATGACCAATGTTCCCTTTTCCACATTCGTAACTCCACCTGCTACAGTGCACTTGCAGCCTTTGAAGTATAAGGCACACAAAGAAATCCAATTCTTCGTAATCCCGGAACATATATCACAACCGTTAGGGTTTGAATAACATCATCATACACCTGGATCTCTACCGTTCTTATCTCAAATGCTCATCAGTTGCATTCTCCCCCATAAGAACAAATCCATCAACCATGATAGTTATTTGCATCAAACCAATCTCTACTTAATCACATGATAGGAAGATTCGGAATCGTAATACCATGAATCAACTACCGGATCCATACCTGTAGCGACCAAAACTGATTCCCTGTCAACCGAATCCGAGCTTTGTTGCACACTACCTCCTTTCGATTCTGATTCCTTTTGCTTTTTCTTCCACTTTGGCATGTCGCTCCTTCCCGATCCCTTCGACGCGGATCTGAGCTTTTCATCAAAGTTCTGGAGCAATCTACCATTCTTGACATCAAGTAACACTTTTCAATCATTGCTGTGTCATGGAGTCTAACACTCTATCCTGCCAATCCTTGAAGTCGTTTCTCCATCAAACACTTCAATCTGGCCCGTGATGCTTGAATTCATTACTATCATCGTGAATCAGTCAGTTTCTTCAGTCCCCCAATTTTCTACCCATCAAAGTGCCAATATCTTTTATCTGCCTCGTAGATCTCGTCACCGTGAGCACGCTGGAAGAAACGGATCTGAAATCCGACTCCGGATGGCTTCGATATCGCAGAATTAATTCTCTACACTCCAATTGGTCAAACATCCATGTTGACCGTTGACCAGCCCATCTTCTTCCATATATGCGTAGATCTGCTCAAAACGAGTCTGTAGGCTCAAACGGATCTCCAATCGGACATCGGACGATCAAGATATCGCAGAAACAATTTCAGCCGTTGAATCTGGTCAAACCTGCCTATTGACTGTGCTGACGTCACTGCTGACGTCACGGCTGCTGGCAAACTGGGCTTCTGAAATGGATCCGGGTCGGGTTCACCTGACCCGGAACTGAACTGAACTGCGTTCTTCCGCTGGGCTTCTTTGGCGAACCGGGTTCGGTTCCGACCTGACCCGGAACCGACCTGCTCTTCTGTCATTGGGCTTCTCTACCGCGGGTCAGGTCGAACTGACCCAACGGACCTGGAACTGACCTGTTCTGCAATCCGTCTGGGCTGGCACTGTACCCGGGTCAGGTCTTCACGACCCAACCCAAAACCCGACCTGAGGAGATGCTGCTGCTGGGCTTGCTCCGCGGGCTGGGTCTAACCCAACCCGGCCCGAAACCCGAAACGGCTGGGGAGTCGTCTTCAACCCCTGTTTCTGGGCGCTGCGTCTGCAACCCAGTTGCAGACACGGCGAATCCAACGGCCTGCCTCCGGCGCAGCGTCCCTGGCGACCAGTGGAGCGACGCGACGGCCCCGGCGACTGCAACGGCGTCGGCGGCGGAGGCGGCAAGGATCTCGGCGAAAAACCCTGTCAGCGGTTGGCAGTTTCCTTCTTCTCCGACCACAGCGCTGGACCGGCGACCACAGCGCTGACAGTGATGAGGGCTTCATCTCCCTCGTCGTCCTCGCTGATGCTCCCAGAGAAGCAGCCACTGCTCCCACTGCGGCTGCTGGTGCTGGTGCGTGGGGCGTCCTTCCTCAGGACATTGTCAGAGTTGCTGAAGGTTACAAAACCGAACCCCCTCGACCTTCCAGTCTCGCGATCGCTGATGATCTTCGATTCGATGATTTCGCAACGATTCGGCAATAACAGACGGACTGCTTTCTTCGTCTTCGTCTCTATTTTCGAACACAGAGATCTCCTTACTGTCGATTTTCACGCACAAGTTCCAAGCGCACTGTCCGAAACTCGATCCGTCAATCGCAAAAAAATCCGAGCGATCTCAACCTTGCTCTGATACCACTTGTTGGGAAAAGCGGCGCAACGGAAACAACCCGCGATCAACGGATCTACCACGATCTACGCAAGCAATCACACCATCAAGCAATCACACACATGACACAGCAGTTTTACGTGGTTCGGCAACCATGCCTACGTCCACGGGAGGAGAGAACTCATCTACTATGATCCCATCTCAATCCCCTCAGGATCTAGGGTTACAATACATCAATATATATAGTTCCCGCTTTCTTGGCCACCAAGAAAACCCATACACAATGACTAAAATACCCCTAACCCTGAGCCTCGGTTCTGGCTAACCCAGACGACCGATCCGGCTAAACCGGAATACAAGACATAACCCAACACCAACTGCTTTAGTTTTCTTATATGAAGTCTTATTTCTCAGTGATAATCGGCTTCCTTTTTTCCCCTTGATTTTTATATGACTTTAGCTGTGTATGAAAGTTTATGTTTTTAGACTATGTTACAAATGGCTTAATGATACACACACACACACGCACACACACACACACACACACAAACATCAAGTAATTGAGTTACTTTTTGTCCTTTATTTTTATGACTTAGTCGTATAAGAAAGTTCATCTTTTGAGATTATATTTCATCTATTGATTGATGGTATAAATGGAGAAGATATAGTAGTAGAAAATGATTTGAAAGTGAAAAGATATCGTGGGGGTAAAAAGGCAAGTGATAGACTAATAATTAAAGGGAGTTGCTATATGTACTCCTCTTTTTTCTCTTCCTACAGAGCCATTAAAAAATTTTTTTTTTGAAACTTCCCAAACTACCACCCACCCCATTCTTTCCCTACACAACTCCCATTTCCCTCTCTCCTCTCTCCCCACTCCCTCTCCCTTCTCTCCTCTTCCCTTGCCCTCAGGCTGACGATAACCTCCGGCTAGCGAAGGTGAGTCTCCCTTCCTTCCCTCTCGCTCCCCATCTTCCTTTTCCTCCTCCTCCTCCTCCTCTCCCTTTTCCTCTTCCTCCTCCTATTCTTCTTTCTCCTCCTCTCCTCTTCCTCTCATCTCCGCCATGTTTAGCCCGACGAGGCCAAACACAATGAGCTGTTCAACCTCGTTGGGCCAAACAGACATACCTCTCCTCTCCGTTTCCCTTCATCTTCCTCTTTTTCCCCCTTCATCTTCTTTTTCTTCCCCTTTCATCTTCCTCTCCCTCCCTCTTCCTCTTTTCTCCTCTTCTCTTCTCTCCCCCTTTTTCTCATCTCCACCCTATGAGGCTGAACAGCTCACTGTTGTTCGGTCCTCGTTGGGCCAAATAGAGTGGTGAAGAGAAAGTTGGGGGGGGGGGTGGAGAAGAGCAGAGGAAGAGGAGGGTAGTGGAAAAAGGAGGGAGTGGAGAGGAGGAAGATTAGGAAAAGGAAGAGGAAAAAAAGGAAAAAAAAGAGGAAGAGGAAAAGGAAGATGGGGAGAGAAAGGGAAGGGAGGGAGACTCCCCCTCTGCAACCTCCAGCCTAAAGGGAAAGGGGGAGGGAGAGGAGAGAGGGAGAGGGAGAGGGAGAGGGGAGGTGTGTAGGGACAGAAGGTGGGGGTAGTTTGGGAAGTTTCAAATTTTCTTTTTTTTTAATAGTTGTGTACGAAAAGAAAAAAGAGGAGTACATACAGCAGCTCCCTAATTAAACTAGTGTGAGGGGCAGATACTATACATAGCATTGGTGCCCATGCACCCTAAGTAGGATCACATTAAATTGTTAAAAGACAATTTAGGAGAAGATGGGTAGTTTGACATGAGAAATTCTATTTAGTGAAAATTAGGCATGGCAGAGGGTATTAGAGAGTGCATGGAGCATAGAATTTAGAGAAAATAATGAGTTAGGAGACACCACCTTGGAATTTGTGCCAGCGTATTTGATCTTATAATAACAAACACCTACTTTCAAAATAGAGATAAGCATTTAATTACCTTACGAGTTACAAGTGGAATTAATAGGAGCCAAATTGACTTTTCCTATTTACAGTATATGACTTACTAGCTTGTGCACTACAAAATAGAAACCTATCGTATATTGTGTTATACTAAGTTGCATTACATCCACCAATATCAATAAAAAGACCTTGAGCACACCTGCTAAAGCAGACTTTGAAACAAAAAAGGAAGCACATCATAAAGGATAACCACCCGTATATTGTGTTCTACTAAGTTGCATTGCATCCACCAATATTAATAAAAAGACCTTGAGCACACCTGCTAAAGTAGACTTTGAAGCAAAAAAGGAAACCACAAATAAAGAAACCTAATCTAATTAGCATCACCAGCCTAATCGCTTTTTTGCGTATGCTGAGTCAATGATGACTTCAACACTCCCTCTCAGCATTGGTTCTAAACATCATTATGCCAAGTTTCTATTTGAATTTGTGAAAAATCTTTCATGTCCGCTATGCTAGCTTTTGCTGGTTTTTAAAACCATGTGGCTGCTCAATATAGATCCTGATGTCAACTTACCCCATGCCGAAAAGCATCTTTGATATTCACGTACTTGAGTTTCCACTCTTTGCTAGTTGCGATGCCAATCTGTACATGTACAGTATCGATCTTCGCAAGCATTTTTTTATGTTTATTTGCTTGAGTTTCCACCATTTGGTAGCTGAAATGCCAATTTACAAATGTACAATATCAATCTTTGCAACTAGACCAAAAGTCTCGTTAAGATCAAACTTGTGCTACTGGTTGAATCCCCTTTGTATCAAACCAGTAATGATTTGCAGTCTCACAAGATTGGCTTTCCCGGTTTGTTGACCCATATACATCCAGCTATCTTCACACCATTTGGACATAGTACCATCTCCCTGTGTCATCCCTAATCAAAGTTGAAATCTGATCACCCATTGCATCTTGCCACTCTTTAATCTCTTTTGTAATTAGTTATGCATCTGTGTGAGTCTTTGAAATATTTTTATACACGACAAATTCATTAGGGAGGTTTTAAATTTAATTTGAGTGTGTACATCATACTCTTGATCGTGAAAATTCATCGACTATTAATTACATCCTGTAAGGATTTTTTTGTTGGCAAATTCATGGGTTAGATAAAACTTGAGTTCATTAGTATTGTATTTTATATTTCTTTGAGTATGGACAATGGTTTGAGTTGCCGGATTCACTGAAGTGAAGAAATAAAAGAAAAAGCAACAAATTGAAGTAATTTTCTACGGATAATATGGATTAAAAACGTCATATCTCACAAACCGAGCGTTAGATATAGGCATGCAACCTACCGTTGGAAAGCTCGTTTCAAGTAGATATCTGTAGAGCTCAAGATTGCTTCAACCGGAGTTGAAACGAGAAAGTTATGGCTTTCAGAAGTTAAAAAAAATGTACTGAATTTTCACCCCGACAGAGGCTTAATCCGACCGATTGGACAGATATAGAAACTCCACCGACTTGTTCCTTTTCAGTCCAATTTGAATAGAAACTTGGAGATATAAAAAGGGGTTTTCTCTCAACCCTAAGATGTCTATCCCCCTATTCTAAATTGAGAATTCATGTTGGAGATACCCTTCTTCTCTAGAACTTTCATTGGAGATTGTGCTGAAGTTTTTCTTATAAAAGGTTGTTCGTCTTGAGTGGCTTCCAGGCGTGTTGAATCAAGTTTGAAGAAGGTGAACGGCGTGTGTGTCGTAAAGAAGAACTTCAGTCCTTTGGGTTGTAGTCAACTGGACAAGGGTAGTAAGTAGATCTTGTAATCTCTCTTGCACAGTGCTTAATTTGAGTTTGGATCGGTGTTAGGTCCCATGGTTTTTCCCGTTGGGGTTTTTCACGTAAAAATTGCTTCTCTTTCTCTTATGGTGATTGTTTTTTAACTTAGATTAATTGGTTGTTTATCTACATACTCGAAATTTGTGTTGGGACCTTAATCTGTGTCAAGTTTAAAGAGTTTCAAGTGGTATCAGAGCAGGTCACACTAATCTATTGTGTGAATCGATCAAAAAATTTCTAGAATGCAATTCAACAGTGAAGGCACATCTAGCATCAAGTCATCAATTTTGAAAGATGAAAAATCTAACATGATTATGCACAAATCTGATAAAAACTGTACAAAGAAAAATTATAGATTTATTCAATATTTTGAATGCCAATGGTATAATTTTGTTGCTTCTTAACGTGCCAATAGAAAGTTGAAGAAAATGGGTAATGTTATTACAGTAATGTGTGATGATGATTTTAAAGATATAGAAAATCCACTTTCCGACATTGCTAGTGCCAAATATATTGCATTCATGGCTAAATCTTCACAGATCACATCTGACAATAGTTCTAGTTTTGATAATGATAGTGATGACTCTTTTAATGATATGGCATAATCTGAAAAGGAGTTGATGGAAGTACACGACAAATTGCAAAAAGTCTGTAGAAAAGTAGCATTGGTTAATGATGCATTCTAACTGAGATTGGAGTTTGCTGAAAAAGAGATCACTTCTCTCAAGAAAGAATTGGAAGAAGCACTTGCTAAGGTATGTCTCTTGGAAAGTCAAAAAGATATTATAGCTGATAGAATCTTTAAATTAATGCATGATAGTTTTGATAAGTCAAAACAAAAGATTGAATCCTTAAAAGAAGAGCTGACTAGTTGTAAAAAGGAGAAAGATGATTTGATTGAAACTTTGGAGACAGATTCACAGACATGTAAGTTTGAAAAATCTGATTTGATTGGTAAGAACAAGATTATAATGTTAGAACTGAGTGATACAAAGGCATCATTGAACATGATGAACACTTGTACTTTGATTTCTAAGGCACCCACTGCTGCAAATGTTGTACGAGTAAATCATATTGGTAGTACATCCAAGAAGAATGTGTCACGTTATATATCTACACCCACATGTCACTATTGTAGAATCAAAGGACACTTTCGTCCCCATTGCAACAAGCGGAGATGTTTACCTAAAAACAAGCAATGCCAGAAGTAATTTTCACCACCCAAGATCAAGACAAGAGCTATTTGGGTCAAAAAGTTTGATTTGCCTATTGAATTGGTACACACTGTGCTGAAAGTTTCAAATTTGCAAGTGTGGCTACTAAAATCTATTAAACTCTGATTAAGATGATCAAGCTCCCACCCCCCGTGCTGGTATGAAAATATAATTAAGGGGGAGTTGTACTTGAGGGGGAGCTATTGTTAGATCCAAGTTGACATATTTGCTACATGATGGTCATTAGCTTTGTCAATTATGGACAAAAAGGAGGAGATATTGCATTCAGGGGGAGAATAAAGAATAGAGAATTTCTTGCGCAGTCTGAAGACAGATGGAGCTGAAGATGGTTTCTTTTGTAACTGGTGATGAGCTGATGACAAAATTTTCTTTGTTATTTCAATTTACTCAATGTTCACTGTATTTTTTATTTTATTTTTAGGTAGATTGAATGTATAAGAAGTTTTGTCCATGAATTGCCAAAAGGGGAGATTGTAAGGATTTTTGTGTTAGCAAATTCATTGGTTAGACAAAACTTGAGTCCATTAGTATTGTATTTTATATTTCTTTGAGTATAGACAATGGTTTGAGTCGTTAGATGCATTGAAGTAAAGAAATAGAAGAAAGAGCGACAAATTGAAGTAATTTTTTATGGACAACATGGATTAAAAAGGTCATATCTCACAAATCAAGCATCAGATATGGGCATGCAACCTACTGTTGGAAAGCTCGTTTCGAATAGATGTCCTTAGAGCCCAAGATTGCCTTAATCGGAGTTGAAACGAGAAAGTTATAGCCTCCGAAAGTTTACAGAAAATGTGTTGAATTTTCACCCGGGCAAAGGCTTAATCTGACTGATTGGACCATTTATCCAACCGATTGAACAGGTGTAGAAACTCCACCGACTTGCGATTTTTCAGTTCGATTTGAAAAGAAACTTGCCTATTTGAAATATACTTATGATGCACGAAATTAGGGATATAAAAAGGTGTTTTCTCTTAATTTTAAAATATCCATCTCCATATTCTAAATTGAGAATTCAAATTGGAGATACCCTTCTTCTTTAGAGCTTTCATTGAAGATTGTGTTGAAACTTTGTGCTAGAAAATATTGCTTCTACTATCTTGTAAGAGATTATCTTCTCTCTTGTAGAAGGTTGTTCGTCTTGAGTGGCTTCAAGGCGTGTTGGATCAGGTTTGAAAAAGGTAAACGGCATGTGCATCGGTAAGAAAAACTTCAGTCCTTTAGGTTGTATTCAAGTGGACAAGGGTTATAAATAGATCCTGTAACCTCTCTTGCATAGTGCTTGATCTGAGTTTGGACTAGTGTTAGGTCTCGTGGTTTTTTCCATTTAGATTTTCCACGTAAAAATCAAGTATTTTTTTCTTGTGGTGATTGCTTTTTAATTTAGATTAATTGGTTGTTTATCTATATACTAGAAACTTGTGTTGGGACCTGAACCTGTGTCAAGGTTTAGATAGTTTCACATCCTCATTTGAAAACTCTGATTATAAGAACATTTGACTCAATAATTACAAAGAAAAATGTAGGAGGTTTAGAAAATTGATAGACAATTGCTCTTACTCCTCGCCTTTGCTGCTGAAAAACTGCCCTATTGCCATATACTTGATCTGATGAGTATTGTTCAAGTGGATTTAACTTACACCTTAATGGGCCCACTCATTAGATGGGTTCAAATTAAATCCTTGGAATTTCTTGGGCATCATAGCAAACAAATTGCTAGGACAAATTTAGACAGGAAAGAACCAGTCTTGGCATTTATGCATTTCAATTGGCTTCACCATTGATTTGGATCATCATGTTGATGCCTAAGTATGATGTTAGTCTTTTAGGGCTAATTATTTAATCAAACAAGATAATTAAATGGGCCTAATTCAAATTTTATCATAAAATGGGTTTAATTCCATTTAGTTCAAATGGGTCAGAATTTGTATAGGCTTTAATGGTTTTGGGCTTAGAAGGCCCATTCATGTTTTGTTGGATCTTTCTTGTTAAATGACAAGCAACTCTACTTTTGTTTGGGCCTTAACTGATCCCTTTGTTTGGGTCAACCCAGACCTTTTGGCTTGGTGTGTGGGCTTTGACCTAGTCTCCTGTAAGAATTCAAATTTGAAATGACAGTTTGGCTTCCTTGAGCGGCTTTGAGATCTCTCTTATCCTCCAGTGTATAAGTTCTATGTTTCATTGGAGATCATTCTAAATTGATCAAAAAGAAAATAGAGACAACACAATGGGTAAAAGGTGTGTTGCAATCAACCTTCATCCTTGTCTTTATCTCTGTATTTTTTTTAATAATGTACCTGCTTATCTCTTGAATTAGGCACTTGTCAATCACAACGAAATGTTATCTCAAGTGCATGTGAGATTGTTCTTGTTGTGGCCCATTAATGATCAAACTTTCTCTTCATTTTTTTTAAAGATACTCTCATAGAGTACAAGAAATCTCGTCCTTAAGATTTGTGCACGATCTCCAAAATCCAGTGAATGTGAGAAATCAGTCACAATCGTCGCCCTCGGTTCATTTTATCTGCTTGGAATCTGTGACTCGCTCGAATACCACTTGTTGGAAAGGGCGGAGAACAAAGTAGGAACACACAACAAAATAGAAACCTCTTGTATATTGTGTTTTACTAAATTGCATTACAGGCACCAATTTAAATAGAAGACCCAAGCACACCTACTAAGGTGAACTCCTAAGCAAAATGGGAAACAACACCATAAAAGAAAACCACAAATAAAGGAATCTAAATAGATAAGGAAACCTAAACTAGTCAGAATCACAAGCACATATGTTCTGTTGCGTGTGTTGAGTCTGTGATGACTTCAACAAACTATTGCAAAGTTATTTGTGGAGAGAGTTAGATGCAATCCCAATTAGCAAAATTATACTACATGAGTCAAAAACGGATTTAAATTGATTGAATAAAAGTGCACAAATTAAAAATCCTTTACCCAAATCTACAACCAATTATGGAATAAGGAGGAAAGTAAAATATTAGCCCAGTACAAATTGCTATTTCCCACTTGATGTCTTTAATCCTTTGAGAGACGCACTCTCAATCCATTGGAAAAGAGGATAAAGGAGCCCTAAAGAAAATAGATGAATAGCGACTTAGAAGCCCTAACTTGCATTCTAATATTAGTAAGTTAAGCTTCTGAAGCCTTAACTTGCTTTCTAATATTAGTAAGCTTCCTAAATCGCTAAGGAAAAAAAACTCAATATTAACAACCCTTCCTTAATTACATCATTACTTGATAATCAATATATCAGGAAATAAAATGTGCATGAGTCCCTAACTTCTATTAAAAGAAAATAGATCGATAGTGATTTGGAAGCCCTAACTTACTTTCTAATATTAGTAAGTTAAGCTTCCTAAGCCCTAACTTGATTTCTAATATTAGCAAGTTTCCTAAATGGATAAGGGAAAAAACTCAATATTAACAATCCTTCCTTAATTACATCATTACTTGACAATCAATAAATAAGGAAATACAATGTGCATAAGTCCCTCATGCATTATACATTTCCTTCATTGTACAACTCCATGTATCTTCTTGTAGTTCTCTCTATATGGTCTTTGAATAGGTTTCTCAAGTCATATACTCCTTCCTTGGAAAATCCTTAATTTGTGAGTGCCTTCGCGCGTTATTTTAAAAAGTTTCTAATTGTCATTGCTTGCATAAGAAGCTAATGGGCGTCCCACATCATGTGGGCTTGGGTCCCAAGTTTTGAGCATGTAGAGCCAATAAAAGTTGTGTGCACATGGGCCAACCCCTACATGTTCACTATAGGCCTGATTAGGACTCAATTATGCTTCATATGCTCTTGTGTTGGACTTTCTTGCTTGGAAAAGACATGACCTCGACGGTCCTTGAGTTTGCATCTACCATTCCGAGCTATGTTAGCCACACTCCCAATTTCACAACCCATCTCACAATCATCCTATGTAGCACTTTCCCTCTCCATCATCTCTACAATGTTAAAAACAAAACAAATAACTTAGGCTTGCAACATAGGACGGTTGTGAGATAGGTTGTGAAATGGAGAGTGTGTCTAGCATTATTCCTACCATTCCCCACTTTCATTTTCTTCTTTTTCTGCTTTCACTTTTGCTTCTTATCATTTGGCGGCACTTGAATAGATGGAGATTTATCATGACTATGCTTGCAAGATAAATTGATGCAATTCATTTGGGCCCACAACTTGATTGGTGGTAGATCTAGCCACTGGATTCCTTCCCATAAAAGGATCTACATAATGTTGCTACCACATCTAATATTTGCAAATCTTACTTCATAGCATTTGCTAAAAATGGTAGAGAAATAGGAAAAAAATAAAAATAAAAAAAATAATGACAATAATGGAAGAAGAGTAACTGCTGATCCCTTTAGTATATGTTTATATTTGTATGTGTGTGAGAGTGTGTGTGTGTCTAATTTTTTTAATGGTACAATATATAGCATATTGTATGTTTATCTTTAATATGTTTACAGTCAATGATTTCCCTTTGATTGGGGCACACAACTAATATTCGATGGAAAAAGGAATAGATATTCTCACAGGTAGCCATGTTTCCTCATATTGAGGATAGGGTGTCATTTTTATTCAAACTCTATTGATGAACTATGATAGTACCAAGCTTAGAAGGTCTAGCGGTACTCAATGTTTTGGTTCTTAAACATTTGTCTTTGCATCAATTTGTTGGTTTAATGCAATCTATATGTTTCCATGCACAAAATACTCACTTCTCATCAATTTAATATGCTATACAAAATCACATTTCGTTACTTCACATAAACATTGACTATTATGCAGGCGGCTGAAGACTATTTGGTTCATTTGTTTGAAGATGGAAATCTCTGTGCAATTCATGCAAAACGTGTTACACTGAGTAGGTTTCTGTGAAGGAATTAAATTAAATCATGCTTATATTTGTGTTTTTATTTATTGCTTTTATCACTAAATCAAATAATTCATCTGGCTATCAGGACTAATAATCAAGTCTCCTTTAGTACTGTATATATTATTATTATTATTATTATTATATATAGTACATGTGTATATGTTGTCAATTTCCTTGGTCATCCTTAGAGCGATGCCTCTGTGGGGCCCCCATTTCTAGGCCCTATTGTGATGAAACTGGTAGTTGCAAAAAGGGTGTAGAAAGAAGTGGGAACATTTTTTTTTTTAAAGAAAGTAACAATGATATATATTAAAATGAAGAGTTGGTACGATAATGAAAACTATAAACAATGTAGTGCTGGTATAAGAGATATGTACCAGGCACTACCCTTGACGCCTATCCAATGGCAGCACTTAAATTACATCCACGATCCATTCCTTGCTTAGCTAAAGTGTTTGTTATTACTAATATGTTGGAACAAAACACAAGACTCCAATAATAGATGTTTAATCTCATTAAAATAGAACTGCATCTTCCAAGGGCCTTTGAAAGCCTTTGCCCAAGATATTGCATTGAAAGAATCACTTTCTAAAATGAGGCTAGATTTGAAGGATTGATAGTAGATGTGAAGAGCTTCCAAAATGACCAAAACTTCTACTTTATTAGAGTCTTTAACCCCTACATTTTTTGAAAACATGTACAACACCTCTCTCTTGTGATTTCTAAGAACACCGCCAATACCAGCCAACCCTGGTTTACTAAGAGCAGCTCCATCTACAATAAACTTTAGATACCTGGGTGGCAAAGCACTCCAAGTCACTTTCTTCCTTTTCTTTGCTACTTTCATCAATGAACTAGCTCTCCAATTATACAAGATATTATCTGTGTTGACATTAGAAAATTATTTTCTAGTATGGGCCCAATGAGCAATTCTTATAGACACTTTAGAAAAATATCCTCCCAAGACATTTCTTTCCTACTAAAAGTTCTCTTATTCCTTTCTTTCCAAATGGACCAAAGTATGGAAAAAGGAATGATCCTCCACAAAATCTGATATGTGAAGGAAGTCCACAGTGAAGGAATATGTGATCTATGACTCCCTCTCCCTCCCACGGATACAACACAATCTGATATGGAATCCAACATCAAGCCCCTCTTTCTTAAATTATTTGATGTTGAGATCTTCCTTGTAACTGCCAACTAACAGAAGGCTTCAACTCTAGGTGGAGCAAGACCTAACCAAACCAATGCAGAAAAAGATTACTCCCCGTTACAAGGGTCTAACTCCCCATGGAAGTGGGAACATCAGTTTTCAAGAAGTCCACTGATGTTTGGAGCACGCTATAAAAAATGATATTTATAAATATACTAAATAAAAAGAATGTGCTTTCATTTTTCTACTTAAGAAAAATAAATTCCTATGCGTAAAATTAATTTGTTTTTTTATCAGGAGTATTGTTTTAGCGATATAATTAAAACCCATATCCGTGTGTCATGGTGTTTGAACTCAACACAATGAAGCTGCACCTATGTACTAGGACCTACTCGGATATAGGTAGAAAGCAGAACGAAGATGAAAGCCTGGTGGGCAGGATTTTATTGCATATTTAAAGTCTGCTACTTGTATAAACCATGTATTTGCTGCTCGCTTCTAATTTTTTTGTCTGTTGGAACATAATTGCTAGTGACCATCACGATTTGTTCATGTACAGTGCGAAAAGATTTTGAGTTGGCAAGACGTATTGGCGGGCGACACTTGTGCAACATTGATACTTTGCAGTAAAACTGATCGATCACCCGCTACCGGGGGATCCTTGATGTATATGATGTTTCGAGACAGTATACAGAATATTTCGAGACATAGTACAGAATATTAGTTGAGTATGACAAATGGCATCATGTTTCAGCATTGGCTTAACAGCGCTTGAGAAGAAAATGTATTATTAAAGCAAATGTGTGTGTTTGTTTTCTCTTCTTCTCTAGTTCTTGGTTAAGAGAGATTAGATCATAGATGAAGGTTCAGTTTCGATTGATTGCATTGCAATGACTGACCAGTGGATTGAATGCCCAACGTGACTTGTCTTCCAATATGATGACTGTGTCAAAGCCAGATGGGACTATTGTTAATATTTTATACTAAAAACATATTTTTATGTATTTGTCTTTAACAGATTTATTTATTAGTAAAGTTTGTCTTTTCATCTTAATGAGAATTTGTACGGACAAATAGTTGCATTGTTATTTATTATGTATGTGTGTATTTTTTATCTTATAAACTAGACAATTGGTGTGTAGAATGTAGCTTACACACAGAAGCTTTGTTTGTCGGTTCTTATAAAATATAAGTTATTGTTGTTCACAATTTAGATGGAGTTGGACACACCATTAGTACGATTTTAGCATGATATTTTATTAGGCATGTCTTGGTGGCGAGAAATGGTATAGTTTCAACTGATTATGTTAGTACACTTTATGTGTATTAAACATGACCGTTTTCAAGATTATTATCTTTACACTGATTATATAAGATGATTAACGTCCAAATAGTTATTATGAGTGCTTGTACTCGTAATCCCGATATAAATAATAGACACATACATTTAGTGTTTGGCATTTTGATTTACAAATGAGTGAAATTTTTTATAGGTCAGTAATCTCAGTAAATTGGATGACTATACTATGTGTATGGTGCATATTAGTTTATTGACAGAATCCACGTCTTATAATAGGAATTGATAATATCCCCTTGACAAACCTCATAAGTTTTGATTATGTCAAATCCTGCAAGTGGACTTTGTGTTCAATATATTAAATAAGTTAAGTGTAAGGTCTTAAGGAATTATAAAGATATCACTTAAATATAGGTGTTAGTAATTATTTAATCGCTGGATATTTGAAATCTTAATGTGGAGAGATTAACAAGTATTTAATAACAAGAAGTTTGAAATATTATTTTGAGAATAAGGACATGAGTGCAATTATAATTCTCTAGTAGACTAAGTTGTAATTTATGGAATTAAGATTCTAACTTGGGTCGAATTAGGGTTTCCTGTTTCTATAAAAAGCTTATTCCTTATTTCCTTCTTAAGGTCTATGTTATAGCCTATAAATATGCGCTATTGCTTTCTAGGAAAAACACACGAGAAATCTTGTTTTTTAAAGCAAAGAGAATTTGCAGAAGAGACCCACACCCCAATGCAAGTTTGAGCATAGAGGAATACAGTAAAAAGGCCTTGAGATCTTTAGGTTGCTGTAAGACCGAGGTCAACTCAGAGAGATCTCACAAGTCTAGTTCTTGAATCATCATCGTCTAAAGTTATTTCCGCAATGATTTGTATGCAATATCTAGGGATCCTGGTGGCCGCCTCCTAACAATTATTACTTCGAGAATTCTTAGTTTGCTGTCTGTAAGGTACCCTTGAATTGTGCTCTATGGAGATTTAAATCAATTGTCATTTGGAATATTCAGAATTTATGCTATTTTTGGGTGCATTATAGTCTTGCAATACAACTCTGCTCCCACCCACCTTTACCCAAAACCACCCCCCCCCCCCCCCCCCCCAAACAAAAATAAAAAAACATGTTTTTTGTTACTCTTTTTCATTTTAGGTCTGTTTATTTTGCATTAAAATGCATAGGAATTAATGATATGATATGAACTTTCCGAAGGATATTAGATGGAGGTGTATATTGGACCAGCTGTACTTTCCTATATAGTGAATTACTAGGTGATGGTTGGATATTAATTTCTCATGTTCCCTTGCTCCTTTGTGGAACTCGTTTTGATCTTCAAATTTTAACTAATTATGGTAAGGATATAAAGTGGAGATGCATATTCGACCAGCACTTTCCTATGCATGACGATTAGGTATTCATTTTCCATCTTCCCTTGCTCCTTTTTGGAAACTCACCCTTGCTTTTTAATTTTTAACTACTTATGGCATGAAATCCTATGTATGCTAATGCAAACAGACCGGCCCATGGAGTAATCAAATCTTCCCTTTTGTTTGTGATGCTGGAAACAAGACGAGGCCCTTGTTGAGTTGTTGCAGCTGATGCATAACATGGTTGTTGTTCTTGAATCAGCTGAGATTCTATGGTTTTTACTCCCAATAAGCTGGGTCAATAGTATACACCATTTAAGTGGTAATCAAGGTGTCATGGCAAAACATTTCTGTGTCTGCAATTTAAGAAATGGGCATGTCTCCAATGTAGGTAACAGGTTTTACATGTAAATGAACGGTTCTTGGATTTGCATAGTGCTACCACCAGCAAGTCAGTTGTTCTTTCTTCTTCTGGCTAGGCAACTGAGTTCGAAAGATCCAAACGGTGGCATGTACTTCCCAAATTGTTGAGCATGTATTAGTGATCAGAACAGTCCTAGGTCACTTCGTTATTGACATGATAATTCCTCCAACATGTGTGCTGCCTCCCTTCCGGTGCGGCAGTCAACCTCAAGGTTGGAAGAAGAGTACTGTAGCGCGCACTGACATATAACAAGAGGGCCTTTGGCTCCAACTATTTTTTAAGATAGGTGTTTCCGGGAGTAGCACAAGAAATCCTTGAAATCCTTTTTTTATCTAAGTCTCTGTTTTTTTTTTCTTTTCTTTCTTTTTTTTAAAGAATGAAATCTATAATTGAAAGACAATTAGATTGTTAAGGTTGTTAAATGAAGGGACTTTTGATAATCTGGTTGTTCTATTTTGCTCTCCATTTCTCCTTGATGAGACCATTAGATCCCCTCTACACCCCATTGATAGTAATAGCATCTGAGAGGAGCCTCACAAGCTGGATCGTGTGTGAACATGCGAGGAAAATTTTCCTATAGAAGAGGCCGAACCCAATTGTAGTGTCAAGTATGCAAACTGTCAAAACCAAATTGTACTTCCAAAACAAAAAAAATGATTGAAGCATCCAAGACTGCATGAACAAAAAAATAAAGAAACAGAAATCACGCATAGTACAAGACAAATCATTGGGAAATGTCTTTGATTTAGTTAATTCAAAATCATCTTCTTTGGCATAGCAATCTCAAAAAAAATAAGGAAACAATCTACTTACCAAAGGATGTGAAACTAAAACAACGATCGATTCTGTCATTACTTTTTTCACGTTCTTACAATCCTTCAGCCACTTTCCATGCAAAAAAAAAAAAAAAGGAGAGACCACAAAGAATAGGATTCCACCATCAGGATTTCTCTCAATGACAATTTCCTACCTAATAGTACGGATCTCTGTCATACAAAACTACAACCCAGCAAATCTGGACAGAAGGGAAAACATATAAACCACCAAAATATCACTCCAATGGCATGGGTGGTTCTGGATAGGCCAAGGCATCACACGTGACATGGCCATGTCATTCTCAAATCTTTGAGAATCAAGATAGAATGCGGACGGTTCGGTGCAAACAATCGGCCTCAATAGCTTATTTGTCACTTTGGAACGATATAAAATGAAGATAGATGACGCAGGAGCTTCTACATAATTGTACCTGTGCTGTTAAAGAAAGATTTGTCTCCCCAAGTGAGGCCCCGTTTAGTCCCTAAAATAAATCCAGAGAGCTAGGCCAGTTCTTTAGGACATTAAACTTTTATACATTTATACCCTGAATTTACTAGGCTCGTTTATTTCTAACTGTGGTTAAGTGAAGACACAAAGGTGAATGCACAAAATGACCATTAATTTGATGGAAGAAGAATAAAGGGAAGATGATACCCAGCCATTACCCTGGGAATTCAAATCCTAAGAAAGTCAAAGTGTGGCCTACATGAATACAATTCCCATGCAAACAAGCAGGCCCAAATGACACGGTTTGACTGATCCAAGCCATTCAAACCACAGGCCCTGCTATGCTGAATATGCACTCAGCCAAATTTCATTTCATTCCGAGTGGTGTAACTGTTGATAAGACCAATCAGATAAATGTGGGGCAACAACTCAACTAAAAATTTAAAAAAGAATGTATAATCAGTAGATCTCTTCTGCTTCCTCCAGCTCCCTCACACTCCATCCCAGGTCACGTGGATTCTTTCACCAGAACCACCACTTATAACTCCACTCACATATGCCACTGAACATACCCAAAGTGTTAGAAATAACAACAACCCAGATAAAAGTTTTCAAATATCCAAACAAGGGTGCAGCCCAGCTTGCTGACATAAAGCAACAAAATGAAACAAAGGCACATGAAACATCATTATCGTAAACCACCAGAATTAGAAGTATAGCTAGATTGAAAAGGGGGGAAGAAAAATATGGGGCTTAGTATGTAAAACAGTAAGGTTTGTCTAGTGTACAGAAACTACAAGCCTAATTAAACTAGATACCAGGATCCAACATCTCAGAAAATCATTCACGCTGCCTCTGCAAAAGAATCTCACTTATAAGAGGTGCATCCAGACCATGAAATTATACTGCTGTCCCCAAGGCCTACTTAATGGTTCTTCATACTCCTAATATCCATAGTTGCTACCATAGACCGTACCATATCCACCACCAGTATGGCCTGCATTTCCACCAGCAGGACCACCTGTATGTCCAGCATTAGATGGAGGGGATGTGTAGATCGAACCATGACTCTGATAAGAATTGTATCCAGGGTCACCAGAACCAACTGGGTTTGGCCACGAACCTTGTTGGGAATCAACTGGGTTCTGTGCTGGTCCTGCAGCTTCTGCCATGAAATTCTGTGCATCAAAAAGTTTAAAAAAAAAATCAAGGGGCTTATCAGCAAATGGTTTAAACAATCACAAATCCAAATGCTCACAAAGAGCAGAATTAGCCCAGTTATAACTCACAAGAAGGCCCAAGATCTGATATGATAAAATGAAGAACAAAACAGGGAAGGATGGGGGCGGATTGTCCTAAAAGAAGTGGTGGGCATGAAAATTTTGATTGTAGCTAATGCCTTAATATTGAATTTCTTTTAATAATAGCACTATACATTGTTTGAAGAATCAAAATCATATTTCAAATCGTTAAAGTGGATGAACTGAATTAGATCACAAATCATAGGATTTTTAATTATAACTATAAAATAAAAATAATTACAAATTTTCAAAAAATAAAAAAATAGTTAATCATAATCCTTTAACTTTACATCCACAGCATAAATATAACAAAAACAAGGAATAAAATAGCGGCTGCTAAAAAGCGTAGCGGCCGCTATATCGGCCATAGTGGCCGGCACCGCACCGCAACGCTACGTAGGTGTTAGTGCTGGTAGCAGCCACTATTTTCTCACTACAGCCGCTATTTTCCCGCTATTTTCCTGCTGGGCCTATTTCAATGCCCTGACGCCCCATTCTTCTATATTTTTCACTCCTGTCTCCATCATTCCTTTTTCCTTTCCACTGTTTTTTGGTACTACCTCCCTCCTTCAAATCAAAGGCAACAAGGGTCAAAAAAACACATTAAGACCTACAAATCTAGATCATTCATCTTCTTTGGAGTCAAAAGGCATCTCTCAAAAGGTATTTTTTATGTGATTTTCTTATATCTATGGCTCTATTCCTCCTTTCTCCTTCACGAATTTCTTGGAAATGGCTTGTAAGTGATAGATCTATGTTTCTCATAGATCAAACCCCCCATTTTCTATGGTTTATTTATTTCTTATTTATTTTTTATTCTCGAATTTTTTTATTTTTTGAAAAAAAAAATTTCTTGAAGAAACACCAACCAAATCACTTGAAAATTACTCCCAAGTGTTAGATTTATGAATCCCATGAATGAATCACACTTTCTTGCTTGTTTATTTGAATTTATTTAATTTTTTATGTTCATATTAATATGACTTTTGGTGGTAGAGGTATTCCTCTAATCATTTCTCAAATCTCAACTTTATATTAACTCTCATATCTCAACTCTTTAAGTACAATGTTATTTATAAAGTTATTATTTATTATGTCATTTATTGTGTTGAATGTTGATTGTTGAGTCACTAACTCTACTGACTAATCTCTCTAAATCTTAAATTCTTGACTCTTGAGTCTTGACTTTGATTCTTGAATTTTGATTCTTGATACCATGTGAAAATTAAAAATGATACTATTATTTTTTAATTATACAACGATACAGGACATCATGCATTTAGGGAACCACTACGCCCCCCTTATTTTAGGCTTTTTTGCAAAACAAACACATATTCTAACTCATTACAATTTTTTGGATTTTCTTGAATTTTTTCTAACTTTTTTGAAAATTTTTTGAATCACACCGCTACACCGCTATTAAACCCCGCTACCGCTACATAGCGTTTTGGCGACCGACGGCGACACTATCCACTATCGCTATTTTGATCCTTGAACAAGAAGACTATAACAAGATCATATGAAGAGTATCGTTAATATATCATAAATTATATATACTCAAATATGTTTAAAATATCAATATCACTAAAAAAAAAAGGAGCAAGTTACAAAAACTTTTTGTCCTTTTAAATAAAAAATAAAAAATGGTAAATTGGTAACCTTACATGGCAGGATGTCTCCTAAAGTTAAAAAAAAAAGTGTTTTTGAAGAAAAAATCCAGGAAAACTTTGATGCAATATAAACTCCACACATACGGTCAAATGCTTTAGTCACACACTTATTCCTCGTTTATCTCCAAAACCTCCCAAAACTCGCTAATGAGGTTCTCATTAACCACTAAATAACCTTTCAAAAATAGAATTACAAAAACAAAGGTAGAAGGTTACCAATATTAACTTCTTGACTATTGTTATTTCTGCTTATAGCCAAATCACTTGAATCTTAAGATTTGATTAAGCAAGTATCAAATCATAAGATTCACACCTATAAATGGGATTTTCTGCATAGATAAAATAATTTTTTTTATTAGCATTTGATTTTGACAACAAGGGTACCATCATTATCACTCTATATATTCTTCGTGGATGGAGGATGGTCCCATTGCCTTGACAGGTACCACTGCTTTGTACATTTTATTCTTGCTAGAGGAATTTTTATCACCTTTAAAACAAAGGAAAAGAGAAACCGATTTCTTTCTTCCATTTAATATAATAACAAAATCTCTATTGCCCATCCCTAAGAAGCACGGACACTTCTAAGAAAGTGACGTGTCTGTGTCGGACACGTGTCGGACACCGACACTCCTCGGACACTCTCGGACATGTGTCCGATACTATTTAGCCGTATCCATAATTAAGAACTAAAAATTTTAATTTCGGACACTTGTTCGACACTCTTTTTACAACGTGTTCCACAATTCTTAGCCCGTGTCTATGAGTAAAAAATAAACATGTGGCTAATATCTCTTGGACACTTTATTAACATGTGGTTATTAAAATTTGGAAACTTGATATATGACAATTTTGTACCCTGGAAAAATGTATGATTGTAAATATTAATCATATCACAAGCTAAAAACAAATAAATATTTCACTAAAGAATAGGCCTCAAGATAGGCTTCTTTTTTGCTCTTTGTTTTTTTTTTTTAGGAGGAGAAAGAGATGATCTGCCCTTTTCTTTATATGGATTTTATGGAACTGTAGATATTTCATGTTTAATGATTATGAATTATATTATAGTATTTTATTGATATTTGATAATTTGATATGTTTATTAGTTGGTACTTGAATTTTTATTTTTTGATTGCTAAATTGATTTAAAAAGTTAAAATGATATTATTTTTTTAGTAGATGATTATATATATTAATATATATTATTAACGTGTCCCCCAACGTGTCCGTGTCCTACTTTTTTGAAAAATACCGTGTCGACGTATCCGTGTCGTGTCGTATCTGAGTCCCGTGTCCGTGTCCATGCTTCTTAGGCCCATCCCATCATAAAGAAAATTCTGCGGAGCTTCTCTTGTCATGATTCTTACTTTTAGTGGAACTAAAAAGAGGGACAAGTTGCAAATAAGAAGATTTTACTGAGAGTACGCATAAGGATTTATAGGACCACTGAAAGAGATTACTTTTCCCAAAGGAGTGACCCTTTTTTTTTTTAAAGTCTTTCAGCAAAGCAGTCTCATGAATAAGGCTCTATCTACCGCCAACTCCCTGAAGAACCTAAATGCCTTAAAATAAGCATTATGATCTGTATAGTTGTTGAAATTCCTTGAATTTCTGCTTTACTAAGGAATTATTTAGAAGCTGATTCAGATTCTCATGGAGACAAACATGTTCGAGTATAGTCAACAAGGTCCCAAGTGCCCATTCTTATTAGCTAAAGGAACTTTATTAGAAACAAAGGCATCTAGAGTAAGTTGTATAGACAAGATACCCCACGACAAGAGGAGTGACATCTGCTGCATCATTATCAACAGTAGGGGGAAAAAGAAGAGGAAAAAAAAAAACACCAATAAAGTCATGGAGGACCAGCGTTGCATACATGGAGGCCATGTAGTGTCCTTGGAATTTGGCTACTTAAAACATTGTTTGAATGACCCCAAGTCAGGAACGCAACACTCAAAGTATTTCCATCCACATCTTTAATAATTCCTCCATTTAAATTAACCTCAATCAATCCACATAATGAAGATCCTCGTGAAATTAAGAGAAGATTCATTCAGGGACTATAACATTGATTGTATATCATATTTTCTGTTATCATGAATACGTCAAGCTGGCAGACTACATCATGCTCAACAACAACATAATCGAAATGCCCAACATAACCAAAATTGTGTAAAATGAAAAACACAGTAATTTTGAATTTGCCAAGAGAATTTTTTTACCTGTATCAACTGCTGAGCAGTCTGGACTTGTATGGCAGTTCCATTAATCTCAACAGTCATCTCCCCAGGCACACCCCGTGTCTCTTGAATTGTAATGGTTGCACCACTTGCACGACGAATGTAGCTAATACTTGCACCAGCTGTGCCAATCACAGCATCAGCATATGATAGTGGAATTTGCATCTGTTGTGTAACCTGCAGAAACGGCCACTCTTATATAAGGGCTCTAAAGAAATTTGATTCAAGCTGTAAACAGATCAATAAATATTAAAACTGTTGACTAATCAAAGCATCAAGCTTCAAATGCAAGGACAACAAGAAGCTACCTGTGAAATCATTTGTGAGGGCGGTGCTGATGTGTTTGACGAAGGATTAATCCCCATGGGTGCATCTCTGCCAAATGGAGGAAAGCCCTGGTGTGGCTGTTTGTCCATAGGAGGAAGGTCTGATGGTGGATAGTAATTATCATGCTGCCGTGGAGGGCCTGGAGGCATGAACTGAGGATTACCTCCATATGCAGGACCACCAGCATTTGGTGGAGGACCCTGGGGATGTCCCCAATATGGGGGTGGCATGTTTTGATCCATGTGCGGATTTGGTGGCATTGTCATCTGCAGAAATAACCGATCATTTAATTCCAACAGTTAAAAGAGTTCAACAACAATTGGCTAATCAGTAAGCATTTTAGGCTACAATTCATTCAATGGAAAGAGACTTACTTGATTTTCAAACAGTGGAATTACACTGCGATCAACCAAAAACTTCCTTAAATGAGATGCAGTCAATTCAACTGCTTTATGCACACCTGCAGGCTCTCCTTGTATCTCAACAATTCTGTCATCTTGCAGAGCAAAAACTGGTAGGTCTTCTGCAGAAGTATGATACAAGAATGATACATAAGTAGACGGTCCAGAAAGGAGGACAATGCTTCCAACATAACCGTGAGTCATATCTTCTTTTTGGAAAGAGGTTTAGAAAAATACTAAATATCTCCAGAGTCTGTTAGCAATCCAAGATTATATATAATGGAATTACTCGAAAATGGCAGCCTGTTAACAAATTTTATTGCTGATGAAAAAGTGGCAAGAAGTATGAATAAGTCAGTAAGAAGATCACAAACACCAAAAAAAAGACAAAACAAAAGCACAAAACTAAGCAAACAAAGGAAGAGCTAGAAATTCCCTCCCATTTCACATCAAATTCCATTCTTTTAAGGATGTAAAATGAAAGTCCCAGGCTGCTCTACTGTACGCCATTTCACTTCTAAAATTTTATAAATAATGCTTTCTTTTAGCAAAAAGGGATCATTTTGAACTTCCATAGTCGGCAGTTCTCATAGATAAATATAACTGCATTTGAACTTCCATAATCAACAGTGCTCATACATATACATATATATATTTAAAAGACCCGACTCCTTGCTTTGTACTTTCAGTATACATTGCACATTGCTAGAAGCCATGGCTTCTGCCTTCCGCGCCCTGCGGACACCACCAACACAGTCAATCAGGCTAATCAATCTAAAATCCTTGATTAGAATTAAAACACTCAATGGCAGATGGCACTAGATGCTCCAATGGTTGGAATTCTTCCTTAGTCTAGCTCAGCCTCCCTTGAGATACCCCCCAAGTCGTAAGAGGGATGGACAACCTTCTAAATTGCCAACATGGACACCCTATCCACACTTGACAGAAATTGCAATGGGCAATGTAGGGGTCTCAACTAGCTTCCTTAGCACAGTCTTCAATGTAGGCCCAACAGAAATCCACCTTTGCTTGATGAATAGCATTCTTACATTCCAACTTCACTGGAGCAGCACATCCTTCCTGATTGCTCAAGATTACTAGATGTGATTGCTGCTCCATCCAAGCATCCCCCTCCAGCTGGATGTCCCGACTTGAAAATCATGCCAGAAAATAAATGGGTTATGATTAACACAATTGATTCTCCAAATAACGTCACTAGCAAGGCCTACAAACAGAACCACCTGGCCCACTGTTACAGCATAACGCTGCCATTCAGTGCACAGCACATCGGAATCTCATTCTGGTCCAGCACCTGGTCCACTGGACTATGAAGGCAGTTAGTCTCAAGCTTTTCTTCAGCCTAGAGTGAGATAAACCTGATCGGTCTGTCAATGGGTCAATTAAACATGATAAAACCATAGCCTTGTTTCAAGCTTTTAGTATCAGCAACCAAATCATAATCTTAATTATTCCCATTCAATTTTATTTTCATTTTATTTCTTTATTTATTTATTTTTGGTTAAGTCTCCATCCTGTTCTGAATATCCAAAAACTTATCAATTTTATCCCTCAAAAAAAAAAAAAGATCATCACCTAACAAGCAAAAGAGAGAATCCAATTTATATGATGGAAGAACATTAGCGATAGCTTACAAGAACAACCAAATAAAAAGGAACAAAATAATATTCTATCTCAAGATAACAAATCAAAAAACTGAATGCAATAAAATATCATTACAGACACCTGTTCCCAGAACACGAATAACACAATTAGAAGCTTCTTGAATAGATTTTATAGTTGCTCCCTGTCTCCCAATCAGGCTTGCAGCTTGTGTAGCAGCCACTAAGAGTCGTGTCGAAACTGTACTCGGTGGAGCATTAGCAGCATCACCATCTAAACCATCAACAACCCGTTTGTGAACCCTGAGCAGACCATCCATTGCAGGGGGAACAGAAACATCTGGCTCTTCCTTTGCTGAAACCATCACCTTTAAAAGATAAATAAACAGAGAAATCAGTGCCCAACGTATTAAAAATAGTACATTACCATTGTATAAATTTTATCAAGTTTCTCAAGCAAAGATGATATATGAGCAGAAAGATAGTACACTGATGATATGGAGGCAAAGAAAGCTAAAAGTACAAAATTGAAAAAGATAAAAGAGGAAAAACTTAATACAACAAAGCTAAATCAAACTCCTAAAGCCCAACTATTCCGTATAATAGTTTAATACTAGCCATTAGCAATGACAAGTTATGAAAGAATTACACTAGTGCAGAAGAAAACAACGCCAAATGGCAATTTAGGACACTACAGCATGCAAATAGAAAATCCAGTATCTATGATGGTAGGAAAATGGTCAAAGGAGATTTCAATCCGTCGGCACAGGAGATTTCAAACCACCGCTACCAGGTTAAGAGTAAAATTGAACTTTAGTTCACCAGATGTTTTATGAATTGAGAACCTCCTTTGTTACATGGTATAGGACTTTATTTGGTCTCAATAAGGAAATAAAAAATTCTTTTTCAGTAAGACAACCTTTTAAGCAAAATTTGTAACTAAACTAAATTACGGATAAATACAAAGCATCCCGCAGCGACAACCTTCAGGAACATTCACTAGTGAAAAATGAGTAATGTGAAGTTTCTTAAATTTGAAACTTGACACCACTTCTCAGTTCTTATCTCTCATTTTGCATAGTCTCTTACCTTCAAGAATCAAAACTCCAAACAAATCCAGAAACATCTTTGAAATTCCAATCTTGACAGACAACTAGGACATGTTACCATCAGAAAAGGACTTAAATCTGCAAAAGCACAGTACAGAAAGGAAAGCTGTTCGTTGGATGAAATGGAACAGAAAGGAAAACAGGGAATGCAAAGCTATGAAAGTAATTTGACTGGTCTTTTTGGCTAGAAAATGTGAAAGATATCAATGCCAGTGGGTATGGTTATTGGGGTAGAAAATGCTTGATTTTGTTCAAAGAAAGATATATGTCTTGATTCAGTATCGCTCTTGTTCATGTTTCAGGATTCCAGGGTTTAGAAAGGCCTTTGTGTGAATGCCCAGTCTTGTTGTTTTCTCCCCTTCAACAGCACAATGAGCTTTGTTAATAATCAAGGTGTGATGTATAGTGTTCAATACAGAATATACTGACCAAAAAAAGTTCTTCCAAAAAGGGGTAAAAAAAGATGCGTATTGAGCACAAAGAGTTCAAGGTTTTCTTGTGGGAATTTAAGTGCTTCTGGACTTTGGTTGTGTTTTCATTAAGAACTACATTGTTTTCACAGCTAAACAGGGAGAGGTGTCAAATTGTCCTCCTAAGGATCACCTGAAGATGGCATGGCTAGGAATAGGGAAAGAAATTATCAGAAATATGCCTAGCTATAGCTAAGATGCATTACTTGACTGAAAAAGTACTCATATATTGGGAGCTCCCCCTTCCAACATCTGACTTACATCGAGGTCTTAATCAACTTAAGAAGCACACAGATAATTCGTAGAACTTCATGTTGTTCAAGTACAATTCGGGTTAACGGTCTCAAGTTGAAAAAGAGGTTAGGTGATGCAACCTGGATCACCCTGAAGAAATGGAATTATAAATGTTCAGGCAACATGAAGAAAAAGAAATGGAACTCCAAAATCTCACACACAAATATAAAATTAACTTGTAAAAGATAGGAGAAAGCAGTTATAAATTCAAAACAAACAAAAGATAACCTAGAAAGGTTCTTATTTCTTCTTCTTCTTCTTTTTTTTTTTTTTTTTGAATGGTAACTTTCATTAAAAAGCAAGCAGTAAAAGAGGACTTTACTGATGACAAGCTTACACAAAAGAAGACCAACAGCACAAGACATACAAACATGACCCAAGAGGAAAACACAGCCAGCCTATAAGGCTTGGACTATCAGTGGGCCGCCTCCTTCCAATTTCCGCATAATTTGGTCCAAAGAGAACCCGTGAAAGTGATGGTTCAGCAAGACCCAAGAAGCAACAAGTAAACTTAATTTTTCCCACCAAAGAGCCACCCTTCTCAACCCTCCCTTCAAAAGATCCTTGAATTTCTCTCCGTCCAAATGATCCAACTAACTGCTAAAAAAGATAGATTACTCATCTCCTTCACCCCTAGATGAACCAACTGGAGATTTCCACACTTGATAAAGATCTAATACACAGCTCAGAAAAACCCAACTACACCCAAACCAATCTATCACTAGTCTCCATATAATCTGGGCAAGCTTACAGTTCAAGAGAAGGTGATCCACCGTTTCCTGTGCACTTAAGCACATGGGGCAACCATTAACCACTATCCTACATCTCTACCTTAGATTATCCATATGACACTTTTCCGAAAAGCAGGCCATCAAAAAATTACTACTCTTGGAGGAGCCTTGATTTTCCACAAAGAAGCCACAGAACTCCTTGTTCTACCCCTTCTTGATATAGCTGCAAAGAAAGAAGACACTGACTGAAAAGAAGAATGCTTCCTAGACAAGTAGGAAAATGATGCAAAGTCAAAAGGATCCTCATCGTTGTTTCCCATTCTACTTAAGGTTGGCTAAGTAAAACACAACAGGTCCACCTAATCCTACAATACACAACATATTTTGGTCCAATACATAATCTAAGCCTCCTCCCAAAGAATGAAAAAAAAAAGATGGAAAAGGAAAAAAAATAAATAAGGAAAGAAGAAGAAATAAGATAAGAAAGAGACTGTACTGATGAAACAGCTAAAGAAAGCTCCTTTTAAGCTTAAAGAACGATGTCATTCTTTTCCTTAGACTTCATTGAAAAAATTCCCAACCAGATCAGTTGATACAAGTAGAAAAAATTGGGTCTTCGATCAGATCTTCAACAGATTTGGTTTGGGCCATATGGACTCAGGTCGAATTTGGGTCATCCTCAACCCTACCCCAGTTAACACCCCATGCAATTTGACCAACTCAGCAAGAAACAGGAATTCAAGCAAGGGAATCTTTCTTGCAGTTATATTAGTCTAAGGGCCATTAAATCAGTCTGGTACAGGATTTTTTTTTTTTTTGCTGAAAAAAAAAGCAGAAAAAAAATGAAAAAAAAAAAATGCACTGCCAGTTCAGTCATGGAGATAAGGTATTCTTCCAACATCAGTTTGGTAATTAGAAATAACAAATTTTCATATCTCCCAAAGTTTCTTAAACATCCTTCACTTGGAACTGCAAACACTGCATGAACCGTTATGATCGAAGAGGATGACTGCATCCTGTCATTTCCAGCATCATACCTAACCTTAAGTTAGAGGTAGAGTATGTCAAACAAAAAAAGACCAAGTAACTGCACAGGCATCAAATGAGTGGGTTTCATAAATGAAAACTAGTATCTGATACCACAGTGCAAACTGCAAAGCATGTTTGGAAATGAAAGCAACAAGCACTACTGAGAGATATAGTGGCCATAAAAGGTGCTTCTGTGTAATCTGCTGTGCCAGTAGAGTGCCTTGTGACCCAAACAAACATATCTAAACATCAGTTTTTCTCCCAATGAATTCCTTAAGCTAACTATTTTTTCTATACAGAGAACACTCAGAACAGTAATGATCCAATAAAGAAGGAGCATAAATTCGATACTTAACCTCAATGCGATAAAAGTTTTTTTTAAAGAATTAGAAAAAAAAACCTACTATTGTTGGCAGAAATGCCACCCACATGAATTCCATCTCTACTTATGGCTTCTATCACTTCCATATTATGGAGAAAGTGCAAATAAACGTGGTGGAGTATCTGAAACCCAAAAAAGCTGTTGTCATCATCATCAAAGCCTTATCCCATCCATGTAGGACAACTTTGTAAGCTCTACTTTCAGCACAGCCACATTTGTAACCTTAAGGCTTGGAATCACAAGATTTTCCCATGTCATATTTCCAGTACTCTTATAGAAACTTGCCATTCTCATACCTAATTTGAGATTTAAAAATTTTAAAGAATTATACAGCATAGTTAAATTTAGTTATAATGTTGTTCAAAATTGAAGTATTCTCAAATGGATGTTCTTCTTTTTCTATATATATTTTTTTATCAATATGGTTTTTCTCATTTTATATCCAATAAAATCATTTTTATTAAAGCTAGTATAATGCCTTTCCACATTTTGATGAGTATTACAAAAGATAGCTTCTTTTCTCAGAAGAACTAGCATGTTAAAAAAACACGCACATAATACAAGAAACGACACGCATAACGAGAGTGAAGGATCTCTATTTCTTGAGGCACCTAAAAATATTTTTATGTTTAAATTTTATTTTTTAACACGATTTAGTTTCATGAATTCATTGTACAAATGTTTGGTCTTTCATTTAGTTTGTTAAGAGAGAAGAATTTTATTCTAGGAGTTTGACCAGTTGTCAAGAATATCAGTCAACCGAGTTCTGAATTTACCAGATAAAAAGCAGAGCCTCTTGGCAAAAGTAATGCTCAATAACTGACCACTGCAATCTTGACCTTTGTTCTTCTAATTTGGAGTGACTTTGATGATTGATTTGTATCCTTAGGTTCGCGGAGAGAACCTGCACACATTCATGGTGGTCATTGTGATGAAAGGCATCCTATTTGGTACATTTGATCTTTATCACCAGTTCCTTTTACTGATATTCTTTTCCCTAGTTTCATTATGTATTAATTTCCCTTATCTTTCTCACAGTTGCAGTAGAAACATCCACTTAATCTCGTTTAGCTATAAGACTTTAGAACCTATGTTTTATGCTTCCAGAGTAAGAATTAGAATTATTTGATATAGGATCAGCGCAGGGGGAAGGCGATATTGCTTAAACAAATCTTGAAGGGTTCACAATAACAAGGAACTAACCCAGCAATTAAAAAAGAATGGAGAGGGAAACAGGCGTCAGTAGAATGAATAAAAGCAGGTTTTGTACAAAATGGGCCGTGTATCATCTAAACAGAAGGTCCTATCAGCGTAAAAATCAAAATTAAAACAAAAAAGAAAATGCAGCCGAATTATATATATTCCTAAGAGGGATCCATTTAACAGATACTCTCATGAGAGACAATGACTCTAATACAAAGATGTATTCCTTATTCAAATACAAAAATCATATGGTAATATTATTGACACGAGTACAGTTTAAATATAGTAATACAAGACAGGTCCATGATCTAAAAAGAAAATAAGCAGCTATCTCCAAAGAGACTTACAGCCCTTTCTGGCATGCCTGGATGACCATCAAGAATCTTTATACGAGCTCTTGACTCCTCACACATCTTTTTAATAAACTCTCCTTTGCGGCCAATGATACCACCAACCTTTTGAACAGGCACCAATATGCGGAAAACACTCTCCCCAGGCCATCCAGGCCACCTCTTCTCCACAACTGCCACCCCTGAATCTTCATCACGTCCATGATTTTGAGGATGTGAATTCCCCTCTGCTCCAGTCATATCTGGTTCCCCAAAATCTTCAACAGGTGCAGCCATTTGCACTAAATTAGAGAGAGAAAGAGAGAACTGGTTAGTGACTTTTCAAGATGAAAACATTAACAATCCTATTACTGATGCTGCTGCTATTATTATAAATTAAAAGCCTATTCCAAGCCAATCTGCAAAGTTCTAAGCGTAATCCAAAATAGATGACACATGGGAAGAATAAAAAAAAATGCCACACACAACAATGAGTAGCAAACAACACAAATAGAAACACCTGGAATGAACATTATTCAGGTAGGAAATACAAGTCCTAGATAGCTTGGTTCGAGTCCAGGTAGAACAAGGAGGTATTCTCCGGAAGCACTCAAGAAAAAATAGGTTAGATGAGACAGATTACAAAGGTAGATTATAAGATTCCCAAAAAATAAAAATGAACATTAGTTTTAGAAAAGAAATTCAAACCTAACAACGTCAAAAAATACGTGCTACTGAATTCAGACAATTATAATTAGCTTCAATTACTGGTATGCATTCAGAACATTGGGACTCAAGGAAACCACATTAGGTAAGATATTGGCTTCCTTCAGAGCTAGAAATCATTATCAGCACCAATTCGGCAACATGATTTGGGCGCAGATTTCTAAACTAGCCCATCCCATAAGTTTACACTTTACATACTAAGAACTCAATAAAAAACAGTTATCAAGAGAGAAAAAGGTGAGACCACCAATAGTTTTTCCTTAAACAAAGGTCAACGATAGAAACCAAAAGACAAATTGAGTATTCAAAGGTCAAGGATAGATACTCAAAATGCAATTATTTCAAAGTCTGATATTAAAACATAAGACTGCGTGATCACAATCGAAAACTATCATATTAAAATATCCGCAATGCACTCTAATTAACAAAGTTAATAAAAACCTATCATTGTATTCATTAGAAGCCATACATACACCGAGAAAAATATAAACTACAAAGCAACTGCTAAAACCCCAGAGATTGATTCCAAACAACATTATATATCAGCACATTCTGCCCAAAAATTGAATTCAACTTTCACACTCGAAAAGACGCAGAAACCATTATAAATTCAATGTCAGATTCTTCAATATTTCCGCCCTGATTTGGGGAGATGGCAACAAGATAATATCAAAACAGCATCACATTCAAACACGACAACGCAAAACCTTAAGCAAAAAAATTACATGTCATTGCATCCACTAGAATCCATACAAAGAACCCAAATAAAACAACCAAAAAAGCAGCTGCTAAAACCCTAGACCAAGATTCCAAACAGCAGCCCTTAACCCAACAAAAAACAACAACTGGGAAACATCAGAATTCCCTTCAGAACAAAAAACTAGCACCAAAACCCTAAAATCACAAGACCCAAAGATTTTTTTTTTTTAAAGAAGCACTTGTAGTAGTCAAAACCCACAAATCATTAAGAACAACAACAAAATATGGTTGTGGGAATCAAAAGCAGATGCAGAATATGGGAGGCAAAATCAAAACCCTAGAAACAACACAAAGGGTTAGAGTAAAGGATAGAAAGGAAGATGAAGATATTCAAATGAGAGAGAGAGAGAAAGAGAGAGAGAGAGAGAGAGAGAGGATTATATTTACTTACAGAAGTGTGGAGAAGAAGATGACTCTGCTCTTCTGATTGTTTTTACCTCAGAGAGACAGATAGAGAGAAAATGAGAGAGAGGGAGAGATTAGGGTATACAAAGAGTAGAGGTACTTTTTTCCATGACGTTTTAGGATACTGATTTTGTACAAATTTACGGAAAGGCCATTCCAGCTGTCAGGATGATGAGATAAGCTGATGGATGGGTGCACGTGTGTGCTGCAAACTGTGCTGCTCATGGACCTTCTTAAAGGGCTAGCCTGGCCCAACGTGGTTAACCTAGTAGGGTGAATATTTTGTAGTGGCTCGGCCTAGGGCTTGGCAGGTTGGACATGGCTTCCTCATGTCCTTGGCATTGCCCATCAATTCATGTGACCCACCAACACATATTTAAATAAGAGTTCAGGTGGCCCTTGCAACTTATGAGCAGAATTTGGGTTGATTAATAAATGGGTGTAGGTGGATTCAGCCCGTACATGTCAATGTCACCCATGAGTCATTATGATGATTCTCAACTAAAAACCATACGGCCCGGCAAGGGAAAAGCTACGCAGGTGCCCAAAAGCGGGGCCAACAGTCAAGAAGAGGTGTATATTTCTTTTGTACTTGGATATGAGCCCAAATAGGCCGAGGAGAGCTTGCCATAAGCCCAGTGCAGGCTGAGGAATAATACCATGTTGACACAATTTCAAGCGCTTACATTTTCAATCGTTAATTCATCATCACAAATATCATCAAAGGATGAAGGGCATCATTTTCATCCAAAGAGAAGGTAGCTAGGTTCGAGCCCCAATAAAAATAGAAAGGCCTCATTAGCTAGTGTATTGTAGAAAATATACGTAAGAAAGGAACAACTATAAATTTTACTCACACTTAAATTGTTACCCATGTTTAAATTGCTCAAGTGTTTAGCAAGCCCTAAGTTGGAGGTCCTCACTTTGAAATCATTTACGGTCTTATCCAATACATAGTGTTAATAGGTGGTGTTGTATATCCGGAATTTTACCAATGATAAACCGTAGGGAGTTGCAGGTTCTTCGTCATAAAAGATAAAGGACTGACTATAGGCTTATCAAACCAACCAGGTATTTGGGTGTAGTAGTTACTTAGTTGGTCTAAAATATTTGCATCAATTTATATGAAACAAAAGTTTATGAGACTTGATTGTAATTCATGTGCAAAGTAGTTAATAATTGATGCATTGCCATTACTATGTCTTGCAACCAATGAGACTACATGACTGGAGTGGTGCTCAATGAAATATAAGTTAGAGCAAATTGCAGTGGCGCTCATTCCTCTTGTTGGTTGATTTCCCCTCCTTGTAACTGGAGTTCTAGAGCTTGAAAAGTTCTTCCTTCTGCTCAAGTTGAGATTTGTGGGATTAATTTAACAATTAGAATTTTGACAAATTTGAGGCCCTTGAAAATGTTCCTCTCATGATCACATGACTTCTAGTTATTTGCATGGAGGTACATCTTGAGAGACCTTCTCCAGCATTGTTGTCAAGCTCGCAAGCAGGCGCCATAGGCCAGGTCATTTCATGCGTAGGGACAAATGGTGGTTCTTGAAAATGCCTCATGGGGCTACAGAGGTCGCAAAGTATGAAGCCTAAGAAAATTTAAATCTATTCAAGTAGGCGTGTTAATTTCTAAACCAAGCCCGGCCTTGAAAAGCCCTTAAATGAGAGTTTTTGTTTCTAAGGAAAAGTCCTAAGATTAGGCTTGAACAATTTTCTATTGGTCTTGAAATTTGAGGGTTGGGCTTAGACTGTGTTAGCCCGGCCCTAGCCCTCTAACTTTTCTTTATTTTATATAACGTATATTTATATATGTAAATATATATTAAAATGCTCTTATAACAATCACTTAACAAGAATAAAATAGGGATTAGGAGGCTTTGTAAAAGATAGGAGAGCTACAGGCCACATTGTTATTGCCAGGGAAATGCTCCATGTTATGAAAAGAAAAAACTGAAAAACACTACTAATGGCAGTCAAACTCGACATTGAAAAAGCATATGATTCCCTATCATAGTCATTCCTCAGAGCTTGTCTCTCCAAGTATGGCTTCAATAATTCATTCATCCATAAGGTAATGGAGTGTGTCACAACCGTGAACTATCATATCCTTATTAACAGAACCCCCACCAAAAGCATAACTCCCTGATGAGGACTCAAACAAGGAGATACCTTTCCCCCTATGTATACATCCCGTGTGGGGAAGCACTGAATCAATCTACTCTCTCCCTAGGAACTCAAAGGAAAATCCCACTAACCAGATTCAAGAAGAAACCCAATCCCAATTCTTCAATTTGCTAATGACATGTTCATTTTCTCCAAAATCTCCGATAAATACGTCAACTTCTTCAAAGAAGTTCTCGGGAAATTTTCTATCGAAGGGGCCTAGAGCATAAATCTCCACAAAAGCCAAATATCGTTCTCCAAGAATGTACACTGTAGTATACAAAGATCCTGCACCACAAGCTTGGACATAATTAACTATAACCCAACCTTGGTGTACCATGGATCACTTTTGAACCTCGAGAACTCTAAGGCCAAACTCTGGGAAAATATTATTCCAAAAGTCCAGCATAAAATTTCTAATTGGAGGGGCAGTTGCCTTAGCCCAGCATGACGGACCACTCTACTTAAATCAATATTCTCCACCATCCCTAATTACTGGCTTCCTCATCAACCTCTCATTAAACAAGTCAGCGGTTTCCTTCAATTGAAGATGTCATCTTTCCTTTGGATGGGCAATCATTTGCGCGCTAGACACCTCACACCGATAGCTTGGGATCATCTAACTAAACCACGCCCTACCAGTGGACTAGGGATACGAAATTTGGAAACACACAACTTGGCCTTTACCGGCCAACTCATTTGGTGTTTTCTTACCAGGCCAAACTCATGGCGGGTCCTTCTACTATCCTAAAAACATTTGAAGAACATAGACTTCCGCCCATGCTCATCTAAACAATCAGGTTCCCTAGTATGGAAAAGAATGATAGCTTACGGACACAATATACTCCAAGACCTCTCCTGGTTGGTACGGGATGGATCTTACGTCAGGGTCCTCCACGATAGGCGGATCCCTCTAGGTCGAGCTTTAACGCTGTCCAACACAAACACGAATGTAATCGCTTGTCACATACCCCTTTTGGTAAGCGATCTCCTCCATCCCTCCGATCACAGAGCTTGGGACAGGGACAAAATCCAGATGATCTTTAAACCACATGTAGCCCAAGTCATCCTTTGTCACAACCCGAGCCCCGAAATCGGGGGTTAACGAAAAGTCAAACCAGTGACACACGTACTTCCGTGCACGTGCATCCAAATCCAGTCCAAATATACGCACACAAGGGATTTAACACGTGCGAAGCAAGCGAACGCAGAATCTGTAGATATCATAGCAAGCACAACAAAAGAGAACGAGCGGAAAACCAAAATGCGAAATGGGAAAAAACGTAGATAACACACACAGATATATATCCAAATACAAGGCTGAGTACACACAAAAAAAACATGATGTACAAAAATAATACAGAGTAACAAAGTCCGAAGTACAAAATACAAAATCTCCAAGGAACCAAAACACTGATGATATGCAGGTACGCACTCGGCAGAAGTGATCAAGCCCACTCTGCTATACTGGAGGTTGTCTCTAGGTCCTGTCCTGCAGTCTCTTCGATCGCCGAGGAGGCGGATAAGGGATCTGTACCTGCAACACCACAGACAACTCAATGAATACAACGATCCAGCAATTATAAGTAGCAGGGACGAAACACTCATAGTATCAAAGTGAATAATGACAAAAGATTAAATACAGAGTTTCATATTAGTATGCTAAGCAAATCGTGCATAGAAGTAGGCATGTTAAATGAATCAAAACATAGAAATACTGAACTAAGTGGCTACTACATTAACCATATTCTCTCACATAGAGAGCAGACAGATGAGAACACCACCGACCTGGCCATGGGTACTAGTTGGTCTCGGTTTCCTGGGTTCCGGAGTCCCAAGACAAAGCTACGCTGCAGCGACATAGAGAACAGAGAACTAAGCCAGAAGTAACCCCGTCGGGCATCCTAGGGCTGAGGCTGAGTACAGCCAGACTATTACCAATCAAATCAAATCCACAAAAAGGGAGATTTTCCGCTTTAGACTTACCGACGGCAAAGGCCGGATCTTATCCTCACGTATAAATCTATGGGCAGAGCCACTTGGGAATACCCAGCGAATCAAAGATGTACAAAGCCAGAGGTATCCAAAGCATAGGTTAAAATGAGTCAAAGCACGGCGTAGATCAAAGCATAGTACAGACCGAAGAATAAAATAATTATACAGAACAAAAGCAAAATGATCTCGTCATGCATAAACATAGATCAGCAAAACAGAGAGCAAAACTATAAGCAATATGCAATGCATCTCAGGTTAACACGGAATCAAGGGTAATTACAAGCCAACTCAAATCTAGTTGTTCACTGTCACTAACCGTGCATGATGATGTAGTTTTAAGTTCTTCGATGCACCGTTGCCATCAAAGTGTTGCAATGTAATCCTCACGTGCACCGAGGTCCCTTAAATCAACACCCATGGGGAGGTGCTTAACAGTAAACCAACGCTCATATGAATGAGTCACAGCCTAACATACTATTCATGAGGTCTAAAGAATCCATTGGGCCGATTTATATGAGTAGTTACCTGTATATAAGCCCTACAAGGTCACACAATTAGCCTAAGTTTAATTTCAAGCTTTTTCCAAGTTTACGGTTTAGCAGTGGGTGACCTACGGCTTAGGCGTCAACAGCTTACGGCCTAGCCGTAAGATACACAACGGCTTAGCTGTGGTTTCCTTCAGAACACGGCTAAACTGGTCATCTTTCGCTTCTGATCTGATACCTTTTATGGTTGAGCTACAGTGGAGCCCACGGCTTAGCCGTAACTTCACCGTAAGAGTACTGGAATCAGAAAGTTTCGACTGATCAGAGTGTTAATTCACGGCTGGGTCACGGTTAGCTTACGGCTCAGCCGTATAACAATTTACGGTTCAGCCGTAGCCTAGCCGTAGAACAAAATTCAAAATTCGAGTCTCTAGATTCTGAGCCGTACAATACAGAAAATGAAATCGGGACAGTTACAGAGATTGCAATTCCTTATGCAAAGGAAGCAAAACAAGCTCCAATGATGCCAAAGTGATAGAATTAGGCTGTAGATCATGTCAAACATGTAAGAACAAGAGAATCACAGCAATCAACAATATACCCATATGTGTTATACAGTCATGTACTTATACTTGCCTCAAAGCTTTATTAAACCACTGAAGGCAAGCACCAATCCAACTAAAAACCCAAACAAAGCAAAGCAACAACACATGCAAGTATGAGACACAGCAAGAGAGATGGAAATTCCAAATTGGAGAAGAAGAATTGAAGAACCCACTTACCTCAAAGCATAGACAGAGAGGAGGGAGAGAGAGAACCCAATCAAAATGGATGGAAAACCCAACACCGGCCCAGAGAGGAAGAAAAGTGAAGAGGAGAGACGGAAGACGAAGCTCTCCCTGGGTTTGCATGCACGTTGAAGGAAATGAGCAGGAATGAAGACATCTGGGCTGATGACTCATATATATAGTTTTGGAGTTTTAAACAAAGTCCGATGGTTTAAGCTATTTACGATTCAAGTCACATCAGGGTCCAACTCCTCCAATTAACTCTGAATGGGTCTGAGACAGTTACGGAAAACAACGAGTTCAACAAAATACACGTGCTGACACCAAGATGATGCAAATATGATGCATTCAAAGCAATTGCAAAATTACGAAAAAGGGCTTAGAACCTATTCCATCCCAGGTCAAAGGCTACTCAACTACCTATCCAAGATCAGAAACCAAGCCCAAAAAAAATAAACAACACAAAAACACACTAATGAGCCACTAAACCGGCTCAAAGGGGATCGGAGTGTTACATCCTCTCCCGCTAGGAATCATTTCGTCCTCGGAATGACCACCTACCTGAGCGAATAGTTGGGGATACTGGCATGCTAGCTGCTCCTCTAACTCCCATGTAGCCTCATCTGAACCGTGATGCTCCCACAATACCTTCACCCATTTGATAGTTCTGGTGCGGAGAATCTGTTCTCGTGTACCAACGATGCGAAGCGGACGCTCAACGTAAGTCGCATTAGGCTGAATCTGAATGTCATCATATCGAATCACATGGCTCGGATCTGGCACGTCTTCCGGAGCATCGACACATGGAATACATCGTGGACTCCGGAGAACTCAACTGGAAGCGTGAAACGATAGGCTAAATTCTCGGAGCTAACTTGCCCTTCTGACCAAACCACACAGTGCCTTTCATCGGGGAAACTTTAAGGAACACCCAATCTCCGACTTGGAATGCCAAAGGTCTCCTCCGAGTATCCGCGTAGCTCTTCTGCGTGGACCGAGCAACCTTCAGATTCTCTATCACTTTCTGTACTTTCTCAGTCGTCTCAGCAATGATCGTCAGGCCATGGAAACTCCTCGTTCCTACCTCCTTCCAGCACACTGGAGTCCTGCACTTGCGTCCGTATAGAGCCTCATAGGGAGCCATGCCAATACTCTCATGGAAGCTGTTGTTGTAGGCAAACTCACATAATGCCAAATGCATATCCCATTCCTTCTCAAAGTTCAGCACGTTAGTTCGGAGCATATCCTCCAAAGTCTGAATGGTACGCTCCGAATGTCCATCAGTCTGGGGGTGGTATGCCTACTAAAACTCAACTTCGTGCCCATAGCTTCCTGAAATGCTCTCCAAAATGAGGACACAAAACGACTGTCACAATCAGACACAAGCGATATTGGGGTGCCATGCAATCTGACTATCTCGTCAACAAACTTCCTGGCCAACTCTATGAATGTCATCCCTTTCTTGAACGGAAGGAAATGTGCTGACTTTGTCAATCGGTCCACTATCACCCAGATCGCATTGTTCTTCCTACTGGTCGGCGGAAGTCCTGAGACGAAATCCTTGGTAATGTACTCCCACTTCCACTGCGGAATGTGTAATGGATGCAATGATCCTGGAGGTCGCTGATGATCAGCTTTTACCCTCTGACAGGTCAAACATCATGCCACGAACCCTGCGATCTCCCGCTTCATATTGTTCCACCAAAACCTATCCTTCAAGTTCCGGTACATCTTAGTACTCCTTAGGTGCATCGTATAACAGGCATGGTGCACATCTGTCATCAACTTTTCCTTCAGCTCATCTACAACGGGAACACACAATCTACCCCTGAAGTACAAAACTCCGTCTGCCAGACTAAAATCAGGTCGATCTGTAATCCGATCTCTGAAGGTCACCAGAAGGGGATCCTCAAACTGGCGGTCCTTGATCTGCTGAGTCACCTCAGACTGAAACACCACGGCAGTAGCTAACGTCACAAACTCATCTACCATCCGAACCTCAACAGGTTGATCACGCACAAGGACATAGAATCCTATCAACACCTGGGGACTCTCTGTTCTCCTGCTGAGTGCATCTGCCACCACATTACCCTTGCCTGGATGATACTTGATCGGGAAGTCGTAGTCTTTGATGAACTCCAACCATCTCCGCTGCCTCATATTCAGGTCATGCTGATTAAACAAGTACTGCAGATTGTGATGATCGGAATGAACCTCGAACTTCACACCGTACAAGTAATGCCACCACAACTTTAGTGCAAACACAATGGCTGCTAACTCCAGGTCATGGGTGGCATAGTTCTTCTTGTGCTCTTTCAGCTGTCTGGATCCATGGCAATCACTCTCTGATTCTGCATCAGTACACAACCTAATCCAACTCGAGAGGCATCTGAATAGATCACAAATCCCTCGCTACCATTAGGGAGAGTCAACACTGGTGCCATAGTGAACTTTTCTTTCAACATCTGGAAACTATGCTCACACTTCTCTGTCCACTCATACGGAACCTTCTTCCGAGTCAACTGAGTCAGCGGGGCTGATGTCACGACCCGAGCCCAGAAATCGGGGGTTAGCGAAAAGCTAAACCGGTGACACACGTACTCCCGTGCACGTGCATCCAAACCAGTCCAGATGCACGCACACAAGGGATCTAACACGTGCGAACTAAGCGTACGCGGAAGCTGTACATATCATAGCAAGCAACAAAGGAAAATAGCGGAAGCCAAAACAAATGCAGAACGGAAAGGACAAAGATAAATACAATGCTGGAAAACCAAATACAAGTCTGAGTACACGGCAAAATACAGATGTACAAATATACAGAGTACAAAGTCCAAAGTCCAAAGTACCAAAATACAAAATCTCAAAAAAAACCAAAACTCAAAACAGAAGGCCACTGATATGCATGCACGCACTCGGCAGAGGTGATCAGGCCCACTCTGCCAAACCGGAGGGTGCCTCTACACTCAGCCCTGCAGCCTCCTCGACCGCCGGGGAGCTGGGCAAGGGATCTGTGCCTGCAACACCACAGACAACACAAATGAATACAACGATCCAGCAAATATAAGTAACAGGGATGGAACACTCATAGTATCAAATGGAATAAGGACAGAATAGTAATCTCAGAGTTTCATCTTAGTATGCTAAGCAAATCGTGCGTAGAAGTAAAGCATGATAATTGAATCAAAGCAGAGAAATACTGAACTAAGTGGCTACTACGTTAACCATATTCTCTCCAATAGAGAGCAGAGCAGAGCAGATGAGAACACCACTGACCGGGCCAAGGGTACAAGTGGGTCTCGGTTTCCTGGGTTCCGGGGTCCCAAGACAAAGCGACACTGCAGTTACAGAGATACAGAGATCTAAGCCAAAGGTAATCCCGTCGGGCATCCTAGGGCTGAGGCTGTCACAACCCGAGCCCAGGGTTCGGGGGTTAGCAAAAGCCAAACCTAATGACACACGTACTCCCGTGCATGCACACGTAGACCGAGTCTAAATGCACACGCACAAGGGAACAAGCACACGTGCCAAGCAAGTATGCGGAAGCTGTAAATATCAGAAACATAAACAACTAATAGCACAAGAAGAGGATACAAGGAAAGGACTGACATAATTACATATGAACGTTTACAAAAGAACAAAAGGATAAATACAATAGTGACATGTCATGACAAGTCTGAAAATCCCCAAAACATGACTCCAACATGATGCATGCCATGAACGCGCTCCCGTGGAGTGATCACATCCACTCCTCTAGGCCTGATGGGGCCCCGGGGGTCTCATCTGAAGCCTGGCCGACCGGCGAGGGTTCGGCAGGGGGATCTGGGCCTGCAACACCAAAAACATCTGTGAATACGAAGATTCAGCAAAGTATAAACCATAGCAAGTTAACACACGCTGTGTCTAATAGAATAAAGAACATCATGTTATTAAAGAAAGCATTTTCGTATACTAGGCTATCATGCAAGAAAGAAAGATGCTGTGTGAATCAAGGATAACATGCTGTGTACATGACTAGTGGCTACTACATTACCATATGCTCCCAAAAGAGGGATCTTATAACATGCAAAGAACACCATTGTCCGGGCCAGGGTACAATGGGTCTCGGTTTCCTGGGGTCCGGTTCCCCAAGACAAAATCCATACTGCAGCAGGTCCTTATAACTGTACCAAATTCACCCCGTCGGGATCCTAAGGCTGAGGCTAAGTAGAGCCTGACCATACAAAGTCAATCAAGAAAACCTGAGTAGATCGTGATCATATATCAAGCGTGCATGTCTGGAAGTGAACATGTCATACATGTATACTCAGGGTAAATAATCGAAATGTGGAAGTAAGGTAACGGGATACAAGTAATCATGTCAGAGTGTGAGATCAATGATCGAATGCAATATGGTATGCAGCAAATCATGCGAAATCGAATCATCTTAAGTTACAAACCAATTCTAATCTAATTATCCGGTGTTTCTAACCGTGCATGATGATGTAGTTTTAAGTTATTCGATACACCGTTGTCTAGTGTTGCCTTGAATCGGGCGGTGCACGAAGTCCCTTAAACCAACACCCATGGGGAGGTGCTTAACATCCGGATAACGAACATGAATGATTCGCAGCCCTCGAGATCATTCACGCGTAGTATCACATTCCATTGGGCAAGTCTAGGTGCTCTACATTCTATCATGAAGGTCATATAGGTCTTATCTTTACACCTAGCCTTATTCTTCATGTGTGGTTACGGCTTAGCCGTGTGTGTGCTACGGCTTAGCCGTGTGTGGTCTACGGCTTAGCCGTGGCTGAACCGTAGAAGGTCTGTCAGTAGCTGACTCTCAGTTATTCCAGAAATGCATCCTGTATTGTTCTACGGCTGGGCCACGGCTGAGCTACGGCTTAGCCGTAGGGCATTCCACGGCTTAGCCGTGCCCTAGCCGTAGAGGAAAACTGGGTTTTTCTCCTCTCTGGATTGTGAGCCGTAGGTGTTATACGGCTTAGCCGTACCTGCACGAATTCAGAAATCTGAAACCTGTACAGAATGTCTGGAAATGCATCAGAAATGCAATCCATCAATGGGAATACACAAGTACTGAACCAATAAGTATCAAATGGGCTGTAAACACATGTTTTCCACACACATCAATGTGAGCTAGCCAAAATCAAAGCATACCAACATGGGTTCTCAATGTTATGGTTATACTTGCCTCAAATTTGGAAATCAATTGCACAAATGGAGCCCTTGGATCCCAACACAACCTAACACACAAACAAAACCACATGTATGCATGAGGGATGGAGAGAAATCAAAACACAGACACACCAAGCACGATGGAGACAAGAGGGAGAAGAGATGAAGAAAGGAGATGAGAGAATGGAAAGGTTTCCAACTCACCTTTCATGCAAGAACCTCACAATAGAGCTTGATCGATGGAGGTTGGAGAAGAGAATGCAAGGAAGCAAGGGAGTCTCCACGTGCACAGTGAGGGGAAAGAGAGAAAACGAGAGAGAGAGAACGAGAGTGTTGGTGAATTGGGTGAGATATATAAGCTCATTAGGTGGTCAAATTGCAATGAAGTCCAAGCTAGAATACAAATTTCAGTTTGAGTCAAACTCAGGTCCAATCGAATCACACGACCTCGGTTGCAATTGACGTAGTTACGAAAGTTAACGAGCTCAACGAAAGACACGTGTTGACACCAAGATGATGCAAAACTGACCATGTCGAAGAAAAGCTAAAATTACGAAAAAGGGCTTGATCTACTTAATCCAGGTCAAACTCAACCCAACTACCTATCCATGACCCGTAACGAAAATCAAAACCCAAACAAAACACGATTAACAACGAAAACAAGATTAACTAACCCCTAAACGAGGTCAAGCTGGGTCGGAGTGTTACATCCTCCCCTACTTGAGAATCATTCCGTCCTCGGAATGCACACTAACTCACTCATACCTGGAAAAACAAATCGGGGTACTGACGTGCCATCTGCTCTTCTAACTCCCACGTAGCCTCATCGGGACTGTGATGCTCCCAAAGCACTTTGACCCATCGAATCGTCCTGGTGCGGAGTATCTGCTCTCGGGTCCCCACGATACGGAGCGGTCGCTCAACGTATGCAGCACTCGGTTGAATCTGAACCTCGTCGTAACGAATGACATGGGAGGGATCGTGAACGTATCTCCGAAGCATCGAAACGTGGAAAACGTTGTGCACTCCTGAAAACATCTCGGGAAGCTCTAATCGATAAGCCAAATCACCAATCCGACTCTTGATCTCGAACGGTCCGACATAGCGTGGAGCTAACTTGCCTTTCTGGCCGAAACGGATCGTACCCTTCATCGGTGAGACCTTCAGAAAAACCCACTCGCCAACCTGAAACTCTAAGGGTCGTCTGCGGGTGTCTGCATAACTCTTCTGTCTCGACCGAGCAACCTTCAAGTTCTCAATAGCTTTCTGTACCTTCTCCGTAGTCTCGGCAATGATCGTCGGTCCGTGAAAACTTCGAGTTCCAACTTCTTCCCAACATACCGGGCTTCTACACTTCTTCCCGTACAGTGCTTCATATGGTGCCATCCCAATGCTCTCGTGGAAACTGTTGTTGTAGGCGAACTCGCACAACGATAGATGAAGATCCCATTCTTTCTCGTAGCTCAACACACTGGCTCGCAACATATCCTCCAAAGTCTGAATCGTCCGCTCTGATTGTCCATCCGTCTGTGGGTGGTATGCCGTGCTGAAACTCAACTTCGTACCCAAAGCCTCTTGGAATGCTCTCCAGAAAGACGAAACAAAACGGCTGTCACGATCGGATACAATCGACACGGGGGTACCATGGAGCCTGACGATCTCATCCACGAACTTCCTAGCCATCTCTGAAAATGTCATACCCTTCCGGAAAGGAATGAAATGGGCTGACTTCGTCAATCGATCTACAATCACCCAAATGGCGTTGTTCTTCCTGCTCGTCGGTGGTAACCCTGAAACGAAGTCCATGGTGATGTGTTCCCACTTCCACTGCGGTATATGCAAAGGATGCAACGAGCCTGGCGGTCTCTGATGATCTGCCTTCACCTTCTGGCATGTCAAACAGCGAGCAACAAAGCCTGCTACTTCTCTCTTCATGTTGTTCCACCAGAAGCGATCCTTGAGATTCCGAAACATCTTCGTGCTGCCTGGGTGCATCGCGTAGCGAGCGTAATGCGCTTCGTTCATCAGCTTCTCCTTGAACTCATCAACTGCTGGCACGCACAACCTACTCCGAAAGTAGAGTATACCATCCTCGAGTCTGAAATCGGGTCTGTCTCCAATGTGGTCTCGAATGCGCTTCAAAGTTAGATCTTCAAACTGCCTGTCCTTAATCTGCTGAATCAACTCAGGCTGAAACACTAGCGTACTAGCCAACATCACGCACTTATCCACTAGTTTAACCTCAACAGGGAGACCACGAAACTCTAAGAGGAAACTGCTCAAGAGCTGCACTGACTCTGCTTTCCTGCTGAGCGCATCTGCCACCACATTCCCCTTGCCTGGCTGATATTTGATCGGAAAATCATAATCCTTAATAAGCTCAAGCCATCTCCGCTGTCTCATGTTCAGCTCCTGCTGTGTGAATAAATACTGTAAACTGTGGTGGTCAGAACGAACCTCAAACTGCACACCATATAGATAATGTCTCCACAGCTTCAACGCAAACACGATGGCTGCCAATTCTAAATCATGGGTGGCGTAATTCTTCTCATGATCTCGCAACTGTCTCGATCCATAAGCAATCACCTTCCCATGCTGCATCAACACACAACCTAGACCAACTCGAGAAGCGTCTGAATAAACCACGAATCCTTCACTACCATCTGGCAAGGCTAACACTGGGACTGTAGTCAACTTCTCTTTCAAAATCCTGAAACGGGCTTCACACTCCTCAGTCCAATCAAAGGGTACATTCTTCCTGGTCAAATTCGTCAATGGAGAAGAGATCTTAGCAAAGTCCTGGACAAATCGACGGTAATAACCTGCTAGACCAAGGAAACTGCGAACCTCTGTCACTGTCTTGGGGCTAGGCCAATTCACTACTGCCTCCACTTTAGATGGATCAACTGCCAATCCCTCTCGTGAAATGATATGACCTAAAAATGCCACCTGTTCAAGCCAAAAATCACACTTCGACAACTTAGCAAACAATCGATGTTCTCTCAACAACGACAAGGCTTTTCTCAAATGCTCTCTATGCTCCTCTGCTGACTTAGAATATATCAAGATATCATCAATAAACACAACTACGAATTGGTCCAAGAAAGGAGCAAAAATCTGATTCATCAATGCCATAAAAGCTGCAGGTGCGTTGGTTAGTCCAAAAGGCATCACGAGGAATTCATAATGTCCATAACGAGTCCTGAAGGCAGTCTTAGGAATGTCATCTTCTTTGACTCTCAACTGGTGATATCCAGATCTCAAATCAATCTTCGAAAAATGGGCTGCGCCCTGAAGTTGGTCAAACAACTCATCAATCCTGGGTAGGGGGTACTTGTTCTTGATCGTCACTTTGTTCAGCTGGCGGTAGTCTATGCACATCCGAAAAGTACCATCCTTCTTCTTGACAAACAAGACTGGTGCTCCCCAAGGTGAAACGCTCGGGCGAATGAAACTCTTATCCAAAAGCTCCTGTAGTTGCTTCTTCAATTCTGACAACTCTGCTGGGGCCATGCGATACGGAGCCTTGCTGATCGGTGCCGTGCCGGGAACAAGCTCAATGGCGAACTCCACATCTCGAACCGGGGGTAAGTCTGGCACATCGTCTGGAAAGACATCTGGAAAGTCACAGACCACCTGGATCTCACCTAGCTGCTTCGGCTCCTTCTTCGCTGAGATAAAGGCAATGAAGCCTTCACACCCTCGGCGGAGCAAGCGATCTGCCTTACACGCCGAAATCACACGTCTGGGGCATCTCTGCTGACTGCCCTCGAAACGGAAGCCCTTGCCTAAATCGAAGAAGATCGTCCTGTTGTAACAGTTAACACAGGCACGATATCGAGCGAGCCAATCCATACCAAGGATCACGTCGAAGTCCAGCATCGACAACAGGATCAAATCAACAGGTAACTGATGACCTGCAATCTGCACGTCGCAATGGGGGTAGTACATACTACACTCCACTCGCTTGCCAACTGGGGTGGATACAACCAACACATATGGCAACGGCTCAGACGGCTGAGGTAACCGCTCGGCAAAATGAGGTGCTACATAAGATCGTGTAGACCCCGAATCGAACAAAGCTAATGCCTCGACGCGCGAAATCAAAACAGTACCTTCAACCACCTGTGGATCCTCGGCACTCTCGTGAGTAGCAGCGTAAGCACGGGCTGTCTGGCGAGGCTGTCTCGAACCTGGACGAGCTGACTGTGGCTTGCTCGGAGCTGTAGGTGCACTGGGTCTGCTAGGAACTGCACCGGAAGTAGGACCAGATGGAGCTGCACCGGAGGCTCTCTGTCGAGGACAATTGGCGATCATATGCTCCCTCGAACCACAAATAAAACAAGCACCGGCCTTCCTCCAACAAGCTTCGGTCGTGTGGCTCTTGCCGCAATATCCACACGTCACTCCAGAAGAACTAGAAGTACTCTGCTGGCCTTTGGTCTTCTTCTGTACTTGTCCTCGTGCACTGAAAGGCGGCTGTCGCTTGGGTTCAACGGCTCTAGCAGCTTGGTGGATGGCCTCAGCAGAATAGGCCCTGTCCACTGCATCGTCAAACGTAGCGGGACGCTGAAACGCTGTCACGTGGTGCATGTACCGGGGATGCAAACCTTCCACAAACCGGTTCACCTTCCTTTCTTCGGTACTGATCATGTCCGGAGCAAAAAGCGACAACTGCATAAACTTGTTCACGTACTCTGCTACGGTCATCTGCTGCTGACGGAGGGCCAAGAACTCAACCTCCTTGGCTCGAAACACATGAGCCGGGATGAACTTCCTCCTGAACTGTTGCTTGAACATCTCCCACACTGTCGCGCTAGGAATGTCTCTGTACGAATCTTTCACGCTCTTCCACCAAGTCTTTGCGACATCTCTGAACATAGAAGTTGCTAGTCCGACCTTCTGTCGGTTCGTACACACGACAGTCTCAAACACATCCTCCGTCTGTTCCAACCATTGTTCTGCCTTCAATGGTTCTTCTGTCCCATAGAACTCAATAGCTCCTCGTTTGCGAAATTTACCATAGAGGGCATTCGGGTCACTCTCTCGAGGCTGTAAGATCACCTGCTGGTCCACGTGCGACTGAACTGGGGCTTGGCTTTGTCGGTCTAACATAGTGGTCACTTGGGCTTGCAAGTTCTGCATTGCTTGTGATTGTGCCTGAAGGGACTGCAATAGCATGAGAATACGTTCATCTGTATTCGGTGTCTGCGGTGACGGGGCAGATCCGCTCTCGTTATTGCCGGCATTCTGCTGAGAACCAGAACCTGATGCCATCCTGTAAAATGGAACGAGTCAGACACAAACACAACACAAGAGCGCCCAACAAACCCCAAAGTCTAGAAAGAACACAAAGAAATAATCGTATCCTCACCACGATCCTACATGCCTACATGCTTATCATCTAGAACAAGGAATGAGCAAGGAATGCTCTGATACCATACAATACGTATGTCACAACCCGAGCCCAGGGTTCGGGGGTTAGCAAAAGCCAAACCTAATGACACACGTACTCCCGTGCATGCACACGTAGACCGAGTCTAAATGCACACGCACAAGGGAACAAGCACACGTGCCAAGCAAGTATGCGGAAGCTGTAAATATCAGAAACATAAACAACTAATAGCACAAGAAGAGGATACAAGGAAAGGACTGACATAATTACATATGAACGTTTACAAAAGAACAAAAGGATAAATACAATAGTGACATGTCATGACAAGTCTGAAAATCCCCAAAACATGACTCCAACATGATGCATGCCATGAACGCGCTCCCGTGGAGTGATCACATCCACTCCTCTAGGCCTGATGGGGCCCCGGGGGTCTCATCTGAAGCCTGGCCGACCGGCGAGGGTTCGGCAGGGGGATCTGGGCCTGCAACACCAAAAACATCTGTGAATACGAAGATTCAGCAAAGTATAAACCATAGCAAGTTAACACACGCTGTGTCTAATAGAATAAAGAACATCATGTTATTAAAGAAAGCATTTTCGTATACTAGGCTATCATGCAAGAAAGAAAGATGCTGTGTGAATCAAGGATAACATGCTGTGTACATGACTAGTGGCTACTACATTACCATATGCTCCCAAAAGAGGGATCTTATAACATGCAAAGAACACCATTGTCCGGGCCAGGGTACAATGGGTCTCGGTTTCCTGGGGTCCGGTTCCCCAAGACAAAATCCATACTGCAGCAGGTCCTTATAACTGTACCAAATTCACCCCGTCGGGATCCTAAGGCTGAGGCTAAGTAGAGCCTGACCATACAAAGTCAATCAAGAAAACCTGAGTAGATCGTGATCATATATCAAGCGTGCATGTCTGGAAGTGAACATGTCATACATGTATACTCAGGGTAAATAATCGAAATGTGGAAGTAAGGTAACGGGATACAAGTAATCATGTCAGAGTGTGAGATCAATGATCGAATGCAATATGGTATGCAGCAAATCATGCGAAATCGAATCATCTTAAGTTACAAACCAATTCTAATCTAATTATCCGGTGTTTCTAACCGTGCATGATGATGTAGTTTTAAGTTATTCGATACACCGTTGTCTAGTGTTGCCTTGAATCGGGCGGTGCACGAAGTCCCTTAAACCAACACCCATGGGGAGGTGCTTAACATCCGGATAACGAACATGAATGATTCGCAGCCCTCGAGATCATTCACACGTAGTATCACATTCCATTGGGCAAGTCTAGGTGCTCTACATTCTATCATGAAGGTCATATAGGTCTTATCTTTACACCTAGCCTTATTCTTCATGTGTGGTTACGGCTTAGCCGTGTGTGTGCTACGGCTTAGCCGTGTGTGGTCTACGGCTTAGCCGTGGCTGAACCGTAGAAGGTCTGTCAGTAGCTGACTCTCAGTTATTCCAGAAATGCACCCTGTATTGTTCTACGGCTGGGCCACGGCTGAGCTACGGCTTAGCCGTAGGGCATTCCACGGCTTAGCCGTGCCCTAGCCGTAGAGGAAAACTGGGTTTTTCTCCTCTCTGGATTGTGAGCCGTAGGTGTTATACGGCTTAGCCGTACCTGCACGAATTCAGAAATCTGAAACCTGTACAGAATGTCTGGAAATGCATCAGAAATGCAATCCATCAATGGGAATACACAAGTACTGAACCAATAAGTATCAAATGGGCTGTAAACACATGTTTTCCACACACATCAATGTGAGCTAGCCAAAATCAAAGCATACCAACATGGGTTCTCAATGTTATGGTTATACTTGCCTCAAATTTGGAAATCAATTGCACAAATGGAGCCCTTGGATCCCAACACAACCTAACACACAAACAAAACCACATGTATGCATGAGGGATGGAGAGAAATCAAAACACAGACACACCAAGCACGATGGAGACAAGAGGGAGAAGAGATGAAGAAAGGAGATGAGAGAATGGAAAGGTTTCCAACTCACCTTTCATGCAAGAACCTCACAGTAGAGCTTGATCGATGGAGGTTGGAGAAGAGAATGCAAGGAAGCAAGGGAGTCTCCACGTGCACAGTGAGGGGAAAGAGAGAAAACGAGAGAGAGAGAACGAGAGTGTTGGTGAATTGGGTGAGATATATAAGCTCATTAGGTGGTCAAATTGCAATGAAGTCCAAGCTAGAATACAAATTTCAGTTTGAGTCAAACTCAGGTCCAATCGAATCACACGACCTCGGTTGCAATTGACGTAGTTACGAAAGTTAACGAGCTCAACGAAAGACACGTGTTGACACCAAGATGATGCAAAACTGACCATGTCGAAGAAAAGCTAAAATTACGAAAAAGGGCTTGATCTACTTAATCCAGGTCAAACTCAACCCAACTACCTATCCATGACCCGTAACGAAAATCAAAACCCAAACAAAACACGATTAACAACGAAAACAAGATTAACTAACCCCTAAACGAGGTCAAGCTGGGTCGGAGTGTTACAGAGGCTGAGTAGAGCCAGACTAATACCAATCAAATCAAATCCATAGAAAGGGAGATTATCCGCTTTGGACTCACCGATGACAAAGACCGGATCTTATTCTCACGTATTAACCTCTGGGCAGAGCCACCAGGGAATACCCAAAATCAGAGATAGACAAAGCCAACAAAGCATATATATTAAGCCAAAGCACAGCATAGATCAAAGCTTAGTACAGAACGAAGAATAAAACAGATATACAGAACAAAAGCAAAATGACTGCGGAATGCATATACATAGATTGGCAGAACAGAGGGCAAAACTATAAACAATATGCAATGCATCTCAGATTAATACGGAGTCAAGGTTCATTACAAGCCAGCCCTAGTATAGTTATTCACTGTCACTAACCGTGCATGTTGATGTAGTTTTAAGTTAGTCAATGCACCGTTGTCATCAAAGTGTTGCAATGTAATCTTTGCGTGCACCGACGTCCCTTAAACCAACACCCATGGGGAGGTGCTTAACAGTGATCAACGCTCACATGAATAAATCATAGCCTAACAGACTATTCATGCGATCCAAGGAATCCATTGGGCCGGTTTACCTGGGTGGTTAACCTGTATTTGAGCCCTACAAGTCTCACCATTATCCTAAGTTATATTTCAGAATTGCCATGCCTAACGGTTTAGCCATGAGGGACCTATGGTTAAGCCGAAGACATCTTACTCGCTCGTCGTAATATGCACTACGGCTTCCCCGTGGTTCCATTGGAAACACAGCTAAACTAGTCATCTTTCACCTCTGATCTGATGCCTTTTTCGGCTGGGCTACAGTCAGTATACGGCTTAGTCGTAGACCAATCCACGGCTTAGCCGTAGCCACACCGTAGGAGTACTGTATTGGAAAAGTTTCGACTGATCAGAGATTTAATTCACGGCTGGGTTACGGTTGGGTCACGGCTAACTTACGGCTCAGCCGTAGGACAATTTACGGCTCAGCCGTAGCCTAGCCGTAGAACAAAATCAAAATTTCAAGTTTCTGGAACATGAGCCGTAGAAAGTTACGGCTTAGCCGTACAATACAGAACACGAATTCGGGATAGTTACAGAAACTGAATTTCGGTACAGAAGCTTAACAAAACAAGCTACAGAGGTTCCAAATTCACCAAAATTGGCTGTAAAACATTCTATACAAAGAATAAGAATGAATCAAAGCAATCAAACAAAACACCCATATGTGTTATCAAAGCCTATACTTATACTTGCCTCAAACTCTGTCAATCCACCGAATCAAGCTCCAAATCAACTAAAATCAAGACAAATCAAAGAAATAAACCATGCATGAGATGTAGACACAGCAACAGAGAATGAGAGATACAATTGGAGAAGAAGAAGAAAGAGATTTAGAGAGAACCCACTTACCCAAAGCAAGGATAGAGAAAAAGGGGAAAGAACCCAATCGAAATGGGAATCCAATCATCAACCGAGCAAGAGAAGAGGAGTAAGGAGAAGAGAAGAGAAGAAACGAGGCTGAAGACGTGGAGCTCTCTAACGCCTGTTGCATGCAACGTTGAAGGAAATTCACAGGAGTGAGGACATCTGTAAGCTGACTCCCTAAATAGGTTTTGGAGTTTAAGTCAAAGTCCGGTAAGTTTCGGTTATTTACAAATCGAGTCACACGGGGGTCCAACTTCTCCAATTGACTCTAAATGAGTCTAACACAGTTACAGCAATTGACGAGCTCAATAAAATACACGTGCTGACACCAAGATGATGCAAAGATGATGCAAGCAAAGCAAAAGCAAAATTACGAAAAAGGGCTTAGAACTACCTATTCCAGGTCAAAGGTTACTCAACTACCTATCCAAGGCCCAAAACCAAGTCCAAAAGAATAACACAACAGAAACACACACTAATGAGCCACTAATCCGGCTCAAAGGGGATCGGAGTGTTACAGCTGAAATCTTCACGAAGTCCTGCATGAATCTGCGGTAATATTCCGCCAACCCCAGAAAACTCCGAATCTCTGTCACTGATCTGGGACGGGGCCAATGGACTACTGCCTCCACCTTAGCCAGATCCACCATCAATCCATCTCGAGAAATCACATGACCCAGAAATACAACTTGCTCTAACCAGAAATCACACTTGGACAGCTTAGCATCTAACTGGTGGTCTCTAAGCAACTGCAATGCCTTCCGCGGATCGTCTGTATGCTCCCCAACAGTTTTCAAATAGACCAATATATCATCTATAAATACCACAATAAACTGGTCCAAATAGGAAGCAAACACCCTATTCATCGCTGCCATAAAAGCTGCGGGTGCATTCGTCAAACCAAAAGGCATGACAAGGAACTCGTAGTGTCCATACCGAGTCCTGAAAGTTGTCTTAGGAATGTCCTCATCCTTCACCTTGAGCTGGTGATACCCTGACCTCAAGTCGATCTTTGAAAAGTAAGCTGCACCCTGAAGCTGATCGAACAACTCATCAATCCTAGGCAATGGATATTTGTTCTTGATGGTCACTTTGTTCAAATGCCTGTAGTCAATGCATATCCGGAAACTGCCATCATTCTTCTTTACGAACAATACAAGAGCTCCCCAAGGTGAAACACTTGGGCGTATGAACCCTTTATCCAACAGATCCTACAACTGTTTCTTCAATTCCGACAACTCTGCAGGTGCCATACGATACGGAGCTCTACTGATGGGTGCTGTACCTGGTATCAAATCAATCGAGAACTCTACCTCTCGAACCGGTGGCAACTCGGGCACATCCTTTGGAAAGACATCCGGAAACTCACTGACTACTGGAATCTCACTGAGCTGTCGCTGATCCTTCTTCTCTGAAATGAATGCAAGAAATCCCTCACATCCCCTACGAAGCATCCTGTCTGCCTTACAAGCAGATATCACGCGTCTCGAGCACTTCGTTTGGCTGCCTTCAAATCGGAATCCGCTACCCAGACCAAAGTAGATAGCCTTGCTGTAACAATTGATACAAGCATGATACCTCGCAAGCCAATCCATACCCAGAATCACATCAAAATCCAGTGTCATGAGCAACACGAGGTCTACAAGGAGCTGATGACCAGCTATCTGCACATCGCACTGAGGGTAGAAAACACTACACTCTACCCACTTACCAACCGGAGTGGATACTATCAACAAGTACTGGAGCGGTATGGGTCGCTGTCATAGTTGCACAGCAAAATGAGGTGCTACGAACGAACGCGTAGACCCTGAGTCAAACAAGGCTAAAGCTTAAGCATCAGAAATTAAAATCGTACCTTCCACGACCGTAGCCTCCTCCGCGCCCTCATGCGTCCCAGCATAAGCTCGAGCTGTCTGGCGGTTCTGCCTCTGGGCTGGGCGAGCTGAAACTTATCCTGCGCTGTAGATCCTGCGAACTTCATTTGTGGAGATGATTGAAAATTCGGGCACTGGGCCCACTTGTGCTTCGTGGAGCCACAACCGAAGCAGGCCCCACTGTTCCTCCAACATCTCTCTGTCGGATGATCTTTCCCACAGTAACCATAAACCACCTGAGCACTGCTCGAACTGCCCGGCTTGCCTTTGAACTTCTTTTGGAACTGACCATTGCCACTAGAACATGCCGCCCTCTTATACTCAGTTCGCTCCTCCTCCATTATGGCCTTTGCATCATATGCCCGGTCAATAGCGTCATCTAGGGTAGCCGGCCACATACATGCAACCACGTGACGCTTATACTTCGGGTTTAGGCCGTTGACGAAGCGAGTCACCTTCTTACTCTAACTGTTCACCATATCCTCTGCGAAGTGAGACAGCTCTGTAAACTTGTGTACATAATCTGCAACCAGTGTCTGTCTCTGTTGAAGGTTGAAGAATTCCACTTCCTTAGCTCGCTGAATATGAAGAGGCATGAACTTTCGACGGAACTGTTGCTTGAAAGTCCTCCAAACTGTGGCATTGGGCATAGTCTGAAACGAACTCTTGACACTCCTCCACCATGTCTTGGCTACACTCTTGAGCATAGAGGCTGTGAGAACTATTTTCTGTTTATTACTGCACACAATCGTATCAAAAAGCTCCTCTGTCTGCTCCAGCCACTGCTCTGCCTGCAATGCATCCTCGGTACCATGGAATTCAGTAGCCCCACGCTTACGGAACTTGTCGAAAAGAGCATTTGGATCCATTTCCTTAGGCTGGAAGATCACTTGCTGTTCTACACGAGGAATTGCTGACGCAGCCGGAGATGCCTGACTTTGCCTTGTCCAATATAGATGCCACCTGAGCCTGCAGAGACTGCATGGATTGCATCATCATCATCATATGCTCCTCACTACTCATGGGTGGGGGTAGCGATCTACTCTCGCCATTGTGGCCCTGCTGATTCTCATCCCTAGACCCTGATCCTGATGCCATGATGCACTGTCCTGCAAAAGGAAAAGGAACGAAATACAAATATAAAACACCCCGAGTTAGTCTACCCCAAAGAATTCACCTATTAGTACAATACATATGTCACAACCCGAGCATCGAAATCGGGGGTTAGCGAAAAGCCAAACCAGTGACACACGTACTCCCGTGCACGTGCATCCAAACCCAGTCCAAATACACGCACACAAGGGATTTAACACGTGCGAAGCAAGCGAACGCAGAATCTGTAGATATCATAGCAAGCACAACAAAAGAGAACGAGCGGAAAACCAAAATGCGAAATGGGAAAAAACGTAGATAACACACACAGATATATATCCAAATACAAGGCTGAGTACACACAAAAAAAAACATGATGTACAAAAATAATACAGAGTAACAAAGTCCGAAGTACAAAATACAAAATCTCCAAGGAACCAAAACACTGATGATATGCAGGTACGCACTCGGCAGAAGTGATCAAGCCCACTCTGCTATACTGGAGGTTGTCTCTAGGTCCTGTCCTGCAGTCTCTTCGATCGCCGAGGAGGCGGATAAGGGATCTGTACCTGCAACACCACAGACAACTCAATGAATACAACGATCCAGCAATTATAAGTAGCAGGGACGAAACACTCATAGTATCAAAGTGAATAATGACAAAAGATTAAATACAGAGTTTCATATTAGTATGCTAAGCAAATCGTGCATAGAAGTAGGCATGTTAAATGAATCAAAACATAGAAATACTGAACTAAGTGGCTACTACATTAACCATATTCTCTCACATAGAGAGCAGACAGATAAGAACACCACCGACCTGGCCATGGGTACTAGTTGGTCTCGGTTTCCTGGGTTCCGGAGTCCCAAGACAAAGCTACGCTGCAGCGACATAGAGAACAGAGAACCAAGCCAGAAGTAACCCCGTCGGGCATCCTAGGGCTGAGGCTGAGTACAGCCAGACTATTACCAATCAAATCAAATCCACAAAAAGGGAGATTTTCCGCTTTAGACTTACCGACGGCAAAGGCCGGATCTTATCCTCACGTATAAATCTATGGGCAGAGCCACTTGGGAATACCCAGCGAATCAAAGATGTACAAAGCCAGAGGTATCCAAAGCATGGGTTAAAATGAGTCAAAGCACGGCGTAGATCAAAGCATAGTACAGACTAAAGAATAAAATAATTATACAGAACAAAAGCAAAATGGTCTCGTCATGCATAAACATAGATCAGCAGAACAGAGAGCAAAACTGTAAGCAATATGCAATGCATCTCAGGTTAACACGGAATCAAGGATAATTACAAGCCAACTCAAATCTAGTTATTCACTGTCACTAACCGTGCATGATGATGTGGTTTTAAATTCTTCGATGCACCGTTGCCATCAAAGTGTTGCAATGTAATCCTCACGTGCACCGAGGTCCCTTAAATCAACACCCATGGGGAGGTGCTTAACAGTAAACCAACGCTCACATGAATGAGTCACAGCCTAACATACTATTCATGCGGTCTAAAGAATCCATTGGGCCAGTTTATATGAGTAGTTACCTGTATATAAGCCCTACAAGGTCACACCATTAGCCTAAGTTTAATTTCAAGCTTTTTCCAGGTCTTACGGTTTAGCCGTGGGTGACCTACGGCTTAGCCGTCAACAGCTTACGGCCTAGCCGTAAGATGCACAACGGCTTAGCTGTGGTTTCCTTCAAAACACGGCTAAACTGGTCATCTTCCACTTCTGATCTGATACCTTTTATGGTTGAGCTACGGTGGAGCCCACGGCTTAGCCGTAACTTCACCGTAAGAGTACTGGAATAAAAAAAGTTTCGACTGATCAGAGTGTTAATTCACGGTTGGGTCACGGTTAGCTTACGGCTCAGCCGTAAAACAATTTACGGTTCAGCCATAGCCTAGCCGTAGAACAAAATTCAAAATTCAAGTCTCTGGATTCTGAGCCGTACAACATTACAGCTTAGCCGTACAATACAGAAAATGAAATCGGGACAGTTACAGAGACTGCAATTCCTTGTGCAAAGGAAGCAAAACAAGCTCTAATGATGCCAAAGTGATAGAATTAGGCTGTAGATCATGTCAAACATGTAAGAACAAGAGAATCACAGCAATCAACAATATACCCATATGTGTTATACAGTCATGTACTTATACTTGCCTCAAAGCTTTATCAAACCACTGAAGGCAAGCTCCAATCCAACTAAAAACCCAAGCAAAGCAAAGCAACAACACATGCAAGTATGAGAACACAGCAAGAGAGATGGAAATTCCAAATTGGAGAAGAAGAATTGAAGAACCCACTTACCTCAAAGCATAGACAGAGAGGAGGGAGAGAGAGAACCCAATCAAAATGGATGGAAAACCCAACACCGGCCCAGAGAGGAAGAAAAGTGAAGAGGAGAGACGGAAGACGAAGCTCTCCCTGGGTTTGCATGCACGTTGAAGGAAATGAGCAGGAATGAAGACATCTGGGCTGATGACTCATATATATAGTTTTGGAGTTTTAAACAAAGTCCGATGGTTTAAGCTATTTACGATTCAAGTCACATCAGGGTCCAACTCCTCCAATTAACTCTGAATGGGTCTGAGACAGTTACGGAAAATAACGAGTTCAACAAAATACACGTGCTGACACCAAGATGATGCAAATATGATGCATTCAAAGTAATTGCAAAATTACGAAAAAGGGCTTAGAACCTATCCCATCCCAGGTCAAAAGCTACTCAACTACCTATCCAAGATCCGAAAACAAGCCCAAAAGAAATAAGCAACACAAAAACACACTAATGAGCCACTAAACCCACTCAAAAGGGATCAGAGTGTTACATCCTTTCAATCCCCATTGGAGGTCAAGACATCCCATGCTGGAAAAATGAAAAGGCCGGCTCTTGCACAATCAGAGCCCTCTACCACTCCCTAACCTAAGGCCCCCATAGGCCCAAACATACCCTAGAACAAAATTTGGATATGCAAAGTCCCTTCTAAAATTAAATTCTTCATGTGGAAACTTCTTCTCAACAAGTTGCAAATTAGACACTTTCTCCACGAACACAACATCCTCTCTTCTGGCCTATGCCATTTGTGCAACCTGGACGATGAGACAGTGGACCATCTATTTAGAACCTGCCCCTTTGCCAACCAAGTCTGGTCTTTTACTGCTGGCATCCAAACGTTCCCTGTCAATCCAATAACACACCTATCTTTTGAGAGCCGGGTCTGGTCATCTACTATGGATGCTAGACAGTTGGGCTTGATCATCACCTAGTACATTTGAAAAAGCTGGAGTCTCTTTATCTTTAGTCACCAACCACTTCACCCAAAACTAGCCCTTCGTAAGAGTCTTACACCATATCACTCGTGGCGGGTAGCTTGGGATCTACGATGTCTAACCCCCTATTGGCTTACCCCCCATTGTTAGGTGGCAACCTTGCCTAGCTGATTGACTCAAAATGAACTTTGATGGCTCCTATAAAAGTGACATTATAGGTATTGGAGTCGTATTCTAAAACCACTTGGGACTTACTCACATGGCATGCACAAGTCAAGTTATCGCTTTTATCCCAATTGAAGCCAAAATGTTAGCCCTTCTAAAAGGCCTAAAACTTTGTAAGGAATTCAGCTTGCACAACATCATAATTGAAGGAGATGCTCAATCACTACTAAAAGACCTCATGTTGGGGGACAACCCTCCCTAGCAGCTTCTGTTGATATGGAAACGGTTACACTTACATCTCAAGGCTATCAGTAGCTGGAAAACTAGTCTCTGTAGATGAGAGGCCAATCAACTTTCTAATGCCCTCTCACATTTTACACCCCCATCTAGGTCTCTTTGGCACTCATGTGTTCTCCTCTCTTGTCTTCATGTCTGTATATAGGATCTTAAAGTTACAAGCTCTACTTTAGCAGGAGCTCAGTCTTCAGACAGGGAGCAAATGGAGAGTTCTTTAGTCACAGGGTGACCTCTACTGCAAAGTCCAGCAACTCCAAATTGATTTTGTCAAGATTTACGTCTTCAGGTTTTTGCTTTCAGCTTAATATACTACATCCTGTTTGGATCTTTGGCTATATCTTTTATGTATTTCTTTTCTATTTGCACTCTACTGTTGTTCTAATGAACTTCCTTTAGCAAAAAGAATAATAATATAATCAAATGGGTATATGCAGGTAATTTCATAACCTCATACCCATTACAAGGAGGCTTGCTATTGGTACTCAAAAAATAACCCTTTCCACTCAGCCAAAAAAAAATTTTTTTTTAAGGGAGGGAGATGAAGAGTGAGAGATAGAAAATAGAGAGGGAGGGAGATGAAGAGAGAAAACAGAGAGAGAGAGAGAGAGAGAGAGAGAGAGAGAGGGGGGGGGGCCGGTGGGAGAGAGGGGTGGAGGCATTGGGGAGTGGGTGGAGGGGATGCTGGGGAGGAGGGAAGTGGAGAGTGAGGAAGGAGGTGGGGGTAGTTTAAGAATTTAAAAAAAAAAAAATTTTGGCAAAGTGGGAAGAGATATTTTTTTAGCGTCAATGGCAAGCCTCCATTACAAAATGCCTTCAAAACCAATACTCCACATACTAGTTCATTTATTATCTATTCAATTATTAAATTACGTATTATATTTATTGAAGAAGCAATAAGTGTTGCATGACTGCTTTATACGCCTTTCTTCTAATTGACTATTCCTTATTAAGGGTTTTTTATATTGTTTTTATACATTCTTGATAATGCAAAAGGAGTTTAACTCCTGTTAATAAGGATACACTCTTTCCTCTCAATACTAACCAATTCATAAATATAGTTTGTATGTGTACGAAACTTCAAGAATATGAGGTGATCTAGACATCCTTTTAATTAGATAATTATAACTCCCAATTTGTTAAAGTCTAAAATAGTTAATAGTTATATCAGTGTTAAATTGACAGTACTGCAAATTCATAAAAAGATAAGTGAATGTAAGTGGTTTATAATTTTCAAGGATAAGACAATGCTGGGTTGATTTGGAACATGGAGATTTTTGTAAAAGTATGAGATAAAATAAACTCTTTAACCATTTTCCTTCATTGAAAATAACAAAAAAAAAAGAAAAAAAAGAAAAATGGTGTCCCCCAGATATCTGACTTCCACCCCCGAGTAACCATGTAAAACATTATTTGGCTTTACATTAGTGGAACTATTCTGACTCCTTCTCCTTGCTAGTAAATGCTTCTTGTGTTCCCCCTGATATTTGGCTTCCACCCCCTGGTAGTCATGTGAAACTGAACTTCGATGGATTCTACAACACATTCTCTCAATCCGCAGGTATTGGTGGGATTATCAGAGGTCCTGCAGGAACCCTTAATATGGCCTTTGCAAGAAAGGTTGCTGCAACCAATTCACTGGAAGTTGAGCTACTTGCACGTTTGGAAGGCTTAGAGATCTGTAAAAAGCTGAATTTTCAGCATCTAATCATAGAAGGGGATTGCGTCACAATCATGGACTCTCTGCAAAAATATGGTCAGCTTTCTTGGACATGCATGGTGAACTGGAAAAAGGTTATTGAAGCATTGACAAGCTTTCAATGGTGGGAGGCTCAATTTTGCAAAAGAATAGCTAACAAAGTTGCTGACCTCCTGGCAAGGATGGATGTCTCAACACCAACATTATTCCCTACGTTTCTTCCTCTTTGAGCCCATGAACAGTACCTCCAAGATCTTCACCTATCAGCAAGCTACTGCAGTCTCTTTCAGTGCTCAACAAATATTGCAATTGCCTCTTCACTCCAGACATCAAATTACATTAATAGAATGGTCAAGCTAACCATTTCGAAATAGGGATCCACCTCACATGTGTCCCCCGTTAACTGTTTTTTGTGATGGGTGTGCCAAACATCTAGGGTCAAGTGTTGTTCTGGTTTCTACATGTAGCCTTGGGTTCCATTTAGGTCCACAGTTGTTCTTGTTATGTTGTTTGGTCTCTATGTATAGGCTTGTCAGGTGTGGTTTGGTTTGGTATTTAGGGGTTTTACTTGGGCTGTAGCCTTTTGGCTCTCAATATAATCACCCTTTTCAGCAGCAAAAAAAAAAAAAAAAAAAACAGCGGTATGTCTAGAACTTAAATATCAAAGATGTATGATTTTATCGAATAAAAGAAAGTTTTTAGAGAGAGCTTCTGTTATTCAGAAAGTTTTCCTAGTGATTCTTTTACAATAGATGTTAAAAAAGATAACACCCAGTTGACACTTGATACTCGACAACAACGCAAAGAAATAATGATTTTCTTGTTTTGAAGCCTTAAGCTTTGTTCCGGTTTGACCCTCGCCCTTGAGGATATGGTAAGGATCTAAGTAGTCTCAAAGCTTTGTCCCACTAGGGCCTGACCTCGCATATATAGAGGTTAGGATAGGGACAACCCTAAGCCCAGCCTTTTCACACCCCTACATTGAAAGGATTGAGACGTAGACCAAATTTAAAATGGGCTCAAACCTTAGATGCTTACGGGTTGTTTCTCTTATTTCACTCCAGGTCCTTGTGATGCGTAGATAAGCATTGTTTTGGGACCACAGAGGCCCACATTTGGATAAGCTGGCTTTGATTAGGGAATGATGTGAGCACAATAGTCAATGGTATCGCCACTCTCTCTGTCTCTCTCCCTCTCTCTCATATTTTTTGTAGGGATATTGACCATGCGATTTCTTGGAGCTATTTTTACAAGAATGGCGCGATATTGTTCTGCCGTCGGACATCATAAGAAGTGATCCTTGCAAATTCACTTTGACAGCTCTAGGCGGATGTTACGTCTAAGGCCTAAGGGTAGCCATATAGGCAGTATTCCTTTTATTTATTTGTTGTGTGATTGAGATATCATGAGAACTGTACATTTAAAGCATGCAAACGTACCTGAATCTGGGCCCCTGGGGCATGCCCATTGGATTTGGCGCCTACGGATCATTGTTTAAAACCTGGACCGAACCAAGTTGAGCCAGAAGAATCAAACGAGTCTGAGGCTTTGACCGAGTTCTCAGCCCAATAACCTTCCAAATCGAGTAGAATTTCCTTCTTTTTAAACTATAGTTGTGGATATAATGAAAATGAATCTGAATGACTACAACTGGTGGTTTATTTGTGGAGTCTGACCTTTTGATTGATTCAATAAAATTGATAAAAGTATCACAATCTTCTTACAAAAGCCCCAGTTTGCTTGATCAACCATTCATGTTAAATGCCTGACTTCGAATTGACTGATATACGCCTTTGGATGATCACTGCATGAAAGATGACAGTTATTTGTCACAAAATGATAAATCAACCCAGCATCTTATCACACTGGTTGGAGTAAAAATCTGTCCTAGTTGATATTTCATTATGGTGGGATAATATATAAGAATTCAATCAAGTGAAGGTGGATGCCCTTGGATCACCTAGAGGTAGGTCCTCCATATCAAACACAAGTCACCCACAGGTCATTCCCCCTCTTTGGGACAAAGTCATCCACATGGTAAGTCCCACGGTGACTCAATCTCTCCTTCGATTGGAAATGATTACCCACTCGTTATCTAGTAAATTATATCATATGAAATTGATAATCCCATCAGCAATGCCCTTCATTTCTCACCTCTTATACACTCAATTGATAAAACAACTTCTACCACAAATAATAAATTCCTAAGAATCCAGTGCAAAGTAACCAGTTCAGCCCTTTGGAAGACAAAAATAAAAGCTTGAATAGATGGTGCTTAAATCCTCAGAAGATGTACAAGTAACCAATCTACTGCAATTCTTTCAATCTCAGTTCGTACATGATTAGAACATTTTGGCGTAACTGACAATTACCATACAGTCTGGGGCACAAAGGAAATCAGAAATCACATTAGCTCGGGCAATCTTTTCTGCCGCAGGACAGAAATTTCAGATGAATAGCATCCCATCTAATTAATTTCCAATTCCTTTGCCAAAAGGCTAGGTGGAACCCAACACCATCCATTATTCCAAAATATTCAAAGAGACTGAGATTTCTCATCGCATCCAAATGAACACTTCCATTCTGAAAGACACCATTTTCTATACAAAAAGGTACAGAAGCTGTGGCAAAGTTACTGCTGTGACTTCAAAGTTGGTCAGTACAAAAATTATTTGTGTGTTCTTCTCTTCTGACCCTTAGCTGCAGGACTGCTCTTTGAAGAACTGGGGAGATTCTTAGGAGGCTCTTCCTTGCTCATCTCATCCTCACTTTCTCCCATAATCTCAGTTCTATCTGTAGACTCATCGTCTTCATCTTGTGGTGATTTTGCTCCATGCTTTGACAACTGGTCCCGGAGTTCTCTTAGTTTTGCTTTCTTAGAATTCAAGACCTCGACAAACTAGAAAAAGAAGAAGAAAATTAAAAAAAAAATTATATTATGAACATGGTATGGGCTACAGTGATATAGAATAGAGCCAGAAACAGATAATTGCTTGGGGCTTGATACACCATCCCATAGAAGTGAGGCCGGTGGATAAGTCATCCAAATTGTCAATCTAATGGGATTCTCTGTGAACAAGGAATGCCATAAAATCTTCGTGATTAGAAGATCCTGGTTAAGCAATATCTGTCCTACAAATAGGTTAAGAAAGGAAAATAATAACACACTGCCAACATTGAAATCTCATTCATCATGTAAAATAACTTCCAAGGTGCTTTTGCTGCACCAATAGGTGAGGCTATGCAATTGCCTGCATTGCCCCGACAAGAGGCTTCAAGGAATTGGATGCAAGTTTTCCAAGGCCTTCTCTCATCGCTATGACCTGCACACTGAGCCACCAACAGCAGCTGGCTTGGGAAATACTGTGGCCATTGTTCATTCAATATCCTTAATAATTCCAAGCAATGCTGAAATACTAAGTTCCTTTTCGAGCTGCCTTCCAAATGCATAGACTAGCTCAGATGAGACCTACTTGATCTTTGAGTCATGAAGGAATTCTACTTGAAGCAACTCAATCTCTATCAAGGTGAAGAAGAGAGATCCCTGAAGTTTTCACTTGGAAGCCCCATTCTGAAAGAGTACACTTAATGGGGAAGACTCATCAAGGAAGAGCCCAAGTGGAAGTATCCTCCATAATACTGGATCTCACAATTTGAAAGGCCATAGATACCAATCCTCCATGAGGGACAAGAAACAGAAAAGAAATTTAAGGCATCCAAGAGAACACATAAAGGAAAAATGTAAATATTTGGTCTATGAAATTCCTCCTCCACCCAACAAAGAAAACAAACATTTGGCTAGAAGAAGTCATGATTTTTTTTTCAGCCCAAGAGACATACTGAAAACCAAAAGCAAAAAACCATTCAAAAGAAAAGACTCACTTAACAAAATGGGAGGGCTAAGCGGTCAAAACTCAAGTACCAAAATCTTGTTCGAGGTAGGTAATTAAAGGAAAGAAGAGAAACAGATCCATATTGGGAGAATGATAAAGGTCAAGGAAGAGTAGCTGAAAATGGATTTGAAAAAGAAGTACCACCACGTTTATATGCCCAAACCCTATTTGTCCTTCCAAATAGAATGACAACATTATTAATGGCTTTAAGCAAAGACCTGATTAGAGAGTTCAGTATCCAAGAGTCCTAACTATTATTTCCCATATCATATCTCAAGAAATTAAATTTGGTTGATCAACCATACCCTAAGGGTGTGTTTGGATATGAGGTAGATTAGAGTATGGTAAAATAACATTTTTGAATTTCAAATTTCCCCCCTCCTTTTAAAAAAATTCAAATTTCCCTCATTATTTTCAAAAAAAGTCAAAAAGTCATCACTAAATTACAAAAAAATTGCTACTTTTTGTACAAAAAGTCAAAAAGATTTCATATCAAGCAACTAAAAACAAAAATTCATCATAACCCTATCATATATTATTCTTTCTTGATTTTAGATTTACTCTAGTCTATTTTACTATACCCCACAACCAAACACACCCTAAGTAATACAGTTTCTAAGTGTTGTTTGCCTTTTGTTGATAACGTAGTCAAATGAATAGCTTTAGAAGAAAGCATTCTCCATGCACTACTGGACACCATCTAGTATATATTTCTTCTTTTCTCCTACGACTAGGGTTAGAGAATTTGTGTCTAGCCAACAAAAGGAACTGATATAAATACTTTTCTACGGGTTGGGTTGGACCGGGCTGAGGCACATCTAGGCTAGGCCGGACTTTAGAAACACAACCCATACCCAACCGAAGCCGACATGGGCCATAAGTGCCTGGTCCAGTCCCAACTGCCAGAAATATGTCAGGCCCAAGCATGCCCATTTAGTCAATCAGGCAGGTTGTCTACGCTTTATCCCTCGTCCTGGATTTTTATCACTTATTTAGGAAAATTAATTAGTAATCTACAACTAAGAAGCACGAACACTTCTAAGAAAGTGACATATCTGTATTGGACACGTGTTGGACACCGACAATCTTCGAACACTCTCAGACACATGTCCGATATTATTTTAGACGTGTCCATAATTAAGAACTAAAAATCTTAATTTCGGACAATTGTCCGATACTCTTTTTGCAACGTGTCTAGCTTTTGTTTATGATTAAAAAATAAACATGTGGTTGATATTTCTTGGACACTTTGTTAACATGTGGTTACTAAAACTTTTAAACTGGATATATGGCAATTTTTTATCATGGAAAAATATATGATTGTTAATATTAATCATATTACAAGCAAAAGACAAATAAATCTTTCACTACAAATAAATCTTTCACTAAAGGAAAGGCCTCGAGATTGGCTTCTTTTTTGCTTTTTATTTTATTTTATTTCATTTTTTGAGGGAGGGGAAAAAGATGATCCTCCCTTTTCTTTGTATGGATTTTATGGAACTACAGGTATTTTATGTTTAATGATTATGAATTATGTTTTAGTATTGTATTGATATTTGATAATTTGATATGTTTGTTAGTTAGTACTTGAATTTTTTTTTTTTTGTGATTGCTAGATTGATTAAAAAGTTAAAATCATAATATTTTTTTAGTATATGATTATATATATTAAAATATATTATTAACGTATCCCCCGACGTGTCCATGTCCTACTTTCTTGAGAAACGCTATGTCGGTGTATCCATGTCGTGTTATATCTGTGTCCCATATCCTTGTCCATGCTTCTTTGACCTACAACTACCACTACTTATTGAGGATGGTCCAGGCTTCAGCCTGTCACTTAATCCAAGACCAGTACAAATATTTAAGCAGACCCAAATTTTAGATCCATCCAGGCCCAACAACAAAAACCCAAGGTTCAAACCAGCCCAAAGTAGGTTGGGGCCCCTGACCCTTGAGAACCCCTACTCACAATTTCTGTCCATCAATCCAATAAAAATAGAAGCATGTGTATGAGTGCATAACCAATTACATACCTAGACCAAACAAATTTTGTGTGTGTGTGTGTGTGTGTGTGAGAGAGAGAGAGAGAGAGAGAGAGAGAGAGAGAGAGAGAGAGAGAGATGAATGTCATGTCAACAGAATAAATGATGCCGAGATGATTGTCATGTCAACAGAATAAATGTGCCAAAATATAATAGCTTAAGATCAAGCTGAATGGTCACATCAACAAAATAAATGATGTAAAATATAATGAACTGATAGAATATTGTTGGGACATTTAAGGAGTGCAACAAACCTTTGCATATACAGCAGATTCAAATTCTCCCTTTTCACTGTTGAACTTCTCACTCTGTGCCAAGCATTTTTCTGCTTCGGCTCTTAGTCTCTCACATAGCTGGGTCTTTCTAACAACTTCTTCCTACTCAATATAAATGAAGTAAGCATGTTAAGACTTCCAAGTTCAACAAAATATATATTTTTTAAAAAATACATATATAATGATTTCCTTTTCTTAAAAAAATGAGTAATTTTCTTTTCATTGATAAATAGAAAGGCACTAATCCAAAATAAGGTCATAATCCTCACTTAGGCAGTACCAATTGAAGCCTTTCAGACTCATGAACTTGGACAACTAGAATATAATTATTACAAATGCTAGTAAATTTCAAACAAGATAGCAGGATCAGGTGTAGATAATTTTTTTTTAATCAGTATCAGGTGTACATGATGTGGATGCACAAACCAAAATCCAAACCATGACGAGATCAATATGTAATCAATATCCATTCTTTTCATTAACTAGTATAGTTCACAATCCACTACCACATTTGTGCTACATCTTTTGGCAGGAACAAATCCTGCCACCCTGCCCGACTTTTGAGATACTCAAACACAGATAATCCCACTGAAATGACATAATAAAGAACTATGACCATAGCCAAACCAAATCGAAGGTGCTCATGCTGCTGCAATTCCCAAGACAATACACAGTATCATACTTTTTTTTTTGCCTGGTTAAGAAACTAAAGAAAAACAAAACAGAAATTAATTAACAGCTGTTTATCACATACGCTTTAACTGATGAGGATAATCAACAATTAAGCATAAATCTACAAACTATATAAGAGAACTTCAAATGTTAGAAAAGAAAAGCTGCACACAAGGATCCACATTAAAAGAAAAAAAAATGCAAACACACAGCATTTAAGGATAACAGCTCTCACACTCAGTCGTATGTTTGAATCCATGAGAAAATTCAGGATTTCAGCCGTGGTTTGCTTATTGATTGATGAAGGTCGGCACTTCCATCTCCATTCCAGCTTCGTACCTTGCTTCTCAAATGTCCATGACAACTGCAAAAAGAACAGTATTAACCTAACAGTCAGAAATAAAACAACCTCATTTGATTAAAGTTGATAGGTATAGTATTTCCATCACAAACAATTTTCTTCTCTTTCTATTGAGGAAAGCTGTATCTTTTCCTCCATCAATAACTTATGGTCCTGTTTTTCAATCCTCTGAACTAAAAGCACAGCACCAAGTACTAATTAGCCATAAATCTGTTTACCTGTAATTGGTTATCGCAGTGAACCAAAAGACCATCACAGGAAACTCAGGTTATCCAAATGAAAATCCTGAGTTACCTGCACTTGGCTTATGAAGATCCGAATGGGCCCTAAGCAATAGCAAAAATCACAGCAAGTGCTGCAACAACACCCACTACAGCATGCAAAAGTTTCTTAATGGTTTTTCATTTCTGGATTACGAATTGTAAAGATGTGTGGGAATGAGATAGATTTGGATGTTGAATCAATCTTTGGATTTATTCAAACAGATTCAGCTGAGCAGTTAATATGATTCATCAATCTTGGACATATTCAAACGGATTCGGTGGAACAATTAATATGATTCATCAAGCTTTGGATTTATTCAAACAGATTCAGCTGAGCAATTAATATGATTTTTCAACCCAATTACTGTTATGTTCACATTTGAATCAGAAATATTAAGTTTTTATTTTTTTATTTATTTATTTTTTGCTTAAAAGAAATATATAAAGTCATTCATATACAAATATATATCTAAATAAAAAATAACTATTAAATGCAAAGTATGAATTGATAGCCATTTTGTTTGGGCCTGCATTTGTTAGAGGAGGGCCCACTTTAACTTGTCCATTTTCTATGATACCGGGATATTTGTACAAGCCCAACATATCCGTATCAATTTTGTACGATACTTGTATTGATATTGATACTGCACCAATACTTCTAGGGAATAAAGTTTAGCATATCTTACTTAGCAAGTCCATTATTTCAGATAGTTCTTTAAATTTTCTTACTTCTCAACATAGAATATGATAGAAAGGAACCTAAAAAATGACAATTTCATTAATTCAAACATAATCCAAGGGAAACTTTTGGACACGCGTATCCATATTTGTGTCCTAAATTTCCAAAAGTGCATAGTTGTATCCCCCGATCCCCATATCAATGTCCATACCCATATCCGTATCTAGGCATCATAGTCCATTTCATTCATCTGGTAAGCCACACATTGGACAGGTCGGCAAACAAATATTTCCTCCATAAAACCATTCCACTCATTTGATTGGTGCACTATTTCCTGTTGCCTACAATCAGAGGGCAAGGGCAGTCCAACGGTGTATGTTCACAGAAAGGTCCAGCAGATAAATGCTCTACATCAACAAAACCCCGATATGCAATGTTGGCCCTCATTTTGTGTCTTCACACTTCACAGACACTCATTTAAGAAAAGAACTGAGATCTTTTTTTCTCTTGATAACCCAGAGTATCTCTCGCTAGCCCAACCCAGGGGCACTCAATTCTGGACAGCTGAGAATGAATCCCTAGCGGCACATGTAAACCCTCCGATCCATATGCACCGGGTAAAACCATTGGAGGCAAGCAACAAAGGTGTGTGTCGAACGCAAGACCTCTATGCTTCTTGAGGCGCAAAGTTCTTGGCCAACCGAAGAGAAGAACTAAGATTTACAAAAACATTCTATTAGATATATCATATGTGTAAACAGACTATTACAAAGAACAGCCGAATTGGAAAAAAAAAGAGAAATCAACATTCAATTTGACGGTTGCCTTCTGAAAATTGAAGGGAAAAGGGGGATTAAGGGCATTGTTACTGATGACCAGGAAAATTTTATCACTTGTCATGCAGCCAGTATGGAAGAACCTGATCCTTATAGAACATGAACTTAATGCTCTTTTGACTGGCCTTCTGTTGAGTGCCCATATGAAGACAAGAGCCATGAGAAGCCTGGGTGATTTTAAGTGAATCTTAAAGCAACTCAATAGAGAAGGATAGCAGTTGGGGATACCATCTTAATGGAAAACAATATAGAAACTCGTGGAGAAAATTCCCATTGTCAAACCCCGGCAGCACTAATCAGCACATGGTACATGGATACTTTAAAATAGGTACCATGTGGTGTCATATCATATCTGATACATCACTTTTTAAGTGTAAAACCCATCTCCACACAATATCCACAGCATGTCCTGACCATATTCATGTTGTACACTTGCATGGAAGGCAGTCTAGCTCACACCTATGGTACTAGAGACTTCAAAATAAGCAACATATTGTGTCATATCGTATCCAATACTACACTTTTTATGTGTAAGACCCATGTCCACACAATATCCACTGCGTGTCCCAACCATATTCATGCTATACCTGGGCATCATATCCCAGCACAGAGAACGCCCTAGCATGGCAGACAGGCCGGCTCAACTGAAATTCACTCTATTTCTATGTTGGACAAGGCTCTACACAACCCAACACATTTTCCAGATAGACTAAATTTCCCCTCTGCAAAACATTGGCATCTATGCTAAATACACAAGAGATGGGGAACCAGATTAGCATCACTCATTTTGGATATTAAATGATTGAGTAGTTGATCATCTAATCCAGTTAGATTCAGGGACTCTTCATTCCTAGTCTTTGATTTTGTTTTTCTTTTGTTGTTGTTAAGCTTTCTCTTTGTTTGTTTCTTGTTTTTCATCGTTATCATCGTAATAAAAGCCCAGCTATGTTGGGTTCAGCTACATGAATTCTATTTTTCCATTCAAGAAAATAATGAGTCAAATTCTTGGATTGGTTGCACTTCTTTAGATCAATCCTTACTTCCCTCTTTAGCCTACCCTTTTTCCTTGAAGGGTCCATCAGCCTGTATAGAAAGCTTTTCTTATCCTACGCCCTTGCAGGCCAGCGTTGGACATATCCAAACCGTCTCAAACGAGTCTCTTTGATTCTATCTTTCCTTGTTTTACCACACATACATCTCAACATTCTCAAATTTGTTACACATATTTTGCATGTGTTGCTTCTAGATTGGCCAACATTATGCTTTATAGACCGTAATTGATCTAATCATAGTTCTATAAAATTTTACCTCCAACCTTCTTGATATGCGACTATACATTAATCGCAAAGCACCCTTTAAGCAAGTCTCTACTCAATCATCTATTTATTATTATATTTTTAACATCTTTCTCAATGTCAAATCCTTAATAATTATATAGACAAGGGTTAGGAAGGACTTTCTTGGTGGCATCTCTTGAGCTTTAATTCTCACAAAAGTTATATCTTTTTGCACATTCCCAATGAAGTTACAACTCATATATTCCATCTTTGTACTGCTTATATTAAGGCCTTAGATTCTAAGGCCTTCCACCATCTTCTAAGTTTTTAACTCACGCCATCTGTCTAGTTTTTGTTTGAAGAAATTTCAGTTCAGCGGATATAAATGGAATTCATTCTACTCACAAAACGTATATGAAGGATCAAGAGACAAGTCAAATAAACAGAAGGAAAGAATTACTGACTCTTCTGCTTCCATCTCCAGCATCAACAAAGCGGTATATGGAACCTGGCTGCTGAAACCCAAGATATCTTTCAGCAGTCACAATGTATTCAGTCACCGGCTGATCCCATTGTTCTGCCCTCTCTGACACCTCCGATGTGGACGCTGCTCGAGTAAATCAAGGAACAGATGAAGAAAATAATGCAATTGGATGGCAAAACAGGTCTCAAACTTTGGCAAAACTGATGGGAATTTGTTCCTTAAGCATTTAAACAGCAAACAACTATCAGAAATCGCATCAGTAAGCACAAGGAATACCCCATTTTCGCACTTAATTCCCCAAATCATTACCAGTGCAGAATCCATTCAGCCTTAATACTTCAACATATTGTGATTTGGGCTGCACCCAAACGCACCCAACAGGCGAAGAGCTAGATTTCAACTAATACAGAAATCGAGAGATGGGCCAGAAAGACACAGAAAGGGGGTATTTGTATGGATTAGAGCGACCCCATATCCGACCTTCATTGACCCAAATCATTACTAATTCCAAAAACCTATCTTGAAAGAAATCCATTCTGTAAAAGTAATCAAACAGATTGGGATGTGGGTGCATATAAAACGTACCCACAGTGATTGAGAGCTAGATTTCAAAGCATTAACCTTAAACCAAAACAGATATAGGGTGATAGGGTCAGGAAGAGAGAGAAAGGGAGTGTTTGCAACGATTAAAAGATGCCCCATTTCCGCCGTTACAGCCCCCAATTTCACTACCAGCACAAAAACCCATGCTGATAAAAATCCATTTAGCCAAAACATTCAAATCAATTGCGATTTGGGGTGCCTCCAAACGCATCCACGAGGCGCAAAAAAAGCCAATATAGGTATGGGTCCTTTTTTTTTGGTTGATGGTAGGATGAAGTACCATTGCAAATCCAAGCAAGGGATCCATCTGTGATGGAGAGACTGAAGTGGTCATCAAACCAAGTGCCTTTGATGAAAATCACATCTCTTCCATTGGGTGATTCTTCTTCTTCTTCTTCTTTCTCTCCCAGTTCCAGTCTCAGGCAGGTGTGTCTGGTCGATTCCTCCATGGCTCCTGCTACTGGCAGCTACTTGCAATGGAAGCCGCGATTTTAACAAAGAGAGATCAGAATGGGCGGCAAGGAAATTGGAGGACTCAAGTAATCAAGTTGGATGTGAGATGAGGCCCACCTTATGTGATGAGAATGGTTTTATATGGTGGGCCCGCCCTCCTGATCCTGTGTGGGGGCAGTACCAGAGCGTACCCATGATAAGGGATGCAAATGGGTCCCCATTTTGTTATTATTCATTCCGCCTCATTAATAATCGTGTTTGGGCCTTTATTTTGTCCAATAGGAAAATGGGTTCGGATATGAATGAATGATTTTGGGTTCGATTCCATTTTAGTTTCATCTTGTGGACTTGGGACGCGACATATTATCTCAAGTTTTAATAATTCTTTTAAAAATAAAATTTTTTTAAACAACATTCTATACACATATCTAGACCCATACTCATCCCATACACGGATCCGACTCCATTTCTAATTTCATATTCTCATTAGCAGTTCCAATTTCAGAGAAAAAAACTGGATCCAAATCAGTTTTGACTCAAGTTTCAAATCCATTTTCTCGTTAATTGTTTCAGATCCACTATGGACTTATATTGAAATCGACCCATTTACATCCGACCCATGAACTTGAGTTTTACATCTACAAGAAAGTATACTTCACCTTAATAAATATCCTTTGAGAATTGTTCTCACATACATATCATGAGAACTTTTTATGAAGCCCACTTGTGGATCTCATTTAGGGATAAGACTATAGGAGATGAAAAGATCTATGTGGGACTACCCCATTTATCAAGTTTGACTCAATCACATGTTCATAATTCCTTCATCCGTAATCCACAAATTCGGTTTATTCGGATTGATGCACGGTTGATTCAACGGTCTAGTAAATTCGGATCTGATCGAAACTTGGGGCAAGTGACTATCGGAGGGTCCTTGTGTATTGCAAGGTTTGAATTGGATGATAGATGAGCTCCACCTAGAGTTTTTAAAAAAAAATGGTGAGAATTAGATCTCATAGAATTATTTCCCATATATATATGTAGATAAATATATATATATAGTTTACTTCTGCTTTGCCTAACCATTCTTTTCCATTGTTGATTTACTTTATTACATATATATGGAACAAACATTAGGTTGTTCCGGGTTCCGGGCTCATTTGACCCGAACAACTTTACATTGACCTGTACCTCTGGATTAGAACAGGAAATCCTTAGCCATATCTTTGTAAGTTGGGTTCGGCTAATAAATGGTCCACAAACAAGTTTTTATCTATTTTTTGGGTTGTCATGTGACTTGAACTTACAATCTCAAAATTGCAAGAATTAGACTTGGGCAAAAGTTAGGTCATAACCTGTAGATAGGGCAAATAGAAATTTAAGTATCGGAAGGCTCCGGTTTGCAGAAAAGCAAGTATGAAATTTATTTTTAGTTTCGGGAGAAATTGTGATTTGGATTTGGATTTGAATCCAGCATATGGAACTCGGAACATTGGGATTCAGACTATAATCATTGTATTTTTCTTTGGGCCCGAGTGTTTGGATCTAGGGCAATTACAGTCACATATTAAAAGCATACATATAGCTTTTAGAGGCTTAAATAGCTTGAAATATATTTATTTTCAAGTGTCACTCAAAGTTAATCATATACCCCGTAGCCAAAAAAAAAAAATCATACACCATCTAATAGTTTCGCTTGTATATTAATCTTTTCTTAAACACTTTCATCCAATTAAAATAATGCAACCTGCAATTTATTTTAGATTTAGATTCATAATTGAATCCCTGTTTTTTGAGGTTGATGCTGGATTTAAATACAAAACAGAGGTTCCATATCTAATCAGGATTCAGAACCAAATCTGTAAAGACAAATTTGAGTCTAGATTCACCATGGTTTTGCCCTGATCCAATTTATTTGCATCCCTACTTATTTTAAAAGGGCAAGAAATAATAATCATTACACACATATACTATACATTCACCCTGCTAAAAATGCAATTTTCTTTTCTAAAGTTCCACTTGATATTATGACATTATAAAAAAAAACCACATGAACAACATAACTGCAATTGCAATGAATAGTCACCAGGGCCAGCTCAAGACAATTTAAGGACTAAAGCGACAATCCTAAATAAGAAATTTTTTATTTTTAATATTATTTAAATTTTTTATTTAAATTTTTTTTCGATTTTTTGTATTGCAATATTACTATTTGAGGTTTTATATTCAAATTTTTCTAACATATTTTTTTCAATTGATAGTATGGCTAATCTATTTAATCTTTTTTGTAAAATTATTGATTTAAATTAGGACTTGATCAATTTTAATTTTGAAAAACCTCTTTCTATAAAAGCAACAGTTACAAGTATTATCAATATTTTTCTAGTAAACATATTTAATCTTTATAAATTATAACAAATAATATTTACACTAACTATAATAAACATATAATATGAGTTTATAATTAAATTATTTTTAAAGCATAGAACCATAGAAGTTAATTTAGTGATGAATCAGTGTTGGTCACAAATATTATAGTTGTGGATTACTTTTGAATTTGGTGCAGCTTCTTCAATATGAAAAAAAAAGAGATTATATCTGAAATTGTCTTCTAAAGATTTTAAACAGTATAGATATAGAGGAAAAAATGTGTCTAACCTGGAGGATTCTTAGAATAGAAAATAATTCTTGCTTATTTAGACTTTCAGGTTTTTTTTCTATTAATGGCAACATTTTCTCAATGGTGAAAATGGTCTTTAATTCATTTTTGAAATATGAAAAGATAACACTTATTTTTTATGGAATGTAAAAAGATGATAGTTGCTTATTCTTTATGAGGAACAAAATGATGATAATTACTTTTTTTGAAATTGGAAAAGATTTAAATTGCTACAATTATTTTTTTGAGGCCTTGTTTTTTTTGGATTGAGAAAAAAAAAGTGGGATTTACATTTTTGGGGGCCTTATTTTTCAGAGGGCCTAAAGCAAAGGCTTTTTTAGCCCAATGGTCGAGCCACCCCTGAGGTCGAGCCACCCCTGATAGTCACGTAGCAACCATCAAACAAAATAAAACTGAATCCATATAGAAATGACCCATATCAGCATCACAACTGCAATGTATATTTAAATGATCACAGAGGAAAAATATGACCCAAAATGTGAATCTATGGAGTAAAAGAATGATACCTTGTCTTCTGTAAGCAAACTTAGAAATCCCCCGGTTCAGGGTTTTCGTTGCTACATCGAATACAAAAAACACACACTAAAAGATTGACACTTTAAGGGGAAAAAAGATTGAATATACAGTAAGTATCATATGATCTTCGCCCTTTATAATAACTGTTTTTGGAGGTATAGTACCTTCATTGGCACCTTTCTTAAGCTGCTTATAGTTAGCAGCTTGTTGAATGAGGTCCAAAATCGTTATAGTAAGCTGAGCATCCGCAAGAGAGTACGCCGTTGATACACAGCTTTGGTGGTCTGCATTATTGCTTTCTCTGAAGATTCACAGAGAGAGAGAGAGAGAGAGAGAGAGAGAGAGAGAGAGAGAGAGAGACAAAGAGGAAGAAGAACCGAAACTGAGAGGGTTTTCTCTTTGGTGTACAAGAAGAAGCAGATCCTGTTTTATAGGGTTTTCTCTGCGCCTCGTAGCGGGCATGCAGTGACTCCCTGTATGCAATGAAATGTATTGCAATCTCGGGGTGTTCATGGAACGCCCTTAGCCTGGTCCGGGCTTGGTCCTTTGGGTATAATTTGAGGGCCGGGCTATTTTTTTAATTTAGGCCCATTTAATTTATGGGTCGGGTTTGGATTCTGTTGCGGAAGGCTCTATTGACATATATAAAAAAATTATAGTTTTGTGTTAACTGTGCAAATATTGGATTAAGGGGATGAAACTCCACGGGATGCCTCAAAATACTCTTAGAAATGAGTTTCCGAAGTTTTAAGACAGTTAGATCCCATTCAGATTCAAATCCAAAAGTCTTTCATACTTAGAGGTTGTGGAAACCACATCTGGTGGTCACGGTGCAAAATTCATACTTGCCACAGACCAAATTGAGCAAAACTCATTCAAAGATCTTAAAGCGAGCCTAGAAGCTATTCCTCAAAGTTTCAAAGTAATTGAACCTCATTTAGACTCAAATTTAGAAATCCTTTATGTTGAGAGGTTGCGGAACCCACATCTAGTGGTCATTGAGCACATTCATGGATCTTGAAGGCCAAATCAGCTAAAATTCTTGTGAGGAGCTTAAAACATGTTCAAAGTTCATCTTACAAGATTGAAGAACAATCGGACTCCATCTGATTCCAATAGGTCACAACAGCCAGCTCAATGGTCGCTGAATGAACATCTTGTGATCCAAGAGTCAAATCTTGCTTAGCGATGTTTAAATCTAATAAAACTTATGGGAAGTCTTTAAAATGTGTTCATAGACAATTCCTCCACATTTCAGAGTAATTGGACTTCATCCAAAACTATGAGGTCACAGTAGCCAATCTTAATGGCGGTTGGATAAAAACTGTACTTTTCGATGACCAAAGCATGTGAAATTCATACAGATTTCTTAAATATATTCGAGATCACCTCTGCAAGATTTTAGGGCAATCGAACTTCATTTGAAATTAAAATATCACAATAATGAGCCCAGTAGTCGTAGGGCAAAACCCTAATGGACACTAAGTAAAAGTCATACTTCCCTTAGACTAAAGCATTTAAAATTCATACATAAGTCTGTCCAAGATCATTCCTGTAAAATTTCAGGGCAATCAGACCTCATTTGATGCCAAGAGGTCATGACGGCCGACTCAAAGGTCATAGGGCAAAACCCTAATGGCGGCGGAGTAGAAACTGCATTTCCCAATGGCCAAACATATAAAATTCATACGAGAGTCTTAAAATATGTCCAAGATTATCTCTGTAAAATTTTAGATGATCGGACTTTGTTTGATTTCAAGAGGTCCCAACGGGATCAATTCCCTGTGGTCACAAGCAAAGAAGGCACTTCTCAAGGGCAGAACACTATGAAATATTTATGGTAGCTCAATAATATGCTCAAAAAGAGTTTCTCAAAGTTTCGGAGTATTTGGAGGTTGTTTGGATCATGGGTAGTTTTCTCCTCTTTATTCCAAATCCTAGTTTCCCAAATTCGTCCTAACTCCCCTTAGGTTCTATAAAAAGGGTCCCTCACCGTCTTGGCAAAGGATCTTGATCCCACGATTCTGTTCAAGACCTCTGCAACACTTCTCCTTCTCTGCAACACTCCTTCTCTGGAACTCCGAAGGCTACTTCACAGACTTCAAGGCTCCTTCCCATTTCTCTTTTGTTTAGAAGAAAAAAGGTGGGATAAGGTTCAGGGTTAGGAGAAATATCCTTTAAAGTTCTGTAATCATTCTCTTCGCAACCGTGGCATGATGGAGAAGTCCATATGACGATATTATGGCTCTTTTGATTTTCCACTGTAGGGAATACATCGATAATTATTTGGGTTGTGTGCAGCAGTTCATTCTGATATTCAAAACATTGTAAGTTAGAATGGCACAACCATGGTCTCTCTGCCAGAATCAACTTCAGCAACCCTCACTAGACTTGCACAAAATAGTCTGTAAATCAAAGTGGTGATCATGAAAAGGCCATAGTGATTCAAACAAGGTCTTTGGGCCCTGAAATATGGTCCAAAGGTTACTAAAATGATAGAGGCAAAAGCATAATTCACCAAAGAAAGTCTTCAGAAGAGATAGGTTTGAGAAGAGAAGGAATCGACCAAAAGCAGTCATGGACCTATGCAACCCCCAAATCCTACAGTTTTGTGTATTTTGTGCAGCTTTTGACCATATCTAAGATTGGAGGGAGGGATTGTCATAAAATTTGTAAATTACACGAGCTACTGAACCCGTATAAATCAAAGGAGATTAATGACTATTAGAAATTTATTTTTTATTTTTATGTATTATTGAAATTGCAGAATTGATTCACATCTTCTCGCAAATTTTCTCTGAACAGGCTTGAAACTCAAAGAGAGGTTCAATACAAATACATAACTAGATCACTTTTAGCTACCCTTACAAATAATGTATGGTGCTCGGTTTTTAAATTATAAATCTAAAAAGGCCTGGGCTCGGGCTCCATCTACTACATGCGCCCTGTGTTTGTGCTAGCAATTTTTGGCCAAATTTGGGCTAGGATTGGGCTCAGACTGGGCTCAAGTTTTCAGTTTAGAGTTAGGCAGGGCTTTGACGTTCCTTAGCTCGGCTCAGACCAGCCCATGAACACCCCTAATGTAATCTCTAGACCACCTTAAGCTCTGATGCCAAGTTGATGTTCCTTTGTTGTAATGGAATCAAGTGATCCTCCTCTATGTAGAGAGTTCTAAGTTTGGCAAAAGAGAGTAATCCCACACAATCTATGTTTTGTGTCATCTAATATTAATGCCCAACACACAAATCCACTAGTGCATGAATTTTTTTTTTTCGAAGGGGGGAGGTTGGATCCTCAAAATAATCACATCCATTGACGCGTGGAATCCTCTATGCACTATTTCTCCATTTACCAAACATCAATTTTCCGCACCATCGCAGAAAAGTGCCCCTAAATCCTGTATAAGGATGTTTACCAAATGTATTTTAATATAGAGATGGGAAATGATTTTATGAGAACTAATTCTTACTATTATTTTTGTGAAAACTTTAGATGGGTCCAACTATCACCCAATCCAAACCTTGCAATATACTGGGGGCCCTAATAACCACTCCGTCTTAAGTTTTGGTCAAATTTAAATTTACTTACCATTGAATTAACTATGCACCAATCCGAATGAATTAGATTTATAGACCATGGTTGAAGGAATTAGGGACACGTGATTGGGGCTAAACTTAATATGTAGGGGTAGTCCTGTATAAATCTTTCAACCTCGCCACCACCCCCCGCCCACTCCCATCCTCAAATGAGATCCAGAAATAAGCCCCATAAATAATTCTCATGGTAGTGTATGAGAACAGTTATCACACGATCATAGTCCCATAAAAATATATGGAGCTGTAAAGAAGGTGAGGAAGGAAGAAGACAGCTGTTGAACAATGGTTAGGAATGACTGCACGTGATCATGTTGGATAGGCCCACATGGGTATGGTACTATGGTATGAGGTGGCATTTGTCTTTTACCAGGAAAGAAGGTGGGGGATGAAAATGGCCGGTTCCACTCCCCACCCCAAATCTAGATTTCCTACCCCACCCACTCTGACAAAGAGGAAAAATGTCTGTAACAACTCAAAACTCAAGCAGTCTATGTTCATAACCTAGCGAGCAAGCATCGGCTGGGAACCAAATAGTTATATAACGCTATGATTTATGTTTTTGGAGCAGCCAAATCATTCCTAACTTAAGAATGGGCCTCACATAAGGGGTCTCTACCTTGAAGCATGGCAGTCATTTTTAGAATTTTCAAAGACCTTTTCATAATCCTCGTTTGCTCAAAAAATGGGGACCATCTAACGACCATTCTGTCTATGTGGGCTTCAAATTAGGTTTTTTTTATATAAATAGAAGGGCTTCAAAGTTGTTATGCGCACAGTTAAATACACACTCATGATCGAATGGTATTGGCACCAACATGCCACACACGTGCCCCAGGAAGGATCCTTTGGTCTTCAATTGAATTCATAGTGTCACTCTTGGCCAAGAGGCCAACTTAGCATAAAAGAAATAGAATAAAAGTGAGATGGGTGCCCAAACTTGCATGAGCAAATATAGGACCTACAAGTCTCATGAGTTTCCGATCTTAGAAGGTCAGGGTTGAAAGAGATGAATGGATCGGATCATCAGGGACTGAGATGGTCATCACTGGCTGGACGGTTCTTACCTTCGGAGCTGTCTTCCCATTCCGGAAAATAACCTGCCTACATTATTACATCATAGAGAAATGTTCCGCAAGCAGCTGCAATTGCAATCACCAGGCTCACCCTCCATCAATGCAGCAAGTAGCAACATGCCAGTTGCTCACTTGATGTTAGGGGAGAAAACTCTCTCCAGAAGTTAACTTTTTTAGTATTTTCAAATCATGATTTTGAGAGTTGAGACTACACAATCGATGCAGAGAAAATGAAAATAGAAAACACTCACCCCCCTTTCAAATTTATGCTTTAGTTTTTGCTTGGTCTGCACATCAACATTTCCCCAGGCCAGGATTTCTTCTTTGAAGCTTAAAAGTTAACAGCCATTCCACTAACCCAAATGAGTCCTCGTATTATTCATGAAGTGGTTTCCAAATAGCAAACAATGAGAAAGCTACAGTTTCAGAAGTGCTGGAAATTAACCTGTTTCAATGGTAATTTGTTCCTCGTAGCAAAAGACTGCAAATTCCCAGCCCCCAACTCCCAACTTGTTTTGAGAGAGGGCATCCATCAACTGAAAGTCTCCAAAAAGGATGGTTGAAGCTGCAAATGCTCGCAAGATTTTAAAATCACCAATTAAGTATGGCCTTCTCATCCAAAACTGCATTCAATTCAAGAATGGTGTGGTGCCCCCTATTCCCTAAAAAGTACACCAAATGGGGAACTGTATCCATGCACGATATACTGAGTCCTCAACCTTGCATCTATTTGATGCATCGTCAATAGGTCCATTGACGTAAAAAGAATATGGCAGGCAGACCAGCAGCATGGAAAGAAATAAGTTTCTAGGCAGTAGCTCAATATTATGACATTGTCAATCACCCACCTGTTTATCCACTCACGATGCTATTTGGTCACATTCAGGTAACTCAGATAACAAGTAAATGGACATTCATGGATTTGAGCTTTAGTAAAAGCCAGTTATTTTGTTTCTTCCCCATCACCATCTATAGGTCACCAGAGTTCATAATTAGACTTCCAGGCAACCTGAACGCTATAAACGAGTATAGAATCCAAACCAATAATTTTGAACACTTGGTCGCAACAGAAAGGAGGACAGGGGATTCTTTTAGTTATTCAGAGTACCTCCTGACCTCCACTTCCCATCACATTCATATAATCATATCTAAGTATCTAAAACTCTTTATAAAATATTTCCCAATTTTCCTTTTAAATAGGATCCCACAAGCTCTTAAATAGCCTTAAACAAAGCCAATAGAGAACAATGTAGTCATAATCTTCCTTATTGCCTACAAAGGCACATAAGAAGACTATATAGTACACTCAAAACTATGAAAAAGCACTAAAAAAACCTCACTCGCAGGTGTCACAAGCTCATCAGTTCAAGCCTCCAGAGAGTGCCTATCATGCCGAGAGCTTTAAATATCTAGATAAGGAGCTTCTCAATGGCATCCTGCGTGTCACAAAAGAAAGAATTAAAAAATAATAAAACCAAAATAAAGATGTAATAAAAAAAACTATGGAAAACAGTGTATCCGGCCAAAGCCCAAACTACAATGGGTTTGCACACTCAGGAAGAAAATAAGCTATATGTAACCAAGGGTTAGCGAATTACAAACCATCTTTCAAGTTTCAACAGATGATTAACCAAAAATCACTTAGTGGAACTTATTTTTACCTCACAGAGCTTACCTTTACAAATCAACATCTGCAATTGATATCTGATTTGAGTGAAAGGCAAGTAAACAGCATTAACCTAAAGTGGTTTCCAATTTTTGAGTTGCATGACCCACCAGGAGCCACATGCAAAATAAATGACCAACCATAAACTAAATTAGTTGAAACATCTGTGAAGTGCATGCGCACATGCGCGCGCGCGCATACACACACACACATATATATATGGGAAATGTTCCCCTAAGCACGAGCTTATATAAGAAATTCCGTAAGCCCAAGTCCTTGGGGCTCCCCTTGGCCCATCTAAATAAACCAAACACACGACTCCCCCGAATTCCACATGTCCACCAATTTTTAATCAAATTTGAATTTACTAGAACGTTGGATCGACTGTGCAGTAATCCAAATGAACTATTGACCATTAAACTTTTAGGGCCCCGATAGAGATGATAGAAACTACGGTTGGGGCTGATTTTTTTTCAAAAAGAAAGATCCTAAGCTCAAGCTTAGGGGAAGGTAAGCTCAAGTGTGTGGTTCACATAGGTGGGGACAACTTGGGGACCCACATGGGGATGGAGATGGAGATGGGGATGGGGTGATATGAACGACTCCCTAGGATTTGAATCCAGAACTGAGTTGTTTTTTTTTTAAAGTTGTCCAATATGGAAAGTGCGACAGAAAGAGAGTTTGGATGGGCTAGAGCATATTTGAAGGCTAGATATTTATGAAGCATAGCTACTTTCAAAATGTACACATACCCATACTAGGTACATACTAGGTACTGGTAAGGGTACATGTATAGCAAAAAAAGTATTGGGTACGGTCAAACGTACCCAATACGTTTTGACTTCATAGGTACGGTATAGGTACATTTGTGGCTACGAGATGGGTACATACATGGCTATGTTCCTGGTACTTTTGTAAGAATTTAAAAGAGCTAAAAATGTAATTTGTAATTTTAACCCTAACCCTTCTCAACGAGCTTAAAAGGGATAAGGCTTTAACCTTAACCCATCTCCAACCCCCTCGTCTCCAACACGAAAAAAAAAGAAAACGGAGAGGAGGAAAACGGAGAAAGAAGGAATACTGGATTATAAAATATAAAAATTAATATTGCAGCGGCTCTTTTTTTTTCCCTCCCATTAGGTTGAGTTTGTAATGGTATTAAGTAATTATTGGCTTGTTGCATCTAAAGATTCTAATCTATTTTAGTTATTAGCATATTGTATAATTAAAATTTTAAAAAATATAATTTTTTAATGGACTTACGCCAACCGTACCAATATCATGTTTTTTTAGAATTTTGCCATATCAACATACCCGTACGGGTACTCGTGCTTCATAGTTGGACATAGATAAGGGTGTTGGTGCAGAAACAAGACACATGGATTCAACACCATTTTTCAAAAAATTAGGACAGAATAATACCAAATCATGGTTACATGAAATTATATTCATATAATATAACAAGCAGGACACACAGTTTATATATCAACACAGCTGGTATGACTTAAGGCTCATGTACCAAATTTTAGGGGGCTGCAAGGGTATGGGATATTGGATGCATGAAATAATATACAATATTACAAGTTGGTAGTCATTATAGATTTGTATAAGAGCAACATGCCCTAGGATTTCCCATGTGCACTGAAGAAACAGGATTCATGATGTTTGCCCCAACAGTGTCAGGACACGGATTTGATGATTATGAAGCAATACTACAAGGGATGACACATTTTATATATGAAAGATTTTATTAGATTGATGATAGACTTCAAAGTCAGATCCCCTCCCTCCCTTGCTCCTCCTCCCAATGAGATAGAGCCAGAGGCCTACTGCAGTATCTCTACCATGCCCAGTTGCATCCCACTCCCACGTCCATGTCATACCATGTCAAAACAGATAATAACCAACTGATATATGTAGCCAGGTATTATGGCAGAACATGCAATACTACAAAATGTAAATGATAAAAACTCTTCTCCAAAATGTCTCTTCTCCATCCTCCCCTCTATAAAATGAATCCAGGCATGAAAGACTTTTGGGTAATTGAAAAAGAATTATTTAAGTATCACCACGCAGCGTAACTTGGATCAGTGGACTGTAATTCGCGGTTAGTGGTTCATTAGTTGTAGTTTGCTTCATTCCAATGATTCTAGGGTAAATGAATAATTCATCCATTAAAAAACCATTGTGTGCACCACTCAACAATTGTTTATTTACATGGCCATGTTTTAAATCTAAGACTTCAAACAATGGATATGATAGACCCAAGGCCAAATTCTGATACAGTTTGCAATGTGGATATTATCAGATTCTAAGTGGATTAAAATTTCAAGCCATTGACGACTTGAGTTCTAAACCAAAATAATGTAGAACATTTGAAATTGTGACCAAAAAGAACCAACCCACAATCCAGATTGCTACGGCTAAAATCACAGTTTGCGAGGTGGCAAAGCAAACTAGGTAACCCTAACACAAGTCAGAGAAAAGCCCACTTTCTAGGACTAGGAGACCATCCTTTCCTCAAAACTGCCACAACGTTTTGTAAAAGTTAAGGAAAATGCCACAAACCCTAAATATTAGTTACAGATACGAGTTGGGGAAAAATAGGCACCTTGAGTTGCTGTATCTGCGATTTCAACTGACTCCCCTCATTGCTCGTTACAGAGCAAGCTATCACAGGCCTCGTTACCCCACAGGCTCGACCAAGAGCTTGCTTAGAAGGGACAAAGACATATGGCACATTCTGCAACAATCAAATAGAATAGTACAACTGTGATTGACCATAGTAAATACCATTATCAGTATTTAATCTATAATTCAAGAAATTACTCTGGCAAGCCCCGGCAACAAATTAAATGAAATACTCAAATCAATATCATGAATGACTTCATGCAAATAAACAGCAGAAGACTCATTCAAACAAAAGACATTACTGAGAAATGACAATCTAACATAAAAATTTGCATTCTTTTTATGTATTTATGGATGGCGAGAAAAAAAAAGTACATGGTCTATATTATGTGATGGAACACAAAGAAAGAAATTTCACACTAATTACTACATATGATCCACAGCAAATATCTAGAAATGGGGGATGAAAAGATCCAAATAGGACTGCCCATACATAAAATTCCAAGTTTAGTTGATCATCCTAAGTTCCTAACCCCTAGATCTGTGGCTCTCAAGTTTAATGGCTTTAGAACGCATCATATTTATTATTCCAACAGTTCCAATCGGGTTGGTGTAAAAAGCATGGGATCCGTGAAGGAAGCCCCATGTTGACCCCACAAGTTGCATCGCATGGCGAGAGTCATCTGCACAAGAACAAAGGCGTGTGTGTGTTTTCGTGGCTCATTGCAATAGCCTGCAAGAAAAAAAATTGGATAAAAATAGGGTATGGCTAGGATATCCAATGTGTGCCACATCACGTAAACTGATTAACCCACTAAAGAGGTGGGACCACCCATGTTTGTAAGACTCACACCCAAGCAAACAGTTGACATTGATCATGTTCAAACGTTACAGTTTTCCTTACCATATGCAAACATCTGTGACCCACATAAGCCTATTTATCTCATACCACCCATTACTTGAGTTATATTAAATCTCCTAACTGATCATATCAAATCTAAACAATGAGATCCCATCTCAAGCAAATCTCCCATGTGGACTCCTAAGCACAAAGAAACTTCATTTAATTCAACAAAATTCCCTAAGGAGCCAATCTTTCCAAAGAACCCCTTTTGGCTTTGGCTTTTGGAAGATGATTCGAAAACCCCATGTCAAGAATCAAGATTTTCCCACTAACCTTTTTTTTTTCTAGTTTTACTTTGTTTTTCATATATCTCTATGCTTCTGCTGCTGCTCTACCTTACTCATAGCATGCCATCATGGAGACTAATGGAATAACAATAGAGGAGAATCTTAGCCATATAAAACAACAACGAATGTAAAAAAAGGGTCTTTCTCTCCGTCATCTTCAAGGGTTTTTTACATTTCTCCTTTGCTCACTTTGGCCATTGAACAACACGAGAGATAAAACACCTGCTGGAAAGGGACAGCAGTTGCACGCCAGTGCCGGTCAAAGGTTGCCTAAGATGGAGAGTGAGAAGGGTTTCACTTTCTCCTGAAATGGGATTTTTTAGAGAGAGATAGAGGATTTGGATCTTTTATTTTTATTTTCCGTAAGTGTTTTTGGAGTTGGAAAAGTGCCGTGGGGGTCTTTGGTTGTTTTCAAGTGGGGGCTCGGCCATAAGGGCCCAAAGTCCCTTATGGGCTTTTTTCAGTGGAGTGGGGGCTGAAGCCCAAGCTCATTACACATTGGTCTGCCCCTGACACCCAGCATCACTCCATTATTTACTCGTCTTGGCTATGGGACAACTTAAGTACATGTATTCAAGATGAAGTTCATATATATGTTGTTCACAAGCATGTGGTACTAATCAGTGAAACAAGAAAGTAAATGTAAGTTAGTATAATAGTTGCGAAATTTGATTTGTCCCGGACGAAATTTCTGAGAAATTTAGTTTCGGTCTGCATACCAAAGAAGAAGAATTCTACTTAAAATAAACTCCCTAATGAAATTCCACTTAAAATAAATTCCTAATCAAATTTCTACATGTATATATATATATTTTTATATTTATATTTTTTCCAAAACAAAGTCCAAAAAGTTTCACTGAAATTTCCAAATTGGCTGAAAATTTTCATTTGGAGGCCAAACCAAAATGGCATCTGAAATGAAATTCACAACTATGGTTAGAACTCTATACCGTAAAATCCTCCTAAGCATTCAATACAGTTACCTTTTTCCAAAGAAAATGTAAGGTAGAACTCTAGTGAAATGCTTTAAAATTGGCAAAAAAGTAAAATATAGGGAGTGCGAGTTCAAAGGATCTCAAAGTCTAGAGAGTCCAGTCAAATCGAAAATCAGAAAGTATCACGCCGAGATAGATTCTGACATCTAGGAGCAATAATAGAATAAAGTGGAGAGGCTAACAAGGTAATGGTAACAGGACTAACCCGGGGTAGACAAGGTGGAGACATGCTAAGAAAATGTTATGATGGCCATTTTGACTCAAGGAACATTTAGAACACAGCAGTGAAAAAGCCGCATTACTGCTATATGAAACGCAGTGATGTTCAATGAAGAGAATGAAGATAAGACAAGAAGATAAAATTTATGTGTTTCAAATGCATTTGCTTATATATGAATGCGGAGTTACAACCTACAATACAGAATTAAGAATGAGAAGATACGACGATCTCTACAAGTGATTACAGTGAAGCTTGGCAACTTGTGAGCAGCATAGCAAGTCAAGCCAATAAGAGGTTCATACAAACATAACGCAGTGAAGTGAAGCCAAATCCAATAGATTGTAAACCCAAGATACACCGATCTTAAACCAAACACTCCACTCAAACAAAGGAGAATAACAGAGATTCAATGACTCTGGTGAAAATTCACCATGGCTCAGCCACCTGGCTAGCAAGATTCACCTCGGGTGGACAACCACTTCGGGGCTGGTTTAAGTGTGCCTAAGATAGATTCATTTGTCTAATCAGACCCAAATTTAGCATATTTGATTTCAAGTTTGCCATCTCGACCATCCAAAATGATATTTAAGCCTCTCTTTCGTTCGACTCTGATTGAGATGGATCAAAGGGTCACTTCATCAATCAAATCAATGCAAATAATCAAGGGCTGGATCAATCCCAAGGCCCACCAAATGCGAATCTATGTAGGAAAAGAATGATACCTTGTCTTCTGCGAGCAAAGGAAGATGGAGGAGGATTTCAAGCGGCTCGGTGTCGGCCGCCATAACAACAAACTCCGAGATCCCCCTGTTGAGCGTTTTCGTCGCTGCATCGAAAAAAAAACACACACACACACAGAGTAAAAGATTGATACATTTGATCTTCGCCCTCTTTTACAACAAACTAACTGTGTTTTTGGTGCAGGTACAGGCAGTACCTTCATTGGCACCTTTCTTGAGCTGCTTGTAGTTAGCAGCTTGTTGAATGAGGTCCAGAATCGTTATAGTAAGCTGAGCATCCGCAAGAGGGTATGCCTTTGGATTCACAGCTTCGGTGGTCTGCGAGACAAGGAAGAAGAAAAATAAAGAGACGGAACATGAACCCTAAGACTCAAACTGGAAAGGAGAGGAATCCATGTAGAGCAAGATACCATCTTTTGATTGAGAAGAAGAAGAATAAGTGAGAGGGTGGGTTTCTGTCGGTTTTCTCTTTGGGTGTACGAGAACAATGTCTGGTGGGCACGGACTCCTCCCTTCCCTTTCGTTTCTCGCTCCGCCCCTCAGCCGCTACCCGTCCCAAGCTCCCAGCGTCCAGCGTTTCGACTTCCAGGTTGCGGCAAATGCACTTTAGGGCACGAGGGCTTATAAATACACTAGGGTTTTTACCCTTTCTATCCATGAGCATAAGTGGGGCCTACTTACATAAATATATATATATATATATATCTCTAAACCGTTTTAAATAACTGGCCATCTTTTTATATGGACACTGGACAAGTTTCACTGCCCACTATCATATTGATTAATTGAAAACATAAAGGTGCCAGCTTCAATGGCCCTTAATTGAATTTTAGGCAAGCAAGGGTTTGACCCACTTTTCATATTAAAAAAATAATAATAATAAGTGTGCTTAATAATCTAACTATGGGCTCAGTCCTAGTGTGCACTAATGTAGAGGATGGACACAAAGATTAAAATTTTAAACTTAAGATATTTAATGATATATAATCCATTAAATACTGACAAGGGGTATTATGACTTAAGGGAAGCAACATTTTGTTTATAAAGGGTAATCATGTAAAAAATTAAATGGTCCTAGTTTGAATCTTAGTTTTGAGCCCGTGACCTTAATAATTTCGAGTCTAGTTCCGCCTTGATTCCTCCCCATAGACCTAATATCTGATATATTACCTCGCTTTTTTAAAACTTTTCTTAGTAAATTATTTTTTCTACACAGCACTCTCTATATAGACCCGGACTCTACCCGCCCCATATAGAAAACTAGTTAAGATTTTAGTTCAATATTTTCATTAACGGTTCTGATTTTGGGTTCAAAAAACTGGCTCCTAACTTGTTTCGGGTCAATAATTTTACGAGATCATAATTTTCATTGATGTTGGTTTTTTGGCATATAGTGGCTCTTTAGCTTTTGGTTTTATTATGCTTATGAATGTTTCCCTTGAGGGTGGAAGGGTTCAAGATGACCCAAAATGCACTCATCAAAGGACACTAAAATAGGGGCAATTCTCATCGCTCTAAAAAAGACTAAGGACTAGGGCTTTTGTAGAGTTCATCTTTTTTCAGATGCTCTTAAGGTTATTAGTGTTAGGAAAAGCGGCGCAACGGAAACTACGCGATCAACGGATCTACCATAATGAACACACAGCAATCACACCATCAAGCAATCACACACATGAGCACAGCAATTTTACGTAGTTCGGCAACTTGCCTACGTCCACGAGAGGAGATAACTCACCTACTATAATTCCATCTCAATCCCCTCAGGATCTAGGGTTACAGTATATCAATATATAGTTTCCGCTTTCTTGGCCAACAAGAAAATCCATACATAATAACTAAAATACCTTTAACCCTGAGCCTAGGTTCTGGCTAAACCAGACGACCGAACCGGCTAAACCGGAATACAAGACAAAACCCAATAATCTCCACCTTGGCTTGGATTCCGCAAATCCTCAAAACCACCTTGAGATACCCGGTAATGTTTTCACGCACCTTGTTAAAGGGTACGTCACTACACTGATGGCGCAGTTTTCTCTCTTCAACACTCTAATGTGTTGAACCAGCACTTCACATACCTCGCTAAAAGGTATGCTCTCCGCACACGCTATGACCTAGCGTGGCGACAGTTGCCTCCTTTGACCTCAACACCACCGTCTTGAACCTCCGAAGTGCTCTTCATTTGTTACCACATGCATGTATCCATGCAACACAATGAACCCAACTTCCATCTGTCAGGACAAAACTGAATACCTCTTCGAATCTGGATCTCACTGGTACCTTGTGAATCCTTTCTTCTGTCTCCATCCTAGTGTTCTTTCCGCCAAATCTGGAGCTGTCATGTTCTAGCTTGTTCTAGTGAGTTGGGCACAGTACATGCGGGCAAAGTATGACCCGATGCTTAAACTGACTTACTCCGACATTAACAAGACTACCTTTTCCGAGAAAATCATCTCCATTCAGAGCTTCCTGGATTTCCGCTAGATGATATCATCGAAGACCCATCAATCCATCTTCCGATGATCCGTCGCATCTAACTCCACCTGAACCATAAATTTCCTCCCTTGTTATTTGATGTCTTCTTCATTACTCCACCTAAAAAAAGCATCCCCTATCAACCTGTAGAGATTTCTGACCATCTCACCCTCTATGATGACCAATGTTCCCTTTTCCACCTTTATAACTCTACCCGCTACAGTGCACTTGCAGCCTTTGAAGTTTAAGGCACCCAAAGAAATCCTATTTCTTTGTCAACCTGGAACATATATCACAGCCGTTAGGGTTTGAATAACATCATCATACACCTGGATCTCCACCGTTCTTGTCTCAAATGCTCATCAAATGCTCATCAATTTGCATTCTCCCCCATAAGAACAAATCCATCAACAATGATAGTTATTGCATCAAGCCAATCTTTACTCAATCACATGATAGGAAGAATCTGAATCTTAATACCATGAATCATCAACAAGATCCATACCTGTAGTGACCAAAACTGATTCATTTCAACTGAATCCGAGCTTTCTTGCACACTACCTCCTTCCAATTCTAATTCTTTTTCTTTTTCCTTCCACTTTGGCATGTCGCTCATTCCCAATCCCTTCGACACGGATATGAGCTTTCATCAAAGTTCTGGAGCAATCTACCATTGTTAACATCAAGTAACACATTTCAATCATTGCTGTGTCACGGAGTCTAACACTCTTCCCTGCCAATCTCTGAAGTCGTTTCTCCACCGAACACTTCAATCTGGCCCGTGATGCTTGAATCCAATGCTATCATCGTGAATATGTCAGTTTCTTCAATCCCCCAATTTTTTGCCCATCAAACTGTCATATCTTTTATCTGCCTCGTAGATCTCGTCACCATGAGCACGCTGGAAGAAACAGATCTGAAATTCGACTCCGGATGGCTTCGATATCGTAGAAACAATTTTCTACACTCCGATTAGTCAAACATCCATGTTGACCGTTGAACAGCCCATCTTCTTCCATATACGCGTAGATCTGCTCAAAACAAGTCCGTACACTCAAACGGATCTCCGATCGGACATCGAACGATCAAGTTATAACAGAAACAATTTTAGCCCTTGAATCTGGTCAAACCTGCCTGTTGATCGTGCTGACGTCACTGCTGGCATCATTGCTTGCTGTTCTGTTGGGCTTCTGAAACGGATCTGGGTGGCATCCACCCAACCTGAAACTGAACTGAATCTATTCTCTGGGCTTTTTCTGCAAATGGGTCGGGTCGAACTGACTTGACCCGAGCTTTGACTTGTGTTGATTTGAACATTGGGCTTCTCCTGTAGATCAGGTCCAACTTGACCTGCGACCTAGCCTGGCTCGGATCCAACCTTCTGTACTCTGTCTAGGCTGGTACTGTAACCGGTCAGATCTGCACGACCCAACCGAAACCCGACCTGACGAGATGCTGCTGCTATAACCGGGTCTGGTTTGAATGACCCAACCCGAACCCGACTTGTGACCTGTGCTACTGATCCTCTTCTTCCCTTACTGTTCGAGTCTCAGATCCGTCAATCACAAAATCCGAGTGATCTCTACCTCACTCTGATACCACTTGTTCGGAAAAGCGGCGCAATGAAAACTACGCGATCAACGAATCTACCATGATGAACATACAGCAATCACATTATCAAGCAATCACACACATGAACACAGCAATTTTACGTGGTTCGGCAATTTACCTACGACCATGGGAGGAGAGAACTCATCTACTATGATCCCATCTCAATCCCCTCAGGATCTAGGGTTACAGTACATCAATATATAGTTTCTGCTTTCTTGGCCAACAAGAAAACCCATACATAATGATTAAAATACCTCTAAACCTGAGCCTTGGTTCTGGCTAAACCAAACGACCGATCCGACTAAACCGGAATACAAGACAAAACCCAACAATTAGCACCATTAATGGTGGCAAGGATTGGGCTTTGGCTATGCGTATTTTGGATGTTTTAGAGCTAGCTCAATATTTTGAAAGCTTTAAATTTAATTATATTCCTAGGATTTTGAAAGCGGGGGCTCACTTGGTAGCTAATTTTTGCAAATTTTGTTTTAAAAAGGTTGTGTCGCGTGATAATTTTTTGGATTGGATGCATTTTCCCCACCTCTGATGCGTTGTGTATGTTTTGGCTTTCCCTTTAATGAATTTTTCTCTTCTTAACAGAAAAAAAAAACTTTCATTTTTGGACAAGTCTATTCCCAGGTCATGAGAAGCCTTTTTTTCATATATATATATATATTTATAAGAAGTTAGAAGTTTGAACAAGTTTAGAAAGCATACTAGTTGAACAAATAATAAGATTTCAGAAGGGAAATAAATTATTTTATTAAAGAGTCTCATAACGACTCTTTACCTCAGTGATGAAAAGTGGATGTTTCATTTTAAGCGGGCCCCTCAATTCAGTTAATAATAGTAATAATTATTATTATTATTATTATTAATCAAAGTCCACTTTGCTATCCTTAAGATGACTGTTTTGATCAAATTATGAGAAGATAAGAAAACACTGTTGCATATTCTTTCATTTCTTTCCCTCCAAATGAACCACAAAATAACAAAAGAAAAGATTCTCCAAAGAAAATAACCACACCTGCCAAAATGAACTCCAAACTAATCTTATCGCATCTCCTTAATTTTCTTGAGACAACACCAAACGACACCGTATCTTCTAATGCGGTGGGCCCAAACGTTAGAAGCAAACTCATAATGAAGAAAGAGATGATTTACCAATTCGACTTTCTTCTGACACATCATACAAATATTAGAAATCTAGCAGAAGTTAACCCTCTTCTTTTTAAGTTATCTGCTGAAGAAATCTTTGCAGCAACTACTAACGAACAAAAAGCCTCTACTCTTAGAAGAGCCAACCCTAACCACACAAAAGAAGAAGAAGGTCTCTGAGAAAGGTTTCCCTCCACGGCCAAATAAGAAGCCTTCACTGAGAAAGTCTCAGAAAAGGATGCCTTCCAGAAAATTTAAAAAATGAAGGAAAAAAGGAATAGAAACTGGCTATTCCGTTTTTTCAAAAGAAAAGTAAAGAAAGAGAAAGGGATATATGTAAGAGAAACCCTGATTTGCAGCAAAGATCACCTTCCGAAGAAGATAACAAAAAATTGAAGGAAAGTCAGTGGGACCTTGAGATGTCATCGAATGAAATGAAGAGAATTATACCGTTGATTTGGTTGCCTCTATGCCAAACAACTTCTCCAGTTCCTGATAAAAGACTCCCCACCTCTGCCTACATTTGCTCACTCCCTGTTCTTCTTCTTTCTTCTCCTACTGTTCCTTATGCTTCCTTGGTTTTTCTTTGAAAGATCAAGAGGTGCAGCTGAAAGGTGGAATACATAGTCTTGGTCTTCAGGGGGCATGTAAACTGCAGAATGGAAAAGATTTGGGGCATGGGATGGGATCGATCTGAAAGTCCAAATCACTTCAGAATTTTCTGCCATGCATAATAAAAGAAGACTTAACGTAAGACAATGAGATATGGAATATGGAACAAAGCAAGCATTATGACGTTGAGCTCGGATCGTCTTGGTGGTGTCTGAATCCTCTTAGCCTCTCTCAATCATAAGATAGTGAGACGCATTAAGCTCTGCCGTAGGGGTGTGCCTCTAGAAAATTTGAAGTCTTTACCATAAACTCTCTCCTTTTTATGAAATGTGGTCAAGTTTACTTCAACAGAAGGCAGTCTCCTGTAAGATTGAATGTATAACATAACTTCTCTTATATTTTATTCTTGCATTTTACAAATGCTTAATCTTGCAATCGAATTCACTTCTTGGCCACCTAAAAAGCACGGATATGAACACGGGACATGGATACAACACGACACGAACAAGGTGCTATGGCAAATCCTAAAAAAGTGAAATACAAACCCGGTTTGGACAAAGCAAATAATAAATATATATATATGTATTTATATATAATTGTATAATTAAAAAATATTTTTATTTTTAACCAAATTAAGAAGCAAAATATCACAATTAATAGAAAAGAAAAACATAAATAATATTGAAAAACTCAAAAAGATGAGACTAGCAAAAAAGAAAAAAAAAGAGTTAGACCAGAGGGTAGGAAAAAAAACAAAGATTATTAGAAACTTTTCATATTTTGTCTAAAATTGTTTTTAAATTATTTATGAACTTTTGAAACTTCATTTAACACTTTTTTTCTATTTTTAATAGCAGGCTTTGGTCACATTTAATGATAAAAAAAAGAGAATTTTAAAATTTTAAAATAATCCTACCGTGTCTCTACCATATCTAAATTTAATAATTTTTTTAAAAAAATTAGTAGATAAGCCATGCTTCCTCAATGGCGGCATTTCATTAAGAAAGGAGATCAACTGGAGAGTTTTGCTTGTGTCACAAATGTCATGAGAGCCTTGGAGGATCCAAACTCCAATACAGTGGTACATACGAAAAGGTTCAGTTTGTTTGACTTCGTAAATTGTAAGAGCGTTTTGAAAATGATCAAACTGTCCATCTTCTAATTTAAAGACCCTGAACGTGTTAGGATCCAACCCAAGAAATTGACCTTTAATTATTTATGTGTACATCAACTAATGGAAACCACTTGTGTATAGATTAATTATTATTTATTTTCTTTAGATAAATAGAATTTGATGTAAATATGGAGTTAGACTCATCATGTGGCCCCCACTTCGTTAACTTATTAAAAATTAATCAACCATGTGCTAAAATATTATTTAAAACTAATGCTTTATTTAGTTAATATTTAGTGACCAGTAGTTAATATGAGCTAATAAACCATGTGTTTAGTTAATAAATTGCCTTAAAATTAAAAGTTACCTATAATAACTAAGGGAAGTCAAAGTGGTCAGTTCACAATTGTAAAAGATATGGGTAGAGGTTCTCTTGACTTTGAATTCAACATGGACTTAAGAGAAAATAAAAAAATGCTTTAATGAAGTTATGAGTTTTAAAGTCTTTAAGTAAACTTTATTTATTTTGAAACCACCCCGCTTCTACAAGCCCCAAAACTTTATTTATTTTGATTCCATTTTTGGTTTTGATTGATTTTGTGGTTTTGGATTTTTGGGATTTTTCTAAAATTATGTCATGTTAGAATGTTTTAAAATTAAGAATTTCTATGCAGCTGAGTTTAATTTTATCTCAACATCCAGAGGCTCAAATTTAATTCATGTTATCCTTGAAAGCCAGCCACATTTATCATCTTCATTTTGTGTCAAATCCAATGATCTTTTATTTTCTGTGACCATAAAAATTGGGATTTTTTCTTAAATTCTAGGTTATATATATTTAGGAGTTTTATATTTGAGACTCACCATTAATGGATATTTGCTTAGATCAATTCGTAAACTCCATTCTTGTTTTGTAAACTCCATTTTTTTTTAAGTATTTTGAATAAAAATACTATTTCAAGAAAGTGTATATTATATTTATCCATATATATATATATATTTATAATCCTTGCCTTTTTCTAACTAGACATCATAAGAATGTTTTTTAGAAATGTCCATCGAAAGGTGGAGTTAGATGTCAATTTTCTACTCAACTAGAATTACAAAACAAAAAAGGATATAATTTATGAAAATAATTTTTAAAGGCTAAATAAATTGGAATTTTGATTTGGCTATTTCAAAAAAAAAAAAGAATTCAAATTTTTGTTAGCTTTCAAAAGGGACTAGTTTGAATTAAATTGGACTTCTACAAAATATCTTCTGAATATTTTTCCAAGATTGGTCAAAACAGTTTTTTTTTTTGCACAATAGTGTATTTTCCCTCAAAATTATATTTCTCTAAAATTTTATTAAAAAAATTCACAGATGTCATTAAATTATAAAATCTAGAGAGTTTGTACTTATTTTAGATAGAAATCAATAAATAAATAGGTTTTGTCGCTTTATGATTTCTAGAAAAGAAAATTAAAAATAAAATACTAAATATTTTAACACTACTCTTTGTGTAACAGAATATACTAGCATTCGTATTCAAATTGATGGCCCACCCAATGACTTACCAATTGTGCATAGGCATGTCTAAAAACAAGATAAAACCTCACAAGTTAGGTCAAGATGATTGTATTCGATCAATAATGATCAATGAAAATTAAGGGATGGCATCGTTTTAGTGACTTATAATTTTCCTTAATTCGATAAGTCGGCACTTAAAACCATGCAGCCAGAAATGGCTTAAACAGTAGGAGACGCCTAGTGCTGTGTCTAGCTAACACACGTCATAGGGGACCTTGCATGTTTTTGTGGATTGTAACATTCGTTCAGAGGGTGTCATCATGCTAGCAAAATAAAAATTCAACCGGTGAGATGCCGTTGACCTCATCTCCATAGGTTGAAATGTGTAGGCCTTTTCCTAGTTGGAGGAAGTACTACGGCTTCGTGTGCCAATTGCTAATAGTCGTTTCACATTTATGATTAAAAAATTCATAATTTTATTTTCATATTCATTTGTCTATTGTTGCTAGTTATGCTCTTTAGGACCATATTTCATCATAATCAAGTTAAATCTATGTCATCTACTCTATGTTTATTCATAAACTTTTGATATTATGATGTATGGAATTAAGTTGACATTTATATGTGCATTTTAAATTAAGTATCGTATCTATTAAGTTCCTCTTGTTCTCACTCCAATCAAGGACCATTCTTAAGAAATGAAGAATATGTTGGCATTGACAATACTAACGGTGATAGTGAAGGTGTCAATGTGATGCAAGTTGGATACGACATTTGTGGAGACAAATAGAGTCACAAGTTCAATATTTAAATTGTTGAATATTTAAATTTCAGAGATGAGTATTGCTATATGGTTGTAATTTTGTTTTATATTTGAATTTATGACTTTAGGCTTTGAATAAATTAATTTAAGTGAATGAATTTAGCTTTAAATGATTTGTATTCCTATTATTTCGATTAGTTGAAAAAAAAATTTATGCTACGGTATTATTTGGATGAACTTATACATACGAATAAAAGTTGGATTTTTTTTTATGGTCCAGACAGCGGATTTGCTTTATCCTGATGCGGGCCGTTACAGAAAGGCAACCAATGGGATTTCATTATAACAGCTAAAATTATGATGGGAATACTCCTACTACTAATTTCTACTTAAGGTAGCTATTTTGCTGAAAAAAGGTCAAAGAATGTGAAGCTATGGGAAAGGATCCTTTCTCTACAACTCCGCAAGACAGATCAACTCCTCAGCATTGGTTCCTGATAAAGATACTTAAATAACCAATTAATCATAGCAAGACAAGTGTTATTGCATAAACCTTAAATTGAGTGAATATTTGGATGAGATTCAACTTCAAATTATGTTTCTCAATTTAACTATTCAAGGTTAATGGCCAAACCAATACGAAGTTTTTATAACAATGGAGTAAAACAATAAATTTTAATGAAGCACTTTGGACCCAACTTACAATACAAGCCTTATTTCCCTTAGTACCGTCAACTTCTTTTGTCAATCCACAAGATCGCGGTGTAGGTAGAGCACCACCTTTACATGGAAGAAAACCAAGTTTGGTTCAACAAGTTCCATGGCTGATTGTTTGACACCAACCCTCTCCTACAATCATTAGATGAAACAAATTTTCATGGTGCAACAAGGGGACAACAAAACAAGACATATATGGAACCAATGTAATGCTCCCATGGTATTTGCTTTGAGAAAGTTACCGTCGAATAAGAAGGTCCTTAAAGGAGATGCCATCTGTAAGGCAGGTGGGGAATGGATTGAGGCTGCTAGAGGGGCCATCGAATAAGAGACCATAAAAAAGGGGTCATTGTTAATCCAGTCATGCCCATTGCTCATTAGATGATGAGACATCTCATGTCATGCATTTCTGCAATTTAAATCCTGACCTCAATATCTACCCATCATCACAGGAATGACTCGCCGACGTCTTCCATTATAACAGAAAGGGCATCTAGCTCTTCGTATATTACTTCAGTTTGAGGATGCGTCTTATCATTATAAACAAACGCATTTACCTTCCCCTTGATCTCAATCCAACTACACGCTTGTTCTTTCTTTGCTCCATTAGCTTTCATTAAGTCTCTTATTCTTGCTACTTCTTCCCACTTTCCTCTTGCAGCATAAATATTTGACAAAAGCACATACACCCCTCCATTTAGGGGTTGAAAACTCAGGATCTTTTTTGCAACAAATTCACCAAGTTCTAGACTTCCATGAACTCTACATGCACTCAGCAAGGTCTCCCATGTGTGTGTTGGGAGGTCAACAGGTACTTGTTTTATGAATTGGTAAGCTTCGCTCAATCGCCCGGATCGTCCAAGGAGGTCCACCATACATGTATAATGCTCTGGTTTAGGAAGCAACTTCCAATTCTTTAGCATAGAATCAAAAAGTTCCCTACCTTCATTGACAAAACCTTTGTGTGCACACGCGGATAAGAGTCCGAGAAAAGTCACATGATCAGGTTCAAACCCAGCTTGAATCATAGTGGGGAAGAGCCTGAGTGCTCCTAATGCAGATCCATGGTAAGCATGTCCCACAATCATAGCATTCCATGCAACCGTATCTCGTTTTGACATGCTCTCAAACACCTTTGAAGCATCAGTAATCAAGCCACACTTGGAATACATGGTGATCAATGAACTCATGACCCTTGTGTCATGCTCATAACTAAACTTAATTGCATTGAGGTGCATTGACCTTCCCCAGAGTAGAGTAGCAAGAGATGCACATACCGAAATAACAACGGTGAACGTCCCTTGATCAGGCTTAAGCCCCTCTCGCATCATCCTACGAAACAAAACCAATGCTTCCTCACTTAGGCAGCCACAAATAATAGTGTTCCAAGAAGTTTCATCCCTTAATGGCATCCTCTCGAAGAAATCGGATGCTTTAACCATATCACCCTGCTGCACATACCCTTGTAAGATAGAATTCCATGACCGTAAGTCCCTCTTTGGCATCTTCATGAACAATGTTAACGCGTCTACCATCATTCCATTCTGAACATAACCACTGATCATTGAATTCCAAGCTATAATATCTCGCTGAGGCATGTTTTCGAACAATTCACTAGCGGTTTTAATATCACCAATCAGAAAATAACCCCGAATAATGGCAGTCCATGCTTCTACACACTTTTCAGGCATCTCATCAAACAGACGCCTAGCATTCGCCATTTGCCCAGACCGTGAGTAACAAGTAATCATAGTCGTCCATGATGCAATATCCCGTTGAGGCATTTTGTCAAACAGCTTCCCGGTATCTTCGACGTATCCCAAATCAAGATACCCAGATAACATGGCATTATAAATAGAAGTGTTGCGCTCGGGTGCAAGGTCGAATAAAGCACGCGCTTGAGTCACAAGCTCATTTTGGAGGTAGCCACCAATCATGATTGCCCAGGAGACTGAGTTTCTCATTGCCATTTTGTCGAACAGCTCCCGGGCCATTTCAATTTTCCTGTTGTTGATGTACCCAGTAATCATGGAATTCCAACAAACAACATTTCTTTCAGGCATTCTATCAAACAGACCCCGTGCTTCTTGTAACATCCCGCATCTAGTATATCCAGTCAACAACGCCGTCCACGACACGACATTTCTCCTTGGCATAATATCAAATATCTGCTGTGCTTCGCTCAGCCTGTAGTTTTGGATATACCCAGATATCATGCAATTCCATGTGACCAGGTTTCGACGAGGCATTTCATCAAACAGGTGGTGTGCGGTCTCTACATCGCCTCGTTTAAAGCAATCGGTAATGGTGAGGTTGTAGTGATAAATGTTGGGGTTGCGGAAGGCGGCTGGGTGCTGAAATTGTGAGCGTGTGATGGTGGAAATCGATCGGGATCGGGCGTGCAATCTGACCCAGATTTGATATGACATGCTTTAATGTGAGAGATGACTGCAAATCGATCATTGTGAGGAAGAAGTTACTTAAAAGAAGAAGAAGTCATCAAAGAAGTTGAATTTGGATAGTAGATTATAAATAAATTCTGTCTGCGTAAGTAGTGAGAGTCTGCTAATGCTAATGGACATTTTGAGGAAAGTTGATTACGTTTTTTGCCGTTCGATGGAATAATCTATATGAGATTACCCGTCAACACTTCAACTCTCGATGATATTTTAGAGAAGATAATCTATAATGTGTAATTTTCACTTAGGTTAATGAGGTTTGTACATAAGTTTGAGAGAGGAACCATTTTTATAACCCATAATTTATGCATCATTAAGATATTCCTTGTAAAACTTAACTTACTAATTCTGACACAAAAAGAAAATAATTTTACAATAGGTCAATGGGATTTTTTGCACCATCCAATCGATTGAGTCAGGGTTCGATCGATCAGACATAAATTTTGTTTATAAATCGATCGATTGAGAAAACCTAATTTTTCCTAATTTATTCTCTTCAGCTTTTCTAACAACTTAAACCATAGTCCATCTAAAAAATATGAAATACAACTTAAAATAGACCCACAGTTTTATCCAACCTATAAATTAGCTAACATACAAAAATCTTTTTATGTTCTCCCCAAAATCTTCTACTTAACGAGCATTGTATGTCGTGATTATGGGAAATGTGTTCACTGTTGAATTGTAAAATCTGGGTTTGAATCGGATTTGTGCACCTCTAGCTATTTGATCCATATATTCATCGGTGAAGGAGATGACGAGACTTTGCAAGAAATTGGGGTCGGAGTAAGATGAGAAGGAAATGAAGGCGAGTGATGCTAGCATTGAGTAACACTAGCGTTGCCCCCAAATTAAATTTCTATTAAAAGAAAGTTGCACAAGAAAGCAGTTGAAGGCCCTTTTTGGTGGGGTACAAACTCACGGGTCCTTTTTAGTATATGTATCATCTACTGATTTTTTCACGTAAAATCCCTGACCTTCAATTATACATTGGAGTTGAATGCTAGTGGGAGGTCATAATACAATTAGTTGAATATCCAGGTTAAAAAAAAAGATTCAGCCCTAACCCAACCAAGTATTGCTCAAGTTAGAAATATGCCCAAAACCCTTTAAAAAAAAGGGTAAAACGTTATCTAGGATTTCCGTCATCATTTTCAGAAAAAAAAGGAGAAAACCCAGCATGTTCAGGTCAAGTCTGATGCTTGTGTCATGTGTACATAGCTAATGGAGAAAACCCAGCATGTTCAGGTCAAGTCTGAGGCTTGTGTCATATGTACATAGCTAGTGATATTATGATTGGAAAAAGTTTATTAGTTTGCCCTGACCGTCCATTTATTTAGTTGTGCAGATGCTTCAATTTGATTGAGGCTCTCACTTGGCCTTTTATTCAAAGCTTATTGTTATTAGCGAAGCAAAACTCTCATGCATTAGCCAACCTAAAATATAAATAAATGAAACTCTCCTGCTGCTGCTAATGAGAGTCACATGAAGTGGCCCAAACCAATTGTAAAACACAAACAAGCAACACGCAACTGCATGGTTAGCACACGGCGCACTATCCTTTCCTAAATAAAAAAAAAATTAAAAAGAATAAAAAATACACAAACAAACAATGACCATTCTCACCATTCACTTAGCCCAAAGTTGATGAAGTGGTACAAGGCATATATTTGCTCTCCACAAGGTGTATTTCAAACCACCCCAAAATTGTCTAGTGTGCATTTATGGGGCTTAACAGACAGCACTTAGGAAAGAGGGTGGACTTAGGGGGCTGACCCAAAACTCCAAAATCCCCTTTATTTTAGTAGGAAGTTTTTCAAATTTTACATATTGGCTCCCTACAAATTTTATTTTTTCAAGTGGGCACCCAAAGCCACATTTTTTGGTTCCACCGCGTTGGAAAAATAGCCCTATTAGGTCAAAAATCTCAAGCATACCCATATCATTAAAAAAAAAGCTATTCTCACAATAAAAAAAAATAACGATTATTCTTGGTTTATCATCTTTGCATCCTTCCCACCCTGTTCAAGTAAAAAGGAAAACAAAAAGACTCATCAAGTTGGGGAGTGACCCTCTTGATTTTTTGTCTGAATTCTGAGTAATTTTTCCACGGTGACCGTGTGAAAACCACTCATATAATCTCAGTTCCTTGATTTCATATATTCTAAAAACAAAGGAGGGTGGTTCTTTGTGGAAATTGTCGTCGACGTTGACACCATGCCACCATGGTTCTCTCCGCCAACTCTGGGATTGAGACTTGCGTGGGAAGGCCACGTGATCTCGGCTCTTCCCAATGTGAAAACATTATGTTGCATAATTGCAGTTTTGAGAGGAAGACAGCATCCTCACAGAATTTTGTTACAGCAACTTTATAATCTCATCACGTTATAATTAAACGGCAAAAAATGACTGCACTGCACCATTTGCTGTTAGTGTTAGGTAAATTTCCCAACAATCAGAATTAGAGCCAAGGCACCCCTACAATCCGAATTTTGGAAATCAAAATAAGTTATATGGTTAAAAGAGTGTTAAACTTTAATCATTATCCACAAGACCCTTTTCTATCCCCTCTACCCTATTGAAAGGCATACATCTAAGTGGCCCCACAAGTTAGGCTGCATATGAATCATAGCAATCTAATTCCAGGAAGAAAAATATCCTAGTGTTAGAGGGTCCCAATTCATTTTCATCATAATGTTGAATTATATGTCTTTGTCCGTTTTCTTGGTATTAGAAGACATCTCGTTTGATTTTGTAAGGATTTTTGTATTGGCCAATTCATATATTGAATAAAAACTTTGGATACATTAAGTTTTATTATATATTTCTTATAAAATGGACTGGAGTACACGTCATCAGAAAAGTTGAAATGAATAAGTCATAAAAAATAGGGTATGCGCACTCAAATGGACTTGCATGCGCCCTCAAGCAGGGTTAGAGAGAAGCTATCATGCTCAAGCTGGATGATCATGCGCTCAAACTTGAATGACATAAATTGCGTTGATTTATGGATAAAGAGAAAAAGAAAAAAAATTGTGCTGAATGAATATAATTGAAAGTTTCATTCACGTGCTCAAGCGCTCGACTCGCATAAACTCACTTTCCTATTACGGATTTATTTCTTTTTTGTACTAGAACTGTAGTTCTTATTCTACAATAAATATTATTTTAGGGTATAAATTATGGGTTGTTTAAAGGGTTCCTCTCTTAACTCTAACATAGGAATCTCATTATTTTAAGTGGAGATTACACATTGGAGATAAACATACTTCTCTAGAGTGTTTATTGGAGAGGTTGCTTCTATATTTTTTTATAGAAGATTGAGAACATCTTGTATATTCAAGACGTAGTGTGATAAGCGAAAAGCAGTGCATAGCGAAGGAAAGTCGTGGCAAGGAGTTGTACAAGAATAACTCGATTCTTAGGTTGAAGGAGTGATTAGATAGGGGCTGTGAGTATATCTTGTAATTGTTTGCTATGACTTGATAGTTCATCCATTTTAGATTTATAGTTTTTTTATTTGAGTTTTTCACATAAAAATTATATGCCTCTTATATCTTGTGTAGTTGATTGTTTATTTGTAAGTTCACTTATTTCTTCTACTGCATACTATTTGAATGCAATATAGAAATCTAGATTTGAAGCGATCCTTCATATATCTATAGAAAATCTCCAAATTTATAAATATTATATTTTCTTGGATAATGAATTTACCAAATCCCCAAATTGCGTGTTTTAAATTCTTCGTTGCACACTCAAAAGTTGCAAATCTAAGAAGACCTTTGATTCCCCTCTTCATAAGATAATTCCTTTGGCTGCAGTTCCAGCAATTAAATTTGAAAAAATTCCATTCTCTAAGAACGGTTTTGTATTTTGCTAGCACCTCACCTGGTTAGTGGTCAGTGGACCACCAGCCGTAATTGATAATATAAAAGAGACCATTCTTACCGATCATCTGACCCAACCCAGTGGCATTTTGGTAAAATTTGTAGTGAGACTTGCCCCTCCCTTATCAAGAAACCAACGGCACTATAAATGCATGGTTTGGCAGAACAAAATCCCACAGTTCTAGAGACACCATTTTTCACACCGTTCTCCATTTCCTTTCCACTGCCAGCATATATTTCGTCCATAGTAGGAAAAAAACAAAAGCCCAAATACTGGGGAAATCGTCCTTGTATTCTCCCTAGTCTCAGTCTTTGAACAGATTAACAAGGGTCTGCTGTCATCACCAATGGACCTCTTACAGTCACCCAGTATTGAGATTTTGAGTGTTGTTGTTGCTGTTGCCGCTATTGGTGCCACTGCTGCCATTTTCTACCTAATCAAGAAGCCAAAAGGTATGAACTTTTTCAATCTTCAAGCATTTTTTCTCTTTAATTCTATTTTCTGGGTGTTTGGATTTTGGATTTCTGGGTTCTTTTACTTTGTGGGTATTGCATGTGAATTGATTGATTTGTAGTGTTTGTTGTTATTTGTTTGTTTTATTGATTGATGAGCATGATTGGTTCTTCTTCTTCTTCTTCTTCTTCTTCTTCTTCTTCTTCTTCTTTTTTATTTGAAATGGAATGATGGGTGTTTTAGCTATTGATTGTTAGTTGTAGTTTAATTTAATGGTGCTTTTGCTTTGAAAAAGCTTCTGGAAACGCTTTTGATATTCCTTGCTTCTGACAAGAGCTTCCTGCTTAGTTGTTAGAACAATGCGCAGTATGATCCTCTCAAAAGTTCTATATTGATTCAGCCTAGTTCCTGAAATGGATTAAAGCAATGCCATTTCTTTTGGGTAATCATTATTCTACTTTTGTTCTAATTGGATGTATTCACTGTGTATATTAATCTTTTATTGTACTCTAATCTAAAAATCTTTTTTGTTTTGGAAAAGTGGGTTTTTTAAAAGAAAAATTATCAAAAGAGGTTTATATGAGCAGTTTTTATATTCCATACTTGATCATATAGGATTTCACAAGGTCATTTACGGTTTGATAAAATATTAATAGAGGCCGCACTAATGATGGTGTACTTATAAATTAGTTGAATAATTGAATTGGACCAACAAACCATGAGAATTGAATCAAACAATATTGAACTAGACAATCAAATTTGTTGAAGGTGGGTGAACTAGAGTTATAATTTGAGCAAACCAGAAATCATATGGGATGAACCTAGCCTAATGAATTAGCAAACTATAACAAACTAAATTTTGAACAGCAAACTGTTGGTGCTTGTGTGCCTATGTGGGGTTTACCGTGACAACCATGGCTGAGATGGAAATGGTCCTCTGCACATGCCATTTGATAATCAATCCCGCCCTCCACCCTCTGGTGCATACTACCAAGGAACCAAGTTGACTCTTTCGTTTAGCCCCACCTTTCTGTTCCATTTTCATATATCTCTCACATATCTTGTGTAAAACCTCTGAACATTGCAACGAATCTGGAGATCTGTTTCCCAAGAAGCTTGCCTCTGTTCGTTGGGAAAATTAGTATAAACGGCCCTCTTTCGATGGGTAACATACTGAAAACATGCTGACAATGCAAAGGAAACAAATCAATGATACATGAAAATCTGAATTTTTTGGTGAGCATCAGCCCAACAGGGTCATCTTTGATTCCAACCACTCGTTTTTCCACAAACTCCATCTCTAATTAGATGAAATGCAGACAGGGTAACAACTATGATTTTCTTAGTTTTCAAAAGTGGATGTTACAACAAATGTGAAAAATGATGTTGTATATGTGCCTTCTAGTTTTTCAATCTTATCTCTCTTATCTTGTTCTTGAAAAGTATTGATGTTGCTTGTACTAATGCGTTGAGGTTTTGGTAGGAATGGTTAGCTAGGGAAACTAAATATTTTGAGTTTGAGTAGATCATTCAAGCATCCCTTCTAGTTTTTGGTCTTTTCACTGTAATGATATTTCGGATACTGAGATCTTTTATTAGTTAGCTTATGGGTTAGCAATTCTCCATATTGGAAAGGGACTCTAGAATAAGAAGTAACAGCTGAACATGAATTATTTATACAATAATTGGTGTTTGTAGGCTGTTTGGACCCAGGAAGATTTAAAAATTTTGAGCTTGTCAAGCGCACACAACTCAGCCATAATGTGGCTAAGTTCAAATTTGCTCTTCCTACTCCTAGTTCAGTGTTGGGTCTTCCGGTTGGGCAACACATAATTTGCAGGTCAGGTTCCTCAGATTCTGCATGCTTGCAGTTCTTTATAGTAAGAATGTTCATAATTAATGTCATTAATTTTACAAGTTTCTACTCTCTGCTTCCACAGGGGAAGGGATAGCCTTGGAGATGAAGTTATAAAGCCATATACTCCAATTACTTTGGATTCAGATGTCGGGTACTTCGAACTGGTCATAAAGGTTTGTGTTTTCATAGAAATGATAGGGCCTTGTGCAATTATGCCTCAGCACATCAAATATATAGCTGCCTTAGGTGCTCAAGTCTGATGATTTGGGGCACATGGCCCTATGATCTGGTTGGCCCCACTTTGTATGGTGGACAACTAAATTGTTAATACAGCTGCGTGTGTGTGTGTGCCCTATGATCTGGTTGGGCCCACTTTGTATGGTGGACAACTAAATAGTTAATACAGCTCTCTCCATGTGTGTGTGTGTGTGGGTGTGCTTGTGTGTGTGTGTCACCTCTTCGGGTTGATCCACCCCATACTGTATTCTCATAAGATGATACACACTGGCTAAAAATCCGCCATGTATGTGTCACCTCTTCGGGTTGATCCACCCCATACTGTTTTCTCATAAGATGATACACCCTATCTAAAAATCTGCCAGGTGCTATATCATAGGCACACTGGAAACATAGATAATTGTAACCATATACATATGAAATAACAGCAATGACCAAGACTATCCATTGATTTACCCAGCCCACACCTGGGCTCTAACTCCTCGTTAGACAACATTGAATTAAACCACCATTTTCCCAAGCAATGCATTTTCAATCAGTATCGAAAAGAAATGGAATTCCTTTCTCTTGTTCCTTGTCTATGCAAAAGCACGTGCTATGACTCCCCTTTCCCATACATCGTAAATTGTTTCTTTTTTTTTTTTTTTGTAGTTTTGTTTATGTCTTAGATCTGGGAATTCCATAAAGGAGCTGAATGAAACCCAAATTTCTGCCCTTCTAAAGGAACATCGGCTCTCACAATTCCGTGTCCGTCCACCAAAACTACTGGAAATGTTTCAAAAAAAGTAGGTATACAACGTACAAAAAGTTCATGCCCTTCTTTATCTATAAAGATAGGGTGTGGTCCTGCTACGTGTTATTATTACATTAAATAAGTATTTCGATTTATTCAAAATCACGATCTTTAGACCTAGAAATGGGACTGAAATGGTTCTTTCAAGACTTCTAACTTTAATGGGGGTGGGAAGCCAGGGCCGGGTACCAATGAGCTTCGGTTTTGAAACTCTGGCTTTTCTACAAATACAAGAACAAGAATAGGTTCTACATAATGTGACTTACTATTAGATTGAATTTGGATTTGATTTGGTTGGGTCAGGTTGGAGTTTTTCTTGAGCCAAGCTCATGTTATGATTTTGACTTCATAATGTGTGTGTGAAGTTTTTTTCTAGATCATTGGACCATGATCTAGAAAGTTTTTTTCTAGATCACTGGACCATGGTCACCGCATAATTGAAATTACGTGTGTGTGTGTGTGTGTGTGTGTGAAGCTTTTTTTAGATCACTGGACCATGATCTAGAAAGTTTTTTTCTAGATCACTAGACCATGGTCACCGCATAATTGAAATTACATATGTGTGTGTGAAGTTTTTTTCTAGATCACTGGACCATGATCTGGAAAGCATAGAATAAAATAGTGGCCGCTACAAAGTGTAGCGGCCGCTATATCGGCCGTAGCGGCCGGCACCGCTACGCTACGTAGCAGCCACTACGGGAAAATAGCGGCCGCTATTTTACCGCTACGGCCGCTATTTTCCTGCTGGGCCGCTATTTTGCCGTTACGGCCGCTATTTTGCCGCTATTTTTTTGCTGGGCCTATTTAAATACCCTGACGCCCATTCTTCTACATTTTTCACTCCTGTCTCCATCTTTCCTTTTCCCTGTCCACTGTTTTTTGGTCCTACCTCCCTCTTTCTTCAAATTAAGGGCAACAAGGGTCCAAAAACACATTAAGATCTATAAATCTAGATCATTCAGCTTCTTTGGAGTCAAAAGACATCTCTCAAAATGTATTTTTTATGTGATTTTCTTAGATCTATGGCTCTATTCCTCTTTTTTCCTTCATGAATCTCTTGGAAATGGCTTGTAAGTGATAAATCTTTGTTTCTCATAGATCAAACCCCCCATTTTCTATGATTTATTTATTTATTATTTATTATTTATTCTCGGATTTTTTTATTTTTTGAAAAAAAACTTTAAGAAACACTAACCAAATCACTTGAAAATTACTCCCAAGTGTTAGATCTATGAATCCCATGCATGAATTATACTTTCTTTGTTGTTTATTTGAATTTATTTAATTTTTTATGTTCATATTAATATGATTTTTGGTGGTAGAGGTATTCCTCTAATCATTTCTCAAATCTCAACTTTATATTAGCTCTCATGTCTCAGTTCTTTAAGCACAATGTTATTTATAAAGTTATTATTTACTATGTCATTTATTGTGTTGAATGTTGATTGTTGAGTCACTGACTCTAGTGATTAATCTCTCTAAATCTTAAATTCTTGACTCTTGAGTCTTGACTTTGAGTCTTGAATCTTGATTCATGATACCATGTGAAAATTAGGAATGATACTATTATTTTTTAATTATACAGCGATAGAGGACATCATGCATTTAGGGGACCGCTACGCCCCCTTATTTTAGGCTTTTTTGCAAAACAAACACATATTCTAGCTCATTACAATATTCTGGATTTTTTGGAATTTTTTCAAATTTTTTTTCAAATTTTCTTGAATCACACCGCTACGCCGCTATGCAGCCCCGCTACCGCTACGTAGCGTTTTGGCTACTGGCCGTGACGCTATCCGCTACCGCTATTTTGATCCTTGCTGGAAAGTTTTTTTTTTCTAGATCACTGGACCATGGTCACCGCATAATTGAAATTACATGTGTGTGTGTGTGTGTGTCAAGTTTTTTTCTAGATGACTGGACCATGGTCACTGCATAATTGAAATTACATGTGTGTGTGTGTGTGTGTGCGTGGGGGAGTGTGGGGGAACACCTTAACTAAAAACTATGCACTACTCATGAGTCATGAATTGTGATGAGCTGAATTGTGGAGCTCATTAAGTGATTTAATTTATTAGTTGATGTGGACATTTTGTCCCATCTAATTTGTTTGTCCATAAACTTTCACCAATGTGCAGATGTACCCACAGGGAAGAATGTCCCACCATTTCCGTGAAATGCGTGTTGGTGATTACTTGTCTGTAAAAGGACCAAAGGTAAAATCCCATGCTTACCAGGATGCCTGTTAAACCTTTCATTGGTTATATTTTGTTGCTTTCTAGTGTTGATTTCCTATGGAATACACGCCTTTTGATTAGTTTTGTTTGGAATGAGGCAGAGACTAAAAGTTGGGAGAGAGAGAGAGAGAGCCAAGAATTCTGAATTGCCGTAGAGAGCCAAGAATTCTGAACTGCCTTAGAATGAGGGTTTGTAAAAAGAATCTTACATGGCTTAGTACACAATTTTCCATAAATATTATTTTTTCTCTTTGTCTTGTCAAAAGGTCACCTTGAAATTTCTTAGAAAACTTTGGAGATGTCCTATTGAATTGCTTAGGTTTTCTTTTTGCTGCTCCTTTCAATACTCTAATGACATACATGTATGTTTGGCTTATGCTATTTGGAAATTTGGATAGAGCTTCTATCTTTCATCACTAGTGTTATTTATAAAACTAGATTCTTCCTTCTGATGGTGTTGTCCGGTAAGGGACCATGTTTTATTGAATGGTGTATGTGGGGGCATTGGAGCATTTCAATAAAGAATTGGAGTATCTTAATTTTGGAGGGTTACTATCGTTATATGTGTGCACCTGTCAACACTAGCCTGAGGCAAGCAAGATCCTTGCCGTCCTGTAGATGCATTGGCCCAAAAGTCGAGCCAAAATTCCACATTCAGTATACATTTGAGGCCCATCTGGTGCATGGAACTGGAAGCACTTCATTCTTGTTTGATTAATCTACATGGTGCGGGTCCACCTGATGGATGGCCTTCTCTGTAGTGCATGTATTATGTATAGTGCATACTACCGTGGGTATCATTGTGTGGGAATGGGCATTAGAAGAGTTGTGTGTGATCAAGATCCATTTCCTGAAAATAGCTCTCTGAATTTTCACTTCACCGTGCAATACATTTCCAAGAAATGCATGTCTTCTTGTAGAATGTATACATTTGCACTTTTAGATGTCTTGCTCTTATTTTCTCTCTGATGCTTTCAGGGACGTTTCAAATATCAGCCTGGTCAAGTTAGAGCATTTGGGATGCTTGCTGGGGGATCTGGCATTACTCCTATGTTTCAGGTAAGTAGATGGCTTTTAGAAATCAAAATGGTGATTTTTGGACCTAGTTGATTGTAGCTTAAAATTATTTTTATCTTGAAAGAGGCATTTTACCTCATATTAGTTACTCTACCTTTTTAGGTTACTAGAGCCATATTGGAGAACCCAACAGACAGTACCAAGGTCTATCTCATTTATGCTAATGTAACATTTGAAGACATTCTTTTGAAGGTAAGTAATCAAAGTAATCTCTCTCTCTCTCTCTCTCTCTCTCTCTCTCTCTCTCTCTCTCTTGTGTGCACGTTCTATGCTTATGTGCACTTTAGTTGCCTATTTTTTAGTAGTCAGGATTTAAAACCATGATCTACATTTGCTCCATAGTTTCAGTTGGTACATCAGTGCTAGTTTTTCGCGAGTATCATGTAGTAAAATCCAGTGCTTTACTCTTTGTGGACCCACTGAAGATTGCCACCAATCACAGTGCAATGTGGATGGGAAGGTCTCATCTTCTGCAAGTCTTGGTTAATAAAAAAATCATCTGCCACTGATGGTAGCTGTAAGGGCCACAAAGATTTAATAGTGATAATTTATCTGGCAGTGAATACAATCTGATCAGGATCAAATTTGGGCCACTGGCTGTAAGGGCCACAAAGATTTAATAGTGATAATTTATCTGGCAGTGAATAAAATCTGATCTGGATCAAATTTGGGCCACTGGCCCATGACCAAGGGGTTTAAATTGACCACAGTTGGCCCTCGAAAAAGATCACACATGTGGTTGGCTCTTACCATAAAATGGTTCTAAGAGAATCTTGCATTAGAAAACGTGTTGAGGTGGATTTGAAGATGCTGAAAAATGTGGAAGGGAGGAAACTTGGCTGGCCTAGAATATGATGTCTTCTGATAAGGTAGCAGGCAGCGTGCTGTTACTTCACTGTAAGTGTGTGTAGCAGTTATCCAAGGTGCGACTGTGTGCACCTCAATGTGTGGTCCACATGGGGCCCCACTTAAGACTGGGACCTAGGGGGATCAAAAGATCTCCCTGGATCCCTCCTCTTTGCAGAGAATTTGCCCCAACCAATCATCCCATCATCCTCATCTGGGGCCCACAAGTTTAATGGTGTACAGCAAAGCAACAGTTCAGTCCTTTCGTATGGGTGAAAACCCAAGGGATGTGTGAAATTAAGGAAAAGCGGGGGTGTGGGGGGTTTTTGGTGGGGGGTTGGGGGGGGGGTGGGGGGTACCATCAGGTGAAACCTACTATAGGTGCACATTTTGCGCACGGTGTGCATAGGATGATTTGTGTGTATTGTATATGGAAATATTCATGTGTAGCGCACCTTATTACAATGAGGGCAACATAGTGGAGTCAACTTTATGATCCATCTGAACCATCCACACACATGGGACCCATTGAATTACATTGGTCCATCGAGTTTTCACTAATCTAAATGAACTGGACCGTTGGATTGAGGGTCAAATTTTTTTAATATAACGTTGTTAAATTTGTGGGCCATGGATGAAGGGGTTAGAGGCATGGAATTGACCCCAAACTTGATATATAGGCCCATCCAAGATGTCTCTTTCAATCCTCCCTCCAGTCTCATAATTAGTGGGCCCCAGGTGGACCGCATCTAGTTTGTCCCTCACCAATGCACATGAATGTGCCTCATATTCACGCACGATGTCTCTAACTAGATGAGTAACAGCCAGGACTACATTTAGGATGAGTTTGGATCTATACAGTCAGTTCAAGGTAAGAGGGATCTTGCTAAGAATATTCTTATAACACAGCTGTCCAAAATTTACTTTGATGATTTTTTTTTTTTTTTGGTAAACTACTTTGATGGTTAATGATGCAAACAATCCATTGTCTTGTACCATTGCATTTTTTACTTTGTAATCATGCTTGTTTGTTTAGGATTTAGAATTTTAAGTAAAGCACTTGGATGAGCTTGTAAACTTTGGCAATGTGCAGGAAGAGATGGACACATTCACCAGTAAGTACCCGAATCGCTTCAAAGTCTACTATGTTCTGAATCAGGTATGTTATCACTATCTTCTATGAATGTCCATTAAAATCTCATAGCCAATCACATGACAGTGATTATGACCTGCCATTGAATTTGCACAGTGAATGACAACAGAAAAAGGATCTGTTGACAATGCATGGTGGGGTCTACCTATACCATTATACCTGTAATAGTACCTCTTTTATTTGATGTGTATAAAAGGACTTGGTATTCTTATTCTTCTGACTGCGGGTCTGAATTTGTGGCTTACCTTCATATGCCACTGTTTAATATCTTTTACAGCCTCCAGAAGTTTGGAATGGTGGCGTTGGTTTTGTGTCAAAAGAAATGATTCAAACTCACTGCCCAGCACCAGCACCAGACATCCAGGTAGATCTTAAAATTGATTGGATCCGGTTTTTGTTATATTCCGACTTGAAATGTACCCCTAAGTTGCAGGGGGGGTTTTAGTATTGGATTTTTGTCTGTTTAGATGGCTACTCCATGCTTTGGGGTGGGATGGAAATGAAACTGAACTTGATTCAAAATGTAAGAATAGATATATTTTGAACTCTTTTCCACCCCAACTGGCTGATACTGGTGTTGGAACAGAGAACCACCCATCTGGCTGTTCCTGCCTGAGGACCGGCCAAACCTGTGGGCCTTGGAAGCATGAAGCATGAAAATCATTTTGGGTGGTGGTTATGTGGTTGGACAGGGTCTCTTTATTATGTACGCGCTTGCTAAAAATGGGAAATGACCAATTCGGAGGTACTATTATGAGGGCTTCAAAGTAGTCCAAATCCTAACATTAGCTAACATTAGATGAGGTCATATCTTCACCTAGTTTTGCATGATCAATTTAGGGTAGGTGGGCTGCAGAGTTCAGATGTTTTTCAAATTTTGTGCTGGTTGGAGTTTGGGTGGGCCCCACAGCTATCCATCCTTCAAAATTTCTGCTGCTAAATATCATACCGCTTGTGATTTGCATTGACACGGTTACTATGATTAGACATTGTTCACCGAAGCTTTGATTGTTTGATTTGCAGATTTTGAGGTGCGGCCCACCACCTATGAACAAGGCCATGGCTGCTCACCTAGATGCATTGGGATACACGGAAGAGATGCAGTTCCAGTTCTGAGCTTCCCTGGAAACTTTACATTCTCATTTTTATTCGAAGGTGTTAGGAGAGTAAACATGTTCATTGCATGACATTTTACTTTCAGCTTCAGGTGGAATAAACCCGTTTGTGTTAGATGTGGAGTGGCTGGGCCTTATTAAGTCTGTCCGGGTCCCGTCACTGGGCATAAAATCCAGCAAGCCCAAGTAGTGATTTGCCCGAATTGGGGCGTTTTATTTCTGAGCCAAGTTGACACGTACTATTTGGAGTGAGTTGGACCTGAGTTTTTGAAGCATGAATATGCGGCCATTTTCTGCCCATAAACCATGCTGGTTTTGGCCTGATCCACAGAGAACCGGAACCAGAATTCATGGGCTATTTGATGATGCTCATCTAGGGTTTCGTTGCATGCACTGATGCACATGCATCACACGTGCATGTAGCCAGTATATATGTGTGTGTTATATCATTGTAGCGTTCTATTCTGATCTGCCTTAGCCTTTTGTGGGACCCACTTATATGCATTAGCTATGGGAGGTAGTGTGATGAAAAGTTCTCACTGCGGATTAGATTTTAGGAAAAAAAAAAAAAAACAGCCTGATCTCATCATCAAAACCATTGCTTTTGGGCCTTAAAGTTTTAACGGTTTTTAGAGTTAAACTAGGAGGGAAATAGTTACCTCTTAGGTGACCTATGAGACGTACTTCTTTGTAGCAAGAAACACTATCATTATATAGGTGGGGGTTGATTATATAAAGTCGACTGTTGCACCAAGTGGTTATTTAAGATCTAATTAAATAAGTGGATGTGCTATCCACTTTGTAAACATCCACGCTGTTCTATCTGTGTGGGTTCATTGGTTTTGCAAGAATGACCATATGGCTTGAACAGCTTAATTTTTCAAAGAAATGCAGTAAAATCACAAATTAATTATATTTTGGTGATAGAATAAAATATTCTACAATAATTGTGTCACATAAAATGGATCCAATCTGTCAATTCGTTTCTTCCTCCATTATTCATATACACACCATGGGTGTGCTTGGATGTGGGGTATAGTAAAGTAGTGGAGAGTAAACTCAAAATCCAAAAAGAATAATATATGATGGTAATGATGACTTTCTCTTTTTAGTTGCTTGATATGCAATTTTTTGACTTTTTGTATAAAAAGTTAGAGATTTTTTTGTAATTTAGTAATGATTTTTTTGACTTTTTTTTGAAAACGAATGAAGAAAATTTTTAATTTTTTTAAAAAGAAATGAAAAAATTTGAAATTCAAAATTTTCATTTTACTCTACTTTAATATACCTTACATCCAAACACACCCTAAGATATGATGGATTCGACTTGTCAATTCAATCCTCCCTCTATTATAATGGATTCACTCTGTCAATTCAATCCTCCTTCCGTCATTCATCCTCATTAATATATATTAACAAAAAGGGCAATTTTCTTTCAACAGTGAGATTTAATTTCACAATTGATTGCTGAATTTCACCCCCAGTTTTAACTCCATTCTGAACTTTTCTTCTGAAATATACAAGTATACTCCACAAGTTGGATTCCTTGAGCTTAGCAATAGGAAATGGTTTAATTTCCTAATTCTTAATTTTGGATTCATTTTTAACTAGATTCATTTTAATTTTCACTTCTTTATTTAATATTTTTTAAAGGAAAATACTATATAGGTAAGGAGATTTGAACTGGTAACCTCTTTTACATTTTAAATTAGTAATTAATCTAAGCACTATAGTATTAATGGATGTTTGAGTGCTTCTTTAAAAAAAATGCATACACTAGTTATATGGAGCGTGGATCCTAGACACATATGTCATGCTGGTGCTTATTATGGGTTATTCCACTAGTTCAATTTTAAGAATGAAAGTCTTGCATGACATTTAATCAATTCAAATTCAAAGGGACTCTTGACAATTTGGACTGTACTTCATCACGAGTCTCTTCTACACTGGTTTTTCCTTTTTCCAATGCTGCACGGAAGCAAGTCTCCTAGAGTCTTTCTCTTCTTTCATTTTCTCTTTATATGTTATAGGGAATTTGCTCATTCAGGATATAAAAGACTCAACTTTTCTCAAAATGGTGTTGACCAAAACTTTATACCAAACGTGGGTATTTCACATCTGTCATTAACTTTTTTTTCAAGTATACCCTTTTGTGCAATATCGTATAGTGGGCAATATTGCATAGACTGAAGCACATACTTAAGTTGCAAACTGGAAGAGACGAAGAACCTTTTATTCTAGATTCGGACCGGTTCTCTATTCATAAATCTTACGGCTTAGTTGTATAAAGGTCACGACTTAACCATAGAGTATAAGTTATGCTTCAACTCACCCGCATTTATGGCTTAGCCTTATGCTTTCACCCGCCTTGACGGCTCAGCCGTATGCTGGTCTAAGGTTTAGCGGTATGAAGCTTACGGCTAGGCCATTGCTGAGCTACGGCTTAGCTGTAATACAATCGATGGCTTAGCCGTAGGTAAGCCGTAGAGGAAATACAAATTATTTGTCTTTCAGTCTGTGCGATATCGCCTACTGCGCGATATCGCACAAACAAGGTTTACTTGGAAAAAAAATTAATAACAGATGTGAAATACCCATGTTTGGCATAAAGTTTTAGTTAACACTATTTTGAAAAAAATTAAGTCTTTTATATTATGAATGGACAAACTCCCTATGATATATCTTGACCCCCCCTATGACTACTTATTTTTATGGTTGTACATATCTGTGCCTTAAGCACGTGTGGTTAAGCTAGTGTTAAGTTAATCGGCATAAGCTAGACCATTTGATTGGAAGCATGTGAAAAATGTAACTATATTGTTTTTGTCTAATCCCATGGTGAATGTGTAACTCTAATTGGATTGGAAATTCATTTTCATATAGGGGAAATATAAGTGCACCTAATGGTCAGATGGTCAGTCTGGATCGCGAAAGTGTTAACCCATTTGTGCGCAAAACACGATCTTACAAATGAATTATTATTAATCACTTTTTTTCTTCAATCCAGTTGTTGATATCACCTTTTTGATAAGTTAAAGCTCATGATATGTAACAGTTTGGATTTTTGAAGGGTGAGCCCCAAATGTATATAATTGAATTGTTGCAAATAACATTCATGGTTCCAACCGACCTACTTACCAGGACAGGAAATTTTAAAATTTAGAACTTTTCTTGTGTTTAGTAACATGGGGTTTTTTTCAAGACAAAAACAATAATAGATTAAAAAAACACATTTTATAATGGTAAGAAATACATATATTTAAGGGATTTTTCTATCCCCCAGAATATTGCTTGATCTTTAAAAGCCCCTAGACCTTTATACTTCTAATCCTCCCCTTAATTATGAGACTATTTCTTAAAAAAGAAAACCGTTAAACCAAGGCCTTGAGTTTTAGTATTTCCTAGAATGGTTTAGCCATGTAAATGATCCAATACACTTTTCAAAATCCAAAACTCATCTCTGACTCTCTCTCTCTCCACAAAAGAGATTAAGGCCCAATCCTTGATTTAGTACTGATGGTTTATGACTTGGATGGAGTTTAGTAAGAGGGTTTGTGTGTTGTGATTGGGGAGGAAAAAAAACCCTAAATCCCGAGAAGCAATTAAAAAAAGAATGACTTATGAGTGTATTTGTGGAGCCTATTGGCCTTTCAAACATAGAGTTTGGATCCTCTGTAAAAAAATCCAAGGGTGACCATGGCGGGACTTGATACATCACCATTGGGCAACCTGCTATGCATGCAGGGTACTGTGAGGGTTTTCCTCATGTAATCTCGATTCGTCAAACAAAAGGATTTTAGGATCTAGTGATATTTGAAGGAAAAGTTATATTCAAAGTTGCTAGCCATTCAATCATAGATCATAAAATGTTTTCGTATTGTTCCTTTTATGACCTCTCTTTAAGCGGAGAAACAGGGTGACACAAACTTTCCATAGTTGTCTCTATGATCATTTTCTGTCTACTTCAAAATATGGTCTTAAACATTTTTTTTTTGAAACAGTAGTTGAACATTTTATTGAAGGGATTAAAAATAAAAAAACAGAGAGACTGATAGAGGATTTATTTGGTATCTCTACTCTTTTTCTTACAAATCCAATGTATGTTTTCTTTGCTTGTTCTCTTTGCATCAAAAGTGAGCCTAAGATTGGTGTTTAAGGATTTCTAAGCTGTCCCTCTCTCATCCTTATTTTTTGTTCATCTAACGAACTTCTAATCTTTCTGGCCTTCTATTTTCACAATGACCTTTAAAATGATTTAGATAACTCCTCTAGACTACTTTTGTGTATGAATTTGTAGTCCAAAAAATATCAAACTTAGAAGTTATTTATAATACTAGTTTTCTGGGATTCATAAGCAGAACTATTTAGCTAGGAGGTTTGAGATTAACATCTGCATAATTCAAACGAAAATAGTACAGGTAGTGATGAATTTCAATAATGGATGAAAATCGGTTCAAAAAGAGTTGCTTGAGAACTTTTTAAAAGGTTGTAGGTTTTTTTTAAAAAAAGAAATTTTCTTATTACCAAACTAAAACTAACGAGGACTGGGACTGGTATTCCCTCTTTTTTACTGGATGTGTAAGGTTAATTTCACAGATTATATGGCTTGAAAGGCTCATTACAACTTTCTCTTTGTTCAATTCATTGCTCATTAATTTCCTTCTATTCTTATAGAGTGTTAGCTGAGGTGGCATTAGTTAATTGGATTATTTATAGGGGCGCGCTACACAATGCTCAGGCATTTTTTAAAGAAAAACGCCCTTCCTTGTTGGGCTCCATTGAGATGCATGATGATCATGGAAGTTTATTGGATGTAAAGATCCATATGAAGCCTACCTATATGCAAAATCTTAAGTCCATAAGATAATTCTAACATTTTGATCTATGACCCTTAAATTTAATTGTTTAGAAGCATCATTTTATCATGATTTCAATCCAACGTTGAAAAATAGTTGGATCAGTGTAAAACTTGAACATATAACCATTTATAGGGAGTAGTATGTATGAAAAGACTAGATTGAATCAACATGGAACATTTTAAAAAAATGGACAGAAAAAGGAGCCTTTTTAAAGTGGGGCGCCCGTTAGAATTCCTCTTATATATGTCATATATATTATATATTTTTCTTTCTATGCCAAAAAATAAATTATATATTTTTCTAAAATGCAACTCCAAATGTTTTAGCCAAATTGGCACAAACATTTTGATTTGAAGGCCAAACTGAAGCACAAGACACAGGCTTGTGCACATGCACCCACGCACAAAATGTGACATGAGGTCTTTTCTGCACAGTGTGAAATTCGAAATGTGTTGGCTTTGATACCATCCTAAGTTGCTAACAAATACACTTAAAAATGCCTAAACACTAAAAGGTGTGACAAATTAACTATTTAACAAATCTAACCTGAAAAGAAAGGATGAAACTTATCCTTGAACTAACTTGGTTGGATTGATGTGTCAGGCTAGGAATTGATGCCCCTACTTGTTCATCCACTTGACATATAACCAGAATACATTAGGCCTTTGGACTGTATTTTCAGGCTCGTGGATAAGGGTTATTTTTCTTGCCCGGTTGCGAATTTTCACAATTGGGCACAGTTCACATATGCCCAAAGGCCTGACCACAAACCCAAGACTATTTTGAGATTTCAATGGAAATGACATAAAAAGTTACAAACGGGCTAGTAAAGGTCCACCTTCATACGCTTTGAATGGTGTTTTATAACAACAACAATAATAATAAAATAATAAAACAAAAGAGATCATTTGAGCTCATTATTTCCCTATTCTGTTTCCAGCAACCGAAGATTAAGAGGAACGCTGCTCCCTTACTCCCTTGATTAAAGGCTTCCAGGTACCCTAAACGCTAAATCTCTCTCTCGTCTGTGTGTGGGTTAGGTGTAGTGGGGATAGGGCTACGGTGTTGGGGTTTAGGGTTGGGTCCGTGGCAATTAGGGGATCGGAGAGTTTCTTCAAGACCCCTTTCTTTCATTTCAGATTTTGTTCTAACATTGGGGTGGATTGGGTGTGAATTTATATTCTGGGGCTCCTTTGAGGCTTTGTTGGAGATGGGTTCTGTGATCCGGGTGACAGGGTACCTACCGACCAAGAGCTTCTCCTCTTGTCATGTTAATTCTCTGTATCCATGAATGAATGTTTAGATTTTATCACATTAGAGACATTGAGTGTGGATCCGATGGGAGTTGTGGATTGAACTACCAAAAAGTGCCCTTGATCTTCTTCTCATTGGTTTGTTTGCAATCATGCGCATCTTAGATCATCTGATTGCATTCTATACAAGAAAAAGTCTTCTTGTTTCAACCCAGAGTATAGTTTTATGTTGCAATTCATTTTCACTTGTAACAGACCATATTTCTCACTCCAGATTCCTCATGAGATGGAGTTGACAGGACCCAGATGGAAGGGGAAAGGTTCTGCAGCCATTGCCCTTGCCAACCCCATGTCAAAAATTGTCTCACAGCTACAGTCTTCTTTGCTACAATCCGAATCATGTGCTCTTATCATAGGTTCTGCTGTGCTTCTTGAAGCTAACCAGGAACAAGCGGATCTATTGAATCGCGCATGTTTTGGTCGACCCATTATCACCGCCGAGAAGGAACAGCATCGGTTTCAATTAAGTTTGGAGGAAACCTTTTACCTGTCTCATCATCTGAAATGTCTTGCAATTTTAGATGAAGAGAAGCGCTCCAAGGATGATGGGGAGTTATGGGAGTACATGAAAACAAGGAGAAAGGCATTTTCAAATCTTTACAAGGCTTACTGTCATTTCCGGTCGAAGAATTGGGTGGTTCGCTCTGGAGCTCAATATGGGGTTGACTTTGTAGTCTACTGTCACCATCCAGCTCTGGTTCATTCCGAGTATGCAGTGCTGGTCCTCTCTGAAGATGGTGATGGTGGGAATGATCGCTTGAGAGTGTGGTCTGATTTGCATTGCACGCTTCGGCTATGTGGAAGTGTTGCAAAGACACTGTTGGTTCTTAATATCAACAAGACGGGTGCCGATGATCGCCTTCCTTCTTGTTTGGAGCAATACTATGTTGAAGAAACAACAGTTAAGAGATGGACAGCAAAGCAGCGTCAAGAGGATCAGATGGCAGTTAAGACTTAATTGTCGGGCCTTGCATTATCTGTAAGTTTTATTTCCTAATGAGATTACCTCTCTCTCTCTCTTTTGCTGGGTATTAAATTAGTAGGGATTTTGAGCAGGAGAACTAAATAGGAATCAAATCCTAGGATAGTGGGTCACATGTACTTCTCCACCTTAAATTATGTCCTGCACTGTACACCTTCTTGATGTTCCCTTTTCATTTTTTAACTGATTTCACTGAGACTTCATAGGTACTAGTAGTTAGTACTAAGCAAGCAAAGATTTTCATAATAATTTGTTTACCCTCGTATTGCGCTATAAATATGAGCTGTTGTGCACAACTAAAGAGAAATTAATGATAAAACACTCAGGGTCTAAACTCAACTGTGATTTGGCAAAACCTTAGGAACTCTGTTAAGTGGAAGTGTAGCTCAATGTAATGTCAAAGTTTAAGTAAACACATGTGCTTCGCAATTCACAACTTTAAATCTAATGTATTATAAATATGTCTGGGAAGCAGGAAATGGGAGTTTCAAGATAGGATCCTCACTTCACAATTTGGTTTGAGGCATTAACGAGTCTGCAAATTTCGCATAGCTGTTAGACAACAGTTAACTAGAACCCATATAGAAACAAGTTCTCCAGCCAAGTAGAATCCTGTCAAATGCATTTCCCCTGCCCAAGAGAATATTGAGGGTTTTTCCCCATATTTTCTGCTTCAAATCATCGTCTACATCAATACCCATCTGGGCTATGACCTGTGAGTTGTGGATTCTCCCACCACACTCTAGGCATGCAAATCCAATTTTTTTCAAAATTTTTTGGGAGAAACCTATGTTTTTAAAACAAGTTGGACTCGACTTTTGTGCAGCCATCTTTGAGCATTTCTAGCCCTATTTTCAAGAGGAGGTGAGGGCTTTGGTAAAAAAAAAAAAAAGAGGGTCAGAATGATGCAATTTGAAAGTTAGAGTTTGATGTAGATCACACACTATTTTTGAGAGGAAGAGATCTAGGCTCTGCCCAAAAAAAAAAAACACAAGGTATCCACTACAAGGGCCTTTTACTCCCCACAGGACTAGGCACAAGCGTTGTGCAATATTTTCAGTCCTTGCTAAGTGCCAACACACAGACATGCATAACCCTTTGGAGCATGCATGATACAAAGGCTTTGAAAGTTTGGAACTTACAACTTAGTAATATCTGCAGACTGCAATGAGTATGAAATACTGAAACACTCACAAATCACACACAAGGAACCAAACTAAGAAAAGACTCAAATGCGCCCCTAGTTGGATGTGAAGCATTGGAACAAGTTAATTAGCGAGTTAAACATATTTTTATTTTTGAGCTTTAGTTGTTTCTCCATTCGTTTAGCTCTAGCTTCATCATCTTCCTTCTTTTTCCCAAGAAGAAACTCGATAAGCGCTTTAAAGGCGATGTCTGGATTGTCACTCTTCATAAGCTCTCCTGCAACTTCTGCGGGAGTGACTTCCACCTCCGTTAAGAGTTGTCTGATCTCTTCAAAAAGCTGGTGATCTTCAATGCCAAACTGGTTGGAGGCAAGGGTGCCGAATGCACTGGGTTTCAAGTAGGACATGTGGATGTGCATGTCCATGCGACCGGGTCGCAGTAGTGCAGGGTCCAGCCGTTCCTTGTGGTTGGTGGTGAAGATGATGATGCGTTCGTCCCCACAACTAGACCACAATCCATCCACAAAGTTGAGCACCCCTGAGAGAGTCACCTGTGGCCGCAGAGGATATAGGCATTGTCAAAATAAGTCACCATTACCCAGAGAATATAGGTACTTCGATCATCCATAAAAAAAGATGAAGGAAATGACATTTAATTTCAATAGGCCTGCCATTTCCAGAACACTGAATGACCATTTCTGTTACCTGACAAACTGACCTGTGATCAACCTAAATCCCTCCCTCGCATTTATTATTACCATTGAATTAAGACTTATCCAAACTCCACACTTATTTTGTCATTTTTTACAATTGATCATGCAAATTTGGTACTCATGGATGATCAATGCCAATTCTGTAAGCACAATTTGAGAGTCTCAAAAGTTAAAATGAATAACAATTGTTCACAAAGGAGAGAATTTGCAAAAATAGCCAGTGGAAGCCGAAGTTACCAATAATGTGATTGGTGACAAGAAATGGTTTTAATAATCCTAATAAAAAAATCCTGTAAAACCTTGTCATTGGAGGCTTCTTTTAGAAAAACAGTATTGGGTTTTTATTATATAATATTGGTAAAACACAATAAATTCATTTTTTAATAAATTTTTTTTTTCATGACCATATTGTTAAGGCCTTTTTTTTTGTGTTAAAATACATAAGAATTAAACACACTAGGTGGTTAAAAATGAAGATAAAAAAGGAAGTTCCAAAAAAGAGCACCAAATAATATCTTTTGATTCCATTTGCTTAAAAGAAAATGTTATTTGATGTTCATTTTTAAAAATTCACCTTAATATTCATTTTTAACTATTCTATGCATTTAATTCCTATGTGTTAAGATTCAAACACATAGGCAACAAAAGATGGATTCATCGTAAAAGTTAGTATTTTACTAAAAAAATTCCCTCAAACTTTGTGAAGACCAAAAAGGTCATTAAACTTCAGTATCACCAAAACAATTGCCGAATTGGAGTATCTCCGCTTGTGTATATAGGTGAAGTAGAAGAAATGAGTTGCGATATCCCGCTCATTCATGTGAGCTACAATATCACCTCTAAAAAGAAAACAAAAGAGCGAGGATATCCCCTTTTAGGGCCTTGTTGTCAATATCAAAATTTAAGGACTTTTTTTTTTGTTTCACCAAGTCTTAAGGGCAATCTTCTAATAAAATCTTCTAATAAAATCTTCTAAAAGATATTTTGAAAAAAAAAAAAGGCCAACATTGAGAGTTATAGATAGCACTTGCCTTTTAAAATAGTTTCAAACATATCCCTTTCTATAAAACCACTTGCTCTTTTGTAAAAGTGTGCCATTACGAGAAAATGATGAGGCTCATCAAAGTAGCCCACTTATGAAACATTAAAATTTCTCAAAATAAATGCCCACCATCTTGTAAATTTAACTCCAAGCGGGGCCATCATTAGATTGGTCCTTATAGATTCTATACTAGCTATCCAAATGTTATATAAGTGATCAATTGATGGTGACCTCAACTCCCTTTTATTGGTAGTCCAATGAAGGGGCTAGGTCCGTAAGGGACTTGCACATGTGAGATAATAGAAACTCACACATGCAAGTGCGAGGCAATAGGGACTCGCACATGTAAGAGAGAGTGGTGGCCAAATTTGAAATCTGGTCACCCTATTAAGATCTGTCTTAAGATGCCGTTTCCAAACTCCCTATTTGAGTGATATTTGGTGGAGCTCCATACAAGATGGGGATATTTTGGCAAATTTTCCATTCAGGGGCTGTAAAACAAGCTATTTGAATAAGGAAAAACAAATGTTTAATTTGTAAACGCCAAGTTTTAATTTCCATCCTTCTCTACCATTTAAATTAAGGGGGAAAAGAAGGGATAATTACCTTTTTATCACATTCATGAGCCTCTTGAAGTTCTGGTTGTTCCCTGTTCACCACACCGAGGCTGCAATCTATATCCTCAATGACTATTATTGACCGATTCTCTGTCGCAAGCAGCACCTTTTTGAGCTCTGAATTGCATGTCAACTCATCAAGCTCCAAATCATACACATTGAACTTGATAAAATTTGCAATTGCAGCAATCAAGCTTGATTTCCCAGTTCCAGGCGGCCCATACAGTAGATACCCACGTTTCCATGCTTTCCCCATTCTCCTATAAAACTCCTTCCTCGCAAGAAACCTCTCTAGATCCTCCATCACTGCCTTTTTCAGCTCTGAATCCATAGCCAATGTCTCAAAAGTTGATGCGTGATTTAGGTTTACTGCTCTCCAACAATCTCCCAAGTCTGTATATAGATTCCCATGTTCTATTGTATGCAGCTTAAGCGTAGTCAAGTTCTCCTTCATTGCCTTCGCTGTACTCAAGACGAATTGTAAGTAAGAATTCAACACCATGTTCTTGTGTTTCTTGTGAAAGCTCAACTCGAAGTATCGAACTTGGGATTCAACTGTTGAGTTGTGATTACGAAAGCGTCCCAAAACTGTCCTCTTGGTCTCCTTACATATCTTCCTCCATTTGAGTTGAATTCCTTGGAATGTGTCGATTACCTCTTCGAAGTTTTCCATGGTGACTCTTAAGTTGCTCTCTTTCTCTAATTTGGTTGCTTTCAATCTCCGCAATTGTGGGGAGATCTTGCTGCCCAAGTATATCTCTGCTGCCTCGTAAATTTGATTGGTGGAGATATCATCGAGCTCATAGATAGTGATGGTGAGTTGTGAATACAAGCGGTCGAGGAGGTTGGAGAAGAGATAGTCTTGCAACTGCTTGGGTAAGATATCACTGGCGATGGTGCGGACGACCACTGCTGAAGTGGCAAGAGAGGCACAAGTGGACCACAATGACTTTGTTGAAAGCATGATGCTGTTAAGTGTCTTTTAGATCTGTGCAGTACTGTTGAAAGGAATTGAAGATGATGCTGTCAAGGGTCTTTTAGATTTGCGCAGTACAGTGAAGGGAATTGATGGTTAAGTGGTTAATAGAGTTTTTGTAGTGTTTTGTGATCTAGCTAATACATTACACAGGACATAATATGAATCTGCTCATTAAACATGTAACATTTCATGGTTCATGAGTCATCATTCTGAAAACAAGGCAGGGGTATAACCCTTAGCAAATGCGTCTCAAGCGTTGTTACACAAATAGCTTATATGTGACTAGTATTACATATATTTGCCATATATCAAATCAATCAATTTACCTGTGGATAATGGTAAATAGTATCACAAAGTTAGATATCACAAAGAAACATCACATCAAGATCAAGGTAATGTTTCTGAAAACGGTATAAGTAGGACCCTCCATTTTCACGAAAATTGGGTTACCAATAGACAAATCTGCTTACAAGGAGCCTAGAGGCAAAAACAACAGAAACAAATGGAAAATCGACGTTCGGATGGGCCCAAAATCATTGAAATAATTTTTTAACCATTGATTTGGATTGGGCTAGTCAACCTGTGTGTTGACTGTTATTGTCAGTGCAATGAGTACATTCAACTATTCAAGTCTATCGAGTTACCGGTTCCGACATCAGCGCAATTTGCATCCTCTAATCTGCCTCGATCAGCCACTCGGATGGGTTGGATTGTGTCTCAGACTCAGAAATGAAGTGCCTTATCCAATAGAATTGGGATCCTCTGATGGTTTTTACAAATGGTGATCATGGTTGGATCAATTACAGTCTACCACATCACCGTGGGCAGCCACTTTATTGAATGGGATAGCAACCTCACTAGAATGGCAGGCTGCCCGACGGTGATGTTGCCGACAGTGATAAGTACACTCATGGTCACTGTGGGGAAATCCTCTTAGAATCGAGGTCTACCCAATAAGTGCTGAATTTCAGACCACTTCAATTCTTCTAAAACACCATTTTAGTATTAATAAATTTGTTTTATTTTTATTATCACCCCTTAGGAATTTAACCTTTGACTATTTGACAAATGTGTTGTATACATAGCCCCACTTGAAAGGAATGAAATGTGGCCCACTTTTTATAATTGTTGTACATTGAGCCTACACTTAGAAATTACAATGTGAGATTCACCTTTATGAATTAGAATATGAAACCCATTTTTTAACGAATTAGAACATGAGGCCCTGTTTATGAATTACAAAGTGAGCCCACCTTTAGGAATTACAAAAAAGGATCCACATGGGGATCGTTGTACATGAGACTCACCTTAGAAATTACAACATAGAACCCATATTTAGCGATTAACACAGGGCCCACCTCAGAGGGCTTACAATATGGGCTCGCATTTTTGTCATTGTGAACATGGGCACCATCTTTATAAATTATAAAAGTGGTCCCACCTTTGTAATTGTGAACCCAGTCAACTTTAGAATTTATAGAAAGTGAGCCTCACCTTTGAGAAATTACAATATAGAATCCACCTGCTTTAGCCAAAAAACCTCTTGTAATAAAAGCAGGCGCACTTAGGGTGTATTTGGATGTAAAGTAAATTAGAGTAGAGTAAAATGAAAATTTCTAATATTCAAATTAACGCCTCTTCTTTTTAAAAAAAAATTCAAAATGTCCTTATTCTTTTTAAAAAAAAGTCAAAAAGTCATCACTAAAAAAGAAAAAAAATCTGTACTTTTTATACAAAAAGTCAAAAAAATTTCATATCAATCAACTAAAAACAAAAATCATTATACCCACATCATATATTATTCTTTCTTAATTTTGGGTTCAATCTACTCTATGTTACTCTACCCCACATCCGAACACACCCTAACTTAAATTTTTTAGGGCCAAAACTCTAACATGTAAATAAACTTTAGAAATAGAAAATATAATTAGAGGTTTACTAAATTCTCTAATATAAAGATAAGTTCTAGATCATACAATAAAAGCTTTTTTTAGAGTTTCCAGATGGCCCCTAATGTTTATTACAATTTAGGTGCCTAACAATGATCCTACTTTATAATTCTTAAAGTTGGGCCTACATTATTATTATTCTTGTTATGGTTGGTCCGCATTTTAATCCCTATTAAGGTTGTCTCATGTTTTAATTTCTAAAGGTGAGTCTCAGTATTGTAAATTACTTTTTAATGGTGGTTCTTACCTACAACAATTCCTATATAAGTCCTTATTGTAATTCCTACGGTGGGCCAGTGGGCCCATATTATGAAGGATTAATTCCTACAAAAGTATTCTTTATGTTCTAATTTCTATAAAAGTGAGCCATGTTCTAATTCAAAAAGATGAGACTTATGTTAATGATTTTTCAATGTTGGCTCCATATAAATATTTTTTAAAGGTGGCGCATGATATAATTCCCGAAGGTGGGCATCAAGTTAAAAATCATTAAGACTGGACCACATCTCAATTCCAATAAAGGTGGACCCATGTCCACAATTCATATGTAAAGGAGTTATTAGGAGTTGACTTGAAATTAAAGGGGCAACATTGGAGATAAACAAATTTATTGAAGGGTAAAAGTAAATCGATTTTAGTAGTATGCGCTCTATTGTGGCTCAATTAAAACAATTAATCTCACATCCTGCATGCACAATCATGTTTCCACTTATGTAAGTAGCAAGTTTCTGCGTAAATCTTATGTGAACTCATAGCGCCCAAATATTATCGGGTCATCGGGTCAGACTTGACCTTGACCAAAACAATTGAAAAGGAAGGATTATGTCTTGGGGTATACCAGGATTCTGGCCGGGTTAGTATCAGGACAGAACGACCCACAAGTTTGCAACAGCTGTTTATATCTTAACTGGGTTGTGATCAGATTACTGGTCAGATTTGGTCATTCCATCACGAATGATCTACTGACACAACCCTAACTTTTACCCAAGAAAAAGAAAATGTAAAAAAAGAAACAAACAACCCTAGATTTTATAATATACACAAATAAGTGAATTGGCAAGGACTCTGATACAGGTATATAGTTCAGATTATGGTTTAGTTGCTAGATCAGGTCGAAAGTATCTATATAGATGGATAGATAGATAGATGAAAGGGGGCTTGGGTTAGTTCTTGACATCAGGTCAGATCCAAAATTGTCCTGACCCAACCTATGCGGAAAGGGTATGTGGAAAAACAACCGAGAGTGGGAGGGTTTATGTCTATAGGTTGGGTGAGAGTGGGAGGGTTCATGTCTATAGTTTGGGTGAGATCTAACTAGACCCAGCCCAGCTCGGTACAGAACCAGCAACATGGTGTGTAATGCCACTGTGCAGTACTATGCACAAAATATTCTCTAGCATCAGCTGACCATCATGAACATCTTCTAAAGATCATGCGGCCCACTTGAGATCTTTATGGGTCAAGGAGCCTGGCAAGGGCCGGCTATCTCTTGTGATGGGATTTTTACGTGCGACCATCCAAAACATCAAAACATATTATGGAAACAATAATCTCTTGATCTTTCATCTACTGTTGTGCATAAAACCAATTTAAAATCATGCAATCAAATAATCAATAATGAAACTAATTGCACGATCAACCTTACAACAAGAAAAAAGAAATCACTAGTCTTTTAATCAATTATCTATATCTCATTCCTAATTGCAAATCCATCAATTATTTAGATCTAATTCCTAATTAACCTAATTGCAGCTCCATGAGGAAAGTAGTAACCACTTACTTTGGATGTAGACGATTGAAGGTGAAGATGCTGAATCTTGAACACCTTCCTTGAGAATCTCTCTAAGGCTCACTAGAACCTGAGGAGAGGAAGTGTGCGGGAGTTGGAGTTGCGAGGATTGGGACGGTCAGAGTCTTAAATAACTGCTTGGAAGGTTTGTTTCCTCTGTTATTAGAAATCATGCTTGGAAGGGTTATTCCTTCTATAATTAGAAATAGTACTTAGACTGGAAGAGTTATTTCCTCTATTATTAGAAATATTGCTTCGATTGGAAGGGTTATTTGGTTTATATATATTATATATAGTTATAGTATTAGCAACCCTCATTGCAGGAGTGGGACACATGGCACATTGCCATACGTAAAGTTCGTTAAAGTCATACATTCTCTCCAAATCTATCTACTAAAATTAATCTCATTCAATCTTAAACTTTCCTTTAAACTCAAGTTATCCTGGAAAATCTCATAATATAATTTGGGCATTGAGTTTTTGAAGAGGCCTTGCACAATGGTGTGCCTCAAAGCTAATTTTATATTCATTTGAGGTTAATTGATGCATCCCAGCAATTATATTTGAAATCATTCTCCTGAAGTATATGACACAAACATGATGGACTATTTTCTCAACTCACTCCACTTACTAGATTGGGCTGAATCCACTTTATCGGTTGGCCGTCTCTAAAACTTTAATTGCTTAAAATAAATTCATCATATTCATATTATTCATAATTACTCTTCAATTTATTTTTCAGTTTTAGCTGGTTATTCTATCTAATTCAGTTATTCTTCCAATATCATGTACTAAATATATATTTTGGATTTATTTTATTTCTAATATCATTTCCAAAAATATTAAATTATAATATATTTTTATTTTTCGGCTCGTGTTTAGCATGGTCCCAGTGCCAATAGCTTCCACTAATGCTGCTCCAATTAAATCTCTCTGCTTTCTATAAAAGGAGTTGTTTGGAAATTAAATGTTTGAAGAGATTTTTGACTATTATCTACTAGTTATTATATATATATATATTTATATATATTAAAGCAATAGAGAGAGGGGAGGGACACCACATTAGCACCTGTAGAGTTCTCCTTCCAAAAAAATATTTAGAATGAATTTGAAATTCAACAATTTAAATTTGAATTTGAAAAAAGAGAGGGAATAACTTGGAATTCAAGGAAGGAAAGTAGAGAAGAGGAAAGAGCATTTAACTAGGGAGCTCCACCAAGCTATTGGGAGTCCAAGGGTGGGCCCCACCAGGCCTTCATGCCCAAGAGGACCTACCACATGTTAAATTCAAAATCTCAAATACCAGAAGATATTTTTAAGTCCAAGTGGGCCCAACGTAAAGAAGTTTCAATAAAATTCTAGAAAATTAAATTTAGAAATCTTGTTGCTCAATATGTTTTTTTCATAGAAGGAAACAAACATATGAATGTGAAATTTGAGACTTGAGTGTCAGTTTGTTCAATTGCTCTTCAATTTTTCTCAAAAAGAAAAAAAAATCAGTTATGAGCAGTGATATATGCACTCATCAAAGTTAAACATCTAGTTGAGCAGGGATGTCCCCACTCAACATATTGTAATGAACAGTAATATTTTTACTCTGCGCCAAAGTTAAAAATAATTGTAATTGCAGTGTAGCATAGACACTATTGGTTCTTAATATCAACAAGACAGGTGCGGATGATCACCTTCCTTCTTATTTGGAACAATACTATGATGAAGAAATAACACTTGAGGGCCTGTTTGGCTAAATGAGGAGTAGATTTAAGTGAAGTAGATTTTATATGAGGAGTGAAGTGGGCTGAAGTGAAGGCACATTAATTCACTTCACTCTGTTTGGATGCTTGATGTGAAGTGAAATTTAGAAATATTATGGTGTAAAATTGATTTTTATTCAAGGAAATTAAAGTATTTAGAGTTGAAGTGAAAAGAAGTACACATGAGTTGACAATAATACTTCATCTTTGGTCAAAACTCATCAGAATATGGTAGAATTGAAATTTTAAGCAGTTAGAGTGTATTTAATTTCCTCCACTCTATTTTTTGTTTACCCAAACAAGCCCTAAGAGATGGATAGCATAGTGGTGTTGAGAGGATCAGATGGCAGTTAAGACTTAATTGTCGGGCCTTGGATTTTCTGTAAGTTTTATTTCCTAATGAGATTACCCCTCTCTCTCTCTCTCTCTCTTGCTGGGTATTAAATTATTAGGGATTTTGAGCAGGAGAACTAAATAGGAATCAAATCCTAGGATAGTGGGTCACATCTACTTCTCCACCTGAAATTACATCCTTTACTGTTCACCTGCTGGATGTTCCCTCTTCATTTTAACTGATTCACTGAGACTTCCTAGGAATTAGTACTAAGCAAGCAAAGAATTTCAAAATAATTTGTTTACCTTCGGATTGCGCTATAAATATGAGCTGTTGTGCACAACTAAATAGAACTTAATGATACGAGACGCAGGGTCTCAAACTCTAACTGTGATTTGGCAAATCCTTAGGAACTCTGTTAAATGGAAGTGCAGCTCAATGTAATGTCCAAGTTTAAGTAAACACATGTGCTTTGCAATTCACTACTTTTAATCATATGTATTATAAATATGTTTGGGAAGCAGGAAATGGGAGTTTCAAGACAGGATCCTCACTTCACAATTTGGTTGAGGCATTAACAAGTCTGCAAATTTCGCATAGCTATTAGACAACAGTTAACTTGAACCCATATAGAAACAAGTTCTGCCAAGTAGAATCCTGTCAAATGCATTTCCCCCGCCCTAGAGAATATTGAAAATTTTTCTCCTTATTTTCTGCTTCTAATCATCGTCTACATCAATACCCATCTGCGCTGTGACCTGTGAATTGTGATTCTCCCACCACACTCTTGGAATGCAAGTCCAAATTTTCAAAAGTTTTTGAGGAGAAACCAATGTTTTTAAAACAAGTTGAACTCGACTTTTGTGGGGCCATCTTCAAGCATTTCTAGCCCTACTTTCAAGAGAAGGTGAAAGCTTTGGTTAAAAGAAAAAGGTCCGAATGATGCAATTTGAAAGGTTAGGGATTGGCCGACCTCTACCTTGTCAGGATGGTTTAAGCCAGTAGTTTACACTATTAGGTCCAAGGATCGAGACATGGCACTACCAACAGAAACAAAGAAAAAAAAAAAAAAAAGAAAGGTTAGAGATTGACATAGATCACACACTACTTTGGGGAGGAACAGATCTAGGCTCTTCAAAATAAAAAAAAAGAAAAACAGGGTATCCACTGCATGGGCGTTTTACTCCCCACAGGACTAGGCACAAGTGTTGTGCAAAATTTAAAATCCTTGCCAAGTGCCAGCACACAGACATCCGTACCCCTTTGAAGCATACATGATGGATTTGAAATTTTGGAACTCAGTAACATCTGCAATGAGTATGAAACACTGAAACACTCACAAATCACACAAAAGGACCCAAACTGAGAAAAGACTCAAATGCGCCCCTGGTTAGATGTGAAACATTGGAACATGTTAATTAGCGAGTTACATTTTTTAACTTTCGTGCTTCATTCTTCCTCTTGATTTTGTTTCTCCATTCTGCCTTGCATTTCTTTCACTTGTTTAGCTCTAGCTTCATCATCTTCCTTCTTTTTTCTGAGAAGAAACTCAGTAAGCGCTCTGAGGGCAATGTCAGGATTGTCACTCTTCATAAGCTCTCCAGCAACTTCTGCGGGAGTGACTTCCACCTCCGCTAAGAGTTGTCTGATATCTTTAAAAAGCTGGTGATCTTCAATGCCGAACTGGTTGAAGGCAAGGGTGCCGAATGCACTGGGTTTCAAGTAAGACATGTGTATGTGCATGTCCATGCGACCGGGTCGCAGTAATGCAGGTTCCAACCGTTCCTTGTGGTTGGTGGTGAAGATGATGATGCGTTCATCCCCACAGCTCGACCACAATCCATCCACAAAGTTGAGCACCCCCGAGAGTGTCACGTGTGCCTTTAGAGGATATAGACAATGTCAAAATAACTCACCATTACAATATAACATAGAGGGCACTTTGATCATCTATAGAAAACATGGAAGAAAGGATTTCTAATTTCAATTAGGCCTTCCGTTTCCAGAACACTGAATGACCATTTCTGGTACCTAACAAACTGCCCTGTGATCAACCTAAATCCCTCACATTGATTACCAATGAATTACTCATCCAAAATTCCACACTTATTTTGTTATTTTTTTAATTGGTCATGAAAATTTGGTACTTATGTATGATCATGCCAGTTCTGTATTTAACACTTATCTGAAGAAAAAGAAATGCACAATTTGAAACTCCAAAAAGAAAAAATGATTTACTATTGTTCACAAAGGAGACAAGAAAAATAGCCAGTGAAAGCCAATGTTACCAATAATGTGATGAGTGAAAAGAAATGGCTTTAATAATCCTAATAAAAAAAATCCTGTCAAACCTTGTCATTGGAGGTTTTCTTTTACAAAAAAGGTAATGGGTCTTCATTATATAATATTGGTAAAACACAATAAATTCTTTTTTTAATAAAAGAATTTACCATGACCACAATATTAAGGCCCTTTTTTATATGCACTAAAATATATAGAAATTGAATACACAAGGTAGTTAAATATGAAGATTAAAGATGAAGTTCCAAAAAAGAGCATCAAATAGCATCTTTTGATTCTATTTGCCCAAAAGATAATGTTATTTGATGTTCATTTTTGAAAATTCACCTTTAATCTTTATTTTTAACTATCATATGCATTTAATTCCTATGTGTTGTAATTCAAACAAATAGGCAATAAAAGATGGATTTATAATATAAGATAGAGGATTTTATTGGAACATTCCCTTAGAATTTTGTGAACGTAAAAAAGGTCCTCACACTTCAATATTCTCGAAAAAAGAAGGTGATGAATTGGAGTATCTATGCTCGTGTATATGGGTGAAGTAAAAGAAATGAGTGGCGATATCCCTGCTCATACATGTGAGCTGCAATATCACTGCTTATAAAAAAAAGAAGATGAAATGAGTGGGGATATCCTCGTTTAGGGCCTTTTTGTCAATAGAAAAATTTTAAGATTTTTTTTGTCTTCACCAAGTCTTAAGGGGATTCTTCCAATAAAATCCTCTAAAAGATATTTTGAAAAATATATACGGCAATAGTGAGAGTTATAGATAACCACTTGCCTCTTAAAACTAGTTTCAAACATATTCATTTCTATAAAAGCATGTGCTCTTTTGTATCAAATTGTGCAATTACAAGAAATGGCAAGGCTCCTCAAAGTAGCCCACTTATGGCAAATTAAAATTGCTCAAAATAAATGCCCACCATCTTGTAAATTTCACTCCGAATGGGGCCATCATTAGATTGATCCCTACAAATTTTATAATATCTATCCAAATCTTATGTAAGTGATCAATTTGATGGTAACCTCAACTCCCTTTTTTTGGGTAGTCCAATGAATGGGCTAGGTCCGTAAGAGACTTCCACATGCGAGATAATAGAAACTCGCACATGCAAGTGTGAGGTAATTGGGACTCGCACATGTAAGGAAGGGTGGTGGTCAAATTCAAAATTTGGTTGCCCTAGTGAGAACTGTTGCATCTTAACGGTAGGTTAAGATGCTGTCCTCAACTCCCATTAGAGTGATATTTGGTGGAACTCCATACAAGACGGGGATATTTTGGCAAATTTCCCATTCAGGTGCAGTAAATCAAGCTATTTGAATAAGGAAAAACAAAGTGTAATTTGTAAATGCCAAGTTTTAATTTCCATCCTTCTCTACCATTTAAATTAAGGGGGAAAAGAAGAAGGGACGATGACCTTTGTATCACGTTCTTGAGCCTGCTGAAGTTCTTGGTTTTCCCTATTCACCACACCATGGTTGCAGTCTATATCCTCAAAGACTATTATTGACCGATTCTCTGTTGCAATCAGCAGCTTCTTGAGCTCTGAATTGCATCTCAACTCAGCAAGCTCCAAATCATACACATTGAACTTGATAAAATTTGCAATTGCAGCAATCAAGCTTGATTTTCCAGTTCCTGGGGGCCCATACAATAGATACCCACGTTTCCATGCTTTCCCCATTCTCCTATAAAACTCCTTCCTCTCAAGAAATCTCTTTAAATCCTCCATCAGATCCTTTTTCAGCTCTGAATCCATAGCCAATGTCTCAAAAGTTGATGCATGATTGAGGTTTACTGCCCTCCAACAATCTCCCAAGTCGGTATATAGATTATCATATTCCATCATATGCAGCTTGAGAGTGGTCAAATTCTCCTTCATTGCCCTCCCAGTACTCAAGACGAATTGTAAGTAAGAATCCAACACCATGTTCTTGTGTTTCTTGTGAAAACTCAACTCAAAGTATCGAACTTGGGATTTAACTGTTGAGTTTTGATCATGTCCAATAACTGTCCTCGTGGTCTCCTTACATATCATCCTCCATTTGAGCTGAATTCCCTGGAACGTGTCGACGACCTCTTCGTCTTTTTCCATGGTGACTCTGAAGTTATTCTCTTTCTCTAATTTGGCTACTTTCAATCTCTGCAATCCGGGGGAGATCTTGCTGCCTAAGTATATCTCCGCAGCCTCATAAATTTGATTGATGGAGAAATCATCAAACTCATAGATGATGATGGTGAGTTGTGAACGCAAGCGGTTGAGGAGTGTGTCGAGGTTGGAGATGAGATAGTCTTGCAACCGCTTGGGTAAGATATCACCGGTGATGGTGCGGACAACCATTGCTGAAGCTGCTAGAGAGGCACAAGTGGACCACAATGACTTTGTTGAAAGCATGATGCTGTCAAGGGTCTTTAAGATCTGTGCACTACAGTTAAAGGAATTGAAGTTGATGTTGTCAAGGGTCTTTTAGATCTGCACAGTACAGTGAAATGAATTGAAGGTTAAGTAGTTAAAAGAATTTTTGTATTGTTTTGTGATCTAGGTAATACATTAAACAGGACATAATATGAATCTACTCATAATTAAACATGTAACATTTCATGGTTCATGAGTCATCATTCAGAAAACTTGGATTCACATATAATCTACTTATATGTGACTAATATAACATATGTTTGCCATATATCAAATGAATCAATTTACATGTGGATAATGACAAATAGAATCACAAAGTTCGATATCAGTCATATCACAAAGAAGGTAATGTTTCTGAAAACAGTATAAGTAGGACCCTCCAATTTCACGAAAATTGGGTCAAATACATGTATTAAGAATCTAATCAAATTACACGAATTAATACCCTTTAGATTAGTGATCCTACTATAACACTAGATAGATTTGCTTGTAAGGAGCAGAGAGGCAAACACAAATGGAAAATCCAAGTTCGGATGTGCCCAAAATCATTGAAATGATTATTTAACCATTGATATGGATCAAACAAGTCAACCTGGGTGTTGACTGTTTTTGTCAGTACAATGTGTACATTCCACGATTCAAGTCTATCAAGTTACCGGTTCCGATATCAGCGCAATTTGCATCATTGGATTTTGTCTCAGACTCTGAAATGAACTCATTAGCAAACCGCCACCTTATTTTGTGTAGCAACTGCCTTATCCAATATAATCGGGATCTACTAATGGTTTTTACCCATGGTGATCAAGGTTGGACTAATCACGGTCTACCACATTACCTTGGCAGCCCCAATATTGAAAGGAACAACAACCTCCCACAGTGATAAGTACACTCATGGTCACTGTAGGGGAACCCTCATACGATTCAAGTCTATCCAATAAGTGCACTTCACTTCTTCTAAAACACAATTTAGCATTAATAAATTTGTTTTATTTTTATTATTACTCCCTAGTAATTCAACTTTTGACTATTTGACAAATGTGTTGTAAACATGGCCCCACTTAAAAGGGATGAATGTGGCACACCTTTGTTAACTGTTGTACAATGAGCCCACATTTAGAAATTACAATATGAGACTCACTTTTATGAATTAGAACACAAAACCCTGTTTTTAACGAATTAGAACATGGGGCCCATATTTATGAATGACAAAGTGAGCCCACCTTTTGGAATTACAAAAGATGATCCACATAGGGATCGTTGTACATGAGACTCACCTTAGAAATTACAACATAGAACCCAAATTAAGTGATTAACACAGGGCCCACCTTCACAGGACTTATAATATGGCTCGCGTTTTTGTCATTGTGAACATGGAAACCATTTTTAGAAATTATAAAGTGGTCCCACGTTTGCGAATGTGAACCCACCACCCTTAGGAATTATAGTAGGCGAGCCTCACCTTTTAGAAATTACAATATAGAACCCACCTGCTTTAGCCGAAAAACCTCTCATAATAAAAGCGGGCACACTTAGCTTAAATTTTTTAGAGCCAAAACTCCAACATGTAAATAAACTTTAGAAATAGAAAATAGAATTAGAGGTTTACTAAATACTCTAATATTAAGATAAGTTCTAAATCATACAATAAAAGCCTTTTTTAGAGTTTCCAAATGGCCCCAAATGTTTATTACAATTTAGATGCCTAACAATGACCCTATTTTATAATTCTTAAAGGTGGGCCTATGCTCTTATTCCTGTAAAGGTTGGCCCACATTTTAATCCCTATAAAGCTAGTCTCGTGTTTTAATTTCTAAAGGTAAGTCTTATATTGTAATTAATTTAATGGTGGTTCAAACCTACAACACTTCCTATATGAGTCCTTATTGTAATTCCTACAATGGGCCCATATTATAATAATGGTTGACCACATGCATTAATTCCTACAAAAGTATGCTTTATGTTCTAATTTCTATAAAAGTAAGTTATGTTCTAATTCAAAAAGATGAGACTTATGTTATGATTTTTAAATGTTGGCTCCATATAACTATTTTATAAAGGTGGCCCATGATATAATTCCTAAAAGTAGGCATCATGTTAAAAGTCATTGCCCACAATTCCAATAAAGGTAAACCCATGTCCACAACTCATATGTAAAGGAGTTATTAAGAGTTGAGTTGAATACAAAGCGACAATATTGGAGATAAAACAAATTTATCGAAGCTTAATTAAAAAAAAAATCTCACATCCTGCATTTACAACCATGTTTCCACCTATGTAAGTAGCAACTTTCTATGTAAATCTTATGTGAAGTCATAGCGCCCACATATTATCAGGTCAGACTTGACCTTGACCCAAACAACTGAAAAGGGAGGATTATGTCTTGGGGTATATCAGGATTATGGCTGGGTTAGTATTATGACAGAATAACCCACAAGTATTTTACAGCTGTTTATATCTTTAATGGGTTGTGATCAGATAACTGGTCAGATTTGGTCATTCCATCACAAATGATCTACTAACACATCCTTAGATTTTACCCAAGAAAAAGAAAAAGAAAAAAAGAAACACACAACCCTAGATTTTATGAGATATATACAAATAAGTGAATGGGCAGGGAGCCAAGGACTCGAATAGAGGTATATACTGCAGATTATGGTTTGTTTGCTACTTTGCTAGAACAGGTTGAAAATATACACACACACACACATATATATATGGGATTTTTACGGAAAAAAGTCTCAAATATCCTAATACTTCTAAAAGCACCATAAAAAACATATAATGTCCAAAAGCATCTATACAGTAGACTTTGAAATTTCTCATACAAAATTACCCTTTTCTTTCCTTCTCGCAATATCAAAAATCTATAACATTCATACATTGAGTATATTCTCGACACCGCGACTTACTTATATCTTACTAAAATTTTGCCCTTTCCTTACCTTCTTGCAATATTGAAAATCGACAACATTCATATATTGAGTTTTTTCTCGACATTGCAATTTACATGTATTGAATTAAAATTTTGTCATTTCCTTTCATTCTCACAATATCAAGAATCAACAACAATCAAACATTGAGTCTTTTTTCGATATTGCGACTTACCAGTATCTAATTAAAATTTTGCTATTTCCTTCCCTTCTCCCGATATTAAGAATCAACAACATTCATACATTAAATCTTTTTTTGACATCGTGACTTGCCTGTATCTGACTAAAGTTTTGCCCTTTCCTTTTCTTTTTGCGATATCAAGAATCGATAACATTTACACATTGAGTCTTTTCTCAACATCTCATTTATTTGCATCTAACTAAAATTTTGTTATCATCACTATTGAACATTTTGTCATTGTCGATGAATATTTTCCAGCAATTTAGGTAATAAAGATCGAGTTTAGACTGAAAATTGCTATTGACATTGTCCTTGATTCATGATGCCATCCTAGATAGAATATATTCTCTAAGTGGAAGTAGTAATTATGAGTACTTATGTAAAAACTTTTTTGTGTGGGGATTTAAACTGTCAAGATACCAATTTTCATCTCAAGCACACAACTGTATATATCAACATCGTAAGTAGCATGCTTAATGTGTGATCCATAATCTATAGAGACGAAAGTTGGAGTAGATTCTGAGTTAAAAAAATAAATATTTGTACCATTGGCATTTTAACAGTTTAATCTCAAATGTAAACTGGGTTTTTATTACCTAAATGGCTAGAGAATGTTATCATTAATGGTAAATGTTTATCAGTGATGATAACAAATTTTTATCAAATACAGGTAAGTTGTGATGTCGAGAGAAGATTCAATGCATGAATGTTGTCGATTATCGATATCACAAGAATGAAAGGAATTAGCAAAAGTTTTAGTTAGATACAGCTAAGTCGCAATGTCGAGAAAAAACTCAATGTATGAATGTTGTTGATTCTCGAAATCATGAGAAGGAAAGAAAAGGGCAATTTTGCCCTAAAAATTTCAAAGTCTATTGTAGAAGATGCTTTTGGACATTATATATATTTAAGGATACTTTTGGAAGTATTGGGATATTTGAGGCTTCTTTTTATAAAAATCCCATATATATATATATATATATATGTCAATGGTGGCTTGGGTTAGTCACATCAGGTCAGATCCAAAATTGTCCTGAACCAACCAATGCAGAAAGAGAGAGGAAAATAACTGAGAGGGAGGGTTTAAGCCTATAGGTTGGGTGAGATCTAACTAGACCAAGCCCAGCTCGGTACAGAACCAGCAACATGGTGTGTAATACCACTGTGCAGTACTATGCAGAGAACGTCCTTTAGCATCAGCTGACCATCATGAACATCTTCTAAAGATCATGCGGCCCACTTGAGACCATTATGGGTCAAAGAGCCTCGCAAGGGCCGGCTATCTCTTGTAATGGGATTTTTACATGTCGACCATCCAAAGCATCAAAACATATTATGGAAGCAATAATCTCTTGATCTTTCATCTACTACCGTGCATAAAACCAATCTAAAACCATGCAATCGAATAATCAATAATGAACCCAACTGCACAATCAACTTTACAACAAGAAAAAAGAAATCACTGGTCTTTTAATCAATTATCTATATCTCATTCCTAATTGCAAATCCATCAATTATTTAAACCTAATTCCTAATTAACCTAATTGCAGTTCCATAAGGAAAGTAATGACCACTTACTTCGGATGTCGACGATTGAAGGTGAAGATGCTAAATCTTGAACACCTTCCTTGAGAATCTCTTCAGGCTCACTATAACTTAAGGAGAGGAAGAGTGCGAGAGATGGAGTTGCGAGGAACGAGACGGTCGAAGTCTTAAATAATTGCTTGGAAGGTTTATTTCCTCTATTTTTGGAAATAATGCTTGTGAGGGTTATTTTCTCTATTATTTGGGCTTAGATATATATATATACTACAGCGCGGGCCGTAAAAAATAATTAAGTTGCATTAAAATTATTAATATTTAAGTAAAATATAAATGAATATAAAATATAATACAAACACAGTTAAAATATTGAATCTTTTTTTTCTCTAGAAGGAAATAAAAAAATATTATGTAAAAAAGATCAAATGATCCTAGAGAAGTTGAAAACAAAGAGAGGAAGAAAGAGGGAGAGTTATACCTTAGCGATAGTTAGAATTATGTATCTCCATGAGAGCGGTCCATTACTTATACATTATAAAAGATATTAACAATGAGCAATGAGAGAGAAATTATAGGGTACGGAGTCTATTTCAAGCGAGGAGAATATTGCCCATGAGAGATGGCAATGGGGGAGAGAATTGGGTTCCACGGCAATCATGCGCCCCACCTTTAGAAGAAATTCACAACGTGGGCCTACATTCTTAGAATTTTGGATGTGGCTCAAATTTTTTATTTTGACCATATGGGGCCTTATAATATGGTACCACCACTATAGAAACTATAATATGGGCCCACCTTTTTTTAGAAATTATAATGTGGGGGCACCCTCTTTAAGATGTAATGTGTATAAAATTGAAAAATTTTAGGGATAAGGAATAAAACATTGATTGGTTAAAGTAAAGTTTAAAATTGAGCAAGATTGATTTTAAGGAAAGTATTTAGAGATTATTTAGAACTTTAATGATAGTGCGTCATATGTCGCTCTCTCATGAAAAGGGTTGTTGTCATTATATAAACTAGCGCAATAGGGTCTGCACCCAACGTAGGCCTTATAATAAAATTATTGTATTGGTAAATAAAAATGTTAGCGCAAAAAAAATTACAGAAGAAGTAAGATGAGGAAAGGAATAAGAGAAAGATATACATTTAGATTGGTTATGTGGGCCCATAATGATATAATGCTTTAAACTAAGCTATAATAATAATAATAATAATAATTATTATTATTATTATGATGCTCTCACTCTACCAAGGATATTCGATATTCTCTTTGGTTGGAAATTCTTTATGGCTAGAAAGATCTCGCTAATTCAGATTCAATAAATCGATCTCTTCCTTTTTTTTAATTAAGTTTGCATGGGATCTATTAGGTAATACATTCCTAAGATTTCATGAGCACACTTACATATCTTTGTAAAAAAATTATTATTTTTATTTATTCTTTTCTTTATATATTTTTTTAATAAATTTAAGAGGATTTTACAAAAAAAGAAAATCCCTTAGATGTTCGTTGCACGAACAAGGATCTCATAGTTTTAAATACAGCACAAGAAAGGCCCTCTTACCCATTTTAACTTAGTGAGCAATGAAAACTTTTCTTGAGCAATTACTATTATGAAGTCCATTTTCATACAACGGACATCTAAGGGGGTTTTCCATAAAATATTCTAAATTTAATCTTTCTTTTAAACTTTTTCATTGGTTTGTCTTACATTTCTAAACCTCAAATATTTTGTTGTTATTTTAAAATATCAATATAGCATTTTTATTTTGTTATGGCCTTAGTTGGGCCCACGACAGTAAATATCTAATACCAGAAAGTTAGGATCCATCTGTTTCATTACAAAGGAGCAATGCATATATGGACCCTTTATAATTAAGCACCAATCATTCTTGTGATGAAATGGAAAACCTTCCCCCGCAACCACTCTGTCTTCCACTCCAACCAAAATGAAAGTAATACAGATGAACAAAGATCCTTTAGGTACTTGAACTGTTCCAATCTTATAGAGTCTAACTGTTCATCACAATCATATATTAGATAAGAAGAGAGATATCAGAGACCAGCTCTCATTTTCATAAGTCTGTCTTTGATAAAATTTGTGGCCCTTTCGTTAACATCGGTGATTTCTCTTGGAGGGTCCTCACCTTCAATAACAACATCAATTAGACGGGTGGCGAGCCTCAGTTCATGCTTGGGCACTTCCAGTTGGTGGCTTCTTGGGACCGGAGACACAAATCGCGCCTCCCCTACGATAACCGTTCTCGTCGTGGACCCATGGTAGCCTGAAGGCGGTGGTCGGTTGACCATTTTGTGTTGCAATTGAGCTAGAGCTTGAGACCCTTCCTTGCATATGTTGTTGAGGGATAAAAGAGAGAAAAATTAGGGAGGGAGAGATTTTATAGAAAACAAAGGAGAGAATGAGAGATTTTAGAAAATTGAGAGATTTTAGGGATTTGTTATGGATAGAGTTTACCTAATATAGATGGAGTCATTAGATTGCGCCACTTGTTATCCTCTTATACAAAGGGCTGCGTCACGTGTCGCCTTTCCGTGAAAGGGGTGATTGCTTTAATATATATAATAATAATAAATTTTAAAATAAATTATTTATAAATATTTAAATAACATTATCATGTAATTCACGACACAAACACAATTAAAATTAAATTTCAAAAACCAAGAAAACTAAAAAAATGAAAAATATCTTAAAAACATATCATCCATGTCCATCAGTGGAAAAAAAGTAAAGATATTAGTAAATTTATATATTCTTTTTAGATATTAGTTGGAAAAATAAATATAATTCTAAACCTTACTTATGTACATAGACATTGTTTTATAATTAAAAAAAGAAATAAGAGATAGAAAATTTAATTAAGATTAGTACCATTTTAGAGTTGATAAAGGTTGTTGTCCTTGAGATCAAGAGCCTTCCAATATTTCTTGGTGTTTTGTAGAAAATGCCTAAAATATTCATTCTTCTGCAATTAGGATAGAATCAAATGCTTATCAATTAATCATGAAAGAATTAAGAAGTTAGTAGACCTTGTATTCGCAAAAAAAAAAAAAAAGGGAAAAATAAAGAAATAAGAAAAGATTGTTGAAGCAGTAGTCATAAAAATTTCATGTTTATTTTTCAGTTTCAAAAGAATCTCCATAGTGATATGCTCCAATCTTCATTGACATAAGATAATAAGAGCATCTAGTCCAATATAAAAAGAATTATCAGGTCAACTAACCCTCTCACGATGAAAAAAAATTGATCAGGAATTGAAGAGAAAATAATCATATGAAGAAGACTTGCATTGTGCTTATGTAGATGAGGTACAATAATAAGTCTTTTAGGTTTAGATGATGCAAATATTTAAGAATGTAAAAAATAATCATTTCATTAATTTGAACAAAATGATTATATCATGATTTTTTTCTACAATATTCCCACTTCTATAGATGTTTTTAATATAGCCATGTGTCATAAAAAGTTATTTCAAAACAAATTTAATATCCAAGTTGCATGGTTATATATTGGAAAGAAGAAAATAATTGGAGAATTCAAGGAAAAATAACAATAAAAATAAATTGAAAAATAGTGAGATCAAACAATAAAATCATAAAATAAAATCAATGGCTTTTGACCTTATGGAAGAATGACCTGATTGTGTAAACTCGTAGCCACCTTTTGCTGGTATAGGTGTTGCTCAATACAATTTGTTTCTTACTATGAATGACGATGAAATTTTGATCTAGGACAATCTTTTTGTTTTTTCATTTATCTTATAATCAGAGAGAATTCATTTTGCATGAATAAAGAAAGAGGGATCAAGAGGATATTAATATGGCAACATATGGAAAGTTTGTCATAGAATAACCTTAGTAGATGTCATAACCATTGATATTGTTGTGCCTTGACTCTATCGCATATCTTTATAAAATTGTGATGACCATTAAATATGCAGTGTATTATTTCAAATGTTTAGATCGCTCAAAGTTCATTCTAAATTAATTTGATACGATAGATTGCTTAGAGAAAGATTTTAAGAAAATATATAAGAAAGAGAGTGGATAAGATATATATAAATTTTAAGATTTTAACTATAGTGCGCCACGTGTCGCTCTTCTACAAAAGACTGTGCCACCTGTTGCTCTCTTATGAAGAGTATTGCGCCATGTGTCACCCTCCCATGAAAATAGAATGATTAATTCTTGAGTGTCGCTAATTTCTTTAATTTTCTTGACTACGATACTGCTTTATGATGTTAGTTTGTTCATCGATGAGTCTAGTTTTATATGAAATAAATATTGCTTCCACAATGCTTTTTTTTATTTCATTTTCCAATAGTTCATACCAATTAACCTGCAAAATAATTAAAAATTTAATATTTATATATATACATGATGATAGTTAAAATAAAGAAGTAACTTTATGTAAATAAAAATGAATGTAAAATATCTTATTTGCACATTTTTAAATTCTTCTTTTGTCGCATTTATAAAAATTTAAAGTACTTCATCGTACAATAAGAATGATGTTTGCTTGGTGTGATCCGCAACTGTTATAGTTGTAATGTATCTAACAATAAAAAAAGTTAAAAATAATTGTTTTATAATAAGTGCAATAGATAAATATGTTAACTTGATTAACAAAACAACTAGATAATGCACAAATTTGGTTAGATTGGGGTTAACATGATTCCTGAAACTCCTATTTTTTAACAATTTTAAGAATCTTAAGAACGCCACTGTTAATTACAATGACTCATGATTAAAAATTCAAGATTTTTGAGAAACAGATTACCATGAACATTGTAGGGTTTAGGATCTAATTCTTTATCTAAATAGTGTCAGTCAAAGGGCTATAGATTACTATAAATAGTTTAAGAATATAACAATTTCCTCTATGAGTAGTAAATCTAAATAGTGTCAGTCAAAGGGTTACAAATTACCATGAAACGGTTTAAGAATAAAATAATTAGGGGGTCTTTGGTAACCATAGATTTTTAAAGATTTTAAGATATTTTAGATAATAACATTCAATTTTTATTTAGTAGTGTTTGGAAAGAGTATATTGTAGGTTATAATATCAGGTATTTTTTTGAGAAGTTGGATATTACTTTCTTTATGATAGGGGTGAATATTGTAGATTTTGAGATAATACAATATTTCAAAACACGGGATGGAAGTTTTTCTTTTGGGTTTCAGTATCTCAAAATGGTGAGGGAAGATGTTTTTTTTTCCCAGGCAACATGTGAAACTACTATATCTTTCCATGCAAAAGTCCTTCCTCCTTCATTCCCATAGAAACTCTCCATATCTCTGCAAATTTTCTCTCTCCTATTATCGGGTATGATTTCCTTCTTTCTTTTCTTGTTTTTCTTTCTTCTATCTTTTGATGTCTCTATTCCTTCAAGTTTTTCCATTTATTAGACTGCTTTGGTTTTGCATTCAATGCCAAGAGAACATAGAGATTGGCTTCAATCAAGAGGAACACATGACATTGATGATGACACCATTGTGGGATTGAAAAGATCTATAAAAATAAAAGCCCTATAATGGGCTGGAAAGGAGTTCCTCTGTGTGTGTGTGTGTGAGAAATTGATGAATGCATCCCTTGTGAGTAGTATGCATTTTTGATAATAACTGCCAAGCCAACAAGTTAGAATTAAGAAAGAGATCCACACATAAATTTGTATTATCCCAATTTCAACTCAGGACTGTAATCGTTGGGTGTGCTCTCACGCTCTCTGTCACCATTTATTGGGCGAACTCCCCATCCGGCCAACTGTCTGTCTCTGCCGCTGGGGATGAAATCAGGGAATGGGGAGAGCCTGTATCTTGGCACAAACTGGCTTGGAACCCGATCCTCTAGCCTTTCACCTCTTCTTTTGCTTGGAGACTTTTTCCGCGTAAAATACCGGCTGATCTTTGGCCATAAGGTCTTGGTATCTCATTGGCATCTGTATGCCCCTTCTGCTATTCCTCCAAGGAATCAACCTATCATATCCTGTTTGATTGCTTGTTTGTGATAGGTTTTTAGAGATAGTTATTTCAACAGTTAGGTATCCCCTCGATGGATGATCATAGGACCTACTCGATGGATGATCTAATTCGATCATCTAAAACCAGATCCACGGGCGACCATAGAAAACCTGGACCCATATGGATTGGATCCCACTAGGCCACTATCCAATTGACCGCAACACTACTCACATAATAAAACTATTGCTATGATTTGTTACTGGATCGGGTTTAAATCGTCCTCCCTTATACTTAGAATTTCTGTGGAATTATGGGGTAAAGTTGGTCGGACTATCAGGGGTTGAGTGACTCAATTCAACCAAGAAAAAATCCAGTAACAAATCCCATCCTACATAGAACTTTTGCAGAATTAGGCCATTACCCAACATCTGAGTTGACATAGTCATGGTGCCCAGGAGGGCCACCTGATGAATGATCAAATCCAGGGATCTAAGAGTAGAACCCTGGGCGACCTTCGAGTTATAGCCTTTTGAGGATTTGACCCACTATGATCCATCATCCAAGTGACCCCACAATGAGGGCGTGAGACCCATTCCAAAAAGATATGTTACAAAAACAAAATTGGTGCAGAAGAAGAAGCACAGTGCAATTGCCTTTGGTTGTCTTATGTGGGTTCTGCAAAAAAAAAATCCACAAAGCTAAGCCCCTTGCTTTATGTTAGAATACTGTTAGGCCGTGATAACTACTTTGTGGGGCCCATACAACCCACTTGATCAAGGATTGGGTTTGGCCATCTAAAGAACCGTCCTTGGACGACCTTGGGGCCCACTCTCTTTGTGGATTTGATCTACTAGGCCCCATTGTCTGTGAAGCCTAATGAGTAGAGGCGTGAGTTAAATTTGTAACACTAAAGTACTAAAAGAAAGTGCACTGCTGTGTCTTTTCTTGGCAGGTGGTCTTTGGAAAATTACAAATAAAGCCCTCTACTTTAGGTGAAAATGCTATAGGGCCTATGATACTTATTGTCTTAAAAATTGAACCTTTTATGAAGTATTAAGTGGGTTTTATATTTTTAAGAGATAGTAATAAGCTCTTCTATGCTTTAACTATTATAAAAGTTTTCCAAGTTCTTTGCTAATTTTGTTTGAAAATTTTTCTTAATTTTACTGCAATCTCTATTAAAAGCACCATTGAAGTATTGTGTGTGTGGAAAGCTTTGGTTGATGATTTTGACTATGGAAGTATCTATTGCACTTGGTGTTATTGGAATCAAACTGCAATTCTAAATGAGCATTTTATTATGTTATTGGAATCAAACTGCAATTCTAAATAGCTGGGTAGTGTCCTATTACTCTATGGTCTAATATGCCAATCAACAATTTACTTGACCCATACTACATGTGCTACTATATAATTATCTTGCTTTTCTGTAAAAATTTATTGCGAAAGATAGAAGAAAAATATTAATTTCCATGACCGATAAGTTTTATTGATAGGGTTCTTTTTCTTATTGTGGAACTAATGATTTATATTATTACTTTAGTGAATGTTTGTAATAGTATTTTGAATGTTTGATAAAATACAAACATTTTAAATGAAATGTATCATTTTTTATAGATGTCGCCACTCCCATCTAGCTCCATATGTGCAAATAGAGCACAATGGACACCACCACATGATTCGTTTGTGGTGGGATTTCTAGCTGAACAAAAGAAATTAGGATATGTTCAGATAATGGGTTTAAAAAAGAAGTGTGGAATAAATGCTTAGATGAGTTGAATAAGTAATTTGGCGTTTTGGTTACTCAAACACAATTGAAAAGTCATATGGCTTACCTACAAAAGAGATATCGCATTGTTAAAGCAAAGAGAGCAAAGTGGGTTTGGGTGGGATGATCTTTTGCATATGTGCACAGTCGATGATAATATTTGGAACCGTTACATTAAGGTATAAATACAACTTTATATATTTTTAAAATTAAAAAATATATGTTATCATAGTCTTTTGATAATATTTAATAATAACTTACATACTTTTATTATAAAAGGCACATCCTGAAGCAAAAGTTTGGCGAAGAACACCTTTTCCATTTTATGATGAACTTAGCATCTTATATGATGGTAATTGTTGGAATAAATTTAAATAATAATTAATGATATTTTAGGAATAATAACTAATATAATGTTATTTTGGATTGTTAGATGCTTTGGCCGAGGGTAGGCGAGAAATGTCAAGCAATATTTCATTCAATCAACTTCTTATAGAAGAGCTGACCTCAATTCAAAATCCAACTAATCCTATAACATTCACTCCTGCTTTTGATGAACAACTTGACGAAATTGATTTGAGTTCCAATGATAATATTGGAACAGAGCATTTGAATCGTAATCGTCTCTATACCATTAAAACTCAAAGTGCTCCACAGCATAAAAGATTTAAAGCATCAACAGCTGATAGACTTTGTGGAGTGATATCAAAGATGGTTGCGTCGTCTGACTGATTAAGTTCAATAAACTCAATGACGCCACCTAAAGATCCTTGAGCACATGAGTTATGTATAAAGGAACTCCAAAAGATGGAAGATTTAAAAGAAGAAACTCTCATGCAAGCTATAGAAATTCTTCGTGATCGGCAATATACGATTGCATTTATGATTCTTCAAGAACTCATGCGGAGGAAGTGGAAATGCAGTGGAAATTAGATGCATTAGGTTATTTTAATTATTGGATTCCATGTCAATTTATAGCAAGTGTTAAAACTAGTTTTATTTATATTTTTATGAATAAACTCTACATTAGGCAAATATGAACACAATTTTTATTGATATGTTTGTTTATTTTATTAAGTTTTTTTTATTATATGTGTGGTTGGCATAATTGAATGATTGCAATTTATGTATCCTTCTATTTACTTATATTATTTGTTTCACTTTCATTGATTAGAAATATATGACATTAGCTTTACTCTAGTCAATGCATGTTTGTTATATTTTAAAGTTAGCATAAGAAAAGAACTAATTTTATATTTAATTTTTATGATAGGAGTTTCAGCTAAAATCTCTTTGCACTAGTGCTATACTATGTCTAGCTGCAACAGCATTGTGGAACAACTCGAACAAATGAGATTGAATATGTTAGTTTTAGCAACCGTTACCGTATGATATATAGAAAAGTATTTGGACAAAGAACCATGTCGTGACTCTACTCTTTCCGGTCATGATTATGTTCAAGAGTTACTAAATGGTCATCCGGAACGATTTTGACAAATTGATCGAATGGAAAGACCAGTATTCATAAAATTATGTGAAGTTTTTTATGAAAAAAACTTGATACAGGGGACTAGAGCTACAACTATTGAAGAACAACTTATAATTTTTTTATTTACATTGGGTCATAATGCTCTTAATTGACCAGTTTAAGAGAGGTTCCAACATTCCGGAGAAACCACCAGTCGCTATTTTAATAACGTTTTCAATACAATTGTTTTTCTATCACCAGAGTACATTCGTCTTCCATCAACTGATACTCCTTTGAAAATAGCTAATGATAAACGATTTTCTCCTTTCTTTCAAGTAATTTGTTAATAATTTTATTTTTCTTCATAAATTGGTAAACAACTTTTAAATATTAATTTTAATGTAGGATTGTATTGGTGCAATTGATGGCACACATATACCAATTGTTATTGATGCTAATCTTCAAGCTCCTTATCGAAATAGAAAAGGATGGTTATCGCAAAATGTAATGGCGGCATGTTCCTTTGATCTAAAATTTGTTCATGTGTAAGCGGGTTGGGAGGGCTCTGCAGCTGATTCTACTGTTTTACGTGCTGCAGAAATATCTGAATTTCATGTTCCAAAAGGTTAAATAATGATAACTTTTACTTAAAAAGTTTTATATAGATTTCATTGAAGCATTTTTCTTATTATAGTTTTTATTTATATGCAGAAAAATATTATCTTGTAGATGCAGGGTATGTAAATACTCCAAATTATATTGCACCATTTCATGGAGTTTGATATCACTTGAAAGAATTTGCACGTGGAAATAGAGGTCTTCTTGATGCTAAAGAACTATTTAACCTTCGACATTCATCATTGCAGAATGTGATGGAGAGAATTTTTGGCATAGTTAAAAGTCAATTCCTACTTTTGAAGAATGCATCTCACCACTTTTATGACAATACGACGAAAATTATAATTGCATGTTGTGTTCTACATAATTTCATTCGAATTGAAACGGGTGGTGATGATTGGATATACGAGGAATATGACAAATTGCCTGTGGGTGTTTCTACTAAAGATGATGATGATTTCAGATCAGAAGTTGTTTATCAGAGTGTTAAACAACGAAGACTAATAGGAAACGAAATGCAAAGACAAATTGCATATGCAATGTGGGAAGAACGATGCCTTCATATTAATAGTCTTCGAGATCAATTATAGCTTTAAATATTGGTATTTTACATTTATGAAAATAAAATAATGCTTATAAACTTTGATCCCAAATTATTTCTTCATTATGTTTATAACATTCTTTTTAAAATATTTATGAATAGCCAAACGCATTACTTTGGAATATATAGAAATAATCTACAACTCCCAAACACTAAAAGTATAAATCTGTTAATATCTGTAAAAGCTACCAAACATTCAGTATTATAATATCTTAATATTATAATGCATGATAAAATAATCTATTAATATTTAAATCTATAAATATTTTATTCTGCTTATGCCCAAACACACCCTTAGCTCTGTAAGTACTCAAATCAAATTAAAGGAATTCAAAATAAGATGCACTTAGGAGCGTGACATACATACGTCGTTAAGTTTGGTGGATTTACATGAACCACTTCAAACACTTAGATGAGATTTGAAAGAGTAGCACTTGGGCACGGGCCACAAAAAAAAGTCTTATCAACAATATAAGGGAAATGAGAATTCTGTGTTATATAGAATATAATGTATGCTTAGAAGTGAGAGAGGAATACTTTAACTTATGTAACTTTTCAACGAAAGAATAAGAAAATATGCGGCCATTCTACTTCTTCTATCGTCATGATTTATGAATGGAATGGAGAAGTCGGAAGAAAGAGAGAGTATAAATTTATGCAACTTATATTTTGTGTTCTTTTTTTTTTAAAGAGTTTTTATGATGAGATACTTACTCAAAGTCTAAAGTCTATGATAAAACTTATATAAATTGATACAATTTATATTCTGAGTTTCTTTTTTTTTAAAGAGTTTTTCTCATCACAAGTGAATATATAACATATATCTTAAGTTTCTTTTTTTAAAAGACGTTTTCTTATCACAAATTATTTACTATTCAAATTATAATAATTGAAATAAAATAGGAAAAATTAATACAAATAAATGTAAATATTTTTAAATAATTTATAAAACCCACAAAAGTTTTGGGGGTGGGAGGGGGGAGTGGAAATAGAAAGATAAATCGAAAAAAGAAATATTAATATATGTCTTTTAATTTTTTTACCCATGTGTGTTTATTATGTATACGTCCATATCCCCTAAACCCAAAAGGCAAAAGATAAACCAAAAATAAAAAGATGAATAGAAAAATGGTAACGTATAAATTTTTTCTTAATAGTGTTTCAATAAATCTTATATTTAAATATATTCTCATTTTTTGGGCTTGAGTTTAGTATAGGCCTTTGTATAAACGTATGGGTTCAATTATGTGCAGTCCTATGAAAACATTAAATATACACATTATGCCTAGCTTAGTTGTAGTTCAAACAAATTTGGAGGTGTGGTACACATCATTAGGCCATAGTTTATCTGACCAATGATTTAGTATGCATCTTTCCATTCACTATGACCATCTCTCTACATTTTCTTTCACCGACCCATATCTTGTTCAAAACTTAAATTTTTGACTATATCTTGCTTAAAAATAAAAACTTTGACTTACTCACATAATGTATTTGTATATGAACTCGATACACATTTGAAAAACTCAATCTTATTTAAAAAATGATAGAGCGATTTTGAAAAAATTGAGAGATTTTAGAGATGTATGGATATAGTTTAGCTAATATTGATAAAATCCTTGATTGTGTCACGTGTTGCTCTCTCATGAAGAGAATTGCGCCACATGTCGCTTTCTCATAAAGAGAATTGCGCCAAGTATAAACCCGCCCAATGAAAAGGGATATTTTTATAATATATATAATAATATAATAATAATAGCGCTGCAAGGTTTGCTTGTAAAAAATTATATTTAATATTTCATTTGCCAACTGTCCATACTAATTAAGAGATCGTGAGGCCCACCCCTGTAAATGTTGATGAAGTTCATTAACAATGTGGGTCTCATACCTTGTCAATCAAGCCTCCAAACACTTTGAACTTTATTCAATCGGATGGCCAGGAATCAATTAAAATGGATCCTTCGACCATGAACATTATCGTGGACTTTAATTGACATGTTAAAAAAAAAATGGAGACTACATATCACTATAGCAATTGACTTAAGGGCCAGATACCAAAGGCCTATTTCTCATTTTCTTTTTCAAAAAAATTGATTGAACGGAAAGCAGAATTAATTACATGATTTAGTGCTGCAGTGTATTAGTTAAGCCCCATAAAGCCTGGCCATTCTTGGAAAATTTGGAACTTAATTTGGTATCCCACTCTTTACTATCAGTGCTTCGTGCTGCAGCGTACTGATTGAGGCCTATGTCTATGAGAGCTACATAAACTTTCTCTCTACTCATGTTAATATTGTAATCTCCATCAAGGTCATTTGACCCGATGTTGAAAGTACAAAGAGCTCGAGAGAAGTAGTCCTCTTTGGGTAAGAGGTTCTTAAAAACACCCTATGCATAATAGGTAGAGGAGGTGGTTACCATCAATGATTATGATTGAATGCTCTAGAATCTTTTAATTAAGTTAGTGTTGGACGATTGTTTATTAACCGACACTTATTAAGAGAGATTCCTCTCATGATGATTTGAAAGACAGGCCTCTTTATATAGATGTTGTTGTAATAGAAAACAGAAGAGTAGAGGGAGGAAGAGAGAGAGCTCTTATTAATGAGATATGTATGTACATAATATGGGGGAGGAAGATCTTATTTATAGAATAAGATTGCTTCCTCCCTAAGCAACCTAATAGGAAAAGACTTTAACTCTAAGTAATCCCCTTATCTCATGTGGGTCACAATGTGGGCATCCACCTATGATAATAAATCTTATAACACTCCCCCTTGGATGACCACCATTTAATGACAGTTGCCTCATTAAAACCTTGCAAAGGAAAAATCCAATGGGATAAAAACCTAAGCGAAGGAAAAAGAGTACAACGTTCTACAGAATCATTGACCTGGTGTTGGACGTGCATAATGCTGCCTCGTTAAAACCTTAACTAGGAAAACCCAGTAGGATAAAACCTAGAAAAGGAAAAAGAGTACAGCACACATATGTCCTGGGTAGCATACTTCAGGATGCCTCCCCCCGATTGACTACTCCCCCTGATGATAACAACCTTTTACATAGCTAGGCATTTCAATCTCTTTTACAAGTGTTTAGAATACTGATTATGGCAAAAAAAACTTCGTAAACTGATCAGCTAGGTTATTGCTTGAACGAACATGCTTGACTTCAATCTTGCTATTTTTCTAAAGCTCATAAGTGAAGAATAACTTTGGTGTAATGTGCTTCATCTTGTCATCTTTAATGTATCATTCTTTAATATGTTGAATACATGCCTCCTTATCTTTGCAAATAATGCTCGGGGTAGTTGTACTAAGAGGCAATTGACAAGAACTACGAATGTACTGAGTTAAAGATCTTAGCCATATACAATCCTTACTGGCTTCATAGAGGGCTAAAATCTTAGCATGGTTAGAATAAATAAATACCAAAGTCTATGAAGAAACATACAACATGTCTATGATCGACCCTAATGAGGATCAAGGATATATCCTGAATTTACATATCATACAAAATTTGAATCTTTAGAACCATAAGAATAAAATCGATATAAATATTATAGCATTTGTTTAATACCAATCGAAAGCCTTGGTACAAAACTATATATGGGAAGTATATTTATAAAGAATGAAAAATCTCATTAGAGCTTCCCTCCATCTGCGGGTCGAGACAAAATTCTCCTATAAATAGTCAACAGTTTTATCGAGTTCTTCTAGAGTCCCGATTAGATCTATATCATTTACATAAACTTCTACTATTATAAATCCATTTAAGGATTTTATAAGATACATGGGCAAATGT